>OX465596.1:43763125-45017500 GCA_950022295.1 Bromus sterilis | reverse complement strand
AGAGGGGACCCACCAGGGCCCCAGGCGCCCTCCCGGCGCGCCCTAGGGTGGGGCCGCACCAGGGGGCCGCCTGGACCCCTGGTGCCCCCGTTCGCCCATATATTCCTCGTGACGTGAAACCCCCGTGACGGGAACCCTTTTTCGTGATCTCTGCTCTGTTCCGCCGCCACCGCGCTTCCAAGATCGAGAGCACCAGAAGACCTCTTCCCGGCACCCTGCCGGAGGGAGGAACCACCTCCGGGAGCTTCTTCACCACCATGGATGCTTCCCGGATGAACCGTGAGTAGTCCACCTTGGACCATGGGTCTATGATCAGTAACTATGTGATGTTCTCCTCCCCTCTTTGTTCTTCATGGATTAAACCTCGTGAGCTGCCCTACATGATCGAGGCACATATGTAATATTTCTGTTGTTGCTATGCTGAGTTTGCTGGGATCCGATGGATTATGAGATTATGTTTAGATTGTGTTTGAGTAATATATTTGATTATCCTCTTTTATATTTATGTTCTAGTGTAATTCTTGCATGTTCTCCGTTGCTGTTTATTGCTTTGGCCAAGTAGTAGGTAGTGACTCTAAGAGGGAGCGTTATGCATGATTGTTGGTTCATGCCCCCCCGATGACTAGCTTGAGTGACAGAAACATGAGTCTAGGGGATGTGTTGTTGCCACAAGGGAGAAAACAACGGTGCTTGTACTTGTGGGTGCAAGGATTGTTTACTTTACTTTACGCAAAGTTCTTTAATGCAGTTGTCCGTTGCTTTGAGTTTACACTTTGGGTGGGATTCACAACTTAATACCAGCGAGATGTTATAGATAGATATCTCAAGGTGGATGATTAGTAGGTAGATGCAGATGGATTTCGGTCTACTTGATTTGGCGTACCGCCCAAGCTTTTGAGCCTCTTCCTTTCTTTGTAGCATAGTTAGCATTGGTTTGCGCACATAATCTTGTCAATTGCCCAGCTGTAATTTGTTTACCTCGCATGGCTATTTTATCGTCTTTTGGGAGAGAGACATTACTAGTGAACATCATAGGACCCCGGTCCATATTTCCAATACTGTTTACACCCGCTATCAATTTACTGCTTTATTTACTTTTCCGCTGCAATCACTATCATTATTATCCCATGCGTTTTATCCTTTGTAAACAACAAGGCCGGAGGAATTGACAACTCGTCTGTACTCGTTGGGAGCAAAGCTATCTGTTGTGTGTGCAGGTCCAGGTGAAGTAAGCAACCTTGAGTTGTGAACGTCGCCATTGTTCACTTCACCACCTTCTTGTATCTATTGGAGTCCTATTGGTTCGACACTTAAACCTTAGCATCTTCGCTAAGGGAAATTTCCGCTACGCTACATCTCAACCTTCCACTTTGGGTAAACAAACGAGGGGTGAGAAGTAAACTCTCGTGACATCAAAGCAATTTCTGGCGCCGTTGCCGGGGACTCCACTCTTCAAGATAGGGGAGTTTCACACTATCTTTTATCTTTGTTTTTTAGTCTTGTTAGTTTACATTGCAGTTTTAGATTTAGTGTCCTTTATCAAAAATCAAAAAAATAGTTATCTTGCTTGCTGCTACTATGGGTTCCTCCGAGAACACCAAGTTGTGTGAATTCACTAGTCACAACAACAATGAATTTATCTGCACTCCTATTGCTACACCTGCTACTTCAGCACCTTCTTATGAGATTAAACCTGCTTTGCTGAACCTTGTTATGAAAGATCAATTCTCCGGTGCTGGAGATGCTGCCGCTTTGCACTTAGATAATTTTGTTGAGCTCTGTGATATGCAAAAGTACAAAGAAGTAGATGGTGATATTGTTAATCTTAAGATTTTTCCTTTCTCCTTGAGAGGAGGAGCTAAAATCTGGTTTCAATCCTTGTCTAGGAATAGCATAGATTCTTGGGATAAGTGCAAGGATGCTTTTATTGGGAAGTACTACCCCCTGTTAATATTATCCAATTGAGGAGTTATATTATGAATTTTAAGCAATTGGATAATGAACACTTTGCCCAAGCTTGGGAACGCATGAAATCTCTTGTTAAGAATTTCCCTACGCATGGTTTGACTACTTGGATGGTTATCCAAACTTTTTATGCAGGCTTGAACTTTACCTCGCGGAACTTGCTAGATTCGGCCGCGGGAGGAACCTTTATGTCAACTACACTTGGTGCTGCCACAAAAATTCTCGATGAGATGATGACCAACTATTCCCAATGGCACACCGAAAGAGCTCCAAGAGGTAGGAAGGTAAACTCTGTCGAGGAGATCTCCTCCCTAAATGAAAAAATGACTTAATTATGTCTCTACTTACCAAGCAATCTCCTATTGATCCTCATGATGTTCCTTTAAATTCTTTGATTGCTCAAGATCAAGTAGATGTGAACTTTATCTCTAGAAAAAACTTCAATAACAATGCTTACTGAAGTAATGTGACGCCCGCAAAATCAGACTGTGAATAGTAATCATACACGCAAGGTACACGATCGAGATCAGGGACTCCCGGTAAGATATCACAACACAACTCTACAAATAAAATAATACAAGCTGTTTAATACAAGCCAGGGGCCACGAGGGCTCGAATACAACAGCTCGAAAGCACAAAGTTAGCGGAAGCATCAGTATCTGAGTATAGACACAAGAATACAAGGTTGCCTTAAGAAGGCTAGCACAAATAACAACAGATCGAAAAGGCGAGGCCTCCTGCCTGGGAACCTCCAAACTACTCCTGGTCGAGGGGGAACTCCACGTCGTAGTAGGCATCGGGGGTCTTCATGTTGCGGTGGTCGACATCGGGGATCTCCTGCTCCTAGACTCCAAGGCTCCACTGTCGACTGCAGCGGCCGATCAAGCAAAACAAAAAGGGGAAATAAAGCAAAGGTGAGTATTGAGCATACCCGCGAGTCTTACGTCCGCTACTAAGCATTTATGCATTTGTATCAAATGGAAAGGGGAGGCTGGATATAGTGGACTGCAAGATAGAAATCAAAATAAGGGTAAGAAGCTAGGCCTATCGAAGACTAGCATCTTCTGACGTGTCTTGCAGCATGAGAAGAGAAACAACCAACAGTTTATATAAAGCATAAAGTAACAATGAAACAGAAGTTGCTGCAACATTGTATAATATAAGTTGTAATAATTTATAATAATAATGCCTCCGAGTTCCCCTCCTCGACTTCCCTGTGAGGAAGAAAACCCGGAACCATACAGTTTAATAGTAGTAGTTTGTAGTGGTAAGATCCAGCTTCAGCATAAAGCGTCCTGTTACCGTGGACACGGCTATTCGAATAGATTAAACTCCCTGTAGGGGTGCACTACTGTTCATCCTGCACGCTCGGATCTCCAGGGTGGCGGGAACCTTGTTAGGGAACGCTCCACCAAAGCTATCCGACACGGAGCAACCCATCCTAGGCTCAGCAGAGAGGCCATCCGCCGGACTATATCCTATGCGCCAAGGTGTCTAGGTCCCTCACCCTTGCACGCTCCTGCACGGTACGAGACTGGTCGGTGAAGCAAAAGCAAATCCAAACACACCTGCTGCAGCAAAGAAGACAAGACCGCTTCCCGGCTATCAGCCCGTGGTACTGCTGACGTCTGAAGAGCTTTCGGACAAACTACGACGCAGGGGAGCCCATAACCCCTTATCCCACATGAAGGTAGTGCGTACATGCCTTTGCGACCTCTCAAGTCATCCACTGAACCATTTAGCATTTTAATTAACCTGCGTGACAACCGTTATCGTTGCCTCGACTTAACTAACCCGCGGACAACGACAGCAGTCAGGACCACCAGTACATCGGTGCGTGCCCTGTCATCCCACCAAGTCTCTGCGGTTACCAACAAGGTGAACCGACTCCTTACCTTATCTCGCGTGTGCTCCTGGTAGAGCTCGACTTTCGTGGTTTGGTAACTCTTGCGAGATACGAGCAGGGGCCAAGCACGCCAGTAACATCGGTCGTACCCTCCCTGTCGCTCCTGACAATATACCCCTCGCGGGCACCGTTGGGTCGCCCGACTCTTACCTTTAAGGACACCAGTTGGTTCGAGTGCCTACCATTAAGTGAAACCAGGAGGTATCACCCTCGATGGCACACTTAAAGAGGTTTGATAGAGACATCAGCGGAATGAACTAAAGAGGTAAACCTCGTATCATCCCGGTGATGCTACGCTACTGAGCCGACGAGAGTGAAATACGAGTTCGTCCACTCGTAAGTCAAACTCGAAGCGACTCGACAGAGTCTCGCCGTTGTAGGTTCCCTAGGGCGTCTGCAATGATCCGTACCTGTTGCAGTTGTATATATTTTGTATCCGCGTCACTCCCCTGAGTGGCCACGGCCCGCTATCTAATCCTAGCTAACAAAGCGCAGGGCTCACTGCTGAATATATGCATAAGTAATAATAGGCAGCATAGGATTAAAGGAAGGTACATCAAGGGGCTACAATGACAGGCTATGCAATGAATAGGAATATAACGTAGCAGCAGTAGCAAATACCTAGTGCAAGAAATGTACAGAAAAGATAGGCGATATATGGGGAAGGAAAATGGCTCTGCTTTCCTGGAAGCTCGACGGTAGGGGTACGGTCGTTGACGAAGTAGTCGTACTCGGCAACGGTGTAGTCGGCGGCAGCAGCGGGGTCTACCGGAGATTCAGGGGGGAGGAAACAGTAAATATAAAGCAAGCATATGCAAACAAATACATGACATGACATATGAATTGATATCGGTGTTCTAACGCAGTACAAGGTTCTATGCTCGGAGCGGGAATTCATCCGGGGATATTTTAATCCGAGTTACGGATTAAAAGATATTAAAGTAACAAGTTTACTTCATTTTAAATCAATTAAATCATTTTCTATTTCTTAATTCAATTAATTTATGTCAGAACCCTCTGTTAGGTATGTGCTAGGGTTAGCAAGAAACTTTGCATCATGATAAAAATTTCAAAAGAAATTGAGATGGGAGAGAGAACACCCCAGATGAATTTAATTCAAATGGCCAGAAATAAAGTTGCTCCAAAAATTCCTTTTGCATTTTTGAAAAGTCTCATAAATGAGTGTGATCACATATCAAGTGATGTGGGACCAACCCCATGCTCATGGAATTTTCAAATATTCAAAAAGGAGCATGGATTTAAATTTAAACCCCTATTTGAATTAAAGTTCAAATTATTTGAATTTTAAAAATGCCCAAACTTTATAAGTGGCTAGCTATATGCATTACAAGTCCACATAAAAATTTGGGGCATTTAAAAAAATGCCTAGGTATTTAATCCAAGGCAGAACAAACAAACACAGAAAAGAAAAACAGAAGAAAAAGAAAAGGAGGCTTACCTTGCTTTAGGCCCAACTCATCCCCCAGCCTGGCCCAGCCCAGCCCACATTGGCACATGCGTCTTCAACCCCGGCCAGACAGGCACGCAGGTCGCTGACGAGCGTCGTGGGCGCGCCAGGAAGCTGCCTTCCTGCCCAGGGGTTATCCCCTCGTCTGGAGACGTCTGGAAGACGCCCAGCTCCTTTCCCCTCCCTCCGGTGCCATTTCCCCCTCCTCCCTCGCCGTGTTCGTCATCGACAGGAGTGATCGCCGGAGCACGATGATGCGCTCGCGTAGCCAACGCCGACGAGAGGCCTAGACAAGCTGTCCCCCGTGTCCAGCGTCATCCTCTTCGTCGATCTGCAGAAGATGGCGTGGCCGGCGCCTCCGTAGCCGCCGAATTCGAGCTCACACCGTCGCCGGAGCAGGAGGAGATCGACGACGATTGCTACTCCGTCAAGCCACCCCAGCTCAAGTCGTCACCGCCTTTGAACTCCTGGTGAGCAGGCGGTTCAAACCCCTATCTTCCTGCTCCCTGTTGCTGGCTCTGTCGCGATCTGCCATGGGAGCCGTAGAACAGCGCCGCCGTGGTGCTCGTCCGCGAGCACCCGTGAAGCAATCGATCTCGAGACCATGTCCTTCACCTTCGCCTTGGTATTCTGCTTCGTTTGATCCTAGCCCCTCTTCAAATGGCGCGGCGTAGCGAGTTCCACCCCGAGCCAGTAGCTCCGCCGCCGCTAGAGCTCGTCGCCGACGATGTTTCAGTACACCCGAGCCCTGGATCTTGGTCCCGTTCGAAGCGCGATCACAAGGGCTTCAAGAAGATGGCCTCAGCGCAAAGAATAGCCCCCTGGAACGCCGTCCCGAGCAGCGCCGCCGTAGGATTTGGTCACCGGCGGCTAACCGCCGGCGAGGTGACGTGGCCCGCGTCTGTTTAGCGCTAATCACCCTACTAACTACCCCCTGGGCCGCTTACATGTGGGCCCAGGCTACTAATTAACCCCTGTTTAGTTTAAACTAACCGAATTTATTAACCCAGCCACTGACTAGGTGGCCCCACACGTCAGAAACCCCCCTGACGCCAGCATGAGGTCATGCTTGCGCATAAAGGAATTTCTATTTAAAAATATTCCAGAAATTCCAGAAAATGAATTAAACTTTGGAAATTCATAACTCATTCATATTAACTCCAAATTAAACATATAATATATGTAAAATTATCAGAAAAATGCAAGGATTCTGAATATGCACTTTGTTTTCATGTTTGACCATTTTAAAATGGAGGAACAGAAGCAAACATGCATATGAACCCTTTTAAATTCAAAATTGGAGTTTGAATTTGCAAGACCTTTGCAATATACTTAATTTAAATGGAATCCACTCACACATCAGTGGCACATACATAAAGTTTCAACCTTCAACCATGTGATTGTGCATTGTACTTATTGTGCTCCCTTGCTTGTTGTGTGTCGAGTAGAGGTGGAACCGGAACAGGAGACTGCCCCCTTCGTTGAAGACCCCGATACTGAACCTCGTCAGCAAGGCAAGCAAACCCCCATTGATCATGTCGATAAAATCCCACTTCCCTCTCAGTCTCTCTTATGCATTGTTTAGGATGATTACCATGCTACGTTTCTACCGCATAGATGAACCCATTACTTTGCATGACCTATCATTTGTCACAGTAGTAAGCAAACCACAATCCTATCAAATGTAGGAGTTGATTGATATCATGTGGCCCCTGCAACTGTTACTGCTTATTGCATGCTTAGAGTGATACAATGGTTATGCGGTTATGTGATTCGGGATGGTAGTGATCATGATTTTAATGGTGGAAATGTGTTGGTGAATCTACCCTAATACAAGGTGAACGATGAGAGGATGTGTAGGAGTACACAGTGGGTTGTCTCGTTGAACACCGCCCTAAGTCTGAGTTCTTGTGTGGTGATCCAAGATGAAGAGTACAACCACACATTGGGCTCACTGACCCCTCTCAACCTACTAACTCATCTCTTTCGATGTCCAGATGTCGTAGTAGTTCAGAGTTCTGGTAGGTTTGTGGCCTGGCTGCTAAGTGAGAGAACGGCTCAGCCGAGACCGACTTATGCACGACGCACACATCATCTGGGTCCACTTCGGTAAACCGGCCGGGTTCACGATAGTGGTAGCCAACCCAGGTAGGCGGCTTTCTTGGACTAGATCGGCTATGAGGTAACAGTTGTGGTGAGCATCCTCGCCGACACCCCTTGAATGGTGTCGAAATCAAAGGCGGTAACTGATGGTCATGTGTGTGTAGCGGTACACCCCTGCAGGGTTAACAAAACTATTAGAATAGCCGCTCCGCGGTAAGGGACTGCTTGGAAAGCTTAGCTTGATTATTAGACAACTTGAACTGGATACTTATAAAACTTGCCAAGATAAGCGTGAGTGCTATGGCGTGCTTTCTCGTGGGGAAGTCGAGGAAGGCACCATAGTGGTGTAGTTGGTTGGAGACATGTAGTGGACTCGTGTACGCTCTTACCTCAAGTCTGGTACTCGTAGTTCAGGACTAGCTAAGTCAAAGCTGGCACTTCTGCTTATGAACCCCACCTCCCTTTGCCTTGATACATGTGCATGAGTAGTATAGTTCCTATGTAAGTCTTGCTGAGTACGACTTTGTACTCATGTTTGCTTATTCTATGCTTTAGATGAATCCACTGACCCCGAAGGTGGATTCTTCCTCGAGCTCGACGACTGAAGACCAAGCTAGTGTAGTCCCAGTCAGCAGACTGGTTCCCTCGTGGAGGGCTTGTGTTTAAATAAGGCTTCTTAAGCCATTTGTTAAACTTGTCTGTACCCAGACATAATTTGCTTCCGCATGCTTGTTTTAATGTTGGATCACGGTCTCGTGATCTCTGTGTGCACTCTGTAAGAGTTATCAATAAAGATGTAAACTTTGTAGAGAATTGCAATGGTACCTGCTGTTCATACTAGACATGTGTGCTGCGTGTATGATTATATCATGCATGTCTTAGTATGGGTTTTCGAGACATTAGTTGTGATCTGGCTGGCGGTCTTTTATGCACCAAGTGGCCCTTAGATGTGCGCAGCTTGGGGCATCGCGATGCGATTGCTCGTGACTTCGTCACGTGCACAGTTTGATGTATGATCGAGCCCGCCCTAGACCCCGACTAAGTGATCGGGCTGGAGTAAGTCTATGTAAGGGTTATAATACAATCGATAGTATGGTTGAGGCGACTTGTCTATGATTATGGAAGTTCACCACCCATATCATTTAAACTTGTGTGCGGACGATGAGGACCCATCTCAGTTGATCATCCAGACTGTATGGAATGCCCCTCTCGTTCGATGCTTTCCGAGAACGTTCTGTGCTTGGCCTTGTCTTCTTAGACAAGTGGGTACGGTTCTCGGCTCTCCATATGATTGTGTTGTAGCGAGTCTTGCATACGCTAACCCCGGGTCCCGACAGACTTGGTATTAGAGCAGGACTAACTGTAGGATTATCAGCCTTGGCCGAAGTCGAGTCTAGATTGCTATAGTTATATAGTTACTCTGGGTATATAAGGGAACAACGTAAGGCTTATTTTTTTTCTCCTTACCCTCATCGTTCTGAGTTTTGAGTCACCCTCATCTTATTCTACGGGAAGATAGGACTAGGCTCACCTATGTCTTACTAGAACATCTCGTTGTTTGCTTCCTTGTAGCCGTAGGAAAGTTGTGTTCGGTTTACTAGAGTTGTTTTGCTTCATGATTTCTTACATCGTATGTAAGTGTTGTTTTCATGTTGTAAGAAATTGTCTTTTCTTGCAATTACAACCGTTATGCTGTCCGAGTCATTCCAAGTTTCTTCATAATCTGATGCATTTGCAAACTCCTTCTTTCTGTTTGAGATGGCGGATCTTTCGCCTTGGCAGATTTTTCGTTTGACTAGGTGCCTCGATGTGCGAGGGCATCCAGCCATGCTCACCGAGATGATGTCCTTCATTGGCTATCATTGGTATCCTGAGTACACCGTTGAGGAGCAGTTCCTTGATTTCAACCAGACTCAGTTCCACTGCACTGTCAGGATCTACCCGCACCACACTGGAATCTCTCAGCCTATCCTCTTTGGACATGGCATTGGTGTGACTGAGAACATGGCTGTTCAGGATGCTGCATACTCATGTATGACTCTGCTGAGAGAGGAGCATGCTATGCTTGGAGGAACATCTTTCCGCTATATCCCTGCTGCACTTCTAGGAGAAGAGGGATATTACACCGGATTGTACTCAGATCACTCCTTGGAGGATCCTTTGCTTCAGATCACCGCTCGACACGCTTGTGATAGAGATCGTGATGCACGTGCCCTTCGTTTTGAGATTCACGCCACCCGTGTCTGTCTGTATCGAGCACTTACACTCCTGGCTCCTTTTGTGAGTGTTGGATTAGTGGAGTATGATGCTATCTACCCAGTCAGGATATAGATGCCTTCTTGAGTTGCTTGACCCGAGATTGGAGGAATTTTCCACCCCGTGGTCCTCTGCTTCCACCCTACGCTAGACCTAGGCCCCATCCTTGCCCAAATGGATATCAGGGTCCACAGGCCTCCGTGTTTTCCGATGGTCACCTTCGACTACCAGGTTACGTGGGTAAATTTTACGAGGATTACTATGGAGATGGAGATGAGTGAGACCGCCTGTGGTCTTTCTTTAGTGACGAGGTAGTAGTATCTTTAGTATATTGTACGCAAGGTGTTCTAAGTTCCAGAGGCTTAGATAAATAATGTATAGGAAGTCATAGTGCCTCTAAAGGATGTATCATCTTCATCACGTTTGTATTAGCTTGGCGCTTGTACTAAAACGATGTATGGTTGATACGTCTCAAACGTATCTACTTTTCCAAACACTTTTGCTATTGTTTTGCCCTCATTCTTGCATGATTTTGACGAAAATAACCCGGACTAACGCTGTTTTCAGCAGAGCTGCCTGTATGTATTTATTGTGTGCGGGAAAATGGATTTTTAGACGTTCCAGAAAAATTCCCAGAAAATTACCGGAAATCCACGCACCCGAAGGAGCCAGAAGCCAGAAGTGGGACCAGAGGGGAGCCCTGGGCGCCCCAGGCGCCCCCCTGGCGCGGCCAGGGGTGGGGCCGCGCCCTATGGCCTCCTGGGCGCCTCCCCCCTCCCCTGGTGCCCTACCGAGACTCCTATTTATCCCCGTGACGAGAAAACCCCAGAACAGAAGTCGTTTTCCCAGTTTCCATCGCGGAGCCGCCGCCACCCTCTGTTCTTCTTCGGGATGGCTAATCTGGAGGCTGATTTTGCCTCCGGAGAGGGGAGATCGTCGCCATCGTCATCGCCATCACCACTCCATCCATCCTCCATGACTTCTCTTCACATGTGTGAGTAATTCCCTGTTGTAGGCAAAGGGGATGGTAGGGATTGGATGAGTTTGATCATGTAATAGTTCGTCAGATTGTTGGGGGCATGTTGCCTATCATCTAGATTGGTGTTTATCTTCTTTGCTTCAACTTGTTGCTCTTAATGGTTGTCACTTTGGGCCCGAGTGCCATGTTTTCAGATCTGAACCCTATGTGTTTTCATGAATATATTTGTGTTCTAGATCCTATCTATGAGTTGTATGCACCTATTATGGTCTGGAACCGGCGATCCCAAAGGTGACAGCTTGGGACACCAAAGGGGATGGTCCATAATTTGAGGATTCCATGTATCCATTGAGTTTTTTTCTTTGTTCCGGTGCTTTTTGACAGGAGCACCTTAATCTCCATAAGTTCCTTTTGGCCCCGTTCGTAGCGGGATGGTAGGACAAAAGATGTTGTGCAAGTTCTTATTGCAAGCACGCACAACTACCTACGGGATACATGCCTATTGTTTGATATTTTCCTAGATGATCATTGCTTTTCTGTGTGCCTTGCCCCGTGTTAGAATCTATTATATGTTCACTCTCATCCATGCAGCGCCCAACCATCCATCTCCCTAGCCTACATTGTTTTCAATCCTGCTGGTCATTAGTTGTTACTTTTGTTTTTACTTTTGCTGTTGCCACCATCACTATCATATTACCATTACTACTTATCTATTGTTGCAAGCAAGTATATTTCAGGTGCGGTTGAATTGACAACTCAACTGTCAAAGCTTATAAATACTCTTTGGCTCCCCGTGTGTCGAATCAATAAATTGGGTTAACTTACCCACGAAGACTATCTCGATCCCTTACGCCTATGGGGCATCAAGCAACATTTTCTGGCGCCGTTGCCTGGGAGCATAGCAATATTTACAAGTCTACTTGAAGTATCCTGCCTGCTGTACATCATCCGCTATGGGTAAGAAAGGAGACCCCAAGGTTCCGATCTTACCATCCCGTACAAGAAAAGGTACTGTTCTGAACACTAGTGCTACACTTGATTCACCTTCTGTTATGAGTAAGTTTACTTCACCACCACTACATGATGCTTCTATTGAGTCAGTCACTATGTCCGATACTTTTGATGATGCTTCCACTACTCTTGATGATGCTACTTTTCTTGGTCACTATATTGAAACTCAGACTGCTAAGGCTGCAGCAGAATCCAAGACCAAGACCCCTGCTACCTATATTCCTACCTGCAAAACCTTTGGTTACCCATGCTTAGATGACCTCAAGGAGAGAATCCTTGATGATGATTATGTTACTCTTGATGATGATTTTTGCAGGGAACTCATAGAGTGTATCGACTCTGACCCTGGTGCTGTTAAGGAGTTGCTCAAAAGGCACTCCATGAAGAACAAAGTTATTCCTGATCCTCAATTCGCTACGTCTCCCATATGCATCACTGATCCTGATTATGATTTCTCTGTTGATCTTTCACTTATATCTACAGTCGAGGCTGACCCCTTTTATGGCAGAGAAAATGATGATGCTATAGCACACTTGACCAAACTCGCTGAGCTAGGTAACCTATTCACTACTGATGAGAAGATACGAAACTTCTATGTGGCCAAGCTTTTTACTTTTTCTTTGAAGGAAGACGCTAAATCATGGTACGATGCACTACCCTATGGTTCCATTAAGAGTCCTCAGGACTTAGTTCAATTCTTTGTTGATAAATATTTCCCAGCTCATCTGCAACATGCTGCTTTGCAAATAATCTATAACTTTAAAAAACTGCAGGATGAGCACCTCCCTAAATCTTGGGGGAGGTTTTGTGATTTACTAAAGGTTATGCCGGGACATGGAGTCCCCAAGAATGAACTGCTTGATATACTTTATGCTGGTTTAACCGATGAATCCAGATCCTACCTGGATAGTTGTGCTAGTTGTGTTTTCAGGGAAAGAACACCGGACGATGCAGAATAATTAATGTGCAAAATTTCCAAGAATTATGAAGATTGGTCCATTCCTGAACCACTTCTACCACCTAAAAAGAGGGGCATGCTTGTTCCGAACCCCGAAGATATGCAAGAAGCAAAGAAGTCTATAAAGGAGAAAGGTATTAAAGCCGAAGACGTGAAGAATTTACCGCCTATTGAGAAGTTGTGTGAGCCTACTACTCACCCTCCCTTGGTAGAGGTACACTCTCTATTAGACTTTACTAAAAGTGACATCCCTAAAGGTAAGCCTCCTGACCAATGTTTAGATGAGCTTGATAATTTTATTGTTAAGCAAGACCATTTTAATAGGAAGTTACAAAGTCAGTTGCATGATAATTCTCTTGCTATCAAAAGTTTATGTGATGTTCTAGAAAGAACAGTTAATGATGTTAAATGTCTTGTTAAGCATTTTCATATGGTTCAAACTCAGCTTGAACAAATTTCTAATGTGCAAAAAGATTTGCTTGCTAATAATGCCAAACAGGACATACAAGCTTATGGCATCAAAACTAGAGGTGGAACACATACCCAGGACCCACTCTATCCTGAGGGGCACCCAAAGAGGATCGAGCAAGATTCTCAAGTACAAGAAGAAGACGAGACTGTTAGCTCTCCAAAGAAGAAAAAGAAGAAGAAGAAACACAAGGAGGCTGACAATCCCGATGATCCTATTATAAGTGAAGAGCCAGCTGTTGATCCTAACAGGATATCTACCTCCGATGCTGAAACAGAAGACGGTGCTGAGCCTGAAAAAAAGGACATGGAGAAGGATGATTCTCCCAAGGTAAGAGAAGAAGTTGCACCCGATAAACGAAGAGGTACTCTAGAGAAGACTTCATTGCAAGAAGACATGGGAAGGAAAGAGAACCATGGATACAGAAACCTATGCCCTTTCCAGGTAAGTCCCTCAAATCTAAAGAAGAAGAGCATTATAATAAATTTTGTGAATGGATGAAACCTCTTTTTCTTCAAATTCCTTTGACTAATGCTATTAAGTTACCTCCCTATTCGAAATATATGAAAGATATTGTCACAAATAAAATAAAAGTTCCTAATGAGGCAATATCTACTATGCTTGCTAACTACTCTTTCAGTGGCAAGATCCCTAAGAAGCTCGGCGATCCAGGTATACCCACCATTCCTTGCTCCATAAAGAATAATTATGTCAGAACTGCTTTATGTGATCTTGGTGCAGGAGTGAGTGTTATGCCTTTCTCTCTTTACAAAAGGCTTTGTTTAGAGAAACTAATCCCTACAGATATCTCCCTTCAGATGGCTGACAAATCAACAGCTGTCCCAATAGGTATTTGTGAGGATGTACCCGTTGAAGTTGCTAACTGTTTGATCCTTACAGATTTTGTTGTGCTTGACATGCCCGAGGATGGGAGCATGTCCATTATTCTTGGGAGACCTTTTCTTAACACCGCAGGTGCTATCATTGATTGCAATAAAGGAAAGGTCACTTTCAACGTTGGTGATAAAGAACACACGGTGTATTTTCCGAAGAAGATCGACAAGAGGCATGGCCTTAACTCTATAGAGAATATCGAGACCGTGAAAATTGGAGAATGGGACTGTCCACTACATGTGCGCAACAAATACAAAACCATTATGGTGGGGACAATGTCCATTAAAGTGAAGATGCAATGATCACTTCATAAGAGGGGAGACTTTTTGTTCTATATATCGCCGGTTTGTTGGTAAGACTTGATCAACCTTACTAGCGAGCTTGTTTTATATAGGTAAAAAGTTAAGCTTGTTACGTTTTCATTTGCTTTAGCTTTCATTCTTTTTGCTGTACCAAGTTTTTATGTTTTTGAAGCTTCACAATACTAATCACCGCTTTAAGTTTTCAGAAAGTTTTGCAGCTTTTTGAACTCCGAGAAATTTTCAACAGTGAAGTTTTCAGAAAATTCCAGAAAAATAAAACTAAAAGTTTCCATGCCAGGAGTGACCCAGAGGCACCTGGGGCTGACCAGGGGGCCACTAGTGGCCCAGGAGGCCAGCTGGCGCGGCCTGCCCCCTGGCCGCGCCCACAGGGCGCCTGGGGCCCACAGGCCCCACTTCCAGGTATGTCTTCTTCCTCCTCCTTCTCTCTCCAAAAACACGAGTTATGCACTTTTCTTGCGTTCTTGCTGTTCTTGGAGGCGATTTTTGATCTCTCTCTACAGCCCACCATTCGAGCTGAGTTTTTGAGCAAATATTCCCTGGTATGTAACTTCTTCACCCCTCCAATTAGATTTTTGATTGGTGGCTTCATTTGTGAGTATTTAGTAGCTCTTGGTGCTGTTTTTATGAGCTTGCATGCATGTGTAGAATTTTATTTTCCAAGTTTTGATGCAAGTTTATGCCTTAGGGAAGTGAGTTGAGTAGTTTGCCTTAACTCACATTGTTTAAATCCTTGTTTTTGTAATTTGCCAAAAATTTCATAAATGAGTTTGCTAGGAAGAGCAAAGGGGTGGCTTGGGAAGAAAAGGCCCGAGCGCTCCGATCGAGTTACAAGAGCTGCAGCTTCACCCTCGACTGCTAGGGTGAGCTACAACGAAGATCATGTGCCCTTAGAGTTGTTTGAGGACAAAAATCCAGCACGTGCAATGACTTTCCCGTGCGATTAATTCCTTGAAGCTGCTGGAATTAAGGAGGAGTTCTATAATCTTTGTGCTAATGCAGGTTTGACGCGGCTCGCAACGTGCCGTGTTACCCAGTATAAAAAACTCACCTCCTGTTTCATTAACAGTTTTAGATATAACCTCAATGCTGGTTCTGTTGAGTTTAAAATTTACAATGATCTTTTGACCATGCCTTTGGAAAAGTTTTGTGAAATAATAGGTGTGTCGAACGTGGGACTGACAGCGAAGATGAGCTCTTAGCCCTCCGAGCTGAGAACCGTCTTCAACTCTCTGTGTAGCATGGATACAAGGGATATTCATCGGTCAAAGATCTCCAGCATCTTATTCACACACCTCAGGTATTTTGCGTATTTTATTTCTAGAGGGGTGTTAGCTCGTGACAACACGAGCAACATATCTGCGCCGGATATTGCTATCCTGGCAACCGCCCTCTCGGGGAGGTTTGATTATAATGTGGGTGCCTTAATTGCTCGACGCCTTGCTATGAACGATAACAAGGGAGATTTATTTGGTGGCATTTACGCCACACTTATCCTAGAGTCTCTTAATGGCACCCCACACCCCGATGATAAGCCTTTTACTTATTTAAGTTTTGATCTTGCTGCTATGAAAAGGCATAAGTTTGTTACCATGACTTCCGAGTTTGGTAACCTTGATTATATCTTGCGTTTCGGAGCCACCACGGAACGCAAGATCCGTCTACCTGCACCTCTTTTGTTTGATTTTTCTCGCAGGAACGGATGGTCCTTTGATGCTACCCAGTTCGATGAGTTCGTGGTCCAGCGTCAGTTTCATAACCCCATGGAGGGGGTTGTGCCCGACGAGGAGGAGCATGGTGAGTTCCCACCTTTCCAGGGAGAGACCGTCACCCAGTTTTGTGAAGGGTCTTCCTCTGCTTGGAGCGCGGATCCTTCTTCGTGGGAGGATCCGAGGACTTCGGTGTACGCACCGGAAGCCTCATATGACCCTTGGACTCACCAGTACTACCCTGGAGCAGGAGGCTCCTGGGGACATTAGCTACTACCAACCGAGGCCAAAAGCCTAAGCTTGGGGGAGTACGTGCCCTTCTCACTTTTCCATTGTATTATCCATTTTATTCGCTTTGATATTTTCGAAGCTTTTGCCCGTTTTCTCTTTCTTTCTCTCTTTCTTTGCAAAAACAACAAAAAAAATTCTCTTTTCTTTTGCTCTCTTTTAACCTTGAAAAACCCAAATTTTTTTCCTTTCTCTCTTTAGTTTGCTTTGTTTTCAGAGTTCAGCTCGAGTCCGTGATGGCATTTGATTATATTTACCACGTTCAATCGTGCAAGAGACAAGGTAGCAATGACGAAGATCGACGGAAGGGAAGCAACAAGGAAAACCGGTATGAACTCTTCTTGTTTCTACTTTTGTACATATGCCTGTACTTATGATCTAGAGACCAGCTTGTAGCGACATAGTGCTTTGTTTACAATGCTTTCCCAGTGTTCATGCTTTCCTTGTGGCTAGTCTCAAATAGCTAGAGTACATAATGTGTTGATGAAATGATTTACATGCATTGCATTGTTCATGGTTTGGCATACTGGAGTGGTATTTCCCTTCGGAGAATTTTTGGATTGACTTGGCACATGTTCACACATGCTTATGACTAAAAAGTCTATTTTTGCCTTGATGATCTTTTTGTTTCAGAATAGTTATATCAGTTTCATGCCCGATTCAATGTTACTTTGTCGCTCTGCATGATTATGACAGTCATTTCTCTCTAGTTGGTCGCCTCCCAGTCTTTTGCTAGCCTTCGCTCGCACTAAGCGGAATTCTGCTTGTGCTTCCAAACTCCTTTTCAAACCCAGTTGTTCCATTTGAGTCCACCATACCTACCTATACGTGGTATTTACCGGCCACTCCTAACTTAGACTTTCTTGTGTCATCTCGAAATTTATTCAAAAGTTTCCCTTTTTGTAACCGTACAAGCTCATGGTGCGGTGAGGGGAAATCAATATCTTTCATGCCAAAAATATTTTGATGGAAGTTTTAACTAGTCAAGCAAAAATAAAAATATATATATGAGAAGTTACACCTCCCCCATACTTGATGATGGAGTGAAATGGACTAAATGCTGCTTATGATAGGTGGAACGATACCCTCCTTCCATCCTTGAGGAAAAATAAAAGGTTCCGTAGACCATCAAAGGATTTATGGATAAGGGAATATGTGTAAGCAAAAGGCATTATATATGGTTGGCATGGGAGATATTGAGAGACCTTTACCGTTCACCGTTGACTGGAAAGTTGCACTTCTCAAAAGAGTTTTATCTCTGTTTTCAAAGCCAAGAGCTCTGGCACATGTTTAGTCTTTGCTTCCTTTCACGGGTTTTCAACCTTGCCATAAAAAGCCACGGTTCGAGAGTCTCCCCTTCCTTCTTCAAAGCACCAACTATGAGAGCATAATTGTCATTCTTAGTGTAACATGCTTTGTCCCAAAGTACTACATTGTCTTCTGCATGCTTGTGTTATTGCTAGTCTGAAATACTAAGTTCTAGTCACCTTTAAAACTCCGGAGGAGTTTCTGAATTTATGTTTTTCTTCACTCATGGAGGCTAGCGAAATGCCACTCAAGTATGTTCAAGCTATGTGCACTGTGATCCCGTCTTGATTTTCAGTAGCTTATTATTTACTTTTAGTTGTTTGTGACTGATCACATGAAAGAAGAATTGCTTCGTGCATTGTCTTTATAGCATTGTTTCAATACTTGCTAAATTCTTTTCGTAGTACATGCTTATATACATTTAATGAAGCAAAAGAGTTTGTCAAAGTTTTCTTTGTCGCGTCCAGTTCGTTGAACTGAATTGCTTGAGGACAAGCAATATGCTAAGCTTGGGGGAGTTGATACGTCTCAAACGTATCTACTTTTCCAAACACTTTTGCTATTGTTTTGCCCTCATTCTTGCATGATTTGGACGAAACTAACCCGGACTAACGCTGTTTTCAGCAGAGCTGCCTGTATGGTTTTATTGTGTGCAGGAAAATGGATTTTTAGACGTTCCAGAAAATTCCCAGAAAATTACCAGAAAATCCAAGCACCCGAAGGAGCCAGAAGCCAGAAGTGGGACCAGAGGGGAGCCCTGGGGGCCCCAGGCGCCCCCCTAGCGCGGCCAGGGCTGGGGCCGCGCCCTCTGGCCGCCTGGGCGCCTCCCCCCTCCTATGGTGCCCTACCGAGACTCCTATTTATCCCCGTGACGAGAAAACCCCAGAACAGAAGTCGTTTTGCCAGTTTCCGTCGCGGAGCCTCCGCCACCCTCTGTTGTTCTTCGGGAGGGCTAATCTGGAGGCTGATTTGGCCTCCGGAGAGTGGAGATCGTCTCCATCGTCATTGCCATCACCACTCCATCCATCCTCCATGACTTCTCTTCACATGTAATAGTTCGTCAGATTGTTGGGGGCATGTTGCCTATCATCTAGATTGGTGTTTATCTTCTTTGCTTCAACTTGTTGCTCTTAATGGTTGTCACTTTGGGCCCGAGTGCCATGTTTTCAGATCTGAACCCTATGTGTTTTCATGAATATATTTGTGTTCTAGATCCTATCTATGAGTTGTATGCACCTATTATGGTCCGGAACCGGCGATCCCAAAGGTGACAGCTTGGGACACCAAAGGGGATGGTCCATAATTTGAGGATTCCATGTATCCATTGAGTTTTTTTCTTTGTTCCGGTGCTTTTTGACAGGAGCACCTTAATCTCCATAAGTTCCTTTTGGCCCCGTTCGTAGCGGGATGGTAGGACAAAAGATGTTGTGCAAGTTCTTATTGCAAGCACGCACAACTACCTACGGGATACATGCCTATTGTTTGATATTTGCCTAGATGATCATTGCTTTTCTGTGTGCCTTGCCCCGTGTTAGAATCTATTATATGTTCACTCTCATCCATGCAGCGCCCAACCATCCATCTCCCTAGCCTACAGTGTTTTCAATCCTGCTGGTCATTAGTTGTTACTTTTGTTTTTACTTTTGCTGTTGCCACCATCACTATCATATTACCATTACTACTTATCTATTGTTGCAAGCAAGTATATTTCAGGTGCGGTTGAATTGACAACTCAACTGTCAAAGCTTATAAATACTTTTTGGCTCCCCGTGTGTCGAATCAATAAATTGGGTTAACTTACCCACGAAGACTATCTCGATCCCTTACGCCTGTGGGGCATCAATGGTTTGTATGACAACTTGTGAATATATGGCTTGTATGCTTTTATCACCATGTTGTCAAGATGATTACTTCCTTTGCTCTGTGATTCTTCCAGTACCTTCAATACCTTGTTTAGGCTCTTCCAATCAACTCTATTTGACTTTGGTTTTCACCTTCAGGATGTCTCAAGGAACCCGTGGCCAGCTTGGTCGTGCCCATGGTCATGGGAATGAACCGGAGGAAGGCAACCTTCCACCGCCACCCACGATGGCTCAGGTTCTGATGGAGGTTGAGAGGAACCGCCGAGGCTCTCACCAGTTGCTGGAGGTCATTGCCCGCAACACCACTCAGCAGCGCAACGAGTTGGTGTCTTTGAATGACTTCATCCGGCTTCATCCCCCGGTTTTCAGCTACTCCACCGAGCCACTTGACGCGGATGACTGGGTTCGCAGCATCGAGAGGAAGCTCCAGGCAGGCCATGTTGCAGATGGTGACAGGGTCAGCTATGCCACTTACCATCTCGAGGGTGCAGCTAGCTCTTGGTGGGAGAATTTCCTGAACATGCGTCCCGCTTGACCGCCCACAACTAGGGATGAGTTATGAACTTCATTCCGTGAGCACCACACTCCAAAGGGTCTTATGGACCGCAAGCGTGAGGAATTCTACAACCTCACCCAAGGCAGAAGGACTGTTGACGAGTTTAGTCGTGAGTTCAACCGACTGGCTCGTTATGCTACTGAAGAGGTCTCCACCGACGCCAAGAAGCAAGAGAGGTTCCGCCGTGGACTCAATTCTGGACTCCGTCGTGAGCTCAACCTGCATGACTTCGCCACCTTCCAGGTCCTTGTCAACAAGGCCATCAAGGCGGAGGACATGAACACCCCTAATGACTTCCGCAAACACCCTAGAGACGATGGTTCGTCCAGCTCAGGCTCTCAGAAGCGCAAGATCTGGGTCCCCAACATCATGTTTCGCCAGAACAACCCATCGAGTCTATCCTATGTGGCGCCTCGTCCACCAGCTTCGTTCCACCGAGCTCCACCGAACAACCCAACTCCCCGCACTGTCTTTGGAGCCTGCTACAAGTGTGGTCAGGCAGGTCACTACTCCCGCGACTGTCCACAGAACCAGCTCCAGAATCAGAATGCTCCACCCACATTAACAGAGGGGGTGGCCCCACCTGTCATAGTCAACTTAAATTAATTAAATCAATTTAATTACTCTAATGGGAAGTGGCCCACATGTCATTGGTGTTGGATATGTGCCCTAGAGACAAATTAATAAAGATATTTGTCACATATCCGTTTTGTTCATAATACGTTTTATACTGTGCTATAACTGTATTACTTGGAAATACTAATACAGGTGTAGTATAAAACATGGTCCGTAGTTTAACTCGGGTAAACTATATCATTGGGCAATTGATTGATCATGCTTTCCTGATCATGGCGACACTGAAGTCCATTGACAATGAGGTCATATCATTAAGGGGAATGATGTGATGAACGTACACCCACCTAAAGTATTGCAATGTGATCGAGTCACATAGTTCAGCGTTGCTATGACTTTGTAACGTATGGCTTAGTCCTTAGACCGTAATGATCATACGTAATTACCATCTATGAGGAGACTTTGATTTTTATCCCACCGTATGACTGAAATATGCTGGCTATAACGGTGCACTTTGGGTATTCCGAAATTGATGGTTGATGAGTATGTTAATAGATCAGAGCGGGATTTGTCAGTCCTTGTGACAGGACAGGTACTCTGGGCCCACTCGGTGATATTGCATCAACACCTTGCAAGGACGTGACTAGGTCACAAGAGATGCAATGATCATGGACGAGAGAAGTTGTTTGTTGTGAACGAGATGTGAACACGGTATGTAGGATACCGACGATCAAACCTCGGACAAACAAAGTACCGCAGCACAAAGGGATTACGTCGTATCGTTAACGGTTTCCAAAAGCGATCGAAGTTCATTCGATGGAAGCGCAGGGGCTGTCAAGGATTGTAACCAGGTCCAACTGACTAGTCATTGGTCAATGAGAAGAGTCTCGACCATGTCTGCTGTTTCCCGGACCTCTAGGGTGTTACACTTAAGGGCAATCGATGCATAGGACAGTTACGGGATCAATCGGTGAAATAGGAGAAATCACCGGAATAGTTCCGGAGGAGGACGGAATGGTTTCCGGACATTTTGAATAGTTCAAAATAAAGTTTAATTGTTTTAATAATGTTTTATTATTTAATTATCTGAATTAAATATTTAAAACCTATTAAATAAATTAAAAAACCCGGGAAAAAGGCTATATGGGCCCATGGGGCCCATTAGGGGAGGAGGGGGTTTCCCCCCTTGGGCTTGGCGCCAAGGTTGGGGCCCATCCCCCCCCTATGGCCGGCGCACCTCCCCCCTTGGGGGTTTAGTCCCACATGGGGGAGGGGAGGAGGATCACACCCCCCCTTGGCCTATATAAGGAGGGGTAGACCCCCCTTTTTCCAACACACCAAAATCTCCTTCTTCCTCCTTCTCCTTCTCGGAAGTGGACTCCCCTTGTTTGGAGTCTGCACCAGGATTGGAGTTCTCCACCATAAGGCAGGCCGTCGCTCTGCTGGAGTCGGGATCCGTAGCCGTCTTTCTTCCGCTGCTCGCCTGGTTCGGGGCCCGGGAGGAACATCGATTGTACCGTACGTGTATAATCTCTTCGAGGCACTACACCTGTGGTGCTACTTCGTCGCTGGAGGTTTACCGGGAGTCATCCTCGCTGGTGGTGGTCTTCTACACGACAGGGAGGTCGTAGTTCTGAGTCTACGCTAACCACGTTCGCAAGAACGTTTCCCTCTTTCGGTCTTCAAAGGTATGAACACCGATTCCCTCCGTTACTTTACATCTCCATAGCATAGATCTTGGGTTCGGGTACCGTAGGTATGAAAAATTTGTGTTTTCTGCCCCGTATCCCAACAGTGGTATCATGAGCTAGCTATGCGTAGATGTATTGTACGAATAGAACACATATAGGATGTGGGCATCAAATCTTCATTCGTTACCCTCCCACGTGTACTCATTTAGCGTTGCGGCAATGTTTGATGAAGCGGCCCCCGACCGACCTTACGCGTTTACGCGAGACTGGTTCCACGCTTGACATATGGCTTGTACCATACAAAGTGGCTGGGGGGGTGTCTGTCTCTCTGCATTAGCGATGCGAAGATGTTTGCAACGGAGGGCCCCGACAGGGGTGTAATAGAGACGGATGGGAGACGGTGTTGTGGCATGTTTTTTCGCAGGATAGAAACGGTTCTCTCTCTCGAAACCCCTAGAAGCCACGTAAAACTTGCACAAGCTAAAGTAGAAAGGCGTTTAACTTTGCTTTGCATGAAGGGGGATCATAGGTTGTATGATTTACAGTTTTACTTCCTGTTTTATGCTAGTATGCTAGATATATCGACGGTAGCACGAAACAGGACCATCTCTCACAATACCAACATTGTGTTCTCCCTTGGTGGGCACCGCCTGGAAGGTTCTCCCATATGGCTTGATGCTCCGTACATACCGGAGTTGTCCTACATATTAAACGGAGTTCGCATGAGGTTGGGTTCGGCAAGCCTGGCATATGCAGATATGGCCTTGCTGAATAGCTAACATCAAGGTTCGATTGGCAGGCTTGACGTATGTAGATGCGGGCCTGGAACACAGGAGACCGAAAGGTCGAGCACGAGTCACATGCCTGGTGTGATTGGCTTAGAGGCCTACCTGGTTCGCATACTGATGGCCGTGACAATAGGGGGAGGTATGGGGGCTGGGATTGTGTAATCACTTGGATAAATTGAGAGGTGTTTATCTAAGTGGAAGCTTTCTAGAATTTTGAGATTAAATGTAAACTCCACATTATGAAAAAAAGTCTAAATATGTATCCTTGTGAATCAACCTTGTAGATGGCAGAACCTCGCCCCTCGTTCAACTTAGGATCATTCCTAGAGAAAGATAAACTAAAAACAGATGGGACAAACTTCACCAACTGGTTCCGCACCCTAAGGATTCTCCTCGTTCCCCTCAAAATGGCATACGTACTAGAGGACGCGTTAGGTGACGCACCAGCAGATGATGCCAGTCAAGATGAGAAGAATGTCTATCTCTCCAGGACTGATGATTACAACCTTGTCCAGAGTGGCATGCTCTACTCCATGGAGGCTGAGCTGCAGAAACGCTTTGAGAGGATGGGTGCATATGAGATTATCACCGACCTCAAGGCGGTCTTCGCACCTCAAGCCAGGGCTGAACGTACAAGGCTTCTGAAGCCTTCTTCTCAGCAAAGATGGACGAGCACGGCAGCGTGAGTGAGCACGTAGTCAAAATGTCTTGCTACGTTCAGCGCTTGAATGCTCTGGAATGCCAGATTCCAGATGAACTTGCCGTTGATAGGGTGTTGCAGTCGCTTCTCCCTAGCTACAAAGGCTTTGTGCTGAACTACAACATGCAGGGGATGACCAAAACCCCTTCTGAGTTGTTCGCCATGCTGAAGAGCGCCGAGGTTGAGATCAAGAAGGAGCACGCCGTCTTCATGGTCAACAAGACCACTGACTTCAAGAAGTCAAGCAGGCGGGAGAAGGCCAAGAGAGGTGGCCCCAATAGGGATGGCAAGTCAGTTTCCGCTCCTCCCAAGGCACCCAAGCCTAAACTCGGAGTGGAGTGCTTCTACTGCAAGGGTGAAGGTCACTGGAAACGCAACTGTCCCAAGTACCTAAAGGACAAGAAGGCTGGCAAGGTCGCCAAGAGAGACGAAGGTATATTTGATCTACATATTGTTGATCTTCTCTTGACAAGCGCCGGGAACACATCCTGGATATTTGATACAGGATCTGTCGCTCATATTTCTAATTCCATTCAGGGACTAAGGAATAGGAGACGCTTGCTCAAAGATGAAGTGACGATGCGCGTGGGGAATGGCTGTCAGATTGAGGTCTTGGCGGTCGGCACGAAGCATCTTAATCTCCCTTCGGGATTGGTTTTAGTTCTGAATAATTGCTACTATGTACCCGCGTTGAGTGTGAACATCGTTAGTGGCTCTTGCTTGAAGCGAGACCACTATTCTTTTAAGTCTGATACAATTGGTTGTTCGATTTATAAGGATGAAATGTTTTATGTTCACGCACCGGAGTTGCATGGTTTATTCGTACTTGATCTCGATGGTGACGTGTGTCACATTAACAATATTGAGGCCAAAAGATTGAAGAATGATGAAGATCACATGATGATGTGGCATTGCCGACTTGGTCATATTGGTATAAAACGCATGGAGAAGCTCCATAAGGATGGACTTCTTGAGTCATTGGATTTTGGATCCCTTGATACATGTGAACAATGCCTCATGGGCAAAATGACAAGGACTCCATTCAATGGCATAATGGAGCATGCGGATGTCTTATTGGGGATCATACACTCGGATGTATGTGGACCCATGAACGTCCCCACTCGCAATGGTCTTCGTTACTTCGTGACCTTTACTGATGACTTGAGTAGATATGGGTATATTTACTTGATGAAGCACAAGTCTGAAACCTTTGAAAAGTTCAAGGAATTTCAGAATGAGGTCGAAAATCAACTCGGAAGAAAAATCAAGCACCTTCGATCGGATTGAGGTGGCGAGTATTTGACTCACGAGTTTGGCAATCATCTGAAGTCTTGTGGCATAGTACCACAGCTTACGCCGGCAGGCACACCTCAGAGAAACGGTGTGGCTGAGCGACGTAATCGAACCCTATTGGATAGTGTACGATCGATGATGTCTCATACTGATTTGCCTGTGTCATTCTGGGGGTATGCATTAGAAACTGCCATTCATATTCTTAATAGGGCACCATCCAAATCCGTAAAGACAACACCATTTGAAGAATGGCATGGCACAAAACCTAAGTTGTCTCACCTGAAGATTTGGGGTTGTGAGGCTTATGTTAGGAAACTACAGCCTGACAAACTTGAATCCAAGGCGGATAAGTGCATCTTTGTGGGCTATCCCAAGGAAACTTGTGGATACACCTTCTACAACAAGTCTGACAGCAAAACGTTTGTTGCCAAGACGGGACACTTTTTTGAGAAGGAGTTTCTCGCGAAAGAGTTGAGTGGGAGGAAAATAGACCTCGATGAAGTGACTGACCAATCACTCCAATTGGAAGAAACAACTACGGAAATTGTTCTGGAACCATCTTCCACAGTGGGAGCTGAAGAGAATGGCCAAAACGACATTCATAACGATCATGACATTAATGATGATCATGATGAGAATGAAGAGGAACCTTTTATGCCCCGTAGGTCATCAAGAGTCCGTCAACCTACTGAGTTTTACGGACAGCTTGTGAATGCAATCTCGGCTGATGAGTCGGATGAACCTACAAGTTACAAAGAAGCAATGGAGGGACCCGAGTCCGAGAAATGGCTTGAAGCCATGAAATCCGAAATAGACTCCATGTACACCAACAAAGTATGGACTTTGGTGGATATTCCCGAGGACCGCAAGGCCGTCGAGAATAAATGGATTTTCAAGAAAAAGACTGACGCAGACGGAAACGTATCTGTCTACAGAGCTCGACTTGTCGCGAAGGGTTTCCGACAAATTCAAGGAGTTGACTACGAGGAGACGTTCTCTCCTGTAGCGATGATAAAGTCTATTCGGATCCTACTAGCAATAGCTGCATATCATGATTATGAGATATGGCAGATGGATGTGAAAACTGCATTCCTAAATGGCAACATTGAGGAAGAGTTGTATATGATGCAACCAGAGGGGTTTGTCGATCCAAGGAACGCTGGTAAGGTTTGCAAGCTTCAACGGTCCATCTATGGGTTGAAGCAAGCATCTCGGAGCTGGAATCTTCGATTTGATGAGGTCATTAAAGCTTTTGGATTTGTCCAAAACGTCGAAGAGTTCTGCGTCTATAAGAAACTGAGTGGGAGATCTGTAGCATTCCTTGTGTTATATGTAGATGACATATTACTAATAGGGAACGATAAGAAATTCTTAGAGGAAGTGAAGGAATATCTGAATGGAAAATTTTCCATGAAGGACCTAGGTGAAGCTGCGTACATATTGGGGATTAAGATCTATAGAGATAGACCTAATCGACGGTTGGCCTTGAGTCAGAACACTTATATTGACAAGATATTGAAAAGGTTCAAAATGGATGACTCCAAGAGAGGTCTCTTGCCAGTTATAAAAGGTGTCAAATTAAGCGTGACTCAATGCCCAACCACAGCAAAAGAGAAAGAGGAGATGTCCTCAAAGCCCTATGCCTCAGCCATAGGTTCTCTCATGTATGCTATGTTATGTACCAGACCGGATTTAGCGCTGGCCATTAGTATGACTAATCGCTACCAGAGTAACCCGGGAATGGCTCACTGGACAGAAGTAAAGAACATCCTTAAGTACTTAAGAAGAACCAAGGATCTTTTTCTCGTTTATGGAGGAGTTGATGAGGAGCTCACCGTAAAAGGTTACGTTGACGCAAGCCTCGGCTTAGATCTAGATGATTCGAAATCCCAGACGGGATATGTTTTCATGTTGAACGGTGGCGCAATTAGCTGGAGGAGCGGCAAACAGTCAGTCGTCGCTCAATCTTCAATGGAGTCGGAGTATATTGCCGCTTGCGAAGCGTCAAACGAGGCGCTGTGGCTGAAGAAGTTCGTGATCGAGCTTGGCGTCTTTCCCAGTTGCACTGACCCCGTGGGGATCTTCTGCGACAACACAGGTGCCATTGCTAACGCGAAGGAGCCAAGAACTCACTCTACAGCCAAGCACATCCTCCGAAAGTTCCATGTGACGCGAGACTACGTCAGGGATGGACACACTAGGATTCACAAGATACATACGGATCTGAACGCAGCAGACCCGATGACTAAACCTCTTCCACAGGGCAAGTTTGAAGAACACCGAGAGACCATTGGTGTTAGATACATACCTGATGTAAACTAGTGTAATTTGTACTCTAGTGCAAGTGGGAGACTGTTGGATATGTGCCCTAGAGACAAATTAATAAAGATATTTGACACATATCCGTTTTGTTCATAATACGTTTTATACTGTGCTATAACTGTATTACTTGGAAATACTAATACATGTGTAGTATAAAACATGGTCCGTAGTTTAACTCGGGTAAACTATCTCATTGGGCAATTGATTGATCAAGCTTTCCTGATCATGGCGACACTTAAGTCCATTGACAATGAGGTCATATCATTAAGGGGAATGATGTGATGGACGTACACCCACCTAAAGTATTACAATGTGATCGAGTCACATAGTTCAGCGTTGCTATGACTTTGTAACGTATGGCTTAGTCCTTAGACCGTAATGATCATACCTAATTACCATCTATGAGGAGACTTTGATTTGTATCCCACTGCCTGATTGAAATATGCTGGCTATAACGGTGCACTTTGGGTATTCCGAAATAGATGGTTGATGAGTATGTTAATAGATCAGAGTGGGATTTGTCAGTCCTTGTGACAGGACAGGTACTCTGGGCCCACTCAGTGATATTGCATCAACACCTTGCAAGGACGTGACTAGGTCACAAGAGATGCAATGATCATGGACGAGAGAAGTTGTTTGTTTTGAACGAGATGTGAACACGGTATGTAGGATACCGACGATCAAACCTCGGACAAACAAAGTACCGCAACACAAATGGATTACGTCGTATCGTTAACGGTTTCCAAAAGCGATCGAAGTTCATTCGATGGAAGCGCAGGGGTTGTCAAGGATTGTAACCAGGTCCAACTGACTAGTCATTGGTCAATGAGAAGAGTCTCGACCATGTCTACTGTTTCCCGGACCGTTAGGGTGTTACACTTAAGGGCAATCGATGCATAGGACAGTTACGAGATCAATCGGTGAAATAGGAGAAATCACCGGAATAGTTCCGGAGGAGGACGGAATGGTTTCCGGACATTTTGAATAGTTCAAAATAAAGTTTAATTGTTTTAATATTGTTTTATTATTTAATTATCCGAATTAAATATTTAAAACATATTAAATAAAGTAAAAAAATGGGAAAAGGCTATATGGGCCCATGGGGCCCATTAGGGGAGGAGGGGGTTTCCCCCCTTGGGTTTGGCGCCAAGGGTGGGGCCCATCCCCCCTATGGCCGGCGCATCTCCCCCCCTTGGGGGTTTAGTCCCACATGGGGGAGGGGAGGAGGATCACACCCCCCCTTGGCCTATATAAGGAGGGGTAGACCCCCCTTTTTCCAACACACCAAAATCTCCTTCTTCCTCCTTCTCCTTCTCGGAAGTGGACTCCCCTTGTTTGGAGTCTGCACCAGGATTGGAGTTTTCCACCATAAGGCAGGCCGTCGCTCTGCTGGATTCGGGATCCGTAGCCTTCTTTCTTCCGCTGCTCGCCTGGTACGGGGCCCGGGGGGAACATCGATTGTACGGTACGTGTATAATCTCTTCGAGGCACTACACCTGTGGTGCTACTTCGTCGCTGGAGGTTTACCGGGAGTCATCCTCGCCGGTGGTGGTCTTCTACACGACAGGGAGGTCGTAGTTCTGAGTCTACGCCAACCACGTTCGCAAGAACGTTTCCCTCTTTCGGTCTTCAAAGGTATGAACACCGATTCCCTCCGTTACTTTACATCGCCATAGCATAGATCTTGGGTTCGGGTACCGTAGGTGTGAAAAATTTGTGTTTTCTGCCCCGTATCCCAAAAATTGGCTAGTAAACTAATTAACATTTTAATTAATCTAAATGGCCATGGGCCCACTAGTCATATACACAGGGGGGTTTATTCTGTCTCTTTTTATTAGCAGGCCATTAGGGGGTGTAGGGACTCATAGGTTAGTGGGTAGGGGGGATTAGGGGAGTGGTTAACCACTTGATTAGTGGGGCCCACAGGGCAGTGGCCTACAGGCCAGGTCTACGCCGGCGGCGATGTACAGAGGGCCGGCGAGGGGGGGCCTAGGCGCCACAGTGCAGCAAATCGGGCGCGGCCTGGCTTGTTCGAACGGGGGCAACGCCGCGTGTCTGCCCAGGCCAGTGGCGCGCTCTGGAGCGGCCCAGGGCGACGCCTACGTCGAACGGCAGCGGCGGCTGGAGGAGCGTGCCTGCGGGGACGAAGCTACGGCGGGAAAAACCGGAAGGGGAAGGGGGAAACGCTGGAGGATGCTCACAGGGGTAGTATCAATTAAAATGGGAGTGGGGGGAGGCGTGTGGGCGGCCGGAGTTGGAGGAGATCGCTGGCGGACCGAGGAGGAAGACGATGGCGTAGGCGACGTTGTAGAGCACCTTGTCCCGATTGGTTCCGCGCGAAGACGAAGCAGACGATGACGAAGCTCTGGGACACTACGGCTTGGGCTCGGGAGCTCAGTGGCCGCGCCGGAGCGGAGGTTGTGCCCACGGACGGCTCGGCTGTAGAGGGAGGAGACGCGGGCGCGCAAGGGGCGGGGTGAGATCTCGATCTGGCGTGGCTAGGGTTTGTACTTAGGGCACCGGGGGTTCATATTGTCGCCGGGGTGGCCGCTGATGCGCGGCACGACGACGGTGCTCGCCGTGGCACCGCTGGATGTCCGCCACGCCCTTGCCGTGAACAGGAAGGGGAGGGGGAGAGGCCGGGGTGGGCTCGTGGGTTGGGCCGAGTGAGGGGAAAGGGGAGAGGGTTGGGGTGGGCTTCGTCCAGGGCATTAGATAGGTTTAGTTTTTATTTCTTTTTGTTTTTCTTTTCTGATTTCCCTTTTTTCTGTTTGTACTTATTTTAGTAGCTCTTATATTTTTGTAAATTATTTAACCTGTTCCATAATTACTAATGCACATTACCAAAGGCCCACAAAAAGTATTGTACATTAATAAATACATTTAGTCTTTGTTTTAATTATTCTTTTGATGAAAAGGGATTTTTGGCTACTGTTTATATTTTTTGATTTATTTTAGAGCTCAATAAATTCCAATGCATATATGGAAGTTATCCACTGAATATTTGGGATTTAACAAAAGTGGTTGCAAGGTTTTTGGACCAAGTTTTATTTGTCACATAATTTTAATATTCAACAAAAGGGAAATTTGACTTTGCATTGGTCCAAGATTAACATGATTGATCAAAGCAAGAATTTTGGAACAGTAATTATCAACAGTAATGGTGATTACTGTTCACTGACAGTGAGAGTGTTACAAATCTCCCCCACTACAAAGAATTCTCGTTCCGAGAATTATAAGGTAGTGTAAGGGTTAAAGCTTTGGTTTTGTATTCTAACGAATCTTTTGGTTCCTGTTGTCCTTCTCGATGAATTTAATCCATCTCGTTGATGTCTTCATTACCTTGCATCGGTGCATCTCGACTAGTTGTTTTCCTTTCTTCGGGGTCTTCATCGTACTTACGATTATGCTAGGAGGAAAATTGAGAGGGGGGTCAGATGGGTAGCCGGTTAATCAACCGAGGTTGTCCGAGGGAAAACGGGGTACAAAACATCTTCCGAGTATAAACTCAGGGGAATGCATCGAGAGAGACAAAAGAAGGTATGGGGAATTACAACCGGATATACATGCATTCGATGCCGATGATGGATGATGAAAAGGGGTCCAGGGCATCAGGTAAAAACAATTAGTCTGATATCGGACTGAATATCACAAGGTAGGTGACTCATGAATTGCATAAGAGGTCAAGCACGAAGAATAACCTTAGGAACAAGGATGTACAAAAGAGTCAGGTTTCGATCCTGCGGAACTGTGGCTTAGAGTGGTGGCATATTACACGATCACGATGCAAGGATTGTCAGAGATTAGCTTGTCAGCTATGTCGGCAACAACATCGGTACCAGGAGTAGTGGACATTGAGAACCATTTTCCTACTCGTTATTACGAGGCGGACCAATTGGCAAAGTTCTCGTCCCGGTGGTTACCAAAATGTCATCAACAATGGCAACAAGGTGTTACTGACGAGGTTGTACACCGAGGTGTTTACACAAGCAGGGGAATTTCACTACTTAGATAAGTCATACCACAAGCAAGGTTAAACAGACCAATGGAAAGGAAATTGTGATGATACACAAGTATCAGGTATATATCTTTCCCAAGGGAAAGAAGAGCACGATATACATGACCAAGTTTGTATTGGAAGGGAGTCAAAGGGGTTTTTCAATGGTGAGACAAAACATCGAGGGGCAAGAATGGTATTTCCCACAATGAATTCAATAGACACAGGGAAGAAGAAAAAATTCTAATGATGACCACGACACTTTATGTCGAGAGGTTTCAAGAGAATGCAATCGAATAGCAGCATCACCAAACAAAAGGGGTGGTGGAGCAAAAGGTAAGCGGTGTTCTTGCTTGACGACAACCCAGAACCCATGGAGTGGTTACGACAGGGAAATGTATTGTTTCATCAAAGTTCTTAAGATGTAGTGCAAAGTTATGATACCCTCGAGATACCAGGGGAAATACTCGAAGGTAGAATGGTGGATCATAGGTGCAGCAGAATTTATACCAAGGGTACAATTACTTTTACAAGAAGCTTTCATGATAAGTCCTACATCGTATCCATGGGCATGAACACAAAGGTTCAGGGTCGACTCCCACTTCTTCAATGCATAACATTTCAATCACTTCTCGCTGACGATGAATTTGTAGCTTTCAAAATTTTAGCTGGCATAACACCAGTAGAGTATGACCCGTAGAAGTTCATGGATTCACACAGATGGATGAAGCATAGACACAACCCATAGGGACATTTTTCGAATCTATACGACAAACAATAGGAACAAGAGATACAAGTTTGAAATAAGAAGGTTGATGACACAGAACAGATGATACCGTTCGCCAAAGGTATTTCGTATCAGGGGAAGCTCGTCACTGATTTTGGACACAAGGGGACAACAGGTAGTAATCCACCAAAAAGGTCAGGTGGGGTACGGAGAGTCTGGTGTGAGTATCGGTACTCAACCATAAGAAGAAAGGATGCAAAAGCATTGGAATAATTCGATGCTTATGTACAAAGAATTATGACTTCCATATCGGTGTAGCAGATTCAGATACATCGATCAAACATGAATAAGTTGAATAGAAGCTTGACGGTTAACCATTAAGGTTTGATTTACCGAGAACCAGCTCATGTCTGAAATGACGTCTGAGCCATAAGAATGGATTCATAGGGATCATCTGATGATTTCTTGCACTCGCGCACACGATGATTCAACAGATCGGAATGGCAATGCCAAGGGAGGTCATCAAAGACTACAAGACAAACGGGATTAATCATAGTGCAAGCAGGTAAGAAGAATCTCCAAAGCAGTAGGCTATCGAGGATTGTCGAGAGATCGAATAGTATTTCAAAGTATTTTTGGGAATCATAGAACAACTTAGGATGAACGGATCCTCGATAAATGTGAGGAATTATCCGCGGGGTGAAAAGAAGCTGCAAGGCAGTAGGCTCAAAGGATTCCCGAAACGACGGAAAGTATGTCATTGCATCTTGTGAACACAAGAGCAACTGGGATTGAATGGATGAACGAAAGGTGTATGTGGTTATACATACGGCATTATCGGTGGCAGGGAATTGTCAAGGTATCGACACATATGGTCTCGGGAATTTTATCGGAGGGTATCTTCGACATCTTCTGGTGAATGAGGTCATCATCTGTGATGAGGGCTCTCCGGGAGGAAGCAGTCACGAGAACCTAGAGTTAGAGTTAGAAAAATATTTAACAAAAAAGGAAGAGAGAGCAGAGTCCCAGAGTAAAGGTACGGAGAAAAAGGATCCTAATACCACCCAGTTTGCGACGTGGGCCGATAAGCCACACGACACTGTTAGTAAAGTAGTTTTGCAAAGACTAGACTCGACTTTGACCAAGGAGTTGGAAGGGGGTTACCTACAGGTAGTCGGCTCTGATACCAACTTGTGACGCCCCCAAAATCAGACCGTGTACAGTAATCATACACGCAAGGTACATGATCGAGATCAAGGACTCACGGTAAGATATCACAACACAACTCTACAAGTAAAATAATACAAGCTGTTTAATACAAGCCAGGGGCCACGAGGGCTCGAATACAACAGCTCGAAAGCACAAAGTTAGCGGAAGCAACAGTATCTGAGTACAGACACAAGAATACAAGGTTGCCTTAAGAAGGCTAGCACAAATAACAACAGATCGAAAAGGCGAGGCCTCCTTCCTGGGAACCTCCAAACTACTCCTGGTCGAGGGGGAACTCCACGTCGTAGTAGGCATCGGGGGTCTTCATGTTGCGGTGGTCGACATCGGGGATCTCCTGCTCCTAGACTCCAAGGCTCCAACGTCGACTGCAGCGGCCGATCAGGCAAAACAAAAAGGGGAAATAAAGCAAAGGTGAGTATCTAGCATACCCGCGAGTCTTACGTCCGCTACTAAGCATTTATTCCTTTGTATCAAATGGAAAGGGGAGGCTGTATATAGTGGACTGCAAGATAGAAATCATAATAAGGGTAAGAAGCTAGGCCTATCGAAGACTAGCATCGTCTGACGTGTCTTGCAGCATGAGAAGAGAAACAACCAACAGTTTATATAAAGCACAAAGTAACAATGAAGTAGAAGTTCCCCTCCTCGACTTCCCTGCGAGGAAGAAAACCCGGAACCATACAGTTTAATAGTAGTAGTTTGTAGTGGTAAGATCCAGCTTCAGCATAAAGCGTCCTGTTACCGTGGACACGGCTATTCGAATAGATTAAACTCGCTGCAGGGGTGCACTACTGTTCAGCTAATACGGTGAGGATAGTTCTCACTCCTCGTTGGTTACCCCAAGTGGAAGGTGAGATGTTGCGTAGCAGCAAATTTCCCTTAGCGAAGATGCTAAGGTTGAGTATCGAACCAGTAGGACTCACAGAGATACAAGAAGGTGGTAAAGTGAACAATGGCGCCGTTCACAACCAAGGTTTGCTAACTTCACCTGGACCTGCACACAAATACAAATAACTTTGCTCCCAACGAGTACAGAGGAGTTGTCAATTCCTCCGGCCTTTCTATTTACAAAGGATTAACGCAAAAGATAATGATAGTGATAGCAACTGAAAAGTAAACTAAGGAGTAAACAGTAATGTGAAGATGGACCAGGGTCCCGTGATTTTCACTAGTGATGTCTCTCTCCCAAAAGACGATAAAAGTGCTAGCGAGGTAAACAAATCACAGTTGGGCAATTGACAGGATTATGAAGGCACCGCAATGCTAACTATGCTGCAAAGAAAGGAAGGGCTCAAAAGCAATGGGCAGTACGCCAAGGTAAGTAGACCGAAATCCATCTGCATATACTATGAATCATCCACCTTGAGATATCTATCCAGAACATCTCGCTGGTATTAAGATGCGAATCCCACCCAAAGTGTAAATCCAAAGCAACAGACAACTGTATTAAAAGAACTTTGCATAAAGTAAACAATCCTTGCATCCGCGGATACAAGCACCGTTGTTTTATCCCTGGTGGCAACAACACATCCCCTAGTCTCATGTTAATGTCACTCAAGCTAGACATCAAGGGGCTGAACCCACAATCAAGCATAACGCTCCCTCTTGGAGTTGCAACAAATCACTTGGCCAAAGTAAAATACGGCAACGGAGAACATGCAAGAATTTACTCAAGAACAAAATATAAAAGAGAAGAAGCAAATATATTACTCATCACAATCTGAACATAGTCTCATAATCCATCAGATCCCAACAAACTCAGCATAGCAACAGCAGAAAATTACAAAGGTGCCTCGATCATGTGAGGCAGCTCACAAGGTCTCGAAAGTGGAGGCACAAAGAGGGGACAGATAGATCACATAGCTACCGGTCACGGACCCATGGTCCAAGGGGAACTACTCAAGGTACATACGGGAGGCGTCCATGGCTACGGATGGTCTCTAGGAGGAGGTAGCTTCTCCCGGCATGGTGCCGGAGCAGCTTCTCCAGGAAGCCCCGATCTAGAAACGGCGGCGGCGGCGGTACAGAGGCGAGATCGCGAAAAAGGGATTCGTCTTAGGGGTTTCCGTCTCGGGGGGTAAATATAGGCGAAGGGGGGCCGAGAGGGGCCACAGGGCAGCCAGGAGGCTCCTTGGCGCGGCCTAGGGTGGGGCCGCGCCAGGGACCCTTCTGGAGTCCCTGTGGTGGCCCCCCTTCCCTCCTTTGGTGTATCGGAAGCTTCCGTGTCGCTGATTTTTTATCTGATTTTTCCGGATTTTTTGGAGCACTTTTAATGGCCGGAAAACATAAAATACAAAAACACCAGAAAATAGCAAATGGCAGTTGGGTGCACTTGGTTAATAGATTAGTCCAAATATGCTAAAAAGTGTATGAAACTTCAAGGAAATTATGGCAAAGTCACACAAAACATGCATGGAGCAAGCAGAAATTATAGATACGTTTGGGACGTATCAACATCCCCAAGCTTAATTCCTGCTCGTCCTCGAGTAGGTAAATGATAACAAGCATAATTTCTGTGGTGACATGCCACACGATCATATAAGAACTTTGTAAGTAAAGAAATCAAAGCATGCAATTCAATTCAAGTCTTAACAAGCAAGAGTCTATATTAGCATTGACACAAGAAACAAAAGAACAAAAGGTGCAAGAGCTCTCGCTGTCCGTGACTCGAATGTCTCCAGATGGTGTTTGCGTGCAAGCAGGGGATAGGGAATACGAGATAAAAAAGTTAATTGTTGAGAACAACTATCTACTAAAGTTTCACACTTAGTCTCCTTTGGATTCTTATCTTGACTCGTCCCCAGACCACTAGCCAGGTACAAGTCAAACTGATCCACTCCCTTTCGATATTTTGAGCACTCATGCAATGGATGAGCGTGAGCAAGAAAGTTGACACCTAAAAGGTGAAACAGAAAGAAGGTGGAGGAGGAAGACAAAAAGGTGTGAAAGGCTCACATCAATGAGGACAATCATAGGCGAGAGAAGGCCATATGATAGATATGATGTGAGGAGTAGGGATTGCCATACAACGGATTCACATGTGAGCTAAAATCTCTCCAAGGGAACTAGTGGGGGTGCATCTAACTTTCTTGCTCAAGAAGACCTAGAGCTCGTTTGAGGAGGCTCATCATTGGAATATACAAGCCAAGTTCGATAGTATGAAGGTCCCTAGATAGCTATATGCATGATGATGATCTCTATGGAGTACAAGGGATAGAGGATGAAGTACTAGTGTGGATCTCTCAAAAGGAATAGTAGTGTGCCCCCTTCTCTCTTTTTATTTTTCTTTTTCTCTTTTTTCTAATTTTTTGTATTTTTTGGTGGCCTCAATGGCTCTTTCTATTTAATTCTCATTTGTCCTCTTTGGGATCTTTTGATTTTGTCCTCTTTGGGATCTTTTCCTCACTTAGGGGCAACACTATTTATTTTACAAGAATATAGGAGATCTTTCATACTTTACAAAGGTACTCTCATAAATAATATATAACTATCATGATGCAAAGGTATGACATGAGGATCAAGTCATGAGAAGATGGATGTTGCATGGCAATGTATCTCGGAAAGGCTATGGAAATGCCTTGTAGGTAGGTATGGTGGATGTTTTGGATGCACCGGCAAAGTATGCGCCAACTCTCGAGGTGAGAAAGGGCAATGCACGGTACCGAAGAGGCTAGAAAAAGTATAGGTGGGTGGAAGTGTCAACTTTCGAATACTCACATTAGTCCGAAGAACTCATGCACTTATTATCGGTAACTCTCAATCTAATCAGGAGGTTCACAAAGAGACAAGTACCCCGAGGAGGAGTGTATGGGGGTTTGGTTATCCTTGCGCATCCTCGACTCATGGTACGTGAGTGTACTCTAATATTCGAACCCTCCAGAGGTTAGTGATCCATCTAGTAGCTAGAGTTCTCAACAGGGGTTTTTTGTTTTCGAAAAACACACGGATTGCCCAAAATACTACATCTATCACTAATAGGCTCGAGCTCTTGACACCAAAAGTTCAAACATTACTCTAGTCAATACCTCAAAACTATTGCAAGTTACTACTACAAAGAGAAAAGCAACTTCAACTACCTACTTCTAGTCAAGACACAAAACTCAGTGCAATAGGAAAACTCTCTAACAAGATAAAACATGCAACCTATAGAAATTTCAACCTAAAACAGAAGAAAAGCTCTAGAAAAAATAAAGCACTACAAATAAACAGTGGAGCAGCTAAGAAAAGAAAAATAACAACTCACAGCTAAAAGAATAAGCAAGAAAATCCTATGAGGAGTTCTAGTTCAAGCGGAGCGTGTAACTCTCCCACACAAAAGAAACTAAGTTGGGATCTAACTTGTTACTACAGCAAACAAATCAAAAGAAAACTAGAAACAAAACCTAAGAGCGAGACACTCCAAGAATAGCACATAACACATGAAGTGATAAAAATATAGTGCAACGAGAGACGAACTGATAATTGTTGATGAAGAAGGGGATGCACGGGGGCATCCCCAAGCTTAGACACTTGAGTCTCCTTGAATATTTATTGGGGGTGCACATGGGCATCCCCAAGCTTGAGCGTTTGACACTCCAGGATCTTCTTTCATCATCTTCCATCGCACACTTGAAAACTCCCTTCATACATAACTCATTGTAGACTGATTAGAGAGGTTAGTACCCTAATAAAATAATTTTTCTCTTACTGGAAATAAAGATAATCTTTAAGAGCTACTGTTTCCCAAGATTGCCAAAAAAAAATTGCAAAGAAAAAGCAAGCTTAATGTTTGCAAAAGTGAAGAGAGACATAACGTGGCAGAATCTTTGAAAAAAAGAACAACAGGTAGAAACGATTTTTGTAGGGGTACTTCTGCAACTCAAATCAAAAAACTCAGAACATACGCAAGTTTTTTAATTCTATAGAGCAAGCTGTGTAAAAAATGCAGCTCAAAAAGATGAACTGGGATTTTTCTATGATTTTTTTAGTCACGAGGACAGAATCTTTTTTCTGGACAGCATGTCACAACTCTCACTTCCCTTGTCGTATGAGGCTATAAAAGGCACAAAGCTTGAAAAGTAAAGATACAATGATGTTGCTACAGTAGTAACAATCATCAAGACCACTAAGAACAGAAGAAAAGCAAAAAGAAAAACCTAAATTCGTTGCGGGCTGCCTCCCGAAAGCGCTTCTTTATAGCCATTAGCTAGGCTTAAAGCAGAAGATCAAGTTTTTTCAAGAGAATAACTAGCCCGTGTGACGGAATCAAAAGGTAACTTAATATTTTTCCTAGGGAAATGTTCCATCCCTTTCTTGAGAGGGAATTGGAATTTGATATTCCCCTCTTTCATGTCAATAACAGCACCAACTGTGCGAAGAAAAGGACGTCCCAAAATAATTGGACAAGAAGGTTCACATTTAATGTCCATAATAGTGAAATCAACGGGAACATAATTGTCATTGACAATGATAAGAGCATCTTCGATCTTCCCCAAAGGTTTCTTTACGGAAGAATCAATAAGACGAACACCAAAAGAACAAGAATCAAAAGGTTTCAATTCAAGCATATCGTACATTCTTTTGGGCATAACAGAGGTACTTGCTCCCACATCACAAAGAGCATAACAAGAGAAGTTATTCAATTTGATTTTTATCATAGGATCCCAACCATCTTCTAGCTTCCTAGGTATGGAGGCTTCTAGTCTAAGCTTCTCCTCCCTAACTTTGATTAGAGCATTGGTGATATGCTTTGTGAAGGCAAGATTAAGTGTGCTAGTGTGGGGGTCTCTAGACATCTTGTGTAGGAAACCAATAACTTCAGGTAAAGTGCAATTGTCAAAGTCTAGATCACTACTATCTATAAATTAGGTAGTGATATCATTTAAGCTCACTTGTTTGAAGGCCTCTACGTTCATAGAGGTTTCTTCATCTATGGTTGAGGTGGTAGCATCACCATTGGTAGGTCCAGTGGGACTAGGGGTGTGATGGGTGCTAACAGTTTGGACATCCTCAACTACTTGGATAGTGGATACTGTGTGGTAGGTAGGAAGGCTCTTAATTCTTTCCTCTTCCTCTTTTTCTCTAGCCCATCTTTCTTTAAGTTTAGCCATCATCCTAATGTTTTCATTGATTTGTAACTAGATAGCATTAATAGGAGTGACCTTAGTCTCCTCAAGGGGAGAGGTTCTAATTTTTAACATCTCAACATCAAGGGCTAAGTTATCTACCTTCAAACAAAGATTATCTAATTTAGCTAGTTTTTCTTCCACGTTCTTGTTGAAGGCTTTTTGGGTAGTGATAAAGTCTCTAAACATACTCTCTAGTTCAGAGGTGGAGTTTTTGGTGCTAGGATAAGTGTTTTTGTTCCCATAGTTGTTGGATAGGAAAGGCCTAGGATTGTTGCTACCAAAATTACTCCTATAAGCATTATTATTGAAGTTGTTTCTAGAGATAAAGTTCACATCTATTTGTTCTTGAGCAACCAAAGAATTTAAAGGAACATTCTGAGGGTCAATAGGAGCTTGCTTGATAAGTAGAGACATGATAAGGTCAACCTTTTCATTTAGAGAGGAGATCTCCTCGACAAAATTTACCTTCTTACCAGTTGGAGATCTTTCGGTGTGCCACTGAGAGTAGTTCAGCATCATCTCTTCAAGTAGCTTTGTGGCATCACCAAGTGTGGTCAACATAAAGGTTCCTCCCACGGCCGAATCTAACAGGTTCCGCGAGGTAAAGTTCAAGCCTGCATAAAAGGTCTGGATTACCATCCAGGTAGTCAGTCCATGTGTGGGGTAGTTCTTGACAAGCGTCTTCATACGTTCCCATGCCTGGGCAACGTGTTCATTATCCAATTGCCTGAAATTCATAATGTTACTCCTCAATTGAATAATTTTAGCAGGGGGTAGTACTTCCCGATAAAAGCATCCTTGCACTTATCCCAAGAATCTATACTATTCTTAGGCAAGGATTCAAACCAGATTTTAGCTTCATCCCTTAAAGAGAAAGGAAAAAGCTTAAGCTTAACAATTTCACCATCTACTTCTTTGTACTTTTGCATATCGCAAAGCTCCATAAAATTATTCAAATGCAAAGCAGCATCATCTCTAGCACCAGAGAATTGATCTTTCATAACAAGGTTTAGCAAAGCAGGTTTAATATCATAAGAAGGTGCTGAAGTAGCAGGTGTAGCAATAGGAGTGCAGATAAAGTCACTGTTGTTGTGACTAGTGAAGTCACACAACTTGATATTTTCATTGGAACCCATAGTAGCAGCAGGTATTTTTGGTATTTTTGATAAGGGACATAAAATTAAAAACTGAAAGGTAAACTAACAAGACTAAAAAGCAAAGATAAAAGATAGTGTGCAACTCCCCTATCTTGTAGACTGGAGTCCCCGGCAACGGCGCCAGAAATTGGCTTGATACGGTGAGGATAGTTCTCACTCCTCGTTGGTTACCCCAAGTGGAAGGTGAGATGTAGCGTAGCAGGAAATTTCCCTTAGCGAAGATGCTAAGGTTGAGTATCGAACTGGTAGGACTCACAGAGATACAAGAAGGTGGTAAAGTGGACAATGGCGCCGTTCACAACCAAGGGTTGCTAACTTCACCTAGACCTGGACACAGATACAAATAACTTTGCTCCCAACGAGTACAGAGGAGTTGTCAATTCCTCCGGCCTTGCTGTTTACAAAGGATTAACGCAAAAGATAATGATAGTGATAGAAACTGAAAAGTAAACTAAGGATGTAAACAGTAATGTGAAGATGGACCGGGGTCCCATGATTTTCACTATTGATGTCTCTCTCCCAAAAGATGATAAAAGTGCTAGCGAGGTAAACAAATCACAGTTGGGAAATTGACAGGATTATGAAGGCACCGCAATGCTAACTATGCTGCAAAGAAAGGAAGGGCTCAAAAGCAATGGGCAGTACGCCAAGGTAAGTAGACCGAAATCCATCTGCATCTACTACGAATCATCCACGTTGAGATATCTATCCAGAACATCTCGCTGGTATTAAGTTGCGAATCCCACCCAAAGTGTAATTCCAAAGCAACAGACAACTGCATTAAAAGAACTTTGTGTAAAGTAAACAATCCTTGCATCCGCGGATACAAGCACCGTTGTTTTATCCCTGGTGGCAACAGCACATCCCCTAGTCTCATGTTTCTGTCACTCAAGCTAGACATTAAGGGGCTGAACCCACAATCAAGCATAATGCTCCCTCTTGGAGTTGCAACAAATCACTTGGACAAAGTAAAATACGGCAACGGAGAACATGCAAGAATTTACTCAAGAACAAAATATAAAAGAGAAGAAACAAATATATTACTCATCACAATCTGAACAGTCTCATAATCCATCAGATCCCAACGAGAGGCGTCCATGGCTATGGATGGGCTCCCGGAGGGGGTAGCTTCTCCCGGCAGGGTGCCGGAGCAGCTTCTCCAGGCATCCCCGATCTAGAAACGGCGGCGGCGGTACGGAGGCGAGACCGCGAAAAAGGGATTCGTCTTAGGGGTTTCCGTCACAGGGGGTAAATATAGGCGAAGGGGGGCACCGAGAGGGGCCACAGGGCAGCCAGGAGGCTCCCTGGCGCAACCTAGGGTGGGGCCGCGCCAGGGACCCTTCTGGAGTCCCTGTGGTGGCCCCCCGTCCCTCCTTTGGTGTTTCCGGAAGCTTCTGTGTCGCTGATTTTTTATCTGATTTTTCCGGATTTTTTGGAGCACTTTTAATGGCCGGAATACCTGGAATACAAAAAAAGCAGAAAACAGCAACTGGCAGCGGGGTGCACTGGGTTAATAGATTAGTCCAAATATGCTCAAAAGTGTATGAAAGTTCAAGCAAATCATGGCAAAGTCACGCAAAACATGCATGGAGCAAGCAGAAGTTATAGATACGTTTGGGACGTATCATCAGCCTGCACGCTCGGATCTGCAGAGTGGTGGGAACCTTGTTAGGGAACGCTCCACCAAAGCTATCCGACACGGCGCAGCCCATCCTAGGCTCAGCAGAGAGGCCATCCGCTGGACTATATCCTATGCGCCAAGGGGTCTAGGTCCCTCACCCTTGCACGCTCTTGCACGGTACGAGACTGGCCGGTGAAGCAAAAGCAAATCCAAACACACCTGCTGCAGCAAAGAAGACAAGACCGCTTCCCGGCTATCATCCCGTGGTACTGCTGATGTCTGAAGAGCTTTCGAACAAACTACAACGCAGGGGAGCCCATAACTCCTTATCCCATGTGAAGGTAGTGCGTATAGGCCTTTGCGGCCTCTCAAGTCATCCACTGAACCATTTAGCATTTTAATTAACCTGCGTGACTACCGTTATCGTTGCCTCGACTTAATTAACCCGCGGACAACGACACCAGTCAGGACCACCAGTACATCGGTGCCTGCCTTGTCGTCGCACCAAGTCTCTGCGGTTACCAACAAGGTGAACCGACTCCTTACCTTATCTCGCGTGTGCTCCTGGTAGAGCTCGACTTTCGTGGTTTGGTAACTCTCGCGAGATACGAGCAGAGGCCAAGCACGCCAGTAACGTCGGTCGTACCCTCCATGTCGCTCCCGACAATATACGGCTCACGGGCACCGTTGGTCGCCCAACTCTTACCTTTAAGGAAACCAGTTGGTTCGAGTGCCTACCATTAAGTGAAACCAGGAGGTATCACCCTCGATGGCACACTTAAAGAGGTTTGACAGAGACATCAGCGGAATGAACTAAAGAGGTAAACCTCGTATCATCCCGGTGATGCTACGCTACTTAGCCCACGAGAGTGAAATACGAGTTCGTCCACTCGTAAGTCAAACTCGAAGCGACTCGGCAGAGTCTCGTCGTTGTAGGTTCCCTAGGGCGTTTGCATTGATCCGTACCTGTTGCAGTTGTAGATATTTTGTATCCGCGTCACTCCCCTGAGTGGCCACGGCCCGCTATCTAATCCTAGCTAACAAAGCGCAGAGCTCACTTCTGAATATATGCATAAGTAATAATAGGCAGCATAGGATTAAAGGAAGGTACATCAAGGGGCTACAATGACAGGCTATGCAATGAATAGGAATATAACGTAGCAGCAACAGCAAATGCCTAGTGCAAGAAATGTACGGAAAAGATAGGCGATATCTGGGGAAGGAAAATGGCTCTGCTTGCTTGGAAGCTCGACGGTAGGGGTACGTTCGTCGACGAAGTAGTCGTACTCGACAACGGTGTAGTCAGCGGCAGCAGCAGGGTCTACCAGAGATTAAGGGGGGAGGAAACAGTAAATATAAAGCAAGCATATGCAAACAAATACATGACATGGCATATGCATTGCTATCGGTGTTCTAACGCAGTACAAGGTTCTATGCTCGGAGCGGGAATTCATCCGGGGATGAACTACCAGCTCCAGGTGATTACCGGATAGGGTGTCCGAAGGGGGAAGGTACCATGCCGGAAGTGTCGTGGACATTGGACAAACATACAGAGGGTGTATTCGTGTTAGTTGATCCATTCTGAACAACTTTCGTGTTCAGAATAAATTCATCCGGAGAGTTTTACGGTATCGGGCAATTATCGGACAGACGGTCCGGAGGGGGGATGTCGATGTTCGTTGTGTTAGAGGGGTGTGGTTGACATACGGATAGCGTATTTGTATTCTACACAATTTTCTGAGCAATATTGATATATAATTTATTTTAATCCGAGTTACGGATTAAAAGATATTAAGTTAACAAGTTTAATTCATTTTAAATCAATTAAATCATTTTCTATATTCATTTTCTATTTCTTAATTCAATTAATTTAATAACAATATACAGATTTAAATCTGACCAGTGGGTCACACTGGTCAGTGGCTTAATTAATTAAATAGTTATTAATTTAATTAATAGATGGGATGGCCCCACCTGTCATACTCAACTTAAATTAATTAAATCAATTTAATTACTCTAATGGGCAGTGGCCCACATGTCATAGGCTAGTAAAATAATTAACATTTTAATTAATCTAAATGGCCATGGGCCCACTAGTCATATACACAGGGGGGGTTTATTCCGTCTCATTTTATTAGCAGGCCATTAGGGGGGTAGGGACCCGTAGGTCAGTGGGTAGGGGGGATTAAGGGGGTGGTTAACCACCTGAACAGTGGGACCCACAGGACAGTGGCCTACAGGCCAGGTCTACGCCGGCGGCGACGTACAGAGGGCCGGCGAGGGGCGGCCTGGGCGCCATAGTGCACCAAATCGGGCGCGGCCTGGCTTGTTCGAACGAGGGCAACGCCGCGCGTCTGACCAGGCCAGTGGCGCGCTCTGGAGCGGCCTAGGGCGACGCCTACGTCGAATGGCAGCGGCGGCCGGAGCAGCGTGCCCGCGGGGACGGAGCTTCGACGGGAAAAACCGGACGGGGAAGGGGGGAACACTGGAGGATGCTCACAGGGGAAGTAGCCGTTAAAATGGGGGTGGGGGGAGGCGTGTGGGCGGCCAGAGTTGGAGGAGATCGCCGGCGGACCGACGAGGAAGACGATGGCGTAGGCGACGTTGTAGAGCACCTTGTCCCGATTGGTTCCGCGCGAAGACGAAGCGGACGATGGCGAAACTCCGGGACACTACGGCTTGGGCTCGGGAGCTCAGTGGGTGCGCGAGGAGCTGTCAGAACCCTATGTTAGGTAATGTGCTAGGGTTAGCAAGTCTCTTGCATCATGTTAAAAATTTCAAAAGAAATCTTTGAAATCAAATTCAAAAGAAAAAATGGGAGAAGGAACCCCCCAGATGAATTAATTCAAAAGGCCAGATAAAAATCTTCTCCAAAAATTCATGTTAGAATTTTGAAAAGTCTTATAAATGAGTGTGATCACATATCAAGTGATGTGGGACCCACCCCATGCTCATGGATTTTTCAAATATTCAAACAGTGCCTTGGAATTAATCAAAACCCCTATTTGAATTTGAATTCAAATATTTTGAATTAAAAAAATGTTCAAACTCTGGATATGACTAGCTACTGGTCATGTAATGCCATATAAAAGATTTGAGCATTTATAAAATTGTCTAGCAAATTATTTAGCTATGACAAAACAAATCACAGAAAATAAAAAGAAACAGAAAAGGGAAAAAGGAACTTACGTGGCTTCTGGTCTGTTGGCCCCCTTACCTGGCCCAGCCCACCCGAAGTCCCCTGTCGTCTACCTCCCGTGCCCCCAAAGCAGCTCGCTGGAGCGGCCGAGCACGCGGTGGACGCCACCTCGACGCCCAGGGGCTTCCAGGCCGCCCCAGGACTCCAAAGTGCGCCACGGAGATGCCCTCGACTCCCTCCTCCATTTTCCCCACCTCGGCTCGCTTTCCCCTCCCTCCCAGTGCGATTCCACTGACGCCCGTGAAGAACACCGGAGCACCCCGCCATGGAACTCGCAGCCAACGCCACCTAGGGCTCAAGCTGGTGTGTCCATCCTCCTCCCCGTCCTCGTCTTCGTCGACTAGCAGAAGCAGGAGCTCCAATTTGGACTAGAAGCGACGCCAGGTTCATCGGATCACCGCCGACCGCCGGAGCTCGAGCTCTTCGATTAGCCGCCACCAGAGCATCCCCGAGCCCGCTGACCGTCTCATCGTCTTCTCGGTCCCCCCAACCTTGCGCATCCCAGTTCGAACTCTAGCCCATTCTGCCATGGTTGCCGGAGAGCAGTGCCGCGACGGTCGTCGTTGTCGAACAACCGTAAAGAAGCCGAGCCCGCAACCTTGTCCTTCGTGTTCCCCTTCCTCTGCTGCGTCGATCTAGCCTATCCCCCTCCAAATGGCGTTCAGTAGCGAGATTTGCCTCTTCGCCGTGCTTCTTCCGCCGCAAAACTCAACGCCGACGTCGTTCTGGTGAACCCCCGTGACCCCGTGGTATTCAAACAAGTGCGCGCGGGCACGGGCTTGCGTCTGGTGCTCGCAGCGCTTCTTTTGGACGCCGGATGCGTCGACCCCGTGCAGAGCCGCCGCGTACAGGACCGCCGGCGTCAAGCCGTCGGCCTGTCAGGCTAACCCCCGGGCTAATCACCCCTTAATCCCCCCCTGGTGTCACTGACAGTGGGCCCAAGGCCACTAACTAAACCCCCTGGTTAGTTTAACTAACCGGGTTAATTAAGCCCCCACTGACACCCCGGCCCCACTGGTCAGCCCCCTGCTGACGCCATGCTGGCGCAGTGCTGACGCAGTAAAGACTTTTCCAGAATAAAAAGAATTCAAGAAATTACAGAAAATCCAGAAAAAGGCTAAAACTTTGGAAATTCATAGAAAATTCATATTAACTCCAAATTGGACAAATAATATATGAAAAATGATCAGGAGAAAATAAGCTATCCAAATATCCAAATTTCAACTTTGTTTGAGTTTAATTTAAAATATGATCAGTAGTATTTTCTATTTGATTTAAATGGAATTAAATCAAATTCAATTCAAAACTTTTTGCAACTTGAACCATGGCAACATGCTACATTTCAATCACACATCAGAGGCATATCATACACATTTCAAAATGATTCAACTTGATCAAACATTGTCACATGTAACTTGCCTAAATTTGAATTCAAATTGGAGTTTGAATTTGCAATTCAAATTGCAATATACTCCATTTAAATGGAATTGCTTCACACATCAAAGCATATACATCAAGTTTCAACCTTCCATCATGTGATTGTGCATTGTATTTACTTTGCTACCTTGTTTGTTGTTTGTCGAGTAGAGGTGGAACCGGAGCAGGAGGGTGCCCCCTTCGTTGAAGACCCTGAACCTGAACCTCGTCAGCAAGGCAAGCAAAATCCCATTGAGCATGTCGATAAAATCCCACTTCCCTCCCATGTCTCGCTTATGCATTGTATAGGATGATTACCATGATGCGTTTCTACCGCATAGATGAACCCATTCCTTTGCATGACCTATCATTTTGTCACAGTAGTAAGCAAACCACAATCCTAGCAAATGTAGGAGTTGATTGATATCATGTGGCCCCTGCAAATGTTATTGCTTATTGAATGCTTACAGTGATACCTTGATGTTACTGTTATGTGAGTCGGGATGGCAGTGATCATATTGATGATGGTAGAAAGGTGTTGGTGAATCTACCCTAATACAAGGTGAACGATGAGAGGCTGTGTAGGAGTACACGGTGGGTTGTCTCGTTGAACACCGCCCTAAGTCCGAGTTCTTGTGTGGTGATCCAAGATGAAGAGTACAACCACTCATTGGGCTCACTGACCCCTCTCAACTTATTAACTCATCCCTTTCGATGTCCAGATCTCGCAATAGTTCGGAGTTCTGGTAGGTTTGTGGCCTGGCTGCTAAGTGAGAGAACGGCTCAACCGAGACCGGCTTATGCACCACGCACACATAACTTGGGTCCACTTCGGTAAACCGGCCGGGTTCACGATAGTGGAAGCCAACCCAGGTAGGCGACTTTCTCGGACTAGATCGGCTATGAGGTAACAGTTGTGGTGAGCATCCTCGCCGACACTTCTTGAAAGGTGTCGAGTACAAAGGCGGTAACAGATGATCATGTGTGAGTAGCGGTACACCCCTGCAGGGTTAACAAAACTATTCGAATAGCCGCGTCCGCGGTTATGGACTGCTTGGAAAGCTTAGCTTGATTATTAGACAACTTGAACTGGATACTTCTAAAACACACCAAGATAAGTGTGAGTGCTATGGCGTGCCTTCTCGTGGGGAAGTCGAGGAAGGCACCATAGTGGTGTAATTGGTTGGAGAAAGTAGTGGACTCGTGTACGCTTCTTACCTCAAGTCTGGTACTCGTAGTTCAGGATTAGCCAAGTCAAAGCTGGCACTTCTGAAACTGAAACCCCACCTCCCTTTACCTTGATACATGTGCATGAGTAGTATAGCTCCTATGTAAGTCTTGGTGTGTACGAATTTGTACTCACGTTTGCTTAATCTATGTTTTAGATGAAACCACTGACCCCGAAGGTGGCTTCTTCATCGAGCTCGACGACTGAAGATCAAGCTAATCTAGTCCCAGTCAGACGACTGGTTCCCTCGTGGAGGGCTTCTGTTTAAATAAGGCTTCTTAAGCCATTTGTTAAACTTGTCTGTACTCAGACATACTTTGCTTCCGCTTGTTGTTGTAATGTTGGATCACATGTTTGTGATCTCTGTGTGCACTCTATAAGAGTTATCAATAAAAATGTATACTTTGTAAAGAATTGCAATGATACCTGCTGTTCATACAAGGCATGTGTGTTGCGTGTATGTTTATAACATGCATGTCTTTGTATGGGTTTTCGAGACCTTAGTTGTGATCTGGCTGGCAGTCTTTCATACACCAAGTGGCCCTTAGATGTGCGCAGCTTGGGGCATCGCGATGCGATTGTTCGAGACTCTTTCTCGTGCACACTTTGTGGTATGATCGAGTCCGCCCTAGACCCCGACTAAGTGATCGGGCTGGAGTAAGTCTATGTAAGAGTTATGAGATAGTCGATAGTATGGTTGAGGCGACTTGTCTTTGAATATGGAAGTTCATCACCCATATCATTAGACTTGTGTGCGGACGATTAGGACCCATCTCAGTTGATCATCCGGCCTGGATGGGATGCCCCTCACGTACGATGCTTTCCGAGAATGTTCTGTGCTTGGCCTTGTCTGCTTAGACAAGTGGGTACTGTTCTCGGCTCTCCATATGACTATGTCTTAGCTAGACTTGCATACGCTAACCCCGGGTCCCGACAGACTTTGTATCAGAGCAGGACTGACTGTAGGACTAGCAGCGTTGGCCGAAGTCGAGTCTAGCTTGCTATAGTTATATAGTTACTCTAGGTATATAAGGGAACAACGTAAGGCTTCTTTTTTCTCCTTACCCCCTTCGTTCTGAGTTCTGAGTCACCCTCATCTTATTCTACGGGAAGATAGGACTAGGCTCTCCTCTGTCTGATTAGAACATCTCGTTGTTTGCTTCCTTATAGCCGTAGGAAAGTTGTGTCTGGTTTCCTAGCATTGTTATAATGCTGATTTCTTACATCGTATTATGTAAGTGCTGTTTCCATGTTGGAAGAAATTGGCATTTCTTACAATTACAGCCGTTATGCTGCCCGAGTCATTCCAGGTTTATCTCATAATCTGATGCATTTGCAAACTCCTTCTTTCTGTTTCAGATGGCAGATCTTCCCCCTCGGCAGATTGTTTGTTTGACCAGGTGCCTCGGTGTGCGTGGCCATCCCGCCACGTTGATCGAGATGATGTCGTATGTGGGATATCGATGGTATCCTGAGTACACCGTCGAGGAGCAGTTCCACGACTTCAACCAGACCCAGTTTCACTGCATTGTGAAGATCTACCCACACCACAATGGAGTCACTCAGCCTATCCACTTTGGACATGGCATTGGCATGACTGAGAACATGGCTGTGCAGGATGCCGCATACTCATGTATTACACTGCTGAGAGAGGAGCACACTATGCTGAGAGAGACCTCGTTCCGCTATATCCCTGCTGCACTTCCAGGAGAAGAGGGATATTACACCGGACTCTACTCAGATCACTCTGCAGAGGATCCATCACTTCAGATGACTACTAGGTTTGCTAGTGATCGAGATCGTGATGCACGCGCTCTCCGTTTTGAGCTTCACGCCACCCGTGTTCGTCTGTATCGAGCACTGACACTCTTGGCACCCTTCGTGAGTGTTGGATCTGTTGAGTGTGATGCTATCTACCCTGTGAGGACTCAGATGCCTTCTCGAGTTGCTTGGCCCGAGATTGGAGGCATTTTTCCACCCCGTGGTCCTTTGCTTCCACCCTACGCTGGACCTAGGCCCCATCCTTGCCCAAATGGATATCAGGGTCCACAGGCCTCCTTGTTTTCCGATGGTCACCTTCAGCTACCGGGATACGCGGGTAACTTTTACGAGGACTACTATGGAGATGGAGATGAGTGAGACCGCCTGTGGTCTTACTTAGTGAGGATGTAGTAGTATCTTAGTATATTGTACGCAAGGTTTCTAAGTTCCAGAGGCTTAGATAAATAATGTATAGGAAGTCAGAGTGCCTCTGAAGGATGTATCATCTTCATCACGTTTGTATTAGCTTGGTGCTTGTATTAAAACGATGTATGGTTTGTATGACAACTTGTGAATATATGGCTTGTATGCTTTTATCACCATGTTGTCAAGAGGACTACTTCCTTTGCTCTGGAATCCTTCCAGTACTTCAATACCTTGTTTAGATTCTTCCAATCAACTCTATTTGACTTTGGTTTTTAACCTTCAGGATGTCTCAAGGAACCCGTGGCCAGCTTGGTCGTAACCAGGGTCGTGGAAATGAACAGGAGGAAGGCAACCTTCCACCCCCACCCACGATGGCTCAGGTTCTGATGGAGGTTGAGAGAAACCGCCGAGACTCTCACCATCTGCTGGAGGTCATTGCTCGCAACACCACTCAGCAGCGCAACGAGTTGGTGTCCCTGAACGACTTCATCCGGCTTCATCCCCCGGTTTTCAGTTACTCCACCGAGCCCCTTGACGCTGATGACTGGCTTCGCAGCATCGAGAGGAAGCTCCAAGCAGTCCATGTTGCAGATGGCGACAAGGTCAGCTATGCCACCTATCACCTTGAAGGTGCAGCTAGCTCTTGGTGGGAGAACTTCCTGAACATGCGTCCTGTTGGACCACCCGCATCTCGGGATGAATTCTGCACTTCCTTCCGTGAGCACCACATTCCCAAGGGTCTTATGGACCGCAAGCGTGAGGAGTTCTCCAACCTCACCCAAGGCAGAAGGACCGTTGACGAGTTTAGTCGTGAGTTCAACCGACTTGCTCGTTATGCTACCGAAGAAGTCTCCACCGACTCCAAGAAACAAGAGAGGTTCCGTCGTGGACTCGATTCTGGACTCCGTCGTGAGCTCAACCTACATGACTTTGCCACCTTCCAGGTCCTTGTCAACAAGGCCATCAAGGCAGAGGACATGAACACCCCCAATGACTTCCGCAAACACCCTAGGGACGATGGTTCATCCAGTTCCGGCTCTCAGAAGCGCAAGATCTGGATCCCCAATAGTATGTTCTGCCAGAACAACCCACCGAGGCCATCCTATGTGGCGCCTCGTCCACCAACTCAGTTCCACCCAGCTCCACCAAACAACCCAGCTCCACGCACTGTCTTTGGAGCCTGTTACAAGTGTGGTCAGGCAGGCCACTACTCTCGTGAGTGTCCCCAGAACCAGCTCCAGAATCAGAATGCTCCACCCCGTGCCGGAGGAAACAAAAACGGTCGTGGCAAGCCACCACAGAAGGTCTACACCACCAAACCCGCTCCTCCCGCCACTCGTGGACGTGTGAACCAGATTGCCGCCGAAGAGACCGACGACACCACTGACGTCATTCTTGGTACGCTCCCAGTCAATTATGTTCCTACTTCCGTTCTTTTCGACCCAGGAGCATCTCATTCATTCATGTCGGAAAGTTATGCACTTCTTCATGAGTTATCTTTTGTTGAATTATCCACCCCCATGATTATTCAAACTCCAGGGTCAAGATGGCAACTAATAGAGTAAGCCACGGTAATAAAATTGCAATTGAGGGTTTAGTATTCCTTGCTTCACTCATAGCCCTCAAGTCTTCAGATATTGATGTCATCCTTGGCATGGATTGGCTATCAAGACAGAATGCCTACCTGGATTGCAAAGGCAAATCCGTGAAACTCACCCACCCTTCAGGCAAGATCGTCATCTATACCTCACCTAGAACAAGAACCCAAGTGCATTCCTTGAATGTACTTCCCCTTCCTGACCTTGAGGATGTTCCGGTGGTTCGTGACTTCCCGGATGTCTTTCCTGAAGAGCTGTCGGGAATGCCACCCGACAGATGTGTAGAGTTTATAGTGGATCTTGTGCCAGGAACCGCACCAATTTCTAGACGCCCATACAAAATGGCCCCACGTGAGTTAGCTGAGCTTAAAACCCAACTGGAAGCTTTGTTGGAAAAAGGCTTCATCCGCCCTAGCTCATCGCCATGGGGTTGCCCCATTCTGTTCGTAACGAAGAAAGATGGAGCAGAAAGGATGTGCGTAGACTTTCGCCCGCTAAATTTAGCGACGATAAAGAACAAGTACCCATTGCCCAGGATCAATGATCTTTATGATCAACTTGCAGGATCCTCTGTCTTCTCTAAGATGGATTTGAGATTAGGCTATCATCAAATCAAAATCCGAAACGAGGACTTTCCCAAAATGGCTTTTACTACTCGTTATGGTCTTTACGAGTACACCGTCATGTCCTTTGGTTTAACCAATGCCCCCGCCACTTTCTCACGCATGATGAATTCGATCTTCATGGAGTACTTAGATAAATTTGTTGTGGTTTATCTCGATGATATTCTCATCTACTCGAAGAACGAAGAAGAACATGCCGAACACCTAAGGCTGGTATTGATGAAACTTAGAGAGCATCGCCTGTATGCTAAATTCTCCAAGTGTGAATTTTGGCTACCAGAAGTGACCTACATAGGCCACGTGATTTCTGCAAAAGGCATTGCTGTGAATCCCGAGAGAGTTCAGGCCGTCCTTGACTGGACTCCACCTGAATCGGTTAAGCAAGTTAGGAGTTTTCTTGGCCTAGACAGCTATTGCCGTCGCTTCGTCGAGAACTTTTCTAAAGTTGCAAAGCCTCTAACTGAACTCCTCAAGAAAGATAAGAAATTCTTATGGACTCCCAAGTGAGAGGAAAGCTTTTAAGAGGTAAAAAGAAGATTGACTTCTGCACCCGTACTTGCACCTCCAGACACCAAAAAGGATTTCGAGATCTATTGTGACGCATCACGGCAAGGGTCAGGATGCATACTTCTGCAAGATCGACATGTGGTAGCTTATGCTTCACGCCAGTTGCGGCCACATGAAGAGAACTATCCTACCCATGACCTTGAACTCGCTGTCGTAGTTCATGCCCTAACAACTTGGCGACATTACCTCCTTGGTAATCGTTGTGAGATCTGTTCTGACCACCAAAGCCTCAAATACATTTTCACCCAGCCAGACCTTAATCTCAGGCAAAGACGCTGGATTGAGTTGATAAAAGATTACGACGTAGGAATTTCTTACACCCCAGGCAAAGCCAATGTCATGGCTGATGCACTAAGTCATAAGTCGTATTGTAACAACCTCATGTTACAACAGTATCAACCACTTCTTCATGAGGAATTTTGCAGACTCAATCTTGAGATTGTTCCTCATGGCTATCTTTCTACCCATGTGGCGAAACCAACTCTTGAGGATCAAATTATAGTTGCCCAAAGGCGTGCACGAGGTGTTCGCCGGATCAAGGAGAACATTGCTAGCGGAGTTGCTAAATGTTTCTCCACAGATAGCAAGGGAACGGTATTCTTTGAAAATCGTTTGGTAGTACCTAAGAATAGGGAACTAAGGCAACTCATCCTCAAGGAAGCCCATGACACACCCCTCTCGATTCATCCCGGTAGCACAAAAATGTACCGAGATCTACGCCAGAGATTTTGGTGGACTAGGATGAAGAGAGACATTGCTCAATTTGTTGCCGAATGTGATGTTTGTCGTCGCATTAAGGCAAAACATCAAAGACCTGCTGGTACACTTCAACCTTTGCCTATTCCAGAGTGGAAATGGGACAAAGTTGGTATGGACTTCATCACCGGCTTTCCAAAAACCCAGAAAGGAAACAATGCCATCTTCGTTGTCATAGATAGGCTTTCCAAAGTTGCTCACTTCCTTCCAGTTCGCGAGTCTATAATTGCTAGCCAGTTAGCAGACTTGTACGTCTCTAGAATTGTATCCCTTCACGATGTTCCTTTGGAAATCAATTCTGATTGCGGTAGCCTTTTCACCTCTAGATTTTGGGGAAGCTTTCAGAATGCTATGGGAACTCATCTCTCCTTTAGTACGGCTTTCCATCCTCAGTCTAGCGGTCAAGTCGAAAGGGTTAACCAAATTCTTGAGGACATGCTCAGAGCTTGTGTTATCTCATTCGGAAAGAATTGGGAGAAGTCTCTTCCATTCGCCGAATTTTCTTATAACAATAGTTTTCAATCTAGTCTGAACATGGCTCCTTTTGAACTCCTATATGGACGGCGATGTCGAACACCACTAAACTGGTCAGAAACCAGTGAAAGACAATTCTTTGGACCGGATATGATCAAGAAGCAGAAGAGCAAGTTCGCATTGTTCGTGATCAATTGAAAGCAGCCCAGTCTCGATAGAAAAGCTACTAGGATCGTCATCATAGGCAAGAGAGCTACAATATGGATGAGAAGGCTTACCTTCGGGTTACTCGTCTGAAGGGAACCCAACGTTTCGGTATCAAAGGCAAATTGGCCCCACGTTACATCGGACCTTTCCGCATTCTTGCTAAACGTGGAGAAGTTGCCTACCAACTTGAACTACCCCCGCACCTTTCCCGAGTACATGATGTATTCCATGTGTCCCAACTCAGGCGTTGCTTCAAGGACCCCATCCGCGAAGTCGACCATGAAACGCTTGATCTCCAAGATGACCTTTCTTATCGAGAATACCCCGTTCGTATTCTTGATTCCGCAGAGCGTGTCACTCGTCGTCAGAAGATTAAGTTTCTGAAAGTGCAATGGTCACACCACTCTGAGAGAGAAGCTACGTGGGAAAGAGAAGACCGTCTCAGTGCCGAGTATCCCTCCTTCCTCCCACAGACTTCTGAATCTCGGGACGAGATTCTGTTGAGTGGGGGCGAGTTGTCAGAACCCTCTGTTAGGTAATGTGCTAGGGTTAGCAAGTCTCTTGCATCATGTTAAAAATTTCAAAAGAAATCTTTGAAATCAAATTCAAAAGCAAAATGGGAGAAGGAACCCCCCCCAGATGAATTAATTCAAAAGGCCAGATAAAAATCTTCTCCAAAAATTCATGTTAGAATTTTGAGAAGTCTTATAAATAAGTGTGATCACATATCAAGTGATGTGGGACCCACCCCATGCTCATGGATTTTTCAAATATTCAAACAGTGCCTTGGAATTAATCAAAAACCCCTATTTGAATTTGAATTCAAATATTTTGAATTTCAAAAATGTTGAAACTCTGGATATGACTAGCTACTGGTCATGTAATGCCATATAAAAGATTTGAGCATTTATAAAATTGTCTAGCAAATTATTTGGCTATGACAAAACAAATCATAGAAAAGAAAAAGAAACAGAAAAGGGAAAAAGGAACTTACCTGGCTTCTGGCCTGTTGGCCCACTTACCTGGCCCAGCCCACCCGAAGTCCACTGTCGTCTACCTCCCCTGCCCCCAAAGCAGCTCGCTGGAGCGGCCGAGCACGCCGTGGATGCCACCTCGACGCCCAGGGGCTTCCAGGCCGCCCCAGGACTCCAAAGTGCGCCACGGAGACACCCTCGACTCCCTCCTCCATTTTCCCCACCTCGGCTCGCTTTCGCCTCCCTCCCAGTGCGATTCCACCGATGCCCGTGAAGAACACCGGAGCACCCCGCCATGGAACTCGCAACCAACGCCACCTAGGGCTCAAGGTGTGTCCATCCTCCTCCCCGTCCTCGTCTTCGTCGACTAGCAGAAGCAGGAGCTCCAATTTGGACTAGAAGCGACGCCAGGTTCATCGGATCACCGCCGACCGCCGGAGCTCGAGCTCTTCGATTAGCCGCCACCAGAGCATCCCCGAGCCCGCTGACCGTCTCATCGTCTTCGTAGTGAGCTTCTAAGCTTTTCCCCCAACCTTGCGCATCCCGGTTCGAACTCTAGCCCATTCTGCCATGGTCGCCGGAGAGCAGTGCCGCCACGATCGTCGTCGTCGAACAACCGTAAAGCAGCCGAGCCCGCAACCTTGTCCTTCGTGTTCCCCTTCCTCTGCTGCGTCGATCTAGCCTATCCCCGCTCCAAATGGCGTTCAGTAGCGAGCTTTGCCTCTTCGCCGTGCTTCTGCCGCCGCAAAACTCAACGCCGGCGTCGTTCTGGTGAACCCCCGTGACCCCGTGGTATTCAAACAAGTGCGCGCGGGCACGGGCTTGCGTCTGGTGCTCGCAGCGCTTCTTTTGGACGTCGGATGCGTCGACCCCGTGCAGCGCCGCCACGTACAGGACCGCCGGCGTCAAGCCGCCGGCCTGACAGGCTAACCCCCGGGCTATTCACCCCTTAATCCCCCCCCGGTGTCACTAACAGTGGGCCCAAGGCCACTAACTAAACCCCCTGGTCAGTTTAACTAACCGGGTTAATTAACCCCCCCACTGACACCCCGGCCCCACTGGTCAGCCCCCCTGCTGACGCCACGCTGGCGCAATGCTGACGCAGTAAAGACTTTTCCAGAATAAAAAGAATTCAAGAAATTACAGAAAATCCAAAAAAAGGCTGAAACTTTGGAAATTCATAGAAAATTCATATTAAGTCCAAATTGGACAAATAATATATGAAAAATGATCAGGAGAAAATAAGCTATCCAAATATCCAACTTTAAACTTTGTTTGAGTTGAATTTAAAATGTGATCAGTAGCATTTGCTATTTGATTTAAATGGAATTAAATCAAATTCAATTCAAAAGTTTTTCCAACTTGAACCATGGCAACATGCTACATTTAAATCACACATCAGAGGCATATCATACACATTTCAAAATGATTCAACTTGATCAAACAATGTCACATGTAACTTGCCTAAATTTGAATTCAAATTGGAGTTTGAATTTGCAATTCAATTTGCAATATACTCCATTTAAATGGAATTGCTTCACACATCAAAGCATATACATCAAGTTTCAACCTTCCATCATGTGATTGTGCATTGTATTTACTTTGTTACCTTGTTTGTTGTTTGTCGAGTAGAGGTGGAACCGGAGCAGGAGGCTGCCCCCTTCGTCGAAGACCCCGAACCTGAACCTCGTCAGCAAGGCAAGGAAAACCCCATTGATCATGTCGATAAAATTCCCACTTCCCTCTCATGTCTCGCTTATGCATTGTATAGGATGATTACCATGATGCGTTTCTACCGCATAGATGAACCCATTCCTTTGCATGACCTATCATTTTGTCACAGTAGTAAGCAAACCACAATCCTAGAAAATGTAGGAGTTGATTGATATCATGTGGCCCCTGCAAATGTTATTGCTTATTGCATGCTTACAGTGATACCTTGATGTTACTGTTATGTGAGTCGGGATGGTAGTGATCATATTGATGATGGTAGAAAGGTGTTGGTGAATCTACCCTAATACAAGGTGAATGATGAGAGGCTGTGTAGGAGTACACGGTAGGTTGTCTCGTTGAACATCGCCGTAAGTCTGAGTTCTTGTGTGGTGATCCAAGATGAAGAGTACAACCACACATTGGGCTCACTGACCCCTCTCAACTTATTAAGTCATCCCTTTCGATGTCCAGATGTCGCAATAGTTCGGAGTTCTGGTAGGTTTGTGGCCTGGCTGTTAAGTGAGAGAACGGCTCAACCGAGACCGGCTTATGCATCACGCACACATAACTTGGGTCCACTTCGGTAAACCGGCCGGGTTCACGATAGTGGTAGCCAACCCAGGTAGGCGGCTTTCTCGGACTAGATCGGCTATGAGGTAACAGTTGTGGTGAGCATCCTCGCCGACACTTCTTGAAAGGTGTCGAGTACAAAGGCGGTAACAGATGATCATGTGTGTGTAGCGGTACACCCCTGCAGGGCTAACAAAACTATTCGAATAGCCGCGTCCGCGGTTATGGACTGCTTGGAAAGCTTAGCTTGATTATTAGACAACTTGAACTGGATACTTCTAAAACACACCAAGATAAGTGTGAGTGCTATGGCGTGCCTTCTCGTGGGGAAGTCGAGGAAGGCACCATAGTGGTGTAATTGGTTGGAGAAAGTAGTGGACTCGTGTACGCTTCTTACCTCAAATCTGGTACTCGTAGTTCAGGACTAGCCAAGTCAAAGCTGGCACTTCTGCAACTGAAACCCCACCTCCCTTTACCTTGATACATGTGCATGAGTAGTATAGCTCCTATGTAAGTCTTGCTGAGTACGACTTTGTACTCACGTTTGCTTAATCTATGTTTTAGATGAAACCACTGACCCCGAAGGTGGCTTCTTCGTCGAGCTCGACGACTGAAGATCAAGCTAGTCTAGTCCCAGTCAGACGACTGCTTCCCTCGTGGAGGGCTTGTGTTTAAATAAGGCTTCTTAAGCCATTTGTTAAACTTGTCTGTACTCAGACTGTCGGGACCCGGGGTTAGCGTATGCAAGTACAGTTAAGACATAGTCATATGGAGAGCCGAGAACCGCACCCACTTGTCTAAGCAGACAAGGCCAAGCACTGAACATTCTCGGAGAGCATCGTACGTGAGGGGCATCCCATCCAGGCCGGATGATCAACTGTAATGGGTCCTCATCGTACACACACAAGTCTACTGATATGGGTGGTGAACTCCCATATTCAAAGACATTTCGCCTCAACCATACTATCGACTATCTCTAGACTCTTACATAGACTTACTCCAGCCCGATAACTTAGTCGGGGTCTAGGGCGGGCTCGATCATACCACAAAGTGTGCCCGAGACCGAGTCTCGAACAATCGCATCGCGATGCCCCAAGCTGCGCACATCTAAGGGCCACTTGGTGTATGAAAGACCGCCAGCCAGAACACAACTAAGGTCTCGAAAACCCATACAAAGACATGCATGTTATAAACATACACGCAGCACACACGCCTTGTATGAACAGTAGGTACCATTGCAATTCTCTACAAAGTGTACATTTTATTTATAACTCTTATAGAGTACAAACAGAGATCACATACATGTGATCCAACATTACAACACCGAACGGAAGCAAATTATGTCTGAGTACAGACAAGTTTAACAAATGGCTTAAGAAGCCTTATTCAAACACAAAGCCCTCCACGAGGGAACCAGTCTGCTGACTGGGACTAGACTAGCTTAACTTCAGTCGTCCAACTCGATGAAGAAGCCACCTTCGGGGTCAGTGGCGTCATCTAAAACATAGATTAAGCAAACGTGAGTACAAAAGCGTACTCAGCAAGACTTACGTAGGAGCTATGCTACTCATGCACATGTATCAAGGTAAAGGGAGGTGGGGTTCACTTGCAGAAATGCCAGCTTTGACTTGGCTAGTCCTGAACTACGAGTACCAGACTTGAGGTAAGAAGCGTACACGAGTCCACTATTTCCACCAACCAATTACACCACTATGATGCCTTCCTCGACTTCCCCACGAGAAAGCACGCCATAGCACTCACACTTATCTTGGTGTGTTTTAGAAGTATCCGGTTCAAGTTATCTACTAATCAAGCTAAGCTTTCCAAGTAGTCCATAACCGCGGACGCGGCTATTCGAATAGTTTTGTTAACCTTGCAAGGGTGTACCGCTACACACACATGACCATCATTTACCGCCTTTGATCTCGACACCATTCAAGGGGTGCCAGCGAGGATGCTCACCACAACTGTTACCTCATAGCCTATCTAGTCCAAGAAAGCCGCCTACTTGGGTTGGCTACCACAATCGTGAACCCGGCCGGTTTACCGAAGTGGACCCAAGCGATGTGTGCGTGGTGCATAAGCCGGTCTCGGATGAGCCGTTCTCTCACTTAGCATCCAGGCCACAAGCCTACCAGAACTCCGAACTACTGCGACATCTGGACATCGAAAGGGATGAGTTAATAAGTCGAGAGGGGTCAGTGAGCCCAATGTGTGGTTGTACTCTTCAACTTGGATCACCACACAAGAACTCGGACTTAGGGCGGTGTTCAACGAGACAACCCACCGTGTACTCCTACACAGCCTCTCATCGTTCACCTAGTATTAGGGTCGATTCACCAACACTTTTCTACCATCAACAACATGATTATTCCCATCCCGACTCACATCACAGTAACAACATGGAAACATACTAAGCATGCAATAAGCAGTAACATTTGCAGGGGCCACATGATATCAAACAACTCCTACAGTTGCTAGGATTGTGGTTTGCTTACTACTGTGACAAAAGATAGGTCATGCAAAGGAATGGGTTCATCTATGCGGTAGAAACGAAGCATGGTGATCATCCTATACAATGCATAAGCGAGACATGAGAGGGAAGTGGGATTTTATCGACATGATCAATGGGGTTTTGCTTGCCTTGCTGACGAGAGTCGGGCTCTGGATCTTCAGCGAAGGGGGTGACCTCTTGCTCCGGTTCAACCTCTACTCGACAAGCAAGTACAATTAGCAATCAATATGAATGCAATGCTCAAGCACATGATAGAATGTTTAAGCTTGAAGTACAAGTTTGATGTGTGAGGCAATTCCATTTAAGTGGAATATATTGCATTTTTAAAATGCAAATTCAAATTCCACATTTGAATTCAACCTTAACCAAGTTATACATGATATAGTTTGATCAATTTGAATTAACTTCAATGTGTACGATATGCCTCTGAAGTGTGGTTGATTTGCAACATAAATTCATGGTCCAAGTGGCAAAATCATTTGGTTTGAATTTGAAATAAATTCAAATAAAGCAAATGATATATGCTACTGATCCCATTTTAAAATCAACTCAAACAGAGTTGAAAGTTGCATAATTGGAAAGATAATTTTCTCCTGATCATTTTTCATATATTATTTGTCCAATTTGGAGTTAATATGAATTAATTATGAATTTCCAAAGTTTGGGTGTTTTCTGGATTTTCTGGATTTCTTTTTAATCATTTTTGGTTTATTGCGTCAGCAGGGGGGTTTGACCAGTCAAACTGACGAGGGGGTCCCACCTGTCTGTGACTTAGTGTTTAAACCCGTGGTTAAAATTAAACCAGTGGCTTAATTAAGCCATTGGGCCCACTGGTCAGTGACACAGGGGTCACTTAACTCGTGATTAGTGGCTAAGCCACCGGCGGCTTGACGCCGGCGACGAGAACCACGGCGGCGACTCGCCGGAATCCGCTACAGGCCACGGGAGAGCACGGGGAGGGCACCATCTTGCTCCTGGAGGTCTTCCGCGTCGTCTGGTGGCATCGGAGGTTCTCGGGGTGGTCGGAATCGGCGACGGCGACGACTCCGGCGGAAACAGTACGGCGACGAGGTCGTGGTCGGCGCTACCGTGCACGGATCGGGTTGATTTCACTTGCGTTCGAAAGCTATCGGGCTCAGGAGCCAAACGCGTGCGCTGGACGAGTCGAAGGGGCACAGGGGTGACCTCGAGCTCATCCATGGCGGCGACGAGCTACGGCGTCCATGGTGAAGGCGGCTAGAGACCAAGAGAGAGGGCGCCAGGTTGGGGGAAACGGGCAGGAGCTCACCACGAATTCGATGGCGTGGTCAGCGGGCTCGGGGAGGGTCTGGTGGTGGCGAATCGACGAGGTAGCTCTCCGGCGACCGGCGGCGATTCGGTGAGGCTCGCGTCTCCTCTGGATCAAATCAAGGCGCCGTCTTCTGCGAGGCGATGAAGTCGACGACGATGCACGCACGGGACAAGTTGGCCTGAGCTCTAGGCCATGATGGCCATGTCTTCCACGGTGGCGCGCTCCGGCGGGTCCTCGGACGTTGAAGAAATCGGCGCAGGAGGAGGAGGAAGACGATGAGGAGGGGGGAAATGGACGTGGACGACTCCAGGGCGTCTCCAGGTGTGAAGAGGTGGCGAGGGGGAAGCAGGAGGTGGCCAGGGCTCGTCGGCGGCGTCGGTGGAGTGCTGCATGCATTCCACCGAGCAGCTTCGGGGCGTGGGGAGGAAGACGACAGGGGAGGGTCCAGGTGGGCTGGGCCGGCTGGAGAGGTGGGCTTCGCCCTGGGCAACAGGTAAGTCTTTTCCTTTTATTCTGTTTAATCTTTCCTTTCTGTTTTCTGTTATTTGTTTTGGCTCTGATAAAATACCAAACCATTTTATTAAATGCTGAAACTTTTTATGTGGCCTCATAATAATATAGACTAGCCACTCATAAACTTTCAACATTTTTAAAATTCAAATGATTTGAATTTTAAATCAAATAGGGGGATTTCTTTATTTCCAAGGTACTGTTTGAATATTTGAAAAATCTATGAGCATGGGATGGGTCCCACATCACTTCATATGTGATCACACTCATTTATAAGACTTTTCAAAACTCTAACATGAATTTTTGGAAAATATTTTTATCTGGCCTTTTGAATTAATTCATCTGGGGGGTGTTCCTTCTCCCATTTGGATTTTGAATTGATTTTTGAGGTTTCTTTTTGAAATTTTTGCATGATGCAAAGGTACTAGCTAACCCTAGCACATACCTAACAGAGGGATCTGACACAGACATACTTTGCTTCCGCTTGTTGTTGCAATGTTGGATCACATGTTTGTGATCTCTGTGTGCACTCTATAAGAGTTATCAATAAAAATGTATACTTTGTAAAGAATTGCAATGATACCTGCTGTTCATACAAGGCATGTGTGCTGCGTGTATGTTTATAACATGCATGTCTTTGTATGGGTTTTCGAGACCTTAGTTGTGATCTGGCTGGCGGTCTTTCATACACCAAGTGGCCCTTAGATGTGCGCAGCTTGGGGCATCGCGATGCGATTGTTCGAGACTCTGTCTCGTGCACACTTTGTGGTATGATCGAGCCTGCCCTAGACCCCGACTAAGTGATCGGGCTGGAGTAAGTCTATGTAAGAGTGATGAGATAGTCGATACTATGGTTGAGGCGACTTGTCTTTGAATATGGAAGTTCATCACCCATATCATTTGACTTGTGTGCGGACGATGAGGACCCATCTCAGTTGATCATCCGGCCTGGATGGGATGCCCCTCACGTACGATGCTTTCCGAGAACGTTCTGTGCTTGGCCTTGTCTTCTTAGACAAGTGGGTACGGTTCTCGGCTCTCCATATGACTATGTCTTAGCTGGACTTGCATACGCTAACCCCGGGTCCCGACAGGAGCGGGGTGAGATCTTGATCTGGCGCTGCTAGGGTTTGTTCTTAGGGCACCGGGGGTTCATATTGTCGCCGGGGTGGCCGCCGATGCGCGGCACGGCGACGGTGCTCGCCGTGGCACAGCTGGATGCCCGCCACGCCCCTGTCGTGAACAGGAAGGGGAGGGGGAGAGGCCGGGGTGGGCTCGTGGGTTGGGCCCAGTGAGGGGGAAAGGGAAGAGGGTTGGGGTGGGCTTCGTCCACGGCATTAGATAGGTTTAGTTTTTATTTGTTTTTGTTTTTCTTTTCTGATTTACCTTTTTTCTGTTTGTACTTATTTTAGTAGCTCTTATATTTTTGTAAATTATTTAACCTGTTCCATAATTACTAATGCACATTACCAAAGGCCCACAAAAAGTATTGTACATTAATAAATACATTTAGTCTTTGTTTTAATTATTCTTTTGATGAAAAGGGATTTTTGGATACTGTTTATATTTGTTTGATTTATTTTAGAGCTCAATAAATTCCAATGCATATATGGAAGTGATCCACTGAATATTTGGGATTTAACAAAATTGGTTGCAAGGTTTTTGGACCAAGTTTTATTTGTCACATAATTTTAATATTCAACAAAAGGGAAATTTGACTTTGCATTGGTCCCAGATTAACATGGTTGATCAAAGCAAGAATTTTGGAACAGTAATTATCAACAGTAATGGTGATTACTGTTCACTGACAGTGAGAGTGTTGCAAGTAATTTTGGTAGCAATCCTAGACCGTTCCCCCCCCCAACAACTATGGGAACAACAACACTTATCCTAGCACCAAAAACTCCACTTCTGAATTAGAAAGATTGCTTAAAGACTTCATCACTGCCCAAAAAGCCTTCAACAAGAGTGTAGAGGAAAAACTAGACAAATTAGATAATCTCTCGTCGAAGGTAGAAAATTTAGCAATGAAGTATAATTGCTTAAAATTAGAACTTCTCCTCTTGAGGAGAAGAAGGTCACTCCTATATATGAATGCTATCCAAGTGCAAATTAATGAAAACATTAGGATGATGGCTAAACTCAAAGAGAGATGGGCTAGAGAAAAGGAGGAAGAAGATAGAATTAAGAGCCTTCCTACACACCATACCATTGCTACTATCCAAGTGGTTGAGGATATCCAAACTCTTAGCACCCAATGCACCCCTAGTCCCATACCTATTAATGGTGATGCTATGACCTCAACCGTAGAAGAAGAAATTCCTATGACTGTAGAAGCTACCAAACAAGTGAGCCTAGAGGACACCACTACCACTTTACTTGATAGTAGTGACCTTGATTTTGATAATTTCACCCTTTCTGAAGTTATTCGTTTCCTTCACAAGATGTCTAGAGACCCCCACACTAGCACACTTAATCTTGCCTTCACGGATCATATCACTAATGCTCTCATTAAAGCTAGGGAGGAGAAGCTTAGGGTAGAAGCCTCCATACCTAGAAAGCTAGAAGATGATTGGGATCCTATGATTAAATTTAAGTTGAATAACTTTTCTTGCTGTGCTTTATGTGATGTTGGAGCTAGTACCTCCGTTATGCCCAAAATAATGTATGATATATTTGAATTGAAACCTGTTGATCCTTGTTCTTTTGGTGTTCGTCTTGTCGATTCTTTCGTAAAGAAACCTTTGGAGAAGATCAATGATGTTCTTATAATTGTCAATGACAATTATGTTCCCGTTGATTTTACTATTATGGACATTGAATGTGAACCTTTTTGTCCAATTATTTTTGGACGTCATTTTCTTCACACCGTGGGTGCTATTATTGATATGAAAGAACGGATTATAAAATTCCAATTCCATCTCAAGAAAGGGATGGAACACTTCCCTAGGAAAAATATTAAGTTGCCTTTTGAGTCCGTCACACGGGCTAGTTATTTTCTTGAAAAGACATGATCTATTTGCATTAAGCCTAACTAATGGCTTTAAAGAAGCGTTTTCGGGAGGCAGACCGCAACGAATTTAGGACTAGTTTTTCTTCTGTTTTTAGTGGTCTTGATGATTTTTACTACTGTAGCAACATCATTGTATCTTTACTTTTCAAGCTTTGTGTCATTTATAGCCTGATATGACAAGGGAAGTGAAAGTTGTGACATGCTGTCTAGAAAACAGATTCTGTCCTCGTGACTAGAAAAATCACAGAAAAATCCCATTTCATCTTTTTGAGCTGAAATTTTTACACAGCGTGCTCTATACAATTAAGGAACTTTCGTATGTTCTGAGTTTTTTAATTTGAGTTGCAGAAGTATCTCTAAAAAATTCTTTACTACCTGCTGGTCTGTTTTTCACAGATTCTGTCCTGTTTTGCCTCTTCTTCGTTTTGCAAATCTTAAGCTTGATTTTTCTTTGAAAAAACTTTTTGGAAATCTTGAGAAACAGTAGCTATTCAAGGATATATTTTTTTCCAGTAGAGAAAAAATTATTTTATTATGGGTACTAACCTCACTAATCAGATTATGATGAGTTATGTATGAAGGGAGTTTTCAAGTGTGCGAGGGAAGATGATGAAAGAAGATTCAGGAGTGTCAAGCGCTCAAGCTTGGGGATGCCCCCATGCATCCCCAAGAAATATTCAAGGATACTCAAGTGTCTAAGCTTGGGGATGCCCCCGTGCATCCCCTTCTCCATCAACAATTATCAGTTCGTCTCTCGTTTCACTATATTTTTATCACTTCATGCGTTATGTGCTATGCTTAGAGCGTCTCGCTCTTAGGTTTTATTTTTAGTTTTCTTTAGCTTTTCTTGCTGTTCATAACAAGTTAGAACCCAGCTTTCTTTGCGTGGGAGAGAAACACGCTCCACTTTCAAAATCTAGAACACAACATAGGATTTTTCATGCTTATCTTTGTTGTGTGTGTTCTTTATCTTTTTCATAGCTACTGTCATGTTTAGGTCTTAGTTTTCATGCTTATCTTTTTAAAGAGCTTTTGTTTAGTTTGTTGCTGGAAATCTCTTGAGTTTTCATGTTTATCTTGTTTAGAAAGTTTGCCTGTTGCACTGAGTTTTGTGTCTTGACTTGAAGTAGGTAATTGAGGTTGCTATTCTTTTGTAGTAGTAACTTACAATAGTTTTGAGGTATTGTTTGGAGTAATGTTTGGACTTTTGGTGTCAAGAGCTTTAGCCTATTAGTGATAGATGTCATACTTTGGGCAATCCGTGTTTATTTTCAAAACTTACAAAATTAGTTGAGAACTTTAGCTACTAGATGGATCACTACTCCTCTGAGGTGTCGAATATTAGAGTACACTCACGTACCATGAGTCGAGGATGCGCAAGGATAACCAAACCCCCATACACTCCTCCTCGGGGTACTTGTCTCTTTGTGAAACCTCCTTATTATATTGAGAGTTACCGATAATAAGTGCATGAGTTCTTCGGACTAATGTGAGTATTCGAAAGTTGACACCTCCACCTTCCCATATTTTTCTAGCCTCTCTTGTGCCCTGCTTTGCTTTCTTCTCACTCCGAGAGTTGGCATTCACCTTCGCCGGTACATCCAAACCCTTGGCACGATACGCTCTTTCATCATAAACCTCCTTATATCCTTCCTCAAAACATCCACCATACCTACCTACCAAGGCATTTCCATAGCCTTTTCAAGATATATTGCCATGCAACATCCATATTCTCATGACTTGATCTTCATGTCATACATGCTACTTGCTTGATCGATGAGCCGCATGCTAGTTGGGCCTTGTTTTAATCATTGCTACATGATGCGCTAGTATCATTGCATATCCTGCTACACTGGCAGAGGCATACATTTGCATACATCATGATAGTTACATCTTCTTTATGATTTGAGTACTTTTGTAAAGTGTGAAAGATATTCTATACTTTTTGTAATATATAGAGTGTTGCCCCTAAAGTGAGGAAAAGATCCCAAAGTGGACAAATTAAAAGATCCCAAAGTGGAAAAATAAAAAGATCCCAAAGAGGGCAAATGAGAGAAATAGAAAGAGCCATTGAGGCCACCAAAAAAATACAAAAAATAGAAAAAAGAGAAAAATAAAATAAAAAGAGAGAAGGGGGCACACTACTATTCCTTTTGAGAGATCCACACTTGTACTCCCTCTTATATCTTGTACTCCATAGAGATATTATCATTTATGCATATAGCTATGTGGGGACCTTCACACTATAGAACTTGGCTTGTATATTCCAATGATGAGCCTCCTCAAATGAGATCTAGGTCTTCTTGAGCAAGCAAGTTGGATGCACCCCCACTAGTTCCATTGGAGAGATTACCTGAGCTCATATGTGCATCTGTTGCATGGCAATCCCTACTCCTCACATCATATCTATCATTTGGCTTTCTCTCGCCTATGATTGTCCTCATTGATGTGAGCCTTTCACACCCTTTTTGTCTTCCTCCTCCACCATATTCTCTCTTTTCCATCCTAAGTGTCAACTTTCTTTCTTACGCTCATCTATTGCAAGAGTGCTCAAAATGTCGAAAAGGAGTGGATCATTTTGACTTGTACCTGGCTAGTGGTCTGGGGATGAGTCAAGATAAGATTCCAAAGAAGACCAAGTGTGAAACTTTAGTAGATTGAGTTCTCAACACAAAAATACTATTTCTCGTATATCCCTATCCCCTTTCTTGCACGCAAACACCATTTGGATACATTCGAGTCACGGACAGCGAGAGCTCTTGCACCTTTATGTTCTTATGTTGCTTGTTTCAATGCTAAATATAGACTCTTGTCTGTTATGACTTGAATTGAATTACATGCCTATATTGCTTTACTTAAAAGTTGGTTGCATTTCACCACAGAAATTATGCTTTTATCATTTACCTACTCGAGTACGAGCAGGAATTAAGCTTGGGGATGTTGATACGTCCTAAACGTATCTATAATTTCTGCTTGCTCCATGCCTCTTTTGTGTGATATTGCTATGATATCGATGTACTTCCATACAATTCTGATCATATTTGGACTAACCTATTAACTCAGTGCACCCCAGTGCCAGTTCCTGTTTTCTGCTGTTTTTCTATTTCAGGTTTCCCCCATATTAAAAGTGCTCCAAAAATTCGGCAAAAATCCAATAAAAAATCAGCGATACGGAAGCTTCGAGAAACACCGAGGGGGGGCCAGAGGGGACCCACTAGGGCCCCAGGCGCCCTCTCGGCGCGCCCTAGGGTGGGGCCGCGCCAGGGGGCCGCCTGGACCCCTGGTGCCCCCCTGGCTGCCCCCCTTCGCCCATATATTCCTCGTGACGTGAAACCCCCGTGACGGGAACCCTTTTTCGTGATCTTTGCCCTGTTCCGCCGCCGCCGCGCTTCCAAGATTGGGAGCACCAGAAGACCTCTTCCCGGCACCCTGCCGGAGGGAGGAACCACCTCCGGGAGCTTCTCCACCACCATGGATGCTTCCCGGATGAACCGTGAGTAGTCCACCTTGGACCATGGGTCTATGATCAGTAACTATGTGATGTTCTCCTCCCCTCTTTGTTCTTCATGGATTAGACCTCGTGAGCTGCCCTACATGATCGAGGCACATATGTAATATTTCTGCTATTTCTATGCTGAGTTTGCTGGGATCCGATGGATTATGAGATTATGTTCAGATTGTGTTTGAGTAATATATTTGATTCTCCTTTATTATATTTATGTTCTAGAGTAATTCTTGCATGTTCTCCGTTGCTGTTTATTGCTTTGGCCAAGTAGTAGGTAGTGACTCCAAGAGGGAGCGTTATGCATGATTGTGGGTTCATTCCCCCCGATGACTAGCTTGAGTGACAGAAACATGAGTCTAGGGGATGTGCTCTTGCCACAAGGGAGAAAACAACGGTTCTTGTACTTGCGGGTGCAAGGATTGTTTACTTTACGCAAAGTTCTTTAATGCAGTTGTCCGTTGCTTTGAGTTTACACTTTGGGAGGGATTCACAACTTAATACCAGCGAGATGTTCTGGATAGATATCTCAAGGTGGATGATTAGTAGGTAGATGCAGATGTATTTCGGTCTACTTGATTTGGCGTACCGCCCAAGCTTTTGAGCCTCTTCCTTTCTTTGTAGCATAGTTAACATTGGTTTGCGCACATAATCCTGTCAATTGCCCAGCTGTAATTTGTTTACCTCGCATGGCTATTTTATCGTCTTTTGGGAGAGAGACATCACTAGTGAACATCATAGGACCCCGGTCCACATTTCCAATACTGTTTACACCCGCTATCAATTTACTGCTTTATTTACTTTTCCGCTGCTATCACTATCATTATTATCCCGTGCGTTTTATCCTTTGTAAACAACAAGGCCGGAGGAATTGAAAACTCCTCTGTACTCGTTGGGAGAAAAGCTATCTGTTGTGTGTGCAGGTCAAGGTGAAGTAAGCAACCTTGAGTTGTGAACGGCGCCATTGTTCACTTCACCGCCTTCTTGTATCTGTTGGAGTCCTATTGGTTCGACACTTAAACCTTAGCATCTTCGCTAAGGGAAATTGCCGCTACGCTACATCTCAACCTTCCACTTTGGGTAAACCAACGAGGGGCGAGAAGTAAATTCTCGTGACATCAGGCGGCGGACGTCGTTCAGCAACAATGGCAACCAGCGAAACGGGACAAAATCGAGCGCGAAACTTGGGAAAATCGATCTTACGGTCAACTGGGAACTTGTTGGTGCCGTTGGTGCGGGCGATAGGGCACAGGGAGCACGGAGGTTGCAGACATGGCGACGTCCAGTGCGCACACAAAGGGAAAAAACCTAACAGAGCTTATCGGGCGGCTGACACTATTTGTCGAGGGCAGCCTGACTCACCTGGAGTCCAACGCAAGTGACGGCGAGCTCGGGGAGGGTCTGGTGTGGCCGGAATCGCTCTGCGCGTCCGACGGTCCGAGGTTGAAGACGGTGTCTATCCGCGCGATGCGGTGGCTCCTGGCGACGACGGACTACACTGGGAGATGAGATAGTCGTCGACGAGGCTTCAGGACGCCTTGGCTTGGCACGGGAGGTACGATGGCCGCGTCAGTTCATGGCCATGGCCATGGCGGATACGGTCGGGCGCGAGTAGGAAACAGACAAGGGAGGTGCGAGGGGGGAAATATCTTGGGCGTGTCCACGGGGGGCACGGGCTCGTTCTTATGCACGGGAGGACGCTGTAGCGACTCGCGAGCGGCGAGGTTCGACGGCGCCGAGGTGGCTCGGTCGCCATGTCGACGTGGAGCAGAGGTACAGTGGGGAAGAAGGCATGGTGGGGTGGGTTGGGCTCTAGGTGGGCTTCGCCTAGTGCGAGGAATAGGGCTTATTTCTATTTTCTCTTTGTATTTGTTTTCTTTTCTCTTCTGTTTTATATTTTTTTGGCTATGTTTTGGTTTTTGTAAAATGTGCCAGGTGTTCCTTTATTATTTTTATATAATATGTTGATGCCACAAATTTTTTGGTTGAGAAATAAATTCATTTAGAGTTCCATTTGAATATGCAACGAGTAACAGGGGTTGTTTTGGCACTGTTTTGAATTGTTTAAATCAGCAAAACATTTTAATAAATTCCTATTTCATTTTTAATATGACGTAATGATTATTTTGCACTTATCAAAATTGGTTGCATAATTTTTGGTCAAGGTTTATTCCCACATAGATTTGGAATTTTTATCTGGGCTGAATTTGAACAAGCCATGATCAAGGGTGATCATTATTAGCAAAATCATGATGACTAGGCATTAGATAAGGTGATCACTGTAGCGTGACACCCGGGGTGTTACAAATCTCCCCCACTACAAAGAATTCTTGTCCCGAGAGTTAAAGATAGTGCAAGGGGTAAAGGTTTAGTTTCTTATTCTAACGATTCTTCTGGTGCTTGTTGTCCTTCTCGAAGAAGTTAATCCTTCACGTTGATGTCTTGATTTCTCTGCATCAGTGCATCTCAACATGTTGTCATCCTTCCTTCAGGGCGTCATCGTACTTACGGATAGGCTAGGAGGAAAAAATTAATGGGGTCGGATCGGTACAAGGTTAATCAACCGGGGTTGTCCAAGGAAAAGGGGTACAAAGTATATTTCGAGTTCAAACTCAAGGGAATATATCAAGAGAAAACAAAGGAAGGTAAGCAAAGTTTCAAGCGAACAAGCATGCATTCGATGTCGATGACGGATGATGAAAAAGGGCCCTAGAGCATCAGGGATAAGCACTGAGTCTGATATCGGACCGGATATCACAATGTAGGTGAAAAGAGTCAGGTTTCGGTCCTGTGGAACTGTGTCTGGGGTGGTGACAATTTATGCGATCACGACGCAAGGTTTGTTAGAGGATAGATGTGGAACCCCGGCTCAGAGCAACCGGTTTACCTTACATTGCCAGCCCGGAGATAAACTCTTCTAGCAATGCACAACATATTGGTACAGAATACAACCACTTCATAATAATTATACAGGTACATAGGTTCGGGATTACAACTGCTATGAGGCATGGCGGCACATCTCGTGCGGAAACACTATCAACATTATTTATGTCACATCTCAGGGCCTCGATACGATCGACGAAGGACTCTACGGCAGCGGAATAACGAGGTGGCGGGACTCCAATCCATGGGGACACTGCTGGGACACGGCCTAGTTCGCGTAGTACAGCTCAGCCAACTCTTCAGGTGCAACACCTCCTGCATCTGGCATGACACGCCAGGTCAGTACATTGAATGTACTGGCAAGCTCATAACAGCCAAGTCATCAGGAGAAACAAAAGCATGGCAATAATGCAAACAATAACAAGGCAAACATGGCAAGAATAATAGTAACACTTGTCTCATGAACATCACATGATTAATCCAGCTTACCTCCGAGTCATGCAGACTCGGTAACCTGGCCATCTCTTGACCCACCATCATACGGGTCGTATCTCGACCACTTAACGGGTTAGGCGTCCTCAGTTACCACCCAACCAATCACATGAACACAGTTTCAACATTAACATTCATATTATTAAACAGATTAGTGTTGACCTCCGTGTGACCAAGTACAAACTGTGTCCCATGACCGAGGACGCGGCTATTCGAATAGATTTTGACTCTGCAGAGTGTGTGCACGTTACCCACATTATGGAGTTCCTCCTCCATCTAGCACCCCGGTACTTGTCCCAAAGGATCCTTGGAACTCGTACCGCAGGAGTGGACTAGGACATCTCCAACGAAACCCGACTACCGCGTTACCTTCCTACGGACTCACCGACACACGGTCTTGGGTATCCCTGTGGTTAGGAGTCCACGTTACCACCATAACCACTCGGCCACCTTGTGGCAAACTGTCCCACCAGGGACTCCCGGGTAAAAAACTATGGATGTCGAGATTATCACCACCTACCTGATCAGGGTAGCGTGCGTGCATAACCTCCCCTACTGGGTGATATCCGTAGAAGGCACTACGATAGCCCGAGTCAAGGCCCGCCCATACAAGCAACTGTGGCTGCACGGATAAGCTCGGTTCGGTGGCACTTGGTTAACAATTTTGTTCATTAGGTTCTGGTGAATAGCAATATGAAGACATAGCAACATGGCATGAGTATGAACTTCTATCATGAATATGCATCAACCAACATGGCATATAATCAGGAGTACGATCATCACTAGCATGATTCCGGCATAGACATGGCAAAAAAATAAACATGGTGATAACATGTACTAGAGTGACATGATAGAATCAGTAGGCCTGACATGTTTATATCAATCAACTATTCATGGTTATTTATTTTTATTATCAAGCAATGTGAAGGCAACCAAAATAAACCCAAGTAAATGATTTAAATCATCAAAAGCAACTTAAGCTCCTCATGACCAGATTGTTATGGCTTTCCTTGGTCAAGTGGAGTATCCTTGAACTCCTGGTCTCCTGCAAGCACTTGATCAATCTCTGAAAAATAAAACAAGTGGCAAATAGAAATAAGTCCAATGCACTCCTTCACTGTCCAGTGGACCTAAACAGTGAATCAAGTTCCCAAACTTTGCCAACTTGAAGAGGAGCTCAAAAGAAAAATGTAGAAAAAAGAATCAACTCATTTGGCCTTGTGGTTTAGGAGTTATTCATGGTCAAAGTTTGGTCAAACATCAATTTTAAATGGATTTAAAATGATTTTCCAGAAATAACCAGAGAGGGCCACGTCGAAGGCGTAAACCTACGCGGGCGCCTCCACTTATACCGATTCAGAGCGGCTGGAGTGGCTGACGGGTGGGGACAGGGCGTCAGGTTGAAAAGAAAACAGAGAGGGAGACAGAGGCCGCGGCTCCGGCGAGGGTGGTTCACCGGCGAGGAGGCCTCGGAGGTGAACTAGGGCTAGGGGAGGAGACGCAGGGGGTCACGGCGAGAAGCTACGTACCCGAAACTCCTCGAACGGTGTCCTGACGGCTTCGCTAGGCTCTTCTCCAGCTACGGTGGCGGCGGTGCTCCGGTACGATCTCCGACCAGGGGCCTCCCCGGCCGGTATTCCCCTCGTTTGCGCTCTCTAGGAGTGGTATGGGGGTGTGTGGTGATGGCTGTGAGCAAGGGGAGGCGCCAATTTATAGGAGGGCTCTGGACTCCACCGCGGGTGTCGCCGGACAGAAGACGACGGCGCCATGCTCGCGTGCGGGTGAGCAGTGAAGGATCGGGTGAGCTCTAGGAGGTTCTGGTGACGGTGTAGCACGCGTGCGTGCGTGCCTTGGGTCTTTGCAGCAGCGGGGCGACGAGACGGCTCGGGCGTGGCTGCGGCGGAGGCTCTGCATCGACGGGAGGCGCGGCTTTGAGGGGGCTATGGTGCCTCGCGTGCTTGCTAGGGGTAGGGGACGCGAGGAAGACGACGCGGGAAACGCGGAGGCGTGCGTGCCACTGTGGCCACTACGCGCGGGATTCTAACCGACCGCGGCGGCGACGACGAGGTCTCTGGCGGGCGGCGGGGCTTTGGGGTGAGCCAGGTGGCGCACGGGTGTGCCACGACGGCTACAGACACACGCAAGCAGCCGCGGGTGCTCGGGGTGCGGCGTGCCCGTGATGGCGACCTCACGGCCGCGGCCAGAGCACGCCTGTGGCAGGCAGTGCGCGTGCTCACCCCTGGCACGCGTGCACTGAGGGCGTCCAGGGCGTGCGCACTGTGTCCTTGGCACGTATCTAACGTTTAGTAGCATGTGTGAGGGGTTGGGAGGCTAGCATGTGGGCTCAAACACTTGGTAGCCTCAAAAATGTGTTTCTGCTGGAAAGTTTGATAATTTCTCCAGAGAGTTTTGCTAGGATTTTGGGGCTAAAACTTGGTGTGCCTGGGTTATCTATGAAGGTGCTTATGTGGTAAAAATTTCAAGGCAAATGGATAAGCCTACAGGGTACTTGCTTCACAAAGTGCTTCTCTGGTCAGAAATGGAAAAGAATTTCCAGAGGAGAAACTTTGTACTAAGCTTGCCCATGTTTTTGCATAGAATCATGAGGCATGTCCCCCTTGCTTAGAACAAAAAGTTTCAAGCCAAAAGGATGAGCATAAGTGAGGCTAGCTTCAAAAATGAGAGGGAAAAGACCAATTCCCTTTAGTGAAAAAGGGGTTTTTAAGAGAAATAAAAATAGGGCATGGGCTAGTTTGATCAAAGCTTGATCATAGCCATAGGGGAGAGGGGTTTAGGGGTCACTTGGCCTAGGGGAAAAATTAGGCCCAAGTGATCAAGGCCATCTGAGTTGAGAAAATCCAAGCAAATATTTCAAACTCCAGAAAATCAGCAAATAAAGTTGCAAATAAAAAGGGTCCAAAAACCAGGGTGTCACAAACCTACCCCCCTTAGGGTCAATCTCGTCCCCGAGATTTGGTTGCTCAGGGAACAGATACGGATATGAAGCCCTCATAAATTCTTCCCTTTCCCAGGTGGCTTCTTCCTCAGAATGGCGCTCCCAGAGCACCTTGTAAAACCGTATTACCTTACTGCGGGTAGTCCTTTCCATCTCATCCAAAATCCTTACTGGTTTCTCCTCATATGTCAGATCCTGAGCCAGCTCTAACTCCTTCACATCCACTCGTTTGACTGGTGGCGAGACACACTTGCGTAGTTGCGATGCATGGAATACGTCATGGATATCTGCCATTTCCGGGGGTAGATCCAGTTGGTATGCTACTTTTCCCAGCTTAGCCATTATTGGGAATGGCCCGACATACCTTGGGGCAAGCTTTCCCCGGGTCTGGAATCTCCTTACTCCTTTCATTGGCGTTACTCGGAGATAGACGTATTCTCCAGGCTCAAAGTTCACCTCTCGATGCTTGGTGTCATAGTAACTCTTTTGTCGGGACTTGGCGGCTCTCAACCGTTCCTGAATTTCCTTGAATTTCTTTTCTTCTTCAAGCATTAAGTCGGTGCCAAAGATGAGACTGTCCCCTGTCTGTGACCAGTTCAATGGGGTGCGGCATTTCCACCCATATAATGCTTCAAAGGGTGACATCTTGAGGCTGGCCTGGTAACTGTTGTTGTATGAGAATTCTGCGTATGGCAAGCAGTCCTCCCACTTGGATCCAGAGGCTAATACACATGCCCTGAGCATATCCTCCAATATCTGATTTACTCGCTCGGTCTGGCCATCTGTTTGGGGGTGGTAAGCGGTGTTGTGCTTTAGTACGGTCCCCAAGGCTTCGTGAAGTCGTAGCCAGAATGCAGACGTGAACACTGACCCTCTACTGTCTGAGGTGATGGTCTTTGGTATTCCATGGAGATTGACAATCCGGGACATGTATAACTCTGCCAATTGATCAGCTCGGTAAGTGGTCCTGACGGGAATAAAGTGGGCCACTTTGGTGAGAATATCCACAATTACCCATATGGAGTCGTGACCTCGGCCGGTCCTTGGGAGCCCTACAATGAAGTCCATGCATATGTCATCCCACTTCCATTGCGGAACTTGCAGGGGCTGCAGTAATCCAGCTGGCTTTTGGTGCTCGGCCTTGACTCTGTTGCATATGTCGCAGCATGCCACATAATATGCGATGTCTTTGCGCATTCCGGGCCACCAAAATGTGGTCTTCAAATCCCGGTACATCTTGGTGCTGCCGGGGTGGATAGAATATGCGGACTCATGTGTTTCTCGCAGTATTTGCTGCCTCAAATTAGCCTGGTCCGGTACACATATCCGGTTTTCGAACCATAGCACTCCTTGGGCATCCAGGTGAAAGGATTCGGCCTTGCCACGCGGAATCCGTTCCTTGATTTCTTGAATTTCCGGGTCTTGAGTTTGAGCTCCCTTAATATCCTCTACCAAGGTTGGGGTGATTTCCAATGTCTTCCTGGTCATTGAGTCACACAACACGAGGTTGAGTTGAGTGACTTCCTCCCTTAGCTGAGGGTGGAGCCTTTCCCAGAGTGCATTCACTGAACTTGGCTTGCGGCTAAGGGCGTCGGCGACCACGTTAGCCTTCCCGGGGTGATAATTTATCCCGAGATCGTAATCCTTGAACAACTCGAGCCACCTTCTCTGTTTGAGGTTGAGGTCTGGCTGCGTGAAGATGTACTTGAGACTTTTATGATCGGTGTACACCTCACACCGTTGCCCGATGAGATAATGCCTCCACAATTTCAATGTGTGTACCACAGCAGCCAGTTCCAGGTCATGTGTGGGGTAGTTAACTTCATGTTGGCGTAGCTACCTGGAGGCGTACGCTACAACCTTTCCTTCTTGCATTAGCACGCAGCCAAGGCCATGCTTGGAGGCATCGCAATATATATCAAATCCCTTGTGGATGTCCGGCAGAGTCAAAACAGGGGCTGAGGTTAGCTTGGTCTTGAGTTGCTCGAAACTTTCACCGCACTCCTTGGTACAGACAAATTTCTGGTTCTTCTTCAACAACTCAGTCATTGGCTTGGCTATCTTGGAGAACCCTTCAATGAATTGGCGGTAATATCCCGCCAATCCTAAGAAACTTCGGACTTCCGTCACGGTGGTTGGTGGCTTCCAATTCAACACATCGGTCACCTTGCTGGGGTCTACGGCTACTCCTTGAGCCGTCAGAATGTGACCCAGAAATCCCACCTCCTTTAACCAGAACTCGCACTTGCTGAACTTGGCATAAAGGAGATGAGCTCGCAGTCGTTCCAGCACCGTACGGAGGTGCTTCTTATGCTCTTCTTCACTTTTGGAATAGATGAGTATGTCATCAATGAATACCACCACGAACTTTTCCAGAAATTCCATGAAGACCTTGTTCATCATGCCCATGAAATAGGCTGGGGCATTCGTTAAGCCGAAGGACATGACCGTGAACTCATACATGCCATATCTGGTGGTGAAGGCTGTCTTGAGAATGTCTTCCTTTCGGATCTTCAGCTGGTAATAGCCTGTACGAAGATCGATCTTAGAGAATACCCGGGCACCTTTCAGTTGGTCGAACAAGTCATCGATGCGTGGTAGTGGATACTTGTTCTTGATGGTGACTTCATTCAGGGGGCGGTAGTCCACACACATCCGCAAAGTGCCATCTTTCTTCTTGACAAATAATACCGGTGACCCCCAATGTGAGGTGCTGGGGCGAATGTACCCCTTCTGCAATAGCTCATCCAGCTGTTTCTTTAGTTCCACCAGTTCGGTGGAAGGCATCCTATAATACTTCTTGTATATAGGGGAAGTACTAGGTACAAGCTCGATGGAGAACTCCAGCTCCCTGTCTGGCGGCATACCCGGAAATTCTTCTGGGAACACATCTGGAAACACTTTGACAACCGGAATCTTGTCCATCTCTGAGGTGGTGATCTGGCATACCGTTGCTTCCTTCTTGCGTGGCATACCAACAACTGTGAATTGAGTCGCCTTTCCATCCGGGTTAACCAGTTCCACTATCCGGGTCTTGAAGGCAAGGAAAACCTCATGGGTGGTGAGCCAATCCACTCCAAGGATTGCATCAAGTTCCTTGGATTCCAACACCATGAGATAGGTAGGGAACTTTACTCCATATATTTCAATGGTCAGGTCCTTGCATATACTGTCTTCTTTCAGCACACCTCCAGGGGTTTTGACCACCACAATTGTGTCCAAAAGATCAACAGGAAAATTGTTTTGGGTGGCGAAACTCCGCGATATAAACGAATCGGTTGCCCCGGAATCAAATAATATAGCTGCGGGTATGTTATTAATAGGAAACATACCGATGAACACGTCGGGGGATCCGTGGGCTTCTTCGGCCGAGATGTGGTTGACTCGAGCCTGGCGATAGTTGTTCTGCCCCAGGATGTTGTTGACTTGAGGTGCTGGGTTCCCCGGCTTGCTCTGACAGTCTCTGGCAAAGTGTCCTTGTTTCCCACAATTAAAGCAGGCGCCCTTCCGCATGTAGTCTGCTTTGGCTTGGGGGTTGAGGTTAGACTTCCCTTGAGTGGCCGGCTTGTCGGTTGCGGAGCCGCCGTGGTTCCAGGCGGGCTTGGAATTGGCTTGAGCCGGCTGGGGAATGGGATGTACCCCTCGGGGCTTCTGGCATATGCCTCATACGGGGTCTTCTTGGGCTCATACTTGCGCTTGCGGTCTTCATAACTTCCCTTGAGTTCGGCGACCGACTTGTATTCACGTTCTTCTATGAGTGCCTTGTTGACGAGTGTCTGGAAGTCTGGGAATTCCAGCATGCTGAGCTGACAACGAAGAGTGGGGCTAAGACCACCAAGGAAGCGGTCTACCTTTCTCTCTTCAGTGGCCACATCATGAACCGAGTATCTTGCCAGATGGTTGAACTTATTCAAATATTCAGTTACAGTCATGCTGCCTTGGACAAGAGAGAGAAATTCCCTCTGCTTGGTTTTCAGCACTCCGGTGGGGATATGGTAAGTGCGGAACTTCTCCTTGAATCTCTCCCAAGTGATATCTTCTCCTGCAGGCCATACTTCCTTGGTATTGTCCCACCAGATTGCGGCATAGCCCTCAAGGTAATGGGTGGCAAATGGAACCTTATCTACCTGAGCGATTTCCAGCTTCTTTTCCATGGTTCTCAGCCAATCATCAGCCTCAATGGGATCTGTTGCCTGATCAAAGCTCGGCGGTCGGGTGCGTTGAAAGTCAGATAGCTTGGAACGTGACCCTTGATTCAGATTCTGTCCCACAATGTTCTGCATGCCTCGCAGTAATTCCATGAGTTCCTGGTTCCTTCTTTCCTCAAACATCCTGATAACCTGCTCTGTGGTAGGGGCTTGTGGTGGAGGAGGTGGTGGACGCTCGGGTCACAGTCCAGCTTGCCTGGTGGATCGACGACGGGGGGTGTCGTCATCACCCGAGTGGATGTACTCACCTCGCCTCATCCTATATCCGTTCCCAAATAGAGCACCAATATCATGAGAAACCACAAAGAGGAAAATAGGCAAAGTGACGGCAAAACGGAAGAAACTCGAAACTCCAAGAGGTGGTGGTTGGTGATCATCCAAATCCCTTGATAAAACGGCAATCAATCCAGCGGTCACCAGAACGGTCTTGACAACTCGGATCTGGGGCGTTGACGGGGTAACTCACCACTTGCTCAAGACGGCCGCAAACAGCTCAGAGCTTGGAGCAGGGTGATTAAGAAGAAGGCAGAGGTCCCCTAAGACGACCGAGAAAACATCTCAGAACATAGGGTCTCCACTGCGAAAAGAAACTCAGCGACTGCCTGAGACGGCCGAAAAGCAGCTCAGAACACAAGACAGTCGTTGAAAGGGAAGGAAAAAGGAGGCATCCACCCCGGACGGCCGACCAAGAATCAGCACAGAACCAGGCGTGGTGCCATATAAGAGAAAGCAAGCAAGGATCCGTCTGAGTCACCTACACCAAAACAGGGAATATGAGAACATCATCAACAAAATCCGAACGAAAGAGCGAAGCAACCTCATAATTATACATAGCATCATGATCTCATACATAACAACTAGCATGGATGGCATAACGAGTTTTGCTCATACGGCAGTTGACAACATGCATATCATAACGGTAGAAACGACCATACTACTTGACCTCGTCCTAGTCGTGAGGGAGCGGGCACGGGCAGTCAGCGGAACCATCGGAACTATCCTCGGAGTCAGAACTAGCAACGTGGATCACGCTGCGGGTAGGGATGTCAAGGCGGCGACGCTGACGAGAGGGCTCTCCCTCAGGGGAAGGAGGAGTGTGCTGTCTAAGCAGGGGAGCAGCAGGGATAGCAGTCAACGCGGCCCACTCCTCTGGGGTCTCGCATCGAACAGCTATCTGAGCACCTGGGGTAGGTGGAGTGGGTGCAGGTGGAATAGGTGGAGCTGGCACCAGAGTATAGGTGGGAGGCGGTGGAGGGGGTGACTGAATACTGCTGATAGACGCGAGTGCCTCCCGGGAACGAGCCAAATCCTCAGCAAGACTAATGACCAACTCGTACTGAGCGACCATGTAGCGAGCGAGGTGCACTGTCGTCCGGTCACACTCCGAGTCCGGCGGAAAAAGGATATCCCCGGTGGGAGACAAAGCGGGGTAGTAAGAAAGACCTGGGTGAAGCTGCATCCCGGCCTCGTGGTGACGCAGGTCAACAAGAGCCTCAAGGGAAGCATAGAGAATAGCCTGCTCTGGGGTGGAGGCGGGTCCTCCCTTCGCGGAACGCGAAAGGCTGCCATACGTGGAGCTCGAAATCAGCAACACCTCAGCGCGGTACTCGTGCACATAGTCAGCCAGCTTCTCGCAGTACACCTGGAACATCGGGTCTTCTCCCTGCGGGTACAGACGGAGCCAAACTCGGCGGAGTAGCGATGGAAAGCCTGTCGGTGATGCCTCGTACTCAAAGGGGTATGGAACGGCTGCCATCTACACTCACAGGGTTAGCCATTAGCAAAAATAAATGCATCTACATGCCAAGCATCAACCAATGCATCACTCAAGGTGCACAGATCAAGCAAGACTCTATACTAACGTTCCTCTAACGCGTGGCCTAACTAGTGTGTCCTACAGTCAGCGCGGCTCTGATACCAATCGTTGTGGCACCCCGGCTCAGAGCAACCGGTTTACCTTACATTGCCAGAACAGAGATCAAGTCTTCTGGCAATGCACAACATATTGGTACAGAATACAACCACTTCATAATAATTATACAGGAACATAGGTTTGGTATTACAACTGCTACGAGGCATGGCGGCACATCTCGTGCGGCAAAACTATCAACATTATTTATGTCACATCTCAGGGCCTCAATACGATCGACGAAGGACTCTACGGCAGCGGAATAACGAGGTGACGGGACTCCAATCCACGGGGACACTGCTGGGACACGGCTTAGTTCACGTAGTACAGCTCAGCCAACTCTTCAGGTGCAACACCTCCTGCATCTGGCATGACACGCCAGGTCAGTACATTGAATGTACTTGCAAGCTCATAACAGCCAAGTCATCAGGAGAAACAAAAGCATGGCAATAATGCAAACAATAACATGGCAAACATGGCAAGAATAATAGTAACACTTGTCTCATGAACATCACATGATTAATCCAGCTTACCTCCGAGTCATGCAGACTCGGTAACCGGGCCATCTCTTGACCCACCATCATACGGGTCGTATCTCGACCACTTAACGGGTTAGGCGTCCTCAGTTACCACCCAACCAATCACATGAACACAGTTTCAACATTAACATTCATATTATTAAACAGATTAGTGTTGACCTCCGTGTGACCAAGTACAAACTGTGTCCCATGACCGAGGACGCGGCTATTCGAATAGATTTTGACTCTGCAGAGTGTGTGCACGTTACCCACATTATGGAGTTCCTCCTCCATCTAGCACCCCGGTACTTGTCCCAAAGGATCCTTGGAACTCGTACCGCAGGAGTGGACTAGGACATCTCCAACGAAACCCGACTACCGCGTTACCTTCCTACGGACTCACCGACACACGGTCTTGGGTATCCCTGTGGTTAGGAGTCCACGTTACCACCATAACCACTCGGCCACCTTGTGGCAAACTGTCCCACCAGGGACTCCCGGGTAAAAAACTATGGATGTCGAGATTATCACCACCTACCTGATCAGGGTAGCGTGCGTGCATAACCTCCCCTACTGGGTGATATCCGTAGAAGGCACTACGATAGCCCGAGTCAAGGCCCGCCCATACAAGAAACTGTGGCTGCACGGATAAGCTCGGTTCGGTGGCACTTGGTTAACAATTTTGTTCATTAGGTTCTGGTGAATAGCAATATGAAGACATAGCAACATGGCATGAGTATGAACTTCTATCATGAATATGCATCAACCAACATGGCATATAATCAGGAGTACGATCATCACTAGCATGATTCCGGCATAGACATGGCAAAAAAATAAACATGGTGATAACATGTACTAGAGTGACATGATAGAATCAGTAGGCCTGACATGTTTATATCAATCAACTATTCATGGTTATTTATTTTTATTATCAAGCAATGTGAAGGCAACCAAAATAAACCCAAGTAAATGATTTAAATCATCAAAAGCAACTTAAGCTCCTCATGACCAGATTGTTATGGCTTTCCTTGGTCAAGTGGAGTATCCTTGAACTCCTGGTCTCCTGCAAGCACTTGATCACTCTCTGAAAAATAAAACAAGTGGCAAATAGAAATAAGTCCAATGCACTCCTTCACTGTCCAGTGGACCTAAACAGTGAATCAAGTTCCCAAACTTTGCCAACTTGAAGAGGAGCTCAAAAGAAAAATGTAGAAAAAAGAATCAACTCATTTGGCCTTGTGGTTTAGGAGTTATTCATGGTCAAAGTTTGGTCAAACATCAATTTTAAATGGATTTAAAATGATTTTCCAGAAATAACCAGAGAGGGCCACGTCGAAGGCGTAAACCTACGCGGGCGCCTCCACTTATACCGATTCAGAGCGGCTGGAGTGGCTGACGGGTGGGGACAGGGCGTCAGGTTGAAAAGAAAACAGAGAGGGAGACAGAGGCCGCGGCTCCGGCGAGGGTGGTTCACCGGCGAGGAGGCCTCGGAGGTGAACTAGGGCTAGGGGAGGAGACGCAGGGGGTCACGGCGAGAAGCTACGTACCCGAAACTCCTCGAACGGTGGCCTGACGGCTTCGCTAGGCTCTTCTCCAGCTACGGTGGCGGCGGTGCTCCAGTACGATCTCCCCGGCCGGTCTTCTCCTCGTTTGCGCTCTCTAGGAGTGGTATGAGGGTGTGTGGTGATGGCTGCGAGCAAGGGGAGGCGCCAATTTATAGGAGGGCTCTGGATTCCTCCGCGGGTGTCGCAGGACAGAAGACGACGGCGCCGTGCTCGCGTGCGGGTGAGCAGTGAAGGCTCGGGTGAGCTCTAGGAGGTTCTGGTGACGGTGTAGCATGCGTGCGTGTGTGCCCTGGGTCTCTGCAGCAGCGGGGCGACGAGACGGCTCGGGCATGGCTGCGGCGGAGGCTCTGCATCGACGGCCGGCGCGGCTTTGAGGGGGCTCTGGTGCCTCGCGTGCTTGCTAGGGGTAGGGGACGCGAGGAAGACGACGCGGGCAACGCGGAGGCGTGCGTGCCACTGTGGCCACTACGCGCGGGATTCAGACCGACCGCGACGGCGACGACGAGGTCTCTGGCGGGCGGCGGGGCTTTGGGGTGAGCCAAGTGGCGCACGGGTGTGCCACGACGGCTACAGACACGCGCAAGCAGCCGCGGGTGCTCGGGGTGCGGCGTGCCCGTGATGGCGACCTCATGGCCACGGCCAGAGCACGCCTGTGGCAGGCAGTGCGCGTGCTCACCCCTGGCACGCGTGCACTGAGGGCGTCCAGGGCGTGCGCACTGTGTCCTTGGCACGTATCTAACATCCAGTAGCATGTGTGAGGGGTTGGGAGGCTAGCATGTGGGCTCAAACACTTGGTAGCCTCAAAAATGTGTTTCTGCTGGAAAGTTTGATAATTTCTCTAGAGAGTTTGGCTAGGATTTTGGGGCTAAAACTTGGTGTTCCTGGGTTATCTAGAAAGGTTCTTATGTGGTAAAAATTTCATGGAAAATGGATAAGCCTACAGGGTACTTGCTTCACAAAGTGCTTCTCTGGTCAGAAATGGAAAAGAATTTCCAGAGGAGAAACTTTGTACTAAGCTTGCCCATGTTTTTGCATAGAATCATGAGGCATGTCCCCCTTGCTTAGCACAAAAAGTTTCAAGCCAAAAGGATGACAAGAAGTGAGGCTAGCTTCAAAAATGAGAGGGAAAAGACCAATTCCCTTTAGTGAAAAAGGGGTTTTTAAGAGAAATAAAAATAGGGCATGGGCTAGTTTGATCAAAGCTTGATCATAGCCATAGGGGAGAGGGGTTTAGGGGTCACTTGGCCTAGGGGAAAAATTAGGCCCAAGTGATCAAGGCCATCTGAGTTGAGAAAATCCAAGCAAATATTTCAAACTCCAGAAAATCAGCAAATAAAGTTGCAAATAAATAGGGGCCAAAAACCAGGGTGTCACAATAGCTTGTCAACAATGTCGGCAACAACTTTGGTACCAAGGGCGAGGGAATAATAGAACCACTTGGGAAAGTTCTCGTTCATTGGCGATAACCAAAGGGTTATCCACGATAGTAACAGGTTATACTGACAGAGTGGTACACCGAGGTTTTACATAATCAGGGAAATATCACTTCTTAGATAAGTCATACCACAAGAAAGGTTAAACAGACCAATGGAAAGGAAAATGTGATTATACACGAGTACTAGGTTTATATCCTTCCCAAGGAAGGGCAACGATGTTATCGATGACAACGCAAATTATCGAGGGGGCAAGGATGGTATTTGTCACCATGAATTCAATTAACACTTGGAAGAAGCCAAGATGTCGATGATGACCACGACTCATCATGTTGAAAGGTTTCAAGAGAATACAATCGAACAACGGCGACATCAAGCAAAAGGAATGGTGAAGCAAGAGTATTCGGTGTTCCCGCTTGACGACAACCCAGAACCATGAAATGACTATGACAGGGATAGGCATTGTTTCATCACAGATCATAAGACGTAGTGCAAAGGCATGATATCCTCGAGATACCAGGGGTAATACTCGAAGGTAGAATGGAGGATCATAGGTGCAGAAGGATTTATACGAAGGGGGTAATTATCTTTACGAGAAGCTTTCATGATAAGTTATACATCGTATCCATGGGCATGAACACAAGTTCAAAGTCGACTCCCACTTCTTTAATGCATAAACCCTCATTCACTTCTCGCTTTCGGGGAGGTGGTAGGATTGCAAGCTCATCTGACGGGAGGCCAGTAGAGTATAACCCGCATAAAGTTTGGGTTCATACAGATTAGGGGAAGCATAGGGTTAACCCATCGAGGCATTTTGAAACCCATACAACAAACATCATAAGCGAAGGATACCAGTTCAAAAGCAGAAGGATGACGACACCGAGTAGATGATATCATTAGACAGATGCATCTGATACCAGGGAAAATTCATGAATGACTTAGGGCACAAGGGGACGGTAGGTTGTACTCCAAAAATAGGTTAGGTGGGGTACAGAGACTCTGGCGTGAGTATCGGTACTCAACCATAAGAAGAAAGAATACAAAAGCATCAGATGATAGAAGCATCTGAATAATTCGATGATTGAATTCAAAGGAATTATGAGCTCCAGAATGAAGGATCGGAAGCAGACGCTACGATCAAAAGATGAGTAAGTTGAATGGAATTAGACGGACAATCAATCAAGGTTTGATTTACCGATATCCAGCTCATGTCCGGAATGACGTCTGAGGTGGAAGAATGAATTCATAGGGATCAACTGATGATTGCATGCTCCCGCACACATAATGATTCAACAAGATCGGGACGGCAATGTCAAGGGGTGTTAATGAAGAATACTCAAACATATGTAATTAACCATAATGCAATCAAGGTAAGAAGAATCTCCAAAAGCAAAAGGTTGCGGATGGATTCACGGGAGTCATATAGTATTTTAAAGTATTTCAGAATCACATGAACAACTGGGGATGAACGGATTCTCGATAAGCGTGAGAAATTATCCGCATTGTGAACAGAACCTGCGAGGCAACAGACACGAAGGATTCTCAAAACACCGGAGAGTATTTCGAAGTACCTTGCAACAACAAGAGCAACTGGGATTGAACAGATGAACGGAAGGTATAGGTAATTATCCATACGCACTTATCGGTGGAAGGGGATTGCAAGGGCGATGGGTGATACGTCCAAAAAGCATCACTATTTTATATTGTGATTTCACCTTATTCATTGATATTTTCCACTTTAAAGTGTTGTTCTTATGTTGTTTTGGCTTATTTTACACAGTTTACAACTTCCCGGTGCCGAAACAGCAGAACCAGGATTAAGCGGTGAAGAAGTGGAAACCAAGTTGCTGAAGCAGATCAAGTCCAAATACGATGAAATTTGATGGCGAGCATTTTTATGCCAAATGACTGGGTGTCACAGAAGGAGAAGGTGAGGGGACCCACCAGGCAGCCAGAAGGGTGCCTGGCGCGGCCCCCCTTCCTGGCCGCGCCAGGCTCCCTCCTGGGTGCCTGGTGGCCCCTCTCGGTGCCCCCTTTCGCCTATATAACCCCTTGGGGGTAGAAACCCCTAAACAAGAGCTGCTTTCGCGAGACGCCGCCGCCACGGTGCGGAAACCTACAAAGGAGAAAACCAATGTCCGGCGGAGAGATTCCGCCGGGGAGATCATCTCCCGGAAGGGGAGATCGTCGCCATCATCATCATCGTCACGGGCATCATCAAGATCATCATCAACATCATCCCCAACATCAGCACCATCTCCATCTACATCCAATCTCATCTCACAATTGCAACTTGTGTTGTAATCCGTACTATCTATCCCCACTACTCTGTTGGTGTTGATTACTACTTTGTGGTGAATGCTATTGAGTTTGTGGAGAAATATTATTGTGTCCAGATTGTTCATCACCTATTTATCACCTCTGATCATGATCTCTTTTATGTCTTGTGAGTAGTTACTTTAGCTCTTGAGAACATGGGAGCAGTCTAGTTGTTAGTAGTCATATGATGTTGAAGTATTATGTGCTGTGTGATACTTAAGTTGTGTTGTTATTTCTCTAGTGGTGTTATGTGAGTCGAACACACAACACTTCACCTTTAATGGGCCTAGATGGAAACATTGTGCACAAAGGATGCTTATGGTGGGTTGCCGGAGTGACAGAAACCTGAACCCCAGTTCGCAGACTTTCGCACAAGGGAGTTATGGATCCTTGATCGTAATGCTGTGGTTAGGCTTATGCCTTAATTACTACCTTGTATTTGCGGATGCTTGCAAGGTGTGTAATCATAAGAGTACACTTATCTTAGTCTAGAAGGTGTACTAGCATTGATCCACCCACCGATACTTATCACACAATACATATTACTTGGCAGAGTATGGTGAAAGTGACTAGACTATCTCTCCCGTGTTTTCTCGAGAACGCTTTATCCATTATAAGTTCAGTTCCTAGGCTTATCATTGTAAAAAGGATTGGGCCACTTGCTACTCCTCAGTTACCCTGTTTACTTTGCCCGTCTTTTACTTTTCTGTTGCTTAAACCAAAAACCCCTAAATATTTACCTTTGAGTGTTTGCAGTCTTTCCTTATCCAGTGTCACTTATCAACACCTTCTGCTCCTCGTTGGGATCGACATCCTTATTTATCGAAAAGCTACAATTGATCCACTAGACTTGTGGGGGTTGGCGCGGTTAATAGGGAAGGCAACCCAACTAAACCTATTACTTCTCCGCCATCAACGAGCTTTTCTGGCGCCGTTGCCGGGGAGTGTAGCGCTATTAGTAAGTGAAGCCGGTAAGGAAACTTTTATTTTCTGTTGTTACTTTCAGTCCTTATGGACTCTTCTGCTGTTGGTTCGTTGCTGGTAAGGAGCCGCCCCACGACTGTGGTGGTCACTCCTACACCTACTGAAATTGTGCTCTATAAAATACCATCTGGTATTGTTGATTATGTCTTGGCTAATCGTTATACAGGAGAAGGACATTCGGGAGAACACCTGCTATATCTATTACAATTATGTTCTTTATTTAAGCTTGCAGGTGTGACGATGGAGTTCATCATGAAGAAACTATTCTCCATATCGCTCAAAGATAAAGCTTCAGATTGGTATAAGCTACTCGATAACTCTGATTCGCTTGAATGGCCAGAGCTTATGTCTCTCTTTTATGCAAAGTTTTATCCTCTTCGTGAAATTCACCAAGACAGGAATTACATCTACAACTTTTGGTCTCGCGACGGAGAGAGCATCGCTCAAGCTTGGGGGATACTGAAGTCCCTGATGCTCAAATGCCCAAACCATGAGCTCCCCAAGGAAATTATACTCACAAATTTTTATACCAGGCTTTCTCGTCAGGACAAGGAGATGTTGGATGCCTCCTCTAGTGGGGTATTCCAGACCAGAAGTATGGAAGAAAAATGGGATCTTATAGAGAGGATCCAGAAGAATACTGAAGACTGGGAAATTGATAAAAGGTATTGAACCCGCTATAAACTATGAGCATAGCTACATTGAGAGTTATGTAAAGACTGATTACTTTAATACCTTTTGCTCTAAAATTGGTCTTGATTCACAGCTAATGGTTGACTTTTGCAAAGACTTTGCTTCTCATATTGATTCTTCCAGGACGAAGGAGAGTCAACATCATAAACCTTTCAAGGAGTCAACCATTGAGATTAATGTTACTGATCCTGTTTTACCTGCAGTTGTGTATGAACAGCCTCCTTATCCCTCCAGGATAAAGGAGCACTCTTTTGTTACAGGTCTTTTAAATAAAAATGGAAGGAACACTGACAAACCTGAGGACACGATCAAGGTCCAGCGTCAAGTTGCAATGGCCAAGGATCTGGTAACAAGTGATATTGAAGGTTCCACTATTAGTTTTTGTGCTGTTGCCACTAACATTGTCACATCCAGGAACAAAGGTCCAATTTCAGGTACACCTATTGTATCTGTCAAGATAGGAGATCATAATTACTATGGGCTATGTGATTTGGGATCCAGCGTCAGCACTATCCCCTTCACACTTTATCAAGAGATCATGCACGAGATTCAGCCGTGTGAGATCGAGGACATAGATGTCACCATCCATCTTGCAAATAAACAAACAATCTCTCCAGTTGGGATTGTAAGAGATGTTGAAGTACTCTGCGGGGAGGTAAAATATCCTACAGACTTTCTTGTACTTGGTTCAGTGCAAGATAGTTTTTCCCCTATTATCTTTGGTAGGCCCTTCCTCAGCACTTGTGGAGCTATAATAGATTGCAAGAAAGGTAAAGTTTCTGTTGAATTCAACGGTGAGCCGTATGAATTCAATTTCTCCAAGTTTTCTAAGCAGCCTCGTGGTACTGACTTGTCAAGTAATGACAAAATTATTGAAGAAATTGCTTCCATTGCTATTCCTCCTAACGATACTTTGCAGCAATTTATGGAGGACCACGAGAATGATATACATATGCAGGAAAGGAATGAACTAGAAGACATATTTTTAAGACAACCTGCTATCCTGAAGCACAACCTACCGGTTGCACCTTTAGGAATCCTCTCGCAACCAAAAGAAGACCCGGTGTTCGACCTAAAACCACTACCCGATACGCTCAAGTATGCTTATTTAGATGAAAAGAAAATATATCCTGTTATTATCAATTCTAACCTTTCAGGGTATGAAGAAGAGCGATTATTGGAGACACTTCGCAGACACCGAGGTGCTATTGGCTATACTCTTGATGATCTCAAGGGTATTAGTCCATCCATTTGCCAACATACTATCAATCTTGAGCCCGATACTAAACCGGTTGTTGATCACCAACGACGGTTGAACCCAACGATGAAGGACGTGGTTAGGACAGAGGTTCTCAAACTTCTAGCCGCAGGTATCATCTATCCTATAGCTGATAGTAAGTGGGTAAGTCCCGTTCATTGTGTTCCAAAAAAGGGAGGTATGACTGTTGTCCCTAATGATAAAAATGAACTAATACCACAGAGGACCATTATTGGATATAGAATGTGTATTGATTTCAGGAACTTAAACATGGCCACCCGGAAGGACCATTATCCTTTGCCCTTTATTGATCAGATGCTCGAGCGGTTGTCTAAAAACACCCACTTCTGCTATCTTGATGGGTATTCTGGCTTCTCCCAGATTCACGTTAACACCGCGGATCAAGAGAAGACCACTTTCACGTGTCCCTACGGTACTTATGCTTATAGGCGTATGCCTTTTGGTTTATGTAATGAACCTGCTACTTTTCAGAGGTGTATGTCTGCAATATTTCATGGTTTCTGTGAGGAGATTGTAGAAGTTTTCATGGACGACTTTTCCGTCTATGGAAGCTCTTTTGACCACTGTCTCCACAATCTTAATAAAGTTTTGCAGAGCTGTGAAGAAACAAATTTGGTGCTCAACTGGGAGAAGTGCCATTTCATGGTTAACGAAGGGATAGTTCTTGGACACAAGATTTCCGCAAGGGGAATTGAAGTGGACAAGGCAAAATTGAAGCTATTGAAAGGATGCCCTATCCAAGGGACATCAAAGGTATTCGTAGTTTTCTAGGTCATGCTGGCTTCTATAGAAGATTTATTAAGGAATTTTCTAAGACCTCGAAACCCCTCACCAATCTTCTCCAGAAGGATGTTCCTTTTGTATTTGACGAAGATTGTAAGGAAGCTTTTGAAGTTCTTAAGAAAGCCTTGATAACCGCTCCTATAGTACAACCACCTGACTGGAATTTTCCCTTTGAAATTATGTGTGATGCTAGTGATTTTGCTGTTGGAGCTGTTTTAGGACAAAGGGTTGACAAGAAGCTGAATGTCATCCACTATGCCAGCAAAACACTTGATAATTCTCAAAAGAATTATGCTACTACCGAGAAGGAATTCTTGGCAGTGGTGTTTGCTTGTGATAAGTTTAGGCAGTATATTGTTGATTCTAAAGTTATTATTCATACTGATCATGCTGTCATTAAGTATCTTATGCAGAAAAAGGATGCCAAACCAAGACTCATTAGGTGGGTACTCCTTCTTCAAGAATTTGATTTGCAGATTGTCGATAGAAAAGGAGAAGACAACCCGGTGGCGGATAATCTTTCAAGGATGGAAGATATCCCGCATGATCTTATTCCAGTCAACGACAATTTTCCAGATAAACAGCTTGCTGTTGTAAAAGTACAATCTCATTCCGATCCTTGGTTTGCAGATTATGCTAATTTTATCGTTGCAAAGTTTTTGCCTCCAGGTTTTACATTTTAGCAGAGGAAGAGATTCTTCACGGATTTGAGGCACTACTTTTGGGATGATCCACATCTTTATAAAGAAGGTGCGGACGGGATCGTAAGAAGGTGTATACCGGAACACGAGGAACAAGACATTCTTCGACAATGTCACGACAGTCCCTATGGAGTACATCATGCTGGTGAAAGAACCGCACATAAAGTTTTACAATCAGGTTTTTATTGGCCTACTCTTTTTAAGGACGCCCGAAGGTACGTTCTATCTTGTGATAAGTGTCAGAGAGTTGGAAACATTAGCAGGAGAAATGAGATGCCTATGAACTACTCACTAGTGATCGAACCTTTCGATTGCTGGGGTTTTGATTTTATGGGTCCTTTTCCTCCTTCACACAAGTACACACACATCTTAGTTGCTGTTGATTATGTAACCAAGTGGGTTGAAGCAATCCCCACTGAGAGTGCTGATCACAAGACATCTTTTAAAATGCTCAAGGATGTAATTTTTCCTAGGTTTGGAGTACCAAGGTACCTCATGACAGATGGAGGGTCACACTTCACACATGGAGCTTTTAGGAAAGCTCTAGCCAAGTACGATGTCAATCATAGGATTGCATCACCGTACCACCCTCAAACTAGTGGGCAAGTTGAGCTCACCAACAGGGAGATCAAGTTGATCTTACAGAAAACAGTAAACAGTTCTAGAAAGGACTGGTCAAAAAAGTTAGGAGATGCTTTGTGGGCGTATAGAACTGCTTACAAAAACCCCATGGGAATGTCTCCTTATAAGATGGTCTATGGCAAGGCTTGCCATTTACCATTAGAGTTAGAGCACAAAGCTTTCTGGGCTGTCAGAGAGCTGAATGCTGACCCAAAGTTAGCTGGTGAAAAGCGGCTCATGAACTTGACTTGTCTAGATGAGTGGAGAAGTGAAGCTTACGAGAGCGCTAAATTTTTTAAGGAAAAGGTAAAGAAGTGGCACGATAAAAGAATTCTGAAACGGGAATTTAATGTTGGTGATAAAGTTTTGTTGTTTAGATCTCGTTTCAGGTTTTCTCCAGGTAAACTACTTTCCAGATGGGAAGGACCTTTTCGTATTGAAGAAGTGTATCGGTCCGGTGCTATCAAGATCAATAATTTCGAAGGCACCAAGCCTCAAGTTGTGAATGGACAAAGACTCAAACATTATATGGCAGGTGATCCAATCAATGTGGATGCAATCATGATATACACAAGTACTCATGAAGAACATGTTGCAGCCCAGTTTCAGATTCCGACAGGAGAAGAATCGGGAAAGGTATGAATTATGGTAAGAAAACACCGCGAACGTCAATAAAAGTTTATTTTTCAAAGTTTTTGCAAAATTAGGAAAATTCCAAGCCTTATTGGAGCCGGAGTGGAGCTCCAGGGAGGCCAGGAGGCCCCCTGGCGCGGCCCCCCCCTTCAGGCCGCGCCGGGAACCCTCCTGGCTCCCCTGGACACCGCCTCCGACTCCACCTAGACTCGGAACCTTCCTTCTGTTGCAGAAATTTTTGCTATATATTTTCCCGGATCGTCCTGGCACCGTACCTCGCGATTTCGTGTGTTTTCTCTTTCGGTTGTTTCTGCCAGGAAAACTTTTAGCAGATTTAGGTGCCATGGCTTCTCCAAGTTCCCCCAAGGACAAGTTCGTCGGCAATGTCATCAACCCTTACCTCGCAGAGGTGAGGAAGCATCCTCAGGTCCTTCATGTTGAGGACGGTGTCCTCTGCAAGGAAGATCTGAAGGGGCCAGTCAAAGAGGGGAGCACCGAAGATCGGCTGAAGGAGATGGAACAAGAGGTTTTCAAGTACAAGAAGATGGTGGAGCGTAGTGTTGAAGACAACTTCGACATGATGAACGAGTTGAAGACTTTCCACAAGAAGGAGAAAAAGGCGATGCTGTCGAGTTTGTCTACATTAGAGGACAATCTCTACGCACTACAAGCACAGATCTATGATCTTCAGAACCAGAACTGTGAGTATGAACTCAAGTTCTCACGTATGGGTTTGGCTACTGAGTGCAGGATCCCGGAGACCGAGATGTCCTTCGAGACTGGAGAACCTTTACCGTGGAAGCGCTTCGCCAAGGAAAGCATGTTCATCCGCAACAACCAGGAGCAGGAAGAGGAGGAGTAAAACTCCTCGGGTAATGGCATCCCCTTGGCTTGTTCCAAGCTTGGGGGAGTGCCTGGTATCTTTTATCTTTTGTCTTTGTCTTTAGGAGTCAAGTAGAGTCTTATCATGTTTAGGGAGGTCACTTTATGAAATAGGTATTGCTTTGAGGTCTATCACTCCTTTTGTGGAGAGCTTTGTATCAATGAGTTCGGAGTCGTCTATGAAGGAATATTAATGAGAAGTTTATTGGTTTCTTCGCTACACTTGGTATTCTCTTCACGCAATCGACATCATGAGATGATTCTTATGGGGAGTTTTGACCTTATATCAGGTATGGCTTCGAAAACTTTATTTAATCTTGGCAAGTATAGCTTTGGTCATAACAACAAGCATGTTTTTCTCAAAGTAGCGACATAGCCAAAACCTTTGTGTTATTATGCTTGCAGTGTTATGTTGACAAGGAAGACAACTTGATGTTTCATGTTAGTCTTAATGTTTATGCTTTGTACTGCTTGTATCTAAGTTGTCATCATTTGTCTGCTCTCTCAAAGCCTTGCTAGCCAAAACTCTGTACCAAGCGGAATTCTGCTTGTACTTCCATACCCTGAAACCAACATCTTCCACTTGAGTCCACCATACCTACCTACTTGTGGTATTCCACTACCACTCCTAAAGTATATAATTTATGTGCTATCTTTAGATGTTCAAAATCTTCTGTTTTGTGCCACTGATTCAGCTCATGAGGAAGTGGTGGGTAACCCATGATCTTCTTAATTTGGACAAGTTTTATCTTGGGATTGCATGTCTAATCTGCAAACCCCTAATACGAGAAGGGACTGGCATGAGTGCCCAGCTCGTAAAAGATAAATACTAAACACACAAGTTCCTTCGCCCTTTTTCGAGTGATAAACAAAGGAATCCAAGGGGATGTGATCGTCCCCACATGGGAGCCGTTCCTCGAAACTTGTCCAAATCATGAAGTGAGTGAGTTATCTATCAGCATTCGTTGACGGATCATGCACCTCCCAAAAGCTTGTTTTTACTCTGTTTCATCTAGAGATGGCACATGAGTTTTCCCTGCTTACCCTTTTGCACGGGGTTTATCTTTATTTTGTGTTGAGTCAGTCCTTCCTTCTTCCTTCCTTTCTAAAGAGAGAGAGCAGACACTTGGTGTTAATAAAGATGCTTGCATATAAAGTTGCATTGAGATCTAGCATGTTACATCTTTGTTGACATTATCTTTTGATAAGTGAGTTGTTTACAAAAGCTTATTCTTGGTAAACATCTTCCTTTGTGTTGGCATGTGCACTTCTTGACTAATAGCATGTTCTTTCAAAAGTTTAAACTGTTTAATCAAAAGAGAAAGAGCAAAAGTAAAAGCTATTAGTTGTTCCTTGACCAAGGCTATGTTTGTCATGCTTTGATGAGTTTTCCAGGTCCTACTTTGTTATAATTGTTACTACTTCTTATAAGGACCTTATGAGTTGAGGTTGCTGTTGAGGATGCTTAAGTTTGGTGAGGAATCTTGATGCTTCTTGTTCGTATTCTTTTTATCGACACTTCACTCTCTAAACTTGTGGACAGGTTTACCGAGCTCAGTAATCGCTTGAGGACAAGCGAGGTCTAAGCTTGGGGGATTTGATACGTCCAAAAAGCATCACTATTTTATATTGTGATTTCACCTTATTCATTGATATTTTCCACTTTAAAGTGTTGTTCTTATGTTGTTTTGGCTTATTTTACACAGTTTACAACTTCCCGGTGCCGAAACAGCAGAACCAGGATTCAGCGGTGAAGAACTGGAAACCAAGTTGCTGAAGCAGATCAAGTCCAAATACGATGAAATTTTACGGGGGGCATTTTTATGCCAAATGACTAGGTGTCACCGAAGGAGAAGGTGAGGGGACCCACCAGGCAGCCAGAAGGGTGCCTGGCGCGGCCCCCCTTCCTGGCCGCGCCAGGCACCCTCCTGGGTGCCTGGTGGCCCCTCTCGGTGCCCCCTTTCACCTATATAACACCTTGGGGGTAGAAACCCCTAAACAAGAGCTGCTTTCGCGAGACGCCGCCGCCACGGTGCGGAAACCTACAGAGGAGAAAACCAATCTCCGACGGAGAGATTCCGCCGGGGAGATCATCTCCCGGAAGGGGAGATCGTCGCCATCATCATCATCATCGTCACAGGCATCATCGAGATCATCATCAACATCATCCCCAACATCAGCACCATCTCCATCTACATCCAATCTCATCTCACAATTGCAACTTGTGTTGTAATCCGTACTATCTATCCCCTCTACTCTGTTGGTGTTGATTACTACTTTGTGGTGAATGCTATTGAGTTTTGTTGGAGAAATATTATTGTGTCCAGATTGTTCATCACCTATTTATCACCTCTGATCATGATCTCTTTTATGTCTTGTGAGTAGTTACTTTAGTTCTTGAGAACATGGGAGCAGTCTAGTTGTTAGTAGTCATATGATGTTGAAGTATTATGTGTTGTGTGATACTTAAGTTGTGTTGTTATTTCTCTAGTGGTGTTATGTGAGTCGAACACACAACACTTCACCTTTAATGGGCCTAGAGGGAAACATTGTGCACAAAGGATGCTTATGGTGGGTTGCCGGAGTGACAGAAACCTGAACCCCAGTTCGCAGACTTTCGCACAAGGGAGTTATGGAACCTTGATTGTAATGTTGTGGTTAGGCTTATGCCTTAATTACTACCTTGTATTTGCGGATGCTTGCAAGGTGTGTAATCATAAGAGTACACTTATCTTAGTCTAGAAGGTGTACTAGCATTGATCCACCCACCGATACTTATCACAAAATACATATTGCTTGGCAGAGTATGGTGAAAGTGACTAGACTATCTCTCCCGTGTATTCTCGAGAACGCTTTAGCCTTTATAAGTTTAGTTCCTAGGCTTATCCTTGTAAAAAGGATTGGGCCACTTGCTACTCCTCAGTTACCCTGTTTACTTTGCCCGTCTTTTACTTTTCTGTTGCTCAAACCAAAAAACCCTAAATATTTACCTTTGAGTGTTTGCAGTCTTTCCTTATCCAGTGTCACTTATCAACACCTTCTGCTCCTCGTTGGGATCGACATCCTTATTTATCGAAAATCTACAATTGATCCCCTAGACTTGTGGGGGTTGGCGCGGTTAACAGGGAAGGCAACCCAACTAAACTTATTAACTTTTCCGCCATCAATGGGCACATAGGGTCTCGACAATTCATCGGAGAGTATCTTCGGCATCTTCTGGTGAATCAGATCATCATCTGTGATGAGAGGTCTTCGGGAGGAAGCATTCACGAGAACCTAGAGTTAGAGTTAGCAAAATCTTTAACCCGAAAGGAAGAGAGAGCAGAGTCACAGAGTAAAGGTACGGAGTAAAAGATCATAATACCATCCCAGTTGCGTTGTGGGCTCGTAAGCCACACAACGAAGTTAGTAAAATAGTTTCGCAAAGTCTAGACTCGACTTCGACCAAGGAGTTGGAAGGGGGTGTCCTACATGCATTCGGCTCTGATTCCAACTTGTGACACCCCCAAAATCGGACCGTGTACAGTAATCATACACGCAAGGTACATGGCCGAGATCAAGGACTCACGATATGGTATCACAACACAACTCTAATAATAAAAAATAATACAAGCCAGGGGCCACAAGGGCTCGAATACAACAGCTCGGGAGTATAAAGTTACCGGAAGCAATAGTATCTGAGTGCATACACAAGGTACACACGATCTGCCTTAAGAAGGCTAGCACAAAAACAACAACGATAGAAAGGGCGAGGCCTCCTGCCTGGGAACCTCCAAACTACTCCTGGTCGTAGGGGATCTCCGTGTCGTAGAAGGCATCGGGGATCTTCATGTTGCGTAGGTCGGCATCGGGGATCTCCTACTCCTGGACGCCTCGCGTCTGATGGCAGCAACTGTGTAAACAAAACAAAAAGGGGAGGGGGGAAAGCAAGGGTGATTATCTAGCATACTCAGCGAGACTTAAACCTAGGCTACTAAGCATTTATGCATTTGTATCAAAATGGATGAAGAGGCTGTATAGTGGACTGTATGAGAGAAGTACCAGGGTAATTGGGAATATGCTAGGCCTAACGAAGACTAGCATCTTCCGACGATTCTTGAAGAACATAAGAGAACAACCAACAGTTATACATAAAGCATAAAGTAACAATGCAGCAGAAGTTGTTGCAGTAATGCATAATAGTAAGTTGTATTAGTTAACAATTATCAATGCCTCCGAGAATCCTTCCTCGACTTCCCTACGAGGAAGAAAACCCAGAACCAATCAGTTTAGTAGTAGTAGTTTGTAGTAGTAGAGTCTGGCTTCAACATAAAGCGTCCTGTTACCGTGGACACGACTATTCGAATAGATTTTCTTCCATGTAGTGGCTGCACTACTGTTACACTACACGCTCGGATCTCCAGGGTGGCGTACACCTTGTTAGGGAATGCCCCACCGAGGCTATCCGACACGACATAGTCCTACCTAGGCTCAGCAGAGAGGCCATCCGCCGGTCTAAATTCTAAGTACGCGGGGACTTTGGACCCTTGCCCTGACGTACTCCTGCATGGTGTGTGACTGGCCGGTGAAGCATAAGCAAATAATACACATCAATCTTACAGAAGACCACTTCCCGACAATCAGCATGCGGTACTGCTGACGTCTGAAGAGCTTTCGATAGAATGTATGCCACGGAGGGCCCACGCCGTAATCCCACGTGGAGTTAGCGCGTATAGGGCACGTCGACCCACTCAAGTCATCCACCTGACCCATTTAAGCATTTTAATATTATCTCGCAGACAACCGTTATCTGACTACTTCACACAACGGACAACGAACAACAGTCAAGACCACCAGTACATCGGGGTAACCCTGTCGTCCCGTCAAAGCACGCGGTCACCAACAAGGTGAACCGTCTCCTTACCTTATCTCGTGTGTGCTCTGGAAAGAGCTCGACTTTCGTGGTTTGGTATCTCACGGCCAACGAGCAAGTACCAGGCCCACGATGATATATGCCTGTCCTGCCGTCCCGATACAATACCTCTCGTGGGCACCGTTCGATCACCCGACTACTTACTTTAAGGACACCAGTTGATTCAGGTGCCTACCATCAAGTGAAACCAGAAGGAATCGCCCTCGATTGTACACTTTAAGAGGTTCGACCGAGACATCAACGGAATGAACTAAGGAGGAATATCCTCATATCATCCCGGTGGTGCTACGCTACCGAGCCGGCGACGAGAGTGAAATACGAGTCCATCCACTCATAAGTCAAACTTGAAGCGACTTGGAGAGTCTCGCCGTTGTATGTTCCCTTGAGCGTCTGCTCTGTACCGTACCTGTTGCAGCAATTTAAATCTTTTGTGTTCCGCGTTCACTCCCAGAGTGATCGCGGCGCGATTACTAAACCTAGTTGACTAACATTGCGCAGGGCTAACTTCTTAATATTATATTTATATACTAGGAAACATAGGATAAGGAAGGTACATCAAAGGGCGACAATGACAGGCTATGCAATGAATAGGAATGTAACGTAGCAGCATCAATGCCTAGTGCAACAGATAAATATAGATAGATAGGTAAATCTAGGAGAGGTGTGTTGGATATATGCTCTAGAGGCAAATAATATATGATTATTCCAATATATCTAAGTAAGTTCATAACCAGTTTCATACCGTGCTAGAATTGTATCAGTAAAACAATGATACAGGTGTGGTATAGAAAACCCCAGAGTTCCTAGTTAGCCTCTATATCAATAACTAGTTCATGGTCAACATGATGGTCGTGGTTTCGCAATCATGGACAATTAAGTGTCTTGACTATGAGGTCACCTCACTGGATGAGTGACGTGATGAACATTACCCAAAGTAAGCATTACAGCATGATCAAACTTATGAAGGTTCAGTGTTGTAATTACAGAATGTAGTAGACCGTTCCTTTGACCGTGAGTACGTGCATAATTGCTATCTTCCCGGATGCGTTGACTTACATCCCACCACCTGACTGAAATATGCGGGTCATAACGGTTGTATCTTGGGTATTATGTGGAGATATGTTGAGGAGTATTGTTACAAGAGAGGTATTTGTCAATCCATGTGATGGATAGATACTCAGGGCCCACTCAGTGAGATTCCATCCATAAAGCTGCGCAGTGTGTGACTAGGTCACGGGGATGAATATCACGGGAACGAGTGAATAAGGATTTGTCATAACGAGGTTGAACCAGACATAGGATGTAATTTATCGAATCTCGTACTAATCCAGTATCAATGACAAAGGGAATGCTATACGACCTAAGGTCCAATCGGTATTGATATCCGGAATGCACAGGGGTCATTATGGGCATCTAGGTCCCACTGGTGATCATTGACCGTAGATTCATCTCGGTCATGACTGGAGTGTTCTCGGACCGTAGCATAACACACTTAAGGGCTCGATGAAATCGGAGACCTTTTCGGAACTATCGGAGTTACCGGAGAATGAAGGAAGCAGCACCGGAAAAGTTCCGTGTTGACCCGAAGGAGTTTCAGAGTGAGCCGGAAGGTGTTCCGGAGCACCGGGAGAAGGAATAATATGTTTTAGTTATTAATTAGTTAAATTAATAATTAAAATATTTTATTTATAATTAAAAAGTGCTATGGGCCTTATTTATGAAAGAGGCCCATTAGGGGAAATAAAGGGAAAAAAAGAAAAAGAGAGAGAGGGAGGCGCCATGGGCCCTAGGGCCCATTAGGGGTGCGCCCCCTCCTCCCTTGGCCATCGACCTCCCCCTAGCAAGGGACTTTAGTCCCACCTTGCTAGGGGAGAGGGGTTAACTCCCTCCCCTCTGCCTATATATAGATGGGCAGGGTGCACATATTTAATACACAGAAATTCGTGAGAAAATAAATATTACTCCGAATTGAGATCGGTTTTCTCCGGTCTTCTCCCCTTCCTCGTGTCTTCCACGGTGGGCCCCCCTTGTTTGGGGCCTATAGTGGGATTGAGGCAACTCTGCTACACGGAGGCCTTCGTGCTGCCGAAACTCTGGTTTCGGAGGTCTACTTCCGCCACCTTCGCTGGATCGGAGATCCGAGGTCATCATCGAGTCTCGTACGTGTGCGAGTACTACGAGGTGCTACACGTGTGGCACTACACCCATCCGGGTGCTAACACAGCCAGGGGGCTGTGAACCTTCATCGACTACATCAACCACGTTTGCGGGAACGTTTCCCGCGCAACGGTCTACACCCCGATGTATGTTATTCCGCACTCTTTTCCATTATGGTAATACAGCTAGCTAGATCTTGGGTTATGGGAAACGCTAGTTAGGAAAAATCTGTGTTTTCCGCTGCGCACCCCAACAGTGGTATCATGAGCTAGGTCTATGCTTAGTATTACTGTACGGATAGAACACATCGGGGATGTGGGCGTTGATTGTATGATTGTTACCCTCCCACGTGTACTTGTTCACATCTGCGGCATCGTTTGATGAAGCGGCCCTCGACCGACCTTACGTGTATGCTTACGCGAGACTGGTTCCACGCTTGACATACGGCTTGTACCGTATAAAGTGGCTCTGGGGGTGTCTGTCTCTCTAATTTAGCGGATGTGGCATTTGCAACGGAGGGCCCTCGTGCGGGGTGTAATAGAGACAATCGTATGGTTGACATTTGTGGTTGACTCGTAGGTTAAAACCTGTTTAGCTATGAAAGCCCTAGCAGCCACGTAAAACTTGCAATATACAACTAGATCGTATAAACTTTGTATTGCTAAGTGGGGGCTATCATTTGTTTGTTTGTGATGTAGTGATAGCTTTGTTATATGTTACTAGTAAGTAGTAAACGTCATCATGACAAAACAAAATCAAATGGAGACACTGTAGACTTAGTGTTTCCATAGCTTAGACATCTTAAAACCTGCTAGTATAGGATACACGACGGTACCATGTGATAAGATGATACCTCAACAAAGCCAAACACAAGTATTCTACCAAAGTGTGCACCAATTGGAAGGATCTCCCATATGGCCGACATTCCGTACATATCGGGTGTCACACATATTAAACGACGTTCGCATGAGGTTGGGTTCGGCAAGCCTAGCATATGCAAATATGGCCTTGCTGAGCAGCATATACCATGGAGGTTAATTTGGCGAGCCTAGCATATGCAGATATGGCCTCGGAATACTAGAGATCGAAAGATCGAGCATGACTCACAATATACAGATAATGTGATCGCACAAGTTATTGTCTACCTTTGAAACTGACCCGTCGGTCGTGTGATATTCGAGGGCGGGAAGTGAATTTGGATCATGCAATCACTAAAACTTCTTAGGGATGATTGTTTTAGTGCGAGCTCATTTATAATATGATTATATGAACTCATTGTTGTGAACTAGTCTTAATTGTGTTCCTTGCGATTATGTTTGTAGAAAATGGATAATACCCAATACCTTGAAATGGTTTCTTTCTTACGTGGTGAAAGACTTGAAGAAAATGGGTCAAACTTCATTAGTTGGTACTTACGCCTTAGAGCCTTTCTCAAGAGAGCCAACCTTTCATTCTTAACTAAAGAGCATGTGGGAAACCCTCCAGCAAACAACATGGATGCACAAGCGGCGGTTGATTATCAATCGTCGAAGGACATATACCATATCTACAGGTGTCATAGAAACCAGCATTCCGCAACTTTTCCGTGAGAAATATGCTGAGTTGGATACATATGGCATGATAGATGAGCTGAAGTCATTATACATGCATCGGTTTAGAGTTGCCAGATTTGAGTTAGAAAATGAGTTTCTCTCTACAAAGATGGAAGAAGGCTCTTGCCTGAAGGCACACTTGGCCAAGATGCATGAGATACATCTGAGCCTCGTAGATGACTTTGACTATTGGACCACAAATGAGTCTGCGATATACACGGTGTTAAACTCGCTTCCACCGAGCTATACAGACCATGTCCATGGCTATGTCGGCAGAGGTGAAAGCCTCGAGTTCTCTGACTTCATGGATAGACTTCAGTATCTGGAGGTTGAACCCATTGAAGGAGAAGTTATCGATGGAGAAGGTATATACTTGATATACTTTATAAATGTTTGTTCCCTTATACAACACTTGCAGTTAATGAGTATCTAATACTTATTTTGTTTTATGAAAACAGGACCTGCCGTTGCATGGACAGGAAGAGGTGAAATCAAGGATTGATGGATATCAAGTCAGTTGATGGCCAGCATGGATTCCGTCGAGACATCTATCATAGGAGATACTTAGAGTATTAGATAAATCTTATGTAATCATTATAGTATTAACACTTAGTTGTGTGTCTTGCATCTCGCGAGACAAAGTTATTCATGTAATGAGTCAAGTCAGTTGTTCCATCTTTATGAATAAAATTGTGCTGATACTTTGATTACGTCTTGATTTATGTTATGATAGAAAGCATTTATAATACTGCTATTATTGTCAGTTAATATTCAATGTTTAATGATAAAGTTGTCTTGATTATAACAAGTCAAATATTTGATTGAATAAGGTGATTTCATAACTGATGAATTCATTAAATGTATGATCTATTAACTTGTGTATTCATTACCGAATGAAAGTCATAACTTGATTGCGTGAGATGGATTAGATACACGATCTATGAACCTCTGCAATAAATATGACCATGACAAGGTTTTAGCAAGCAGAACTTGTGCCAATCACTATACATAAATGATGTACTAAATGGGCACATGAGTTATCATTAAAGACTTCATATGATTAATTGAAAGTTGTATTCAATTGAGATCATAAAACTGAGATTCAGGAATCACAGTGTGAAGTAGAATAGAAGGATACAAATCACTACACTATCCGAGTGATAAGTATTAAAGATGACATAATGGGAGACTTGTGGAAGTTGTACCGGAAATTACGATGGAAGTTTAAAGTGCTAGACTACTTAAACCATTCGTAGTCATACTAAACTGTAGTATGGTCTAAACGTTCTTTCCCCTTGCACTAAAATTATCAATGAACAAGGTTGTTTAATTCATTAAGTTAAAACACCCACTTCATGAATTAGGAAACCATCCCGAATCTAATGAGACAAGATAGCCCCATAAATGATGGTGTTAGAAAGTTTCTTAAAGAAAGAATTTCTTTGTGATAAAGCTACAAGAAATTGAAATTACATATTCTACCCGAATAGCAAAATTTATGTTGCTTGATTGGTAGTGCGAGAAGAATTCTCTCGACACGGATCCAATGGGAGATAATGGAAACTTTGACCAAGGTATTGGACCTTGCCTTCAGAATATCAGAGTATTGCAACGGAAGCGTGTTCCGCTGTAATGACGCTATATGAGGAAGGATATGCCAAAGACGATTGGTCTTGGTATATGAGTTGAAGCCTTAGTTGAATTTAGAAGGTTGTCATGAATACGTTTTGTACAGAACAATAATCATGAGTATTCTTAATAAACCAAAAGGAATAACATTGTTTGAAACGCAAAGAAATGATGGTAGCCTAGAACACGAGGAGAAATGAAATAATATTGAGTTACATATAGGATGGCTCACGTTCTGTGAAATAAATCGGATATTTCATATTCTCGACAAACCGGAAAGTTATTGAGAATAATGTAATGGGTATAAGGCATAATTTTGGACCATTAAAGTGTTATGAACAAAGTTCAATATTGATTGACTACAGAAACGTAGGAATGCTTTAATCAATAAAATATTTCATTTACACTACAGTGGACCATAGCCTGGAATTGCGTCTCATTCAAACTTAAGATTTGGAAGAGAATTGTAAAGGGCATGACGAAGGTTTATTTCGTTGGAAAAATGGACTATAGTACCTCAAGACAGTGTAACATCCCAGATTTCACAAAAATTAAAAAATTTATTTTCGGTGTGAATTGTTTGATTGTCTGAATAGTTTGCAGTGTTTGAATCCCCGATTTATCGATCGGCGATTACTTTTCTCCTCTCTTATCTCGTACCGGACGAAGACCGACCCTTGCCACCCTGACAATCGACCTTTGCGACACCGGGTTTCACCCGATCACCGTCGCGAAAACCCGCACTAGACCAGCCGAAGCCAACGGAACGAAAAACCCCGTTTAATAAGTAAACGGGTTATTTTTATAGCGCACCGGAAAGTGTTCTCGGAACGGTTCCAGCGTGAGGTGAACACCGCCGGCTCGACGCACTGATCGCGCAGTAAGAAGTTTTACCCGAATCATAGGACCTGCGGACCCTCGGCGGTCAGAAACGTAAACACCGCGCGCGCGAGAGAAAAACCCGGTATGTTTTTGCAAACTGCCAGCCACCTGGGCTATATAAATACCACCACTCTCCCACCCCTTTCTAGGGTTTCCCTAGCCAAAATAGGCAGCCACCAGCCCCCAGATCTGGAATTTTTCTCCAAAATTACCCCATTTTCGCCCAAACCCTAGCCTCTTATGATCTGGACCGTTAGATCCGGAGATCCGATGGCCTAGATTGCACCCAGCCCCCACCAACCGCACCTCCTCTTCCTCTCTCCTCCAGCCCGTGGACCACGCCACTGCCGTCTTCCTCCGCCCGCCGGAGCCGCGCCACGCCCGACGCCGGCGAGCAGCCGCCGCTCGCCAGGGCCTCTCCTCCTCCCGCGCCAAACCCTCCTCTGCTCTCCCTCTCACCTCCCCGCTCTCCTCCTTGCAGACCCGCGCCGGAAGCAGTCGTCGCGCGTCTCGAGCACGGCCGCCGCCGCCATGGAAGCGGAGGAGCTCGTCGGCCGAGCTCGCGCCGCCGCGTCGCCCCGGCCCCTCCCGCGACGGAGCCGCACCTCCCCTGCGCGCCGGTCGCCGCCCCTTGTCGCCACACCCCCACCGCACGGCCGCCGAAGGCTGGACGGCGAGCGCCGCCGCCGCCGCCATCCCGCTCGGGAGGAGCCACCCGAATCGGACCGCCACCGTGACCGTTGTGGGCCAGCCTCGCCCCTGCGCGGCCCAGCTAGCCCAGCGCCGCCGCCGGCCCAGTCTACTCCAGCACCTGCCGCGGCCTGATGAGCTGAGCCCATTAGGGTGAGGCCCCTTTTTTCTATCTGTTGTTTTTTTCTCTTTATCTATATCTTCTATTTTGGCTAAGTCCTTATTTAATTGCTGCTGATGCTATTTTGCAAGTAGTATTGCGATTAAACCGTAGCCCGGAGGACGATGCGGCCAAAAAGGAAAATTGTTTAGAATTGTGTGTATTTCAGTTCATCTTTTGTGAGCGTGTTGATTTGAGGCCATCTTGATGTTGCAAATCTCTGCTGAAGTGGGCATCAGACTGTTAACTGGTACTAATTTCTGTTATGTGTTGCTGCTGTTATTTTATTGCAAGTTTCCATGATGATTGTGTCACATCCATGAGGCCTATTACATTGATTCTTGTTGCATACTGTTAAGCATCGTGTCTACTTTCATTATATGTATTGCATTGTCATGTTTACATTTCTGTTCATAGATATGTTTAGCTCCAAAGTTACTATCCTACTGTTTTTGATAGCCACCTCTGTTTTCACTAAGTCTGTAACTTTCCGATGTCATGTTGCTTGCTTAATATCGTTTGATCTGTTATGCCTATGACCTTGATTCTTGTTTGCACCTGATCACCATCATTTCTACTTCATGCCCATGTATTTCTATGTCATGTTGCTGCACTTTTGCATATAGTTTTGCTCATGTTTATAAAGCATGAAAATAACAATTTCTTCCCTGTTTTCCTGATTTTCACTAAGTCCTAGACCAGTAATGTTTTATTGCATTTTGCTTGGGCTATAATTAATTGTTCATGATGCCTATTTGCATGATTCCTTTTACCATGCCTTCCCTGCCATGTCTACTTTAATTTCATATCATTTGTGAGCATGTTTGCATTCATTGTCCTGTTTATGAATTGCTCTAAAGTGTGCTTCCTGATGTTGGCAGATTGTGTTCCAAACTTGTTTTGCTTATATCTTTTTAACCGTAACTCCGTTTGGAGTGTTCTTTATATGTAAATTGATTAGTTTTTCGTGTACTTTGTGTTTATTCTATTGTTTGCTTCTGTTAACCAACCTAAAATATGGTTTAGTGCAGAACAGTACCAATTCTTTTAATTGTCGTGCGACACTTAGTGTATGCCATGTTTAGGCTTGTGCCTCACATAAATTGACTAGCATAGATAGTTTATATTATGCTTAACCTCTTGCCATGTTTGTGTGCTATGCCATGCTTGAGTGAGATGCCATGTTAACAACCTTTGCTCATCTTGTGTAGCTAAACAACTTGAACCCTTGTAAAAGTGCGGTATCGTCGTGTGTGACGAGTACTCCACTTAACCTGTTAGTAACCGCTCTTGACGGTAGGTGCGATGTCTCGTGTTGCCTTCTTTTTTATTCTTTCCCATGTTTGCTTCATAGTAATAGATGCTTGCTCGTTGATTGCTTCCAGTGTTTACCTCTTGTGTGCTTCCGCGGGTACCTTTGGAGACGATGCGAGCTTACGATCGACTACACCTTCGGAACCCGACTTATCAACAGGCAAGGACTATACATTACTTATGATCCATTCTATTTCAACCAGCGGTTTGCATGCTAGTCTAGGTTAGGTTCGATGTTTGATCCTACCACATGTTTACAGCCTCTTTCAAACCGATACAGCCGTGTCCCCTCCCAGCAAACCATGTACTGCTCTGTTACTATTGCTCGTTGCTCAGCCCCTGCTTAGTATGCATGCTTAGGATGCTACGAATGTTAACCTGTTACTCCTTGGATTGGGATATCACATTATTATATTGTTGTGGAATATGTGATTATTACAATGTTAACTATATTCGACGAAGGATGGAAGGTGTAGGCTATCACGCCCCGATGCTTTGTTCCATTCGAGTCACCTAGGACCCGAGTTCCGGGTATTGTATCTCTTGACGAGCGTGCCTAACCGTGTGTGGGATTCTATGGGGTTCCCTCTTCTTACCTACCTAGCTCCAAACATTTCTAGTGGTGGCCCAAGCTGGTTTTCAATTTGCACCGTAGGAGAGGCGGGCAGGGGCCCGTAGGTTCTCAGAATAGGTTCACGCGGGCCAGTGGGACAGTGTTCCTGTTGGTCCAAAAACTTTGCGGAGCGCGGGATGCCTACCTGCTTTGCAGATGTCATTCCAACCTGACGTGAGACGGAAGAGGCCAATTCGAGAGACGGCCGACTCTTGAGTTGGGTGTCGACTCTACCGGGGGCCACCCGGATTTGTTCGTTGTTAGTTAGAGGGACTATGATGTCCGGATCTCTCGGAACAACTCTTCAATGAGTGCCTTTAACGGGCCGGACTGAGAGAGCCGGCGTACATTCGGAGCTTATAATGGGTAGTTGGTACACCCCTGAAGGGTTAAATCTTTTTGAGAAGCCGTGTCCATGGTTATGGACGACTTGAGACCTATTCCTTGTTCATAGACAACAACAACTGAGATAATCTTAATATAACTTGATCAACGTGTGTGTGCCTTGACTGCTTCTTCTTCGTCGGGATGCGAAGAGGAGGACAAGGAAAGGATAGGTGTTATGCTTGCGTAAGTAGGTGGATAGCAGACTTGTTGGAGGCGATTCATCATCGAATGCTTGGCTTCTTATATTACTCACTAGATCGTTAGACACTTCATAAATGCTAGTGCGGCATCAACCTCACCACTTACCCCATCCTTACCGTAAACTACTAGTTGTCCTAGAATGACGAGTGATGAAGTCCTTGCTGGGTCAGTTGACCACTACAGTTGGATGATGAGTACTTCTGTACTTAGGATACTAGCCCCAAACTCTTTTCAGAGTTCTTGATCGACAACAGGTATGGTGATCGACGTTTCATGTGGAGACTCGACGACGACTAGTTAGGCGGATCCCGGCGGAGGGCCTGCACCCGTGTGGTTATGGGAGCGATGCCTTTTCTCTTTTGCCACTAGGCATTAGGTTGTAGTCTGTACTCAGACATATATCTTCCGATGTTGTATTGTATTAAGACAGTTGTATGCCGATTGTATGAGAATTGTATGAGATGTTATATCCTTGTATCTGTAATATTGTGATATCATGTTGGAAATCTGGGGCATATGACATTGTCGTATGTCGCGGTGGGACCGATATGTGCTTCGTCCCCGGATCTGGATGGAAACATCTAGATCTGGAACAGTACCGCATATCGGGCCTTACAACTTGGTATCAGAGCCTTACCGACCGTAGGATCCCTTCTGTGGCCGAAGTCGAGTCTAGACAAAAACTATTTTGTAGTTACTAAGATAGTTATCGGAGATTAGGAATCTTTTTACTCCTTACCCTTGATCTGGTCAGGACCAGTCACGTAAGTGTTTTACTCTCGACTTATCCCCCTTCAAACTTTAGGATCTCGATTAAGTGGAGTATTGGAACCGTTACAATGCTTTGCTTGGGAAGTATTGTCTTGATTCTGAGCTTAGGTGGGAATTCCTGAAGTACCTTTAGCTTCTCCGATTTTGGGTATCATCTGGGTCATCCATTGCCATCCATCCTTTTGCCGGTGTTTTCACGACTTGCGTCGAAAACACTATCCTTTGATCCGGTTATCGTTGTCGTTCCTCCTCTTGACACAGACGGTTTCGTATTTTCGACGATGTCGTCTCCCTACGCATATTTATCTCGACGGAAGCTCGACATCGACATGGAGAAGAGTCCCTTGTTGGTGGTGTTGAAGATCGTCGACTCTCTTTTCTCTCCCCCGGATCGTGCAAGATCTCGGGACGATATCCCTTGTTGGTGGTGTTGTATTGTAACAGCCCAGATTTCAAAAAAAAAATTTATTTATTTTTGGTGTGAATTGTTTGATTGTCTCAATTGTTTGCGGTGTTTGCATCCCCGATTTAACGATCGACGATTATTTTCCCCTCTCTTATCTCGTACCAGACGGAGACCGACCCTTGCCACCCTGACACTCGACCTTTGCGACAGCGAGTTTCACCCGATAAACATCGCGAAAACCCACACTAGACCAGCCGAAGCCAATTGAACGAAAAAACCCCGTTTAATAAGTAAACGGGTTATTTTTATAGCGCGGCAGAAAGTGTTCTCGGAACGGTTCCAGCACGAGGTGAACACCGCCGGCTCGACACGTTGATCGCGCAGTTCAAAGTTTTACCCGAATCGGAGGTCCTACGGACCCTCGGCGGTCAGAAACGTAAACACCGCGCGCGCGAGAGAAAAATAGGGGATGTTTTTGCAAACTGCTAGCCACCTGGGCTATATGAAGACCACCACAATCCCACCCCTTTCTAGGGTTTCCCTAGCCAAAATCGGCAGCCACCAGCCCCAGATCTAGAATTTTGCTCCAAAATTACCCCCATATTCGCCCAAACCCTAGCCTCTTCTGATCTGGACCGTCAGATCTGGAGATCCGACGGCCCAGATCGCACCCAGCCCCCACCAACCGCACGTCCTCTTCCTCTCTTCTACAGCCCGTGGACCACGCCGCCGCCATCTTCCTCCGGCCGCCGTAGCCGCACCACACCCGACGCCGGCGAGCAGCCGCCGCTCGCCAGGGCCTCTCCTCCTCCCACGCCAACCCCTCCTCTTCTCTCCCTCTCACCTCCCCGCTCTCCTCCTCGCAGGCCCGCGCCGGAATCAGCCGCCGCGCGTCTCAAGCACGGCCGCCGCCTCCAAGGACGCGGAGGAGCTCGTCGGCCGAGCTCGCGCCGCCCCGACCCCTCCCGCGACGGAGCTGCACCTCCCCTGCACGCCGGTCGCCGCCCCTCGTCGCCACGCCCCCACCGCACGGCCGCCGGAGGCTGGCCGGCAAGCGCCGCCGCCATCCGGCTCGGGAGGAGCCACCCGAACCGGACCGCCATCGTGACCGATGTGGGCCGGCCTCGCCCCTGCGCGGCCCAGCTAGCCCAGCGCCGCCGCCGTCCCAGTCTACTTCAGCACCTGCCGCGGCCTGATGGGCCGAGCCCATTAGGGTGATGCCCCTTTGTTTTCTATCTGTTGTTTTTCTTTTCTTTTTATCTATATTTTCTATTTTGGCTAAGTCCTTATTTAATTGTTGTTGATGCTATTTTGCGAGTAGTATTGCGATTAAACGGTAGCCCGGATGACGATGCGGCCAAAAGGAAAATTGTTTAGAATTGTGTGTAATTCAGTTCATATTTTTTAAGCATGTAGATTTGAGGCCATCTTGATGTTGCAAATCTCTGTTGAAGGGGGCATCAGACTGTTAACTGCTACTAATTTCTGTTATGTGTTGCTGCTGTTATTTTATTGCAAGTTTGCATGATGATTGTGTCACATCCATGAGGCCTATTGCATTGATTTTTGTTTCATACTGTTAAGCATCGTGTCTACTTTCATTATATGTATTGCATTCTAATATTTACATTTCTGGTCATATATATGTTTAGCTCCAAAGTTACTATCCTGCCGTTTTTGACAGCCACCTCTGTTTTTCACTAAGTCTGTAACTTTCTGATGCCATGTTGCTTGCTTAATATCTTTTGATCTGTTATGCCTATGACCTTGATTCTTGTTTGCACCTGATCACCATCATGTCTAATTCATGCCCATGTATTGCTATGTCATCTTGCTGCACTTTTGCATATAGTTTTGCTCCTGTTTATAAAGCATGAAAATAACAGTTTCGGCCATGTTTTCCTGATTTTCACTAAGTCCTAGACCAGTAATGTTTTATTGCATTTTGCTTGGGCTATAATTAATTGTTCATGATGCCTATTTGCATTATTCCTTTTACTATGCCTTCCCTGCCATGTCTACTTTAATTGCATATCATTTGTGAGCGTGCTTGCATCCATTGTCCTGTTTATACATTGCTCTAAATTGTGCTTCCTGATGTTGGAAGATTGTGTTCCAAACTTGTTTTGCTTATATCTTTTTAACCGTAACTCCGTTTGGAGTGTTCTTTATATTTAACTTGATTAGTTTTTCGTGTACTTTGTGTTTATGCTATTGTTTGCTGCTGTTAACCAACCTAAAATATGGTTTAGTGCAGAACAGTACAAAATCTTTTAATTGTCGTGCGACACTTAGTGTATGCCATGTTTAGGCTTGTGCCTCACTTAAATTGACTAGCATAGATAGTTTATCTTATGCTTAACCTCTTGCCATGTTTTTGTGCTATGCCATGCTTGATTTAGATGCCATGTTAATAACCTTTTCTCATCTTGTGTAGCTAAACAACTTGAACCCTTGTAAATGTGCGGTATCGTCGTGTGTGACGAGTACTCCACTTAACATGTTAGTAACCGCTCTCGACGGTAGGTGGGATGTCTCTTGTTGCCTTCTTGTTGATGCTTGCTCTTGTTTTCTTCGTAGTAATAGATTCTTGCTCGGTGATTGCTTCCAGTTTTTACCTCTTGTGTGCTTCCGCGGGTACCTTCGGAGACGTTGCGAGCTTACGATCGACTACACCTTCGGAACCCGACTTATCAACAGGCAAGGACTATACATTACTTATGATCCATTCTATTTCAACCAGTGGTTTGCATGCTAGTCTAGGTTAGGTTCGATGTTTGATCCTACCACATGTTTACAGCCTCTTTCAAACCGATACAGCTATGTCCCCTCCCAGCAAACCACGTACTGCTATGTTACTATTGCTCGTTGCTCAGCCCCTGCTTAGTATGCATGCTTAGGATGCTACGAATGTTACCCTGTTACTCCTTGGATTGGGATATCACATTATTATATTGTTGTGGAATATGTGATTATTACAATGTTGACTATATTCGACGAAGGATGGAAGGTCTAGGCTATCCCGCCCCGATGCTTTGTTCCATTCGACTCATCTAGGACCCGAGTTCCGGGTATTATGTTTCTTGATGAGCGTGCCTAACCGCGTGTGGGATTCTATGGGGTCCCCTCTTCTTACCTACCTAGCTCCAAACATTTCTAGTGGTGGCCCAAGATGGTTTTCAATTTGCACCGTAGGAGAGGCGGGCAGGGGCCCGCAGGTTCTCAGAATAAGTTCACGCGGGCCAGTGGGATAGTGTTCCTGTTGGTCCAAAAACTTTGCGGAGCGCGGGATGCCTACCTGCTTTGCAGATGTCATTCCAACCTGACGTGAGACGGAAGAGGCCAATTCGAGAGACGACCGACTCTTGAGTTGGGTGTCGACTCTACCGGGGGCCACCCGGATTTGTTCGTTGTTAGTTAGAGGGACTATGATGTCCGAATCTCTCGGAACAACTCTTCAATGAGTGCCTTTAACGGGTCGGACTGAGAGAGTCGGCGTACATGCGGAGATTATAATGGGCAGTTGGTACACCCCTGTAGGGTTAAATCTTTTCGAGAAGCCGTGTCCACGGTTATGGACGACTTGAGACCTACTCCTTGTTCATAGACAACAACAACTGAGATAATCTTAATATGACTTGATCAACGTGTGTGTGCCTTGACTGCTTCTTCTTCGTCGGGACAAGGATAGGATAGGTGTTATGCTTGCGTAAGTAGGTGGATAGCAGACTTGTTGGAGGCGATTCATCATCGAGTGCTTGGATTCTTATCTTACTCTCTAGATCGTTAGACACTTCATAAATGCTAGTGCGGCATCAACCTCACCACTTACCCCATCCTTACCGTAAACTACTAGTTGTCCTAGAATGACGAGTGATGAAGTCCTTGCTGGGTCAGTTGACCACTACTCAGACATATATCTTCCGATGTTGTATTGTATTAAGGCAGTTGTATGCCGATTGTGTGAGATGTTGTATCCTTGTAGCTGTAATGTTGTGATAGCATGTTGGAAATCCGGGGCATATGACATTGTCGTATGTCGTGGTGGGACCGATATGTGCTTCGTCCCCGGATCTGGATGGAAACATCTAGATCTGGAATAGTACCACATATCGGGCCTTACAGACAGGAACCCTCAACCTTGATTTGATCAAGTGATTTTTTGTGAATGACCAAAATATTGAGTGGGCCTGCAGTTTTCATGAAACTGAGTGGGAGCTTTGAAGACTTCCGGAAACTTAGAATGCAGAGGGCATTTTCTGAGTGGGAGCTTTGGGAGCATTGTCATTATGTAAGACATAGTAACAATACAATGACTTGATGAAAGCTGAACCACAAATATATGAGTATATGATGGATATATTTGAGTGGGAACATGATCATTATCTCAGACATGCATGTTATGACATATGTGGAGAATGATCACGTGTATGTATATATGGACATGCAAATGATATATGTATATGGAGAATCGTCTCATATGCACGTATATGCATTATGATATATATATATATCATAATGCACATATATATATATAACATAAGGTAGATATAACGCAAGATTACAAGAATCTTCCTTTATATGAAGTACTAAACACATCACACGTTGAAATCTATAGTGATAGATACGTATGATGAAACAAAGAAAAGCTGGAATAATATTCTAGACAAGAAACAGGTTCTTGTAGCTAGAAATTATATAACGGATGAAATCCAAATATCACAAGAAATTTCTTGATGGAAGAATAGAGATGCACCATGTACTAGGACATGTGATCTCATATGTATTTTGACATATGATTCTACCATATAACATGCATTGTGAATCCAACAACAGAATGACTCAAAAAGTTCTAAGAAGAACAGATTCCGATGTGCTTTAGGAGTAAAACACAGAATCTGAATAAAGTCCATGAATTCAATATATGAGGAATACTGAGGACTATGCTCTAAAGTATAGAAAGATAATAGACTTGAATGTAATGAAATATTACAATTGCAAGCCATATTATGGGCCTATATGGAATTAGAGACATCACCAAAGACATGAAAGAAATGTGAGCAAGATTCACGGCACTACAAACATAATACTACTTAAGAAAGTAGACGTATGGATAAAAGTTTGGCGTAAAAAGTTTGGACTTCTGGCTGAGTGTATTTCCCAATATATGTGACGCTGGATAAGTCTTCTGAAGACTGAACCAAAGGATCACTGAAGGATACTGTGAAATAATAGTCTCTCTCTCCCGCGAAACTTATATCCAACCATTATATGATAATGAGTGGTATTTCAAAATGGGTTGACCTGTACCAGTTGCAAAGGAAACATACGAATCTGAATTGGTGAAGTTTCGTTGACTAAACCTCTTCCATGAGCATGCATGATCAATGAACACTTATGTGATAAGATGGTTATGATCGGGAAAATGCAGCTAGATTATTAGCACTCTAGTGCAAGTGGAACACTGTTGGATATATGCTCTAGAGGCAAATAATATATGATTATTCCAATATATCTAAGTAAGTTCATAACGAGTTTCATATCGTGCTAGAACTGTATCAGTGAAACAATGATATAGGTGTGGTATAGAAAACCCCAGAGTTCCTAGTTAGCCTCTATATCAATAACTAGTTCATGGTCAACATGATGGTTATGGTTTCGCGATCATGGACAATTAAGTCTCTTGACTATGAGGTCACCTCACTGGATGAGTGACGTGATGAACATTACCCAAAGTAAGCATTACAGCATGATCAAACTTATGAAGGTCCAATGTTGTAATTACAGAACGTAGTAGACCGTTCCTTTGACCGTGAGTACGTGCATAATTGCTATCTTCCCGGATGCTTTGGCTTACATCCCACCACCTGACTGAAATATGCGGGTCATAACGGTTGTATCTTTGGTATTCCGTGGAGATATGTTGAGGAGTATTGTTACAAGAGAGGGATTTGTCAATCCATGTGATGGATAGATACTCAGGGCCCACTCAGTGAGATTCCATCCATAAAGCTGCGCAGCGTGTGACTAGGTCACGGGGATGAATATCACGGGAACGAGTGAATAAGGATTTGTCATAACGAGGTTGAACCATAAATATGATGTCATTGATCAAATATCGTACTAATCCAGTATCGATGACAAAGGGAATGCTATACGACGTAAGGTCCAATCGGTATTGATATCCGGAATGCACAGGGGTCATTATGGGCATCCAGGTCCTGCTGATGATCATTGACCGTAGACTCATCTCGGTCATGACTGGAGTGTTCTCGGACCGTAGGGTAACACACTTAAGGGCTCGATGAAATCAGAGACCTTTTCGGAACTATCGGAGTTACCAGAGAATAAAGGAATCAGCACCGGAAAAGTTCCGTGTTGACCCGAAGGAGTTTCGGAGTGAGCCGGAACGTGTTTCGGAGCACCGGGAGAAGGAATAATATGTTTTAGTTATTAATTAATTGTATTAATAATTAAAAATATTTTATTTATAATTAAAAAGTTCTATGGGCCTTATTTATGAAAGAGGCCCATTAGGGGAAATAAAGGGAAAAAGAAAAAGAGAGAGAGAGGGAGGGAGGCGACATGGGCCCTAGGGCCCATGAGGGGTGCGCCCCCCTCCTCCCTTGACCGGCCACCTCCCCCTAGCAAGGGACTTTAGTCACACCTTGCTAGGGGAGAGGGGTTGACTCCCTCCCCTCTGCCTATATATAGATGGGCAGAGTGCACATATTTAATACACAGAAATCCGTGAGAAAATTAATATTACTCTGAATTGAGATCGGTTTTCTCCGGTCTTCTCCCCTTCCTCGTCTCTTCCACGGTGGGCCCCCCTGTTTGGGGCCTATAGTGGGATTGAGGCATCTTTGCTACACGGAGGCCGTCGCGCTGCCGAAACTCTGGTTCCGGAGGTCTACTTCCGCCACCTTCGCTGGATCGGAGATCGGAGGTTGTCATCGAGTCTCGTACGTGTGCGAGTACTACGAGGTGCTACACGTGTGGCACTACACCCATCCGGGTGCTAACACAGCCAGGGGGTTGTGAACCTTGATCGACTACATTAACCACGTTTGCGGGAACGTTTCCCACGCAACGGACTACACCCCGAGGTATGTTATTCCGCACTCTTTTCCGTTACGGTACTACGGCTAGCTAGATCTTGGGTTATGGGAAACGCTAGTTAGGAAAATTTTGTGTTTTCCGCTGCGCACCCCAACAAGGTGAAGGCGCACTTCTTGCTTGGAAGCTCGACGGTAGGGGTAGGGTCATAGACGCAATAGTCGTCATGGGGTCTACCGGAGAATAAGGGGGGGAGAAACAGTAAATATAAAGCAATCATATGCAAACAGATGCATGGCATGACAGATGCAATGTTAACGATGTTCTAACGCAGTACAAAGTGTTTTTCTCGGAGCAGGAATTCATCCGAAGATGAACTGCCAGCTCCGGGTGATTATCGGCAGATGATCTGGAGGGGGACGGTTCTATGTTCGGTATGTTAGAGGGGGTGGTGGGCGTATGGATAGCGTATTATTATTCGTTGTATTTTTCTGATCAATTTTTAGGTATAAAGTTTTTTGATCTGAATTACGGTTTAAAAGATATTGATTTTCAAAGTATAATTCAATTTAAAACAATTTCTAGATTTCTATTATTATTTAAATAACATTATCCAGAATAGTAGTTTGACTGGTCAACCTTGATAGAGGGGACCCACATGTCATAGGATGGGCCTTTGACTAGTCAACTGACCAGTGGGTCCCACATGTCATATACAATGGCAATAAATCATTTTAATTAATTAAAATAGCAATGGGCCCACATGTCAACCACTATATTTTAACACAACATTTTATTTAATCTAACTGACAGTGGGGCCAAGCTGTCATACACACAGGGACATTTAACAGTTGTTTTATTTAACTAATGGCCTAGGGCCCACCTGTCAGTGACAGAAAGGTTTATCTCCGATTAAATATAACAACAAGTTAATTAAAGGGGTTGGGCCCATATGTCATACACTGCAGGTTAATTAGTTTAGCACTAATTAAATTTTTGGCCACAGGGGCCCACACGTCAGCGGCACAGGTGCACGCCGACGACAACAGAGGCGGCCGGCGGCGAGCGTGCGCCCAGTACAGGCGATGAGAGGGTGCGTGAGGGGCTCAATCGAAAGAGGAGTTCAAGCCGCATAGGTTGGGTGTGGTTGCAGCGACTGTCATGGCAGGAGTCGAGCTCACGGATGCCGACAGCGGCGGCCGTCGTTCAGCAACAATGGCAACCAGCGACACGAGATTTAATCAAACGCGGAACTTAGTCAAATCGAGCTTACGGTCAACTGGGAACTTGCTAGTGCCGTTGGAGCGGGCGATGGGGCACAGGGAGCACGACGGTTGCAGCCATGGCGATGGCCAGTGCGAGCGCAAAGGGGAAAACCTAACGGAGCTTATCGGGCGGCTGGCACTAGTTGTCGAGGGTAGCCTGACGCACCAGGAGTCCAACGCAAGTGACAGCGAGCTCGGGGAGGGTCTGGTGTGGCCGGAATAGCTCTGCGCATCTGGCGGTCCAAGGTTGAAGACGGTGTCGATCCGCGCGATGTGGTGGCTCTTGGCGACGACGGACTGCACTAGGAGACGAGGTAGTCGGAGATGAGGCTTCAGGACGCCTTGGCTTGGCACGGGAGGCAAGATGTCCACGTCAGTCCACGGCCATGGCCATGGACATGGCGGATACGATTGGGCGCGAGGAAGAAACAAACAAGGTAGGCGTGAGGGGGAAAAGATCTTGGGCGTGTCCACGGGGGTTTTTCTATTTTCTCTTTGTATTTGTTTTCTTTTCTCTTCTGTTTTATATTTGTTTGGCTATGTTTTGGTTTTTGTAAAATGTGCCAGGTGTTCCTTTATTATTGTTACATAATATGTTGATGCCACAAAAAGTTTGGTTGGGAAATAAATTCTTTCAGAGTTCCATTTGAATATATAACGCGTAACAGGGGTTGTTTTGGAACTGTTTTGAATTGTTTAAATCAGTAAAACATTTTAATAAATTCCTATTTCATTTTTAATATGACCTACTGATTATTTGGCATTTATCAAAATTGGTTGCATAATTTTTTATCAAGGTTTATTCCCACATAGATTTAGATTTTTTATCTGGGCTGAGTTTGAACAAGCCATGATCAAGTGTGATCATTATTAGAAAAATAATGATGACTTGGCATTAGATAAGGTGATCACTGTAACGTGACACCCGGAGTGTTACAGTTTGGGTACGGGTTGAGCCATCCCATACCCTTACCTGTCCCTCAAAACCTTACCCATCACCCGTACCCATACCCATACCCGTCGATGGGTATGAGTTTTTCCCATACCCACCACCCTACAGGGTAAATGGGTACCCCGCAGGTAAAAATGACCAGGTTTGCAACTCATCATTGTGAGCATTGCAAGTCATAAACAATAAATTGTACTCATAATTTATAAATAATAATACATCATGACAACGACACATACTAAAATCATCACATTGTCATGAACAACAAAACTAAATTTTCAACAACACATCAAGAAAACAACACATAGTCAAAGAAATAGTGAGTAGTCATACATTTTAAGTTCGGAAACTCATGAGTTATAACAAAGCATACATGTTTTTTTAGGCTACGGGATTTAGCTAAATATAATAGCTAGTTTTAATATGTGTAAAAATACTACATGAGGTATGGTTATCTGAAGATATGTGGGTACATGGGTACATAGGTATGGGTTGTACTTACCCATACCCGCACCCACTATACCCGATGGGTTTGAAATTTCCCTATTTATATACCCATGGGTAATATTTTGACCCATACCCTTACCCTAATAGGGTTTTTACCCGCCGGGTACGTGGGTAATGGGTACCCATTGCCACATTATAATCTAAGGCCTCCACATAATTATCTCCTCCACCATCTCCAACTACATGCTCCCTTGTAGATCCATTCTCAATATTGTTGTCACCCATAGGATCTTCTTTCAAGTCCTCCTCCCCATCCAATCCATCACCTACATGGGAAAGTTCCTCATCACTAGCTTTATCATCCAGTCCAGGATTTATCTCACTCAACATTTCATGTTGTCTTTTGACCTCATTCACCAGTTGTTTCCTGACATTTTCCAATGCCATTCTTTTTTGGTCTCTTCAGCCAATTGTGCATCTTGTTTAGTAGATTTTTCCTCCACCATCTTCAGTCTCAAAAGGAGTTCCTCATGTTCAGATTTCTCAAGGTTCAACTTACTCCCCCCGCCCAGGTGCCATTTCAGTCACACTTTCATGAGTTTTCTGGTTTGTGACTTTTTCATATTGTCTCAGGGACAAGCTCCCCAAGGTCACCCCATTGTTATTGTGCTCAATCCCTTTCCCTTTCTTCACAACTTTCTCTTCCTCAGACTCAGCTTCAATCTTATCCAAGCTAATAAACTCAAAAGGTTATTCTCTTGCTCCCCTCAGCAGACTTGCACCATCCTTGTTCATCCACACACTCCACAGAGAACCCAATTTCAAATAGCAACAAATATTTGGTGGTTATCTCAGTCCCCACAGGGATCCTATAAAGATCTCTGATCCCCACCTTGAATCTAATTGATTCTCTGGTATTGGTATTATCTAAATCCACTTCCACAACAGGGACAAGAGCAAACCCAATTTCACACACACCAAGGTAGCGCCTAAGTGATTCAGGCACTCGAGACATAGCAGCCCACACATAGTGCAATTTCCCTTTAGTAGTGCCATCAGGAGTCCAAAAGTTAACGGAAACCACTGCATTGGTTCCATGAGGTTGTAATTCTTGATTTTTTAATTCCACCAACTTTTCCTTGTTTGGGAACCTCACCAAGAAAGAGTTGGGGCCTTGCATTTTGGCTCTCCAACCCCAATTCCAGCCGAACATTGCTTTGAACCTACAAGAGAGAGTGGTTTCATTAAGGGTCCCAGATACCACTTGCACAACAACCATGGGATTGATTGCTCTAGTGAGTAAAGTTCTCTAGTATTTTGTACCAGCAGACACCCCAACCCTTTTACACCATATCCCACATATTTAGCCACATGATTTGCTTGCCTCAACACTATGCAGTCCTCAGTCCTGTGTGATTTGCTGTTACACACCACAAAGTGGATAATCTTTTTGCATCCCTTGATGATGTGACCCAAACCTTTGCATCTGGCACACACAAGATCCCTGGTTTTGTTGTCTCTGTCATCATGCTTGTGTATATTCTCTTTCTCTATTGGGGGTACAGCCCGAACATTATACTTTGGGACATTGGCCACCAAATATTGAAATTGGCAAGGCACCTGTCCTTGAGACATAAAAATGGCAGAAGGCACCATCTAAGCAAATTGCCCAGGGAATTGTTGCACCTGAATAGGAATTCCAGAGCCAAACTTCCCAGGGAACACCTAAGGGTGTTGGGCAAAGCCCCCCTGTTGCTGCAGAGCATATTGTAGAGGGACAACAGACATAACCATCGCTCCACTACAGATCCCCCAATTTCTCTACCCTTGAGGAACATTCACTCCTTCCCCTAGCCCTAAATCATGTTCCTTGGGCCTCCTCCCATTTGATCCTAACACAGAGCCCGAGCTCCCCGAGTTACTTCCACGCTTCCCCCTCCTTTAGGAAACCTAACAGCACCTCAATTCACCTCCTCCCTGGTGTTAGAGGCGCGACCCCTGCCATTGTATCCAAAGCATATTCCCCTATCCTGCCATCCTCTCCCCCTTCCTTGCCACCCCCTAATATATGTCGGCCATGTCACATATCTCTTCCTCCACACTGTTATCGCCGCGAGATGGGGTAGGAGAGAGGGAGTCTAGGTTGTCCAGCCAGTTAGGGTAAGGGTAGACATCACTTGGGTTTATATACTTCCCCATTAGCACTTCCCCGGTTGTCCCCAGCGCCTCTTACTGGGCTAAAATGATCCCATCTTCTTTATCTAGGTTATCAGCTAGAGAAGAAACCAACCCAACAGGCCAGGTCCACACATGTCCCAAATCGACAGGGCCAGACCAATTAAATTCCCCATTGTCATCCCACAATTCCTCAAGTTCACTAAAAGCAACAATGTCATTTTATTTTTGCTTTTTCTAAATCCCTCAGATTAGTTTTAAAATTATGAATTAAAGATGGATCATCACCTCCTATGTCATCTAACAAGGAGGCGGTCCGAACCAAATTACTCATCTTATGATATAATGGCGTAATCTTTTCCAAATTAGAATTAACCTCTACTCTGCTTTGCTCACCCCAAATGGGGGAGTCACATGGTTTATTCATTACAGGACTGAATCCAAATTTTTCGTTTTTAAGAAACATGCTAGTCACATAATCATGTGTCTTTTGTTTAGCAATTTTCAAATCTCTTTTGTTTCTCCTATCATTGCCCCTGAAATGTAGATCACTAATACTAGCAGCTTCAGCAGATATCAAATACTTAGCAGAGATCAAATTGGTACCTGACCCAATAGCGTCGCAGTCCCCCTGCTCGGGCTCATCACCCGAGCACTCTTCGTCCAGCATCGAAAATCGGTTGCCGGACGGCAAGTCACTCATTAACGCTTAGACGCTTGAGCCCCTAGTAAGCGGGGAGAGCGTTGAACAACCACCGCCAACCTTGGTGACCTCCTGACCCCCCCCCCCCCAGCTGCTACCGCCTCTGCAGACTTCTTCTTCCTCGCACCGGCGGACAAACTTGCTCTACCTCAATCCTCCTATTCCGATTTGACCATCGAGAGCTTCCTATTCATCCGCCACAGCTCCAAATCGATTGGCATTGACGCATCTCCAGGAGCATGAGCCGCAATCGGTTTCCCCAGCACCATCACCTCGTCTTCCTCCAACTGCATCTCTGAATCTAGTACAATCGGGCGCAAAGAGCTGCCCGACGCCGAGACCCCCGCAGACCATACGCTTGAGGCGGAACTCGCTCCACTGCCTTCCTCTGCTCCGGATCAGCAGAGCTGAACTCCTCCAATGCCCAAATCAAGGTCTCCACCGCTATGAGCGGCCCATTGGCAAACATGCGCTCCCTCTCCGCCGGATTCTCCTTCAGCATCACGCCCACTTATTCCTTCACGAGCTCTCGCATATTGGGGAACCAAGAACAAACCTCCATGGCCTTCCCCAACAACACCTGATCTCCGTCTACGAACTCCTCTAGCATCGACTGAACCCTCAAAGCCAAATCGACACAGTCGAGAGATCGGGGGGGAGCAGGTGGGGAGGGAAGTAATGGCGAAGGCGAGTCGACTTCCATCGGTCGCTCTCTTAAATGGCGTCTGCTCTGTCCCCCCCCCCCTCCCTCCCCCCCCCCCCCCCCGACACATGCACCCCACCACCCAATCGGGCAAGGCCTAATTGGTCTATGTACCGTGTACCGGCACACAACAAGCCACGTGATAGGGAAATCAGATCAAATCGCCAAGGAGGTTCTCCTCCCCGGCGTCGAACTTAAGCCGATCAACCAACACGCCTCGCGTAGTAAGTAGCTCCAAAAATCCCCATCATCGATAGAGCAGGCTTGGCACGTACCTCGACACCGATCCAACATCAATCACGAACAACACGGGGGAGAAGGTGTCTCTCCCGCCGCATCGCTAATCACCCTATTATCGTTCGACGATCGCCGTCCTCTATCGTGCTCAATGCTACTCACATCGTCTCTTGGATCGCCTCTCAAATCATCTAACTCACGTGCCACCATCCCTGTTTGTGTGCAAGATAAGTTGTGCAAATTCACCGGCAGGAGCTCTAGCAGCGGCGAGACAAGTGGAGGAAGGGGAGAAGCTAGGTGGAGGCACTGGGTCTTGAGCGAGACACACATGACTTTCAGATCAGTATGGCGAGATTTCGTATCTGTTCGACCAGTCGATTTTACAGACAAGCATTCAACCAATCGATCTTAGAGCATCTCCAACCGCGCCCCTAAGAGGCCCCCCAAGGCGGCGTTATTTGCGTCGAACGAACGAAATCCCCCCAGTCGCGCCCCCAAGAGCCCAAATAGCGCAGGATTGGGGCGAACTTGGGTTCGACGATCCCAAGCCGACCCGGTGCACTGGGGGCGTGTGGGGGCGCCGGATGAAGAGAAATGCGCCGAGTGGCCCACTGTCAGGTCAAACCGTCCAAATCGACCACCCCCTCTCCCCACCATCCATGCCGTCGCCGGCGTCGCGCCGCCAGAAGGTAGCCGTTTCCCTGCCACCAAACATGTCGCGAGAGGGTAATTGATCGCCCCGCTGACCTCCTCTCCCGACCTTGACCGAGTACAGCGGCGGCTGGTTGGTTGGTCGCGCCCAGCCGAGCACACCGGCGGTTGGTCGTGCTCCCCACGCCCGCCATGTGTTCGGCGAATTGCCTGAACACCGCTCCGCCGTGATGGAACCCGACGACGAGTGTAAGGCCCGATATGCGGTACTGTTCCAGATTTAGGTGTTTCCACCCAGATCCGGGGACGAAGCACATATCGGTCCCACCGCGACATATGACAAAGTCATATGCCCCGGATTTCCAACATGATATCACAACATTACAGATACAAGGATACAACATCTCATACAATCGGCATACAACTGCCTTAAATATAATACAACAGCGGAAGATACATGTCTAGGTACAGACTACAATCAAATGCCTAGTGGCAAAGAGAAAAACATCGATCCCATAACCACACGGGTCCAGGCCCTCCGCCGGGATCCGCCTAACTAGTCGTCGTCGAGTCTCCATGTGAAACGTCGATCACCATACCTGTTGTCGATCAAGAACCCTGAAAAAAGTTTGGGGGTAGTATCATGAGTACAGAAGTACTCAGCATCCAACTGTAGTGGTCATCTGACCCAGCAAGGACTTCATCACTCGTCATTCTAGGACAACTAGTAGTTTACGGTAAGGAAGGGGTAAGTGGTGAGGTTGTTGCCGCACTAGCATTTATGAAGTGGCTAACGATCTAGAGAGTAAGATAAGAAGCCAAGCATTCGATGAGGAATCGCCTCCAACAAGTCTTGCTATCAACTACTTACGCAATCATAACACCTATCCTATCCTTTTCCTCCTCGTCGCATCCCGACGAAGAAGAAGCTGTCAAGGCACACACGCACACGTTGATCAAGTTATATTAAGATTATCTCAGTTGTTGTTGTCTATGAACAAGGAGTAGGTCTCAAGTCGTCCATAACCGTGGACACGGCTTCTCGAAAAGATTTAACCCTGCAGGGGTGTACCAACTGCCCATTACAAGGCTCCGCACGCACACCCATCTCTCTCAGTTGCTACCCATCACAGGCAACCATTTTATGATTTAGTTCCAAGAGATCTGAAACGACAGGTCCCTCTAACTAACAATGAACAAATCCGGGTGGCCCCCGGTGAGTCGACATCCAACTCAAAAGCCGGCCGCGCTCTCGAATCGTTCTCTACCGTCTGTCTCGGGTTTGGATAGCCGGTTAATCACACATGGGAAACCGGGTCCTCAGTCGAACAAGGTGGGCCAGCAAGGGAACTATGTCCTCACTGGTCCGGGTTGGTTGGAAAACTACTGGCGTACGACCAGCACACACACGGTTTCAAAAGGTAAAATCAGCTTGGGCCACCACTAGAAATGTTTGAAGCTAGGTAGGTAAGAAAAGAGGACCCCATAAAATCCCACACGCGGTTAGGCACGCTCAGTCTTAAAACCAATACCCGGAACTCGGATCCTAGGTGACTCGAATGGAACAAAGCTTCGGGGCGGGATAGCCTGACCTTCCATCCTTCGTCGAATATAGTCAACATTATAATAATCATATCATCAACAACAATATAATAATGTGATATACCAAAACCCAGGAGTAACAGGTTAACATCGTAGCATCCTAAGCATGCATACTAAGCAGGGGCTGAGCAACGAGCAATAGTAACATAGCAGTGCAAGGTTTGCTGGGAAGGGACATGGCTGTATCGGTTTGAAAGAGGCTATAAACATGTGGTAGGATCAAACATCGAAGCTAACCTAGACTAGCATGCAAACCGCTGGTTGAAATAGAATGGATCATAAGTAATGTATAGTTCTTGCCTGTTGATAAGTCGGGTTCCGAAGGTGTAGTTGATCGCAAGCTCGCATCGTCTCCGAGAGGCACCCGCGGAAGCACACAAGACGATAAACACTGGAAAGCAATCAACGAGCAAGCACTCTATTACTACGGGGCAACACAAGATCAAGAAGACACCACACGACACGGCAACGCGATTCGGATCTATCGTCGAGAACGGTTACCAACAGTTTAAGTGGGGTATCGGTCACACACGACGAATACCGCACGTTTACGGTGGTTCAAGTTGCTTAGCTACAGGTGATCAACCAACGGTTATTAACATGGCAACTCAAGCAAGCATGGCATAGCACACAAACATGGCAAAATGTGAAGCATAAAGAAAACTATCTGTGCTAGTCAATTTAAGTGAGGCACAACCTAAACATGGCATAACACTAAGTGCCGCACGATGATTAAAACATTTGGTACTGTTCTGCCCTAAACCATATTTTAGTTTGGTTAACAACAGCAAACAATAGCATAAACACAAAGTACACGAAAAACTAATCAAGTTACATATAAAGAGCACCCCAAACGGAGTTACGGTTAAAAAGATATAAGCAGAACAAGTTACGGGCACAATCTGCCAACATCACGAAGCACACTTTAGAGCTATGCATAAACAGGATAATTAATGCAAATATATGGAACTAAAGTAGACATGACATGGAAGGCATGGCAAAAATAATCATGCAAATAGGCATCATAGATCAAAAGATATTAAGCATGCAACACGGCATCGGAACGTTACAGACTTAGAGAAAACAGAGGTGGCTGTCAAAAATAGCGGGATAGCAACTTTGGAGCTCAATAACTATATGACCAGCAAGCATATCATGACAATCCAATACATGTAATGGAAGTAGACATGATGCTTAACAATATGCAATTGGAGTCACTCAAAACCGATAAACGGTTGCGACGCAACCGTCACCCGAAGTTGCAACAAATTAACAGTTTTCAGCACGGCAGCACATTAACATCAGGATCACCACTTTGGAGCAAGATTTAATATAGCTAGAGCACCCAAATATGACAAGTTAAAGCATGGAAATGAATTACACATGATGCTTAACACATAGGAAAAAGAATCAATGCAATAGGCCTCATGGATGTGTCACAATCATCATGCAAACTTGCAATAAAATAATAACAGCAGCACTTAACAGGAAATAATAGCAATTAACGGCCTGATGCCCACTTCAACACAGATTTGCAACAACAAGATGGCCTCAAATCAAAATGCTCACCAAAGATGAATTGAAGTACACACAATTCTAAGCAATTTTCATTTTGGGCGCATCGCGATCCGAGTTACAGATTTACCGCAAAACTACTCGCAAAATTGATCACAGCAACAGTTTAGCACTTAACAGAAAAAATAAATAAAAGGAAAACAGAAAAAAAAAGAGGCAGGCCGTCTCTCACCATGGGCCGAGCCCAAGAGGTCGTGGCTGCACTGGAGGCCGGCTCCTGCCGGTGGGCCGCGCGGGGCGAGCAGGCCCAGCTGGCGGTGGCGGTTGGAGGCAGCCAGATCGGGCCCGTCCGATCCCGCCGGCTGGCGGCGGCGCCCGACGACGCCGGCGAGGGGGCTGGAGAGGCGCGGCGCGGTGGGGCTTTCCCCGGATCCCGCCGGATCCAAGGCGGCGGTGGCACAAGCCGACGAGGCCGCAAGGGGTGGCGGCCCGACCTCGGCTCGGGAGGCCGGCCAGCCATGGCGCGGCAGCTGCCGTGGGCTCCCGCCGGTGACCTGCGAGAGGAGACAGGGGGTGGTGAGGAGGCGAGGGAGGAGAGGAACCAGAGGAGAGAGGAGGAACAGGGGAGGAGAGGAGAAGGGTGGTCGGCGGCTCGCCGGAGACAGGCGACGCGGCGGTGCGGCATCTCCACGGGCTGGGGGTGTGGTTGGTGAGGAGAGAGAGGAGAGAGGAGGTGGAGGCTGGGGAGCTCCCTGGGCCGTTGGATCGGCCGATCCAACGGTCCAGATCGCATGGAGCTAGATTTTTTTGGCAAAATGGGCTAATTGCGAAAATTGAGGCTATTGTGAGGGGGTGGCTGCAATTTTGTGGCTATGGAAACCCTAGAAAGAGGTGGGAGTGTGGTGGTCTTTATATAGCCCAGGTGGCTGGCAGTTTGCAAAAACATCCCCAATTTTTCTCTCGCGCGTGTGGTGTTCACGTTTCTGACCGCCGGGGGTCCGCAGGACCTCCGATTCGGGTAAAACTTCGAACTGCGCGATCAACGCGTCGAGCCGGTGGCGTTCACCTCGCGCTGGAACCATTCCGATAACACTTTCCTGCACGCTATAAAAATAACTCGTTTAATTATTAAACGGGTTTTTTCGTTCCGTTGGCTGCGGCTGGTCTCGTGCGGTTTTCGCGACGGTGATCGGGCGAAACCCGGTGTCGCAAATGTTGAGTGTCAGGGTGGCAAGGGTCGGTCTCCGTCCGGTACGAGATAAGAGGGGGGGAAATAATCGCCGATCGATAAATCGGGGATGCAAACACCGCAAACAAATCAAACAATCAAACAATTCACACCGAAAACAAAATTTTTAATTTTTTTGAAATCTGGGCTGTTACAACGAGGCTCTGTTCGCCGGACTGATGGAGGAAGAGGCCGACGCCAACGCCCAGGATGACAAGCGCCTCCTGATGCTCGCTGCCTTGGCCGACCTGTTCAGCGCCAACGCGATGCCGCAGCGAGGCCGCTCCAAGATGGGCCGCCGGAAGGCAAAAGAGAGGCGGCGTTCAGAGGGCTATTTCTTGCTCTACGCCGACTACTTTGCCGATGTTCCCCTACACGGCAAGAAGGTATTCCGGCGCCGGTATCGCATGGGCCGAAAGTTTTTTCTTCGCATTGTCAATTCACTCCGAGAATACGACAGGTACTTCGTTTGCAAGAAAGATCGCACAGGCACATTTTGGTTCTCCTCACTTTAGAATTGCACAACGGCCATGATGATGCTTGCATACGAAGCTCCTGGTGATCAACAGGAAGACTATGCACGCATGGACGAGTCCACCTCTCTTGAGTGTATGTACAAGTTTTGCAGAGCAGTGGTGGGCTTCTTTGGAGGACAGTACTTGCGAGCACCCAATGCTGAAGACACTGCTCGCATCCTAGCAGAGAATGAAGCAAGAGGATATCCTGGGATGTTTTGAAGCATCGAATTTATGCATTGGGAATGGAAGAACTGTCCATTTTCTTGGCAGGGGATATACAAGGGCGCAAAAGGTCACTGCAGTGTGGTACTTGAGGCAGTTGCTACACATGACCTCTGGATTTGACACTCCTTCTTTGGCATGCCAGGAACACACAATAACATCAACGTCCTGCAGTGCTCAAATGTCTTTGCCAGGCTTGTCGAAGGTCATGCTCCTCCGGTGAACTTTGAGGTCAATGGGCACCAGTACAACAAGGGATACTACCTAGCAGATGACATCTATCCAAGATGGTCAGTATTTATGAAGACTATCTCAAACCCTGTGCCAGGAGGAAAGTACGCCTACTTTGCTAAGTGTCAGGAGGCTTGCAGGAAGGATGTCGAGCGGGCATTTGGGGTGCTCCCATCTCGATTTGGCGTTGTACGGTACCTCGCTCTGACCTGGTCAAAATCTCAAATATGGGAGGTGATGAATTGTTGTGTCATCTTGCACAACATGATCATTGAGAGCGAGAAAGAGGATCCAGTCTATGACACTGAACGATATCTCAACCAGGGACCTCTTGCAGTTTTTGATCACCAGATACTGCCAGATTGGACAGCCTACCTCAACATGCACCAGGAGATCCGAGACCCGCAAATGCATCATCAATTTCAACAAGATCTAATGGATCACCTATGGATGCGCAAAGGCAATGCCTAGTTTAATTTGTATTGTGTTTAGTATTTGTGTCGAACTATGTATTTGTATTGTATATTGTGCGCCAAATTTGCGTCGAATTTAGACGAAATGGGACAAATTTACGTCGAGTTTAGCCAAAATGGGACAAATTTGCGTCGAGTTTAGCCGAAATGGAACGAATTTGAGCCGAACTAGCCGCGTTGTGCCGAATCTGACCAAAACAACGCTGGATCTACACGCCTGGGGAGGCGGCCCTAGGGCCACAGCCGGATGGCCGGTCGGCCCCAAGCCGCTTTCGCCGTCGAGACGCCCCCAAGCTGCGCTAAATTAACGCCAAAAAACGGCTTGAGAGGCTGAACTGCTGAAGACGCTCTTACATTTAAGCAGGCTTATACCATCACGCCCACGTGCATAATCAACTCTTTTGAGCCTATCTTCGCTTGAGTACCGAGACCTGATCGGCCACTCTTTTCAGCGATATCAATTTATAAACAGAAACAGAGGTAAACTGTTGCAAATAACATTGCATTCGATTCATCCCAAGATCATAGCACCATACATACAAACTTAGCAACACCAAGCGTCATTTACACGAACCATCACTACATATACCATCCCAAATGCGGAGGAAGCATGCGACACATTTACAATTGTTTCTTCCCATCAGCTTTGGCGGGTAGTGGCACACAGACGACACAAAACACTTGCCAGTCTATCAGATCGATCGTTCACGTGGCACACAAGACTATGTACAGATGCGCAGGCCCGTTCTGCCTGCTCTACTTCGAGTGGTGGTTATTTACAGGTGGACAGAGGTGGCGCTCACCAGACTACTCCGGCCGCACGCTTACCAGGTTGGGGAGGGCGGCCAGCTGAAGCTTCTTGATCTCGCTCGCCGTTACCCTGCACGATTCCAGAGACAGCGACCGTAGGTTCTGCAGCGGCCTCAGATGGTGCAGGCCGGCGTTGGATGCCTTGGAGTTCGACAGGTTCAGCGAGACCAAAGCAGTCAGGCCTGCAACAAGAATATAACTGAGAATTAAGCATACCGAGAGAACAAGCTTCAACCAGAGGAATGATGCAAGAAACGCACATACCCGAAATTATCTCCAAGGTCTTGTCTGTGAGGTTGCCGTTCTGGGATAGGTTAAGCAACGTCAGATCCTTGAGGTCCTTGATGTTCTTCACTCCGGCATCGGTGATTAATCCACCGCAGAGCTCTAGAGACTGTAGACCCTTGAAATCTGAAACGGTGACAAATCATGTTACATGTTGACCCTTGAAATCTGAAACGGTGACAAATCATGTTACGTGTTGCGTGATGCTTCGGTGGCCCTGTTTGGGTCAGTTTCTCAGCCGAATGACAGAAGCCATAGCAAACTGCTTTGGTTTATTGAACCATATTGAATGGTGCGCACTTACATCTGAAGCAGTTTGTCCCAGAATCAGTTATACAAGCCCCAAATAGATCGAGGTGCGTTAATCCAGTGAGAGCTGCATTGACAAAAATAAGTAAACTTTAGCATAAGTGATGTTATGACCAAACACATCCGAAAGACCACAAAATACTGCAACACTGGGCAAACCCCTATCATGAAGCGCCATTCTTGCCCGTATACAGTTTACAAGTTCTCTAAATGCCACAAATTTAGCATCAGTTTGGGGAAAGGATATGGAAGTGACCCGAACATACACTCTTCATGATCCAGTTATTAACACAACTGTAACCCTTATATTACCAATGAAACTGCTTAGAGATGTGGACACTTAATTTAATAACTGGAAAACCCAATATTTAGCGCGACAAAGAACAAATTTGGCTGAGTTGCTATCCTCATCACAAAGACCTGGGGAATATGAGAGACATACTTGTAAGAGCTGCCAAGCCATTGTCTGTGATTTGGCGATTATCAAGATTAAGTGACCTCAGTGAATTCAAGCCAGCAATTTTCTTCAGACCAATGTCTGTAATCAATGTAAAAGAGAGATTCATACTATGCAAATTCCGAAGACCTGCAAAAGAAGAACCGTTGCATAACTACAGTGAAAAATAATATCGACGGAAAGAGTTCAGACGCATAAACCTAGTAATAACACATCAGCATTGTGATTAAGATGAATACTATGGCTCAACTATCAATTAATGAGAGCACACTAAGCTAATCGTTGGTTATGTTAACAAGATAAAATCAGGGGACATTTTTAAGGAAAAGTGTTCAAGTAATGTGACATCCAACTTGGGAGTCTTTTCCTGACATAACCAATCATTTTCAGACATGGAAAATCGCCGAACGTACCACTGTACATTATCAGCATTGGCCCCTCTACCATGCAACTTTTAATGGTATTTCTTGAATTACGTGAACAAGATTGAGAAGTGGTTTATGCCTTGACATAAGCCACTAGACAGTAATATAGGTAGGCAGCCCAGAAATTAACATTTCTATAAACACATTACTATAAGTAATCTGCATCTAGCAACCAATCATGTAACCCTTTATTAGACCAGAAGCCAACGAAACATAACTACATAAGTATACTAGAAATATACCCCGCGCGTTGCAGCGGAAATTTCTTTAAAAACTATATTACATAAATAAAAAGTATAAAAAGTATGATATATTAAGTTATCGAACTGAACCTACAAAATTCAATTCGTCATAGTCGAGATACTAAATTTATTTGACACGAAACATGTTTGTATTAAAAATTGTTAGCGTGGACAATACAATAATAAACATATCGTTGATATGGATTTTGCATAAAGAGATTAATAAGTGGAGATGACATGGATATTTGATTGACTAAGAGAATGAATGGTGTGCCTAGCTTGCATATGGAGATAGATAATTTAAATGGCCCTATAGTGGAGATGACATGGACAATTGATTGGCTAAGAGAATGGATGATGTGGATAGCTTGCATGTTGAGATAGACAACTTAAATGACCCTAAGTGGGGTTTTGCTTTATAAGAGATATAGATTCCAGTTCTAATCACCTAGCTTACATTAGTTACAGCAGAAGCAAGTTCAATTTTCTCACAAATTAGCAGCAAAAATAATGTAACGAGCTATTTTTTTCACCCGGTTTACTAATACGGGGGCAATTAAAAGATGGGAGAAAAAGGAGAATCAACAGTTCACGGCATAGAATTTGGCAAAGCGTTAACAAACCAGAGAGATGACGAAGTCCATTGCTCCCAACTTCAGTGTCTGAAAGTTCCAAACTTTTTAACTGCAAAAGGCCTACAGCACAGCAAAACTTATCAATCAGTGCTTTACAACAGGAATGCTCAAATTCGATTTGCAAAAAAGTACTAAAACGTCTAACCACAAACACCCAATATGAATTTCTGCAGGCAAACAAGAATGCCCCATCAATACTACACTGCTAAATGTAGTCAAGTCTGGTAAATAAAAATTCAATAGCAAGTTGCGACCTACTGCATGAGTTAGTCAACTGGATGGTTCCTCTCTTCGGCATGTAAACAAGATGTAAACGGAGAAGGTACATGCCACTACAGTTGCAAAAATAAATTAAGACATGAAGGAACTCACCTTTCAGGTGCAATAACCCCTTGTCACTAATCTTGCATGAGTCCAAGTTCAAACACTCCAAACTGATCAATTCTGGAAGGAACAAAGAACGTCATATACAAACTGTACCCACATCATGTGTTGTTTAGTACTTAGGGGTTGTACTTATTTTCTGTTTTTCTTTCTTTCTTTTTTGTTTGGGTTTTCAAGTTGGTTTGTAAGACGCCCCTTCTCAGTGCTTTCTTCTACTACACATTGCCGCGCATTTATGTGCTTGTTCGAGAAACAAAAATGATTAGGTTTTATGAAATCATGCACAGCGATGACTTTTGTTAACCCAAGTACAAAACTGATGAAATAAGAGACAAGTATCTCAAAGCATTTTATATAGAATGCTATGTAATAATTTGATATAAAGATAAACAACGCTGATTACTCACCTTTTAGATGAACCAAGCAGGCATCTGTAATGTGGTTGAACCCTAAATTAAGAACCTTCAATTTGACAAGACCTGCAGGGCAGCACCAGCCAGTGAGCTATAAAAGGGTGTAGCTGTGGAGGACAAAGGAACAGATCCCACAAAGGTACAAACATGTATGGTTGACAAAATAGTAGGTGAAGGAAACAGAGGTGAATTTAGGATCCATCAATTTAACTGAGCTGGGCATCCAAATTTCTTACAAGGAAACATGTATCCTATTTACATTCCATCACAAGCACATTATCTCTGCAAGTAACAAAGTTGTGGCCATACAGTCAGTGGTAAAAAAACTTTACCTTCCAAGTTCTCACAGCCTTCATCACATATTCCACACCTATTGAGATTTAACAAGACCAATGAAGCCAATCCTGAAATAGCATGACTGTTAATGAAGTTTGGCACCCAGAAAGTGAGCTTGTAACTGTTTGTATAATTATGCATGAAATGCTAACTGAATGTTGCGACGTAATTCTCATTAAACTTCTGAAGCAAACTTCTCGATATTGCTTACATAATATCAAGAAGTTCCTCGGCCATCTGCTTACATAATAGATTAAACTATATACAGTCATCGGCACCCTCCAACGGGCAAGACTAAGCCAAAGAAACTTATACAGAAGTAGCACTAACAGAAGGTTGCTCTATCAGGAAAGGATGTAAAACCTGATATAGCCTCCAAACAAGCAGCAGTCACTGCACAACCCTCCAGGTTTAAGTGGGATAGTTTGGACAAACCTAGAAGATCAAACCAGCAACGTAAACACAGATGAAATTAGATGAACCCTCGGGTTATTGAGTAAATAATAACGACGAGTTAGTCAACAAAAATATATATTCAAGAGCATGTGCTTGGGGGTCACCTCTCAGATAAGAAACACCACAATCGCTTATTTTGCAGCAAGACAGTTGCAACTCTCTTAAGCTCGTAAAATCTACATAACAAGAAAGGAATTGCATTGTAGATCAGTACGTCTGACAACATATTGGTTTAAACTAGTCATGGAAGAGTTATAACCTGATAAATACTTCATATCTGAATCTGTGATGTCGTTACAATATCTCATGTTCAGTGTTTCCAGTTTTCTCAAGCCTGTAGAAGAATGTTATGTTATTGCAACAGACAGAAGGAGTTATTCCAAGTTAATTGCTATTGAGCTGAATGTGAATAAATAAGTTGCATGCCAGTTCTTACAGTGACTACAAACAAATATAGGCATCATACATGTCAGGAAATGGAAATGTATAAAAGAGAACACTCAAGATGCCAATATCGGTGTCATAACCAATAGTAGCTTGTATAGTTTAAGTCTTACGAGTTTGAATAGATAAGGTCACCGGGGCATGTTTTATAAGCAATAGATACAGGGAACAAAATGCTACCTTTTATATGAACAAGGCCACCATGAATTTTTGGGCATCGCTCAAGGTCTAAATTCACCAAGTTCACTAAGTCTGCAAAGGCTTTTGCTCCTTCAGCAGTAACAGCAGCACATTTCTTAAGGCTCAGTGATGTCAAGTTTGAGAGGCCTGCAGAATTAAGACATACATCATACATTATAAAATAAACATTTATCCCCAGATTCATACAGATGTAAGAAAGCACAGCTGGACTATTGTCATTTCATTTACCTGACACCGTTTTAAGTCCATGTTCAGAAATTCGATCACAGTAATTGCATGCCAGACTTTGCATATTTGAGCAATTTTTAAGGAGATTCAATCCACTATCAGTCACATCAGAGCAAGAGATGTCAACAGATAGCAAGGACTGCCCTTGAGAAGCGACTACTTCCATCCAAGCATCCTTCACTCCAGGGTACTCTTCCAGACAAATATCCTGATACCGAATGTGAATGATCAGTTGGTAGTCAAATAGGCTAACTTTCCCAGAGCGTGATAGTAGCCTTCAAATTTTGTCTTTTCTGGTCTAGCTCAAATTGGTAGCTTGCCTTGCAACTTACCTTAAGCAAGAAGTGTCATCTGACTACGAATAAGGTAGTTTCCTAGTGATCTCAAACGGTCTATTAAATGCAGTTCCCAAAGGGATAGGAGACTTTTTAATGCTTACAGGATAAATTTTACCAAAGTAATTTTTTCTTTCCATGAACAAGGTCAAGACAAGCTTGATACAAACTGCATTATAACTTGCTGAGGTGAGCCATGGAAAACCAGCAAAAAATATCGGATAAGATGTCTTTCTTCACTCTCTGATGATAGACATAATCATTCGTCAAGAAGAAGAAAATACACTAACATATAAAGGCCTGATTGATCTTATGGGAACTTTCATTTTACATCAAGTAATTGTTCATAATTCACAGGGATAAGATATACTTGTATCTTTTATTCATCATCCCTTTGTACATAACCCATACTAATATAAAAGTTTCAGTGCGGAATTTTCAGAGTGTTTCGCCTTCAAACAATCATTTCAGACAAAACAACACTCTATATGTCAATCAAAACTTTGAGCGCCAAAGAAGTACTACCAAAAATTCACCTGCAAAGCGCAGTCACGAAAAGCTCCCAGCGACTCGTCGGTGAGGTAGCCACACTGCACCAGTTCGTTGAATATCTGTTGGCTAAGGTCCCTAGGCAGCATGGAGAAATCTGAATACCTACTTATGTCCTGCAATCACCCACATCAACTCAGCCAAGGGAGAGGCATCGGTTCGCCAAACTCGAACATACAAAGATGGCGTGACTACCTCACGGACTCTGGCCACACAAAGTTCCACCAGCGATGGGCGGCGGCCTGGCGCCGGCCCCTGCGCCTTGCGGAGTACATCGGAGCTGCTGCGGGACAGCGTGTATAGCAGCCACTTGAAGCTGCCGCTCTTGGAGAACTTGACACTGTAGAGTTGGTCCTCATGGACCACTTGGCCTCTGTTCCTTGAGCAAGCACTGCCCATGACGGGTTCGTGTACTGAAGAAAACCCGATCAGGCGATCACTGCCTCAAGTCTATGGAATGTCAGAGCCCATGGATAGACTCAAATGGAAAACGCATATTCGAGGTGCCGACAGGTTGATTCTTTAGCATCCGACTTGGCTTTCTTGAAAGCCACCCATTCCTGCATCATCAACAAAATTAATATAATCTATCAGTAATAAGGAAATTAATATAAGCTTGACTTGCACTGCAGTAAAGAAATTACTATGAGAAGATTGTATGCAGACGCAGTCAAACAAGACTAAACCCCCACGCAATTGATTTTAATGCAAGTGGTAGATTTTGAGTGAAGTGTTCATCTCCCACGCAACCGAGCCCGTGTCCTCCAATCACCACACAACCTCCAACCAATCCTACACGCAACAATCGAGCAATCAACCCCTAGGAACAGAGCAACGAACTCCTACGCCTACAGGATGATTATTATACTGAACAAAACACAAAACCCCCAAATATCATGCAGCATCGAATGAATGTTCCCCGCCAAGTTCTGCAAATCACGGAGGAAGAACCAACCAAATGCAAAAAATGCCCGAAAATCCGTACAGGATAGCTAAGCCGACGATTAGAGCACCGGCATCGAGGGAGGAGAGCACGTTGGACGAAATCAAAAGCAACCGAGAAAATCGCACCCGAGTTAGTTATCAGAATGGAAGATGAAATTTACCTGATCGGAGGTCGAATCAGGGCACCGGAGGCGCGAAATCCTGGGCCGAGCAACGGATTAGCAGCAGAGGTCGATCAGCCCGGCGACTGGAATCATCGTATCTGGTTCCCAATCCGGCGAAGTCTCGCGAGCGACAGTGACGACACGGGCCTGGCCACGAGTGGGGGTGGGGTGGGGAAGGAGGAGGAAAGGTGGGGATGGAAGAAATGGCGCTTATAGCAGCGTCCGAGCTCCACGTGTCACCAAGGGCTACCAAAGCACGCCGGTCTGCACGCAATTACTCACTGACACGCGGGGTCGGGTGACCTTGCGGGACCACTGCCAGTGGGAGGGTCGTTGGGAGAGACTGGTGTGCGTGGTGCGGGAGGGGGTGGGGGCCACAGGGAAGCGGAAGGGATAAGGCAAAGGAGGTGGGGCACCACCGGGGCGGGCGGGCGCACGGCACCCAGGATTGTGCTGCCGGTTTCGGGACCCCGAGGACGGCCGGCTCGTTCCGCGGCGTACACGTGGGACCCGCGCTCAGTTTGCTATTTATGTCTATCGTCGCGCGCTGGTGGTACAATCGTCGTACACCGTGTAAGTCAGCAACGAACGAACGGCTTGCGTTGATCTTTTTGGTGCAGCGAAACAAAACGAACACGTTTGATATTGATTTCCTTGATGTTGCGGGGAGAACACGTTCGGTGGAGCGTTACGCAAGTAACTATGGATCAAGCAAGATCCGTACGTACGTTGGTTTCTATCGAACAAGATCCGTACGTACTCGTTTGCGTAGTCAAGCTAAGTGAGGGTAACTCCAATACGCGGTCGCATTTGATCTGTTTGTGTTTGATTTTGTTCATTTACAAACTAGCGGATATAAATCATGCTCCGACGCGCTGATGCAAATGGAAGTTCATTTATTTTGATCAATTTTTTATTTAAATTTAAATTGGGTTGGCGTCAGCGCAGACACGTAGCGGACGTAGAACGTTTCATTCTTCTTTCCTGGTCTGTCCGTCATAGGTAAACTAGATTAATTGTGGCGTGCATTGCCGCACCCATCCCTTTTTTAATAGAATGATAGACAAATTTGCAAATATAGTGCCAAATAACATGAAATTTAAACAAAAATAATGGAAAGCAATTTATGTAAAATAGCAGTGGCAAAGCCATGCATCAGCTGGGTTATCATTTGACTGCACAGCTTTTTACCAAAAGTATCATACAACAAGCAAAAACAATGCAAGAAAAGTTATAAATACATACATATGACTACACAACACTGGAATCCTGGCACCGCCACTGTAAAATAGAGATGCATACAAAAGAAAATAGCATTATTCAATAGCATGGCCCAAGATAAACTATATGCTTGCAAGTGATGACAACATGATTAAAGAAAAACTTTGTACACTGAGAACTACTTTGATCATTCTGTGCGGGCGACATCATTTTTTAGATAAAAGACATCGGCCGAGCCCAATAAGAGCTCGAACCTAGCCCAACTTTAAATTAACAAAGTCATCAACCGACCAGGATTACAAGCACACCTCAAACAAAGGAGATGGGCGCAAAGCGGAAAAAAAGATACATGGAACTAGGAAGAACAGCCCAAGGCAGCAACAAAAGTTGTTGCCAACGACAAGCACTACACCGACACCAACTAGCCAACTAATCGCCCGGGAGGAAGGCCACACCGTGCAAGCATTGAGCGCCGTCAGCAGCCAAAAACCAAACTTGGACAACACTAGAGCGGGATCCACCGTCGCAAAGGACCACTACCCTTTCACCGAGGCACGATGGGTGCCGCATCGGCGAGCGGCGAAGAGGATACCACTAAGCCCAACTCAATGTTACTGAGCCGCCATAGAACACGCAAGCGGCACTGACCCACGAACAGCGGGGGGACAACCATACGTGCCAAGGTCAACCGTGGCAGAATGAAGCGCGGGTCGCCAGCTGCCGATCGGAGGAGCACCACCATGAAGAAGACCGGAAAGGATGAAGCTGGAAGAGCAGGCCGTCATGCTTCGCATCCAAGGCACCACCACTCCACTGCCAAGAGCACACCCCGGTCGCCGCCTTCAGGAAGGGAACGCCACCAAGGTGCCGCCGACGCCTGTCACAGGGGATTACCGGTTTTCGCCAAAGCTCAAGGAGGAGGAGGAGGGAGAGAGGCCACCCCAAAGCCTCCAAGAAGGGGATCGGTGCCAAGGCGTCGACTTTGGGGAGGCCGCCGCGCCGGCCAAGGGTTTCCCCTATAGCCTCCACAAACGCCAGATCCGGCCACCCAACACCACGAGACGGCGGCAGCAGCCACCGAAGGTCAGCATCATCGCGGATCAGAGTAGATCTAACGGGAGGTGAAACTTCTTCAAAGGAGGGGGCGACAACATGCGAGGAGCCGCCGCTGCACCTTCGACCGCGGCCTCCACGCTACCCGCACAGCCATGGAAGGCCGCCCACCAGAACCCGTCGGCGCCTCCTGATGAGGACATCCCTACTACCAACACATCTCCAGTTCGTCATGAAGAACAAGTTGATTCAACAAAGAAGAAGGATGATGAAATCAGAATTGGACCTATTACAAGAGCTCGTGCAAAGTTGATAGAACAACAGGTGAACTCGCTCTTAGTAGATTCTGATATGTTATGTAATGAGAACTTTATACTACCTAAATCTTTGTATGTTTGCATAATCAGGTATCATGACAAAGAAGAGGATCCAGAAGGAGGAGAAGATGAAGGAAGCTCCAACTTTCGGACGTCCGACCCTTTTCGGGCGTCCGACATCGGAGGCCAGGAGCTACGACGCCTCGATGACCTCGAGTTACAGAAGGGTTACGGACATCCGACGGGATTCAGACGTCCGACACGACAGACTTCCGACGTGGAACGGACGTCCGACATGAAGATCTTCGTGACGACCCCCGAGTACAGAACCGATGTCAAAACAGCCGGAAGTCCGACACGATTCGGACGTCCGAAACCCATCGGGCGTCCGAACTGCCTGCGCGCAGATCTGAAGGGCTGCGGCCTTGTATCCGAGTTTGACACCCCTAGCTTATAAATACCGGACCCCCTGCGAGTTTTAGGGTTAGACCACGTTTAGATAAACCCTAGTTCTTGAGAATAGCTACAAGATTTCATCTTGAATCATATACTTCAATTCGTATCGATCTGAAGTGTTTCTACTGCAAGTTTTGTGTGATCTGTTGTTCCACTGGGAATTAGTAGATTGCAAATTACCGTCTCGTGGTCGACGGCTACGTTGAGCAAGTGCGTGAAGTTGTGAATATCCAAAGGGTAGAGAGCTGTCGCATTGGCAACAGGGATCTAGCGAGGAGAGTTCATCGGCTACATACAAGTTATCTATCATCGCCCTCATATTCACCGTTCGCTTACTGAGAAGATCGGTCCACCCCATATCATCTTGGTATCAGATTTCCAGTGTTACCTCGGTAAGCATCCACAAAATCCATCCTTTAGATTGATTTTGTTTTTGTCCTATCCAGAAAAAGCCATACAAAAATATTAGGGTTTCTAGTTTTGCCACAACTTAGATTGCATCGAAGTAATTGTTTTAGTTTGTTGTTTCGTTGTGTTCTTCCCGAAAATTTCTCCGCGGTGCGACATATTGTGGCCTAAAGAGAAAATTTATTGTAGCAAAATCAAAATTACTGTAGCAATTTTCGTCAAGTTTGGAATAGTGTGAGAAGAAATCAAAAAAAAGAGAAAAAGAGAAAAGATTCAAAAAAGAGAGAAAGAAGTGGGATCAAAAAGAGTTATCCAAGAGTGCAAAGAGATATACAAGTGCTAGAAAGGACATATCATCGTGGTGATCTTTTGAGAGGCCTGTCTTCTTTTGTCTCCACTGTGTGAGTTTTTCCTTGGGTTTGTATCACACGATCAACACTAGGACTTGACTTCGGTGTAGTTAGGGTGCCATACCTATAGCTCCACCATATATATCCTGCTTTGTCGTGTGTTCACTCTTTTACTCGGGTATTCACTTCATCACATCCGTGCGCTAGTCCTCCATCCGAACGGGTACGCATTACTATTCACTTTGGAACGGTAAGATTCACCTTTTTGTCAGTTTTGAGTGAGTTGTGAGTATCCACCAAAAGATTTTGATTTAGTGCACTAACCTACTAATCATGTCTCAAAGTGGTTTTGATGTGATGCAGAAACAGGACAAGGATGCGCCAGTTACATGGGAGGCATATGAAGGTCTTCGTGATCACTTGACTGGGATGATCACTAAATCCGCTGATGTGATTGATACAAATGTTCAAGCGGTCGGTTCAACTGAAAGTGGACGCGACTGAAGCTGCAGTCACCACTATGCAACAACAACTTGCTGCTATCCAGCAGAGCCTCCAACAAATGACAACATCTGTCACTGGCATACAAGCAGCTATTGTACAACGCCAACCTGACGCTCAGGAAGATGATGGTAGTGTCCATGGAGATAATGCTGATTTGAGGGGCAATCAGGGCCGTGGGCGTTGTGCTCAAGGGCCGGTTCGCCAACCTCCACTTGGTTTTGGTGCGCGTCGTCTACCCATTCAGGAAGAAGATGTCTTGAGCAAGCCCAAGTTTAACATCCCCAAATTTGAAGGTTCCATGGATGTGGAAGAGTACCTCACATGGGAGCTTAAGATGGAAAAATTATGGCGTTTGCATGATTATTCGAAGGACAAGAAGATCAAGATTGCTTCTTCCGAGTTTGACGGTTGTGCCTTGCGTTGGTGGGAGAGTGTGTTGACTGAGATACAAGAAACCGATGGACAACCTATTCGTACATGGCGTGACATGAAGGCGACCATGAAAGCTCGGTTTGTTCCCACTAATTACTTACGGACAGTTTTTGATAAATTGCAACAATTGAAGCAAGGTACTATGTCCGTTGATGCATACTATATGGAGATGGATATGTTGTTGCAACGTGCACGAGTTCGTGAAGAGGTTGAGATGACTATGCAACGTTTTCTCCATGGGATGAAATTCAACATCAAGAGTATTGTGCGTCATCACCAATACTATAATATGAATGATCTATTGCATCTTGCAAGGGAGGCTGAATCACAGCTTGCAGAAAAGGCACAATTGAAGGCCAAATACACATCATCTAGCAGATTTTCTCCAAGGACACCGTCTGCCGCACCTATGGAGAACTATGGTGCCAATACTCGGGCTTCTTCTTCACTTTCCAAGCCATCCTCCAATGGTTCTATGGCCAAGAAGCCAGCTGCTCCTGCCACTAGTGCAGGCTCCAACATGTCTACCGCTCGCAATCGCGAGATGACTTGTCACTCTTGCGGTAATCCAGGTTACTTTAAGAGAGATTGCCCGAACCGAAAGGTCATGTTCATTAATGAAGAAACCGGCGAGTATGAAACCGGTGATGATGAAGACCCCGACGCATTCAATGACGAGGGATACAGTAGTGCAAAAGGCATGGATGCTTTTCCATCGCATGCTCCTACCATTATTGTGTCACAGCGTGCTCTTACTGTGCAGCCCAAATCTGAGTCTCAGCGCTGCAATTTGTTCCAAACCAAAGCATTAGTTGGCCCCAACAAAGCTTGCAAAGTGATCATTGATGGAGGTAGCTGCCGCAACCTCGCAAGCAAGGAGTTATGTGCCAAGCTAAATCTGAAATACTTACCTCACCTGAATCCTTATTATGTCCAATGGTTGAGTGACAGTGGTGAGATGAATGTGAATCACATGGTGCGCGTCGATTTTGAGATAGGCCCATACGAGGATTCCATCGATTTTGATGTGGTGCCTATGACAGTTTGCCATCTCTTATTGGGTCGGCCGTGGTTATATGATCGCCATGTGCAACACAATGGCCGGGCCAATACATATCATTTGGAGTTCAAGGGCAAGAAAGTTAATCTCCATCCTATGTCCCCACAGCAAATTGTGAATGAGTCTCGTCAGAAGGTAGAGGTAAATTTAGGACCAACACGAGAGAACAATGTAATAGCTGTGAGTGATAATATAACGAAAAGTGCGAGAGAGACTAGTTTGCTTACATTAGCCACCAAAGAAGACATGAGAGAATTTAGTGAGGATCCTACAGCCATGCCACTTGTGCTTATGTACAAAGGCGAGGTATTGCTCTCTAATGATAATCATCCTCTTTCTTCTAGTGTGTCTACTGTTTTGCAGGATTATGATGATGTGTTTTCGGCGGAGGTTCCAGCAGGATTACCACCCTTGCGTGGTACTGAGCACCAAATTTATCTTATTCCGGGAGCTACACTTCCCAACCGGGCACCATACAGGACCAATCCCCAAGAGACAAAGAAAATTCATCAACAAGTACAAGCGCTTCTGGATAAAGGGTATATTCGTGTCAGTCTTAGCCCTTGTGTTGTTCCTGTTATTTTGGTTCTAAGAAAGATGGTACATGGTGTATGTGCGTAGATTGTAGAACTATGAATAATATCACTATTCGATATCGCCATCCTATTCCACGTTTAGAGGCTATGCTTGATGAATTGAGTGGTGCTGCTATTTTCTCTAAAATTGATTTGCGTAGTGGATACCATCAAATTAGGATGAAAGAAGGGGATGAATGGAAAACTGCTTTCAAAACAAAATTTGGGTTATATGAGTGGTTAGTTATGCCTTTTGGTCTTACTAATGCTCCTAGTACTTTCATGCGTTTAATGAATCATATTTTTAGAGAGTTTATTGGTCGTTTTGTGGTTGTCTATTTTGATGATATACTTATTTATAGCCACAATGAAACTGAACATTGTGAACATATTCGACAAGTTTTGCAAGTGTTACGTGATGCTAAATTATATGCTAATCTTGAGAAGTGCACTTTTGCAAAGGATAAGGTCATATTTCTGGGATACGTTGTATCTAAGCATGGGGTAGAAGTATATTCTTCTAAAATTATAGACATTCAAGATTGGCCTACTCCCATGAATGTTAGTCAAGTACGAAGTTTTCACGGTTGACGGGGATCAACCCCGGCAAATCCCATGGTCAGGGACCCTGGGTTAGTCATGAGAGGAACAGGTTGGATGATAGCTCGTCGGCAAACAGGAAGGCTCGCTCCTGCTCGATATTATTGATTGGGAAGATGCGATTACAGTGGAGGCCAAGGTTGGAGCGCTCAAGGCTAGGGTTACAGGTGAGATTCGATGTCTTTGGTGTTTCCCCTCCTAGCCCTTATATACCGGGCTAGGTCTCGGGGAGTTCATCTACGTGTACAGGTAAACTTTCCTAACCCTAGCTTGCTCCATACGGCAGGTCTTCGCACCTTCCTTGCGAGTCGAGAACTCCTACGTCGGTGCCAACTAGTGGGCCGAGGTCGTATCTTCATGGGCCTTCTGCCTTCATGGACACCAGGTAGGCTCATCCATAGGAGTCGTGGGGTCACCCCCTCGTCAGTAGCCCCCGAGTGCCTGGGGGACTCGAAGAGTCGCGCAGGGACTCGAATACATTCATTTTGTCGTTCATTGATATGCATGGTTCATCCGTGGGTCGCTGGCAGTCTGGTGGCCATGACAAAACCTGTTTCGAGGGATGCTAAGCTGAAAGGGCCCAAGGAGTCGACGGGTCGAGCCTTGGTGAATTGCACTAGGGAAAATACCACAGTAGCCCAATCAAACCCACGTCCCTCGACGTGAGCTTGGAACACTGGTGTCGAGCAAAAGTCTGGCCGCTTCAGGTCTTATGGTGTTCATTTGCCGCCAGTAATGTGTGTAGCCTAAGGCGCGTCCGCCCGGCTTTTCAATCATGCTCTGCGCATGGAAAGGTTGGGAGTGAAATCGCTCTTCGGCAAGTCCCAACCCGGCCAAACTTCGCAGCGGGGTCTTACCTACACGCTAATCTTGCGTGGCATCTGGGAGGGCACAGTGTATCGTGTTCCAGGAATGTGTGTTTTTGAGGCGCGGAGCCTTATATCATTGCACCCGCTTAGAACAAAACATCAAGCAAGCTATTCACTCATTCACCCGAGGAGCTTTGTTTCGAGTGCTCAGTCGGGGGGTTATTCGCGAGTAATCACTCGAATGCCGTTTCGGCTCTTCAGGTGAGGGAGCACCCGAGACTCTTAGCGCCGTATGGTCTTGGCGAATGTTTGTTTGTCTTACGTCGGGTTGAGGGAACACCCGAGACTCTCATAAGTGCGAGTGTTCACTCGAGCACGTGGCTGACCTTTGGGTGAGGGAGCACCCGGGACTCTTATGATGTACGCTCCCGATGGGAGTAAGATGTTTTTCTTCCTTGGGGAAAAGATCTAAAAGATGGGATCTCTGGGCCTTGATGGCGTACTGTGTACGCCTTGCTGTGATATGACGTTGGCGTGGTCTTCTGCAATTTGTTGACCGCTGCGGTCTGTCGTGTGAAATGACTTGGCGCTGTCCCGCCTAAATTTTCGCGTCGCGCGATCATGGTCCTCTTTTTGCGCGCGTAGTGGGCGGTGTTGTTACTGCGCCGGTTGGATTTTCCATGCTTTTCGCCTCTGTACGGGATCGTGGCACGTTTTACTGGGCGAAAAGGTTGGCCGGTGGCCCTTCTTGCCAGGCTCTTGAGTTAAATATCATGCGGCCGGGTGAATTGTAGGTTGTACCCAGCCATTGCCTTCCTCATCTTTCTCTGTTTTCCTTCGTGTTCCTGAGCCTTCATCTTTTCTCCTCTGCGTGTTGCTGTGAGATCTATGTCCAAGCGCTCCCGTGCTGCTATCGAGTCGGCCAAGATGTCCGGCAAGTGGGAGCGGTCCACGCTCGGGGCTTGAGATCTGGATGCGCTGGTTGCTGATGGTATGGTGGTGGAGGGCGATGCCCGTCTTCATGGTGATGAGTCGATTCCAGCGCCGGCGGCGGACGAGCGGGTATGCTTCCAGGCTTTCTTCCACCGTGGGTTTGCTCTTCCGCTGCATCCTTTCGTTCGGGGCTTGCTGTATTCCTATCGGCTCCAGTTGCATGACCTTACTCCCAATGGGATTTTGCACATTGCGTGTTTCAATACTCTTTGTGAGGCCTTCCTGGGGATTTATCCCCATTGGGGACTTTGGAGACGCCTTTTTAATGTAAAAAGGACGAACTGTGAGTACGCCGTGGGTCGAGTGGGTATCTCCATTGGGGATAAACATTCATACTTTGACTTGGAGAAGATCGATTCCGTTAGTGGCTGGCGGAGAGGCTGGTTTTATCTGAAGGATCGCTTCATTGTTGGTCAGCAATTTGGTCTTGCTTCTTTCAATCCGGGCATGCGGGTGGTCAGACAGCCTTCGTGGTCTCATTCTTTGACCGAGGTGGAGTCGTCTGAACTGACTCCATTTTTGGAGAGGATTTCTGTGTTGAAGGATAACTTGACTGGTGGTCAACTTATCTCTGTTTTTGTGGGGAGGCGAGTTCAACCGTTGCAGCATCGAGATCGCGCTATGTGGCAGTACAAGGGACTCGATGACTCGACGAGATGCTCGCCTGAAGAGCTAGAACCTGATGCCTTGCTGGCTCGTATCCAGCATGTGACAAAGTGCTCTAGTATTTCCGAGATGCGCCTTGTCCTTCCATATGCTTCTGATCAACCTCCCCCGCCGGTTGGTTCCCATGTTCCTTCATCTGCTTGGACGAGTACCTAGTTTTGTTTTGTTGTTGACATTGCTTGTCTTGCAGGGCCATGCTCCAGTGCCGTGTAATCCTCCGCAGCCGAAAGACGCCGATATTCGTGAAGAGCCTGATGCTTCTGCAGCTGATAATGCTGCGCAGGCTGCTAATGCTTAGATTGTGCTAGTGGAGACCGGAGATAGTGAGGACTCGAGTCCCTTCCGTGTGAAGCGGTCGCGCCCCTTGGATGCTGAAGATCATGCCGTGTTAGGTGATGTTGTCCCTTTTGCTGCTCCTTTTGTTGGGCCTTCCCCTTTGGATGTTGCTCCTTTTGCTGGGCCTTCCCCTTTGGCTGTTGCTCCGACCCCTCCTCCAAAGAGGGCCAGGCTTGGGAGGTTGGGGCGTCCTCGTGGTGCGCGTGTCGGGTAAGATTATGCTGAATTAGTGCCCGTTTCTTTTTCCTTGTTCTTGCGACTGATAATGCTTTTATTTTGTAGTTCTGCGCCTGCGCCGGCTGCTTCGTGTACCAGCGCAGCTGCTAATGATCTGAAGTCAACGAGTTCTGGGGCGGCAGTCAAGCATCTTGAGAACCCCTCGGCTGCCGCTGGCCAATCTGGGCCGGCGGCGACTCCTGCCGTTTCGACTGCGGGTGTAGTTCCCGGTGTACCTTCTTATGGGGCGCCTGGTGCTGCTGCTTCTGAGCCTAGGCCGACCAAACTTGGTCCTCCGTACTTTGGTCGTCTTGGTCTGGCGATTGAAGACAAAGCCCGTGCTTTTGACCATGTCTCCAAGCTGGTAAGATGATTCGTGTCTGTGTTGTTTTATCATCGGGGGCACGGCAGTGCTCCCGATGGGAGTAGCCCCCGAGGCTAGAAGTAACTGTTTGCAGTTGCTTGTAGTTTTTGTCTGTAATTAACACCTGATTGCCTGGTTCTTGCAGCCTGTTTTCTAGCACTGTGAGCGTTTGGTTCTTGATGCTGAGCGTTGGCAACAGGCTATGAATGGTGAGTTTTATTCTTGTGCTGCTGAGCTTTTGGGTGCTTCGTCTTTTGTTCTGAGTACTGTCTTTGCCTCGCAGGTCGTCGCCAGGCTGCCGAGAAACAAGCCAAAAAGGCGGAAAAGACTGTTTCCGTTCTCGAGGCTGCCTTGGCTTCCAAGGAGGCGGAGTTGCATGGTCAACATGAGGAGATCGTTCGCCTTCGCCAGGCTGCGGATGCGCATGCGCAGGTGGAGGCAGTCGAGGGCAAACGTCTTCGCGCCTTGGTGGGCTCGCTCGTGTGTAAGTTTGGTGTTCGACTATTGCTGTTTCCATTGTTTTCCCTTGATGACGATTCTTTGTTTGGTGCAGCTGCTGTAGGTGCGAAGCCGATGGAGGCTACTGCGTCGGGGTCTGGGATTCTCCAAGGTGCTGTTGATGCTGTTGCGGATGTTGTTGCAGTGGTTGAGGACGTCTGCGCCCGGGCTTCCAATCTTGTGGGTCTTGCGCACGAGCACCTTATGCCGGAGGGTACGAAGGTGCCTGATGGCCTGGGTGCTTGGGTTGCTGCATTTGGCCCTGATGGGAAAGATATGGTGGAACTGGTGGCGGAGAGCGTGGTGAGTGGTTCCTCCATGGCCCTTGTCGTCCTCATAGGGCATGGGGTTTCCTTTGATGATTCCTTGGTTGAAACCATCCCGCATTATTCTGGTGAGCAGGACGACCGAGCCGACAGGCTGGCTCGTTGCCTGCAACAAGTTGTAGATGCTCAGGGTCCCCCTGCCGTAGGTGAGGGAAGGCATAGTAGTGTGGCGCCGTTTGGAAACTTTGTCTGTAATTCGTGACTCACTTGTGATGGTTGATCTTTTGCAACTTTTATCTGAATGTCTGCTTGGCTGTTCCTCTTGCTGTTTTGATTTGTTTTGTTCATCCCGCGGTAGGCCACTCCGGGCTTCCTTCGTCCGTGGAGTTCGCTGAAGGATGGCGCTCGCGAGGGTGCGTACGAGTCCGTTTGCTTGCGACTGAAGGACGCTGAGCGGGATATTGTACGACTGAAGGGGTCCGTGGCCGTTCAGCGTACTCGGCGTGAGCGTGCCGAGTCCGTGGTTGAGGGCCTTGCTTCGTGGGTGGTGAAGTTGTCCGACCTCCTGCGGGGTGAGTCTTGCCTCTGCTCGGTTGCTTGATTCCGCTTGGTAGGTTTTTGCCGTCTTTGTCTTGATCGTAGTTTTTTGACTTTCGAAGTGCTGGCAGGGCGAACTCGGGATGAAGAGAGGGCTCTTCAGTCGGAGATGTCATGGCTTGATGATCCTAGTGTGCAGGCGAGCAATCCCTTTTGGGCAGACGGGGCTCGTTCTCGAGCGTTTGCTTTGCTTCGTCGCCGAGTTGAGCGGGTACCGGAAGCTCTCAGTTACTACCAGCGGGTATTGGGTGGTATCCATGCCGAGTTCTATCCGTTGGAGGTGGTTCCTTCATCCCTTGAGAGGCTTTGTCGCATTTTCTCTCAGCCTGCTGAGTTACGTCGGGTGATGGATCATCAGATTCGTGCTGGAGCCCGAGCTGCTTTGGGATTGGTCCATAGTCATTGGCCAGGGGTGGATTTTGCTCAGGTGGTGGCGGGTCCTCCAGGTGGTAGGGGTCATCCGATGAATGAGCACTACGTGGCTGTAGATAGGCATGCACACCAGGTTGTGAGGCGAGTTTGCGAAGAGAACGACCGCCATCTGGGTGCACTTATTAAGGCAAAGTTGGAGCCTAAAGATTAGCTGCTTCCCTTCGTTGTATATGCTTCTTCTTGGTTGTATATATCGTCTGCATTTGAAGTTGCGTGGGGCGCCTCGGGGGGTGGCTGCTTCGGTGAGCCCCCGAGGGCTAAGTTAATGTGCCGCGATTGCGGAGGACGCCTCGGGGGGTGGCTGCTTCGGCGAGCCCCCGAGTGCCAGGTTAATTTGCCGCGATTGCGGAGGACGCCTCGGGGTGTGGCTTCTTCGGCTAGCCCCCGAGTGCCAGGTTAATTTGCCGCGATTGCGGAGGACGCCTCGGGGGGGGGGGGGTGGCTGCTTCGGCGATCCCCCGAGTGCCAGGTTAATTTGCCGCGATTGCGGAGGACGCCTCGGGGGGTGGCTGCTTCGGCGAGCCCCCGAGTGCCAGGTTAATTTGCCCGATTGCGGAGGACGCCTCGGGGGTGGCAGCTTCGGCGAGCCCCCGAGTGCCAGGTTAATTTGCCGCGATTGCGGAGGACGCCTCGGGGGGTGGCTGCTTCGGCGAGCCCCCGAGTGCCATGTTAATTTGCCGCGATTGCGGAGGACGCCTCGGGGGGTGGCTGCTTCGGCGAGCCCCCGAGTGCCAGGTTAATTTTGTGGAAAAACATTTATGTAATATCTTTCCTGTTGTTCCTTACAAAGAGTTGTTGAGGGTAGGTTCCTTTTAGAGCGATGATGTAGTGGCTTTAAGGGCCTGGTAGCTTTGTCTCCCAGTGCTGGGTTTCTTCGGGCGATGTTCCTTTCCTTCTACGAGAGCGCTTCTTCTGCGAGTCCCGTGGTCCTGCTTTCTTGGTGGGTTACGAATGATTCTGCTATCTTGTGAAATTCTTTGTCGCAACGGTCGGATCTGACGAAACTGCCGCTGATTGTGATGACCCCGTTTGGGCCTGGCATCTTCATCTTGAGGTAGGTGTAGTGGGGTACGGCCATGAAGCGAGCAAAAGCTGGCCGCCCGAGAATTGCGTGGTATTGCGACTTCCAATCGACCACTTCAAAGTCAAGTGTTTCCTTGCGGAAGTTCGTCTCGTTCCCGAAGACTACCTCCAGGCTTATCCTTCCGAGGGGGTAGACTGCTTTTCCTGGTACGATCCCGTGGAAGGTTGTGCCTGAGGACTTGAGTGCGTTATTTTGGATGAGCATCTCGTCGAGTGTTCGGGTGAAGATGATGTTGATCCCGCTGCCGCCATCCATGAATACTCGCGACATGTCGTAATTTCTGATTCTGGCCTCGAGTACCAGTGCGGCGTGCCCTGGTTGGGGGACGACTGGCGGGTGGTCGTCCCGGGAGAAGGAGATTTCTGTCTCCGACCCGCGCAGGTACTCTGGGACGGCCAGGTGTGCGGAGGTTGCTAGGAAGACTTGTCTGGTGACTTGTTTCTGCTGCCTGTTGGAAGGTCTGCCTTCTTGTATCATGTAGATCCTCCCGTGGGCTTCTGGGTATTGGTTTTCTTCTTCTGGTGTCCTTTGTCGTTCCTGGATGGCGGCTACCTGTCTTGTTGGCAGAGGGGGGGCTGGTGGCGCACCGTGGGCGACTGGCCCAACTGCTATGCTTGCGAGTGGTCGTGCTGCTGCGACCGCGGAGCGATTTTTCTCCTCGGCCAACTCGTTGAAGCTTTGACAATTCCTGAGGGTGTGGGATGATTTGAGCTCCCCTCGCTCGTTTCTGAATCCGTGTAAAGAGCACGGTCCATCGAGTTGTTCTTTGGCAGAGCGGAATGCGCGAGTGCCGTCGCGTGGCTGCCTTGTCCTCCATTCTCGTCTCTGAGCCTGGGGCTCGTCTTTTGGGTTGTCTCGACGTTGTGGTCTGCTATCATCATGGTGCCTGCCGTTCCGGTCACCTGAGAAACCGTCGGCGACCATGTCAGGTCCTCTATCGTTGTAGAAGTTCCGTCTGGGTCGCTTCCTTCTTCTGTCGTCTCCTCTATCTCCGTTGTAGTCGTAGTCGTACTCCGATCGTGCAGTGTGGGTTTCTGTTTCATTACGAACGGAGTCTTATCCGTCCGCCCAGCTGTTGGCTAGTTCTAACAGCCATGCGAGTGTTCGGACTTTCATCTGTCCGAGCTGCTCCTTAAATTCGACGCGCTGAACACCTCGCCTGAATGCGTCGATCGCACTTTCGTCCGAGATGTCTTCCGCTGAGTTCTTGAGTATCGTCCATCGCTGGATGTATGCTCGCAGGGCCTCCCTCGTTCCTTGTTTGCATGCACGCAGCTCCTCGAGTGAGGCTGGTCGCTTGTATGTGGATTTGAAGTTTTCTATGAAGGCTCCTCGGAACTGGCTCCAGGAGCTGATGGATCCGCGCCGAAGATTTTTCAGCCAATGTCGAGCGGAGCTCTCGAGCATGAGTTGCACGTACTGCATTGCCGTAACGTTGGTTCCTCTTTGGAATTTGACCGCTGTTAGGTAGTCGTCGAGCCATGCCTCCGGCTCCTCGAGTCCGTTGTACTTTAGTGTCGTGGAGTTCAGTTTGAACCCGTTGGGCATACGCGTCTCACGTATGGCACGTGTGAAGCAGAGTGCTCCACATGGCTCGATTTCCTCGTCGGAAGCTTCTTCCTCCGAGTACTCTTCGCGTGCTGCGCGTCTTCGCCTACTGCAGTTGACTCTATTCTGCGTGATGTCGTCTCGCGCGTCTCGCCGAGTGCTGCGGCGCCTGCCGTTGTCGTCGCTGTCGCGTTTCTTGTGCTTGTCGGAGCGCCTGCGTCTGTCGTCGTTACTGTCGTCGTCGTCATCGTCTGGTGAACTGGGGTCCCTGTCCGGTGTCCGCTCGCGAGTCTGCCGCTTTGCGCTGGATTTCTTAGGTACCAAGGCGTCGATAGCGTCCTTCATTATCTGAAGAGCTATGGAAGTGTAACGATCCGTTTTTCCCTTTCTGCTTTTCTGGGCACGGGACATGTAGTCTTGGGCACTTATGAGTGCTTCTGCCAGAGTGAGGGGCTCCTCTTCGTCGTCGTCCTCCTTTGACCTGAAGTCGTCTTCCAGTTTTCGCACTACTCTCGCCCTTTCTGTCTTCCGCAGGTTGTTGAGTTTCGATCTATTGCGGATGGGGGAGTCGTGGCCTGGCGAGTCACTTCTGGGAGATTGTCTGCGACTGCTTTTCCTTTCGGGTTCCACTTTTGCTTGTTTCTCCATGGCTAGGCGCCACTGTCTCGTCTGCTTGGTTAGCTCTCCCGCTAGCTTGTTGTATGCCCTTAGCTCGTCTCTTGAGGCATCTGATGGTAGCAACCCGCCGCGAGCGACTGCTTCCTTTACCATTGGCATCGATTCTACCGCTGCGGCCGGGGTTTGTTGCCTGCTGCGTGATGGCTGGCTTCCTTGCCTAGGTGCTTGCTGTTTGTTGCTTAGCGGCTGACTGCCGTTCTGATCGCTGGGACTGTTATTGCCGGGACCTGCCGCCCTGTTGTTGGTTGGGGTGTCTTGACGAGTGCCCGGGTCATCGATTCGTCCGTTGTTACCTGACTTTGACGCGCCAACTTCTACCATGAACACCTGTGATGGTGTCCTTGACGTCTTCTTGATGATACGTGCGATCGTGCTTCTCCATGATGGGGCTTCACTCGGGTGGTCGTGAGTAGCATGGAGCCGTGAGTCGGGTGGGTAGCTACAACCGCCAGATAGGTTGGCCGTGCTGGCGGCGTCCGCTACGGTCGTTGCTGCAGGTGTTCCCATGGGCGCACGGGTGCCGTCGATGAGGATAAGGGTACCCCAATGGTTGATGTAGATCTGATACGCTCCGAAGATCAGATTGACGTCGGAGTGTAGATTGGCGAAGGCTGGCTTGAGGGCCGGGAGGTGGGCCATGAATCCGAGGGACTCGAATAGGTTGGATCTTGCCGGAGCCATCGAGTCGATGAGTGCTGATGATGATGAGGCCGCCGAGATCGCGTTCCCAACCTGCGCGGTTCCCACAGACGGCGCCAATTGACGGGGATCAACCCCGGCAAATTCCATGGTCAGGGACCCTGGGTTAGTCATGAGAGGCACAGGTTGGACGATAGCTCGTCGGCAAACAGGAAGGCTCGATCCTGCTCGATATTATTGATTGGGAAGATGCGATTACAGTGGAGGCCAAGGCTGGAGCGCTCAAGGCTAGGGTTACAGGTGAGATTCGATGTCTTTGGCGTTGCCCCTCCTAGCCCTTATATACCGGGCTAGGTCTCGGGGAGTTCATCTACGTGTATAGGTAAACTTTCCTAACCCTAGCTTGCTCCATACGGCAGGTCTTCGCACCTTCCTTGTGAGTCGAGAAATCCTACGTCGGTGCCAACTAGTGGGCCGAGGACGTATCTTCATGGGCCTTCTGCCTTCATGGACACCAGGTAGGCTCATCCGTAGGAGTCGTGGGGTCACCCCCTCGTCAACGGTCTTGCTGGTTTTTATCGACGTTTCGTGAAAGACTTTAGTACTATTGCTGCACCGTTGAATGAATTGACTAAGAAAGGTGTGCCTTTTGTTTGGGGCGTTGCCCAAGACCTTTCATTTGATGAGTTGAAACGTTTGCTTACTTCTGCACCATTACTTGCATTACCATATTTTACTAAGCAATTTGAAGTTGAATGTGATGCTAGTGGTATAGGCATTGGTGGTGTCTTGATGCAAGAAGGTAGACCTATAGCTTATTTCAGTGAGAAGCTTTCTGGTGCTAGATTAAATTATCCTGTTTATAATAAGGAATTGTATGCACTTGCCAGAGTTCTTGAAGTTTGGCAACATTACTTGTGGCCAAAAGAATTTATCATACATTCTGATCATGAAGCTTTGAAATGTCTGAAAGCTCAATCTAATTTGCATAGACGCCTAGCTAAGTGGGTTGAGTTCATTGAGTCTTTTCCCTACATCATCAAATATAAGAAAGGGAAAGATAATGTTGTTGCTGATGCTCTCTCTAGGAAGAACATGTTATTGACACATCATGATGTTAAAATTCCTGGATTAGAGAGTTTTTGTGATTTATATGCATCTGATCATGATTTTGCTGAACCATATCGTTTATGTTTGCTTCGAAATGCATGGGACAAGTTCCACATCCATGATGGATTTTTGTTTCGAGCTAACAAACTTTGTGTTCCAGAATCGTCTGTGCGTTTTCTATTGTTGCAGGAATCACATGCAGGAGGATTGATGGGTCACTTTGGGCGTGAGAAGACACTACTCATGCTTGTTGATAATTTTTATTGGCCCAGGATGAGGCGTGATGTGGACAGGTTTGTTCGACGCTGCATTGTATGCAACACATCCAAGTCCAAACTGAAGCCTCACGGTTTGTATACTCCACTATCGGCTCCTACCACACCTTGGGAAGATATTAGTATGGACTTTGTGTTAGGATTGCCACGCACTAAATATGGTCATGATAGTATATTTGTGGTAGTGCATAGATTTTCTAAGATGGCACATTTTATTGCATGCCATAAGAGCGACGATGCGTCGCATGTTGCTAACCTGTTTTTCAGGGAGATTGTACGCTTGCATGGAGTGGCCAAGAAAATTGTTTCTGACAGGGATGTGAAGTTTGTGCGCTACTTCTGGAAGACACTTTGGGGCAAGTTGGGGACCAAGTTGATGTTCAGCACTACATGTCATCCCCAAACTGATGGTCAAACGGAGGTGGTGAATAGAACATTATCACAATTGCTGCGAGCTATGATCAAGAAGAATCTGCGTGAATGGGTGGAGTGTTTGCCACATGTGGAGTTTGCTTATAAGAGGGAAGTACATACTACTACTCAGCTTTGTCCTTTTGAAGTGGTGTATGGTTTCAAGCCTATTACACCTCTTGATTTGATGCCTCTTCCATTGCAGGAACGAGTTAATATGGAGGCATCCAAACGAGAAGATTATGTGAAGAAGATCCATGAGAAGACCCGAGAGGCTATTGAGAAGCAATGCAAGAATGTTGCTGCTGCAAGGAACCAGTCACGGAAGCAAGTTCTATTTCTGCCTGGAGATATGGTTTGGGTGCATTTGCGCAAGGATAGATTTCCAGGGATGAGGGATTCCAATTTGAAGCCACGTGGTGCTGGTCCTTACAAGGTGTTAGCCAAGATCAATGACAATGCCTACTCGATTGATATTCCCATTGCTGAGTTTGGTGGCGCTAGCAACAGTTTCAACGTTGCTGATTTATCACCATACATGGGAGATGACCTTGGAGCGTCGAGGTCGACGCCTTTTGAAGGGGGGGGGAGATGATGAGGACATCCCTACTACCAACACATCTCCAGTTCATCATGAAGAACAAGTTGATTAAACAAAGAAGAAGGATGATGAAATCAGAATTGGACCTATTACAAGAGCTCGTGCAAAGTTGATAGAACAACAGGTGAACTCGCTCTTAGTAGATTCTGATATGTTATGTAATGAGAACTTTATACTGCGTAAATCTTTGTATGTTTGCATAATCAGGTATCATGACGAAGAAGAGGATCCAGAAGGAGGAGAAGATGAAGGAAGCTCCAACTTTCGGACGTACGACCCTTTTCGGACGTCCGACATCGGAGGACAGGATCTACGACGCCTCGATGACCTCGAGTTACAGAAGGGTTACGGACATCCGACGGGATTCAGACGTCTGACACGACGGATTTCCGACATGGAACGGACGTCCGACATGAAGATCTTCGCGACGACCCCCGAGTACAGAACCGATGTCAAAACAGCCGGAAGTCCGACACGATTCGGACGTCCGACACATCGGATGTCCGAAACCCATCGGACGTCCGAAAGAGTTTGACACCCCCTAGCTTATAAATACCGGACCCCCTGCGAGTTTTAGGGTTAGACCATGTTTAGATAAACCCTAGTTCTTGAGAATAGCTACAAGCTTTCATCTTGAATCATATACTTCAATTCGTATCGATCTGAAGTGTTGCTACTGCAAGTTTTGTGTGATCTGTTGTTCCAATTAGTAGATTGCAAATTACCGTCTCGTGGTCGACGACTACGTTGCGCAAGTGTGTGAAGTTGTGAATATCCAAAGGGTAGAAAGCTGTCGCATTTGCAATAGGGATCTAGCGAGGAGAGTTCATCGGCTACATACAAGTTATCTATCATCGCCCTCATATTCACCGTTCGCTTACTGTGAAGACCGGGCCACCCCATATCACCTCCCGTCGCACAGGAGCGCGTCGTGCACCACCGGCCGGAGCCGCCGCCCCGGGGACGCAGAACTCCAACCAAGGAGGCACCAGATCCTCGTCGCCCCTTCACCGGCAGCTGCGCGGCGAGCTGGCGGTGACCTCCGGAGGCGACGAGGTGGAGGGAGAGAAGGGGAGGAGGGTGGCGGCGGCCTAGGGTTTGGGCCGCCCGAGTCGCCAAATGAGGAAGCACGTTACGGTGACATGTCAATACACTGGAGAATCTTAATCGTTTAGTATCCCTAGTAGCAATACGACATGTCCCTCCGTTTCATCCTTTGCCTTATCTTCTGATATCCTGATGTATTATATCATTCTGGGATAACACAAACCTTACGTATCAAAATTCAGAAAATGGTAAGACCTCTTAATAATTAATTATGCTAATTAAGTCAATGCTAACTGTGAAAAAGGACTATTTGAAGTGATAAGAAACAAGTTAACATATAGATAGCAACATAACTGGACAAAGAGTACCACATGAGTATATAGATTTGAATTATCAACACAAACAAAAATCATGGAAAGATATTTATGTAAAATAGAGATGCATACAAAAGAAAATAACATTATTCAATAGCATGACCCAAGATAAACTTTGTGTTTGCAAGTGATGACAAACATGACCAAAGAAAAACTTTATACACTGAGAACTACTTTGATCATTCTGTACGGGCAACATCATGGATAGAAATCAAAGCATTGGCAGTCGAGGAAGCACGTTATGGTGACATGGCAATGCACTGGAGAATCTGAATCGTTTAGTATCCCTAGTAGCAATACGACATGTCCCTCTGTTTTATCCTTTGCCTTATCTCCTGATATCCTGATATGTATTATATCATTCTTGGATGACACAAATCTTACATATCAAAATTCGGAAAACGGTAAGACCTCTTAATAATCAATCAACTATACTAATGAAGTCAATGCTATCCGAGAAAAAGGACTATTTGAAGTGATAAGAAACAAGTTAACATGAACATAGTTGGAAGGAATGATTCTCATATAACCTTCCTGTTATTGAGTACATGGCTTAAATACAACGGGAGTAACAACCACCCCGCTTAGTGAGGCATGCATGCCTTAGTCCTATTTAACAGGACATGAACGTTACATACAATTCAACCCCACCCCCACCCCCAGCCAGAACTCCATAAGCTTGGACGTCGAGGCTGGAACGGAACTCGTGGAAAAACGGAGATGGCAAGCCTTTGGTTAATATGTCAGCAAACTGAGAGCTCGAAGGGACGTGAAGGACACGCGCTTCACCCAGGGCAACTCGATCACGCACAAAGTGCAGATCGATCTCGATGTGCTTGGTGCGTTGATGTTGCACGGGATTGCTCGCCAGATAAGATGCGCTGATATTACCACAATAGACCATAGCGTCTCGTTGAGGCGGGAACTTGAGTTCATGGAGAAGTTGTCGTAGCCAGCAGGACTCCGCCACACAATTCGTGACGCCGCAGTATTCTGCTTCGGCACTGGAGCGAGATATGGTGGCATGTCGCTTCGAAGACCAGGAGATGAGATTGGAGCCGAGAAATACACTGAACCCTGAAGTGGATTTGCGTGTGTCAAGACACCCTGCCCAATCTGCATCTGTATACGAAGAATCCACTTGATGAGTTGCATATGAGTGTCACGAGGTTCATGCATGAACAAGCAGACCTGTTGGACAGCGTAGACATGTCTGGCCATGTTAGTGCGAGATGCTGTAAGGCGCCGACCAAGCTACGGTAATGAGTGGGATTGGAAATAAAATTTCCATCATAAAGAGACTGTCTAGAGGTGGTGTCAATGGGAGTTGAAAGTAGCTTGCAGTTTAACATGTTGGCATGCTCTAAAATCTAGGCATATTGTTGTTGACAGAGAAACATGCCCAATTTTTTGGGGGTGACGTTGATGCCAAGAAACTGGTGTAGTGTGCCCAAATCGGTCATAGAGAACTCAGCCTTGAGTGATGAAATGATATGATGAAGTGTGTTGGTGGAGTTGGTAGTGAGGATGATGTCATCGACGTACACAAGCAGATAGGCAACTGACTAACCTTGATGAATGATGAACAGGGAAGTGTCACTCTTGGAGCCATGGAATCCAATGGAGAGCAAAAAATTATGAAAGAAAAGAAACCAAGTACGGGGTGCCTGCTTGAGACCATATACCGAGTTGGAAGGAATGATTCGCAAATAACCTTCTTGTTACATAGTACATGGCTTAAATACAACGGGAGTAACAACCACCCCGCTTAGTGAGGCATGCAAGCCTTGATCCTATTTACCAGGACATGAACATTACATACAATTCAACAAACATAGCCACATAACTGGACAAATAGTACTGCGTGAGTATATAGATCTTGGATTATCAACACGAACATAAGTGTTTGCAATCTAGAACTGTAACAAAAGGAGATATATTCATTTCACTAATGGAAGGAAAACCTAGTCATTTAGTTACATACCACAGGGACATACAAACTTGCCTTACCTAACAATCTTCAAAATTTATGAGGTAGTTTGGATTCCCAATTTAACATCAAAAAGTTAAACTTAAACCAGTTCACACTCTACAAAGTGCTACGTATGGTTGGAGAGACTTGTGATTGAACACATGAGCAAACCTCTCTCCGCCCTATTCTCCTCTACACCGAACTCCTTGAGCTTGTGTAGTTTTCACTCACGGTAGATGCTTCAGACAATCTCAGAAATCTTTGTCATACTTTCTCTTCGCAGCGCTAATTTCTCCTCGGGAAAAACTCTCTGAGATTTGTATCGGATTTGAGCAGATTCTCCTCGGCATAAATCTCGACCAACTAAACCCCTCTTAATAGTACTATTTCTCTTAGGACTCAAAGAAGTAAAAGAAACTACGAAAAATACTATGTCTTGATCTAGCTTTAGCTTTCTGTTCGGCAAGTTTCACTTCGTGAACATCTTCTTGCTCAAGCTCATTTTTAGGGGCCGTCTTCCTTCCTTTGTTTCAGCTCACAAGGTTTGTATTCTACACGTTGAGTCTTCCTTCGAAGATCCACCAATTTTCTCTGTTCTCCAGAAACCTAACTATTTTTTTGCACTTACAAACAATGCTAGTTCCTTATTTTTTTGCGGTGACAATGTTAGTTCCTTTATACTGTTATGATCATTAATATCTAAAACAACAAGGGGCAAAACTTGCTCTTATAGGATGCCAATGGGTTTCTCTTTAGTTTGCTTAATAAAACTCTTTAACGTTTGTTGTACATATTGGGTGCGAATTATTTAAAACTTTGTGAAAAAGTTGAATTAAAAATTTGAAATGAAAATAATTTATGTGATTATTGAGAATATATATGTGTATTGCATATAGCTAACTTGGATTTTTATTTTTGTGATTATGAGTGAAATAACAGACAACCAAAAGAGTTTGGATAGGCGGACGTTGACAACTTGTGTCACTGGTGTGCTTTATCCATGACAAACACCTATCCATCTCTAGCACAACATCTTTCATAGTGACGAGATGCTTCTATCATTGAATATCAAATTTTGAATCAAATTCATACAAGAAAATTCTACATATTTTTTAATCAAAAAATTAGAAATTTCGATGGTCTAGTGCAATAGCATGTCTGAAAGAAGCCTAAGGGTGGACCAAAGAAGTAAACATGACCAAACCTAGTTATATGGGCTCTATTGCACGGATTGACCCGTGCATGTATTTTTTATCTATTGAATATGGCACGCCGTGTCGAGTAGACTTTCGGTTCTCCATGAAACAAGGCTAATCCCTGAATAAGTGAAGATAGACCTTAAGGCCAGGCATGACACATTCTTCAAATCGCGAACCGACAAGACACGGCTCGACCCAAGTGGCACGCTGATAACCCACAAGTGTAGGGGATCGCAACAGTCTTCGCGGGTAGGTATAACCCAATTTATTGATTCGACACAAGGGGAGCCAAAGAATACTTATAAGCCTTAGCAGTTGAGTTTTCAATTCAACCACACCTGAAAAATCACTAGATAAGATATAAGTAGCAACGGTGTGTTGACGGGTGTAGCCTTAAAGACATCCCCAATCACCAACACCACAAAGTATTAACAAAGTAGTAGCAACAAAGAGAGAAATAGTAACAATGAAGGCAATAAAGATGAAAGATGGACCGGGGTTCAAAGTTTAACTAGTGTTAACTGATACGTCCAAAACGTATCTATAATTTCTGCTTGCTCCATGCCTCTTTTGTGTGATATTGCTATGATATTGATGAACTTCCATACACTTTTGATCATATTTGGACTAACTTATTAACTCAGTGCACCCCAGTGCTAGTTCCTGTTTTCTGCTGTTTCTCTATTTCAGGTTTCCCCCGTATTAAAAGTGCTCCAAAAATTCGGGAAAAATCCAATAAAAAATCAACGCTTCGGAAGCTTCGGGAATCACCGATGGGGGGGGGGGGGCAGAGGGGACCCACCAGACGCCCTCCTGGCGCGCCCTAGGGTGGGGCCGCGCTAGGGGGCCGCCTGGACCCCTAGTGGCCCCATGGCTGCCCCCCTTCGCCCATATATTCTCCGTGATGCAAAACCCCCGTGACGGGAACCCTTTTTCGCGATCTCTCCTCTGTTCCGCCACCGCCGCGCTTCGAAGATCGGGAGCACCAGAAGACTTCTTCCCGGCACCCTGCCGGAGGGAGGAACCACCTTCGGGAGCTTCTCCACCACCATGTATGCTTCCCGGATGAACCGTGAGTAGTCCACCTTGGACCATGCGCCTATGATCAGTAGCTATGTGTTGTTCTCCTCCCCTCTTTGTTCTTCATGGATTAGACCTCGTGACCTGCCCTACATGATCAAGGCACATATGTAATCTTTCTGCTGTTGCTATGTTGAGTTTGCTGGAATCCGATGGATTATGAGACTATGTTCAGATTGTGTTTGAGTAATATATTTGATTCCCCTCTTTTATATTTATGTTCTTGAGTAATTCTTGCATGTTCTCCATTGCTGTTTATTGCTTTGGCCAAGTAGTAGGTAGTGACTCCAAGAGGGAGCGTTATGCATGATTGTGGGTTCATGCCCCCTGATGACTAGCTTGAGTGACAGAAACATGAGTCTAGGGGATGTGCTATTGCCACAAGGGAGAAAACAACGGTGCTTGTACTTGCGGGGTGCAAGGATTGTTTAATTTACGCAAAGTTCTTTAATGCAGTTGTCTGTTGCTTTGAGTTTACACTTTGGGTGGGATTCGCAACTTAATACCAGCGAGATGTTCTGGATAGATATCTCAAGGTGGATGATTAGTAGGTAGATGCAGATGGATTTCGGTCTACTTGTCTTGGCGTACCGCGCATGCCTTTGAGCCTCTTCCTTTCTTTATAGCATAGTTAGCATTGGTTTGCGCACATAATCCTGTCAATTTCCGAACTGTAATGTGTTTACCTCGCATGGCTATTTTATCGTCTTTTGGGAGAGAGACATCACTAGTGAACATCATAGGACCCCGGTCCATATTTCCGATACTGTTTATGCCCGCTATTTATTTACTTCTTTATTTACTTTTCCGTTGCTATCACTATCATTATTATCCCGTGCGTTTGATCCTTTGTAAACAACAAAGCCGGAGAGATTGACAACCTCTCTGGACTCGTTGGGAGCAAAGTTATTTGTTGTGAGTGCAGGTCCAGGTCAAGGAAGAAACTTTAGTCTTAAAAACGGTGCCATTGTTTCCTTGCCACCTACTTGTCGATCTTGGAGTCCTACTGTTCGATCCTCAACCTTGGTATCTTCACCAAGGGAAATTGCCGCTATCTACATCTCAACCTTCCACTTTGGATAACCAACGAGTGGGCGAGATCTCGCACCATCAAAAGCAATTTCTGGCGCCGTTGCCGGGGACTCCGCTCTTCAAGATAGGGGAGTTGCACACTATCTTTTATCTTTGCTTTTTAGTCTTGTTAGTTTACCCTTTAGTTTTTATCTTCGTGTCTTATATCAAAAATCCAAAAAAATAGTATGTCTAGTTCCTTACTTGCCAATCAATGTCTGACTTCTTTGAAACTAGATCTTATTGGCATGGAGGATTCACCGAGGATCAACAAAAGTGGTACAAGGAATACCGCTTGTCTCAAAAGGGGATACACTTATGGAAACAAATACATCAGTTGTATGAGTATGCTAGAAACTTGTGCTCAATATATAATATATCTTTTTGCAGGGATGAATCTTGTTGCTTTATGAGGCACAACCACCTTGCTTTCCAATGTGAGTACAATGATGATGAAACCTTTGCTTCTTATGCTAAGAGAAATTATGATTTTGATGATGCAGAGCAAATAGAAGAATTTGTTGCTTATAAGGGTGCCTATGAAATTACTTCTCTTCTTAAAAATATTGATGATGCCCCTTACAAATATGAGAGTCTTGCTATACTTAACTATTGTTTGGAAAATTATGATGCAAATTATTATATTACTGATCATCTTGAGAGAATCTCTCCCACAAAGGAAGAGACTAATGTTTTGCAGGACTCTATTGAAGAAGAAATTGTTGAACTTGAAAGCCCCTTGGATGAAAAAGAGGAGGAGAGTGACGAACAAAAGGAGGAAGAATGGAGCCATCCATGTCTACCTTCTAATGAGAGTAACTCTTTGACTCTTACCTTATATGAGTTTTATGATCCTTTGGATTCTTTTGAAATATCCCTTTTTGATGAAGTTGATGCCTTCTATACTTTTGGCCAAGATGCCACTATGGATGATGCTTACGAAGATGAACTCTCTATAGTTCCTTATGTTAAGCATGAAATTATTGCTCTTGCACCCACACTTTATTGTCCTATTATCCTTTTAAAATCTCCAACTCCGGAGAATTTTCCTCTTATCAAATCTCAATGTGATGGGTTGCATTTATCTTATGATCCTAAAAACCGTGTTGAAAACAATACACGTGTGCTTGTAAGTCATGAACAATATGATTTATATGATAGTTATATTCTTGATGTTGTTCATGATACTACTGAAAATTAATTTGAGAGAGGAAAGTTTGGTTATAGAAACTTCCATGTGACAAAAACACCTCTCTCTAAACTGAAACTTTCGATGTTGTTCTTGTTCCACCTTCCTATGCATGTCACTTTGTGCTTCTTTGATTTATTTTCTTATGAGATGTCTATGCATAGTAAGTGGGTTAGGCTTAAATGTGTTTCATATTTTCTTCTTGATGCTCTCTTTTGCTTCAAAATTCTTATTGTTGTGAGAGCATCTTCTATAATATTTAAGCCTAGCTAATGGCTTTAAAGAAACGCTTTCGGGAGGCAGCCCACAACGAATTTAGGTTTTCCTTTTTTTTTCTTCTGTTTTTAGTGGTCTTGATGATTGTTACTACTGTAGCAAGATCATTGTATCTCTACTTTTCAAGCTTTGTGCCATTTATAGCCTCATATGACAAGGGAAGTGAAAGTTGTGACATGTTGTCCAGAAAACAGATTCTGTCCTCATGACGGGAAAAATCACAGAAAAATACCAGTTCATCTTTTTGCGCTTAATTTTTTACACATCATGCTCTATACAATTACGGAACTTTCGTATGTTCTGAGTTTTTTGATTTGAGTTGCATAAGTATCCCTAAAAAATTCTTTACTACCTGCTGGTCTGTTTTTCACATATTCTGTCATGTTTTGCCTTTTCTTCGTTTTGCAAACCTTAAGCTTGCTTTTTCTTTGCAAAAACTTTTTGGAAATCTTGAGAAACAGTAGCTATTCAAGAATATCCTTATTTATAGTAGAGAAAAAATTATTTTATTATGGGTACTAACCTCGCTAATCAGATTATGATGAGTTATGTATCAAGGGAGTTTTCAAGTGTGCGAGGGAAGATGATGAAAGAAGATTCAGGAGTTTCAATCGCTGAAGCCTGGGGATTACCCCATTCATCCCCAAGAAATATTCAAGGAGACTCAAGCGTCTAAGCTTGGGGATGCCCCCGTGCATCCCCTTCTCCATCAACAATTATCACTTCGTCTTTCGTTTCACTATATTTTTATCACTTCATGCGTTATGTGCTATGCTTGGAGCGTCTCGCTCTTAGGTTATATTTTTAGTTTTATTTAGCTTTTCTTGCTGTTCATAACAAGTTAGAACCCAGCTTTCTTTGTGTGGGAGAGAAACACGCCCCACTTTCAAAATCTAGAACACAACATAGGATTATTCATGCTTATCTTTGCTGCGTGTGTTCTTTATATTTTTCATAGCTACTGTCATGTTTAGCTCTTAGTTTTCATGCTTATCTTTTTAAGAGCTTCTGTTTAGTTTGTTGCTGGAACTCTCTTGAGTTTTCATGTTTATCTTGTTTAGAGAGTTTGCCTGTTGCACTGAGTTTTGTGTCCTGACTTGGAGTAGGTAATTGAGGTTGCTATTCTTTTGTAGTAGTAACTTGCAATAGTTTTGAGGTATTGCTTTGAGTAATGTTTGGAATTTTGGTGTCAAGAGATTTAGCCTATTAGTGATAGATGTCATATTTTTGGAAATCCGTGTTTATTTTCAAAACCTACAAAATTAGTTGAGAACTTTAGCTACTAGATGGATCACTACTCTTCTGAGCGGTCGAATATTAGAGTACACTCATGTACCATGAGTCGAGGATGCGCAAGGATAACCAAACCCCCATACACTCCTCCTCGGGGTACTTGTCTCTTTGTGAAACCTCCTTATTAGATTGAGAGTTACCGATAATAAGTGCATGAGTTCTTCAGACTAATGTGAGTATTCGAAAGTTGACACTTGGACCTACCCATATTTTTCTAGCCTCTCCTGTACCGTGCATTGCCTTCTCACTCCGAGAGTTGGCGTCCACCACCGCCGGTACATCCAGAACCTTGGCATGATATGCTCTGTCATCATAAACCTCCTTATATCCTTCCTCAAAACAAACACCATACCTACCTATCAAGGCATTTCCATAGCCTTTCCGAGATACATTGCCATGCAACATCCACCTTCTCATGACTTGATCTTCATGTCATACATGCTACTTGCTTGATCGATGAGCCGCATGCTAGTTGGGCCTTGCCCTAATCATTGCTACATGACGCGCTAGTATCATTGCATATCCTGCTACACTGGCAGAGGCATCAATTTGCATACTTCATGATAGTTACATTTTCTTTATGATTTGAGTACCTTGTAAAGTGTGAAAGATCTTGTATACTTCTTGTAATATATAGAGTGTTGCCCCTGGAGTGAGGAAAAGATCCCAAAGAGGACAAAATCAAAAGATCCCAAAGAGGACAAAATTAAAAGATCCCAAAGAGGACAAATGAGAGAAATAGAAAGAGTCATTGAGGCCACCAAAAAAATACAAAAATAGAAAAAAGAGAAAAAGAATTAAAAAGAGAGAAGGGGCACACTACTATTCCTTTTGAGAGATCCACACTCGTACTTCCTCTTCTATCTTGTACTCCATAGGGATTATCATTCATGCATATAGCTATGTGGGGACCTTCACACTATAGAACTTGGCTCGTATATTTCAATGATGAGCCTCCTCAAATGAGCTCTAGGTCTTCTTGAGCAAGCAAGTTGGATGCACCCCCACTAGTTCCATTGGAGAGCTTACCTTAGCTCATATGTGCATCCGTTGCATTGCAATCCCTACTCCTCACATCATATCTATCATTTGGCTTTCTCTTGCCTATGATTGTCCTCAATGATGTGAGACTTTCACACCTTTTTTGACTTCCTCCTCCACCATATTCTCTCTTTGCCATCCTAAGTGTCAACTTTCCTTGCTTACGCTCATCCATTGCATGAGTGCTCAAAATATCAAAAAGGAGTGGATCATTTTGACTAGTAGCTGGCTAGTGGTCTGGGGATGAGTCAAGATAAGATTCCAAAGAAGACCAAGTGTGAAACTTTAGTAGATTGAGTTCTCAACACAAAAATACTTTTTTCTCTTGTATATCCCTATCCCTTTCTTGCACGCAAACACCATTTGGAGACATTCGAGTCACGGACAGCAAGAGCTCTTGCACCTTTATGTTCTTATGTTGCTTGTTTCAATGCTAATATAGACTCTTGCCTGTTATGACTTGAATTGAATTACATGCCTTGATTACTTTACTTAAAAGTTCTTATATGGTTTTTAGCATGTCACCACATAAATTATTTTTGTTATCATTTACCTACTCGAGGATGAGCAGAAATTAAGCTTGGCGATGTTGATACGTCAGAAACGTATCTATAATTTCTGCTTGCTCCATGCCTCTTTTGTGTGATATTGCTATGATATTGATGAACTTCCATACACTTTTGATCATATTTTGACTAACTTATTAACTCAGTGCACCCCAGTGCTAGTTCCTGTTTTTTGCTGTTTTTCTATTTCAGGTTTCCCCCATATTAAAAGTGCTCCAAAAATTTGGGAAAATCCAATAAAAAATCAGCGCTTCGGAAGCTTCGGGAATCACCGAGGGGGGGCCAGAGGGGACCCACCAGGTCCCCAGGTGCCCTCCCGGCGCGCCCTAGGGTGGGGCCGCGCTAGGGGGCCGCCTGGACCCCTGGTGGCCCCATGGCTGCCCCCCTTCGCCCATATATTCTCCGTGATGCAAAACCCCCGTGACGGGAACCCTTTTTCGCGATCTCTCCTCTGTTCCGCCACCGCCGCGCTTCGAAGATCGGGAGCACCAGAAGACTTCTTCCCGGCACCCTGCCGGAGGGAGGAACCACCTTCGGGAGCTTCTCCACCACCATGTATGCTTCCCGGATGAACCGTGAGTAGTCCACCTTGGACCATGCGCCTATGATCAGTAGCTATGTGTTGTTCTCCTCCCCTCTTTGTTCTTCATGGATTAGACCTCGTGACCTGCCCTACATGATCAAGGCACATATGTAATCTTTCTGCTGTTGCTATGTTGAGTTTGCTGGAATCCGATGGATTATGAGACTATGTGCAGATTGTGTTTGAGTAATATATTTGATTCCCCTCTTTTATATTTATGTTCTTGAGTAATTCTTGCATGTTCTCCATTGCTGTTTATTGCTTTGGCCAAGTAGTAGGTAGTGACTCCAAGAGGGAGCGTTATGCATGATTGTGGGTTCATGCCCCCTGATGACTAGCTTGAGTGACAGAAACATGAGTCTAGGGGATGTGCTATTGCCACAAGGGAGAAAACAACGGTGCTTGTACTTGCGGGGTGCAAGGATTGTTTAATTTACGCAAAGTTCTTTAATGCAGTTGTCTGTTGCTTTGAGTTTACACTTTGGGTGGGATTCGCAACTTAATACCAGCGAGATGTTCTGGATAGATATCTCAAGGTGGATGATTAGTAGGTCGATGCATATGGATTTCGGTCTACTTATCTTGGCGTACCGCCCATCCCTTTGAGCCTCTTCCTTTCTTTATAACATAGTTAGCATTGGTTTGAGCACATAATCCTGTCAATTGCCCAGCTATAATTTGTTTACCTCGCATGGCTATTTTATCGTCTTTTGGGAGAGAGACATCATAGGACCCCGGTTCATATTTCCGATACTGTTTACACCCGCTATTTATTTACTGCTTTATTTACTTTTCCGTTGCTATCACTATCATTATTATCCCGTGCGTTTGATCCTTTGTAAACAACAAGGCCGGAGAGATTGACAAGCTCTCTGAACTCGTTGGGAGCAAAGTTATTTGTTGTGTGTGTAGGTCCAGGTCAAGGAAGCAACTTTAGTCTTAAAAACGGTGCCATTGTTTCCTTGCCACCTACTTGTCGATCTTGGAGTCCTACTGGTCGATCCTCAACCTTGGTATCTTCACCAAGGGAAATTTCCACTATCTACATCTCAACCTTCCACTTTGGGTAACCAACTAGGGGGCGAGATCTCGCACCATCAGTAACTCTCCAAGAAAAAGAACAAGTGTTGGGTGCACAAATTACAGTTGGGCAATTGACAAAACTGCACTAACTCTAGCCAATTGAACAAACTAGAGCATCCTAGTCTAAGAACCAAACGTAGGCATGTGTTCCGTATGTAGTTGTACGTGCTTGCAAGAACTTTGCACAATATCTTTTTTTCCTACCATCCCACTACAAACGGGGCCAATTAAGGAACTTATGGAGATTAAGGTGCTCCTGTCAAAGAGCACCGGAACAAAGCATTAACACTCTATGAACACATGTAATCCTCAAATTATAGCCCATCCCATTTGGTGTCCCAAGTTGTCACCATTGAGATCGCCGATTACGGACTATAACAGGTGCATACAACCATAGATAAGATCTAGAACAACAATTATAATCATGCAACAATAAAGTGCTCAGATATGAAATCATGCTACTCGTGCACTAGTAACAAGCATTAAGAACAACAAATTGCAGCAACAATAATTCATAAACTTCTTAGGACTGAATAACAATGTAACAATTCATCGGATCCCAACAAACACAACACCAATTACATTATATGGATCTCAATCACGTAGGATAGCTCATGAGAACTTTGTATTCAAGATCTAGGGGGAGAAGATACCACATAGCTACTTCCAAGAACCCGTAGTCCAAGGGGAACTACTCAAGAAGCATCATGGAGCGAAGAAGGGTTGATGAAGATGACCCCGGGGGCCAAGGCCCTCTCCAGGAGGGTACCAGAGCAGGATCCTGGTGACCCCGGAAGCTAGGTTTCGATGGCGACGGAGATCGGGATCGCTTCTGGAAAAAGGAGTTGGATATCTCGGGTTTTCGCGTCAGGAGAATACATAGGGCCAAAGGGGAGACCGGGGGGGTCCCAGGTCACCCAGGCGGCCAGGTGGCGTGGGTCCCCCCTGGCCGAGTCCAGAGGGCACCTAGGGGTTGTGGACATCCCTCAGAGCTCCTCCTCCAGCTGGAGGACTCTTTTGATGAATAAGAATTTTGGTATTTTTTTTGGGAATTTTCTGAGCAACTTCATTTTTGGACTTTTCTGCATTGCACAGACAAAAACAGACAGAAACTGGCAGTGGACTCTATATTAGTAGGTTAGTCCAATAAATGATTCAAAAGCATGGCAAAAATATGTAGCAATGACACAAAATGAGCATGGAGCAAGAAAAAATTATAGAAACGTTTGAGACGTATCAGCATCCCTAAGCTTAATTCATGCTCGTCCTCGAGTAGGTAAATGATAACAAGATAATTTTTGGTGTGACATGCTACTTAGGAGTAAAGGCAATCAATCTAATGTAATGAAGATACATAATTCAAAGATAAAGTGATATAGAGCAATAATCTATAGTTGGCATTAAAGAAAACAATGAAAGAATATATAGACAACTGAGCTTTTGTTGTTCGTGAATCGAATTTCTCCAGTCGGAGTTCACGTGCCAAGAGTGGGGAAGTTTTAGAGCATAAAAATACTGAATAGTTGTTGAGAACTCAATCTACTAAACTTCACACTTTGTCTCCTCGTAATCTTATTTTGACTCATCCCTAGACCACTAGCCAGGTACAAGTCAATTCGATCCTCTCCCTTTCGACTTTGAGCACTCATGCAATGGATGAGCACGAGCATGATACGTTTGCACTTAGGATGGCAAAATAGAATAATGAGGGGGATAGGAAGTCAAAAAGTGAGAAATACTCACACCAATGAGGACAATCATAGGCGAGAGAATGCCAAATGATAGATATGGTGTGAGGAGTAAGGATTGCCATGCAACATGCGGATGCACAAAGAGCTATAAGTGTATGAAAGCCCTCCAATGGAACTAGTGGGGATGCATCCAATTTGCTTGCTCATGAAGACCTAGAGCTTCCGAGGAGGCTCATCCTTGGAATATGTGATGACCCACAAGTGTAGGGGGTCTATCGTAGCCTTTTCGATAAGTAAGAGTGTCGAACCCAACGAGGAGCAGAAGGTATTGACAAGTGATCTTGAGATAGGAATGGCTGCAAGTAAGGAAAGGTAATTTTTTATGGGTGTTCTGGTATAAGCAAGAAGAGGGTAAAAGAAAATAAAATAAACTATGATAAGGTGCAGCAAGGTGGCCCAGTCCTCTTGTGCAAAGGATAAGCCGAAGGATTTAAACTTATAAGGGCTAAAGCGTTCTTGAGGACACACGGGAGAGATAGTCATGTGCCTTCGCCATATTCCGTATCAGTACTATGTTTTGTGTTGATAAGTGTTGTGTGGGTGAACCTATGCTAGTGCACTTTTTAGACTAAGATAATCACACTCTTATGATTAAACCTCTTGCAAGCATCCGCAAATACAAGAGAGAAATTAAAGCAAAGCCTAACCATAGCAATAATATTTAGGGCCCAACAATCCCTCGTGCAAAAGTGTGCGAACTGGGGTTTAGGTTTCTGTCACTCCGACAACCCACCATAAGCATACTTTATACACAATGCATTCCCCTAGGTCCTGAAAAAGGCGAAGTGTTGTGTGATACACGAGATACTTCTCGCTCCTTGGTGGTTACCCCAAGTGGAAGGTGAGATGTAGCGTAGCAGCAAGTTTCCCTTAGAAAATATGCTAAGGTTGAATATCGAACCAGTAGGACTCCAACAGATACAAGTAGGTGGTGAAGTGAACAATTGGCGCCGTTGACAATCTAAGGATTGCTAACTTCACCTGTACCTGCACACACAACAGATAGCTTTGCTCCCAACGAGTACAGAGGAGTTGTCAATTCCTCCGGCCTTGTTGTTTACAAAGGATAAAACGCACGAGATAATAGTGATAGTGATAGCTACGGAAAAGTAAATACTGAAAGTAAATTGAAGGCGTAAACAATGGTAGAGGTATGGACCGGGTCCTATGATGTTCACTAGTGATGTCTCTCTCCCAAAAGACGATAAAATAGCCATGCGAGGTAAACAAATTACAGCTGGGCAATTGACAGGATTATGTGCGCAAACCAATGCTAATTATGCTATGCAGAAAGGAAGAGGCTCAAAAGCATGGGCAGTACGCCAAAATAAGTAGACCGAAATCCAACTGCATCTACTACTAATCATCCACCTTGAGATATCTATCCAGAACATCTCGCTGGTATTAAGTTGCGAGCCCCACCCAAAGTGTAAACCCAAAGCAACAAACAACTGCATTAAAAAGCACTTTGCGTAAAGTAAACAATCCTTGCAACCGCGGTTACAAGCACCGTTGTTTCCCCCTTGTGGTAACAACACATCCCCTAGACTCATGTTTCTGTCACTCAAGCGTGTCATCGGGGGGGGGGCATGAACCCACAATCGAGCAAAACATTCCCTCTTGGGGTTACTACCTACTACTTGGCCAAAGCAATAAACAGCAACGGAGAACATGCAAGAATTACTTAGGAACAAAAATATAAGAGATAAGAACCAAATATATTACTCAATCAAAATCTTAACATAATCTCATAATCCATCAGATCCCATCAAACTCAGCATAGCAACAGCAGAAAGATTACAAAAGTGCCTCGATCATGTAGGGCGGCTCACTAGGTCTAAACCATGAAGAACAAATAGGGGAGGAGAACATCACATAGCTACTGATCAAGGACCCATGGTCCAAAGAAAACTACTCACGAGACATCTGGGAAGCATCCATGGTGGAGAGGAGACTCCCGGAGGAAGAGGTCTTCTGGTGCTCCCGATCTCGGAAGCGCGGCGGCGGCAGAACAGAGGCGAGATCGCGAAAAAGGGTTCTGTCCTCGAGGGTTTTCTGAGACGGAGAATATATAGGCGAAGGGGGCAGCCAGAGGTGGGCCAGGGGCTCCAGGCGCCCCTTGGCGCGGCCAGGGGTGGGGCTGCACCCTCTGGCCGCCTGGCCCCCCTGGCTCCCCTCTGGCCCCTCTCGGGCTCTTCATGATGCTTCCGGTACGCTGATTTTTCCTATATTTTCCCCGGAATTTTTCTGGTACTTTTAATAAGGGGGAAACCTTAAATAGAAAAACAACAGAAAACAGGAACTGGCACTGGGGTGCACTGGGTTAATAGGTTAGTCAAAATATGATTAAAAGTGTATGGAATTTCATCAATATCATAGCAGTATCACACAAAAGAGGCATGGAGCAAGCAGAAATTATAGATACGTTTTGGACGTATCAACATCCCCAAGCTTATTTCCTACTCGTCCTCGAGTAGGTAAATGATAACAAGCATAATTTCTGTGGTGACATGCTAATAACCATATAAGAACTTTTAAGTAAAGCAATTAAGGCATGTAATTCAATTCAAGTCATAACAAGCAAGAGTCTATATTTAGCATTGAAACAAGCAACATAAGAACATAAAGGTGCAAGAGCTCTCGCTGTCCGTGACTCGAATGTCTCCAAATGGTGTTTGCGTGCAATAAAGGGGATAGGGATATACGAGAAAAAGTATTTTTATGTTGAGAACTCAATCTACTAAAGTTTCTCACTTGGTCTTCTTTGGAATCTTATCTTGACTCATCCCCAGACCACTAGCCAGGTACAAGTCAAAATGATCCACTCCTTTTCGACATTTTGAGCACTCATGCAATGGATGAGCGTAAGCAAGAAAGTTGACACTTAGGATGGCAAAGAGAGAATATGATGGAGGAGGAAGACAAAAAAGGTGTGAAAGGCTCACATCAATGAGGACAATCATAGGCGAGAGAAGGCCAAATGATAGATATGATGTGAGGAGTAGGGACTGCCATGCAACGGATGCACATATGAGCTAAGGTAAGCTCTCCAATGGAACTAGTGGGGGGTGCATCCAACTTGCTTGCTGAAGAAGACCTAGAGCTCATTTGAGGAGGCTCGTCATTGGAATATACAAGCCAAGTTCTATAGTGTGAAGGTCCCCACATAGCTATATGCATGAATGATAATCTCTATGGAGTACAAGATATAAAACGGAGTACGAGTGTGGATCTCTCGAAAGGAATAGTAGTGTGCCCCCTTCTCTCTTTTAATTTTTTTTCTCTTTTTTGTATTTTTTTGTATTTTTTGGTGGCCTCAATGGCTCTTTCTATTCCTCTCTCATTTGTCCTCTTTGGGATCTTTTAATTTGTCCTCTTTGGGATCTTTTCCTCACTTTAGGGGCAACACTCTATATATTACAAAAAGTATAGAAGATCTTTCACACTTTACAAAGTACTCAAATCATAAAGAAAATGTAACTATCATGATGTATGAAAATGTATGCCTCTGCCAGGGTAGCAGGATATGCAATGATACTAGCGCGTCATGTAGCAATGATTAGGGCAAGGCCCAACTAGCATGCGGCTCATCGATCAAGCAAGTAGCATGTATGACATGGAGATCAAGTCATGAGAAGATGGATGTTGCATGTCAATATATCTCCGAAAGGCTATGGAAATGCCTTGATAGGTAGGTACGGTGGCTGTTTTGAGGAAGGATATAAGGAGGCTTATGATGACAGAGCGTATCCTGCCAATGGTTTGGATGTACCGGCGAAGGTGGACGCTAACTCTCGGAGTGAGAAGAAAGCAATGCACGACACATGAGAGGCTAGAAAAATATGGGAAGGTGGAAGTGTTAACTTTCGAATACTCACATTAGTCCGAAGAACTCATGCACTTATTATCGGTAACTCTCAATCTAATAAGGAGGTTTCACAAAGAGACAAGTACCCCAAGGAGGAGTGTATGGGGGTTTGGTTATCCTTGCGCATCCTCGACTCATGGTACGTGAGTGTACTCTAATATTCGACCCCTCAGAAGAGTAGTGATCCATCTAGTAGCTAGAGTTCTGAACTAATTAGTAGGTTTTTGAAAATAAACATGGATTGCCCAAAATACGACATCTATCACTAATAGATAAAGCTCTTGACACCAAAAGTACAAACATTACTCAAAACAACACCTCAATACTATTGCAAGTTACTACTACAAAAGAATAGCAACCTCAATTACCTAGTTCAAGTCAGGAGACAAAACTCAGTGCAAAAGGCAAACTCTCTAAACAAGATAAACATGAAAACTCAAGAGAGTTCCAGCAACAAACTAAACAAAAGCTCTTTGAAAATATAAGCATGAAAGCTAAGAGCAAAACATGACAGTAGCTACTGAAATATAAAGAACAAACACAACAAAGATAAGCATGAAAAGTCCTATGTTGTGTTCTAAATTTTGGAAGTGGAGCGTGTTTCTCTCCCACACAAAGAAAGCTGGGTTCTAACTTGTTATGAACAGCAAACAAAGCTAAATAAAACTAAAAACAAAACCTAAGAGCGAGACGCTCCAAGCATAGCACATAACGCATGAAGTGATAAAAATATAGTGAAACGAGAGACGAACTCATAATTGTCGATGGAGAAGGGGATGCTGATGGCGGAGAAGTTAATAGGTTTAGTTGGGTTGTCTTCCCTGTTAAACGCGCCAATAAACGATTCTTGATAACCCACAAGTCTAGGGGATCAATTGTAGCTTTTCGATAAATAAGATTATCGATCCCACGAGGAGCAGAAGGTGTTGATAAGTGATACTGGATAAGGAAAGGGTTGCAAACACTCAAAGGTAAATATTTAGGGGTTTTTGGTTTAAGTAACAGAAAAGTAAAAGACAGGCAAAGTAAACAGGCTAACTGAGGAGTAGCAAGTGGCCCAATCCTTTAACAAGGATAAGCCTAGGAACTGAACTTATAAAAGCTAAAGCGTTCTCGAGAAAACACGGGATAGATAGTCAAGTCACTTTGACCATACTCCGCCAAGTAATATGTATCGTATTGATAAGTGTCGGTGGGTGGATCAATGCTAGTACACCTTATAGACTAAGATAAGTGTACTCTTATGATTACACACCTTGCAAGCATCCGCAAATACAAGGTACTAATTAAGGCATAATCCTAACCACAACATTACGATCAAGGATCCATAACTCCCTTGTGAGAAAGTGTGCGAACTGGGGTTCAGGTTTCTGTCACTCCGGCAACCCACCATAAGCATCCTTTGTGCACAATGTATTCCTCTAGGCCCATGAAAGGTGAAGTGTTATGTGTTCGACTCACATAACACCACTAGAGAAATAACAACACAACTTAAGTATCAAACAACACATAATACTTCAACATCATATGACTACTAACAACTAGACTTCTCCCATGTTCTCAAGAACTAAAGTAACTACTCACAAGACATAAAAGAGATCATGATCAGAGGTGATAGATGGGTGGTAAACAATCTGGACACAATGATATTTCTCCAACAAAACTCAATAGCATTCACCACAAAGTAGTAATCAACACCAACAGAGTAGAGAGGATAGATAGTACGGATTACAACACAAGTTGCAATTGTGAGATGAGATGGGATGGAGATGGAGATGGTGCTGATGTTGGGGATGATGTTGATGATGATCTCGATGATGCCCGTGACGATGATGATGATGATGGCGACGATCTCCCCTTCCGGGAGGTGATCTCCCCGGCGGAATCTGCCCGCCGGAGATGGCTTTTCTCCTCTGTAGGTTTCCGCCCCGTGGCGGCGGCGAAACACGGAAACGACTCTTGTTTAGGGGTTTCCACCCCAGGGGGTTTATATAGGCGAAAGCGGGCACCGAGGGGGGCCACCAGGCACCCAGGAGGGTGCCTGGCGCGACCAGGAGGGGGCTGCGCCAGGCACCCTTCTGGCTGCCTGGTGGGTCCCCTCACCTCCTCCTTCGGTGATCCCCAGTCAATCTTCATAAAAATGCTCCCCGTAAAATTTCATCGCATTTGGACTTGATCTGATTAAGCAACTTGGTATCCACTCTTTACCGCAGAATTCTGGTTCTGCTGCTTCGGCACCGGAAAGTTGTAAACTGTGTAAAATAAGCCAAAACAACATAAGAACAATACTTTAAAGTGGAATATATCAATGAATAGGGTGAAATCACAATATAAAATAGTGATGTTTTTTGGACGTATCAACTCCCCCAAGCTTAGACCTCGCTTGTCCCCAAGCGATTGCTGAGCTCGGTAAACCTATCCACAAGTTTAGAGAGTGAAGTGTCGATAAAAGAATACGAACAAGAAGCATCAATATTTCTCACCAAACTTAAGCATCCTCAACAGCAACCTCAACTCATAAGGTCCTTATGATAAAGTAGTAACAATTATAACAAAGTAGGACCTGGAAAACTCATCAAATCATGACAAACATAGCCTTGGTCAAGGAACAACTAATAACTTTTACTTTTGTTCTTTCACTTATAATGGAAAAGTTGAAGCTTTTGAAAGAACATGCTATTAGTCAAGAAGTGCACATGTTAACACAAAGGAAGATGTTTACTGAGCATAAGCTTTTGCAAACAACTCACTTATCAAAAGATAATGTCAACAAAGATGTAACATGCTAGATCTCAATGCAACTTTATATGCAAGCATCTTTATCAACATCAAATGTCTGTTCTCTCTCAAGAAGGAAGGAAGTAGGAAGGACTGACTCAGCACAAAATAAAGATAAACCCCATGCAAAAGGGTAAGCAGGGAAAACTTATGTGCCATCTCTAGATCAAACAGAATAAAAACAAACTTTTGGGAGGTACACGATCCGTCAACGACTGCTGATAGATAACTCACCCACTTCATGATTTGGACAAGTTTCGAGGAACGGCTCCCATGTGGGGAATATCACATCCCCTTGGATTCCTTTGTTTATCACTCGTAAAAGGGCGAAGGAACTTGTGTGTTAGTATTTATCTTTTACGAGTTGGGCACTCATGCCAGTCCCTTCTTGTATTAGGGGTTTGCAGATTAGACATGCAATCCCAAGATAAAACTTGTCCAAATTAAGAAGATCATGGGTTACCCACCACTTCCTCATGAGCTGAATCAGTGGCACAAAACAGAAGATTTTGAACATCTAGAGATAGCACACAAATTATATACTTTAGGAGTGGTAGTGGAATACCACAAGTAGGAAGGTATGGTGGACTCAAGTGGAAGAAATTGGTTTCAAGGTATGGAAGTACAAGCAGAATTCTGCTTAGTACCGAGTTTTGGGTAGCAAGGATTTGAGAGAGCAGACAATTGATGACAACTTAGATGCAAGCAATACAAAGCATAAACATTAAAACTAGCATGAAACATCAAGTTGTCTTCCTTGTCAGCATAACACTTGAAGCATATTAACACAAAGGTTTTGGCTATGTCGCTACTTTGAGAAAAACATGCTTGTTGTTATGACCAAAGCTATACTTGCCAAGATTAAATAAAGTTTTCAAAGCCATACCTGATATAAGGTCAAAACTCCCCATAAGAATCAGCTCATAACGTCGATTGAGTGAAGAGAATACCAAGTGCAGTGAAGAAACCAATAGACTTCTCATTAATATTCCTTCATAGACGACTCCACACTCACGAATACAAAGCCCTCCACAAAAGGAGTGATAGACCTCAAAGCAACACCTATTTCATAAAGTGACCTCCCTAGACATGATACGACTCTACTTGACTCCTAAAGAAAAAGATAAAGATAAAGATACCGGGCACTCCCCCAAGCTTGGAACAAGCTAAGGGGGTGCCATTACCTGAGGAGATTTACTCCTCATTCTTGTTCTTCTCAGTCAGGTAATCCTTGGCGAAGCGCTTCCATGGCAGTTGTTCTCCAGTCTCGAAGGAAATTCCCGTCTCCAAGATCCTGCACTCAGCACCTAAACCCATGCGCAGAAACTTTAGTTCATACTCACAGTTCTGGTTCTGCAGATCATAGATCTGTGCTTGGAGTTTATGAACTTTTTCTTCTAATGCGGCCAAACTTGACCACATCTCCTTCATCTCCTTCTTGTGGGAAGCCTCGATCTCGTTCATGATGTCGAAGTTAGCTTCAACACCGCGCTCCACCATCTTCTTGAACTTGAAGACCTCATGTTCCATCTCCTTCAGCCGATCTTCGGTGCTCCCCTCTTTGACTGGTCCCTCCAGATCTTCCTTGCGGAGGACACCGTCCTCCACACGAAGGACCTGGGGGTGCTTCTTCACCTCTGCGAGATAAGGGTTGATGACGTTGACGACGAACTTGTCCTTGGAACTTGGAGAAGCCATGGCACCTAGATATGCTGAAAGTTTTCCTGGAAGAAACAGACCGAGAAAGAAAACACGCGAAATCGAGAGATACGGTGCCGGGACTATCCGGGCAAATATATAGCAAAAATTTCTGCGACAGAAGGAAGGTTTCAAGCCTAGGTGGAGTCGGAGGCGGAGTCCAGGGCAGCCAGGAGGGTGCCAGACGCGGCCAGGAGTGGGGCCGCGCCAGGGGGCCTCCTGGCCTCCCTGGAGCTCCTCTCCGGCTCCACTCGGGCTTGGAATTTTCCTAATTTTGCAAAAACTTTGAAAAGTTAACTTTTATTGATGTTCGCGGTGTTTTCTTACCATAATTCATACCTTTTCTAATTCTGCTCCTGCCGGAGTCTGAAACTGGGCTGCAACATGTTCTTCATGAGTACTTGTATATATCATGTTTGCATCCACATTGATTGGATCACCTGCCATATAATGTTTGAGTCTTTGTCCATTCACAACTTGAGGTTTGGTGCCTTCGAAATTATTGATCTTGATTGCACCCGACCGATATACTTCTTCGATATGAAAAGGTCCTTCCCATTTGGAAAGTAGTTTACATGGAGAAAACCTGAAACGAGATCTAAACAACAAAACTTTATCACCAGCATTAAATTCACGTTTCAGAATTCTTTTATCGTGCCACTTCTTTACCTTCCTTGAACATTTTAGCGCTCTCGTAAGCTTCACTTCTCCACTCATCTAGAGAAGTCAAGTTCATGAGACGCTTTTCACTAGCTAACTTTGGGTCAGCATTCAGCTCTCTGACAGCCCAGAAATCTTTCTGCTCTAACTCTAATGGTAAATGGCAAGCCTTGCCATAGACCATCTTATACGGAGACATGCCCATGGGGTTTTTGTAAGCAGTTCTATACGCCCACAAAGCATCTCCTAACTTCTTTGACCAGTCCTTTCTAGAACTGTTTACTGTTTTCTGCAAGATCAACTTGATCTCCCTATTGGTGAGCTCAACTTGCCCACTAGTTTGAGGGTGGTACGGTGACGCAATCCTATGATTGACATCGTACTTTGCTAGAGCTTTCCTAAAAGCTCCATGCGTGAAGTGCGACCCTCCATCTGTCATGAGGTACCTTGGTACTCCAAACCTAGGAAAAATTACATCTTTGAGCATTTTCAAAGATGTCTTGTGATCAACACTCTTAGTGGGGATTGCTTCAAACCACTTGGTTACATAATCAACAGCAACTAAGATGTGTGTGTACTTGTGTGAAGGAGGAAAAGGACCCATAAAATCAAAACCCCAGCAATCGAAAGGTTCGATCACTAGTGAGTAATTCATAGGCATCTCATTTCTCCTGCTAATGTTACCAACTCTCTGACACTTATCACAAGATAGAACGTACCTTTGGGCGTCCTTAAAGAGAGTAGGCCAATAAAAACCTGATTGCAAAATTTTATGTGCGGTCCTTTCACCGGCATGATGTCCTCCATAGGGACTATCGTGACATTGTCAAAGAATGTCCTGCTGCTCGTGTTCTGGTATACACCTTCTTACGATCCCGTCCACACCTTCTTTGTAAAGATGTGGATCATCCCAAAAGTAGTGCCTCAAATCCGTGAAGAATTTCTTCCTCTGCTGAAATGTGAAACCTGGAGGCAAAAACTTTGCAACGATAAAATTAGCATAATCTGCAAACCAAGGGTCGGAATGAGATTGTAATTTTACAACAGCAAGCTGTTCATCTGGGAAACTGTCGTTGACTGGAATAGGATCGTGCGGGATATCTTCCAACCTTGAAAGATTATCCGCCACCGGATTGTCTTCTCCTTTTCTATCGACAATCTGCAAATCAAATTCTTGAATAAGGAGTACCCACCTAACGAGTCTTCGTTTGGCATCCATTTTCTTCATAAGATACTTAATGGCAGCATGGTCAGTATGAATAATAACTTTAGAATCAACAATATACTACCTGAACTTATCACAAGAAAACACCACTGCCAAGAATTCCTTCTCGGTAGTAGCATAATTCTTTTGAGAACTATCAAGTGTTTTGCTGGCATAGTGGATGACATTCAACTTCTTGTCAACCCTTTGTCCTAAAAACAGCTCCAACAGCAAAATCACTAGCATCACACATAATTTCAAAGGGCAAATTCCAGTTAGGTGGTTGTACTATAGGAGCGGTTATCAAGGCTTTCTTAAGAACTTCAAAAGCTTCCTTACAATCTTCATCAAATACGAAAGGAGCATCCTTTTGGAGAAGATTGGTAAGGGGTCTCGAGATCTTAGAAAAGTCCTTGATAAATCTTCTATAGAAACCAGCATGACCTAGAAAACTACGAATACCTTTAATGTCCCTCGGATAAGGCATCCTTTCAATAGCTTCAATTCTTGCCTTGTCCAGTTCAATTCCCCTTTCGGAAATCTTGTGTCCAAGAACTATCCCTTCGTTAACCATGAAATGACATTTCTCCCAATTGAGCACCAAATTTGTTTCTTCACATCTCTGCAAAACTTTATTAAGATTGTGGAGACAGTGGTCAAAGGAGTTTCCATAGACGGAAAATTCGTCCATGAAAACTTCTACAATCTCCTCACAGAAACCATGAAATATTGCAGACATACACCTCTGAAAAGTAGCAGGTGCGTTACCCAAACCGAAAGGCATACGCCTATAAGCATAAGTACCGTAAGGACACGTGAAAGTGGTCTTCTCTTGATCAGCGGTGTTGACGTGAATCTGGGAGAAGCCAGAGTACCCATCAAGATAGCAGAAGTGGGTGTTTTGAGACAACTGCTCGAGCATCTGATCAATAAAGGGCAAAGGATAGTGGTCCTTCCGGGTGGCCTTGTTTAACTTCCTGAAATCAATACACATTCTATATCCAATAATAGTCCTCTGAGGTATTAGTTCATTTTTATCATTAGGAACAACAGTCATACCTCCTTTCTTAGGAACACAATGAACGGGACTTACCCACTTACTATCAGCTATAGGATAGATGATACCTGCGGCTAGAAGTTTGAGAACCTCCGTCCTAACCACGTCCTTCATCTTTGGGTTCAACCGTCGTTGATGATCAACAACTGGTTTAGCATCAGGCTCAAGATTGATAGTATGTTGGAAAATGGATGGACTAATACCCTTGAGATCATCAAGAGTATAGCCAATAGCACCTCGGTGTCTGCGGAGTGTCTCCAATAATCGCTCTTCTTCATACCCTGAAAGGTTAGAATTGATAATAACATGATATACTTTCTTTTTATCTAAATAAGCATACTTGAGCGTATCGGGTAGTGGTTTTAGGTCGAACACCGGGTCTTCTTTCGGTTGCGAGAGGATTCCTAAAGGTTCAACCGGGAGGTTGTGCTTCAGGATGGGAGTTTGTCTTAAAAATATGTCTTCTAGTTCATCCCTCTCCTGCATATGTATATCATTCTCGTGGTCTTCCATAAATTGCTGCAAAGTGTCATTAGGAGGAACAACAATGGAAGCAATTTCTTCAATAATTTTTTCATTACTTGACAGGTTAGGACCACGAGGCTGCTTAGAAAACTTAGAAAAATTAAATTCATACGGCTCACCGTTGAATTCAACAGAATATTTACCTTTCTTGCAATATATTATAGCTCCGCAAGTGCTGAGGAATGGCCTACCAAAGATAATAGGGCAAAAACTATCTTGCACTGAACCAAATATGAGAAAGTCTGTAGGATATTTTACCTTCCCACAGAGTACTTCAACATCTCTTACAATCCCAACTGGAGAGATTGTTTGTTTATTTGCGAGATGGATAGTGACATCTATGTCCTCGATCTCACACGGCTGAATCTCGTGCACGATTTCTTGATAAAGTGTGAAGGGAATAGCGCTAACGCTAGATCCCAAATCACATAGCCCATAGTAATTATGATCTCCTATTTTGACAGATACAACTGGTGTACCTGAAATTGGGCCTTTGTTCCTGGCTGTGACAATGTTAGTGGCAACAACACAAAAACTAATAGTGGATTCTTCGATATCACTGGTTACCAGATCCTTGACCATTGCAACTTGAGGCTGGGCCTTGATCATGTCCTCAGGTTCGTCAGTGGTCCTTCTATTCTTGTTTAGAATACCTGTAACAAAAGAGTGCTCCTTTATCCTGGAGGGATAAGGAGGCTGTTCATACACAACTGCAGGTAAAATTGGATCAGTAACATTAATCTAAATTGGTGACTCCTTGAAAGGTTTATGATGTTGACTCTCCTTCTTCCTGGAAGAATCAATATGAGAAGCAAAGTCCTTGCAAAAGTCAACCATTAGCTGGGAATCAAGACCAATTTTAGAGCAAAAGGTATTAAAGTAATCAGTCTTCACATGACTTTCAATGTAGTCATGCTCATAGTTTATAGCGGGTTCAATACCTTTATCAATTTCCCAGTCTTCAGTGTTCTTCTGGATCCTTTCTATAAGATCCCATTTTTCTTCCATACTTCTGGTCTGGAATACCCCACTATAGGAGGCATCCAACATCTCCTTGTCCTGACGAGAATGCCTGGCATAAAAATTTGTAAGCATAATTTCCTTGGGGAGCTCATGGTTTGGGCATTTGAGCATCAGGGACTTGATACGTCCAAAACGTATCTATAATTTCTTCTTGCTCCATGCATGTTTTGTGTGATATTGCTATGATCTAGATACACTTCATACACTTTTGATCATATTTGGACTAACCTATTAACTCAGTGCACCACAGTGCCAGTTCCTGTTTTCTGCTGTTTTTCTATTTAAGTTTTCCCCCATATAAAAATTGCTCCAAAAATTCGGGAAAAATCAGATAAAAAATCAGCGTGAAGGAACCTTCCGGAAGAACCTGGGTGGGGCTAGAGGGCCACCACCAGGGGCCCAGGCGCCTTGGTGGCGCGCCCTAGGGGCTGGCCGCGCCAGGGGGCCGCCTGGACCCCTGGTGGCCCCCCTGGCTGCCCCCCTTCGCCTATATATTCTCCGTCTCAGAAAACCCTCGAGGACAGAACCCTTTTTCGCGATCTCGCCTCTGTTCCGCCGCCGCCGCGCTTCCGAGATCGGGAGCACCAGAAGACCTCTTCCCGGCACCATGCCGGAGGGAGGGCCGACCTCCGGGAGTCTCCTCTCCACCATGGATGCTTCCCGGATGTCTCGTGAGTAGTTTTCTTTGGACCACGGGTCCGTGATCAGTAGCTATGTGATGTTCTCGTCCCCTATTTGTTCTTCATGGTTTAGACCTAGTGAGCTTCCCTACATGATCGAGGCACTTTTGTAATCTTTCTGCTGTTGCTATGCTGAGTTTGATGGGATCTGATGGATTATGAGATTATGTTCAGATTGTGATTGAGTAATATATTTGGTTCTTATCTCTTATATTTTTGTTCCTAAGTAATTCTTGCATGTTCTCCGTTGCTGTTTATTGCTTTGGCCAAGTAGTAGGTAGTAACCCCAAGAGGGAACGTTTTGCTCGATTGTGGGTTCATGCCCCCCCGATGACACGCTTGAGTGACAGAAACATGAGTCTAGGGGATGTGCTGTTGCCACAAGGGGGAAAACAACGGTGCTTGTAACCGCGGTTGCAAGGATTGTTTACTTTACGCAAAGTGCTTTTTAATGCAGTTGTCTGTTGCTTTGGGTTTACACTTTGGGTGGGGCTCGCAACTTAATACCAGCGAGATGTTCTGGATAGATATCTCAAGGTGGATGATTAGTAGTAGATTCAGTTGGATTTCGGTCTACTTATTTTGGCGTACTTCCCATGATTTTGAGCCTCTTCCTTTCTTTTGTAGCATAGTTAGCATTGCGGCGCGTTCATAATCCTGTCAATTTCCCTTTTGTAATTTGTTCACCTCGCATAGCAGTTTTATCGTCTATTGGGAGAGAGACATCACTAGTGAACATCACGTATCCTGGTCAATATCCTCATTACTGTTTCCACGCTCATTTACTTTTCTCCTTTTACTTTCAGTTGCTATCATTATCCCTTGTGTTTGATCCTTTGTGAACAACAAGACCGGAGAGATTGACAACCTCTCTGAACTTCGTTGGGAACAAAGTTATTTGTGTCTGTGTGCAGGTCCAGGTCAAGGAAGCAACTTTTGTCTAAAACGGTGCCATTGTTTCCTTGCCACCTACTTATCATCTCTGGAGTCCTACTGGAGACAAACCTTGGTATCTTTACTGAGGGAAATTTGCTGCTATGCTACATCACGCCTTCCACTTGGGGTTTACCAATGAAGGGAGAGAAATCACTATCATTACCTCGCACATCAAGCCAAATTTCTGGCACCGTTGCCAGGGACTCCGAGTGCTAAGATAGGGGAGTTGCACACTACCCTTTACCTTTGTTTTTTAGTCTTGTTAGTTTACCTTTCAGTTTTTTACTTTTGTGTCCCTTATCAAAAATACCAAAAATAGTATGTCTAGTTCCTTACTTGCCAATCAATGTCTAACTTCTTTGAAACTAGATCTTATTGGCATGGAGGATTCACCGAGGATCAACAAGAATATTACAAGGAATACCGCTTGTCTCAAAAAGGGATACACTTATGGAGAATCATACATCAATCGTATGAGTATGCTAAAAACTTGTGCTCAATATATAATATATTTTTCTGCAGGGATGAATCTTGTTGCTTTATGAGGCACAAACACCTTGCTTTCCAATGTGAGTACAATGAGGATGAAACCTTAGCTTTTAAGGGTGCCTATGAACAAATAGAAGAATTTTATGATGCAGAACAAATAGAGGAATTTGTTGCTTTTAAGGGTGCCTACGAAATTACTTCTTTTCTTATAAATATTGATGACTATTGTTTGGAAAATTATGATGCAAATTATTATATTACTGATCATCTTGAGAGAATCGCTCCTCCAAAGGAAGAGACTAATGTTTTGCAGGACTCTATGGAAGAAGAAATTACTGAACCTGAAAGCTCCTTGGATGAAAAAGAGGAGGAGAGTGACGAACAAGAGGAGGAAGAATGGAGCCATCCATGTCTACCTTCTAATGAGAGTAACTCTTTGACTCTTACCTTATATGAGTGCTATGATCCTATGGATTCTTTTGAAATATCCCTTTTTGATGAAGTTAACGCCTTCTATGCTTATGGCCGTGATGCCACTATGGATGATGCTTACAGAGATGAACTTGCTATAGTTCCTCATGCTAAGCATGAAATTGTTTCTATTGCACCCACACTTTATTGTCCTATTATCCTGTTGAAATCTCCAATTATTCTGGAGAACTATGCTCTTATCAAGGCTCAATGTGATGGGTTGCATCTATCTTATCATCCTAAAAACCATGTTGAAAACAATACACGTGTGCTTGTAGGTCATGAACAACATGATTTATGTGATATTTATATTCTTGATGTTGTTCATGATGGTACTGAAAATTAATTTGAGAGAGGAAAGTTTGGTTGTAGAAACTTCCATGTTACAAAAACACCTCTCTTCATGTTGAAAGTTTTGAAGTTGTTCTTGTTCTACCTTCCTATGCATGTCACTTTGTGCTTCTTTGATTTATTTTCTTACAAGATACCTATGCATAAGAAGTGGGTTAGGCTTAAATGTATTTCACATTTGCTTCTTGATGCTCTCTTTTGCTTCAATTCTTGTTCTCTTGTGAGCATCTTTCATAATCTTTAAGCCTAGCTAATGGCTCTAAAGAAGCGCTTTCGGGAGGCAGCCCGCAACGAATTTAGGTTTTTTTTTGCTTTTGTTGTGTCTTGATGTTTGTTACTACTGTAGCAACATCATTGTATCTTTATTTTTCAGCTTTGTGCCAAGTTATAGCCTCTTATGTTAAGGGAAGCAAAAGTTGTGACATGCTGTCCAGAAAACAGATTCTGTCCCTTGACAGAAAAATTAGAATCAAATCACCAGATCATATTTTTGATCTGAATTGTTTTGACAGCATGCTCTATACAATTGTGAAACTTTCGTATGTTCTGAGTTTTTTGATTTGAGTTGCAGAAGTGCCCCGAAAAAATTCTCTACTACCTGCTGTTCTGTTTTTCACAGATTCTGCCACGTTTTGCCTCTCTTCAATTTTGCAAACCTTAAGCTTGCTTTTTCTTTGCAAAAACCTTTTGGAACTCTTGAGAAAAAGTAGCTCTTCAAGAATATCTTTATATCCATTGGGGAAAAATGTTTTATTAAGGGTACTAACCTCTCTAATCAGCTTCTGATGAGTTATGTATGAAGGGAGTTTTCAAGTGTGCGATGGAAGATGATCAAAGAAGATCCAGGAGTGTCAAGCGATCAAGCTTGGGGATGCCCCATGCATCCCCAATAAATATTCAAGGAGACTCAAGCATCTAAGCTTGGGGATGCCCCCGTGCATCCCCTTCTCCATCAACAATCATCACTTCGTCCTTCGTCTCACTATATTTTTATCACTTCATGCGTTATGTGCTATGCTTGGAGCGTCTCGCTCTTAGGTTTTATTTTTAGTTTTCTTTAGTTTTTCTTGCTGTTCATAACAAGTTATATCCCGTCTTACTTTGTGTGGGAGAGAAACACGCTCCACTTTCAAAATCTAGAACACATCATAGGATTTTTCCTGCTTATCTTTTTGCTGTTGTGTGTTCTTTATCTTTTCGTAGCTGCTGCCATGTTTAGCTTTAGTCTTAGTTTGTCTTTAGCAAGAGCCTTGGCTTTTGTTTAGTTTGTTGCTGGAACTCTTTTTAGTTTTCATGTTTATCTTGTTAAAGAGAGTTGGTTGTTGCACTGAGTTGTGTCTTGTCTTGAAAGTAGGTAATTGAGGTTGCTATTTTATTCAAGTAGTAACTTGCAATAGTTTTGAGGTATTGATGTGAGTAATGTTTGAACTTTTGGTGTCAAGAGCTCTATCATATTAGTGATAGGTGTCGTATTTTGGGCAATCCGTGTGTATTTTCAAAACCTACAAAACTAGTTGAGAACTCTAGCTACTAGATGGATCACTAATCTTTGGAGGGATCGAATATTAGAGAACACTCACGTACCATGAGTCGAGGATGCGCAAGGATAACCAAACCCCCATACACTCCTCCTCGGGGTACTTGTCTCTTTGTGAACCTCCTTATTAGATTGAGAGTTACTGATAATAAGTGCATGAGTTCTTCGGACTAATGTAAGTATTGAAAGTTGACACTTCCACCTTCCCATATTTGGCTAGCCTCTCCCGTGCCGTGCATTGCCTTCTTCTCACTCCGAGAGTTGGTGTCCACCTTCGCCGGTACATCCAAACCCTTGGCATGATACGCTCTGTCATCATAAACCTCCTTATATCTTTCCTCAAAACAACCACCATAGCTTGAGCGATGCTCTCTCCGTCGCGACACCAAAAGTTGTAGATGTAGTTCCTGTCTTGGTTAATTTCACAAAGAGGATAAAACTTTGCATAAAAGAGAGACATAAGCTCTGGCCATTCAAGCAGATCAGAGTTATCGAGTAGCTTATACCAATTTGAAGCTTTATCTTTGAGTGATATGGAGAATAGTTTCTTCATGACGTACTCCATCGTCACACCTGCAAGCTTAAATAAAGAACATAATTGTGATAAATATAGCAGGTGTTCTCCCGGATGTCCTTCTCCTGTATAACGATTAGCCAAGACATAATCAACAATACCAGATGGTATTTTATAGGGCACAATTTCAGTAGGGGTAGGAGTGACCACCACAGTCGTGGGGCGGCTCCTTACCAGCAACGAACCAACAACAGAAGAGTCCATAAGGACTGAAAGTAACAACAGAAAATAAAAAGTTCCCGTACCGGCTTCACTTACCAATAGCACTACACTCCCCGGCAACGGCGCCAGAAAAGCTCGTTGATGGCGGAGAAGTTAATAGGTTTAGTTGGGTTGTCTTCCCTGTTAACCGCGCCAATAAACGATTCTTGATAACCCACAAGTCTAGGGGATAAATTGTAGCTTTTCCATAAATAATAGTATCGATCCCACGAGGAGCAGAAGGTGTTGATAAGTGACACTGGATAAGGAAAGGGCTTCAAACACTCAAAGGTAAATATTTAGGGGTTTTTGGTTTAAGCAACAGAAAATTAAAAGACAGGCAAAGTAAACAGGGTAACTGAGGAGTAGCAAGTGGCCCAATCCTTTAACAAGGATAAGCCTAGGAACTGAACTTATAAAAGCTAAAGCGTTCTCGAGAAAACACGGGATAGATAGTCAAGTCACTTTCACCATACTCCGCCAAGTAATATGTATCGTATTGATAAGTGTCGGTGGGTGGATCAATGCTAGTACACCTTCTAGACTAAGATAAGTGTACTCTTATGATTACACACCTTGCAAGCATCGGCAAATACAAGGTAGTAATTAAGGCATAAGCCTAACCACAGCATTACGATCAAGGATCCATAACTCCCTTGTGCGAAAGTTTGCGAACTGGGGTTCAGGTTTCTGTCACTCCGGCAACCCACCATAAGCATCCTTTGTGCACAATGTATTCCTCTAGGCCCATGAAAGGTGAAGTTTTATGTGTTCGACTCACATAACACCACTAGAGAAATAACAACACAACTTAAGTATCAAACAACACATAATACTTCAACATCATATGACTACTAACAACTAGACTTCTCCCATGTTCTCAAGAACTAAAGTAACTACTCACAAGACATAAAAGATATCATGATCAGAGGTGATAGATGGGTGGTAAACAATCTGGACACAATGATATTTCCCCAACAAAACTCAATAGCATTCACCACAAAGTAGTAATCAACACCAACAGAGTAGAGAGGATAGATAGTACGGATTACAACACAAGTTGCAATTGTGAGATGAGATGGGATGGAGATGGAGATGGTGCTGATGTTGGGGATGATGTTGATGATGATCTCGATGATGCCCGTGACGATGATGATGATGATGGCGACGATCTCCCCTTCCGAGAGGTGATCTCCCCGGCGGAATCTGCCCGCCGGAGATAGCTTTTCTCCTCTGTAGGTTTCCGCCCCGTGGCGGCGGAGAAACACGGAAACGACTCTTGTTTAGGGGTTTCCACCCCAGGGGGTTTATATAGGCAAAAGGGGGCACCGAGGGGGCCCACCAGGCACCCAGGAGCGTGCCTGGCGCGGCCAGGAGGGGGGTCGTGCAAGGCACCCTTCTGGCTGCCTGGTGGGTCCACTCACCTCCTCCTTCGGTGGTCCCCAATCAATCTTCATAAAAATGCTCCCCGTAAAATTTCGTCGCATTTGGACTTGATCTGATTCAGCAACTTGTTATCCACTTTTTACCGCAGAATTCTGGTTCTGCTGCTTCGGCACCGGAAAGTTGTAAACTGTGTAAAATAAGCCAAAACAACATAAGAACAATACTTTAAAGTGGAATATATCAATGAATAGGGTGAAATCACAATATAAAATAGTGATGCTTTTTGGACGTATCAGATGCGCGGGGGCATCCCCAAGCTTAGATGCTTGAGTCTCCTTGAATATTTCTTGGGGATGCATGGGGGAATCCCCAAGCTTGAACGCTTGACACTTCTTAATCTTCTTTCATCATCTTCCCTCACACACTTGAAAACTCCCTTCGTATATAACTCATCATAATCTGATTAGCGAGGTTAGTACCCATAATAAAATATTTTTTCTCTACTGTAAATAAAGATAATCTTGAACAGATACTGTTTCTCAAGATTTCCAAAAAGTTTTTGCAAAGAAAAAGCAAGCTTAAGGTTTGCAAAACGAGGAAAATGCAAAACAAGACAGAATCTGTGAAAAACAGACCAGCAGGTAGAAACGAATTTTTTAGGGATACTTCTTCAACTCAAATAAAAAAATCAGAACATACAAAAGTTTCGTAATTGTATAGAGAACGCTGTGTAAAAAATTCAGCTCAAAAAGATGAATTGGGATTTTTGTCTGATTTTTCTAGTCACGAGGACATAATCTGTTTTCTGGACAACATGTCACAACTTTCACTTCCCTTGTCGTATGAGGCTATAAAAGAAACAAAGCTTGAAAAGTAAAGATACAATGATGTTGATACAGTAGTAACAATCATCAAGACCACTAAAAACAGAAGAAAAACAAAAAGGAAATCCTAAATTCGTTGCAGGCTGCCTCTCGAAAGTGCTTCTTTAAAGCCATTTGCTAGGCTTAAAGATTTTAGAAGATGCTCTCATAAGAATAAGGATTTGAAGCAAAAGAGAGCATCAAGAAGCAAATATGAAACGCATTTAAGCCTAACCCACTTCCTAGACATTAGCATCTTGTAATAAAATAAATCAAAGAAGCACAAAGAGACAAGCATAGGAAGGCGGGACAAGAACAACTTCAAAACTTTAAGCATGAAGAGCGGAGTTTTTGTTACATGGCAGTTTCTATAACCAAACTTTCCTCTCTCAAAATAATTTTCAGTAGTATCATGAACAACATCAAGAATATAAATATCACATAAATCATATTGTTCATGACCTACAAGTACACGTGTATAGTTTTCAACTCGGTCTTTAGGAACATAAGATAAATGCAACCCATCACATTGAGCCTTAATAAGAGCATAATTCTCCGGAATATGATTTGGAGATTTCAAAAGGATAATAGGACAATCAAGTGTGGGTGCAATAGCAAAAATTTCATGCTTAACATGAGGAACTATAGAAAGTTCATCTCCGTAAGCATCATCCATAGTGGCATCATGGCCATAAGCATAGAAGACATCAACTTCATAAAAAAGGGATATTTCAAAAGAATCCATAGGATCATAACACTCATATAAGGTAAGATTCAAAGAGTTACTCTCATTATAAGGTAGACATGGATGGCTCCATTCTTCCTCCTTTTGTTCGTCACTCTCCTCCTCTTTTTCATCCAAGGAGCTTTCGGTTTCATCAATTTCTTCTTTCATAGAGTCCTGCAAAACATTAGTCTCTTCCTTTGGGGGAGATATTCTCTCAAGATGATCAGTAATATAATAATTTGCATCATAATTTTCCAAACAATAGTTAAGTATGGCAAGACTCTCAGATTTGTAAGGGGCATCAATAATATTTCTAAGAAGAGAAGTAATTTCATAGGCACCCTTATAAGCAACAAATTCTGCTATTGGCTCTGCATCATAAAAATCATAGTTTCCCTTAGCATAAGAAGCTAAGGTTTCATCATCATTGTACTCACATTGGAAAGAAAGGTGTTGTGCCTCATAAAGCAACAAGATTCATCCCTGCTGAAAGATATATTATATATTGAGCACAAGTTTCTAGCATACTCATACAACTGGTGTATTTGTTTCCATAAGTGTATCCCCTTTTGAGACAAGTGGTGCTCCTTGTACCACTTTTGTTGATCCTCGGTGAATCCTCTATGCCAATAAGATCTGGTTTCATAGAAGTCATACATTGATTGGCAAGTAAGGAAATAGACATACTTTTTTTTTGATTTTTGGTAAAGGACACTAAAGAAAAAACTGAAAGGTAAACAAACAAGACTAAAAAGCAAAGATAAAAGATAGTGTGCAACTCCCCTATCTTGAAGAGTGGAGTCCCCAGCAACGGCACCAGAAATTTGCTTGATACACGAGATACTTCTCGCTCCTCGTTGGTTACCCAAAGTGGAAGGTGAGATATAGCGTAGCAACAAGTTTCCCTTAGCAAATATGCTAAGGTTGAATATCGAACCAGTAGGACTCCAACAGATACAAGTAGGTCGTGAAGTGAACAATTGGCGCCGTTGACAATCTAAGGATTGCTAACTTCACCTGGACCTGCACACACAACAGATAGCTTTGCTCCCAACGAGTACAGATGAGTTGTCAACTCCTTCGGCCTTGTTGTTTACAAAGGATAAAATGCACGGGATAATAGTGATAGTGATAGCTACGGAAAAGTAAATACAGAAAGTAAATTGAAGGCGTAAACAATGGTAGAGGTATGGACCGGGGTCCTATGATGTTCACTAGTGATGTCTCTCTCCAAAAATACGATAAAATAGCCATGCGAGGTAAACAAATTATAGGTGGGCAATTGACAGGATTATGTGCGCAAACCAATGCTAATTATGCAATGCAGAAAGGAAGAGGCTCAAAAGCATGGGCAGTACGCCAAGACAAGTAGACCGAAATCCATCTGCATCTACCTACTAATCATCCACCTTGAGATATCTATCCAGAACATCTCGTTGGTATTAAGTTGCGAATCCCACCCAAAGTGTAAACTCAAAGCAACAGACAACTGCATTAAAGAACTTTGCGCAAAGTAAACAATCCTTGCACCCGCAAGTACAAGCACCGTTTTTTCCCCCTTGTGGCAACAACACATCCCCTAGACTCATGTTTCTGTCATTGAAGCTAGTCATCGGGGGGCATGAACCCACAATCATGCATAACGCTCCCTCTTGGAGTCACTACCTACTACTTGGCCAAAGCAATAAACAACAACGAAGAACATGCAATAATTACTCAAGAACATAAATATAAAAGAAGAGAATCAAATATATAACTCAATCACAATCTGAACATAATCTCATAATCCATCGGATCCCAGCAAACTCAACATAGCAACAGCAGAAAGATTACATAAGTGCCTCGATCATGTAGGGCAGCTCACGAGGTCTAATCCATGAAGAACAAATAGGGGAGGAGAACATCACATAGCTACTGATCATAAACCCATGGTCCAAGGTGGACTACTCACGGTTCATCCGGGAAGCATCCATGGTGGTAGAGAAGCTCCCGGAGGTGGTTCCTCCCTCCGGCAGGGTGCCGGGAAGAGGTCTTCTGGTGCTCCCGATCTTGGAAGTGCGGCGCCGGCGGAACAGAGGAGAGATCGCGAAAAAGGGTTCCGTCCCCGAGGGTTTCTCATCACAGGGAATAAATAGGCGAAAGGGGGCAGCCAGAGGTGGGCAAGGGGCTCCAGGCGCCCCGCTGGCGCGGCCAGGGGTGGGGCCTCGCCCTCTGGCCGCCTGGGCCCCCCTGGCTCCCCTCTGGCCCCTCTCGGGCTCTTCGCGAAGCTTTCGTTACGCCGATTTTTCCTATATTTTTCCCAGATTTTTTGGGTACTTTTAATAAGGGGGAAACCTGAAATAGAAAAATAGCAGAAAACAGGAACTGGCAGTGGGGTGCACTGAGTTAATAGGTTAGTCCAAATATGATCAAAATTGTACGGAAGTTCATCAATATCATAGCAATATCACACAAAAGAGGCATGGAGCAAGCATAAATTATAGATACGTTTTGGACGTTCATTGTGTATTCGACGTTCACACAACACCACTAGAAGAATAACACCACAACTTAAATATCAAACAACACATATTAGTTCAACATCTTATGACTACTAACAACTAGACTTCTCCCATGTCCTCAAGAACTAAAGGAACTACTCACAAGACATAAAAGAGATCATGATCAGAGGGGATAAATATATGATAAACAATCTGGTCATAACAATAATTCTCGAACAAAACTCAATAGCATTCAGCACAAAAGAGTAATCAACACCGGTAGAGTAGAGGGAATGGATAGTACGAGTTACAACTGTTGGATATGTGCCCTAGAGGCAAATTAATAAAGATATTTGTCACATATCTGTTTGTTCATAATACGTTATATATTGTGGTAGAACTGTATTAAGCGGAAACATTAATACACGTGTGATATATAACAACCTGGTCCCTAGTTAAACTCAGGCATACTAGCTCATTGGGCAATTGATGATCAAGGTTTCCTGATCATGAGAACATAATAGTCTATTGACAATGAGGTCATATCATTAGGAGAATGATGTGAGGGACACACACCCACCTTAAGCATTGCAGTGTGATCAAGTCACATAAGTTCAGCATTGCGATGACTTAATAACATAGTGACTGAATCCTTAGACCGTGATGATCATACATAATTGCTATCTATTAGGATGCTTTGAGTGCATTAACCGTTACACCGAAACATGGTAACTGAAAAGGTGTATCTTGGGTATTCCGAAGTAGATATGTTGAGGAGTATGAAATAGATCAGAGCGGGATTTGTCAATCCGAGTGACGGATAGGTACTCTGGGCCCACTCGATGGTGTTGCATCAATATCTTGCAAGCAAGTGACTAGGTCACAAGAGATGTAATATTCACAGACGAGTAAACATGTTATGTTAGAGACGAGGAAGAACTAGGTATTGGATACCGACGATCATACCTCGGACAAACATAGTACCGAAGCACAAAGGGATCAAGTCATATTGTTAACGGTTCAACAGCGATGAAGTTTATTCGATGGAAACGTAGGGGCACATCAAGGATTGTAACCAGATCCCACATGATGGTCATTGGTCAGAGAGTGTCTCGATCATGTCTACTGTTTCCCGGACCGTAGGGTGTCACACTTAAGGGCAATCGATGCATTAAGGATTGATTCGGGATCATCGGTGAAAAGAGAGAGAACACCGGAAATGTACCGGGAGGTGCCGGAAGCTGTTCCGGATATTTTGAAAGGTTAAAAATAAAATATATTAATGTTTAAATATGTTTTATTATTTAATTGACAGAATTAAATATTAAAAATGATTTAAATAATTTAAAAGGTGAAAAGGTATTTGGGCCTTAAAAGGCCCATGAGGGGAAGGGGGAGCCTCCCCCCTTGGGCTTGGTGCCAAGGGAGGGGCCCATCCCCCCTCCTAGCCGCACCACTCGCCCCTCCCTTGGGGGTTTAGTCCCACATGGGGGAAGGGGAGGGGGTGGAGCCCCTCCTTGGCCTATATAAGGAGGGGTGGGGGTGCCTTTTTCAACACAACATTGAGTTTCTCTCTCTCTCTTTCTCCGACGTAGAGCGGACTCCCCTGGTTTGGAGTTTGCACCTGGTTGGGGGTTTCACCATCATCCGGACGCCGCCGCGCTGCCGGAATCGGGATCCGGATCAATCTTCTTTCCGCTGCTCTTCTGGTTCGGAGCCCGGAGGGACATCGGTTGCACCGTACGTGTGTAATCCCGCGAGGCACTACACGTGTGGTGCTACTTCATCGTCGGAGGTTCTTCAACACGACAGGGAGGTCGTAGGATCAGAGTCTACGTCAACCACGTTCGAGGAACATTTCCCTCTTTTGGTCTTCAAAGGTATGAACACTGATTCCTTCCGTTACATACATCAGCATAGCATAGATCTTGGGTTCGGGACTCGTAGGTAGGAAATTTTTTGTTTTCTGCGCCGATCCCCAACAGTGATATCATGAGCAAGGCTATGTGTAGATGTATTGTACGGGTAGAACACATCTAGGATGTGGGCATCAATTCTCCAATTGTTACCCTCCCACGGGTACTCGTTTAGCGTTGCGGCAATGTCCTGATGAAGCGCCCCCGACCGACCTTACGCTTTTACGCGAGACTGGTTCCACGCTTGACATATGGATTGTACCATATAAGTGGATGGGGGGTGTCTGTCTCTCTAACATTAGCGACGCGAAGACGTTTGCAACGGAGGGCCCCGACAGGGGTGTAATAGAGACGATTGCAGGATTGGTGTTGTGGCTTGTTTTCGCAGGATAGAAAGCGGTTCTCTCTCGAAACCCCTTAGAATCCATGTAAAACTTGCAAAAGATAAAGTATAAGGAATTTTAACTTTAATTTGCATGTAAGGGGGATCATAGCTTGTATTATTTCCAGTTTTACTTCCTGTCTTGCTAATATGCTAGATATGCGACAGTAGCATGATAGGATAATCTCTCTCAATACCATGATTGTATTCTCCCTTAGTGGGCACCGCCTGGAAGGCTCTCTTTATGATAGGCAGGCCGTGACGATCGGGTGTCATACATACATTAGCGATCGCATGAGGTTGGGTTTGGCAAGCCTAGCATATGCAGATATGGCCTTGCTGAACAACCATACACTACGGATCGACTAGAAGGCTTGACATATGTAGATATGAGCTTGGGATACGGATGACCGAAAGGTTAAGCATGAGTCATATAACGGATATGATTGGCATGATGGCCTACCTAGGTAGATGTGTCGTCGGCCGTGTGATATTCGAGGACGATCATTCAAACTAGGATTATGTTAATCACTTAGTAAATTTGGAGAGATGTTTAACTAAGTGGGAGTTTTAGAATTAATTAAAATTGAACTCCAATTATGAACAAAGTCTAAATATGTGTTTTGCAAATAACCATTGTAGATGGCTGCACCTCGCCCCTCATTCAACTTAGGGTCATTCCTAGACAAAGAGAAACTGAAAACCAATGGGTCAAACTTCACCAACTGATTCCGCACTCTGAGGATTCTCCTAGTTCCCCTCAAGATGGCATACGTACTAGAGGCCGCGTTAGGTGACGAACGACCAGCAGACGCTAGTCAGGATGAGAAGAATGTCTACCTCTCCAAGACGGATGATTACAACCTTGTCCAGAGTGGAATGCTTTACTCCATGGAGGCTGAGCTGCAGAAATGCTTTGAGAGGATGTGTGCATATGAGATAATCACCGACCTCAAGGCCGTCTTTTCACCCCAAGCCAGGTCTGAACGTTATGAGGCTTCTATTCTTTCTTCTCAACAAAGATGGATGAGCATAGCAGTGTTAGTGAGCACGTGGTCAAGATGTCTGGCTACGTTCAACGCTTGAATGCTCTGGAATGTCAGATTCCAGATGAACTTGCTGTTGATAGGGTGCTGCAGTCGCTGCCTCCTAGCTACAAAGGCTTTGTGTTGAACTACAACATGCAGGGGATGACTAAGACCCCTTCTGAGTTGTTCGCCATGCTGAAAACTGCTGAGGTTGAGATCAAGAAGGAGCATGCTGTATTCATGGTCAACAAGACCGTTGAATTCAAGAAGTCTGGCAAGAAGGAGAAGGGAAAGAAGGGAAGCCCGAAGAAGGGTGACAAGCCAGTTGTCACTCCTCGTAAGGCACCCAAACCTGGACCCAAGCCCGGCGTTGAGTGCTTCTACCGCAAGGGTGATGGTCACTGGAAACGCAACTGCCCCAAGTACCTAGAGGATAAGAAGGCTGGAAAGATTGTCAGAAGAGACAAAGGTATATTTGATATACACGTTATTGATCTTTTCTTAATAAGCGCTAGGAACAAATCCTGGATATTTGATACAGGATTTGTTGCTCACATTTCTAACTCATCTCAGGGGCTACGGAATAGGCGACGCTTTATGAAAGATGAAGTGACGATGCGCGTGGGAAACGGCTGCCGGATTGAAGTGGTGGCGGTCGGCACGAAGCATCTTAGTCTCCCTTCGGGATTAGTTTTGATTTTGAATAAGTGCTACTATGTACCCGCATTGAGTGTGAACATCGTTAGTGGTTCTTGCTTGAAGCGAGACCACTATTCTTTTAAGTCAGATACAATTGGTTGTGCGATTTATAAGGATGATGTGTTTTATGTTCACGCACCGGAGAAAAATGGCTTATTCATTCTTAATCTCGATTGTGATATACTTCATATTGATAACGTAGAGGCAAAAAGATTAAAACCTAGTGGCGAAGAACACATGACGATGTGGCATTGTCGACTTGGTCATATTGGTGAAAAGCGCATGAAGAAGCTTCATGATGATCGACTTCTGGAGTCATTGGATTTTGGATCCCTTGACACATGTGAACCATTCCTTATGGGCAAGATGACAAGGACTCCATTCATTGGAACAATGGAGCGTCCGAAAGACTTGTTAGGGGTCATACATTCAGATGTATGTGGACCTATGAACGTCCCCACACGCAATGGTCTTCGTTACTTCGTGACCTTCACAGATGACTTAAGCAGATATGGGTATATCTACTTAATGAAACATAAGTCTGAAACCTTTGAAAGGTTCAAGGAATTTCAGAGTGAGGTCGAGAATCAACTCGGGAAGAAAATCAAGCACCTTCGATCCGATCGAGGAGGCGAGTATTTAAGTCACGAGTTTGGCGATCATCTTAAGACTTGTGGCATCGTACCACAACTTACGCCGGCAGGAACACCTCAGCTTAACAGTGTTTCTGAGCGACGTAATCGAACTCTATTGGATAGCGTACGATCGATGATGTCTCATACCGACTTACCTGTGTCATTCTGGGGGTATGCATTAGAAACTGCCGCTTACATTCTTAATAGGGCACCATCCAAATCCGTAAAGACAACACCATTTGAGGAATGGCATGGCAAGAAACCAAAGTTGTCTCACTTGAAGATTTGGGGTTGTGAGGCTTATGTTAGGAAACTTCAGCCTGACAAACTCGAATCAAAAGCGGATAAGTGCATCTTTGTGGGATATCCAAGGGAAACCGTTGGATACACCTTCTACAACCAGTCTGAGGGCAAAACATTTGTCGCCAAGACTGGATGCTTTCTTGAGAAAGAGTTTCTTTCGAAAGAATTGAGTGGGAGGAAAATAGACCTCAACGAGATGATTGACCAATCACTCCAAGTGGAAGAAATGGCAATGGAAGTTGTTCCGGAACCATCTTCCGTAGTGGGAGCTGAAGAGAACGGTCATCATGATATTCATAACGATCGTGACATACATGATGATCATGATCAAGATGAAGAGGATCCTATTATACCCCGCATGTCATCAAGAGCCCGAGTAAAAACTCAGTTTTATGGGCAACTTGTCAATGCAGTCATGTTAATTGAACCTGACGAACCTGCGAACTACAAAGAAGCAATGGAGGGAACCGAGTCCGAGAAATGGCTGGAAGCCATGAAATCCGAGATAGACTCCATGTATGCCAACAACGTAAGGACTTTAGTGGATATTCATGAGGACCGAAAGGCCGTCGAGAATAAGTGGATATTCAAGAAAAAGACTGACACAGACGGAAACGTATCTGTCTATAAAGCTCGACTTGTCGCAAAAGGTTTCCGACAAATTCAAGGAGTTGACTACGAAGAGACTTTCTCTCCCGTAGAGATGCTAAAGTATATCCGGATATTGCTAGCAATTGCTGCCTATTACGATTATGAAATATGGCAGATGGATGTGAAAACCGCGTTCCTAAATGGCAACATTGAGGAAGAGTTGTATATGGTACAACCGAAAGGTTTTATTGATCCTAAGTACGCCGGTGAGGTATGCAAACTTCAACGGTCCATTTATGGGTTGAAGCAAGCATCTCGGAGCTGGAATTTTCGTTTTGATGAGGTGATCAAAGCTTTTGGATTTGTCCAAAATGAAGAAGAATTATGTGTTTATAAGAAAGCGAGTGGGAGCTCTGTGGCATTCCTAGTACTATATGTGGATGAAATATTATTGATAGGGAATGATGTGAAATTTCTAGAGGGGGTAAAGGAATATTTGAATGGACAATTTATCATGAAGGACCTAGGTGAAGCTGCATACACATTAGGCATTAAAATCTATAGAGATAGATCAAGATGCCTATTAGCACTGAGTCAGAGAACTTACCTTGAGAAGATATTGAAGAGGTTCAATATGGATAACGCCAAGAGAGGCCTCTTGCCCGTTATGACAGGAAGTAAATTGAGTGTGACTCAATGCCCAGCAACAGCAAAAGAAAGGGAGGAAATGTCCTCAAAGCCCTATGCCTCATCCATAGGTTCTATCATGTATGTTATGCTGTGTACTCGACCATATGTGGCCCTGGCGGTTAGTCTGACTAATTGTTTCCAAAGTAATCCTGGAATGGATCATTGGATTGCAGTGAAGAAGGTCCTTAAGTACTTACGAAGAACTAAGGATCTGGTTCTTGTCTATGGAGGATGTGAAGAAGAGCTCGCCGTAACAGGTTACGTCGATGCCAGTCTTGGTACTGATCCCGATGACTCAAAATCCCAGACGGGATACGTGTTTATGTTGAATGGTGGTGCGATTAGCTGGAGGAGCGGCAAGCAGTCAGTCGTCGCCCAATCTACGATGGAGTCGGAGTATATTGCCGCTTGCGAAGCGTCAAATGAAGCGCATTGGCTGAAGAAGTTCGTCATCGAGCTTGGCGTATTCCCTAGTTGCACTGACCCTTTTAGCATTTATTGCGACAATACGGGTGCCATTGCTAACGCAAGGGAGCCGAGGACTCACTCTACAGCCAAGCATATTCTCCGGCGTTTCCATGTGACGCGGGACTACGTCAAGGATGGTCATACTAGGATTTGCAAAATACATACTGATCTGAATCCGTCAGACCCAATGACTAAACCTCTTCCACAAGCCAAGTTTGAACAACACCGAGAGACTATTGGTGTTAGATACATACATGATGTAAACTAGTGTAATTTGTACTCTAGTGCAAGTGGGAGACTATTGGATATGTGCCCTAGAGGCAAATTAATAAAGATATTTGTCACATATCTGTTTGTTCATAATACGTTATATATTGTGCTTGAACTTTATTAAGCGGAAACATTAATACGCGTGTGATATATAACAACCTGGTCCCTAGTTTAACTCAGGCATACTAGCTCATTGGGAAATTGATGATCAAGCTTTCCTGATCATGAGAACATAATAGTCTATTGACAATGAGGTCATTTCATTAGGAGAATGATGTGATGGACACACACCCACCTTAAGCATGGCAGTGTGATCAAGTCACATAAGCTCACATTGCAATGACTTAATAACATAGTGACTGAATCCTTAGACTGTGATGATCATACATAATTGCTATCTATTAGGATGCTTTGAGTGCATTAACCGTTACACTGAAACATGGTAACTGAAAAGGTGTATCTTGGGTATTCCGAAGTGGATATGTTGAGGAGTATGAAATAGATCAGAGCAGGATTTTTCAATCCGAGTGACAGATAGGTACTGTAGGCCCACTCGGTGGTGTTGCATTAATAGCTTGCAAGCAAGTGACTAGGTCAAAAGAGATGTAATATTCACAGACGAGTAAACATGTTATGTCGGAGACGAGGAAGAACTAGGTATTGGATACCGACGATCATACCTCGGACAAACATAGTACCGAAGCACAAAGGGATCAAGTCATATTGTTAACGGTTCAACAGCGATGAAGTTTATTCGATGGAAGCGTAGGGGAACATCAAGGATTGTAACCAGATCCCACATGATGGCCATTGGTCAGAGAGTGTCTCGATCATGTCTACTGTTTCCCGGACCGTAGGGTGTCACACTTAAGGGCAATCGATGCATTAAGGATTGATTCGGGATCCTCGGTGAAAAGAGAGAGAACACCGGAAATGTACCGGGAGGTGCCGGAAGCTGTTCCGGATATTTTGAAAAGTTCAAAATAATATATATTAATTTTTAAATATGTTTTATTATTTAATTGACAGAATTAAATATTAAAAATGATTTAAATAATTAATTAAAAATGTGAAAAGGTATTTTGGCCTTAAAAGGCCCATGAGGGGAAGGGGGAGCCTCCCCCCTTGGGCTTGGCGCCAAGGGAGGGACCCATCCCCCTCCTAGCCGCACCACTCCATCCCTTGGGGGTTTAGTCCCACATGGGGGAAGGGGAGGGGGTGGAGCCCCTCCTTGGCCTATATAAGGAGGGGTGGGGTGCCTTTTTCAACACAACATTGAGTTTCTCTCTCTCTCTCTCTCTCTCTCTCTCTCTCTCTTTCTCCGACCTAGAGCGGACTCCCCTGGTTTGGAGTTTGCACCTAGTTGGGGGTTTCACCATCATCCGGACGCCGTCGCGCTGCCGGAATCGGGATCCAGATCAATCTTCTTTCCGCTGATCTTCTGGTTCGGAGCCCGGAGGGACGTCGGTTGCACCGTACGTGTGTAATCCCACGAGGCACTACACGTGTGGTGCTACTTCATCGTCGGAGGTTCTTCAACACGACAGGGAGGTCGTAGGATCAGAGTCTACGCCAACCACGTTCGAGGAACGTTTCCCTCTTTCAGTCTTCAAAGGTATGAACACCGATTCCTTCCGTTACATACATCAGCATAGCATAGATCTTGGGTTCGGGACTCGTAGGTAGGAAATTTTTTGTTTTCTGCGCCGATCCCCAACAACAACTTGGATTGCAATGGTGAGATGAGATGGGATGAAGATGGAGATGGTGCTGATGGTGAGGATGATATTGATGATGATCTCGATGATGCCCGTGACGATGGTGATGACGATGAGGACGATCTCCCCCTCCGGGAGGAGTTCTCCCCTGCGGAATCTGCCCGGCGGAAAGGTATTTTCTTCTCTGCAGGTTTCCGCCACGGAGCGGCGGCGGAACTCCGGAAACTCTTCTTTTTCTGGGGTTTTTAGGTCACTATGAAGATATAGGCCAAAGGGGGTCCCGAGAGTGGGGGCCACCTCGCAGGCGGCCACCTGGCGCGACCTGGAGGGGGGCCGCGCCACCAGGGCGCCTGGTGGCCCCCCTCCGAGTGCCCTTCGGCTGTTCTTCGTCAATTCTTCAGAAAATTACACCCTGTGATTTTCAGGCCAGTTGGAGATGTGCTGATATGGCCACTTGATGTGCACTTTTCCCCGCTGATTCCTGCGTCTGCTATTTCAGCACCGGAAAGTTGAAAACTGTGTAAAACAAGCCAAAACACTATAATAACATCATCATAATATGAAATATATCAATGAATAGAGGTAAATTATGATATAAAATAGTGATGCATTTTGGAGGTATCAACTCCCCCAAGCTTAGACCTCGCTTTTCCCCAAGCGAATACTGAGCTCTGTAAACCTGTCCACAAGTTTAGAGAGTGAAGTGTCGATAATAAAAATACTGACAAGAAGCATCATAATTCCTCCTACTAAACTCAAGCATCCTCAACAACAACCTCAACCCACATGGCCCCTTATGAAAGAGTAATATCAATTATAATCAAAAGTAGGACCGAGAAAACTCATCAAATCATGGAAAACATGTCCTTTGGTCAAAGAACAACTATTTTAATTTTTCTCTCTCCTTTATACTTTTATGAGACCATTTGAAACTTTTTGAAAGAACATGTTATTAGTCAGGAAGTGAAAATGTTAACACAAAGGTAGATGTTTGATGTAGCAAGGCTCAACAAACAACTTGTTTATCTTAATGATAATGTCAACAAGGATGTAACATGGCAATTCTCAATGAAACAATATAAAGGCATGTAATGTCAACATAAGGTGTCTCCTCTTTGTGGGATGGAAAGAAGTGGGTTTACTGACTCAACATAAAAGTAACGGCTTAGCCCTTCGCAGAGGGAAGTAGGGAAAACTCATGTGCTAGAGCTTTTAGAGGTTTTGAAATCGATAAAGACTATAAAATAAGATTTTGAGAGGTGCATAATTCGTCAACGAATGCTAGTAGATAACCCAATTACTTATCATGCCGGGCAAGTTTCAAGGAACGACTCCCAAGTGGGGACGATCACATCCCCTTAAACTCCTTTGTTTATCACTGCCAATGTTTTCTGATTTCTCATGAACAAAGCACGAAGGAGGGTTTGTTTGTTGTATTATCTTTTATGAGTTGGGCGCACTCATGCCAGTTCCTCCTCGTATTAGGGGTTTGCAGATTAGACATGCAATGCCAAGATAAAACATGTCCAGCATCAGAAGATCATGAATTACCTACTACTTCCTTATGAGCTAAAACAGAGGCACAAAACAAGAGGTATACTATTTTGAAGGTCTAAAGATAGCACATGAATAATATACTTTAGGAGTGGCGGTGAAATACCACAAATAGGAAAGGTATAGTGGACTCTTTGGAAGGTTGAGGTTTCAAGGTATGGTGTAACACTCTCACTGTCAAATGAACAGTAATCACCATTACTGTTCCCCAGCACTGTTCAAAACTTTTGTTGATCAACTTGGAACAGTTCAAATTTCAAATTCCACTTTGATGTTCTTGAATGCATGGTGATCATGGACCTTGATCATCTGGAATCAAAACAAGTACAAGCCATTTGAATTGGAATTCAAGCAAACCCCAAAATGCCTTTTGTTGAATATTAAAAATATGGTGACAATAAATCTTTTCCAAAAATCTTGGAACCACTTTTATAAAAATCCCAAATATTTAGTGGACCAAATCCATATGGGTTTGAGTATTTATTAAGTGATAGAAAATTCTAAACAAATATAAACAGAGGCCAAAAACCCCAAACAAATCATTTAATATTTAAAGTAAATATTAAATGACTTTTAAAATTGCCCAAATCTTTTGTGGCACTGACCTTAGGTGTAACATAAATTATGGGGCACCAACCACATTTTACAAAAATGCCTAAGGTATTAAAATAATTACAAAAGGGAATAAACAAAAGGTAAAAGATAAAAAAAAATAGAAACCTAAACCTACGCCTGGGGGGAAGCCCACCAGGCCACCTCCTCCTTTTTCCCCCTGGGCCGCAATCCCAAGGCCTCCCCACCCCGGTCATCTCCCTCCTGTTCATCCCCTCCCCCGTGTCACTCATCCCGTGGCCAGGGCGCCATGGCCATCGGCGTGGAGAGCATCGGAGACGCTCCGCCGGCTACAAGACGGCGCCCCCTGCGCCAAACCCTAACCCTAGCAGCCCCAAACCCCAGCGCCCCCCCTCTTGTCTCCCCTCGCGCTCGCCCTCCTCCATATCCCGCTCGGAGCCATACGCGCCGCCGTCAAGCCATCGACACCGGCGTGGCCACCGGCCACCCCCGGCCCAGCCAACGTGCCCAGGAGCTCCGCCGTGGCCTCCTCCTTCGGTTTGGGCAGCGCTTCGACCTCGAGCCCCACTGTAACCACCGCATTCGTCGCCGGACTCCAGCCTGACCTCGCCGGCGTCATCGTCAAATTCGGCGCACCTCAAGCTCCTCTGGCCACGAGACCCCTCCCCTTCGCTCCCTGGTGAGCTCGCGCGCCGTTTGCCCCCACCCCCGTTAGTTTTGGTCCTCGCCATCATTGCCTTCGACGTAGACCCGCTCCGGCCGCCGCTGCCGCTCGTCGTAGACGTTGCTAGGAGCCACCGCAGTGCGCGCCGTTTGCTAGGGTGGACGCGGCGCGGCTCTGCGATCCTGTAGGGCCAAACCGCGCAGAGAACGAGCCATCGTGGCGAGAGAACGGGCTCGCCGGAGTAACTCCGGTAATCGCCGGCGCCGTCGTGGTTGCTGTAACCACCAACCCTCCCTGTGCGACTGGCCGTTGGGCCCCGCCTGTCAGGTGTTTAATTAAGCAGCGATGTGACAATGACACGCGGGCCCAATCCCCCTTAGTTAACCCATGTTTTAATTAAATAGAGATAACCCCCACTGTCAATGACAGGTGGGCCCAACAGTTAAGTTAATTCACTGATTAATAAAAATGCTAATTAAGCATATGAGTCTATGACAGGTAGATCCCACGGTCAGATTAATATTTAAAAGAATTTAGATTTATTCCAGTGTATAACATGTGGGTCCAGAGGTTAATTTAATTTAATTAAATGAATTATTAGAAATGTGAGGCTGACCAGTGGGTCCCACTGGTCAGGTTTGACCAGTCAACACTGTTCTGGATAATGTTACTAAAAATAATAAAAGAAATTGTTAAAAGGATTTTTAATGTTTTAAAATTGATTAAACTTATAAAATCAATATCTTTTAATCCGTATATCGGATCGAAAAACTTTATACATGAAAATTGATCAGAAAAATATAACGAATACGAATACGCTACCCGTATGTCTACCTCACCCCCTAACATACCGATCATCGACATTTCCCCCTCCCGGGCTGTCTGTCGAAAATTTCCGGTACCGATAAAAAGTACCCGGATGAATTTATTCCGAACACGAAAGTTGTCCGGAATGGTTCAACTAACCCGGATACACCCCCGTTATCCTTGTCGGATGTCCACGACACCTCCGGCCTGAATCCTTCGCCTTCCGGACACCCTGTCCGGTAATCAGCCGGAGCTGGCAGTTCATCCCCGGATGAATTCCCGCTCCAAGCATCGTGCATTGCACTGCGCTAGAACACCGTTAACATTTCCTCTGTCATGTCATGCATATGTTTGAATATTATTGCTGTGTATTTACTGTTTCCTTCCCCCCTTTATTCTCCGGTAGACCCCGCTGCTACCGCCGACTACACTGCTGCCGGGTACGACTACTTCGTCGACGACCCTACCCCTACCCGCGAGCTTCCAGGCAAGAAGAGCCATTCTCTTCCCCAGATATCGCCTACCCTTTTCCGTACTTTCTTGCACTAGGCATTGTTACTGCTGCTGCTACGTTATACTCCTACTCAATTGCATAGCCTGATTTTGTCGCCCCTTGATGTACCTTTCCTTTATCCTATGCTGCCTATTCTTACTAATGCATTATTCAGCAGTGAGACCTGCACATTGTTAGCTAGGACTAGATAGCGGGACGTGATCACTCAGGAGAGTGAACACGGATACAATATATACAACTGCACAGGTACGGTACAAAGCAGAAACCGCCAAAGGCCCCTATCTGGGTTATGCCTAGTCACCTCAAGTGTGATCTATCAAGGAGTAATCCTTGTACTCCACTCGAGGCTGACTTTGTCTTGCCGCCATAGGGTCCTGAACAGCGGTTGTCCTTAAAGGTAAGAAAGTAGGGCGACCCAACGGTGCCCGCGAGCGGTATATCGTCGGGAACGACAGGGAGGGTACGACTGACGTTACTGGCGTGCTTGGCCCCTGCTCGTATCTCGCGAGAGTTACCAAACCACGAAAGTCGAGCTCTACCAAGAGCACACGCGAGACAAGGTAAGGAGACGGTTCACTTTGTTGGTAACCGCAGTGACTTGGTGGGACGACAGGGCAGGCACCGATGTACTGGTGGTCCTGACTGCTATCGTTGACCGCGGGTCGGTTAAGTCGAGGCAACGATAACGGTTGTCACGCAGGTTAATTAAAATGCTAAATGGTTCGGCGGATGACTTGAGAGGCCCGTTGGTCTGTACGCACTACCTTCACGTGGGATAAGGAGTTATGGGCTCCCCTGCGTCGTAGTTTGTCCGAAAGCTCTTCAGACGTCAGCAGTACCGCGGCCTGCGCCGGGAAGTGGTGTCTTCTTCGTCCGGACGGTGTGTATTTGGATTTTCTTTTGCTTCACCGGCCAGCCACGCACCGTGCAGGAGCGTGCAAGGGTGAGGATCCTGGACCCCTTGGCGCATAGGATATAGTCCGGCGGATGGCCTCTCTGTTGAGCCTAGGATGGGCTGCGTCGTGTCGGATAGCCTAGGTGGGGCGTTCCCTAACAAGGTTCACGCCACCCTGGAGATCCGAGCGTGCAGGCTGAACAGTAGTGCACCCCTGCAGGGAGTTTAATCTATTCGAATAGCCGTGTCCACGGTAACATGACGCTTTATGTTGAAGCTGGATCTTACCACTAGAAACTATTACTATTAAACTGTATGGTTCCGGGTCTTCTTCCTCGCAAGGAGTCGAGGAAGGGAACTCGGAGGCATTATTATTATTAATCATTACAACTTACTATTATTCAATGTTGCAGCAACTTCTGCTTCATTGTTACTTTATTGCTTTATATAAACTGTTGGCTGATTCTTACCTCATGCTGCAAGACATCATCGGAAGATACTAGTCTTCGATAGGCCTAGCTTCTTACCCATGCTCTGTATTTCTGTCTTTCAGTCCACTGTATACAACCTCTTCTTTCCGTTGATACAATGCATAATGCTTAGTAGCGGACGTAAGACTCGCGGGTATACTAGATACTCACCTGCTTTATTTCCTTTACTGTTTTGCCTGATCGGCCGCTGCAGTCGACGTTGGAGCCCAGGAGCAGGAGTACCCCAGAGGCGGATACTACTACGTCGAGACCCCCACTGACCAGGAACAGGAGTAGTTTCGGAGGCTCCCAGGCAGGAGGCCTTGCCTTTTCGATCTGTATCTCTGATGTTATTTGTGCTAGCCTTCTTAAGGAAAAACTTGACTAACTATGTCTGTCCTCAGATATTATGGTTTGGATAACTTATGTATTCGAGTCCGCGTGACCCCCTTTTATTGTAACATATTGGTTTATCCTTTTGTGTTTAGTGTTGTGCTGTGATATTCTCACCGTGGCACCCTAATCTCAGCCGTGTACCCTGCGTGTATGATTACTGTACATGGATTGATTTTGGGGGCGTCACAAGTTGGTATCAGAGCCGACTGCCTGTAGGAAGCCACCCCACCACTACCTGGTCGAAGTTGAGTCTAGACTTTGAAAACTATTTTTCTAACTTAATATTTGGCTTACGGGCCCACATCGATGTCACTACGTGGGATATCTATGGTATTAGGATCCTTTTCTCCTTACCTATGCTCTGGGAATCTGCTCTCTTATCCTTGCTGGTAAGTTTTACAAACTCTGACATTAGGATCACGTTCTGTTGATTCCACCCGGCGTTTTTGGTGCATCCCCCATTGATTGAGTCGTGTCGCAGAAGTCATACCCCAGGTCCCGGACCGCGGATCCCATTCTCATTCTGGGCAGGCCGCGCGTCCTCTGGAATTAACTCCTGTGGCCAACAGTTTTCTTGCGGCATGATTGACATAGTGGAATCTATGTCGCGTCGTGTAATCCTTACCGCGGTCTGTGCGCCGCCTAGTGTGTCCTTTTTCCTTAATTTCTACGACGTTACACTGCCCGATTTTCGATTGATTCTAAGTGTGGATGTGTATTGTCTTATATGACTACTCCTATATATCCGCGCCTCCTCTTTGTTGTCGCTTTACCTATTACTCTTTTCCGGCATCTCGTTAAAATGTTCATCGCTGAAATACCCCTGTTAAATTCTAGCAGGATGGCTGGTCGTGGTGGTCGTGGTCGTGGTCGTGGTGCCAACGATCCACCTCCGCCGCCGGACTACATGGCCGCGATGATGCAGCAGTTTCAGATGAACCAGGTGTTTATGCAAGGAGTCATAGATCAGCTCCAGAACCAGAATCAGAACCAGAACCAGCACCAGAACCAACCGCCTGTGGTTACTCTGCGGGATTTCATGCGCCTCAATCCCCCTCTCTTCCACCAGCCTGAACAGCCGCTGGATGCCGATGATTGGCTTCGTGACATCACTCGTCAGCTGGAGTTCGCTAATGTGAGCGCTGCTGATTACGTCAACTTTGCGTCCTATTTCCTGCGTGGCCCCGCTGCTCAGTGGTGGGACACTTACAAGGGCTCGCTAGCTGAAGGGAATGTCGTCACCTGGAGTGACTTCAAGTCTTCCTTCCGTGCTCGTTATGTCCCCCAGGCGATTATGAACCGTATGAAGGCTGAGTTCCGCAACCTCGTTCAGGGCAACAAAACTGTCGAGGCATATCAGAGGGAATTCCTCCGCCTGTCCCGCTATGCTGCAAGTGACCTCCCTAATGACGCAAGTAGGCAAGAGAAGTTCCGTGATGGACTCAACGCAGATCTCCAGCTTGCACTAGCTTTGCACGTCTTCCCCGACTTCGCCACCATGGTGAACCAGACTATCACTCTTGAGACCGCTCAACTTAAGTTCGGTGGTTCGCCGAAGCGCCCCCGTGATGCTGGCTCATCTTCGGGCACAACACAGAAGCAACGCGTTTGGCTTCCGCACAGTGTGTATCGTCCACCTGCCCCTGCACCCAGGCCGTCGTATGTTGCACCTCGTCTGCCTCCGCCTCCGCCGAGACAGCCGAAGACTGAGACAGCACCCCTCCGTCTTCAAGATGGCTTGTGCTTCAAGTGCCATCAGCCAGGTCACTTTTCCAGAGACTGCCCTCAGCGACAGAATCAACTGGTAGTTCACCCTGCTGGTCGTGGCAACAACAGGACCCCCAACTATAACACTGGGTCTTCTACTCACACTCGTGGTCACGCTAACCACATTCACGTTGAAGAAGCTCAGGCACAGCCCGCTACAGTGATGGGTACTCTCCTCATTAACTCAATACCTGCTACTGTCTTATTTGATACAGGAGCATCGCATTCATTCATGTCGGAAGCATTTGCATTATCGCATAACTTTGCGCTTGGAAAGATGAACACACCGATGGTTGTTCGCACCCCGATAGGCCAATGCCGAACCACCATGATGGTGCCCAATACCGCCGTTGAAATCGAAGGAGTTGTATTCCACGTGTCCCCCATCATTCTGAAGTCTTCCACCATAAACCTCATCCTGGGAATGGATTGGTTGAAAGTCCACGATGCCGCACTGTATTGTGGTACCAAGTCTGTCCAATTTTTTCACCCCTCCGGTGAGATTTTTAACCACACCACCCGGATTACCCGTGATGCTGAAACGCATATCTATATGATGAATGCTTTGAACGTCTCGCCTCTTGAAGGAATTGAGCAAGTTCCAGTCGTTTGTGATTTTCCCGACGTCTTCCCAGAAGAACTGCCGGGAATACCCCCGATTAGAGAGGTTGAATTCGTCATCAACTTGAAGCCTGGCACCGTCCCTATTGCCAAGCGCCCATATAAGATGCCACCTCACCACCTCCTTGAATTGAAGAAGGAGATTGACACGGCCCTCGAGAAAGGCTTCATCCGTCCAAGTTCTTCTGCTTGGGGAGCACCTTTGCTCTTTGTCAAGAAGAGTGATGGCAAGAACCGATTGGTCCAAGATTACCGACCTATCAACCAGGCCACGATACAGAACAAGTACCCCCTCCCTCGGATCAATGATCTTTATGATCAACTTGCTGGATCCACAGTGTTGTCAAAACTCGACTTAAGGTTGGGTTACCATCAGATCCGAGTCCGTGATGAGGACATCCCGAAGACCGCATTCATTACTCGCTATGGTTCATACGAGTACACTGTCATGTCCTTTGGCTTGACGAATGCCCCAGCCACCTTCTCCAGGTTGATGAACTATATATTCATGGAATACCTCGACAAGTTCGTCGTGGTTTATCTGGATGATATATGGATTTACTCCAAGACCGATGCAGAACATGCTGAACATCTTCGCCTTATACTGGAAAAGCTTCGAGAACACAAACTCTATGCTAAGTACTCAAAGTGTGAGTTCTGGCTTCCCGAAGTAACCTACCTTGGTCATGTGATTTCCAAGGATGGCGTTGCCGTCAACCCCGGACGTATTCAGGCTATTCTTGATTGGACTCCGCCCAGGACTGTCAAGAAAGTCAGAAGTTTCCTCGGCCTTGCCAGCTATTGCCGCCGTTTTGTTGAGAATTTCTCCAAGAGTGCCCGGCCTCTGACTAACCTGCTGCACAAAGGCGTCAAGTTTGAGTGGACAGATAAATGTCAGGAAAGTTTCCAAGCCCTCAAGGACAAGCTCACTTCTCCCCCAGTGCTAGCTCCGCCTGATACTCAGAAGGACTTCGTGATATATTGCGACGCATCTCGTCAAGGATTAGGCTGTGTCCTAATGCAAGAGCGCAAAGTGATTGCTTACGGATCTCGTCAGTTGCGTGCTCACGAAGATAAGTATCCAACACATGATCTCGAATTGGCAGCGGTAATTTATGCATTGAAGCTGTGGCGACATTACCTCGTTGGTAATCGTTGTGAGATCTACACCGACCACCAAAGCCTGAAGTACCTATTCACCCAACCAGACCTGAATCTCCGCCAGCAGAGATGGCTCGAGACAATAGCCGACAACAACATGGGAATTTCTTACACCCCTGGCAAAGCTAATGTGGTGGCCGATGCCTTGAGCCGCAAAGCCTACTGTTCTGAACTTGAAGTCCAGATAGAGGAGCCACTTCTGTATGAAGAGCTCCGCAAGTTGAACCTTGAGATTGTTCCTCAGGGATATGTGAATAACCTTGTTGTTGAGCCGGACCTCGACAGCACCATCAAGTGGATACAAAAATGTGACTCTGATGTCGAGAAGATCAAGAAGTATATCGCTAGTGGGAAGCCATCATGCTTCACTGTTGCTGATGATGGTACGTTGTATTTCAAGAATCGTTTGGTGGTCCCTAGGAGTAAGCCCAATCTAAACTTGACCCCGCGCGTCATGAATGAAGCTCATGATACTCCTTTGTCGATTCACCCTGGTAGTACCAAGATGTACCAAGACCTTCGTCAGCGGTACTGGTGGTCTAACATGAAGCAAGACATTGCTCGTTATGTTGATGAGTGTGATGTTTGCCGTCGCGTCAAAGCAGAACATCAAAGACCTGCTGGTACTCTGCAACCACTTTCTATTCCTGAATGGAAGTGGGACAAGATTGAAATTGACTTCGTCACCGGATTTCCGCGATCACAGAAGGGTCATGATGCGATCTTTGTCGTCATCGACCGATTCTCCAAAGTTGCCCACTTTCTGCCAGTCAAGGAGACGATCTCTGCCAGTCAGTTGGCAGACTTATATGTTTCCAGAATTGTTTCCCTCCACGGTATTCCGTTGGAGATCAGTTCAGACTGTGGCAGCATTTTCACCTCGAAGTTCTGGGATAGTTTCCAAGAAGCTATGGGCACTCACCTAAATTTCAGCACCGCTTATCACCCCCAGTCGCAAGGCCAAGTCGAACGAGTCAACCAAGTACTTGAAGATATGCTTCGAGCGTGTGTCATTTCATTCGGTAAGAAATGGGAGGAGTCTCTTCCATTTGCTGAATTCTCGTACAACAATAGCTATCAAGCTAGTCTGAAGATGGCACCCTTTGAAGTTCTCTATGGACGTAAGTGTCGAACCCCTCTGAATTGGTCAGAGACTGGAGAACGAACTCTCATTGGTCCGGACATTATTCAGCATGCCGAAGATCAGGTTCGCGTTATTCGTGAACACTTGAAAGCTGCTCAGTCCCGCCAGAAAAGTAACTATGACCGCAAGCACAAGGAAATGGTCTATCAACCCGGCGAACAAGCTTACCTTCGTGTCACTCCGATGAGAGACACTCATCGTTTCGGGATCAAAGGAAAATTAGCTCCTCGCTACATTGGCCCATTCCGTATTCTTTCCAGAAGTGGACCGGTAGCGTACCGATTGGAATTGCCGTCAAACCTCTCCCAAGTCCACGATGTATTCCACGTGTCGCAACTCCGTCGCTGCTTCAAGGACCCTATCCGCGAAGTGGAACATGATATGATTGAGCTGCAGGAAGACTTGACTTATCAAGAACATCCGAGCCGCATTCTCAATCAGTCTGAACGCAAAACCCGCAACAAGACAACCAAGTTCCTCAAAGTTCAGTGGTCGAATCATTCTGAAGATGAAGCCACTTGGGAACGCGAAGATCGTCTACGTGAAGAATACCCCGATCTTTTCCCCTCTACCACCTAAATTCTCGGGACGAGAATTCTTGTAGTGGGGGAGATTTGTAACACTCTCACTGTCAGATGAACAGTAATACCATTACTGTTCCCCAGCACTGTTCTAAACTTTTGTTGATCAACTTGGAACAGTTCAAATTTCAAATTCCACTTTGATGTTCTTGAATGCATGGTGATCATGGACCTTGATCATCTGGAATCAAAACAAGTACAAGCCATTTGAATTGGAATTCAAGCAAACCCCAAAATGCCTTTTGCTGAATATTAAAAATATGGTGACAATAAATCTTTTCCAAAAATCTTGGAACCACTTTTATAAAAATCCCAAATATTCAGTGGACCAAATCCATATGGGTTTGAGTATTTATTAAGTGATAGAAAATTCTAAACAAATATAAACAGAGGCCAAAAACCCCAAACAAATCATTTAATATTTAAAGTAAATATTAAATGACTTTTATAATTGCCCAAATCTTTTGTGGCACTCACCTTAGGTGTAACATAAATTATGGGGCACCAACCACATTTTACAAAAATGCCTAAGGTATTAAAATAATTACAAAAGGGAATAAACAAAAGGTAAAAGATAAAAAAATAGAAACCTAAACCTACGCCTGGGGGCGAAGCCCACCAGGCCACCTCCTCCTTTTTCACCCTGGGCCGCAAGCCCAAGGCCCCCCCACCCCGGTCATCTCCCTCCTGTTCATCCCCTCCCCCGTGTCACTCATCCCGTGGCCAGGGCGCCAAGGCCATCGGCGTGGAGAGCATCGGAGACGCTCCGCCGGCTACAAGACGGCGCCCCCTGCGCCAAACCCTAACCCTAGCAGCCCCAAACCCCAGCGCCCCCCCCTCTTATCTCCCCTCGCGCTCGCCCTCCTCCATATCCCGCTCGGAGCCATACGCGCCGCCGTCAAGCCATCGACACCGGCGTGGCCACCGGCCACCCCCGGCCCAACCAACGCGCCCAGGAGCTCCGCCGTGGCCTCCTCCTTCGGTTTGGGCAGCGCTTCGACCTCGAGCCCCACTGTAACCACCGCATTCGTCGCCGGACTCCAGCCTGACCTCGCCGGTGTCTTCGTCAAATTCGCCGCACCTCAAGCTCCTCCGGCCACGAGACCCCTCCCCTTCGCTCCCTGGTGAGCTCGCGCGCCGTTTGCCCCCTCCCCCGTTAGTTTTGGTCCTCGCCATCATCGCCTTCGACGTAGACCCGCTCCGGCCGCCGCTGCCGATCGTCGTAGACGTTGCTAGGAGCCACCGCAGTGCGCGTCGTTTGCTGGGGTGGACGCGGCGCGGCTCTGCGATCCTGTAGGGCCAAACCGCGCAGAGAACGAGCCACCATGGCGAGAGAACGGGCTCGCCGGAGTAACTCCGGTGATCGCCGGCGCGCCGTCGTGGTTGTTGTAACCACCAACCCTCCCTGTGCCACTGTCCGTTGGGCCCCGCCTGTCAGGTGTTTAATTAAGCAGCGATGTGACAATGACACGCGGGCCCAATCCCCCTTAGTTAACCCATGTTTTAATTAAATAGAGATAACCCCCACTGTCAATGACAGGTGGGCCCAACTGTTAAGTTAATTCACCGATTAATAAAAATGCTAATTAAGCATATGAGTCTATGACAGGAAGACCCCACAGTCAGATTAATATTTAAAAGAATTTAGATTTATTCCAGTGTATGACATGTGCGTCCAAAGGTTAATTAAATTAAATTAAATGAATTATTAGAAATGTGAGGCTGACCAGTGGGTATCACTGGTCAGGTTTGACCAGTCAACACTGTTCTGGATAATGTTACTAAAAATAATAAAAGAAATTATTAAAAGGATTTTTAATGTTTTAAAATTGATTAAACTTATAAAATCAATATCTTTTAATCCGTATATCGGATCGAAAAACTTTATACATGAAAATTGATCAGAAAAATATAATGAATACAAATACGCTACCTGTATGTCTACCGCACCCCCTAACACACCGATCATCGATATTTCCCCCTCCCGGGCTGTCTGTCGAAAATTTCCGGTACCGATAAAAAGTACCCGGATGAATTTACTCCGAACACGAAAGTTGACCGGAATGGTTCAACTAACCCGGATACACCCCCGTTATCCTTGTCGGATGTCCACGACACCTCCGACCTGAACCCTTCCCCCTCCGGACACCCTGTCCGGTAATCAGCCGGAGCTGGCAGTTCATCCCCGGATGAATTCCCGCTCCAAGCATCGTGCATTGCACTGCGCTAGAACACCGTTAACATTTCCTCTGTCATGTCATGCATATGTTTGAATATTATTGCTGTGTATTTACTGTTTCCTTCCCCCCTTTATTCTCCGGTAGACCCCGCTGCTACCGCCGACTACACTTCTGCCGGGTACGACTACTTCGTCGACGACCCTACCCCTACCCGCGAGCTTCCAGGCAAGAAGAGCCATTCTCTTCCCCAGATATCGCCTACCCTTTTCCGTACTTTCTTGCACTAGGCATTGTTACTGGTGCTGCTACGTTATACTCCTACTCAATTGCATAGCCTGATTTTGTCGCCCCTTGATGTACCTTTCCTTTATCCTATGCTGCCTATTATTACTTATGCATTATTCAGCAGTGAGCCCTGCGCATTGTTAGCTAGGACTAGATAGCGGGACGTGATCACTCAGGAGAGTGAACACGGATACAATATATACAACTGCACAGGTACGGTACAAAGCAGACACCGCCAAAGGCCCCTATCTGGGCTATGCCTAGTCACCTCAAGTGTGAGCTATCAAGGAGTAATCCTTGTACTCCACTCGAGGCTGACTTTGTCTTGCCGCCATAGGGTCCTGAACAACGGTTGTCCTTAAAGGTAAGAAAGTCGGGCGACCCAACGGTGCCCGCGAGCGGTATATCGTCGGGAACGACAGGGAGGGTACGACCGACGTTACTGGCGTGCTTGGCCCCTGCTCGTATCTCGCGAGAGTTACCAAACCACGAAAGTCGAGCTCTACCAAGAGCACACGCGAGACAAGGTAAGGAGACGGTTCACTTTGTTGGTAACCGCAGTGACTTGGTGGGACGACAGGGCAGGCACCGATGTACTGGTGGTCCTGACTGCTATCGTTGACCGCGGGTCGGTTAAGTCGAGGCAACGATAACGGTTGTCACGCAGGTTAATTAAAATGCTAAATGGTTCGGCGGATGACTTGAGAGGCCCGTTGGTCTGTACGCACTACCGTCACGTGGGATAAGGAGTTATGGGCTCCCTTGCGTCGTAGTTTGTCTGAAAGCTCTTCAGACGTCAGAAGTACCACGGCCTGCGCCGGGAAGTGGTGTCTTCTTCGTCTGGACGGTGTGTATTTGGATTTGCTTTTGCTTCACCGGCCAACCACCCACCGTGCAGGAGCGTGCAAGGGTGAGGGTTCTAGACCCCTTGGCGCATAGGATATAGTCCGGCGGATGGCCTCTCTGTTGAGCCTAGGATGGGCTGCGTCGTGTCGGATAGCCTCGATGGGGCGTTCCCTAACAAGGTTCACGCCACCCTGGAGATCCGAGCGTGCAGGATGAACAGTAGTGCACCCCTGCAGGGAGTTTAATCTATTCGGATAGCCGTGTCCACGGTAACAGGACGCTTTATGCTGAAGCTGGATCTTACCACTAGAAACTATTACTATTAAACTGTATGGTTCCGGGTCTTCTTCCTCGCAGGGAGTCGAGGAAGGGAACTCGGAGGCATTATTATTATTAATCATTACAACTTACTATTATTCAATGTTGCAGCAACTTCTGCTTCATTGTTACTTTATTGCTTTATATAAACTGTTGGGCTGATTCTTACCTCATGCTGCAAGACATCGTCGGAAGATGCTAGTCTTCGATAGGCCTAGCTTCTTACCCATGCTCTGTATTTCTGTCTTTCAGTCCACTGTATACAGCCTCTTCTTTCCGTTGATACAATGCATAATGCTTAGTAGCGGACGTAAGACTCGCGGGTATACTAGATACTCACCTGCTTTATTTCCTTTACTGTTTTGCCTGATCGGCCGCTGCAGTCGACGTTGGAGCCCAGGAGCAGGAGTACCCCGGAGGCGGATACTACTACGTCGAGACCCCCGCTGACCAGAACCAGGAGTAGTTTCGGAGGCTCCCAGGCAGGAGGCCTTGCCTTTTCGATCTGTATATCTGATGTTATTTGTGCTAGCCTTCTTAAGGAAAAACTTGACTAACTATGTCTGTACTCAGATATTATGGTTTGGATAATTTATGTATTCGGGTCCGCGTGACCCCCTTTTATTGTAACATATTGGTTTATCCTTTTGTGTTTAGTGTTGTGCTGTGATATTCTCACCGTGGCACCCTAATCTCAGCCGTGTACCCTGCGTGTATGATTACTGTACACGGATTGATTTTGGGGGCGTCACATATGGGTGCACAAGCAGTATTCCCGCTTAGTACAAGATTTGGCTAGCAAAGGCTTTAAAAAGCAGACAAATGATGTTGACTTGGATGCAAAACAATATAAAGTCTACATTAAAAATTGGCATGAAACATCAAGTTGTCTTCCTTGTTAGCATAACACTTCAAGCATAAGAACATAAAGGTTTTGGCTATGTCGCTACTAGAAAAACTCATGCTTGTTATCATGACTAAAGCTATGTTTGCCAAGATTAAATAAAGATTTCAAAGCCACACCTGGTATATAAGATCAATACTCCCATAAGAATCATCATATAAGGTCGATTGCGTGAAGAGAATACCGAGTGCAGCGAAGAAACCAATAGACTTCTCATTAATATTCCATCATAGACATTGCACACTCACGGATACACGACTCTCCACATAGGAGTGATAGACCTCAATGCATACACCTATTTTATAAGATAACTTCCCTAGACATGATACGACACTAAAATCGACCACAAACGACAAAGATAAAGATAAACATATCGGGCACTCCCTCAAGCTTGGAACAAGCTGAGGGGAAGCCATTACCCATGAAGATTTTATTATTGTCCTACTTGTTGCTCTTCAACTCCTCTATTATGTGTCGGAGGGTTTGGTTTTCAGCTTCCAACACAACCACCTGTACTTTAAGCACACGAAAGTCTTCACAGAATTGGTTAGTAATTCGGTGAGCTTCAGATATAGGAGATGACACATGTGGGGCTTCAAGTGGTGGAGCAGTTCTTGAAAGGTTCAAAGAAAGATCATGTTGAGGGTTGACAAACCCCATGAAGATAGGGTTGTTGGATCTTGCTCCTCTTATTGATGGATCTCCTTCCTGCTGGATGGTGACCATCTTGACTTCTTCTCTCACGGAGCCCTCCATATCCTAATGTCTCACAGCAATTTCCTCCTTCATTGCCCATCAAACGACATTCCCTTGGTTGGACACGGCGAAGACGACCACCCATGTAGTCCTCGTCCCTTGAGTCAAACGAAGACATATCGAACAACAGCCTCTTATCCTGATAGAAACATATTGAAAAGAGAACGCACAAAATTGCAAGATACAAAGCCGGGACGATCCGGGAAAATATATAGCACAAATTTCTGCGACAAAGGGAAGGTAACAAGCCAAAGTGGGGTCGGAGCCAGACTCTGGGGCTCCCAGGCAGCCTCCTGGCGCTGCCAGGGAGCAGGCCGCGCCACTAGGGCGCTGGGGCCCTTGGAGCTCGTCTCCGGCTCCACTTCGGCTCTGAATTTTCCTAATTTTTCAAAAACACGTAATACGGGACTTTTATGGATGTTTGCGAAGTTTTCTTACTGTATTACATACCTATTCTTATTCTGCTCCTGCTGGCATCTTGATCCGGGCTGCAACATGTTCTTCATGAGTGGTTGTGCGTATTGTATCCACATCAACATTGACAGGGTCCCCTGCCAGGTAATGTTTCTGAAAGTCCAAGTATGTGATCAGAGGGGGAGGGGGTGAATGATCACTTCAAATTTTCTACGGAAACTATTGAAGTGAAGCATAAGCAGTGCGGAATAGCGAAGAATAACTGGAAGCGAAACTAAATGCGGTGAATCAAAACACATTGAAGCATAATAGTGAAACAAATGCAATACTAAAGGTAAATGCTTGAGGTAAAACGAGCTGGGACTCGACGATGTTTGTTCGACCAGTTCACGCTCTGCAAAGCGCTACGTCTGGTTGGAGGGACTGGTGATTGAACACCTGGAGCAAAACTCTCTCCGTCCGTTGCTCCACTGCACCAAACTCCTTGAGCTTGGCCAGTTCTTCACTCGTGGTTGATTATTAAGGAAATCATCGAAACCTTTGACAAACTGGACTTCGAGGAGACAATTACTCTTCGCTCTCTGAAGAACAACTCTCTGACCGTCTAGGAGACTTGCAGTTCTCCAAGATAAAAAGGCTAGCAAGCTTCCACCTAAGTCATCTCTAATCTACTCAGATCAATGGGACTTAGGTTTCAGTAACTGGATTTTGGGTTTTTCTTCGGTGGCGTTTTTGGTTTGCTCTCTGCAATCTCTCTCAGGAATAATCTTCGAGCAGCCCCCTTCAAATGGAGGAGGGGGCGGCGTATTTATAGTTGGCGATCCCGAGGTGCGGAATGACCAAATTGACCCGAGGTAACAGCTTGACACGTGTCCACAACGGTCGGATTTGTCATCACTGCGCAACTTTACTTGAGGAACAAGTAAAGCTGACTCACGGACTAAGTTCGGCTTCAGTAGGCCAAGAACGAAGTCTTTGCTACCGAAACTTAACTTAGTGCATATAAGATTTCTTCACTCAGGCTCTCACTTGGGGTGGATTTGATCTGAGCATATCTCAATGACTTCGGTATCCACAAACGAAATACCCCTCTTGATAGTACGGTTTGTCCTATGACTCAAAGAACAGAAAAAGAACTACACAAAAACATCTAAGTCTTGCGCCGTCCTCTTCATTTCCTTCAATGAGTAGAGCTTCAGGACACCTTCATTTTTGGGGGTCATCCTTCATGATTAAGCTTCGCTCCATGGGTAATGCTTCGATAACTTGAAGAACTTCCCTGAAGCTTTATCACTTAGCTTGTCCTTCAGGAGCCTATACAACTGTTTACACTAGAAAAATTGTTAGTTCCTCTACTGTCTTGTCCAACAATATCCAAAACACACGGGGTGAAACTTTTGCTCTTACAATCTCCCCTTTTTGGACTATTGTTGACAAAATAGGCATCGATAAAAGATATTGAAGATTTTGTGAAGTGAAGGGACAAACTCTAAGATATGAAGTTTTTGACTCCCCTTGAATGCAAGCATCGAAGATTTATATAATCGAAGTTAATGCTTGAGAAGAATTTCTTCGGTGGAGAGTAAAACATAATATCTTAGCGAATAGAATTGCATTAGATGATGTATATATCCAGGAATGAATGCAATTGCTTCCAATAACCTGTGACTTAGAAAGAGACAACCACCTGCAAGATAGAAGATACGAAGAAATACTTGCAAGCAAAGTGGTTATTAAAACTTAGGCCTATCACAGAGTAGTATGACCGAAGTAAAACTTAAGTTACAACCCAATCGAAAAAGAATGGAATGTTTGTTGTAACTTAACCAAACGAAGCAAAAGGAAAACCCTTTCCCCGATGCAGAACTAACTCGATCGATGCCCTCATTCTCCCCCTTTTTGTCAATGATTGGAAAAAAGGTTGAGAGGAGGTTCGAGAGATCTAACGCGTGGCATCAGTACCCTGAGGACCCGATGAAGCAGAGCTCGACGAGGACTCATCAGACGAAGATTCATCGCCCGAGGATTCTTCTTCGGAAGAAGACGCGGGAACAGCTTCATGACGACTCTGGGTGATGAGGTTGATGTCGAGATCGCTGTCGTCGAGGCCGTCGTCGTCCTTGGAGGTGATGGAGTCATTCTCCGAGACGGTGTCAGGCCTGATGGGTTCAGGTTCGTTGACGAAGAAGACTTCATCAAGCTTGTGCAGGGGAGGGATCTTCTGAGTCGGGCGGTCCACAGTGTCATCACGTGAAAAGTTTCGGCGTAGATGGTCATATTCTTTGAAGATGCGATGCTTACGAAGTCTTTTCACTGAGTTGAACTGTCGGAGGCCCTGCCAGGAATGACGCTTCAGAACACGCAGGTACTGATTGTTGTTCATAGCAATGTTGCCAACATGATTTATCTCGTTAGCAAGCCATTGCATCTGGCGTTGATTTGCTTCAATGTAGTTTTCAAGCATTTGCTGCGAACGAAGATTAACTTCAAAGTGATGGCAGTCTTTCTGAAACTTCTTTGATAAGTTGCGCTCATTGACTTCGTGGCGAACACCAACATAATTGGCAAAGGGATCATTGGGCTTCCTCAGCAGATCCAAAGAGTCACGCACTGGGGGCGTGAAAAGCTTCGGGTGATGACGAGCCACAAAGTTTTCATTCCTGCCATAATCACAGACAACTTGCAGCCAAGGAGCATAAGGTTTCAGTGTGAATGGTAGCTCTGCTGCAAGAACCATATTCCTGATGAAGCAGTCTTCAAAGTAAAAGAGAAGACCATGAGTGAGCTTCATGATAGCATGCCTTGTTTCAGGATAGAGATTTGATTCTTCCGAAGCAGTACTCAAAGGAATCAATGAGTTGGACAGGATATAAAACCAAGTCCTGGAAATGAAATTCAAATGCTTCGGGCGAATGTTTTGGGGAATATGGCCTTCAGTGGCTTCAGGGTCCAGCAAAGTTGCAAATACTTCTTCAGACAGAACTGGCTCAGTATGAATCTTTTCATGAACACCAGAGTGCCTTGGAATATTAACAATTTCCATGAATTCAACTGAAGTCATTCTGAATACTTTTCCTTGAATCATCCATTCCAATATCCATGTGTTGGGATCATCAGCTTCACCAGATACATAAAGTGTTGCATAGAATTGTTTGATGAGCTCGGAGTTGAAGGGTGTGGTCAATGCAAACAGCCGAGTCAAATTCTGGTTTTCAATAGTTTCGAGGACATTCTGAAAGCATGAGGCAGTTGAGAGACTTCGCATGTCCAAAAACTTGTGCCGAAACAGGACGCCTTGCTGACAGAAGACCTTGGTGTATAAAATTTGCTGTTCTGCTGTCCAAAAGCGAAGATCATCAGCAGTTCGATCCGACACATATGGACTGACACCAAAGAATCGAAGATTCTTCCTATGCTGGTCCATGTCAAACTCCGGGCCATGCCTCGAAGAACAACCAGCACCCTTGAAAATGGGAAAGGTTTCACGAGGGTAGATGGAGTCAAGCTGGGCATCTTGGCATGGACGAGAACGCTCACGAATCCTTTGCAGAGTAGCAATTGGATTGACTCTGGAAGGGCCAGCAGATTGAGCGACTACTAGCGCTTGCTCTTGCGATGGATTCAGAATCTGGAATTGTTCGTCTTCGTCATCATGTGCTTCAGTGTCGGGCACATGGGCTGCAGACTCTTGAACAGTTCTGGCGGGGGAAAAGTCTCGGGAAACATGGGTTCTGGAGTGGGTTGGGGATAGAGCATTGGCTTCATGCGGAGGGGATGAAGGTGGAGTGGGAATCCTTTGTGGTTCGGGGGTTGGGGCACGAGGGGGAATGGGTGTGGGAACACGAGGTGGTATGGGAGTGGTTGTTCGAACAGGCGTAGGAGTGGGAGTTGGAGCTCTTGGAGGTGGAGTTGGTTTGGGGGTGGTTCTTGTAGGAGGAGGAGTGGGAGTCTTGGTGGGTGGGGATGAAGGCTTTGGAGTGGGCTTGGATGGCTTTGGCTTCGGTGCAGGGGTGGGAACTGCTTCAGGAGAATCCTGTAACCGTTCATCACTTGTATCCATGTCTGCGGCTTCGGCCAAAGTAACCTTGCGCCTCTTGGTGGTCTTCTTCTTTGGTGAGGGTCCTGTAGCCTTAGTTGCAGCAGGCTTAGGAGATGGTGCAACAACACGTTCAGCTTCAGGCGAAGCTTTACGTTTCCTGGACTCTCTCTCCACAATGGATGCATTATGGGTCTTCACCATGTCATCTATAGCAGCCTTGAATCTGCCTTTGAAGATTTTGATATTATCTTTGGTGGTGGAATTGAATTCAGTCACTCGTTGAAGCAATCCCAAGGCGTGCTGTTTGAACTCTTCTTCAGGTTCAGATTCAACTCTCTTCTAATAGTTGTGAATCTTTTTCATTTCAGCCCTATCTCTGGAATGCAAATCCTTCAGCTGACTGATCATGATGGTGATCATTGCTTCAATAGATTTGGAGATGTAGACTTCTCCAACATCAAAAGCTTCTGGATCTTCAGCAGCACACTTCTCCCAAAGGGCTTCAGTGATGCCCAACTGATCCCAGAGTTCTTCTTCACGAGGGTCAGGGAATGGTTGGTCACTCTGAGGACCAGCTTCAGCTTGAGCTTCAGGCAAGGATATGCCTTTCTGCTTCGATGGAATGGCTGAGGGAGACATATCGACTACGGGCTTCTTCTGGCTTGCCCTAGCAGCTTTTTCTGCTTTCTTTGTCCTGAGGCTTTCTAATGAAGCCTTGCGTTTAGCTTCAGTATCAGCAAGCTGTTTAGCTTCAGCTGCTGCCTTCTCTTCATTCTTTGCGGCTTCGGCGAGCTTTCGCTTCGTCGCAGCCTTCTCAGCAGCAATCTTGGCAGCATCTAATTCCCTTTGCTGCCTAGCAGCATCTTCCTCGGCCTTCTTCTTGGCGGCTGCGCTTCGGGCAGCGATATTGCGCTCAAGTGCCTCTTCGAGGTCTTTTTCTCTCAATTTTTCTTCAGTGAGCTTGTGCTTCACTGAAGACTTTGATGCAGCAGACTGCTTGGTCTTCGGTGGGGCTGAAACCTTTGCAGGCTGTCTCTTGGCGAGGTCTTGCTTCTGTTTGGATCTTCTCTCTTCTTCAGGGGCGTCAGCCGGTGGCTTGGAGGCCAAGGGCTTCGAGACCAGTAGATTAGAGAGGTCAATATTGGGGCGAGCAGAAGGCTTGACCCTAGCATCAGGTTTTTCTCCTGGCTTCTTCTTCAGCGGGATCTTAAGTTTTTGCTTCTTGGGGGGAGCAGAATCCTCTGATTCATCATCAGCTTCGACTTCTGATTCGTCATCAGCTGCATTGGATTCATCCATGATGGAGTCTTCCAGAGCAGCTTGCTCTAATCTGGCATGTTCTTCATCTTCAGTGGTGGCGTGGGGTGGTGAAGCAGATTTCTTCTTCAGTTTCTTCTTCTTCTTGCTAGGCCCATCACCTTGGGCTTCAGCTTCGACCAGCTTGGCTGCTTTCTTCTCTTCTTTCAGCCTTTTGGCTTCAGCTGCAATTCTCAAACGTTCTTGTTCATCTGGATAGTCATTAGGTGTCTTGAGGGTGTTGGGGTGAGGAAGCTTCGGTGGAACTGGGTAATACAAGTGACGATTTTCTTCAGTGTACTAACTACACATGGTTGAAGTATATCGATATGGTGGACTGAAGGCGAACTGCATGGTCCACTTCCAGGTGGGAATACTCTTGTACTTGTACCAACGAACTGCTCAGTACCGGCGAATGTTTTGCAATCTGTTCTTTCGCTGCTCCTTGGTCTCATCTGGAGGTGTGTCATAACCCAGAGCAAGCCGAATTGATTCAGGGATGCCTCTGGCGTTGTTCTTTTCCTTCGTTCTTCCTCCTTTCTTCTTCGGAGCAGTCTGTTCTGCTTCGTTGATGTGATCAAGGTTTGGTGACTCATTTCCGAATTCTAACTCCGCAGACATCCTGTGAAAGAAGCACAAGGGTAGCAAAGGAAAAAGACGAGTATGGAATGAGCACCAACAAAAGTTTCGATCAAAGACGTTTGACAAGAGATTCAATAAAGAATTTGGGGTAGAGTTTCTGGTCTGTTCTGAGCTAGACTCAATCTCACACAAGTTGAGTTGAAACCCTAACGCAGAATAGATGAGTTCGAACCCTAAGTTCTAACCTGAATCGAGATGAAAACCTTGACTAGCAGAAACAGGTTTCCCAACAGAGCAACGATCCAACGGATCAAGGAAACCTAATGAAATCAACCAAAAACAAATGAACTAAGAAATGTGAGGCTGACCAGTGGGTATCACTGGTCAGGTTTGACCAGTCAACACTGTTCTGGATAATGTTACTAAAAATAATAAAAGAAATTATTAAAAGGATTTTTAATGTTTTAAATTTGATTAAACTTATAAAATCAATATCTTTTAATCCGTATATCGGATCGAAAAACTTTATACATGAAAATTGATCAGAAAAATATAATGAATACAAATACGCTACCTGTATGTCTACCGCACCCCCTAACACACCGATCATCGATATTTCCCCCTCCCGGGCTGTCTGTCGAAAATTTCCGGTACCGATAAAAAGTACCCGGATGAATTTACTCCGAACACGAAAGTTGACCGGAATGGTTCAACTAACCCGGATACACCCCCGTTATCCTTGTCGGATGTCCACGACACCTCCGACCTGAACCCTTCCCCCTCCGGACACCCTGTCCGGTAATCAGCCGGAGCTGGCAGTTCATCCCCGGATGAATTCCCGCTCCAAGCATCGTGCATTGCACTGCGCTAGAACACCGTTAACATTTCCTCTGTCATGTCATGCATATGTTTGAATATTATTGCTGTGTATTTACTGTTTCCTTCCCCCCTTTATTCTCCGGTAGACCCCGCTGCTACCGCCGACTACACTTCTGCCGGGTACGACTACTTCGTCGACGACCCTACCCCTACCCGCGAGCTTCCAGGCAAGAAGAGCCATTCTCTTCCCCAGATATCGCCTACCCTTTTCCGTACTTTCTTGCACTAGGCATTGTTACTGGTGCTGCTACGTTATACTCCTACTCAATTGCATAGCCTGATTTTGTCGCCCCTTGATGTACCTTTCCTTTATCCTATGCTGCCTATTATTACTTATGCATTATTCAGCAGTGAGCCCTGCGCATTGTTAGCTAGGACTAGATAGCGGGACGTGATCACTCAGGAGAGTGAACACGGATACAATATATACAACTGCACAGGTACGGTACAAAGCAGACACCGCCAAAGGCCCCTATCTGGGCTATGCCTAGTCACCTCAAGTGTGAGCTATCAAGGAGTAATCCTTGTACTCCACTCGAGGCTGACTTTGTCTTGCCGCCATAGGGTCCTGAACAACGGTTGTCCTTAAAGGTAAGAAAGTCGGGCGACCCAACGGTGCCCGCGAGCGGTATATCGTCGGGAACGACAGGGAGGGTACGACCGACGTTACTGGCGTGCTTGGCCCCTGCTCGTATCTCGCGAGAGTTACCAAACCACGAAAGTCGAGCTCTACCAAGAGCACACGCGAGACAAGGTAAGGAGACGGTTCACTTTGTTGGTAACCGCAGTGACTTGGTGGGACGACAGGGCAGGCACCGATGTACTGGTGGTCCTGACTGCTATCGTTGACCGCGGGTCGGTTAAGTCGAGGCAACGATAACGGTTGTCACGCAGGTTAATTAAAATGCTAAATGGTTCGGCGGATGACTTGAGAGGCCCGTTGGTCTGTACGCACTACCGTCACGTGGGATAAGGAGTTATGGGCTCCCTTGCGTCGTAGTTTGTCTGAAAGCTCTTCAGACGTCAGAAGTACCACGACCTGCGCCGGGAAGTGGTGTCTTCTTCGTCTGGACGGTGTGTATTTGGATTTGCTTTTGCTTCACCGGCCAACCACCCACCGTGCAGGAGCGTGCAAGGGTGAGGGTTCTAGACCCCTTGGCGCATAGGATATAGTCCGGCGGATGGCCTCTCTGTTGAGCCTAGGATGGGCTGCGTCGTGTCGGATAGCCTCGATGGGGCGTTCCCTAACAAGGTTCACGCCACCCTGGAGATCCGAGCGTGCAGGATGAACAGTAGTGCACCCCTGCAGGGAGTTTAATCTATTCGGATAGCCGTGTCCACGGTAACAGGACGCTTTATGCTGAAGCTGGATCTTACCACTAGAAACTATTACTATTAAACTGTATGGTTCCGGGTCTTCTTCCTCGCAGGGAGTCGAGGAAGGGAACTCGGAGGCATTATTATTATTAATCATTACAACTTACTATTATTCAATGTTGCAGCAACTTCTGCTTCATTGTTACTTTATTGCTTTATATAAACTGTTGGGCTGATTCTTACCTCATGCTGCAAGACATCGTCGGAAGATGCTAGTCTTCGATAGGCCTAGCTTCTTACCCATGCTCTGTATTTCTGTCTTTCAGTCCACTGTATACAGCCTCTTCTTTCCGTTGATACAATGCATAATGCTTAGTAGCGGACGTAAGACTCGCGGGTATACTAGATACTCACCTGCTTTATTTCCTTTACTGTTTTGCCTGATCGGCCGCTGCAGTCGACGTTGGAGCCCAGGAGCAGGAGTACCCCGGAGGCGGATACTACTACGTCGAGACCCCCGCTGACCAGAACCAGGAGTAGTTTCGGAGGCTCCCAGGCAGGAGGCCTTGCCTTTTCGATCTGTATATCTGATGTTATTTGTGCTAGCCTTCTTAAGGAAAAACTTGACTAACTATGTCTGTACTCAGATATTATGGTTTGGATAATTTATGTATTCGGGTCCGCGTGACCCCCTTTTATTGTAACATATTGGTTTATCCTTTTGTGTTTAGTGTTGTGCTGTGATATTCTCACCGTGGCACCCTAATCTCAGCCGTGTACCCTGCGTGTATGATTACTGTACACGGATTGATTTTGGGGGCGTCACATATGGGTGCACAAGCAGTATTCCCGCTTAGTACAAGATTTGGCTAGCAAAGGCTTTAAAAAGCAGACAAATGATGTTGACTTGGATGCAAAACAATATAAAGTCTACATTAAAAATTGGCATGAAACATCAAGTTGTCTTCCTTGTTAGCATAACACTTCAAGCATAAGAACATAAAGGTTTTGGCTATGTCGCTACTAGAAAAACTCATGCTTGTTATCATGACTAAAGCTATGTTTGCCAAGATTAAATAAAGATTTCAAAGCCACACCTGGTATATAAGATCAATACTCCCATAAGAATCATCATATAAGGTCGATTGCGTGAAGAGAATACCGAGTGCAGCGAAGAAACCAATAGACTTCTCATTAATATTCCATCATAGACATTGCACACTCACGGATACACGACTCTCCACATAGGAGTGATAGACCTCAATGCATACACCTATTTTATAAGATAACTTCCCTAGACATGATACGACACTAAAATCGACCACAAACGACAAAGATAAAGATAAACATATCGGGCACTCCCTCAAGCTTGGAACAAGCTGAGGGGAAGCCATTACCCATGAAGATTTTATTATTGTCCTACTTGTTGCTCTTCAACTCCTCTATTATGTGTCGGAGGGTTTGGTTTTCAGCTTCCAACACAACCACCTGTACTTTAAGCACACGAAAGTCTTCACAGAATTGGTTAGTAATTCGGTGAGCTTCAGATATAGGAGATGACACATGTGGGGCTTCAAGTGGTGGAGCAGTTCTTGAAAGGTTCAAAGAAAGATCATGTTGAGGGTTGACAAACCCCATGAAGATAGGGTTGTTGGATCTTGCTCCTCTTATTGATGGATCTCCTTCCTGCTGGATGGTGACCATCTTGACTTCTTCTCTCACGGAGCCCTCCATATCCTAATGTCTCACAGCAATTTCCTCCTTCATTGCCCATCAAACGACATTCCCTTGGTTGGACACGGCGAAGACGACCACCCATGTAGTCCTCGTCCCTTGAGTCAAACGAAGACATATCGAACAACAGCCTCTTATCCTGATAGAAACATATTGAAAAGAGAACGCACAAAATTGCAAGATACAAAGCCGGGACGATCCGGGAAAATATATAGCACAAATTTCTGCGACAAAGGGAAGGTAACAAGCCAAAGTGGGGTCGGAGCCAGACTCTGGGGCTCCCAGGCAGCCTCCTGGCGCTGCCAGGGAGCAGGCCGCGCCACTAGGGCGCTGGGGCCCTTGGAGCTCGTCTCCGGCTCCACTTCGGCTCTGAATTTTCCTAATTTTTCAAAAACACGTAATACGGGACTTTTATGGATGTTTGCGAAGTTTTCTTACTGTATTACATACCTATTCTTATTCTGCTCCTGCTGGCATCTTGATCCGGGCTGCAACATGTTCTTCATGAGTGGTTGTGCGTATTGTATCCACATCAACATTGACAGGGTCCCCTGCCAGGTAATGTTTCTGAAAGTCCAAGTATGTGATCAGAGGGGGAGGGGGTGAATGATCACTTCAAATTTTCTACGGAAACTATTGAAGTGAAGCATAAGCAGTGCGGAATAGCGAAGAATAACTGGAAGCGAAACTAAATGCGGTGAATCAAAACACATTGAAGCATAATAGTGAAACAAATGCAATACTAAAGGTAAATGCTTGAGGTAAAACGAGCTGGGACTCGACGATGTTTGTTCGACCAGTTCACGCTCTGCAAAGCGCTACGTCTGGTTGGAGGGACTGGTGATTGAACACCTGGAGCAAAACTCTCTCCGTCCGTTGCTCCACTGCACCAAACTCCTTGAGCTTGGCCAGTTCTTCACTCGTGGTTGATTATTAAGGAAATCATCGAAACCTTTGACAAACTGGACTTCGAGGAGACAATTACTCTTCGCTCTCTGAAGAACAACTCTCTGACCGTCTAGGAGACTTGCAGTTCTCCAAGATAAAAAGGCTAGCAAGCTTCCACCTAAGTCATCTCTAATCTACTCAGATCAATGGGACTTAGGTTTCAGTAACTGGATTTTGGGTTTTTCTTCGGTGGCGTTTTTGGTTTGCTCTCTGCAATCTCTCTCAGGAATAATCTTCGAGCAGCCCCCTTCAAATGGAGGAGGGGGCGGCGTATTTATAGTTGGCGATCCCGAGGTGCGGAATGACCAAATTGACCCGAGGTAACAGCTTGACACGTGTCCACAACGGTCGGATTTGTCATCACTGCGCAACTTTACTTGAGGAACAAGTAAAGCTGACTCACGGACTAAGTTCGGCTTCAGTAGCCCAAGAACGAAGTCTTTGCTACCGAAACTTAACTTAGTGCATATAAGATTTCTTCACTCAGGCTCTCACTTGGGGTGGATTTGATCTGAGCATATCTCAATGACTTCGGTATCCACAAACGAAATACCCCTCTTGATAGTACGGTTTGTCCTATGACTCAAAGAACAGAAAAAGAACTACACAAAAACATCTAAGTCTTGCGCCGTCCTCTTCATTTCCTTCAATGAGTAGAGCTTCAGGACACCTTCATTTTTGGGGGTCATCCTTCATGATTAAGCTTCGCTCCATGGGTAATGCTTCGATAACTTGAAGAACTTCCCTGAAGCTTTATCACTTAGCTTGTCCTTCAGGAGCCTATACAACTGTTTACACTAGAAAAATTGTTAGTTCCTCTACTGTCTTGTCCAACAATATCCAAAACACACGGGGTGAAACTTTTGCTCTTACAATCTCCCCTTTTTGGACTATTGTTGACAAAATAGGCATCGATAAAAGATATTGAAGATTTTGTGAAGTGAAGGGACAAACTCTAAGATATGAAGTTTTTGACTCCCCTTGAATGCAAGCATCGAAGATTTATATAATCGAAGTTAATGCTTGAGAAGAATTTCTTCGGTGGAGAGTAAAACATAATATCTTAGCGAATAGAATTGCATTAGATGATGTATATATCCAGGAATGAATGCAATTGCTTCCAATAACCTGTGACTTAGAAAGAGACAACCACCTGCAAGATAGAAGATACGAAGAAATACTTGCAAGCAAAGTGGTTATTAAAACTTAGGCCTATCACAGAGTAGTATGACCGAAGTAAAACTTAAGTTACAACCCAATCGAAAAAGAATGGAATGTTTGTTGTAACTTAACCAAACGAAGCAAAAGGAAAACCCTTTCCCCGATGCAGAACTAACTCGATCGATGCCCTCATTCTCCCCCTTTTTGTCAATGATTGGAAAAAAGGTTGAGAGGAGGTTCGAGAGATCTAACGCGTGGCATCAGTACCCTGAGGACCCGATGAAGCAGAGCTCGACGAGGACTCATCAGACGAAGATTCATCGCCCGAGGATTCTTCTTCGGAAGAAGACGCGGGAACAGCTTCATGACGACTCTGGGTGATGAGGTTGATGTCGAGATCGCTGTCGTCGAGGCCGTCGTCGTCCTTGGAGGTGATGGAGTCATTCTCCGAGACGGTGTCAGGCCTGATGGGTTCAGGTTCGTTGACGAAGAAGACTTCATCAAGCTTGTGCAGGGGAGGGATCTTCTGAGTCGGGCGGTCCACAGTGTCATCACGTGAAAAGTTTCGGCGTAGATGGTCATATTCTTTGAAGATGCGATGCTTACGAAGTCTTTTCACTGAGTTGAACTGTCGGAGGCCCTGCCAGGAATGACGCTTCAGAACACGCAGGTACTGATTGTTGTTCATAGCAATGTTGCCAACATGATTTATCTCGTTAGCAAGCCATTGCATCTGGCGTTGATTTGCTTCAATGTAGTTTTCAAGCATTTGCTGCGAACGAAGATTAACTTCAAAGTGATGGCAGTCTTTCTGAAACTTCTTTGATAAGTTGCGCTCATTGACTTCGTGGCGAACACCAACATAATTGGCAAAGGGATCATTGGGCTTCCTCAGCAGATCCAAAGAGTCACGCACTGGGGGCGTGAAAAGCTTCGGGTGATGACGAGCCACAAAGTTTTCATTCCTGCCATAATCACAGACAACTTGCAGCCAAGGAGCATAAGGTTTCAGTGTGAATGGTAGCTCTGCTGCAAGAACCATATTCCTGATGAAGCAGTCTTCAAAGTAAAAGAGAAGACCATGAGTGAGCTTCATGATAGCATGCCTTGTTTCAGGATAGAGATTTGATTCTTCCGAAGCAGTACTCAAAGGAATCAATGAGTTGGACAGGATATAAAACCAAGTCCTGGAAATGAAATTCAAATGCTTCGGGCGAATGTTTTGGGGAATATGGCCTTTAGTGGCTTCAGGGTCCAGCAAAGTTGCAAATACTTCTTCAGACAGAACTGGCTCAGTATGAATCTTTTCATGAACACCAGAGTGCCTTGGAATATTAACAATTTCCATGAATTCAACTGAAGTCATTCTGAATACTTTTCCTTGAATCATCCATTCCAATATCCATGTGTTGGGATCATCAGCTTCACCAGATACATAAAGTGTTGCATAGAATTGTTTGATGAGCTCGGAGTTGAAGGGTGTGGTCAATGCAAACAGCCGAGTCAAATTCTGGTTTTCAATAGTTTCGAGGACATTCTGAAAGCATGAGGCAGTTGAGAGACTTCGCATGTCCAAAAACTTGTGCCGAAACAGGACGCCTTGCTGACAGAAGACCTTGGTGTATAAAATTTGCTGTTCTGCTGTCCAAAAGCGAAGATCATCAGCAGTTCGATCCGACACATATGGACTGACACCAAAGAATCGAAGATTCTTCCTATGCTGGTCCATGTCAAACTCCGGGCCATGCCTCGAAGAACAACCAGCACCCTTGAAAATGGGAAAGGTTTCACGAGGGTAGATGGAGTCAAGCTGGGCATCTTGGCATGGACGAGAACGCTCACGAATCCTTTGCAGAGTAGCAATTGGATTGACTCTGGAAGGGCCAGCAGATTGAGCGACTACTAGCGCTTGCTCTTGCGATGGATTCAGAATCTGGAATTGTTCGTCTTCGTCATCATGTGCTTCAGTGTCGGGCACATGGGCTGCAGACTCTTGAACAGTTCTGGCGGGGGAAAAGTCTCGGGAAACATGGGTTCTGGAGTGGGTTGGGGATAGAGCATTGGCTTCATGCGGAGGGGATGAAGGTGGAGTGGGAATCCTTTGTGGTTCGGGGGTTGGGGCACGAGGGGGAATGGGTGTGGGAACACGAGGTGGTATGGGAGTGGTTGTTCGAACAGGCGTAGGAGTGGGAGTTGGAGCTCTTGGAGGTGGAGTTGGTTTGGGGGTGGTTCTTGTAGGAGGAGGAGTGGGAGTCTTGGTGGGTGGGGATGAAGGCTTTGGAGTGGGCTTGGATGGCTTTGGCTTCGGTGCAGGGGTGGGAACTGCTTCAGGAGAATCCTGTAACCGTTCATCACTTGTATCCATGTCTGCGGCTTCGGCCAAAGTAACCTTGCGCCTCTTGGTGGTCTTCTTCTTTGGTGAGGGTCCTGTAGCCTTAGTTGCAGCAGGCTTAGGAGATGGTGCAACAACACGTTCAGCTTCAGGCGAAGCTTTACGTTTCCTGGACTCTCTCTCCACAATGGATGCATTATGGGTCTTCACCATGTCATCTATAGCAGCCTTGAATCTGCCTTTGAAGATTTTGATATTATCTTTGGTGGTGGAATTGAATTCAGTCACTCGTTGAAGCAATCCCAAGGCGTGCTGTTTGAACTCTTCTTCAGGTTCAGATTCAACTCTCTTCTAATAGTTGTGAATCTTTTTCATTTCAGCCCTATCTCTGGAATGCAAATCCTTCAGCTGACTGATCATGATGGTGATCATTGCTTCAATAGATTTGGAGATGTAGACTTCTCCAACATCAAAAGCTTCTGGATCTTCAGCAGCACACTTCTCCCAAAGGGCTTCAGTGATGCCCAACTGATCCCAGAGTTCTTCTTCACGAGGGTCAGGGAATGGTTGGTCACTCTGAGGACCAGCTTCAGCTTGAGCTTCAGGCAAGGATATGCCTTTCTGCTTCGATGGAATGGCTGAGGGAGACATATCGACTACGGGCTTCTTCTGGCTTGCCCTAGCAGCTTTTTCTGCTTTCTTTGTCCTGAGGCTTTCTAATGAAGCCTTGCGTTTAGCTTCAGTATCAGCAAGCTGTTTAGCTTCAGCTGCTGCCTTCTCTTCATTCTTTGCGGCTTCGGCGAGCTTTCGCTTCGTCGCAGCCTTCTCAGCAGCAATCTTGGCAGCATCTAATTCCCTTTGCTGCCTAGCAGCATCTTCCTCGGCCTTCTTCTTGGCGGCTGCGCTTCGGGCAGCGATATTGCGCTCAAGTGCCTCTTCGAGGTCTTTTTCTCTCAATTTTTCTTCAGTGAGCTTGTGCTTCACTGAAGACTTTGATGCAGCAGACTGCTTGGTCTTCGGTGGGGCTGAAACCTTTGCAGGCTGTCTCTTGGCGAGGTCTTGCTTCTGTTTGGATCTTCTCTCTTCTTCAGGGGCGTCAGCCGGTGGCTTGGAGGCCAAGGGCTTCGAGACCAGTAGATTAGAGAGGTCAATATTGGGGCGAGCAGAAGGCTTGACCCTAGCATCAGGTTTTTCTCCTGGCTTCTTCTTCAGCGGGATCTTAAGTTTTTGCTTCTTGGGGGGAGCAGAATCCTCTGATTCATCATCAGCTTCGACTTCTGATTCGTCATCAGCTGCATTGGATTCATCCATGATGGAGTCTTCCAGAGCAGCTTGCTCTAATCTGGCATGTTCTTCATCTTCAGTGGTGGCGTGGGGTGGTGAAGCAGATTTCTTCTTCAGTTTCTTCTTCTTCTTGCTAGGCCCATCACCTTGGGCTTCAGCTTCGACCAGCTTGGCTGCTTTCTTCTCTTCTTTCAGCCTTTTGGCTTCAGCTGCAATTCTCAAACGTTCTTGTTCATCTGGATAGTCATTAGGTGTCTTGAGGGTGTTGGGGTGAGGAAGCTTCGGTGGAACTGGGTAATACAAGTGACGATTTTCTTCAGTGTACTAACTACACATGGTTGAAGTATATCGATATGGTGGACTGAAGGCGAACTGCATGGTCCACTTCCAGGTGGGAATACTCTTGTACTTGTACCAACGAACTGCTCAGTACCGGCGAATGTTTTGCAATCTGTTCTTTCGCTGCTCCTTGGTCTCATCTGGAGGTGTGTCATAACCCAGAGCAAGCCGAATTGATTCAGGGATGCCTCTGGCGTTGTTCTTTTCCTTCGTTCTTCCTCCTTTCTTCTTCGGAGCAGTCTGTTCTGCTTCGTTGATGTGATCAAGGTTTGGTGACTCATTTCCGAATTCTAACTCCGCAGACATCCTGTGAAAGAAGCACAAGGGTAGCAAAGGAAAAAGACGAGTATGGAATGAGCACCAACAAAAGTTTCGATCAAAGACGTTTGACAAGAGATTCAATAAAGAATTTGGGGTAGAGTTTCTGGTCTGTTCTGAGCTAGACTCAATCTCACACAAGTTGAGTTGAAACCCTAACGCAGAACAGATGAGTTCGAACCCTAAGTTCTAACCTGAATCGAGATGAAAACCTTGACTAGCAGAAACAGGTTTCCCAACAGAGCAACGATCCAACGGATCAAGGAAACCTAATGAAATCAACCAAAAACAAATGAACTAAGAACTTGGATCCAATCTGGAACAGACAAACGGAGGGAATGGAGATTGGATCAAGGCTTGGCGTACCCTAACTCGGTGGCGTCAAGCTTCTACTACGGCGATGAGCGGGGAAGACGTGCTCATCGACGGCGTGAAGTCCACGGCGGCGCTCTTTCGGCAGCTAAGCGGCGAGAACAGCGACGGGGACGAGGAGCTCGGCGGCGCTCGGGAGAGATAGGGTTCCGGGGAGACACGAATGAGATGAGGTTGGCTTCGCTGGGGTGGGGATGCCTTATATAGGCCGGTCTGACAGGAGTTGTCAGATCAGATCGAACGGCCCCCAGCGCCTGTCTCTCCGGATTCTACGGCGAGGATTTCGTGGCGAATCGTGAGAAAATCTCAACGACCCGGATTTGACGGGATCTCAACGACCGAAGAATAAGTCCTCGACATGAGCAAAAACTTCGATGAAAGTTGGAAGCATTTGCTTCGGAACTCAATGACGTTCGAAGCAAAATACTTGCCGTGTCAATTGTGCTCAACCATTTTGGACAGATAGAGAAGAACGAAAAAGAATAGAAGGAGTAGGGTCCGAAACTTATCACCTTGAAGAAAAATCAAATGAAGCAAAAGGTGATAAGCATAGATGACAAAAACCAAACGAAACTAAAAGGAAGAAAAGAAGCTTAAAAACAAACAACGAAACTAAATAGATAAGCTACGAAGTAAATAATAAAAAAAACTTCAGTCTTACAGTACATGTCGTGAGTCCAATATATTGAGCTCACACCTTAACGTACAGAACCTTTTCTCATCCAATGGTTTCGTGAAAATGTCTGCCAGTTGATCTTCTGTTCTGACATGACTAATGACAATATCTTCACGCTGAACATGATCACGAAGAAAATGATGGCGAATATCAATATGCTTCGTGCGAGAGTGCTGTACAGGATTGTGAGCAATTTTGATTGCACTCTCATTATCACATAGGAGAGGAATTTTATTCACATGAATACCATAATCCTTCAGAGTTTGCTTCAGCCATAGAATCTGGGTACAACATGACCCAGCGGCAATGTATTCAGCTTCAGCAGTAGATATTGAAATGCAGTTTTGCTTCTTCGAAGCCCAACACACAATTGATCTTCCAAGGAAATGACAAGTCCCTGAAGTTGATTTCCTATCCACACGATCACCAGCCCAGTCTGAGTCAGAATAGCCAATAAGATCAAACTGAGTACCCTTGGGATACCACAACCCCAAGGTAGGTGTGTGAGCAAGATAACGAAGAATTCTCTTTACGGCAGTATGATGTGATTCTTTTGGATTTGCCTGAAAGCGAGCACAAATACAAACTGAAAGCATAATGTCAGGTCTAGATGCACAAAGATATAAAAGAGATCCAATCATAGACCGATACTTCTTCCGGTCGAAGGCTTTCCCCTTCTCATCTGCATCTAAGAAGCCATTGGTAGGCATTGGCGTCTTGGTAGTTTTGCATTCAGTAAGACCAAACTTCTTCAGGCAATCCTTGAGATATTTTTCTTGAGAAATAAAGGTGCCATTTTTCTGTTGACGAATTTGAAGTCCAAGAAAGAACTTCAGTTCACCAATCATAGACATTTCATATTTCTTCGACATCATAGTGGCAAATTCTTCGCTGATTTCAGTGTTAGTGCATCCAAAAATGATATCTATATTTGACATACAAACAAATCACCATTATAAGATCGAGTGAAAAGAGTTGGATCAGTGGTTCCTGGTTTGAAGCCTTTCTTCAGAAGAAAATCCTTCAAGGTGTCGTACCAAGAACGAGGTGCTTGCTTCAACCCATACAGAGCCTTATGTAACCTGTACACCATGTTGGGTTTCTTTGGGTCTTCAAAACCTGGAGGCTGCATAACATACACTTCTTCCTCGATTTCTCCGTTAAGAAAAGCGCTCTTCACATCCATTTGATAAAGCAGAATACCATTGAAATTTGCAAAAGCAAGCATAACACGAATGGATTCGAGACGAGCAACTGGAGCATATATTTCACCGAAATCGATACCTTCAATTTGGGTGTAACCTTGTGCTACCAGACGTGCTTTGTTTCTTACCACAATACCATCTTCATCTTGCTTGTTGCGAAAGATCCACTTAGTACCAATGATGTTGTGCTTCGAGGGGTCAGGTCTATCTACTAAGGACCAGACTTTGTTTCGCTCGAATTGGTTAAGTTCTTCGAGCATGGCAGTTAACCAATCTGGATCCTTCATGGCTTCATCAAACTTTGATGGTTCTAACATGGAGACAAAGGAGAAATTTCCACAGAAGTTAGCCAAACGAGTACGAGATCGAGCTGTAGGATGACCTGGTTGATGAATTTCTTCAAGAATCGAGTCAACATCAACTCTTCTTCGGACTCGTGATAAGGTTGAATCATTTGCGTCAAGCTCAGCTTCTGCTTCAGGATCAGCTTCAGCTTCGGGAACTGCTTCACCTTCAGCATCAGCATTTCCTTCGTCCTGTTCATCATTTGCTTCAGGATGTTGATCTCCAGCGCCCCGGGCTATGTGTGGGAACATTGGAACATCATCATCCCTAACAGCTTGATGAGCATTGGCTTCAACAGGGCGAATCTCTCCAATAGCCATGGACCTGATCACTTCATCAAGAGGAGGTTCATCTAGATCATGAGGCAAATGCTCCTTTTGAGAGCCATTAGTTTCATCAAATCTCACATTCACTGTTTCCATAACTTTCCCAAAGTGAGAGTTATAGACCTTGTAAGTGTGAGAGTATGAGCCATAACCTAGAAGGAAACCTTCATGTGCCTTAGGGGCAAATTTGGAGCTATGATTCATGTCTCTAATAAAGCATGGAGCACCAAACACTCTAAGGTATGAAACATTTGGTTTGTTACCAGTGATAAGCTCATACGAAGTTTTCTTCAAAAACTTGTGAAGGTAAACCTTATTGATGATGTGACAAGCTGTGTTGATTGCTTCGGCCCAGAATCTAATAGGAGTCTTGTATTCAGCAAGCATAGTTCTGGCCATCTCAATGAGAGTTCTATTCTTCCTTTCAACAACACCATTCTGTTGAGGTGTATAAGCAGCAGAGAACTCATGAGTAAATCCATGATCATCAAGAAAGTCTTCAATATGAGTATTTTTGAATTTAGTTCCATTATCACTTCGGATATGCTTCAGAGATAATTCATATTCTGTTTGAGCTCTCTTGGCGAATGACTTGAAGATTTCAACAACCTTTCTCTTGTCATCCAGAAAGAAAACCCAAGTATAGCGAGAGAAGTCATCAACAATAACTATACCATACTTGTTTCCTCCCAGACTTGCATAATTTTGAGGACCAAAAAGATCCATGTGAAGCATTTCAAGAGGACGAGTGGTAGTCATGATAGTCTTCGCTGAATGATGTTTCTTCGTGATTTTACCAGCTTCACAGGCACTGCAGAGACGATCCTTATCGAAATTTACTTCACTAAGACCAATAACATGATTCTTCTTCACTAAGTTATGAAGATTTATCATCCCTGCATGACCAAGTCTTCGATGACATAACCATCCAGATGAAGCTTTTGCCATTAAGCATGTGGATACAGCAGGGCCCGAAGAAAAATCAACAATGTATAAATCTCCCTTTCGGTAACCCTCGAAGACAAACGTATAGTCATCCTGTGAAAAGACAACACAACGCGAAGCAGAAAACAGAACAAGCATACCCATATCGCATAACTTCGAAATAGACATAAGATTATATCCAAGTGATTGGACTAGCATAACTTTGTCAATGTGCTTATCCCTCGATATGGCAATCTTACCCAAACCTAACACTTTACCTTTGTTGTTATCAAGGTAATGAACTTCAGAGAAGACTGAGATAGTTTTTCTTCGGTGAATAACTCCTTGTCTCCGGTCATATGATTTGTACAACCACTATCCATGACCCATTCGGATCCACCGGAGACATAGCCCTGCAGAAGAATTAGTTCTTCTTAACCACCCACAAACGAGCAGGTGACTGAGAAGACGTTGAAGCACTGGCTGAAGCAATATTAAAGCGAACAGGAGTATATTGCTTCGGTGTACCATCAAGCACACCATAAATGTAAGTCCTCTGTGAACGGTTAGCATAAGTATGAGCATATGCAATCTTAGTATGATTATTGTGAGGACGATAAGTATGACGACCAGTACGATAGTATTGCTTCTGCGGAACATTTGATTCGGTCACCAAAGGATCATTTCTCGTTTCAAGAGAATAGAAATGATTCGGTGGAACCGAAGACTTTCCCTGCATGGTATGGTTAGCAGGCAGTTTTTCCACAAGTGCTTTCTGCACCCATATTTGCCTCTTATAGAAGCCATTCTTAGGAGGAGTACCAATATACTCAGCTGAAACCTTTCCCTGGTCATCTTTGATGAGCTTGTAGTCAGAATCAAGTGATTCGTCCACAATGTCTTTGTTCATCTTGCAATCAAAACCTGAAAGGTTAGCAATTTCAATGGGGTTCCCTTTCGCAAGGACCCAAACAGTCTTAGGATACTGCTCAGGTTCCCAATAGGTGCCATCGGAGTTTATCTTTCTCTCAAACCCAACACCTTCATTCCTGGGATTCCTGTGAAGGAGGGCTTTCCTCAGGATATCACAGAGATACTGGTGTCCTTGCACACTTTTGAACATCCCTGTTTCAAATAAGTTTTTCAACCTGAGGAGTTCCTCGGTAATAGCAGGGTTTTCCTCATCAGAGGCGTTAGTATCATCAATAACAATAGGAGCTTTGCCTTTGGAATCAGTTTTGCTTCGTTCCAAACAAGCCAAACAAGGTGATTCAGTTTCATGATTTGCTTCAGAACCTTGTTGAGCCATGAGAGAGAGGTTGACATTTTCAAACTCTTCATGAGCCTCTTTCAGTTTTTCGAGAGCCATTTTCCTCTGAATAAATTCATAGGTAAGCTTCTCATAATCAACCGAAAGAAGATCATGCCGAGAGGATAACTCTTCAAACTTTTCTTTTAGAGCTTCATGCTCATTAGTTAAAGTTTGACCTTTCTCTATCTCATCGATCAACAGTGTTTCTGATTTATTAATGGTTTTGCTTAGTGAATCTAGTTCATCTTGTTGGATTGAAGCAATTTTAGCAAGTTTAGCATAGCTTATCTTTGAATCACTGTCATATGAGGAACAATCAGAAGTATCATAGTTAGATTTTGATGAGTATACCTTTGCCTTGGCCATGAAGCAATATGCAGGAGATTCATCTTCACTACTGTAGTTGGTGAAGAATGAGCTCAAAACTTTTGCCGAAGCATCTGACGAAGCAAATGACAAACCAGCAACACCATCTGATTCGGACCCAGACCCAGACCCAGACCTTGAGCCTGAATGAGCTTCAGACCCAGAGGCTTCGTCTTCAGAGTTCATCTCCTTTCCTAGATAGGCCTTGGCTCTGTGAGGCTGTTTCGACGAGACGAGTGAGTCTTCGAAGAACCCTCACGCTTCTTGTGATACTTCTTCTTCTTATCATCATAATCTTTCCTCTTATCTCTTCTCATACTGGAATCATGTCTCTTGGATTCATAGCTTCTTGAAGATCTGTGGGACTTGTATGAGGAGTCTCTGAGCGAATGCTTTGCTTTTTTCTCAGCTTCCCACAGAGGACAATCAGCAATGAAGTGACCTGGTTTCTTGCACTTGTAGCAACAGTTGTCTTTTGATGGAGTACTTCTTGCGGATGAACGGTGAGAAGAGTGACTGGAGCTTCTCGAAGAATAATTCTTCTTCGGTGAAGAAAAACCTTTTCTTTGGAAGCGGTTGAAGCGTCTCATGATCAATGCCAAATCCTTCCCAATACTTGCAGGATCATCTGATTCTACACCTGAAGTAGAACTGACTTCGGGCGAAGAATGACGTGAAGCTTTTTCTTTCAAAGCATGAGTTTTTCTTCGTGATCCATTTATGTCACGTTTCTCATCTTCTTCCATTTCAAAAGTAGTGAGTCTCTCAAGAACATCAGCGGCAACAAGACGTCTGAAATCAGTCCTTTCCTTGATCATCAGCATAATGTGATCAAACGAGTCATCTAACGAGCGAAGCAATGTTCTGACAACTGAGTGAGGAGTAATGTCATCAGCACCGAGGGAAATCAACTCATTTGCAAGAGCTGTGAGTCTGCTGTAAATAGAGCTGACTTTTTCACCCTCGAGTCTTTTGAAGCGATAGAATTTTCTTCGAAGTGTGTCAATTCTGGCATCTCTCTTGGTAGAAACACCTTCACCAATCTTTTCAAGATAGTCCCAGACACCTTTGGCAGTTGGAATATTCTTCACTTCATGATACTTTTCTGGTGTCAAGTGATTGGTGACTTCATGACACCCAGACAACAGAATCAAGATCAATCAGTTGAGCTTCTTCAGGAGTGATGGCATTCTTGTCTGCAACTGTAACTCCATGCAAGACAACTTGCCAAGCGGTGGAATTGATAGCCATGATATTTCTTTTCATCTTGTCCTTCCAGTACGAGTAATCCTTCCCATTGAAAATAGGAATAGGTTCGCCGGAGCGAATAGCTGCGAAAGACATACTTGAAGGCACTCCAGGAGGTTAATCCAAAACACACAGAGTGTAAGGAGTGACTAGCTCTGATACCAATTGAAAGTCCAAGTATGTGATCAGAGGGGGAGGGGGTGAATGATCACTTCAAATTTTCTACGGAAACTATTGAAGTGAAGCATAAGCAGTGCGGAATAGCGAAGAATAACTGGAAGCGAAACTAAATGCGGTGAATCAAAACACATTGAAGCATAACAGTAAAACAAATGCAATACTGAAGGTAAATGCTTGAGGTAAAACGAGCTGGGACTCGACGATGTTTATTCGACCAGTTCACGCTCTGCAAAGCGCTACGTCTGGTTGGATGGGCAGGTGATTGAACACCTGATGCAAAACTCTCTCCGTTCGTTGATCCACTGCACCAAACTCCTTGAGCTTGGCCAGTTCTTCACTCGTGGTTGATTATTAAGGAAATCACCAAAACCTTTGACAAACTGGACTTCGAGGCGACAATTACTCTTCTCTCTCTGAAGAACAACTCTATAACCGTCTAGGAGACTTGCAGTTCTCCAAGATAAAAAAGGCTAGCAAGCTTCCACCTAAGTCATCTCTAATCTACTCAGATCAATGGGACTTAGGTTTCAGTAACTGGATTTTGGGTTTTGCTTCGGTGGCGTTTTTGGTTTGCTCTCTGCAATCTCTCTCAGGAATAATCTTCGAGCAGCCCCCTTGAAATGGAGGAGGGGGCGGCGTATTTATAGTTGGCGATCCCGAGGTGCGGAATGACCAAATTGACCCGAGGTGACAGCTTGACACGTGTCCACAACGGTCGGATTTGTCATCACTGCGCAACTTTACTTGAGGAACAAGTAAGGCTGACTCACGGACTAAGTTCGGCTTCAGTAGCCGAAGAACGAAGTCTTTGCTACCGAAACTTAACTTAGTGCATATGAGATTTCTTCACTCAGGCTCTCACTTGGTGTGGATTTGATATGAGCATATCTCAATGACTTCGGTATCCACAAACGAAATACCCCTCTTGATAGTACGGTTTGTCCTATGACTCAAAGAACAGAAAAAGAACTACACAAAAACATCTAAGTCTTGCGCCGTCCTCTTCATTTCCTTCAATGAGTAGAGCTTCAGGACACCTTCATTTTTGGGGGTCATCCTTCATGATTAAGCTTCGCTCCATGGGTAATGCTTCGATAACTTGAAGAACTTCCCTGAAGCTTTATCACTTAGCTTGTCCTTCAGGAGTCTATACAACTGTTTACACTAGAAAACATTGTTAGTTCCTCTACTGTCTTGTCCAACAATATCCAAAACACACGGAGTGAAACTTTTGCTCTTACAGTTTCAATATTTGCCCATTCATAAGTTGAGGTTTGGTGCCTTCAAATTTGTTAATTTTGATTGCACCGGAGCGGTAGACTTCTTCGATATGAAAAGGTCCTTCCCATATGGAAAGTAACTTACCCGGAGAAAACCTGAAACGGGGTCTAAACAAGAAAACTTTATCACCAACATTAAATTCACATTTCAAAATTCTTTTGTCATGCCACTTCTTCACCTTTTCTTTAAACATTCTCGCACTCTCATAAGCTTCACTTATCCACCAGTTATCGTGCCTACGGTAAACGCTGGGTAGCCAAGTGCGAAGAGGATAACCGCTGAAAGCAGATAAGTAGTAAGCCCACCCCAAGATGAGTGTTCTCTCCTCCGACTTCCCTAGAGCCTACGGTATCACAACCGAGACAGCGACGGGTTCTCCACCCATACAGGAATGGAGCGACCGAAGTATGGAAATAGGATAACGTAGCGGCGAGACGAGCCGTTTAAATAGGTGTCAAGTGGAAGTGCAGTGATGTATGCAGCTGAGGCAACCTAACGAACGAACGATTTGAACCTTGTTCCTACACGGCCTGATCAAATCTAGAGAAGTCAAGTTCATGAGACGCTTTTCGCCAGAAAGTTTTGAGTCATTACTAAGCTCTCTAACAGCCCAAAAAGCTTTGTGCTCTAATTCTAAAGGAAAATGGAAAGCTTTTCCATATAAAGGAGACATGCCCATGGGATTTTTATATGCAGTTCTATACGCCCACAAGGCATCTCCCAACTTTTTGGACTAGTCCTTTCTAGAACTGTTCACTGTCTTTTGTAAGATCAACTTGATCTCCCTATTTGTGAGATCAACTTGCCCACTTGTTTGAGGGTGGTGAAGCAATTCTATGGTTAATATCATACTTTGCTAAATCTTTTCTAAAAGCACCATGTCTAAAATGTGATCCTCCATCGGTCATGAGGTACCTTGGTACACCAAACCAAGGAAAGATCACATCTTTGAGCATTTTCAAAGATGTCTTATGATCAGCACTTTCAGCGGGGATTGCTTCAACCCACTTGGTTACATAATCAACAACTACTAGAATGTGAGTGTACTTGTGCGAAGGAGGAAAAGGACCCATAAAATCAAAACGCCAGCAATCAAAAGGCTCAATAACTAGAGAGTAATTCATAGGCATCTCATTTCTCCTACTAATATTACAATCTCTCTGACACTTATCACAAGATAACATATTTTCTAGCATCTTTAAAGAGAGTAGGCCAATAGAAACCTTATTGGAGAACCTTGTGTGCAGTCCTCTCACCCGCATGATGTCCTCCATAGGGTCTATCGTGACAATCCCTGATACGTCTCAAACGTATCTACTTTTCCAACCACTTTTGCTATTGTTTTGCCCTCATTCTTGCATGATTTGAACGAAACTAACCCGGACTGACGTTGTTTTTAGAAGAGCTGCCTGTATGGTTTTCTTATGTGCAGGAAAATGGATTTTTAGGTGTCTCACAAAATTCCAGGAAAATTCATAGAAAATCCACGCACCCGAAGGATCCCGGAGCCAAAAGTGGGGCCAGAGGTCAGCCAGGGGGCCCCAGGCGCCCTGTTGGCGTAGCCCCATGATGGCGTGGAAGTGGTAATGGCTTATATCCCTTTGTTGGTTACCCCAAGTGGAAGGTCACATGTAGGATAGCAGCAAATTTCCCTCGGTGAAGATACCGAGGTTGAGTTCGACCAGTAGGACTCCGGCAATGATAAGTAGGTGGCAACGAAACAATGGCACCGAAGTTGCTTCCTTGACCTGTACCTGCACACAATACAATTAACTTTGCTCCCAACGAAGTTCAGAGAGGTTGTCAATCTCAACGGTCTTATTGTTTACAAAGGATCAAAAACACAGGATAATTATAATGATAACAACTGAAAGTAAATACTAAAAAGTAAATGAGCGTGTAAACAATAATGAGAATATGGACCGGGGTCCCGTGATGTTCACTAGTGATGTCTCTCTCCCAAAAGATGATAAGACTGCTATGCGAGGTAAAAAAATATACAGATGGGCAATTGACAAGATTATAAACGCACCGCAATGCTAACTATGCTACATAAGTAAGGAAGAGGCTCAAAAGCATGGGCAGTACGCCAAAATAAGTAGACCGAAATCCATCTGCTTCTACTACTAATCATCCACCTTGAGATATCTATCCAGAACATCTCGCTGGTATTAATTTTTGAGCCCCACCCAAAGTGTAAACCCAAAGCAACTGACAACTGCATTAAAAAGAACTTTGAGTAAAGTAAACAATCCTTGCAACCACGGTTAAAAGCACCATTGTTTTCCCCCTTGTGGCCACAACACATCCCTTAGACTCTTGTTTCTGTCACTCAAGCGTGTCATCAGGGGGCATGTACCCACAATCGAGCATAACGTTCCCTCTTGGAGTCACTACCTACCACTTGGCCAAAGCAATAAATAGCAACGGAGAACATGCAAGAATTACTTCGGAACAAAAAATACAAAAGATAAGAACCAATTATATTACTCTATCACAATCTGAACATAAACTCATAATCCATCAGATCCCATCAAACTCAACATAACAAAAGCAGAAAGATTACATATGTGCCTCGATCATGTAGGGCAACTCATGAGGTATAAACCATGAAGAACAAAGAGGGTAGGAGAACATCACATAACTACTGATCACGGACCCATGGTCCAAGGTAGACTACTCACGGCACATCCGAGGAGCGTCCATGGTGGAGGAGAAGCTCCCGGAGGTCGATCCTCCCTCTGGCAGGGTGCCGGGAAGGGTCCTGACGGTGCTCCCGATCTTGGAAGCGCGCGGCGGCAGAATAGAGGCGAGTTTGCGAAATAGGGTTCTGTCCTCGGAGTTTCCCCGCGACGGAGAATAAATAGGCGAAGGGGGGCAGCCAGGGGGGGCACCAGGGATCCAGGCGCTCCCCTGGTGCGGCCAGGCCCCTGGCCGCCTGGACACCTGGTGGTGGCCCTCTGGCCCCCCCATTGGTGATTCTCGAAGGCTCCGTTGCGCTGATTTTTTATCCGATTTTTCCCGAATTTTTGGAGTACTTTTAATATGGGGGAACGTGGAATAGAAAAACAGCAGAAAACAAGAACTGTTACTGGGGTGCACTGAGTTAGTAAGTTAGTCGAAATATGATCAAAAGTGTATGAAAGGGTATCTAGATCATAGCAATATCACAGGAAACATGCATGGAGCGAGAAGAAATTATCGACACGTTTAGACGTATCAACATCCCCAAGCTTAATTCTTGCTCGTCCTCGAGTAGGTAAATGATAATAAACATAATTTCTGTGGTGACATGCTAGCAACCATATACGAACTTTGAAAAGTAAAGCAATTAAGGTATGTCATTCAATTCAAGTCAAAACATGCAAGAGTCTATATTAGCATTGTGTAAGAGCAAATTTTGCCCCCGAAGGTTTTGGAGATTGTTGGACAAAGCAGAAGTGGAACTAATATTATTTTTGAGTATAAACAGATACTTAGGTTCCGAAAGAATGGAGTTTGCAAGGAGAAGGTCGAAGGACAACTCACTGCAGCGAAACTGCAGTCAACTACCGAAACCTTTGAAGGAAGACGACCCCTAAAAATGTCATTGAAGAAGAATACACTCTCGAGTAAACGCGCAATGAGGAGAAAGCTGAAGCTGGTCGAAGACTTAGTATTTTTACTAGTTTCTCTTTATTTTCTTGAGTCGTAGAAAAAACCTGACTATCAAGAGGGGTTTGCTAGTTGAGATCTTTGTCGAAGTGAATTTGCTCTGCTCAACCTAAACCCACAAAAGCCTACCGAGAGAAATCTTACTGAGTCGAGTGAATAGCTCGAAGGCAAATTCATCGCATTTCGTGCCTTCGAGAGAGAACTCGTTCGGTAAGTCAGCTTACTTGTTCCTCAAGTAAAGTTGCGCAGTGATTGGAATCCTACCGTTGTGAACACGCTTCAAGAGGTTGCATCGGGTCACTTCAGTCATTTTACCCTTCGGGATCGCCACCTATAAATACCCCGCACCTACCCGCCATTTCGGGTTGGCGGCTCCACTGAAGATTCTAAGTCAGAAGTACGGTGAGCATCCCAAGAGAGATCCATCGAGAGAAAACCGAAACCCAAGTTTGAACTGAGTTGAGAAATTCATAGAGACTTAGGTCGAGATTAGCCGATCTTTTTATCTTGGAGAAATGCAAGTCTCCTAGACGGTTAGGCGTCTCCTGTCAAGCAGTCGAAGAGAAATTGTCGCTGTGGAAGGAAGTTTTTAAAGGTCTTGGAGATGTCCTGAATCATCTTCCACGAGTGAAAACTGGACAAGCTCGAGGAGTTTGTTGCAGTGGAGAATAAGACGGGGAGAGTTTTGCTCCAGGTGTTCAATCACCAGTCCCTCCAACCAGACGTAGCACTTTGCAGAGTGTGAACTGGTTTACCAAACATTGTCGTGTCAGGCTCGTTTTCCTTCTCGCATTTACATTAAGTATTTACTCTTTGCCTGTTTGTCTTTGATGTTTTCCTTCGCTCCCAATCCTTTCGAGCCATGCATGTCTTTCGATGCTGTATTTCCTTTGAGATGCCTTTAGTCCTTCGCAGTTTGCACGAATTCCTTCTAAGTTCCTTAGAATTTGTAGAAGTGATCATTCACCCTGATGACAGCTTCTCGCCCTTCATTGGTAGGCCCCAAGTGGAAGGCGTGATGCGGTACAGCAGTGAGTTTTCCCTCAGTAAAGATACCAAGGTTTGTCTCCAGTAGGACTCCAGAGATGATAAGTAGGTGTCAGCGGCGCACCTGACGCGGACCTGCACACAGACACAGATAACTTTTCTCCCAACGAAGTTCAGAGAGGTTGTCAATCTCTCCGGTCTTGTTGTTCAAAAATGATAAAACGCAAGGGGATAATGATAGCAACTTGAAAGTAAATGCAGAAAAGTAAATAAAGCTTGGAAACAATAATAAGGATATGGACCGGGATACGTGATGTTCGCTAGTGATGTCTCTCTCCCAAAAGACGATAAAAATGCTATGGGCAGTACGCCAATACAAGTAGTCCGAAATCCATCTGCATCTACTCACTAATCATCCACCTTGAGATATCTATCCAGAACATCTCGCTGGTATTAAGTTGCGAGCCCCATCCAAAGTGTAAACCCAAAGCAACAGACAACTGCATTAAAAAGAACTTTGCGTAAAGTAAACAATCCTTGTAACCGCGGTTACAAGCACCGTTGTTTTCCCTCTTGTGGCAACAACACATCCCCTAGACTCATGTTTTTATCACTCAAGCATGTCATCGGGGTGGCATGAACCCACAATCTAGCACAACGCTCCCTCTTGGAGTCACTACCTACTACTTGGCCAAAGCAATAACCAGCAACGGAGAGCATGCAAGAATTACTTAGGAACAAAAATACAAGAGATAAAAACCAAATATATTACTCTATCACAATCTGAACATAATCTCATAATCCATCAGATCTGATCAAACTCAACATAGCCATAGCAGAAATATTACAAAGGTGCATCGATCATGTAGGGCATCTCACGAGGTCTAAACAATGAAGATCAAAGAGGGGAGTTGAACATCACATAGCTACTGATCACGGACCCATGGTCCAAGGAAAACTACTCACGAGACATCCGGGGAGCATCCATGGTGGAGAGGAGACACCCGGAGGTCAATCCTCCCTCCGGCAGGGTGCCGGGAAGAGGTCTTCTCGTGCTCCCGATCTTGGAAGCGCGGCGGCGGCGGAACAGAGGCGAGTTCGCGGAATAGGGTTCTCCTTCTGGAGTTTTCTCGTGACGGGGGATAAATAGGCGAAGGGGGGCAGCCAGAGGTGGACCAGGGGCCCCAGGCGCCCCCCTGGCGCGGCCAGGGGTGGGGCCGCGCCGGGTGGCCGCCTGGGCCCCCCTGGCCCCCCTCTGCCCCCTCCCGGGCTTTTCTCGAAGCTTCCGTCATGCTGATTTTTATCTGAATTTTCCCGAATTTTTCTAGCACTTTTTATATGGGGGAAAACTGAAATAGAAAAACAGCAGAAAACAGGAACTGGCACTGGGGTGCACTGAGTTAATAGGTTAGTCCAAATATGATCAAAAATGTATGAAAGTGTATCTAGAACATAGCAACATCACACAAAACATGCATGGAGCAAGCAGAAATTATCGATACATTTTGGACGTATCAACATCCCCAAGCTTAATTCCTGCTCGTCCTCGAGTAGGTAAATGATAACAAGCATAATTTCTGTGGTGACATGCTAGCAACCATATAAGAACTTTGAAAAGTAAAGCAATCAAGGTCAAAGATTCAATTCAAGTCATAACAGGAAAGAGTCTATATTACCATTGAAACAAGTAACAAAAGAACAAAAGGTGCAAGAGCTCTTTCTGTCCGTGACTCGAATGTCTCCAAATGGTGTTTGCGTGCAAGAAAGGAGGATAGGGAATACGAGAAAAAAGTATTTTTGTTGAGAACTCAATCTACTAAAGTTTCACACTTGGTCCTCTTTGGAATCTTATCTTGACTCGTCCCCAGACCACTAGACAGGTACAAGTCAATTTGATCCACTCCTTTTCGATATTTTGAGCACTCATGCAATGGATGAGCGTAAGCACGAAAGTTGACACTTAGGATGGAAAATAGAGAAATATGGTGGATGAGGAAGACAAAAAGGATGAGAAAGGCTCACATCAATGAGGACAATCATAGGCAAGAGATGCCAAATGATAGATATGATGTGAGGAGTAGGGATTGCCATGCAACGGGTGCACATACGAGCTAGGAAGCTCTCCAAACTATATGCAAAAAGATCATCTCTATGGAGTACAAGGATATAAAGGGAGTACTAGTGTGGATCTCTCAAAAGGAATAGTAGTGTTGCCCCTTTCTCTCTTTTTATTTATTTTTTCTCTTTTTTCTATTTTTTGTATTTTTTTGTGGCCTCAATGGCTCTTTCTATTTAACTCTCATTTGTTCTCTTTGGGATCTTTTAATGTGTCCTCTTTGGGATCTTTTCCTCACTTAAGGGAAACACTCTATTTTACAAGAAGGTAAAGGAGATCTTTCACACTTTACAAGGTACTCAAAACATAAAGAAGATGTAGCTATCACGATGTATGCAATGTATGTTGCTGCCAGTGTAGCAGGAACATGTATGACATGAAGATCAAGTCATGAAGAGGTGGATGTTGCATGGCAATATATCTCGGAAAGGCTATGGAAATGCCTTGATAGATAGGTATGGTGGATGTTTTGAGGAAGGAAAAAGGGAGGTTTATGATGACAGAGCGTATCATGCCAAGGGTTTGGATGTACCGGCGAAGGTGGACACCAACTCTCGGAGTGAGAAGAAGGCAATGCACGACACGGGAAAGGCTAGCAAAATATGGGAAGGTGGAAGTGTCAACTCTCAATACTTACATTAGTCCGAAGAACTCATGCACTTATTATCGGTAACTCTCAATCTAATGAGGAGGTTCACAAAGAGACAAGTACCCCGAAGATGAGTGTATGGGGGTTTGGTTATCCTTGCGCATCCTCGACTCATGGTACGTCAGTGTTCTCTGATATTCGACCCCTCAGAAGAGTAGTGACCCATCTAGTAGCTAGAGTTCTCAACTAGTTTTGTAGGTTTTGAAAATAAACACGGATTTCCCAAAATACGACACCTATCACTAATAGGCAAGAGCTCTTGACACCAAAAGTTCAAACATTACTCACAACAATGCCTCAAAACTATTGCAAGCTACTACTAAAATTAAATAGCAACCTCAATTACCTACTTTCAAGACAAGACACAACTCAGTGCAACAACCAACTCTCTTAACAAGATAAACATGAAAACTAAAAAGAGTTGCAGCAACAAACTAAACAAAAGCCAAAGCTCTTGCTAAAGACAAACTAAGACTAAAACTAAACATGGCAGTAGCTATGAAAAGATAAAGAACACACAACAGCAAAAAGATAGGCAGGAAAAAAATCCTATGATGTGTTCTAAATTTTGAAAGTGGAGCGTGTTTCATTCCCACACAAAGTAAGAAAGGGTCTAACTTTTTATGAACAGCAAGCAAAGCTAAAGAAAACTAAAAACAAAACCTAAGAGCGAGACGCTCCAAGCATAGCACATAACACATGAAGTGATAAAAATATAGTGAGACGAAGGACGAACTGATGACTATTGATGGAGAAGGGGATGCACAGGGGCATCCCAAAGCTTAGACGCTTGAGTCTCCTTGAATATTTATTGGGGATGCATCGGGGCATCCCCAAGCTTGATCGCTTGACACTCCTGGATCTTCTTTCATCATCTTCCAACGCACACTTGAAAACTCCCTTCATACATAACTCATCATAAGCTGATTAGAGAGGTTAGTACCCTTAATAAATAATTTTCCTCCACTGGATATAAATATAAACTTGAAGAGCTACTGTTTCTCAAGAGTTCCTAAAAGTTTTTTCAAAGAAAAAGCAAGCTTAAGGTTTGCAAAAGTAAGGAGAGACAAAACGTGGCAGAATCTGTGAAAAACTGAACAGCAGATAGTAAAGATTTTTTTAGGGGCACTTATGCAACTCAAATAAAAAAACTCAGAACATACGGAAGTTTCGTAATTGTATAGAGCATACTGTGTAAAAATTTCAGCTCAAAAAGATGAACTGGGATTTTTATGGAATTTTTCTGGTCACGAGGACAGAATCTGTTTTCTGGACAACATGTCACAACTTTTACTTCACTTGCCGTAAGAGGCTATAACTTGGCACAAAGCTGAAAAATAAAGATACAATGATGTTGCTACAGAAGTAACAACCATCAAGACACAACAAAAGCAAAAATAAAAACCTAAATTCATTGCGGGCTGCCTCCCGAAAGCGCTTCTTTAAAGCCATTAGCTAGGCATGATGCAAAAAGAAGAATCAAGTTTTATCAAGAGAAAGAGAATAACTAGCCCGTGTAACGGACTCAAAAGGTAACTTGATTTTATTTCTAGGGAAGTGTTCCATCCCCTTTTTGAATGGGAATTGGAATTTTATATTCCCCTCTTTCATGTCAATAACCGCACCAACGGTGCGAAGAAAAGGACGTCCCAAAATAATTGGACATAAAGGTTCACACTCTATATCCATAACAATAAAATCAACGGGAACATAGTTGTCATTGACAATGATAAGAACATCATTGATCTTCCCCAAAGGTTTCTTTATGGAAGAATCAACAAGACGAACACCAAAAGAACAAGGTTCAAAAGGCTTCAATTCAAACATATCAAATATTCTTTTGGGCATAACAGAGGTACTAGCTCCAACATCACATAAAGCATAGCAAGAGAAGTTATTCAATTTAATTTTGATCATAGGGTCCCAACCATCCTCTAGCTTCCTAGGTATGGAGGCTTCTAATCTAAGCTTCTCCTCCCTAGCTTTGATAAGAGCATTTGTGATATGCTCCATGAAGGCAAGATTAAGTGTGCTAGTGTGGGGGTCTCTAGACATTTTGTGTAACAAGCTAATAACTTCTGAGAGGGTACAACTATCAAAATCAATATCACTACTATCGAAGGTGGTAGTAGTGTCATCTAGGCTCACTTGTTTGAAACCCTCTATGTTCATAGGAGTTTATTTTTCTACGGTTGAGGTATTAGCATCACCATTAATAGGTCCAACGGGACTAGGAGTGCATTGGGTGCTAATAGTTTGGGTGTCCTCAACAATTTGGATAGTGGCAACTGTGTGGTGTGTAGGAAGGCTCTTAATTCTATCCTCTTCCTCTTTTTCTCTAGCCCATCTTTCTTTAAGTTTAGCCATCATCCTAATGTTTTCATTGATTTTCAACTGGATAGCATTAATAGGAGTGGCTTTATTCTCCTCAAGGGGAGAGGTTCTAATTTTGAGCATCTCAATATCAAGGGCTAAGCTTTCTACCTTCAAAGAGAGATTATCTATTTTGGATAATTTCTCTTCTACATTTTTGTTGAAGGCTTTTTGGGTAGTGATAAAGTCTCTAAGCATGCTTTCTAATTCAGAAGAGGGGTTCTTGTTGCTAGGGTAAGTGTTGTTGTTCCCATAGTTAGATGGGAACGGTCTAGGATTGCTAGCAAAATTTCCCCTATAAGCACTGTTGTTGAAGTTGTTTCTAGCAATAAAGTTCACATCTACTTGTTCTTGAGAAACCAAAGAATTTAAAGGAACATCATGAGGATCAATAGAAGGTTGCTTGGTAAGTAGAGACATAATTAAGTCAACTTTTTCATTGAGGGAGGTAATTTCCTCGACAGAGTTTACCTTCCTACCTGTTGGAGCGCGCTCGGTGTGCCATTGGGAATAATTGGTCATCATTTCATCGAGAAGCTTCGTGGCAGCAGCAAGTGTAGTTGACATAAAGGTTCCTCCCGCGGCCGAATCTAACGGTTCCGCGAGGTAAAGTTCAAGCCTGCATAAAACGTCTGGATAACCATCCAAGTAGTCAAACCATGTGTAGGGCATTTCTTAACAAGAGATTTCATTCGTTCCCAAGCTTGGGAAACGTGTTCATTATCCAATTGCTTAAAATTCATAATATTACTCCTCAATTGGATAATATTAGCAGCAGGGTAGTACTTCCCTATAAAAGCATCTTTGCACTTATCCCAAGAATCTATGCTATTTCTAGGCAAAGATTGAAACCAGATTTTAGCATCTCCCCTTAAAGAGAAAGGAAAGAGCTTGAGCTTAACAGCCTCACCTTCTACTTCTTTATACTTTTTCATATCACATAATTCAACAAAATTATTCAAGTGTAAAGCAGCATCATCTCCAGCACCAGAGAATTGATCTCTCATAACAAGATTTAGCAAAGAAGGTTTAATTTCATAAGAGGTAGCTGAAGTGGAAGGTGTGGCAATGGGAGTGTAGATAAAGTCTTGGTTGTTGTGACTAGTGAAGTCACACAACTTGGTGGTTTCAGTGGAACCCATAGTAGCAACAAGTGTGGCAGGTATTTTTGGTATTTTTGATAAAAGACACAAAGATAAAAACTGAAAGGTAAACTAACAAGACTGAAAAAAAAGGTAAAGGGTAGTGTGAAACTCCCCTATCTTAACACTTGGAGTCCCCGGCAACGGCGCCAGAAATAACCCTTGATGACAGCTTCTCGCCCTTCGTTGGTAGGCCCCAAGTGGAAGGCGTGATGCGGTACAGCAGCGAGTTTTCCCTCAGTAAAGATACCAAGGTTTGTCTATAGTAGGACTCCAGAGATGATAAGTAGGTGTCAGCGGCGCACCTGACGCGGACCTGCACACAGACATAGATAACTTTTCTCCCAACGAAGTTCAGAGAGGTTTTCAATCTCTCCGGTCTTTGTTCACAAATGATAAAACGCAAGGGGATAATGATAGCAACTTGAAAGTAAATGCAGAAAAGTAAATAAAGCTTGGAAATAATAATAAGGATATGGACCGAGATACGTGATGTTCGCTAGTGATGTCTCTCTCCCAAAAGATGAGAAAAATGCTATCCGAGATAAACAAATTACAGAAAGGCAATTGACAGGATTATGAACGCACCGCAATGCTAACTATGCTACAAAAGAAAGGAAGAGGTTCAAAAGCACGGGTAGTACGCCAAAGTAAGTAGACCGAAATCCATCTGCATCTACTACTAATCATCCACCTTGAGATATCTATCCAGAACATCTCGCTGGTATTAAGTTGCGAGCCCCACCCAAAGTGTAAACCCAAAGCAACAAACAACTGCATTAAAAAGAACTTTGCGTAAAGTAAACAATCCTTGTAACCGCGGTTACAAGCACCTTTGTTTTCCCTCTTGTGGCAACAGCACATCCCCTAGACTCATGTTTCCGTCACTCAAGCATGTCATTGGGGAGGCATGAACCCACAATCTAGCACAACGCTCCCTCTTGGAGTCACTACCTACTACTTGGCCAAAGCAATAAACAGCAACAGAGAGCATGAAAGAATTACTTAGGAACAAAAATACAAGAGATAAAAACCAAATATATTACTCTATCACAATCTGAACATAATCTCATAATCCATCAAATCCGATCAAACTCAACATAGAAATAGCAGAAATATTACAAAGGTGCCTCGATCATGTAGGGAAGATCACGAGGTATAAAAAATGAAGATCAAAGAGGGGAGGAGAACATCACATAGCTACTGATCACGGACCCATGGTCCAAGAAAAACTACTCACGAGACATCTGGGGAGCATCCATGGTGGATAGGAGACTCCCGGAGGTCAATCCTCCCTCCGGCAGGGTGCCGGGAAGAGGTCTTCTCGTGCTCCCGATCTTGGAAGCGCGGCGGCGGTGGAACAGAGGCGAGTTCGTGGAATAGGGTTCTCCTTCTGGAGTTGTCCCGTGACGGGGGATAATTAGGCGAAGGGGGGGGGCAGCCAGAGGTGGACCAGGGGCCCCAGGCGCCCCCCTGGCGCGGCCAGGGGTGGGGCCGCGCCGGGTGGCCGCCTGGGCCCCCCTCTGGCCCCTCACGGGCTTTTCTCGAAGCTTCCGTCACGCTGATTTTTTATCTGAATTTTCCCGAATTTTTCTGGCACTTTTTATATGGGGGAAAACTGAAATAGAAAAACAACAGAAAACAGGAACTGGCACTGGGGTGCACTGAGTTAATAGGTTAGTCCAAATATGATCAAAAATGTATCAAAGTGTATCTAGAACATAGCAATATCACACAAAACATGCATGGAGCAAGCAGAAATTATCGATGCATTTTGGACGTATCACACCCCCTCCCCCTCTGATCATTCTTGAGATTTCAATTGGTATCAGAGCTAGGCACTCCCTACGCTCTGCGTATTTTGGTCTAACCACCTGGAGTGTTGTCAAGAATGTCGTTCGCAGCTGTTCGCTCGGGGGAACCGATTCCTATTTACAATGGGAAGGACTATCCTTATTGGAAGGACAAAATGAAGAGGAACATCATGGCCATCAACTCTGCCGCTTGGGATGTTGTAAAAAATGGTGTAAATGTCAAAGACAAAAATGCTATCACTCCTGAAGAGGCAAAGAAGATGGATCTTGATTCTGAAGTCTGGGTGTTCATCACAAACCATCTGATCCCAGAAAAATATCATGAAGTCAAGAATATTTCTACGGCCAAAGGTGTCTGGGACTATCTCGAGAAGATTGGTGAAGGTGTCTCTACTCAGAAAGATGCTCGTATTGACACCCTTCGAAGCAAGTTGTATCGATTCAAGAGGCACAAGGGAGAGAAAGTTAACTCCATATACAGCAGATTCATTGCTTTGTCAAATGAACTGATTTCCCTCGGTGCCGAAGACATTACCAATCGGATCGTTGTCAGAACTTTGCTCCGTTCCCTTGATGATTCCTTCGATCACATTGTGCTGATGATCAAGGAAAGGATTGATTTCAAGCATCTTGTTGCCGCTGATATTCTCGAGAGACTCAACACTTTCGAGATGGAAGAAGAAGAAAAACGAGATGTCAACGAAAATCGAAGAAAATCTCATGCACTCAAGGCCAGAGCTTCACATCATTCCACTCCTGAAGCCAGTTCTGAATCTGGAGGTGCCACTGATGACCCCGAGAATATTGGAAAGGATCTGGCACTGATAATGAAAAGACTCAACCGCTTCCAGAGAAGGAATTCCTCTTCACCGAATAAAAACTACTCTTCTAGACATTCGAGCAATTCATCACAGCATCGATCATCATCAAGAAACTCTTCAGCGAAAGATAACTATTGCTACAAGTGCAAGAAGCCAGATCACTTCATTGCTGATTTTCCTCTCTGGGAAATTGAACATAGATCAAAACATTCTCACAGCAACTCTTCGAGCAAGTCACACAGATCGAGCAAAAACTATGAGTCGAAGAGATATGATTCAAAGTCCAGAAAAGACAAGAAAGATGGTTCTGGTGATGACAAGAAGGAGAAGTACCACAAACATCGAGAGAGTTCTTCCTCGAAATCACATTCCTCTCTGTCGAGACCCGGTGTTAGCGTATGCAAGTCCAGTTAAGACATAGTCATATGGAGAGCCGAGAACCGCACCCACTTGTCTAAGCAGACAAGGCCAAGCACTGAACATTCTCGGAAAGCATCGTACGTGAGGGGCATCCCATCCAGGCCGGATGATCAACTGTGATGGGTCCTCATCGTCCGCACACAAGTCTAATGATATGGGTGGTGAACCCCCATATTCAAAGACAAGTCGCCTCAACCATACTATCGACTATCTCGAAACTCTTACATAGACTTACTCCAGCCCGATCACATAGTCTGGGTCTAGGGCGGGCTCGATCATACCACAAAGTGTGCACGAGACAGAGTCTCGGACAATCGCATCGCGATGACCCAAGCTGCGCACATCTAAGGGCCACTTGGTGTATGAAGGACCGCCAGCCAGAACACAACTAAGGTCTAGAAAACCCATACAAAGACATGCATGTTATAAACATACACGCAGCACACATGCCTTGTATGAACAGCAGGTACCATTGCAATTCTCTACAAAGTGTACATTTTATTTATAACTCTTATAGAGTACACACAGAGATCACATACATGTGATCCAACATTACAACATAAAGCGGAAGCAAATTATGTCTGAGTACAGACAAGTTTAACAAATTGGCTTAAGAAGCCTTATTCAAACATAAAGCCCTCCACGAGGGAACCAGTCTGCTGACTGGGACTAGACTAGTTTAACTTCAGTCGTCCAGCTCGATGAAGAAGCCACCTTCGGGGTCAGTGGCATCATCTAAAACATAGATTAAGCAAACGTGAGTACAAAGTCATACTCAGCAAGACTTACATAGGAGCTATACTACTCATGCACATGTATCAAGGTAAAGGGAGGTGGGGTTCACTTGCAGAAATGCCAGCTTTGACTTGGCTAGTCCTGAACTACGAGTACCAGACTTGAGGTAAGAAGCGTACACGAGTCCACTACTTTCACCAACCAATTACACCACTATGGTGCCTTCCTCGACTTTCCCACGAGAAGGCACGCCATAGCACTCACACTTATCTTGGTGTGTTTTAGAAGTATCCGGTTCAAGTTATCTAATAATCAAGCTAAGCTTTCCAAGTAGTCCATAACCGCGGACGCGGCTATTCGAATAGTTTTGTTAACCTTGCAAGGGTGTACCGCTACACACACATGACCATCATTTACCGCCTTTGATCTCGACACCATTCAAGGGGTGCCAGCGAGGATGCTCACCACAACTGTTACCTCATAGCCTATCTAGTCCAAGAAAGCCGCCTACTTGGGTGGGCTACCAATATCGTGAACCCGGCCGGTTTACCGAAGTGGACCCAAGCGATGTGTGCGTGGTGCATAAGCCGGTCTCGGGTGAGCCGTTCTCTCACTTAGCATCCAGGGCACAAGCCTACCAGAACTCCGAACTACTGCGACATCTGGACATCGAAAGGGATGAGTTAATAGGTTGAGAGGGGTCAGTGAGCCCAATGTGTGGTTGTACTCTTCATCTTGGATCACCACACAAGAACTCGGACTTAGGGCGGTGTTCAACGAGACGACCCACCGTGTACTCCTACACAGCCTCTCATCGTTCACCTTGTATTAGGTCGATTCACCAACACTTTTCTACCATCATCCACATGATCACTACCATCCCGACTCACATCACAGTAACAACATGGTATCATACTAAGCATGCAATAAGCAGTAACATTGCAGGGGCCACATGATATCAAACAACTCCTACAGTTGCTAGGATTGTGGTTTGCTTACTACTGTGACAAAATGATAGGTCATGCAAAGGAATGGGTTCGTCTATACGGTAGAAACGTAGCATGGTGATCATCCTAAACAATGCATAAGCGAGACATGAGAGGGAAGTGGGATTTTATCGACATGATCAATGGGGGTTTGCTTGCCTTGCTGACGAGGTTCGGGCTCTGGATCTTTAGCGAAGGGGGTGACCTCTTGCTCCAGTTCCACCTCTACTCGACAAACAAAGCACGAAGTAGCAATCAATATGAATGCAATGCTCAAGCACATGATTGAATGTTAAAGCTTGAAGTATAAGTTTTGATGTGTGAGGCAATTCCATTTAAGTGGAATATATTGCATTTGAAATGCAAATTCAAATTCCACATTTGAATTCAATTTAGTCAAGGTGCAATTGACAAAGTTTGATTATTTTGAAACAACTTCAAATGTGTATGATATGCCTCTGAAGTGTGGTTGAATTGTAGCTTAAAACCATGGTCCAAGTGGCAAGATCATTTGGTTTGAATTTGAATTAAATTTAAATAAAGCAAATGACATATGCTACTGTTCTCATTTTAAATTCAACTCAAACAGAGTTGAAAGTTGCATATTTGGAAAGATAATTTTCTCCTGATCATTTTTCATATGTTATTTGTCCAATTTGGAGTTAATTTGAATTTTCTATGAATTTCCAAAGTTTGGGGTATTTTCTGGAATTTCTGGAATTCTTTTTAATTAGAAAAGCTTTTATTGCGCCAACACTGCATCAGCATGACGTAGGGGGTTTTGACCCCGGTCAAACTGACCAGTGGGCCAGGGCTGTCAGCCTCTCTGGGATAAATCCCTGTTAATTTAAATTAACAGAGAGATTAGAGGGGTTCTGGGCCCACCTGTAAGTGACTCTGGGGGTCATTAGGGGCTAGATTAGGCTCAGGGTTAGGCTAACCCACCGGCGGCTAAACGCCGGCGGCCTGGCCACGGCGGCGCTGCGCGGATCTGCTGTTCCCGTGGTCCAAACGAAGCGCCGAGACCACGGAGCGAAGCCCGTGCTCTCGCACGTCTCCTGGTGCACGCCAGCGTCCAAGACGACGACCCCAGCGACGGCGGTGACCTCGCCGGCGGCAACAGAAACACTGGGAGGAGGCAATCGTCGCCACGGTGCTCCAAATCCAGCCATCTTGAGCTCGTTCGACGCATTAGACCACAGGGAAGACGTCGGACATGCTCTTGGGTACGTGTGCTTCACGGATGCTCACCGACGACGACCGCGGCGGTGAGGTACCTCGGCGTCCATGGCAGCTCGAGCTAGAGGAGGAGAAGGGAGTCGTGGCTTGAGGGGAAACGCTCACCAGGCTACAGGGAACTCGACGAAGTAGTCGATGGAGCCGGTGAGGGAACGTGGACGGAGTATTGAACGGCGACGAGCAGCGGATCCGGCGAGCTCTCGGTGACGATTCCAACGACTAGAAGGGCTCCGGGATCTTGATTCCTTGCAGGGAGACGTAGTCGAGGGTGGCGAAGCTGATGGACAAGTTCTTCTGGTTCTTCTCCGACGCTGGCCACGGATGTCGTCGACGGTGAACGGCGGCTGCTCTCGGAGAAGAAGGGGAAAACGAGGAGAGGAAGGGAGAGCACGAGAGAGGAGGGGGAATTGAAGCACGGCTTCACGGCGGTTCTCCAGGACACGATAAGGTGGCACGGGTCGGCCTGGAAGGTCCTGGGCGTCGAGGTGGCGTCCACGGCGTCGGCGCCCTGCCACGGAGCTGCTTGGACGCGCGGGAGGAAGACGACAGAACGGTTCGGGTGGGCTGGGCCGGCTGGAGAGGTGGGCCTCGCCCCAGGCGAGAGGTAAGCCTTTTCTTTTTCTCTCTGTTTAATCTTTCCTTTCTTTTTCTGTAATTTGTTTTGGCTCTGATAAAAATACCAAACCATTTTATTAAATGCTGAAAACTTTTATGTGGCCTCATAATAATATAGAATAGCCACTCATAAACTTTCAACATTTTTAAAATTCAAATGATTTGAATTTTAAATCAAAAAGGGGTATTTCTTTAATTCCAAGGTACTGTTTGAATATTTGAAAAATCTATGAGCATGGGGTGGGTCCCACATCACTTGATATGTGATCACACTCATTTATAAGACTTTTCAAAACTCTAACATGAATTTTTGGAAAAGATTTTTATCTGGCCTTTTGAATTAATTCATCTGGGGGGTGTTCCTTCTCCCATTTTGATTTTGAATTTGATTTCCAAGATTTCTTCTTGAAATTTTGACATGATGCAAAGGCACTAGCTAACCCTAGCACATACCTAACAGAGGGATCTGACACTCTCGACGCAAGAATTCTCACCGTGCCAAAGCCTATTTGGGTAAAGAGATGAACTCTGAAGATGAAGCCTCCGGTTCCGAAGCTGAATCAAACTCAAGATCTTGTTATGGTACTGGTTCTGAATCTGATGGTGTTGCTGGTCTAGCAATTGCTTCGAACAAGACTTCAAATTCATTCTTCACCAACCAAAGCAGTGAAGATGAATCTCCAGCTTACTGCTTCATGGCCAAGGCTAAGGTATCCTCTTCTAAGAATTCCTACGATACTTCTGATGGATCTGCTTATGAAATTAACTCTAGGATAAGCTATGCCAAACTTGCCAAAATTGCTTCTATCCAACAAGATGAACTAGATTCACTAAGAGAAACTATTCAAAAATCTGAGACTTTGTTGATCGATGAGATTGAGAAAGGTCAAACTTTGAAAAATGAGCATGGAGCTTTGAAGGAAAAGTATGATGAAATTTCCTCTCGGCATGATCTTCTCTCAGTGGACTACGAGAAGCTAACCTATGAATTCCTTCAAAGGAAAATGGCTCTCGAGAAACTAAGAGAGGCTCATGAAGAGTTGGAGAGTGTCAATCTCACGCTCATTGCTCAACAGGGCTCAGGAGCTAAAAATGAATCTACTTCACCTTGCTTGACTTGTTTGGAACAAAGTAAAATTGAGTCTATTTCTGAGAAATCGAAAGGAAAGCAACCTGTTGTTATTGATGATGCTAACCCCTCGAACGAGGAAACCATTACCGAGGAACTCCTCAGGTTGAGAAATTTATTTGGAACAGGCATGTTCAAAAGTGTGCAGGGACATCAGTACCTATGTGATATCCTAAGGAAGGCTCTACTTCCTAAGAATCCTCGAAACGAAGGAGTTGGTTTCGTAAGGAAACTCAACCCTGATGGCACCTACTGGGAACCCGAGAAGTATCCTAAAACTGTCTGGGTTCTGGCGAAGGAAAATCCCATTGATATTGCTAACCTTTCAGGTTTCACCTGCAAAATTGATAAGGCTATTGTTGATGAATAACTTGATTCTGATTAAAAGCTTGTCAAATATCAGGAAGGAAAGGTGTTAGCGGAATTCGTTGGTACTCCTCCGAAGAATGGTTTCTATAAGTGACAGATTTGGGTTCGCAAATCTCTCGTAGAAAAACTGCCCCCTAACCATTCTATGCAGGGAAAATCCTCGGTACCACCGAATCACTACTATTCTCTCGAGGATAGAAATGAACCCTTGGTGCCTGCTTCAAATGTTCCCCAGAAGGAATACTATCGAGTCGATAGAAATGTTTATCGTCATCGTGACAATAATACCAAAATTTCTGTTACCTATCAGTACACTAACCCCTCATCGAGGAATTATGTTTATGGTGTGCTTGATGGCCCCCCTCGCCAATATAATCCTGTTCGCTATAATATCGCTTCTTCATCTAGCACTTCCATGCCTTCTCATTCACCTGCTCCTTTGTGGGTGGTTAAGAAGAACTAATTCTTCTGCAGGGCTATGTCTCCGGTGGATCCGAATGGGTCATGGATAGTAGTTGTACAAATCATACGACCAGAGACAAAGATTCGTTCACCGAAGACAAACTTACTGAATCTTCTCAGAGATATATTACCTTCGGTGAAAACAACAAAGGAAAAGTACTTGGTTTGGGTAAGGTTGCTATATCAAAAGATGAGCATATTGACAAGGTTATGCTTGTTCAATCACTAGGATATAATCTTATGTCTATCTCAAAACTTTGTGATGTGGGTATGCTTGTACTGTTTTCTGCTTCTCGTTGTGTTGTCTTTTCACATGATGATTATTCCTTCGTGTTCGAAGGATATCGCAAAGGTGATCTTTATATTGTTGATTTCTCTTCGGGACCTGCAGTGTCCACATGCTTAATGGATAAAGCCACATCTGGTTGGTTATGGCACCGAAGACTTGGTCATGCAGGAATGAAAAATCTTCAAACTCTCATCTCAACGAAGAATATCGTTGGAATTGATAATGTGAAATTCGATAAAGATCGTCTATGCAGTGCCTGTGAAGCGGGAAAGATTGCCAAGAAACATCACTCAGCAAAGACTATCATGACTACTACTCGTCCTCTTGAATTGCTTCATATGGATTTATTCGGTCCTCAAAATTATTCTAGCCTTGGAGGTAACAAGTATGGTCTGGTTATTGTTGATGATTTCTCCCGATATACTTGGGTTTTCTTTCTAGATGACAAGAGCAAGGTTGTTGAAATTTTCAACACTTTCGCAAAGAGAGCTCAGACTGAATATGAATTATCTCTCAAGCATATCAGAAGTGATAATGGTACAGAATTCAAAAACACTCATATCAAAGAATTTCTTGATGAATATGGCTTTACTCATGAATTCTCGGCTGCTTATACACCACAACAGAATGGTGTGGTCGAGAGAAATAATTGAACACTTATTGAAATGGCCAGAACAATGCTTGCTAAATACAAGACTCCTATCAGGTTCTGGGCCGAAGCAATTAATACTGCATGTCATATCATCAACAAGGTTTATCTGCACAAATTTCTGAAGAAAACTTCACATGACCTTATCACTGGTAAAAAGACGAATGTTTCATATCTCAGGGCTTTTGGTGCTCCATGTTATATCAGAGATATGAATCACAGCTCCAAGTTTGCCCCAGAGGCACACGAAGGTTTTCTCCTAGGTTATGGTTCAAATTCTCACACTTACAAAGTTTACAACTCTCATCTTGGCAAAGTTGTAGAAACTGTAAATGTTCGATTTTATGAAACTAACGGCTCTCAAAAGGAGCAATTACCTCTTAACCTGGATGAACCACCTTTGGATGAAGTTATCAGGTACATGGCTATTGGAGATATTCGGCCTGTCGAAGGAAATGCACATCAAGCCAACAAGGATGATGATGGTCCAATGTTCCCACACATAGCCCGGGGCGCTGGAGATCAACATCCTGGAGCTAATGATGTACAGGTCGAAGGATAACGCATAAACGAAGAAAATGCTCAACCCGAAGGTCAAGCTGAACTCGAAGGAAATGATCCCGAAGGACAAGATGATCCTGAAGGTCAAGCTGATCCCGAAGAGCAACCGGATCCTCAAGCTGTTGAAGAAGCTTTACCTCGTCTTCGAATAAGAGTGGGCGTCGACTCAATACTCGAAGAGATTCGTTTACCAGGTCGTCCCACCACTCGTTCTCGTACTCGTTTAGCTAACTTTTGTGGAAATTATTCGTTTGTATCCTTGCTAGAACCATCGAAATTCGATGAAGCCATGAAGGACTCAGACTGGATGACTTCACTGCTCGAAGAACTTAACTAGTTCGAGATAAATAAAGTCTGGTCCCTTGTCGATAGACCTGATCCCAAGAAGCATAATATCATTGGTACGAAGTGGATTTTTCGCAACAAGCAAGATGAAGATGGCATTGTTATAAGGAATAAAGCTCGACTAGTGGCACAAGGCTACACCCAAATCGAAGGTATTGATTTCAGTGAGACTTATGCTCATGTTGCTCGACTTGAATCCATTCGTGTCATGCTTGCTTTTGCCAATTACAATGGTATATTGCTTTATCAAATGGATGTCAAAAGTGCATTTCTTAACGGTGAAATTGAAGAAGTATATGTTATGCAGCCACCAGGTTTTGAAGACCCGAAGAATCCTGATAAGGTGTATAGGTTGCACAAGGACCTATATGGGTTAAGGAAAGCACCTCATGCTTGGTATGAAACACTGAAGGATTTTCTTCTGAAGAAGGGCTTCAAACCAGGAACAACTGACCCGACTCTATTTACTCGTGCATACAAAAATGATCTTTTTGTGTGTCAAATTTATGTCGATGATATTATATTTGGTTGTACTAACCCTGATATCAGCGAAGAATTTTCTCGTATGATGTCGAAGAAATATGAAATGTCTATGATGGGTGAATTGAAGTTCTTTCTCGGGCTTCAAATCCGTCAACAGAAGAATGAGACTTTTATCTCTCATGAGAAGTACCTCAGAGATTGCCTGAAGAAGTTTGATCTTGTCAGTTGCAAAACTATCAAGAATCCAATGCCTACGAAGGTTCATCTAGATGCAGATGAGAAGGAAAACATTTCGATCAGAAGAAATATCGCTCGATGATCGGTTGGCTTCTTTACCTTTGTGCATCTAGACCTGCCATTATGCTATCAGTTTGTATGTGTGCTAGTTTTCAGGCAAACCCAAAAGAATCACATCATATTGCTGTCAAGCGAATTCTTCGATATCTAGCTCATACACCAACTTTGGGACTATGGTATCCCAAAGGTGCCCAGTTTGATCACGTTGGATATTCTGATTCTGACTGGGATGGTGATCGTGTCGACAGGAAATCTACCTCACGCACATGTCATTTTCTCGGTAGATCTCTTGTCATTTGGGTTTCGAAGAAACAGAATTGTGTATCTATTTCTACGGCTGAAGCCGAGTATATTGCTGCCGGTTCATGCTGCACTCAAATTCTGTGGCTCAAGCAAACGCTGAAATATTATGGTATTCTTGTGATAACGAGAGTGCTATCAAAATTTCCCATAATCCTGTGCAACACTCTCGAATGAAGCATACTGATATTCATCATCATTTTCTTCGAGATCACGTTCAGCGAGAAGATATTGTTATCAGCCATGTTCGCACCGAAGATCAATTGGCTGATATATTTACGAAGCCCCTGGATGAGAAAAGGTTTTGTGCACTAAGGTGTGAGTTGAACATATTGTACTCACGCAATGTGCAGTAAGATCATAACTATCGGTACTTTGTATTATTATTATTATTATTATTATTATTATTTTTTATTTTTCGTTAGTTTTCTATCGTGTTTCTTTTTCGTTTGTTTTTTTGTTCATTTGGTATTGTCCTATACACTTATCACTCCGAGTTTTCTTATCACTATTTTTACCACAGATTGATTAAGTATCGGACCCTGTTTTCCCTCTATTCTATCCCTACCCCGTCTCTGCTTTTCTCTCGTGAACATGTATATTTGTACTCGATTAAGATTCCCTTCGAATGTCATTGATTCCGAAGTAAAATCTATCGAACTTTTATATACTTTTATACTCGATGTTCGATGAGTTTGGTCTCGGACGTGGAGAAAATTTCTTTCGGTTCGTTGTGATTTCCCGCGATTACCGCCACAAAATCCGTCCATTGAATACGGAGAGACGCGGAATCTGCGCCGTTGGATCGGATTTGACAGTTATGTCAGACCCCACCCCTATAAATACCGATCCACCCCCACCGGCACAGACCTCGCATTCCCTCGACTTCATCTCTCCGCCCCCGAAGCTCTCTCGCGCGCCGCCGTGCTGTTCGTTGCCGTCGACTCTCTCGCTGCTTTGCTGCCAGAAGGAAGTCGCTGGAGACCTTCCCGTCGACGAGGATCTTCATCCACGCCGCCGTAGCCGCTGCACATCACCAAGTTAGGGTATGTGAGGCTCTGGACACAATTTCCGTTTGATCTGTTCTTCGTTGTCTAGATTTGTTCTTGATTTTCCTTTATTTAATTTAGGTCGTATTGATCCGTTTGGATTGTTGAACTTTGGGAAATCTGTTTCTTGAGTTCTCTGTCGATTTCCCATCTGATCTAGGTAAGAAATCCCTCGGATTCTCTCACTTAGGCAAATCCCACAGAAGCGTATCGATAGATTTACACTTGTGCACTTCTTTCATACAAGTTCTTCGTTAGATTTGCACCCGATGAAAATCTAGCCTAGCACTTTCATGAAAACTTGCTAGAAGACAAATTCCTCGATATGTTTATTGCATTCAAAATGTCTTTCCTCGAAAATGGCTGGTACTTGTTCACAACTTTCCTATATTCCCTCGTACCTATCTATTTCGCAGGAAAATGTCAGAGAACGAAGGAAATATCAGAGAACCCAAGCGTGTGGGAGGTCGTACAAGAATCACCAACAACTCTGATGGTTTTTCAGAAGAATTGATCATCGAGAAGAACTTGAGAACGCCTGAAGAATCAGAAGATGATCGTACGAGAGAAAACAGATTGCAAGAGATTCGGCTCCAAGTGCTTCGTTGGTATGAATACAAGTCACTTATTCCTCGCTGGGAAACTTTGTTTGCACCGAAGAATCCCTGGTCTGATGTCAAGTCATTGAGACCCAAGTGGACGAAGGCAAATAGACAACCTCCTACTCCCGATGTTCATCCATCCGCTCTCAAAACTCCTGAAGATTTCAACGAGTTGGTTGCTTCTCGAGTTGAACGAGCGAAAAAGCGTAAGGAAGCTAAAGCCAGAAAGGAGGCTTCTGCTGCTGAGGGCACCGAGGATGTTGGTCCAAGAACCAAAGCGAAGGCTGGTAAGAAATGTGCCAAGAGAAAGAAAAAGGAAGCTATTGTTTCACCACCTGAGGCAACTTCTGACGAAGAAGAAGCCAACTTTGAAGGTCAAGACCCTGGCAAAGAGGCTGACGTCGAGGATATTGCTCTGAAGAAAAAGTCGAGCAATAAAGGCATCAGGATCCAGGAGCCAGCTGCTAAGGCTCCTCGAGCAACAATTGACATGACCAATTTGGTCACAGATCCGCCTATTTCCTCTGCTCCCCCAGTGCCACCTCGTGGACAAAAACCCTCAACTAAAGCAAAGGGAAAGCAAGTTAGGGTGACCGAAGATGATGAAACTCTTATCCAGCGAAAGGAAAGGCTGCCCAAACAAAAGGAACTTGAAGCACAAGACTTGATAAAGTCCAAGCTTCTCAACTTTCACAGTCAGCCCGAGGAAAGGAAGGCAAGATTTGCTCAACAATTGGGAATCTTGCATCTGGTTAGCGAGAAATATAGACGCCAGATTGAAGGAGGCACTGTCCCCAGTGCTCCGAAGGAAAAGGTTGTGGCCCTAGTGCCACCGAGAAAGTGGTGACTCCTACAGTCACGAAGGAAAAGGATGGAGCCGCTAGTGCTGCGAAGAAAAATGCTAAGGCCCCTAGTGCCTCGAAGGATAAAGTTGCGGCCCCTAGTGTCGTAATAAAACCAGTTGCTGCTGCCAAGGCCACCAAGGAGGCCGAAAGAAAAGTCAAAGAGGCTAGGCAGAAGGCTCAGGCTGCTCCAGTTGCTCGAGCTGCTCCTGCTCCTGCCCCTGCTGCTCCAGTCCTGTCCGGCCCTCGTGCTGATGAAGAAAGCTCCAACGAAGGAGATTATGCTGCAAATGCTGCATGGGATGCAGTGCAGATTTCCAACGTACTTTGGCGTATGGCCACCACACCGAGCAAAGTCACTGCCGAGGATGATGTCCCACCAGATATACAAGAACAAGTTGCTCGATACATGATCCGATGGGAAGGATATCTCACCCAGGATCGCAAGGACAAAGATCAGGAGAAGTTTTACACCAGGCAACTTCAAGAAGAAACTGAGGACCTTGAGTCCCGACAGTTTTTCAAGACCAAGATTGCAACACTTGGTGGATCTAGAAGGGCACAGAAATAAAACATCGCTGCTGTCAATGAAAAGGTTTGACAAATAGTATCTGATATGTGCAAAGAGAAAACTGAAGCCCTATCCAAGAGACAATCTCGAAAGAGAAAGTCTGCTGCCCCAACCTCTGCGCGTGGGACGCCAGAGATCGAGAAAAATGCTAAGAAGCAAAAATCTGCTGAGGTCGTTGCTTCAACAACACGACAGGAAACTGCCCCAATCCTCGCCAAGAAACCCACTCCACCCCGTAAGAAAACTCCACCACCTCGCCAAACCACTCCACCACCTCGCCAAGCCATTCCTCCACCTCAACAACAAACTCCACCACCTCGTCAACCATCACCACCAAAAGCTTCGTCGCCACCACCCAACCCACCATCACCACCTCATGTCATTCCGTCGTCCACCCCAGCCATTGAGCCCCAAGCTCAAGTTGCGACCGAGCAACCTACTCAGGTCGATCAAGAACGTCATGCCCCCATTCCATCTGCGCAGAAGGAATATTCATCTGCCCAGACTCTGAACGAAGGAGAAGAAGCCGATGTTGATATTACAACTGTTTCCTCCGTCAAGATGATGTCGTGGGACAAAGTTCTGGCGATGCCAGTTCGAGTGAAAGTTCTTTCTCCTCCTCATGAAACTCTTCGGACGAAGAAATGTTGGATGTTTTTTCCCAAATGAATGAAGATATGGAGGCTATGGAGACTACGGAGACCGAGAAACATGCTACTGTCGATGAAGGAGATGCCGTCGAAGAACAGGCTGAGGAAAATGCTCCTGCAACCATCCCAGCTCAGGATATTGTCAATGTTCCATCTTCAATTCCTCGCCCTGCTGAGCCAATACTTCAAATGCCAGATAATGCTGCTGAGGTCTTTCCAGTCGATGAGCTGCTTCATTCTGCTCATCCGAGAGAAATGATGCCATTGTTCCGCCCTGATGTTCCTCGAGAAGGCCCTATATTCAAGAGGCGGGAACACAAGCCATTTTTCTTCGGGCCCAATCCCTACGAGAAGCCCAGAAATGCATATTTTCTTCGGTTTTGGACCCAGGAGCAAGCCATCTATTATACGCGTGTGCTGTAAAACAAGGCTAGAGTTTTCCAACATCAGTACCTTGACATGCCTTCGGTGTACGCCACTTCTTGTTTCGAGAATGTTGCCGAAACAATTGATGGTCTGCATGCTCATAGGATGTTTGCTCTCGATTGTGGCTACAATCCCGAGCTCATCAAGCAGTTTTATGCCACGCTGTATGTCACTGGTGATCCTGAGAATTCTAAGACGTGCAAAGTTGATTACATGATTCAAGGCCAAGTGTTCCATATGACTGTCGATCAATTTCTGGCCATCATCAATTTGCCTCGTTTCAAAGGATTACCACACAAGATTCATGATCTGCCTGCCGCAACTACTGCTGAATTTTCTACGCTCATGAATCCAGATGTCGTAGGAGATCACTACCCTGCTGAGCCAAAGCCAAGGCATCTAGTTTTTCAAGCAAAGTCATGGTTCTATATTCTTTCGAAGACTTTGATGCCAATGATCGATGTGACCCCACGACTCCTACGAATAGGCCTACACGGTGTCCCTGAAGATAGAAGGCCCATGAAGACCCGCCTGGACCCGCCTTGGCCCGCTAATTAGCACCAACGTAGGAGTTTGCGACTCACAAGGAAAGTTCGAAGACCTGTCGTACGGAGAAAGCTAGGGTTAGGAAAGCTTACCTGTAAACGTAGATGAACTCCCCGAGACCTAGCTCAGTATATAAGGGCTAGGAGGGGCGACGCCAAAGGCATCCAATATCATCTGTAACCCTAGCCTTGAGCGCTCCGGCCTCGGCATCCACTGTAATCGCATTTCCCTCATCAATAATATCGAGCAGGAACGTATCCTCCTGTTTGCCGACGGGCTATCGTCCAACCTGTGCCTCTCATGACTAACCCAGGGTCCCTGACCATGGGATTTGCCGGGGTTGATCCCTGTCAATTGGTGCCGTCTGTGGGAACGACACAGGTTGGGATCACGATCTCGGCGGTCCCGTCTTCAGCAAGCCACAACTCAAGGGCAAGGACCAGATCTAGCCCACTCGAAGGATTCAAGATCACGGCGAACATCTCTGCCACCCCATCAAGATCGCTCGGGTTACAACTGTGCTAGGACCGATACTACGGTAACGGCCAAGTGCAGCGTCAGCAGCGAAGGAATCGACGACCCAGAAGAACGGAGAGAGGCCTCTATGAATGAATTCCACTCGACGAACCGTGATGCGCAGCGGAGGACTCGCAAATCTTTCGACAACCCAACGCCGCCCGGGCACCCGCCGCACATCAAGATGATGACTACGAGATCGAAACCAGCGATCAACAGAACCATCGCCAAGGAAGAAGGAATCGACGACCCAAAAGGCGCGCATGGGAGATCTACGGCGAGGCCCCACTGAACGAGCCACGTCACGCAGCCGTGCAACCGACGGCTACTCGACGACACGTCATCGCACGAGCACCTGCCGCCAGCCAGGACAACGACTCCGAGACACCGGTGGGCGAGTACTATGACCCAGATCGAAGGCCAGATGAATTCGCCAACCTCATCAAGAACCAAGATATGAGTCGAGGAACCGAAACCGACCCTCGCTTCCACGAACACCCGGAGGATCACGAGCAAATCTTCAGAATCTCAAGAAGGAAGAGGCACGCCGGATCTAGCAAACTCACGGTTAGAGAGCAGCTAGCAGGACCCTGCACGATCCACATCTTCGAGGATGACTAGGGACGCGTCAGGTCGGGTCACACTTTGGGAGACTGCCACCTGTTCAACGAGCTAGTCGACGACCTCAAGAAGGAGAAGCAGAAAGAAGACAAGCGCAACCGGCGACCCGAACAATCGCCGCCCTCAAGCCCGGAAGGACGTCACAGCCTGCTGCAAGGACAGGTGCTCATGATCCAAGAGGGAAGGATGCCGCAAGCACAACGCAACACCTACACCCTGCAAGCTAGAGCAGCTGAGAGCATAAATATAGTCGAAGTCTACCAGCTACATGATGCGGAGACCAGCATCACGTTCTCACAGGACGACCATCCACTCGCAGTCCCAAGACCGGGGCACGCGCCCCTAGTGCTCGATGCACAAATCGGAGGGTACGACATGGATAGGGTCTTCATGGACGGAGGCATCAGCATGAATATCATCTTCGCCAGCACCCTGCAACAGATGCTGATCCCATGATCAGTATGGAAGAAATCGAGCACCGTGTTACACGGGGTAGTCCCAGGAGAAGCAGCCACATCCCTCGGAGTCGTCGAACTTGAAGTAGTCTTCGGCAACCGACGCAACTTCGCAAAGCACGTCCTCGAGTTCGAAGTACTCGACTGGCAATCGCAGTATCACGCCATATTGGGACGGCCAGCATTCGTGCAGTTCATGGCGGTTCCACACTACGCCTACCTCAAGCTCAAGATGCCAGGATCAACGGGAGTCCTCACGATCAACGGAAGCTTCATCAAATCAGATCAATGTGCCGTGACTTTCACAAAATCTCCGACACATTCCGAGACGAACAAGAACTCAGAGAAATAGCCATGGTGACGGACAAGAGTACCTTCCCATTGGTGAGCCGAAGCGAATCTAAGGAGTACGGTCGCGACTTCATCATCGACAGCGACACAGTCACTCACCAAGTGCACCCGACGGACCCGGACAAAACAGTCCGCGTCTACGCCCACCTACCAGAGGAGCAGGCGACGGCTCTCATCGCTTTCCTTCGAGATGAGTGGGAAATATTCACCTGGTGCCCAGCCGACATGCCTGGAATACCACGCGAATTCGCGGAGCACGCCCTACGCATCAAGCAAAACACGAAGCCGGTGAAGCAAGCTCTGAGACGATTCTCAGAACCCAAGCGAAGAGCAATCGGAGAGGAAGTCAACCGGTTACTCGACGCCCAGTTCATCCGACAAACGAAGAAAGCCACCTGGATAGCCAACCCAGTGCTGGTGCCCAAGAAAGACACGAACGTGCTGCGCATGTGGGTCGACTACGGACCAGTCAACAAGCATTGCCCGAAGGACCACTTCCCCCTACCTAGAATCGATCAGATAATCGACTCGAGAGCAGGGTGCGATCTACTTTCCTTTCTTGATGACTACTCAGGATACAACCAGATCAGGATGAAGGAAGAAGACGAAGAGCACACATCGTTCATCACCCCCTATGGCGTATTCTGCTACAGGACCATGCCCTTCGTGTTGGGATACGGGGCAGAAAACACAAAATTTTCATACCTACGGTACCCGAACCCAAGATCTATGCTATGGCGATGTAAATTAATGGAGGGAATCGGTGTTCATACCTTTGAAGACCGAAAGAGGGAAACGTTCTTGCGAACGTGGCTGGCGTAGACTCGGAACTACGACCTCCCTGTCGTGTAGAAGACCAACACCGGCGAGGATGACTCCCGGTAAACCTCCAGCGACGAAGTAGCACCACAGGTGTAGTGCCTCGAAGAGATTATACACGTACGGTGCAATCGATGTTCCTCCCGGGCCCCGAACCAGGCGAGCAACGGAAGAAAGACGGCTACGGATCCCGACTCCGGCAGAATGACGGCCTGCCTTATGGTGGAGAACTCCAATCTAGGTGCAGACTCCAAACAAGGGGGGTCCACTTCCGAGAAGGAGAAGGAGGAAGAAGGAGATATTGGTGTGTTGGAAAAAGGGGGGTCTACCCCTCCTTATATAGGCCAAGGGGTGGTGCCATCCTCCTCCCCTCCCCCATGTGGGACTAAACTACCAAGGGGGGGGAGTGCTTCGGCCAAGGGGGGTGGTGGGCCCCACCCTTATCGCCAAGCCCAAGGGGGGAGACCCCCTCCTCCCTTAATGGGCCCCATTGGCCCATTTAGCCTTTTTCTCAATTTTTAATTTATTTAATATGTTTTAAATATTTAATTCAGATAATTAAATAATAAAACATTATTAAAACAATTAAACTTTATTTTGAACTATTCAAAATGTCCGGAAACCATTCCGTCCTCCTCCGGAACTATTCCGGTGATTCCTCCTATTTCACCGATTGATCCCGTAACTGCCCTATGCATCGATTGCCCTTAAGTGTAACACCCTAACAGTCCGGGAAACAGCAGACATGGTCGAGACTCTTCTCATTGACCAATGACTAGTCAGTTGGACCTGGTTACAATCCTTGACAGCCCCTGCGCTTCCATCGAATGAACTTCGATCGCTTCTGGAAATCGTTAACGATACGACGCAATCCCTTTGTGCTGCGGTACTTTGTTTGTTTGAGGTTTGATCATCGGTATCCTACATACCGTGTTCACACTTCGTTCACAACAAACAACTTCTCTCGTCCATGATCATTGCATCTCTTGTGACCTAGTCACGTCCTTGCAAGGTGTTGATGCAATATCACCGAGTGGGCCCAGAGTACCTGTCCTGTCACAAGGACTGACAAATCCCGCTCTGATCTATTAACATACTCATCAACCATCTATTTCGGAATACCCAAAGTGCACCGTTATAGCCAGCATATTTCAATCAGGCGGTGGGATACAAATCAAAGTCTCCTCATAGATGACAATTACGTATGATCATTACGGTCTAAGGACTAAGCCATACGTTACAAAGTCATAGCAACGCTGAACTATGTGACTCGATCACATTGCAATACTTTAGGTGGGTGTACGTCCATCACATCATTCCCCTTATAGACATGACCTCATTGTCAATGGACTTAAGTGTCGCCATGATCAGGAAAGCTTGATCAATCAATTTTCCAATGAGATAGTTTACCCGAGTTATACAGTTATATACTACACATGTATTAGTATTTCCATGTAATACAGTTATAGCACAGTATAAAATGTATTATGAACAAAACGGATATGAGACAAATATCTTTATTAATTTGTCTCTAGGGCACATATCCAACAGTCTCCCACTTGCACTAGAGTACAAATTACACTAGTTTACATCAGGTATGTATCTAACACCAATGGTCTCTCGGTGTTCTTCAAACTTGCCCTGTGGAAGAGGTTTAGTCATCGGGTCTGTTGCGTTAAGATCCGTTTGTATCTTTTGAATCCTAGTGTGTCCATCCCTGACGTAGTCTCGCGTCACATGGAACTTTCGGAGGATTTGCTTGGCTATAGAGTGAGTTCTTGGCTCCTTCGCGTTAGCAATGGCACCCGTGTTGTCGCAGAAGATTCCCACGGGGTCAGTGCAGCTGGGAAAGACACCAAGCTCGATCACGAACTTCTTCAGCCACAGCGCCTCGTTTGACGCTTCGCAAGCGAAAATATACTCCGACTCCATTGTAGATTGGGCGACGACTGACTGTTTGCCGCTCCGCCAGCTAATTGCGCCACCGTTCAACATGAAAACATATCCCATCTGGGATTTCGAGTCATCTAGATCTGAGCCGAGGCTTGCGTCAACGTAACCCTTTACGGTGAGCTCCTCATTAACTCCTCCATAAACGAGAAAGAGATCCTTGGTTCTTCTCAAGTACTTAAGGATGTTCTTTACTGCTGTCCAGTGAGCCATTCCCGAGTTACTCTGGTAGCGATTAGTCATACTAATGGCCAGTGCTAAATCCGGTCTGGTACATAACATAGCATACATGAGAGAACCTATGGCTTTGAGGACATCTCCTCCTTCTCTTTTGCTGTGGTTGGGCATTGAGTCACGCTTAATTTGACACCTTTTATAACTGGCAAAAGGCCTCTCTTGGAGTTACCCATACTGAACCTTTTCAATATCTTGTCAATATAAGTGCTCTGACTCAAGGCCAACCATCTATTAGGTCTATCTCTATAGATCTTAATCCCCAATATGTACGCAACTTCACCTACGTCCTTCATGGAAAATTGTCCATTCAGATATTCCTTCACTTCCTCTAGGAATTTCTTATCGTTGCCTATTAGTAATATGTCATCTACATATAACACAAGGAATGCTACAGAGCTCCCACTCAGTTTCTTATAGACGCAGAACTCTTCGACGTTTTGGACAAATCCAAAAGCTTTAATGACCTCATCAAATCGAAGATTCCAGCTTCGAGATGCTTGCTTCAACCCATAGATGGACCGTTGAAGCTTGCACACCTTACCAGCATTCCTTGGATCGACAAACCCCTCTGGTTGCATCATATACAACTCTTCCTCAATGTTGCCATTTAGGAATGCAGTTTTCACATCCATCTGCCATATCAAGTAATCATGATATGAAGCTATTTCTAGTAGGATCCGAATAGACTTTATCATCGCTACAGGAGAGAATGTCTCATCGTAGTCAACTCTTTGAATTTGTCGGAACCCCTTCGCGACAAGTCGAGCTTTGTAGACAGATACGTTTCCGTCTGCGTCAGTCTTTTTCTTGAAAATCCATTTATTCTCGACGGCCTTGCGGTCCTCGGTAATATCCACCAAAGTCCATACTTTGTTGGTGTACATGGAGTCTATTTCGGATTTCATGGCTTCAAGCCATTTCTCGGACTCGGGTCCCTCCATTGCTTCTTTGTAACTTGTAGGTTCATCCGACTCATCAGCCGAGATTGCATTTCACAAGCTGTCCATAAAACTCAGTAGGTTGACGGACTCTTGATGACCTACGGGGCATAAAAGGTACCTCTTCATTATCATCATGATCATCATCAATGTCATGATCGTTATGAATGTCGTTCTGGCCATTCTCTTCAGCTCCCACTGTGGAAGATGGTTCCAGAACAATTTCCGTAGCTTTTTCTTCCAATTGGAGTGATTGGTCAGTCACTTCATCGAGGTCTATTTTCCTCCCACTCAACTCTTTCGCAAGAAACTCCTTCTCAAGAAAGTGTCCCATCTTGGCAACAAACGTTTTGCTGTCAGACTTGTTGTAGAAGGTGTAACCACAAGTTTCCTTGGGATAGCCCACAAAGATACACTTATCCGCCTTGGATTCAAGTTTGTCAGGCTGTAGTTCCTAACATAAGCCTCACAACCCCAAATCTTCAGGTGAGACAACTTAGGTTTCGTGCCATGCCATTCTTCAAATGGTGTTTTCTTTACGGATTTGGATGGTGCCCTATTAAGAATACGAGCGGCAGTTTCTAATGCATACCCCCAGAATGACACATGCAAATCAGTATGAGACATCATCGATCGTACGCTATCCAATAGGGTTCGATTACGTCGCTCAGCCACACCGTTTCTCTGAGGTGTGCATGCCGGCGTAAGCTGTGGTACTATGCCACAAGACTTCAGATGATTGCCAAAACTTGTGACTCAAATACTCGCCACCTCTATCGGATCGAAGGTGCTTGATTTTCTTTCCGAGTTGATTTTCGACCTCATTCTGAAATTCCTTGAACTTTTCAAAGGTTTCAGACTTGTGCTTCATCAAGTAAATATACCCATATCTACTCAAGTCATCAGTAAAGGTCACGAAGTAACGAAGACCATTGCGAGTGGGGACGTTCATGGGTCCACATACATCCGTGTGTATGATCCCCAATAAGTCATCCGCACGCTCCATTATCCCATTGAATGGAGTCCTTGTCATTTTGCCCATGAGGCATGGTTCACATGTATCAAGGGATCCAAAATCCAATGACTCAAGAAGTCCATCCTTATGGAGCTTCTCCATGCGCTTTATACCAATATGACCAAGTCGGCAATGCCACATCTTCATGTGATCTTCATCATTCTTCAATCTTTTGGCCTCAATATTGTTAATGTGACACACGTCACCATCGAGATCAAGTATGAATAAACCATGAAACTCCGGTGCGTGAACATAAAACATTTCATCCTTATAAATCGAACAACCAATTGTATCAGACTTAAAAGAATAGCGGTCTCGCTTCAAGCAAGAGCCACTAACGATGTTCACACTCAACGCGGGTACATAGTAGCAATTATTCAGAACTAAAACCAATCTCGAAGGGAGACTAAGATGCTTCGTGCTGACCGCCAAGACTTCAATTTGGCATCCATTCCCCACGCGCATCGTCACTTCATCCTTGAGCAAGCGTCTCCTATTCCTTAGTACCTGAATGGAATTAGAAATATGAGCGGCAGATCCTGTATCAAATATCCAGGATGTGTTCCCGGCGCTTGTCAAGAGAAGATCAACAATATGTATATCAAATATACCTTCGTCTCTCTTGGCGACCTTGCCAGCCTTCTTGTCCTTTAGGTACTTGGGGCAGTTGCGTTTCCAGTGACCTTCACCCTTGCAGTAGAAGAACTCCACTCCTGGTTTAGGTTTGGGTGCCTTGGGAGGAGCGGCATCTGACTTGCCATCCCTCTTGGGGCCACCTCTCTTGGCCTTCTCCGGCCTGCTTGACTTCTTGAAGTCAGTGGTCTTGTTGACCATGAAGCCGGCGTGCTCCTTCTTGATCTCAACCTCGGCGCTCTTCAGCATGGCGAACAACTCAGAAGGGGTTTTGGTCATCCCCTGCATGTTGTAGTTCAGCACAAAGCCTTTGTAGCTAGGGGGAAGTGACTGCAACACCCTATCAACAGCAAGTTCATCTGGAATCTGGCATTCCAGAGCATTCAAGCGCTGAACGTAGCCAGACATTTTGACTACGTGCTCACTCACGCTGCCGTGCTCGTCCATCTTTGCTGAGAAGAAGGCTTCAGAAGCCTCGTACCATTCAGCCCTGGCTTGAGGTGCGAAGACCGCCTTGAGGTCGGTGATAATCTCATATGCACCCATCCTCTCAAAGCGTTTCTGCAGCTCAGCCTCCATGGAGTAGAGCATGCCACTCTGGACAAGGTTGTAATCATCAGTCCTGGAGAGATAGACATTCTTCTCATCCTGACTGGCATCATCTATTGGTGCGTCACCTAACGCGCCCTCTAGTACGTATGCCATCTTGAGGGGAACGAGGATAATCCTCAGGGCGCGGAACCAGTTGGTGAAGTTTGTCCCATCTGTTTTTAGCTTATCTTTCTCTAGGAATGATCCTAAGTTGAACGAGGGGCGAGGTGCTGCCATCTACAAGGTTGATTCACAAGGATACATATTTAGACTTCTGTTCATAATGTGGAGTTTCAATTTAATCTCAAAATTCTAGAAAGCTCCCACTTAGATAAACACCTCTCAATTTAACTAAGTGATTACACAATCCCAGCCCCCATACCTCCCCCGATCGTCACGGCCATCAATATGCGAACCAGGTAGGCCTCTAAGCCAATCACATCAGGCATGTGACTCGTGCTCGACCTTTTGGTCTCCTGTGTTCCAGGCCCGCATCTACATACGTCAAGCCTGCCAATCGAACCTTGATGTTAGCTGTTCAGCAAGGCCATATCTGCATATGCCAGGCTTGCCGAACCCAACCTCATGCGAACTCCGTTGAATATGTAGGACAACTCCGGTATGTACGAAGCATCAAGCCATATGGGAGAACCTTCCAGGCGGTGCCCACCAAGGGAGAACACAATGTTGGTATTGTGAGAGATGGTCCTGTTTCGTGCTACCGTCGATATATCTAGCATACTAGCATAAAACATAAAGTAAAACTGTAAATCATACAACCTATGATCCCCCTTCATGCAAAGCAAAGTTAAACGCCTTTCTACTTTAGCTTGTGCAAGTTTTACGTGGCTGCTAGGGGTTTCGAGAGAGAGAACCGTTTCTATCCTGCGAAAAACATGCCACAACACCGTCTCCCATCCGTCTATATTACACCCTTGTCGGGGCCCTCCGTTGCAAACATCTTCGCATCGCTAATGCAGAGAGACAGACACCCCCCAGCCACTTTATATGGTACAAGCCTTATGTCAAGCGTGGAACCAGTCTCGCGTAAACGCGTAAGGTCGGTCGGGGGCCGCTTCATCAATCATTGCCGCAACGCTAAATGAGTACACGTGGGAGGGTAACGAATGAAGATTCGATGCCCACATCCTAGATGTGTTCTACCCGTACAATACATCTACGCATAGCTAGCTCTGATACCACTGTTGGGATACGGGGCAGAAAACACAAATTTTTCATACCTACGGTACCCGAACCCAAGATCTATGCTATGGCGATGTAAAGTAACGGAGGGAATCGGTGTTCATACCTTTGAAGACCGAAAGAGGGAAACGTTCTTGCGAATGTGGCTGGCGTAGACTCGAAACTACCACCTACCTGTCGTGTAGAAGACCACCACCGGCGAGGATGACTCCCGGTAAACCTCCAGCGACGAAGTAGCACCACAGGTGTAGTGCCTCGAAGAGATTATACACATACGGTACAATCGATGTTCCTCCCGGGCCCCGAACCAGGCGAGCAGCGGAAGAAAGACGGCTACGGATCCCGACTCCGGCAGAACGACGACCTGCCTTATGGTGGAGAACTCCAATCCAGGTGCAGACTCCAAACAAGGGGAGTCCACTTCCGGGAAAGGAGAAGGAGGAAGAAGGAGATATTGGTGTGTTGGAAATAGGGGGGTCTACCCCTCCTTATATAGGCCAAGGGGGGGTGCCATCCTCCTCCACTCCCCCATGTGGGACTAAACTCCCAAGGGGGGGGGGAGTGCGCCGACTAAGGGGTGTGGTGGGCCCCACCCTTGGCGCCAAGCCCAAGGGGGGAGACCCCCTCCTCCCTTAATGGGCCCCATGGGCCCATTTAGCCTTTTTCCCAATTTTTAATTTATTTAATATGTTTTAAATATTTAATTCAGATAATTAAATAATAAAACATTATTAAAACAATTAAACTTTATTTTGAACTATTCAAAATGTCCGGAAACCATTCCGTCCTCCTCCGGAACTATTTCGGTGATTCCTCCTTTTTCACCGATTGATCCCGTGACTGTCCTATGCATCGATTGCCCTTAAGTGTAACACCCTAACGGTCCGGGAAACAGCAGACATGGTCGATACTCTTGCGCTTCCATCGAATGAACTTCGATCGAATGAACTTCGACCCATGACTAGTCAGTTGGACCTGGTTACAATCCTTGACAGCCCCTGCGCTTCCATCGAATGAACTTCGATCGCTTTTGGAAACCGTTAACGATACGACGTAATCCCTTTGTGCTGCGGTACTTTGTTTGTTCGAGGTTTGATCGTCGGTATCCTACATACCGTGTTCACATCTCGTTCACAACAAACAACTTCTCTCGTCCATGATCATTGCATCTCTTGTGACCTAGTCACGTCCTTGCAAGGTGTTGATGCAATATCACCGAGTGGGCCCAGAGTACCTGTCCTGTCACAAGGACTGACAAATCCCGCTCTGATCTATTAACATACTCATCAACCATCTATTTAGGAATACCCAAAGTGCACCGTTATTTCAGTCAGGCGGTGGGATACAAATCAAAGTCTCCTCATAGATGACAATTACGTATGATCATTACGGTCTAAGGACTAAGCCATACGTTACAAAGTCATAGCAACGCTGAACTATGTGACTCGATCACTTTGCAATACTTTAGGTGGGTGTACGTCCATCACATCATTCCCCTTAACGATATGACCTCATTGTCAGTGGACTTAAGTGTCTCCATGATCAGGAAAGCTTGATCAATCAATTTCCCAATGAGATAGTTTACCCGAGTTAAACTACGGGCCATGTTTTATACTACACCTGTATTAGTATTTCCAAGTAATACAGTTATAGCACAGTATAAAACGTATTATGAACAAAATGGATATGCGACAAATATCTTTATTAATTTATCTCTAGGGCACATATCCAACACTTCGGGCTCAAGAACGCAGGCGCCACATACCAGTGAATGATGCAGGCCTGCCTGAAAGAGCAAATCGGAAGAAATGTGCAAGTCTATGTGGACGACATCGTCATCAAGACCTACAAAGCAGCCACACTACTCGACAACCTGCGCGAAACCTTCGCAATGCTCAACAAATACATAATCAAACTCAACCCAAAGAAGTGTGCATTCGGCGTACCGGCGGGGAAGCTGCTCGGCTATATGGTCTCTGCCCGAGGAATCGAGGCAAACCCTGAGAAAGTCCAAGCCATCACCCGAATGCAAGAACCAACCGACGTCAAAGGAGTACAACAACTCACTGGAAGACTCGCAGCCCTAAGCCGCTTCATCAGCAGGCTGGGAGAACGCACACTGCCTTTCTATCAGCTGCTCAGGAAAGGAGAGAAATTCGAGTGGACGGAGGAAGCCCGCCAAGTATTCGCGGACCTGAAAAAGAAACTCTCGACCCCACCAATCCCGGCGGTACCCAAGGAACAAGAGAAGCTATACCTCTACGTGGCAGAACGTAACAGTGTAGTAAGCACAGCGCTCGTTGTCGAACGCACAGAAGAAGGCAAGGTCCAGTGCATCCAGAGACCAATCTACTACCTCAGCATGTCCTGACCAAATCCCAGCAGCAGTACCCGCATTATCAGAAGCTACTACTGGCCGTCATCATGACCTCAAGAAAGGTGTCCCACTACTTCGACGAGCACCCTATCACAATCGTGAGCAGCGCACCACTCGCTGACATACTCAACAACCCTGGAGCGACTGGACGAGTCGCCGAGTGGAACATTGAGCTCAGCCCACGGGACCTGCAGTTCAAGCACCCAACAGCCATCAAAGCCCAAGTACTCCCAGATTTCCTGGTCGAGTGGATGGAGGTTCAGACACCAGGACCCCCAGACCTATCAAATTCATGGTCAATGTTCTTCGATGGGTCCAAGAGACAACAAGGAGCCGGGGAAGGAGTTGTGCTCATCTCCCCTAAAGGAACAAAGCTAAAATATATCCTCCAGATCAACTTCAGTCACGCCTCCAACAACGAAGCAGAATACGAGGCACTCCTCCATGGCATGCGCATGGCCAAAACGTGCGGAGCCACTCGCCTCATAATCTACGGGGACTCCAATCTCGTCGTCCAGCAGACGATGAGAAACTGCGACGCAATAGCCGACAACATGGCGGCCTACCAGAACCTCTACAACGCACTCGAAGGAAGTTTCGACGGTTGTGAGCTCAACTACAACACAGAAGCTGACGAACTCGCGAACATTTGTTCGACCCGAGGACCAATACCACCCGGCGTTTTTCTCAAAAGCATCAGGAAGAGATCCATAAAGGTACAGGTAGCATCACCTGAAGCAGTCGTGGACGGCGAGGACGCAACAGACCTGGCGCAGGTGGCAGCAGCAAGCCCATCAGAAGGCACAAGCACTAGCACACCCGACAGCACAGCTCCGACAGAGCTCGAAGGACCTGTCTGGGCAAAACCGTTCCTCCGATTCCTAATCGAAGGTACGCTACTGCAAGACGTGGCCGAAGCACGACACATCTGCCGACGATCCAAGGCGTTCACGGTGATCAACAAACAGCTATACAAGCGCAGCATGACCCAGATATTCCAAAGGTGCATCGACGAAGAGGACAGCAAAGCCCTACTGCTCGAAATCCATGAAGGCACCTGCGGGCACCATGCGAGCAGTCGAGTACTCGTGTCCAAAGCATTCCGAGCCAGGTTCTATTGGCCCACAGCCATGAAAAACGCAGAGGAAATCGTGCGACGTTGTGTCGCCTGCCAGAAATTCGCCAATAGTCCACACGCCCCCGCCTCAGAGCTCAAGAACATACCACTATCTTGGTCTTTCGCCACCTGGGGAGTCGACATGGTGGGCCCATTCAAGAAATCATCAAAGGGCGGAAGGACACACCTGCTCGTCGCAGTCGACAAGTTCACTAAATGGATCGAAGTAGTGCCCATCACCAACTCCACAGCCCTCACGGCTATCAACTTCATCAAATCGATCATCTTCAGGTTCGGAGTGCCACACAACATCATCACGGACAACGACACGAACTTCACAGCCGCAGAATTCCAGAACTTTTGCGAAGAACTGGGCATCAAAATCAATTATGCATCAGTCGCGCACCCACAGTCCAACGGCCAAGTGGAAAAAGCAAACGGCCTTGTATGCGGGGGAATCAAGAAGCGGCTCATCGCACCACTCGAGCAAGCCCCCGCAAACTGGGTAGAAGAACTCCCCGCGGTACTATGGAGCCTACGAACTACACCAAATACCGCGACCCAGTACACACCCTTCTTCATGGTGTACGGGGCAGAGGCAGTACTACCACATGACCTCAAGTTCGGAGCACCTCGGGTCACCGGGTACGAAGAAGAAGAAGCAGAAGAAGCATTACAAGATGACAAAGATACAGCTGACGAAGCAAGAGATACAGCCCTGGCAAAATCAGAGGGGTACCATGACAAGCTACGCACCTACCAAAGCAGTCGCTTGCGCACTAGAACCTTCAACAAAGGTGACCTAGTCCTACGGATGATACAAGAGAAGGTCCATAAACTTGCCCCCCAATGGGAAGGACCATTTATAGTCTCAGAAGTCATCGGAGGTGGCGCCTACAGGCTGAAGAACCCGAAGACAGACGAGGACGTGGGTAACCCATGGAACGTAGGAAACTTGCGACTGTTCTATCCATAGTCCCCATCGGTCAGACATGACTGGCAACTCATGTAGCCGCTCGACCGCAATAAAATAAATGTTTCCCAAATACTGCCATCTCAAAGCACTCGGGGGCTTGAGCACACACTCCCCCCGAGAGACGCTATCATCGCCTACGCGATCTTAACCAAAGCACTCGGGGCTTAAGCATAAAATCCCCCCGAGAGACGCTATCGCCACTCAAGCGATCTTAACCAAAGTACTCGGGGGCTTAAGCATAAAATCCCCCCGAGAGACGCTATCGCCACTCAAGCGATCTTAACCAAAGCACTCGGGGGCTTAAGCATAAAATCCCCCCGAGAGACGCTATCGCCACCTAAGTGATCTTAACCAAAGCACTCGGGGGCTTAAGCATAAAATCCCCCCGAGAGATGCTATCGCCACTTAAGAGATCTTCACCAAAGCACTCGGGGGCTTAAGCATAAAACCCCCCCGAGAGACGCTATCATCGCTTATGCGATCTTAACCAAAGCACTCGGGGGCTTAAGCACAAAATCCCCCCGAGAGACGCTATCACCACCTATGCGAGCTCACCGTAAAAACTCGGGGGCTCAGGCATAAGCATTCCCCAAGACACGCTACGGTCCTATTCAAAAACACCAAGTTAGCAATCTTCAAGTCTTCACCTGGACGACAAACAACCAAGACTCGGGGACTACTCCAGAGTTGAACCGCGAGGAAATATGCAAAGTTTTAAACCTACGTTTGACTCTACAACCCAAACGTAGCCTCGGGGGCTACTCCCATCGGGAGCGCTGCCGCGCACCTGATAGAACACACTAGAAAGTTAAAGCCAGTGCATCACGGGAGGAATCGAAGACATTTCACGCTATCAGATGGAGTCGAAGACATTCTGCGCTATCAGAAGGAGTCGAAGACAGTGCATCACAGGAGTCGAAAACACAATTTATTGCAAGATCTGAACCACAGATTGAATTCAACCATAAAGGCATAAAAGGACTCAACTACATTTGGATAGAAGGCAGCTCCTGTTACAAGAGGGGATTACCCAAGGAATTAAGACTTTTACATGTGTGCCCATGAGGGGTAATCGACTCTAGTACAAGGGCATCACCACAGATAAAGGAAAAAAGGAAGCTAGCAGAGGATGTCAATGACATAACAAAAGGGTGAAGCTCGACGTATTTGTCGATGCTCCACCAGCTTCTTCTCCTGCTTCACCAGCTTCTTCTCCAGCTGCAGCTGCACGCCTTCTTCTCCGGCTGCACAGCTTCTTCTCCGAGTTGACGACGAAGATGAGGCCGCCTCCAGTTCTACGAGGTCGCTTGGCGCGCCCGCTTGATCGACGGCTTGACGTCGATGTCCTCTTCGGAGCTGATGGAGACGGCATCACCACCTGAGGAGTCGCCAGAAGACGGAGCTGTAGAAGATGCAGGCGTAGGACTCCTCGACCTTGTGGAGCTGTCGCTGCTCGACTCCTGCCAGTGCAGATCCATGTTGTTGCCGCTCGGGTCGAACGCGCGGACAGTGACAGTGCTTTCTCCGTCAAAACGACAGCTGAGCATATCGCCATCTCGCAAATTCAACCGCCGAGCAAACAAACTCCAACCAGAGCCAAGAAAAATCAAGCGGGAGCTATCAACCTCCAAGTCAACATAAGAAGGAGATCAATAGCTCCCTTGAAGATGTAGAAGCAAGCCATCTAAGCCACGTTCAGAGACAATGGCAGAAAAAGTAGAGGGAAGAAGAACACGATTGGCGCTCTGGCCACGAACGCTAAAATAAAATCATAGCGCTAGAATCCATCCTCCAAGGGAGAGCAGGAAGGCATTGGCGCCATACCATGGCGACCACCACGGCATGAGCGTGGTGTACGGCCACCACGGCCACGACGAACACGGCCACGGCCAACACCTCGCCCGGGAGCCATGAGAAGAGAAGAAGGAAGAGGCAAAGCAGCAAGATAGATAGAGGCAAAGCGCTGTGGAAGAGAAAGGCTTATTTATAGAACAAAAATCCCCCAGCACAGAGAAGCCAAGACGACAACAACAATTAATTCAAAGACCAAACGTCGCAGACGTCTCAGATTCCAAGACCAAGATGCTTTACCACGGGACGCACTGTGCGTGAGACGCGTCAATTCACGCGCGTTTCCAACGCACGTATCGGAAACTCAACCAGCGCCTGCCGCACGCCACAGCGGATGAAGACATGACGGTTCACTGGCGGAGCACCCCTGACAGCCATCAAACAGAGGCATCTTTATCCTAACAAGCGGCGAAGAATACCAACAGACATCAGGAATGATTTCTCAAACACATTTTTCAAATATATTTAAACTCCCATCGAGAGCGTACCCACTCAAAACCGAGCCTCAGGTGAGCAGTCGCCTAAAAGTCAGCAATGTGCTCGAGTGACCACTCGCACTCACAAGAATCTCGGGTTCTCCCTCAACCCGACACAAGACAAACATGCATTCGCCAAGATCATACGACACTAAGAGTCTCAGGTGCTCCCTCACCTCAAGAGCCGAAACGGCATTCGAGTGACCACTCGCGAAGAACCCCTCGCCGAAGCACTCGAAACAAGCTCCACGGGTGAATAAGTGAACAACTCGCTTGATGTTTTGTTCCAAGCGGGTGCAATACTATTAGGCTCCGCGCCTCAAAAATACACATTCCTAGAACACGACACACTGTGCCCAGATGCCACGCAAGATTAGCGTGTAGGTAAGACCCCGCTGTGAAGTTCGGCCGGGCTGGGACTTGCCGAAGAGCGATTTCACTCCCAACCTTTTCCATGCGCTGCACATGATAGAAAAAGCCGGGCGGATGCGCCTTAGGCTATGCACATTACTGGCGGCAAATGAACACCGTAAGACCTGAAGCGGCAGGACTTTTGCTCGACACCAGTGTTCCAAGCTCACGTCGAGGGACGTGGGTTTGATTGGGCTACTGCGGTATTTGCCACTAGCGCAATTCACCAAGGCTCGACCAGTCGACTCCTTGGGCCCTTTCATCTTAGCATCCCTCGAAACAGGTTTTGTCATGGCCACCAGACTGCCAGCGACTTAGGCTATGCACATTACCGCACCTTAGGCTATGCACATTACCGCGCATACAAACGACCAACAAATGGATGTACTCGAGTCCCTGCGCGACTCTTCGAGTCCCCCAGGCACTCGGGGGCTACTGACGAGGGGTTGACCCCATGACTCCTACGGATAGGCCTACCCGATGTCCCTGAAGATAAAAGGCCCATGAAGACCCGCCTGGACCCGCCTTGGACCGCTAATTGGCACCGACTAGGAGTCTGCGACTCACAAGGAAAGTGCGAAGACCTGTCGTACGGAGCAAGCTAGGGTTAGGAAAGTTTACATGTAAACGTAGATGAACTCCCCGAGACCTAGCCCAGTATATAAGGGCTAGGAGGGGCGACGCTAAAGGCATCCAATATCATCTGTAACCCTAGCCTTGAGCGCTCCGGCCTCGGCATCCACTGTAATCGCATCTCCCTCATCAATAATATCGAGCAGGAACGTATCCTCCTGTTTGTCGACGAGCTATCGTCCAACCTGTGCCTCTCAAGACTAACCCAGGGTCCCTGACCATGGGATTTTCCGGGGTTGATCCCCATCACTCACAATGTGCAACTTGCTCTATTGAAGTTAGTCCATGGTCATCCCTTCGATTTTGACGACTACTTCATTTTCACGTTGGTGTCTTGTGCTGATGATCACAATTCCCACAAGCCATATGCACCCTAGCTGATGGTGATCTGCAATTACTCTTGGGACGTGCCATTCCCCGTATCAATTTTCCCCAAGATTTTTACTCCACCAGTAAGGGAAGTGTTGCAGATTATTACTCGACCCAACGATCAGTTTGCAGAACACACTGGCATCCGCGCCCATATGACTAAGCGCAACATTCGCTCGAAATTTATCAAGCCAGTGCACCACATGGAGGTATCTCTTCGGTCCCAGAAAATGCTTTAACATCATATTGACCAAGATTTCCTTCAGAAGCAGAAGATGATGGATGAAATCAACCATTTTCCCAACATTTCCATAAACAATAATCAGATGCTGCGTGAATGTCTTCGCCGCGAATGGAAAGGGCTGCGCAAGTTCAATTCCCTCGGTCAACTTCAACACTTCGGCTTCGGAGAATATCCTCCTTATCTGAACAGGAACTGGACTAATGATGATCGTGTCGATCGACCAGATTTTAATATTCCTTTGTTGCCGAAGAACAGGGATGTGCTCAGTGTTGATGATTACTATGGCATCACGGTGAACACCATTTCCTCCGACTCCGATCAAGATGAAGCTCCTCGACACCAAGAGAGAGTTTAATCTCCACTTCCTCGAAGCCCCAGGACCCCACCGGAATCGCAACTGGAATCTTCTGGCGATCACCATTCCTTCAGAACGAAGCTTACTCCTCCAAGCGGACGCCCCATTCGTCGTGCCCCAACGCTCGCCGAATCTTCTCGACGTCGCCAGCGCCGCCCAAGTGAGTAGGGATTTCTTTCGACCCTATTCTCTCGACTTTTTGTACGTTGTGACAAAAAGGGGGAGATGTAGTGGCATCGAAGAAATTAGTTTGCCATCGGGGTTAAGGGTTTGCTTTTCGTTCGTTGAACTTTTGAATTTTGAGGTTTCTGAGTAGTTTCAACAAACATTTGATTCATATTCGATCTGGTTGTAACTAACTCTAAGTAGGTCTGTGAACTGCTACTTTTATCGTAAGATATCTATCTGCTGCTTGCGATACTTAATCTTTTGCAGAAATTTATCTTTCATATAAGTTCACAGGTCATTCGAGGAGATTGCATATTTCTTATTGGATATTATTTGGACTATATTAGCGATGTCATTCAATTCAAGTCATAACATGCAAGAGTCTATATTAGCATTGTGTAAGAGCAAGTTTTTCCCCCGAAGGTTTTGGAGATTGTTGGACAAAGCGGAAGTGGAACTAATATTGTTTTTGAGTATAAACAGATACTTAGGTTCCGAAAGAATGGAGTTTGCAAGGAGAAGGTCGAAGGACAACTCACTGCAGCGAAGCTGCGGTCAACTACCGAAACCTTTGAAGGAAGACGACCCCTAAAATTGTCGTTGAAGAAGAAGACACTCTCGAATAAAAGCGCAACGAGGGGAAAGCTGAAGCTGGTCGAATACTTAGTCTTTTTACTAGTTTCTCTTTATATTCTTGATTCCTAGGAAAAACCGTACTATCAAGAGGGGTTTGCTAGTTGAGATCTTTGTCGAAGTGAATTTGCTCTGCTCAACCTAAACCCACAAAAGCCTGCCGAGAGAAATCTTACTGAGTCGAGTGAATAGCTCGAAGGCAAAGTCATCGCACTTCGTGCCTTCGAGAGAGAACTCGTTCGGTAAGTCAGCTTACTTGTTCCTCAAGTAAAGTTGCGCAGTGATTAGAATCCGACCGTTGTGGACACGCGTCAAGTGGTTGCATCGGGTCACTTCAGTCATTTTACCCATCGGGATCGCCACCTATATATACCCCGCACCTACCCGCCATTTCGGGTTGGCTACTCCACTGAAGATTCAAAGACATAAGTACTGTGAGCATCCCAAGAGAGATCCATCGAGAGAAAACCAAAACCCAAGTCTGAACTGAGTTGAGCAATTCATAGAGACTTAGGTCGAGATTAGCCGATCTTTTTATCTTGGAGAACTACAAGTCTCCTAGACGGTTAGGCATCGCCTGTCAAGCAGTCGAAGAGAAATTGTCGCTGCTGAAGGAAGTTTGTAAAGGTCTCAGAGATGTCCTGAATCATCTTCCACGAGTGAAAATTGGACAAGCTCGAGGAGTTGGTTGTAGTGGAGAATAGGATGGAGAGAGTTTTGCTCCAGGTGTTCAATCATCAGTCCCTCCAACCAGACGTAGCACTTTGCAGAGTGTGAACTGGTTTACCAAAAATCGTCGTGTCAGGCTCGTTTTCCTTCTCGCATTTACATTAAGTATTTACTCGTTGCCTGTTTGTCTTCGATGTTTTCCTTCGTTCCCAATCCTTTCGAGCCATGCATGTCTTTCGATATTGTATTTCCTTCAAGATTCCTTTAGTCCTTCGCAGTTTGCATGAATTCCTTCTAAGTTCCTTAGAAATTTTAGAAGTGATCATTCACCCCCTCCCCCTCTGATCATTCTTGAGATTTCAATTGGTATCAGAGCTAGGCAATCCCTACGCTCTTCGTATTTTGTTCTACCCACCTGGAGTGTCGTCAAGAATGTCGTTCGCAGCTGTTCGCTCTTGGGAACCGATTCCTATTTACAATGGGAATGACTATCCTTATTGGAAGGACAAAATGAAGAGGAACATCATGGCCATCAACTCTGCCGCTTGGGATGTTGTCGAAAATGGTGTAAATGTCAAAGACAAAAATGCTATCACTCCTGAAGAGGCAAAGAAGATGGATCTTGATCCTGAAGTCTGGGTGTTCATCACAAACCATCTGATCCCAGAAAAATATCATGAAGTCAAGAATATTTGTACGGCCAAAGGTGTCTGGGACTATCTCGAGAAGATTGGTGAAGGTGTCTCTACTCAGAAAGATGCTCGTATTGACACCCTTCGAAGCAAATTTTATCGATTCAAGAGGCACGATGGAGAGAAAGTTAACTCGATATACAGGAGACTCACTGCTTTGTCAAATGAACTGATTTTCCTCGGTGCCGAAGACATTAGCAATCGGATCGTTGTCAGAACTTTGCTTCGTTCCCTTGATTATTCCTTCGATCACATTGTGCTGATGATCAAGGAAAGGACTGATTTCAAGGATCTTGTTGCCGCTGATATTCTTGGGAGACTCAACACTTTCGAGATGGAAGAAGAAGAAAAACGAGATGTCAACGGAACTCTAATAAAATCTCGTGCACTCAAGGCCAGAGCTTCACATCATTCCACTCATGAAGCCAGTTCTGAATCTGGAGGTGCCACTGATGACCCCGAGAATATTGGAAAGGATCTGGCACTGAAAATGAAAAGATTCAACCGCTTCCAGAGAAGGAATTCCTCTTCACCGAAGAAAAACTACTCTTCCAGACATTCGAGCAATTCATCACAGCATCGATCATCATCCAAAAACTCTTCGGCGAAAGATAACTGTTGCTACAAGTGCAAGAAGCCAGGTTACTTCATTGCTGATTGTCCTCTCTGGGAAATTGAACATAGATCAAAACATTCTCACAGCAACTCTTCGAGCAAGTCACACAGATCGAGCAAAAACTTTCTCGCTCATGAAGACCTAGAGCTCTTTTGAGGAGGTTCATCCTTGGAATATGCAAGCCAAGTTCTATAGTGTGAAGGTCCCCACATTGCTATATGCATGATCATCTCTATGGAGTACAAGGATAAGAGGGATTACTAGTGTGGATCTTTCAAAAGGATAGTAGTGTTGCCCCTTTCTCTCTTTTTTTCTTTTTCTATATTTTTTGTATTTTTTGGTGGCCTCAATGGCTCTTTCTATTTAAATCTCATTTGTCCTCTTTGGGGTCTTTTATTTTGACCACTTTGGGATTTTTTCCTCACTTAAGGGCAACACTCTAATTTACAAGAGGGTATAGAAAATCTTTCACACTTTACAAGGTACTCAAATCATAAAGAAGATGTAGCTATCATGATGTATGCAATGTATGCCACTGCCAGTGTAGCAGGAGCATGTATGACATGACGATCAATATATCTCGGAAAGGCTATGGAAATGCCTTGATAGGTAGGTATGGTGGATGTTTTGAGGAAGGATATAAGGAGGTTTATGATGACAGAGCGTATCATGCCAAGGGTTTGGATGTACCGGCGAAGGTGGACGCCAACTCTCGGAGTGAGAAGGAGGAAATGCACAGCACAGGAGAGGCTCGAAAATATGAGGAGGTGGAAGTGTCAACTTTCGAATACTCATATTAGTCCGAAGAACTCATGCACTTATTATCGGTAACTCTCAATCTAATAAGGAGGTTCACAAAGAGACAAGTACCCCGAGGAGGAGTTGTGACGCCCCCAAAATCAATCCGTGTACAGTAATCATACACGCAGGGTATACGGCTGAGATTAGGGTGCCACGGTGAGAATATCACAGCACAACACTAAACACAAAAGGATAAACAAATATGTTACAATACCAGGGATCACGAGGATCCGAATACATAAGTCATACAAACCATAATATCTGAGTACAGACATAGTTAGTCAAGTTTTTCCTTAAGAAGGCTGGCACAAATCACATCAGAGATACAGATCGAAAAGGCGAGGCCTCCTGCCTCGGATCCACCAAACTACTCCTGGTCAACGGGGAACTCGACGTCGTAGTAGTCGCCTCCGGGGTACTCCTGCTCCTGGGCTCCAACGTCGGCTGCAGCGGCCGATCAGGCAAAGCGAAAAGGGGAAATAAAGCAAAGGTGAGTATCTAGCATACCCGCGAGTCTTACGTCCGCTACTAAGCATTATGATTTGTATCAACGGAAAGAAGAGGCTGTATATAGTGGACTGAAAGACAGAAATCCAGAACAAGGGTAAGAAGCTAGGCCTAATGAAGACTAGCATCTTCCGACGATGTCTTGCAGCATGAGGTAAGAATCAGCCAACAGTTTATATAAAGCATAAAGTAACAATGCAGCAGAAGTTGCTGCATCATTGTATAATAATAAGTTGTAATAATTAACAATGCCTCCGAGTTCACCTCCTCGACATCCCCGCGAGGAAGAAAACCCGGAACCATACAGTTTAATAATAATAGTTTGTAGTGGTAGGATCCAGCTTCAGCATAAAGCGTCCTGTTACCGTGGACACGGCTATTCGAATAGATCAATCTTCCCTGCAGGGGTTCACTTCTGTTACACTACAACGCACGGATCTCCAGGGTGGCGGGCACCTTGTTAGGGAACGCTCCACCGAGGCTATCCGACACTCCACAGCCCATCTTTCAAACTCAACAGAGAGGCCATCCGCCGGTCTAAATCCTAAGTACTCAGGGCCTTGGACCCCAACCCTGACGTACTCCTGCACGGTGCGTGGGTGGCCGGGAAGCCGTAACAAAAACAACACAGCTCGAGCAAAGAAGACAGCGCACTTCCCGGCAATCAGCCTGCGGTACTGCTGACGTCTGAAGAATCCTCGGACGACACCATGAAGCGGAGGAGCCCACACTCATTATCCCACGTGTAGGCAGCGCGTACAAGCCAAAAGGCTAATCAAGTCATCCGCCGAAACATTTAGTATTTTATTAATTTGCGGGACAACCGTTATCGTTGCCTCGACTTAACTGACCCGCGGTCAACAACAGCAGCCAGGACCACCAGTACATCGGTGCCTTCCCTATCGTCCCACCAAGTCTCTGCGGTTACCAACAAGGTGAACCGTCTCCTTACCTTGTCTCGCGTGTGCTCCTGGGGGAGCTCGACTTTCGTGGTTTGGTAACTCTCGCAGCCAACGAGCAGGGGCCAAGCACACCGGTACACTGGTCGTACCCTCCCTGTCGTCCCGTCGCAGTACCTCTCGCGGGTACCGTTGGGTCGCCCGACTTCTTACCTGAAGGACAACCGTGATCAGGACCCTATGGCGGCAAGACAAAGTCAGCCTCGAGTGGAGTACAAGGATTACTCCATGATAGCTCACACTTGAGGTGACTAGGCATAACCCAGATTGGGGCCTTAGACGGTGTCTGCATGTACCGTACCTGTGCAGTTTATAATTATCGTATCCGCGTTCACTCCCCCTGAGTGATCGCGGCCCTCTATCTAATCCTAGCTACCAATGCGCAGGGCTCACTGCTGAATATAATATATAGATATAGCAGGCAGCATAGGATAAGGAAGGTACATCAAGGGGCAACAAAAAATGCCTAGTGCAAGAAATGTACGGAAAGATAGACGATATCTGGGGAAGAGAATGGCTCTGCTTGCCTGGAGGCTCGACGGTAGGGGTACGGTCGTCGACGAAGTAGTCGTACTCAGCGGCGGTGTAGTCGGCGGTAGCAGCGGGGTCTACCGGAGAATAAAAGGGGGGGGGGAGAAACAGTAAATATAAAGCAAACATATGCAAACATATGAATGACATGGCAAATGCATCGATGTCGGTATTCTAACGCAGTACGACGTATCAGACTCGGAGCGGGAATTCATCCGGGGATGATCTGCCAGCTCCGGGTGATTACCCGACAGGGTTCCCGAAGGGGGTAAACATCATGCCGGAGGTGTCGTGGACATCCGACAGACGTGTGGGTGATGTATCCGGGTTAGTTGATCTATTCCGAACAACTTGCGTGTTCGAAATAAATTCATCCGGGTACTTTTAACAGTACCGGACAAATCATCGGACAGACGGTCCGGAGGGGGACGGTTCGATGTTCGGTATTTTAGAGGGGGGTGGTAGACCAACGGATAGCGTATTCGTATTCGTTACATTTTTCTGATCAATTTTCATGCATGAAGTTTTTGAGTCTGAGTTGCGGTTTAAAAGATATTAATTTCTAAAGTTTTAAATCATTTAAAAGATTTTCTGAATTACTTTTATTAATAAAACAGAGGCATTATCCACAACAGTGTTGACTGGTCAAACTGACATGGGGGTCCCACATGTCAGTGAGACAATTAGAAATAATCATTTTATTATTTGAAATATCTACTGGGCCCACATGTCATTGACTATTACAATTTCTATTTCATTTATAATTTAATTAAGCTAGTGGGGCCCAGTAGTCAGTGAGACAGAGTTATACTTAACTGTTAACTATATTAAAGGGTTATTTAAGTGGTTGGACCCACATGTCATAGGCACACTAATATTTCCACTAGATAATTAAACAAGAGGGATCATTAGGGGGTGGGGCCCTTTGTCAGTGTGAGGGGGGGGGGGGATTAGCCCATGGCTAATCCGCACGCCTGCCCGACGGCGACGAGCCGAGGCACGACAGCGCTAGGCCGTGCCGGCGAGGGAGGTGGGGGAGGCCTGGGCGCTGGGCGAGGCCATGCGGGCGCACGTGCAGCTGCAACAGCAGGTTCCCCCGGCGGCACGCTCAACAGAGCAGCAGCGGGCAGCGATGAGCAGTGGAACGGGAGGTTGAGCTCCCGTCCATGGCGGCCATGGCGGGGAACAGGGCTACGGTGGCCGAACGGAGAGGAGAAGGGGGGAATCGGCGCAGCGGCTCACCATGAGCGTGTAGGGGTGGCAATGAGCTCGAGGAGGCTTGGAGGGCGACGGAATTTGCAGAGGAAGACGACAGCCGCGGCAAAGGGGGCGGCCTGATTCGCGGCGCGTGAGCCACTCCGGCTCAATACGATCGGCGCGGTTGAACTGGGCGACGACTGCGGAGCTTCCAGACTTCTCCGGGGGCGTTGGGGTGGCCAGTGGCCACGCGGGCGCCGGAGCCGTGGCCGCGGGCGCACTCGGGCGTGGGGGAGAGCGGGGCAGAGGTTGAGCGAGGGGAGGAAAAGGGGGCGTCTAGGGTTAGGGTTTCCGGGCGCGAGGGAGGGCGAGGCCATTCTTATCGCCGCCGGCCAGCCGTCGGATTATCACCACGGGTGGGGGCGTCGCGGCCGTGGCAGCGGGGATGCTCGCCACGGCCTCCCCAGGTAGAAGACAACGGGGGGTTAGGGGAGGGGAGGTGGGCTGGGTGGGCTTGTGGCCCAAGGGGGGGGGTGGGAAGGGCTTCGCCCATGGGTTAGGTTAGCTAGGTCGTTTTTGTTTTTATTTTTGCTTTTAGTTTTTCTGTATTTTATCTTTTGGATTTATTTCAATTACTTAGGTATTTTTTTAAAATATGGAAGGTGTCCCTTAATTATTGGTACAACACAAGGCAGTGCCACAAAAAGTTTGGGAAATTTTAAAAGTCATTTAATATTTTATTTAAATATTAAATTACTAATATGGAGTCTTTAGCTACTGTTTTGAATTATTTGGAATTTTCTATAACTCAATAAATACCCAAACCCATTTGGATTTGGTCCACTGAATATTTGTGATTTTATAAAAGTAGTTTCACAATTTTTGGAGAAAGTTTATTTTGCACGATGGTTTTCATATTCCACCAAAGGCATTTGAAGATTTAAATGGATTTCAATTCAAAGGTCATTTGAATTGAGCTAGGTATTGGTTTGATTCATCATGACCAAGGTCCATGATCACAATGCATTCAAGAATAACAAAGTGGAAATTGAATTTGAACTGATCCAAGTTGATCAAATAAAAGTTTTGAACAGTAGTGATGAACAGTAACAGTGATTACTGTTCACTGACAGTGAGGGTGTTACAAATATCCCCCACTACAAGAATTCTCGTCCCAAGAATTTAGGTGGTCGAGGAGAAAAGATCAGGGTATTCATCGCGGAGACGATCTTCGCGTTCCCAAGTGGCTTCATCTTCAGAATGATTCGACCACTGAACTTTGAGAAACTTGGTCGTCTTGTTGCGGGTTCGACGTTCAGACTGATCAAGAATACGGCTCGGATGTTCTTGATAAGTCAAGTCCTGCTGCAGCTCAATCATATCATGTTCCACTTCGGGGATGGGGTCCTTGAAGCAGCGTCGTAGTTGCGACACATGGAATACATCGTGGTCTTGAGAGAGGTTTGGCGGCAATTCCAATCGGTATGCCACTGGTCCACTCCGGGAAAGAATACGGAACGGCCCAATGTAGCGAGGAGCTAACTTGCCTTTGATCCCGAAACGTTGAGTGCCTCTCATCGGAGTGACACGGAGGTACGCGTATTCGCCAGGCTGATAGACCATTTCCTTGTGCTTGCGGTCATAGTTGCTCTTCTGACGAGACTGAGCGGCCTTCAGATGTTCACGAATAACGTGAACTTGATCTTCAGCATGTTGGATAATTTCTGGACCAACGAGTGCTCGTTCCCCAGTTTCTGACCAATTCAGAGGGGTTCAACACTTACGTCCATAGAGAACTTCAAAGGGGGCCATCTTCAGACTAGCTTGGTAGCTATTGTTATACGAGAATTCAGCAAACGGAAGAGATTCCTCCCATTTCTTGCCGAAGGAGATGAAACAAGCTCGAAGCATATCTTCAAGCACTTGATTAACTCGTTCGACTTGTCCTTGCGACTGGGGGTGATAAGCGGTGCTGAAATTCAGGTGAGTGCCCACAGCTTCTTGGAAACTATCCCAAAATCTTGAGGTGAAAATGCTGCCTCGGTCGGAACTGATCTCCAACGGAATGCCATGGAGGGACACAATTCTGGAAACATACAAGTCTGCTAACTGACTAGCAGATATCGTCTCCTTGACTGGTAGAAAGTGAGCAACCTTGGAGAATCGGTCGACGATGACAAAGATCGCATATGACCCTTCTGTGATCGCGGAAAACCGGTGACGAAGTCCATTTCAATCTTGTCCCATTTCCATTCAGGAATAGAAAGTGGTTACAGAGTTCCAGCAGGTCTTTGATGTTCTGCCTTCACGCGACGGCAAACATCACACTCATCAACATAACGAGCGATGTCTTGCTTCATGTTAGACCACCAATACTGTTGACGAAGGTCTTGGTACATCTTGGTACTACCAGGGTGAATCGACAAAGGAGTATGATGAGCTTCTTTCATGACGCGCGGGGTCAAGTTTAGATTGGGCTTACTCCTAGGGACCACTAAGCGATTCTTGAAATACAACGTACCATCATCAGCAACAGTGAAGCATGATGGCTTTCCTCTAGCGATATACTTCTTGATCTTCTCGACATCAGAGTCACATGCTTGTATCCACTTGATGGTGCTGTCGAGGTCCGGCTCAACAACAAGGTTATTCACATATCCCTGAGGAACAATCTCAAGGTTTAGCTTGCGCAACTCTTCATATAGAAGTGGCTGTTGTACTTGAACTTCAAGTTCACTACAGTAGGCTTTGCGGCTCAAGGCATCGTCCATCACATTAGCTTTGCCAGGGGTGTAATGAATATCCATGTTGAAATCGGCTATTGTCTCGAGCCATCTTTGCTGGCGGAGATTCAGATCTGGCTGAGTAAACAAATATTTCAGGCTTTGGTGGTCAGTGTAGATCTCGCAACGATTAATAACGAGGTAATGTCGCCACAGTTTCAATGCATAAATTACCGCTGCCAACTCGAGATCATGTGTTGGATAGTTTTCTTCATGAGAACGCAACTGACGAGAACCATAAGCAATAACTTTGACTTCTTGCATTAGGACACAGCCTAATCCTTGACGAGATGCGTCACAATATATCACGAAGTCCTTCCGGGTATCAGGGGGAGCAAGCACTGGGGGAGAAGTGAGCTTGTCCTTCAGTGCTTGGAAACTTTCCTGACATTTATCAGTCCACTCAAAATTGACGCCTTTGTGAAGCAGATTGGTCAGAGGCTTGGCAATCTTGGAGAAGTTTTCGACGAAACGACGGCAATAACTGGCGAGTCCGAGGAAACTTCTGACTTGCTCTACAGTCTTGGGGGGAGTCCAATCCAGGATAGCCTGAATACGTTCTGGGTTGACGGCGATGCCATCCTTGGAAATCACGTGACCAAGGTAGGTTACTTCGGGAAGCCAGAACTCACACTTAGAATACTTAGCGTAGAGTTTGTGTTCTCGAAGCTTTTCCAGTATAAGGCGAAGATGTTCAGCATGCTCCTCTTTATTCTTGGAGTATATCAAGATATCATCCAGATAAACCACGACAAACTTGTCGAGATATTCCTTGAATGTATAGTTCATCAACCGGGAGAAAGTGGCTGGGGCATTGGTTAGGCCAAAGGACATGACAGTGTACTCGTATGAACCATAGCGAGTTATGAAGGCGGTCTTCGGAATGTCCTCTTCAGGGACCCGAATCTGATGGTAACCCAACCTCAAGTCGAGTTTCGAGAACACCGTAGATCCAGCGAGTTGATCATACAGATCGTTGATCCGAGGAAGAGGATACTTGTTCTTTATTGTTTCCTGGTTGATAGGTCGGTAATCTTGGACTAAACGGTTCGTGCCATCACTCTTCTTGACAAAGAGCGAAGGTGCTCCCCAAGCAGAGGAACTGGGGCGAATGAATCCTTTCTGAAGTGCCTTGTCGATTTCCTCCTTAAGTTCAAGGAGTTCATGTGGAGGCATCTTGTAAGGACGCTTGGCGATAGGAACAGTGCCTGGCTTCAAGTCGATGACGAATTCCACCTCTCTGGTCGGGGGTATTCCCGGCAGTTCCTCCGGGAAGACGTCGGGAAAATCACGAACGACCGGAACGTTCTCAATTCCTTCCAGAGGTGAGACATTCAAGGCATTCATCATAAAGATATGCGTTTCGGCATCACGGGTAATTCGGGTGGTGTGGTTAACAATCTCGCCGGAGGGGTGTAAAAGTCGGACAGAACTGGTGCCACAATACAGTGCGGCATCGTGAACTTTCAACCAATCCATTCCCGGAATGAGGTCTATGGTGGAGGTTTTCAGGATGATGGGGGACACAAGGAATATAATCCCTTCGACGTCAATGGTGACATCGTGTACCATCATGGAGGTTTGGCAACGGCCTCCAGGGATGCGAACAATCATCGGTGGGTTCATCTTCTCAAACGTAATGTTACGCAATAATGCAAATGCTTCCGACATGAATGAATGCGATGCTCCTGAATCAAATAAAACAGTAGCAGGTGCGGAATTAACAAGAAGGGTACCCATCACGGTAGCGGGTTGTTCCTGAGCTTCTTCAACATTAATGTTGTAAGCATGTCCACGAGCATGAGCAGCAGACCCAGTGTTATAGTTGGGGGTCCTGTTGTTGCCACGACCATTTCCGCGACCAGTAGGGTGAACTACCAGTTGCTTCTGTTTCTGGGGGCACTCTCTAGAAAAATGACCAGGCTGGCGACACGTGAAGCATAATCCATCCTGAGGACGAAGGGGTGCAGCATTGGGTGGTGGAGGCAGAGCTCTTGGCATCTGCGGTGGCAGAGGCAGACGGGGTGCAGCATAAGACGACCTCGGAGTAGGGGCAGGTGAATGGGTCACACTGTGGGGGAGCCAGATGCGACGCTTCAGTGTTGCGCCCGAGGATGAGCCAACGTCACGATAACGTTTTTGCGTGTCCTTGAACTCCATCTGGGCAGTCCCGACGGTGATAGCCTTGTTCACCATGGTGGCGAAGTTGGCAAAATCATGAACGGCAAGAGCGAGCCTGAGGTCTGCATTGATCCCATGACGAAACTTCTGCTGTCTGTGAGCATCAGTGGTGATCTCATCTTCCTCATAGCGAGAGAGGTTGAGGAACTCGCGCTGATAGGCTTCAACAGTCATGTTGCCCTGAGTGAGGTTGCGGAATTCTTCCTTCTTACGGTCCATGATCCCCTGAGGAATGTAGCGAGCGCGGAAGGTAGACTGAAATTCATCCCAACTGATGACTTCGCCAACTGGCAGTGAACGCTTGTGGGTGCTCCACCACTGGGCAGCGGCGCCTTTCAGATGATAAGACGCAAAGTTCACATAGTCGGCTGGATCGACATTAGCAGACTCCAGCTCGTGAGTGATGTCGCGAAGCCAGTCATCAACATCCAACGGATGCACAGTGTTGCGGAACATAGTGGGGTTGAGGCGGGTGAAGTCGTGCAGAGTCACGGTGGCATGCTGATGGTGGTGCCCATGTTGGTTCGGCTAAGGGAATTGAGCCATGACATTCTCCATGAACTGACGGTTCAGCTCGAACTGCTGCATCATCGCGACCATGTAATCCGGCGACGGAGGTGGGTCGTTGGCACCACGACCACGTCCACGACCAGCCATCCTGCTAGAATTTAACAGGGGTATTTCAGTGATGAAAATTTAACGAGATACCGGAATCAAGCCTGAAGTAAAGCGACAATGAAGAGGAGGCGCGGATATATAGGAGTAGTCATATAAGACATACACATTCACACACAGAGTCAATCGAAAATCGGGCAGCGTAACGTCGTAGAAATTAAGGAAAAAGGACTCACTAGGCGGCGCGCAGACTGCGGGTAGGATTACACGACACGACATAGATTCCACTATGTCAATCACGCAGCAAGAAAACTGTTGGCCACAGGAGTTAATGCCAGAGAACGCGCGGCCTGCCCAGAATGAGAATGGGATCCGCGGTCCGGGACCTGGGGTATGACTCCTGCGACACGACTCAATCAAAGGGGGAATGTCGGGACCCGGGGTTAGCGTATGTAATTCCAGTCACGATACAATCACATGGAGAGCCGAGAACCGTACCCACTTGTCTAAGCAGACAAGGCCAAGCACAGAACGTTCTCGGTAAGCATCGAACGTGAGGGGCATCCCATTCAGGCCGGATGATCAACTGAGATGGGTCCTCATCGTCCGCTCACAAGTCTAAATGCTTATGGGTGGTGAATCCCATACTCATAGACAAGTCACCTCAACCATGTTATCGATTGGATCCTAACTCTTACATAGACTTACTCCAGCCCGATCACTTACTCGGGGTCTAGGGCGGGCTCGATCATACAACAAAGTGTGCACGTGACAGAGTCACGAGAAATCGCATCGCGATGCCCCAAGCTGCGCACATCTAAGGGCCACTTGGTGTATAAAGGACCGCCAGCCAGATCACAACTAAGGTCTCGAAAACCCATACTAAGACATGCATGTTATAAACATACACGCAGCACACATGCCTAGTATGAACAGCAGGTATCATCACATAACTCTACAAAGTACTCTTTATTGATATACACTTAGAGCATACAAAGATCACATGTCTATGATCAACATTACATCATACAACGGAAGCAATTTAGGTCTGAGTACAGACAAGTTTAACAAATGGCTTAGAGAAGCCTTGTACAACAAACATGCCCTTCCACGAGGGACCAGACTGCTGTCTGGGACTATGCTCACTTAGTCAACGTCGAGCTTCACGAAGGTGACTCCATCGGGGTCCGGTTCTTATCTAAAACATAGAATAAGCAAACGTGAGTACAAAGTCGTACTCAGCAAGACTTACATCAGAACTACACTACTCATGCTCAAGTATCAAGATAAAGGGAGGTGGGGTTTCACTTGCAGAAGTGTCAGCTTTGACTTGGCTAATCCTGAACTATGAATACCAGACTTGAGGTAAGAAGCGTACACGAGTCCACTACATCTCCAACCAATACACCACTATGGTTACTTCCTCGACTTCCCCACGAGGAACACACCATAGCACTCACACTTATCTTGGTGTATTTTAGTAGTATCTAGTTCAAGTTGTCTAATAATCAGGTACAGGTTCCAAGTAGTCCATAACCGCGGACGCGGCTATTCGAATAGTTTTGTTAACCTTGCAAGGGTGTAAACTACACACACATGACCATCGGTTACCGCCGAGTCTCGCCACCGTTCAAGAGGTGACAGCGAGGATGTTCACCACGACACTTCGCTCACAACCGGTCTATTCCAGGAGTCGACTATCTGAGTTTGCCTCCGCTCGAGAGTCCGGCCGGATCAACGAAACGGACTCAAACAATGTAGGTGACCGAGACGCCACCTCTGGCAGATGGTTTTCCTGTCTTACAGGTGCACCCACACATCTATATGATGCAACCATTCCTTCATTCTTTTTCTATGCATATGCCAAATGGAAAGCCCGAACTAATGTGACTCCTGGACGTCGACACGGATCAAGGTACTAGGCCGAGAGGGGTCAGTGAGCCCAATGTGTGGTTATACTCCTTGTCTTGGATTACCATACAAGAACTCGATGCCTAAGGCAGTGTTCAACGAGACAACCCACTGTGTACTCCTACACAGCCTCTCATCGTTCACCTTGTATTAGGTGGATTCACCGACACAGTTTCACTTTCATCAACACCATGTTCACCATCATCCCGACTCACATCAAAAGCAACCTCATGTAACACTAAGCATGCAATAAGCTATAACAGTTGCAGGGGCTTCATGATATCAATCAACTCCTATGTCAGCTAGGATTGTGGTTTGCTTACTACTGTGACAAGATGATAGGTCATGCATCGGATATGGGTTCAACTATGCGGTAGAATCGATACAAAGTGATCTCCTAAACATGCATAACCGAGACTGAGAGGGAATTGGGATTTTGTAGACATGATCAATGGGGTTTGCTTGCCTTGCTGACGAGGTTCGATATCGGAGTCTTCAACGAAAGGGGTGGCCTCCGGTTCAGTTGCACGTCTATCGAGCAAACAATCAAACAATGGTATAAATTTATTTGCAATGCAGCAAACACATGATCAATATTGAAAAGGTGAAGTTCTTGGTCACAATGTGGTTACAATTCCATTTAAAAGAAGTCAAATGCAAAGTCATTTGCAAATGTGCTTCAAATTTGAATTTGAATTAAAGCCATATGGATGTTTTGCACTGTTCACCCAATTTTAATTGGTCAAACATGAAAACAGATCCTATATTCATAATCCTTGGATTTTTCTGATATTTTTAGACATATTATTTGTTATATTTGGAGTTTATATAAATTAGTTATGAATTTCCCAAGTTTAATTCATTTTCTAGATTTTTCTGAATTATTTTAATTCAATTCTAATTTTGGAATTTCTTTACTGCGTCAGCATTGCATGGGGATGACGTCAGGGGGGGGGCTGACCAGTGGGTCCCTGCTGTCAGCCTCAGGGGGTTAATCCCCTCTGTTAGTTTAACTAACAGTGGGTTAGGGGTGGCCTGGGGCCCACTTGTCATTGACCTAGGGGGGGTTTAGCTGGGTGATTAGGGTTAACCTAATCCAACTCGCCGGCGGCTCAACGCCGGCGACGTCGAGCACGGCGGCGCGGTACTGGGTGACGATTTTGGCCACCAAATCGGGCGCCGCTTGCACGAGAAGAAGCCCCGTGCTCGTCCGCATCACGCTGTGCCACCAGGGGGTCTCGGGGAGGGCTGAAACGACGCCGGCGACGACGAGGTGCGGCGGCCGGCTACTGTCCTCGCCGTGAACTTGAACCCGGCCACAGAAAAAAATGAGGAGGGAGGGGAACGAAGCTCCAGCTCACCCTGATCACGAGGAAGAGCTCGGGGAAGCCATTGGAGCAGCACAGGCGACGAATTCGAAGATGGCGCCCCCGGCGGCCGGCGGCGAGTTCCTGAAGCTGGAGTTGAGCTCGTGGCCCCCGGGCTTTGATTGAGGGCGTGGCTAGACGAAGTCGATGCCGGGCTTCATCCTGGACAAGGTGGCAGCGGCTGAGGAGGGTGGCCACGGTCCTCCACGGTGGTGCTCCGGCGGGCTCTCGGCTAATCGCGGAATCCGGCGAGAGAGGAAAGGAGATGAGCTAGAGAGAGAGGGGAAGGTGCGGGCAGCTTCTGGGCGACTGCGTGGCGTCCTGGGGGAAGAAGAGGAGGCTCCAGGGGCCTCGGTGGCGTCCACGGCGCTCGCCACCGAGCTGCTTGCCGTCGGTGGGGAAGACGACAGAGGAGGCTGCGGGCTGGGCCAGGCTGGTGGGCTCGGGGGGGAAGAGTTGGGCCGAATGGCCAGGGTGTTCCCCTTTTTATTTCTTCTCTGTTTTTCCTTTTCTGTTTATTTGTTTTGCCCCAAATCAAATAGCAGAGCAATTTTGTAAAATGCCCAAACATTTTTATAAATCCTAGGTGACCAGTAGCAAGTCACTTATAGAATTTGAGCATTTTTGAAATTCAATATACTTTGAATTTCAATTCAAATAGGGTTATTTTAATTTCCAAAGCCACTGTTTGAATATTAGAAAATTCCATGTGCATGGGATTGATCCCAAACCACTTTTAAAATGATCAGCATCATTTATAGGAATTTTCCAAATGTTCAAAAGATTTTTGGAAAAAGATTTTTCTCTGGCTATTTGAATTAAATTCTCAGGGCTTTCTGCTTCCCCATTTTTGAATTTCCTTTGAAATTTTTCATGATGCAAGGACACAAACAAACCCTAGCACTTACCCTAGTTGGGGTTCTGACAACTCGCCCCCACTCAAAAGAATCTCGTCTCGAGATTCAGAAGTCGTCGGGAGGAAGGTGGGGTACTCGGCACGGAGGCGGTCTTCTCTTTCCCATGTTGCTTCTTTCTCGGAATGATGTGACCATTGCACTTTGAAGAACTTGATCTTCTGACGGCGAGTGACACGCTCTGCTGAATCAAGAATACGAGCAGGATACTCTCGATAAGAAAGGTCATCTTGGAGATCAAGCGTTTCATGGTCGACTTCGCGGATGGGGTCCTTGAAGAAACGCCTGAGTTGTGACACATGGAATACATCATGTACTCGGGAAAGGTGAGGGGGTAGTTCAAGTTGGTAGGCAACTTCTCCACGTTTAGCAATAATGCGGAAAGGTCCGATGTAACGTGGGGCCAACTTGCCTTTGATACCGAATCTTTGGGTTCCCTTCAGAGGAGTAACCCGGAGGTAAACCTTCTCATCAACATTGTAGCTCTCCTCTCTATGATGACGATCATAGTAGCTCTTTTGACGAGACTGAGCGGCTTTCAATCGATCACGAACAATGCGAACTTGCTCTTCTGCTTCCTTGATCATATCCGGTCCAAAGAGTTGTCTTTCACCGGTTTCTGACCATTTTAGGGGTGTTCGACATCGTCGTCCGTATAGGAGTTCAAAAGGAGCCATGTTCAGACTAGATTGATAGCTATTGTTGTAAGCAAATTCGGCAAATGGAAGAGATTTCTCCCAATTTTTTTCCGAAAGAGATAACACAAGCTCTTAGCATGTCTTCCAAGATTTGGTTAACCCTTTCAACTTGACCGCTAGACTGAGGATGAAAAGCTGTACTAAAGGAGAGATGAGTTCCCATAGCATTTTGAAAGCTTCCCCAGAATCTAGAGGTGAAAAGGCTACCACGATCAGAATTGATCACCAAAGGAACACCGTGAAGAGACACAACTCTAGAGATATACAAGTCCGCTAACTGGCTAGCAGTTATAGACTCGCGAACGGGAAGGAAGTGAGCAACTTTGGAAAGCCTATCTATCACAACGAAGATGGCATCGTTTCCTTTCTGGGTTTTTGGAAAGCCGGTGATGAAGTCCATACCGACTTTGTCCCATTTCCACTCTGGAATAGGCAAAGGTTGAAGTGTACCAGCAGGTCTTTGGTGTTCTGCCTTGATGCAACGACAAACATCACATTCGGCAACAAATCGAGCAATTTCTCTCTTCATCCGGGTCCACCAAAATCTCTGGCGTAGATCTCGGTACATTTTTGTGCTACCAGGATGAATTGAGAGGGGTGTATCATGGGCTTCTTTGAGGATGAGTTGCCTTAGATCCCTATTCTTAGTTACTACCAAACGATTTTCAAAGAATACCGTTCCTTTACTATCTGTGGAGAAACATTTAGCAACTCCGCTAGCAACGTTCTCCTTGATCCGGCGAACACCTCGTGCACGCCTTTGGGCAACTCTGATTTGATCCTCAAGGGTTGGTTTCGCCACCAAGTTGAAAAGAGATCCATGAAGAACAATCTCGAGATTGAGCTTTCGAAATTCCTCATGAAGAAGTGGTTGATACTGTTGTAACATGAGGTTGTTACAATACGACTTACGACTTAGGGCATCAGCCATGACATTGGCCTTGCCTGGGGTGTAAGAAATTCCTAAGTCATAATCTTTTATCAACTCTATCCAGCGTCTTTCCCTGAGATTAAGATCTGGCTGGGTGAAAATATATTTGAGGCTTTGGTGGTCGGAATAAATCTCACAACGATTACCAAGGAGGTAATGTCGCCAAGTCTTCAGGGCATGAACTACGGCAGCGAGTTCATGATCATGGGTAGGATAGTTCTCTTCATGTGGACGCAACTGGCGTGAAGCATAAGCTACCACATGTCGATCTTGCATAAGTATGCATCCTAACCCTTGCCGTGAAGCATCACAATAGATCTCGAAATCCCTTTTGGTGTCTGGAGGTGCAAGTACGGGTGCAGAAGTCAACCTTCTTTTTAGCTCTTGAAAGCTTTCCTCGCACTTGGGAGTCCATTGGAATTTCTTATCTTTCTTGAGGAGTTCAGTAAGAGGCTTTGCAACTTTTGAAAAGTTCTCGACGAAGCGGCGGCAATAGCTGGCTAGGCCAAGAAAACTCCTAACTTGCTTAACCGATTCAGGTGGAGTCCAGTCAAGGACGGCCTGAACTCTCTCGGGATGGACTGCAACACCTTTCGCAGAAATCACATGGCCTAAGTAGGTCACTTCTGGTAGCCAAAATTCACACTTGGAAAACTTGGCGTAAAGGCGGTGCTCTCTAAGTTTCATCAATACCATCCTTAGGTGTTGGGCATGATCTTCTTCGTTCTTCGAGTAGATGAGAATATCATCGAGATAAACCACAACAAATTTATCTAGGTACTCCATGAAGATCGAATTCATCAAGCGTGAGAAAATGGCTGGGGCATTGGTCAAACCAAAGGACATGACGGTATACTCGTAAAGACCATAACGAGTGGTGAAAGCCGTTTTGGGTATGTCCTCGTTTCGGATTTTGATCTGATGATAGCCTAATCTCAGATCCATCTTGGAGAAGACAGAGGATCCTGCAAGTTGATCATAAAGATCATTGATCCTGGGCAGTGGGTACTTGTTCTTTATCGTCGTTAGATTTAGCGGACGATAGTCTACGCACATCCTTTCTGTTCCATCTTTCTTCGTTACGAACAGAACGGGGCAACCCCATGGCGATGAGCTAGGGCGGATGAAGCCTTTTGCCAACGAAGCATCAAGTTGGGTTTTTAGCTCAGCTAACTCATGTGGGGCCATTCTATATGGACGTCTCGAGATTGGGGCTGTGCCTGGTATAAGATCAACTATGAACTCTACACACCTGTCGGGTGGCATTCCCGGCAGCTCTTCAGGAAAGACATCCGGGAAGTCACGAACCACCGGAACATCTTCAAGGTCTGGAAGTGGAAGCATATTCAAAGTATGCATCTGGGTTCTAGAGCTGGGCGATGTGTAGTCAATGGTCTGGCCTGAAGGATGGGTGAGTCTGACTGATTTGGCTTTACAATCAAGGAAAGCATTCTGCCTTGATAACCAATCCATTCCTAGGATGACATCAATGTCTGAAGACTTGAGGGCTATAAGTGAAGCAAGGAATACTAAACCCTCAATTGCAATTTGATTGCCATGGCTTACTCTATTAGTTTGCCACTTTGAACCAGGAGTTTGAATGATCATTGGAGAAAACATTTCTTCAAAAGGAAATTCATGACGAAGTGCATAACTCTCCGACATGAATGAATGAGAAGCTCCTGGATCAAAAAGAACGGAGGCGGGGACATGATTGACTGAGAGTGTGCCAAGAATGACGTCAGAAGCAGGAGTGGTTTCCTCAACTGAGATTTGGTTCACACAACCACTACTTGTGACTGAAAGCTTTGCTGGAATGGTCTTGGTGGTGGATTTCTTTGGAGGCTTGGGTCGAGAATGACGTGGTGCCATCAAGACCTGAGGGCATTGACGATAGTAATGGCCTGGAAGACCACACTTAAAGCATACCCTGTCTGAAATGCTGGGAGTGGGATTACTTGGCTGCACACCATCATTCCGGGGTGGAATAATGTGTTGGGGTGGATGGCATATATTTGGTGGTGGCCTCTGAAGAAGGTTTTGAGGTATGGCTCTGGTTGGAATCCAAATTCGGCGTTTCTGAGGGGCTGAACTTGAAGAAGGAGCAAGCTCAAGAGCATGCTTACGGGACTCCTCGAAAATTTCATTGCCATGCTCAGCTCTGAAGGATCTGTTGACTAAATCCTCAAAGGTGGCAAATTCGATGAGGTTGAGATCATGACGAAGGATGGGGCTAAGTCCCTTGCGGAACCTTGCCTGCTTTCTGGCATCGGTGGTGATCTCATCTTGTGCATACCGAGCAAGACGGTTGAACTCTCTCACATACTCATGCATGGACATCTCTCCTTGAGTGAGATTGCAGAACTCTTCCTTCTTGCGCTCCATCAACTCATCCAGGATGTGGTACCCTCGAAAGGCAACACAGAACTCCTGCCAAGTCACTACGTGAATATCTGGCTGCATAGCAACATAGTTCTCCCACCATTGAAGAGAAGCACCTTCCAAGAAGTATACCGCGAAAACAACTCGATCATCGGGAGCAACATGTGCAGTATCAAGCTTACGCTCGATGGAACGGAGCCAATCATCAGCTTCAAGGGGCTCAGAAGAACATCGGAATACCTGTGGCTTGAGGAGGATGAAGTCCTGAGTGCTCACAACCACATTACGATGACGTGAGGTATTCTGCTCGATGAGCTCCAGAAGGCGTGTTTGATCAAGTTGATTCTTCTCAGCTTCCATCATGATTTCCGCCGCAGAAGGCGGTGATAGAGGTTCATCATCATTTCGATTCCGAACACGGTCTCGATTCCGACGAACAGCACTACGAGTTCCACCTGACATCCTGTGTGATAAAGATCAACAATCAGAACAGGTTGTACGATGGATTCAAGGATAACAAGACATGATGAAGGAGAAAAAGATTATAATGCGAAGGCAAGATCCACAGAAACTCGGAATAAATCCGGCAGCATAACGGCTACACCGGGATGGAAAATGAAACAACCTTGAGGAGATTGGACAGAACTTCCTCAAGGAACTCAAAACACGGAGACTCTGGACGACCACAACAATCCTACGGCTAAAAGGAAGCACTCAGCGAGATGTTCTAGTAAGACATAGATGAGCCTAGTCCTATCATCCCGTAGAAAAGGTAAGGGTGACTCAGAACTCAGATTGATGAGGGTAAGGAGAAAAAGAAGCCTTACGTTGTTCCCTTATACCCAGAGTAAATATATAACTATAAAATACTAGACTCGACTTCGACCAAGGGTTACTAATCCTACAGACAGTCCTGCTCTGATACCAAGTCTGTCGGGACCCGGGGTTAGCGTGTGTAATTCCAGTCACGATACAATCACATGGAGAGCCGAGAACCGTACCCACTTGTCTAAGAAGACAAGGCCAAGCACAGAACGTTCTCGGTAAGCATCGAACGTGAGGGGCATCCCATTCAGGCCGGATGATCAACTGAGATGGGTCCTCATCGTCCGCTCACAATTCTAAATGCTTATGGGTGGTGAATCCCATACTCATAGACAAGTCGCCTCAACCATGTTATCGATTGGATCCTAACTCTTACATAGACTTACTCCAGCCCGATCACTTAGTCGGGGTCTAGGGCGGGCTCGATCATACAACAAAGTGTGCACGTGACAGAGTCACGAGAAATCGCATTGCGATGCTCCAAGCTGCGCACATCTAAGGGCCACTTGGTGTATAAAGGACCGCCAGCCAGATCACAACTAAGGTCTCGAAAACCCATACTAAGACATGCATGTTATAAACATACACGCAGCACACATGCCTAGTATGAACAGCAGGTATCATCACATAACTCTACAAAGTACTCTTTATTGATATACACTTAGAGCATACAAAGATCACATGTCTGTGATCAACATTACATCATACAACGGAAGCAATTTAGGTCTGAGTACAGACAAGTTTAACAAATGGCTTAGATAAGCCTTGTACAACAAACATGTCCTTCCACGAGGGACCAGACTGCTGTCTGGGACTATGCTAACTTAGTCAACGTCGAGCTTCACGAAGGTGACTCCATCGGGGTCCGGTTCTTATCTAAAACATAGAATAAGCAAACGTGCGTACAAAGTCGTACTCAGCAAGACTTACATCAGAACTACACTACTCATGCTCAAGTATCAAGATAAAGGGAGGTGGGGTTTCACTTGCAGAAGTGTCAGCTTTGACTTGGCTAATCCTGAACTACGAATACCTGACTTGAGGTAAGAAGCGTACACGAGTCCACTACATCTCCAACCAATACACCACTATGGTTACTTCCTCCACTTCCCCACGAGGAACACACCATAGCACTCACACTTATCTTGGTGTATTTTAGAAGTATCTAGTTCAAGTTGTCTAATAATCAGGTACAGGTTCCAAGTAGTCCATAACCGCGAATGCGTCTATTCGAATAGTTTTGTTAACCTTGCAAGGGTGTAAACTACACACACATGACCATCGGTTACCGCCGAGTCTCGCCACCGTTCAAGAGGTGACAGCGAGGATGTTCACCACGACACTTCGCTCACAACCGGTCTATTCCAGGAGTCGACTATCTGAGTTTGCCTCCGCTCGAGAGTCCGGCCGGATCAACAAAACGGACTCAAACAATGTAGGTGACCGAGACGCCACCTCTGGCAGATGGTTTTCCTGTCTCACAGGTGCACCCACACATCTATATGATGCAACCATTCCTTCATTCTTTTTCTATGCATATGCCAAATGGAAAGCCCGAACTAATGTGACTCCTGGACGTCGACACGGATCAAGGTACTAGGCCGAGAGGGGTCAGTGAGCCCAATGTGTGGTTATACTCTTTGTCTTGGATTACCATACAAGAACTCGATGCCTAAGGCAGTGTTCAACGAGACAACCCACTGCGTACTCCTACACAGCCTCTCATTGTTCACCTTGTATTAGGTGGATTCACCGACACAGTTTCACTTTCATCAACACCATGTTCACCATCATCCCGACTCACATCAAAAGAAACCTCATGTAACACTAAGCATGCAAGAAGCTATAACAGTTGCAGGGGCTTCATGATATCAATCAACTCCTATGTCAGCTAGGATTGTGGTTTGCTTACTACTGTGACAAGATGATAGGTCATGCATCGGATATGGGTTCAACTATGCGGTAGAATCGATACAAAGTGATCTCCTAAACATCCATAAGCGAGACTGAGAGGGAATTGGGATTTTATAGACATGATCAATGGGGTTTGCTTGCCTTGCTGACGAGGTTCGATATCGGAGTCTTCAACGAAGGGGGTGGCCTCCGGTTCCAGTTGCACGTCTATCGAGCAAACAATCAAACAATGGTATAAATTTATTTGCAATGCATCAAACACATGATCAATATTGAAAAGGTGAAGCTCTTGGTCACAATGTGGTTACAATTCCATTTAAAAGAAGTCAAATGCAAAGTCATTTGCAAATGTGCTTCAAATTTGAATTTGAATTAAAGCCATATGGATGTTTTGCACTGTTCACCCAATTTTAATTGGTCAAACATGAAAACAGATCCCATATTCATAATCCTTGGACTTTTCTGATATTATTAGACATATTATTTGTTATATTTGGAGTTTATATGAATTAGTTATGAATTTCCCAAGTTTAATTCATTTTCTGGATTTTTCTGAATTATTTTAATTCAATTCTAATTTTGGAATTTCTTTACTGCGTCAGCATTGCGTGGGGATGACGTCAGGGGGGGGGGGGGCTGACCAGTGGGTCCCTGCTGTCAGCCTCAGGGGGTTAATCCCCTCTGTTAGTTTAACTAACAGTGGGTTAGGGGTGGCCTGGGGCCCACTTGTCATTGACCTAGGGGGGGTTTAGCTGGGTGATTAGGGTTAACCTAATCCAACTCGCCGGCGGCTCAACGCCGGCGACGTCGAGCACGGCGGCGCGGTACTGGGTGACGATTTTGGCCACCAAATCGGGCGCCGCTTGCACCAGAAGAAGCCCCGTGCTCGTCCGCATCACGCTGTGCCACCAGGGGGTCTCGGGGAGGGTTGAAACGACGCCGGCGACGACGAGGTGCGGCGGCCGGCTACTGTCCTCGCCGTGAACTTGAACCCGGCCACAGAAAAAAATGAGGAGGGAGGGGAACGAAGCTCCAGCTCACCCTGATCACGAGGAAGAGCTCGGGGAAGCCATTGGAGCAGCACAGGCGACGAATTCGAAGATGGCGCCCCCGGTGGCCGGCGGCGAGTTCCTGAAGCTGGAGTCGAGCTCGTGGCCCCCGGGCTTCGATTGAGGGCGTGGCTAGACGAAGTCGATGCCGAGCTTCATCCTGGACAAGGTGGCAGCGGCTGAGGAGGAGGGTGGCCACGGTCCTCCACGGTGGTGCTCCGGCGGGCTCTCGGCTAACCGCGGAATCCGGCGAGAGAGGAAAGGAGATGAGCTAGAGAGAGAGGGGAAGGTGCGGGCAGCTTCTGGGCGACTGCGTGGCGTCCTGGGGGAAGAAGAGGAGGCTCCAGGGGCCTCGGTGGCGTCCACGGCGCTCGCCACCGAGCTGCTTGCCGTTGGTGGGGAAGATGACAGAGGAGGCTGCGGGCTGGGCCAGGCTGGTGGGCTCGTGGGGGAAGAGTTGGGCCGAATGGCCAGGGTGTTCCCCTTTTTATTTCTTCTCTGTTTTTCCTTTTCTGTTTATTTGTTTTTCCCCAAATCAAATAGCAGAGCAATTTTGTAAAATGCCCAAACATTTTTATAAATCCTAGGTGACCAGTAGCAAGTCACTTATAGAATTTGAGCATTTTTGAAATTCAATATACTTTGAATTTCAATTCAAATAGGGTTATTTTAAATTCCAAAGCCACTATTTGAATATTAGAAAATTCCATGTGCATGGGATTGATCCCAAACCACTTTTAAAATGATCAGCATCATTTATAGGAATTTTCCAAATGTTCAAAAGATTTTTTGAAAAAGATTTTTCTCTGGCTATTTGAATTAAATTCTCAGGGCTTTCTGCTTCCCCATTTTTGAATTTCCTTTGAAATTTTTCATGATGCAAGGACACAAACAAACCCTAGCACTTACCCTAGTTGGGGTTCTGACAGGGAAGCACCAAAACCGCTGGGTGGAATCAAGAGAACGTGATCCTAATCTCAGATTTTGTAAAACTTACCAGCAAGGATAAGAGAGCAGATTCCCAAAGCATAGGTAAGGAGAAAAGGATCCTAATACCATAGATATCACACGTAGTGACATCGATGTGGGCCCGTAAGCCAAATATTAAGTTAGCAAAATAGTTTTTCAAAGTCTAGACTCAACTTCGACCAAGTAGTGGAGGGGTGGCTTCCTACAGGCAGTCGGCTCTGATACCAACTTGTGACGCCCCCAAAATCAATCCGTGTACAGTAATCATACACGCAGGGTACACGGCTGAGATTAGGGTGCCACGGTGAGAATATCACAGCACAACACTAAACACAAAAGGATAAACAAATATGTTACAATACCAGGGATCACGAGGATCCGAATACATAAGTCATACAAACCATAATATCTGAGTACAGACATAGTTAGTCAAGTTTTGCCTTAAGAAGGCTAGCACAAATCACATCAGAGATACAGATCGAAAAGGCGAGGCCTCCTGCCTGGGATCCACCGAACTACTCCTGGTCAACGGGGAACTCGACGTCGTAGTAGTCGCCTCCGGGGTACTCCTGCTCCTGGGCTCCAACGTCGGCTGCAGCGGCCGATCAGGAAAAGCGAAAAGGGGAAATAAAGCAAAGGTGAGTATCTAGCATACCCACGAGTCTTACATCCGCTACTAAGCATTATGCATTGTATCAACGGAAAGAAGAGGCTGTATATAGTGGACTGAAAGATAGAAATCCAGAGCAAGGGTAAGAAGCTAGGCCTAACGAAGACTAGCATCTTCCGACGATGTCTTGCAGCATGAGGTAAGAATCAACCAACAGTTTATATAAAGCATAAAGTAACAATGCAGCAGAAGTTGCTGCAGCATTGTATAATAATAAGTTGTAATAATTAACAATGCCTCCGAGTTCACCTCCTCGACATCCCCGCGAGGAAGAAAAACCGGAACCATATAGTTTAATAATAATAGTTTGTAGTGGTAGGATCCAGTTTCAGCATAAAGCGTCATGTTACCGTGGACACGGCTATTCGAATAGATCAATCTTCCCGGCAGGGGTGCATTTCTGTTACACTACAACACACGGATCTCCAGGGTGGCGGGCACCTTGTTAGGGAACGCTCCACCGAGGCTATCCGACACTCCACAGCCCATCTTTCAAACTCAACAGAGAGGCCATCCGCCGGTCTAAATCCTAAGTACTCAGGGCCTTGGACCCCAACCCTGACGTACTCCTGCACGGTGCGTGGGTGGCCGGGAAGCCGTAACAAAAACAACACAGCTCGAGCAAAGAAGACATCACACTTCCCGGCAATCAGCTCGCGGTACTGCTGACGTCTCAAGAGTCCTCGGACGACACCATGAAGCGGAGGAGCCCACACTCATTATCCCCAATGTAGGCAGCGCGTACAAGCCAAAAGGCTACTCAAGTCATCCGCCGAACCATTTAGTATTTTATTATTTTGCGGGACAACCGTTATCGTTGCCTCGACTTAACTGACCCGCGGTCAACGACAACAGCCAGGACCACCAGTACATCGGTGCCTGCCCTGTCATCCCACCAAGTCTCTGCGGTTACCAACAAGGTGAACCGTCTCCTTACCTTGTCTCGCGTGTGCTCCTGGGGGAGCTCGACTTTCGTGGTTTGGTAACACTTGCGGCCAACGAGCAGGGGCCAATCACACCGGTACACTGGTCGTACCCTCCCTGTCGTCACGTCGCAATACCTCTCGCGGGTACCGTTGGGTCGCCCGACTTCCTACCTGAAGGACAACCGTGCTCAGGACCCTACGGCGGCAAGACAAAGTCAGCCTCGAGTGGAGTACAAGGATTACTCCTTGATAGCTCACACTTGAGGTGACTAGGCATAACCCAGATAGGGGCCTTAGACGGTGTCTGCATGTACCGTACCTGTGCAGTTTATAATTATCGTATCCGCGTTCACTCCCCCTGAGTGATCGCGGCCCTCTATCTAATCCTAGCTAACAATGCGCAGGGCTCACTGCTGAATATAATGTATAGATATAGCAGGCAGCATAGGATAAGGAAGGTACATCAAGGGGCAACAAAAATAGGCTATGCAATTGAATAGGATTGTAACGTAGCAGCAGCAGTAACAATGCCTAGTGCAAGAAATGTACGGAAAGATAGGCGATATCTGGGGAAGAGAATGGCTCTGCTTGCCTGGAGGCTCGACGGTAGGGGTACGGTCGTCGACGAAGTAGTCGTACTCAGCGGCGGTGTAGTCGGCGGTCACAGCAGGGTCTACCGGAGAATAAAAGGGGTGGAGAAACAGTAAATATAAAGCAAACATATGCAAACATATGAATGACATGGCAAATGCATCGATGTCGGTATTCTAACGCAGTACGACGTATCAGACTCGGAGCGGGAATTCATCCGGGGATGATCTGCCAGCTCCGGGTGATTACCGGACAGGGTGCCCGGAGGGGGGAAACATCATGCCGGAGGTGTCGTGGACATCCGACACATGTGTGGGTGATGTATCCGGGTTAGTTGATCTATTCCGAACAACTTGCGTGTTCGAAATAAATTCATCCGGGTACTTTTAACAGTACCGGACAAATCATCGGACATACGGTCCGGAGGGGGACGGTTCGATGTTCGGTATTTTAGAGGGGGGTGGTAGACCAACGGATAGAGTATTCGTATTCGTTACATTTTTTTGATCAATTTTCATGTATGAAGTTTTTGAATCTGAGTTACGGTTTAAAAGATATAAATTTCTAAAGTTTTAAAACATTTAAAAGATTTTCTGAATTACTTTTATTAATAAAACAGAGGCAGTATCCACAACAGTGTTGACTGGTCAAACTGACATGGGGGTCCCACATGTCAGTGAGACAATTAGAAATAATCATTTTATTATTTGAAATATCTACTGGGCCCACATGTCATTGACTATTACAATTTCTATTTCATTTATAATTTAATTCAGCTAGTGGGGCCCAGTAGTCAGTGAGACAGAGTTATACTTAACTGTTAACTATATTAAAGGGTTATTTAAGTGGTTGGACCCACATGTCATAGGCACACTAATATTTCCACTAGATAATTAAACAAGAGGGATCATTAGGGGGTGGGGCCCTTTGTCAGTGTGAGGGGGGGATTAGCCCATGGCTAATCCGCACGCCTGCCCGACGGCGACGAGCCAAGGCACGGCAGCGCTAGGCCGTGCCGGCGAGGGAGGTGGGGGAGGCCTGGGCGCGGGGCGAGGCCACGCGGGCGCACGTGCAGCTCCAACAGCAGGTTCCCCCGGCGGCACGCTCAACAGAGCAGCAGCGGGCAGCGGTGAGCAGTGGAATGGGAGGTTGAGCTCCCATCCATGGCGGCTTGGGCGGGGAACAGGGCTACGGTGGCCGAACGGAGAGGAGAAGGGGGGGAATCGGCGCAGCGGCTCACCATGAGCGTGTAGGGGTGGCAATGAGCTCGAGGAGGCTTGGAGGGCGACGGAATTTGCAGAGGAAGACGACAGCCGCGGCAAAGGGGGCGGCCTGATTCGCGGCGCGTGAGCCACTCCGGCTCAATACTATCGGCGCGGTTGAACTGGGCGACGACTGCGGAGCTTCCAGACTTCTCCGGGGGCGTTGGGGTGGCCAGTGGCCGCGGGCGCACTCGGGCGTGGGGGAGAGCGAGGCAGAGGTTGGGCGAGGGGAGGAAAAGGGGGCGTCTAGGGTTAGGGTTTCCGGGCGCGAGGGAGGGCGAGGCCATTCTTATCGCCGCCGGCCCGCCGTCGGATTATCACCACGGGTGGGGGCGTCGCGGCCGTGGCAGCGGGGATGCTCGCCACGGCCTCCCCAGGTAGAAGACAACGAGGGGTTAGGGGAGGGGAGGTGGGCTGGGTGGGCTTGTGGCCCAAGGGGGGGGGGGGGGGAAGGGCTTCGCCCACGGGTTAGGTTAGCTAGGTCGTTTTTGTTTTTATTTTTCCTTTTTGTTTTTTCTGTATTTTATCTTTTGGATTTATTTCAATTACTTAGGTATTTTTTTAAAATATTGAAGGTGTCCCTTAATTATTGGTACAACACAAGGCAGTGCCACAAAAAGTTTGGGAAATTTTAAAAGTCATTTAATATTTTATTTAAATATTAAATTACTAATATGGAGTCTTTAGCTACTGTTTTGAATTATTTGGAATTTTCTATAACTCAATAAATACCCAAACCCATTTGGATTTGGTCCACTGAATATTTGTGATTTTATAAAAGTAGTTTCACAATTTTTGGAGAAAGTGTATTTTGCACAATGGTTTTATTATTCCACCAAAGGCATTTGAAGATTTAAATGGATTTCCATTCAAAGGTCATTTGAATTGAGCTAGGTATTGGTTTGATTCATCATGACCAAGGTCCATGATCACAATGCATTCAAGAATAACAAAGTGGAAATTGAATTTGAACTGATCCAAGTTGATCAAATAAAAGTTATGAACAGTAGTGATGAACAGTAACAGTGATTACTGTTACTGTTCACTGACAGTGAGGGTGTTACAGGAGTGTATGGGGGTTTGGTTATCCTTGCTCATCCTCGACTCATGGTACGTGAGTGTACTCTAATATTCGACCCCTCAGAAGAGTAGTGATCCATCTAGTAGCTAGAGTTCTCAACTAGTTTTGTAGGTTTTGAAAATAAACACAGATTGCACAAAATACGACACCTATTAATAATAGGCTAGAGATCTTGACACCAAAAGTTCAAACATTACTCACATCAATACCTCAAAACTATTGCAAGTTACTACTAAAATTAAATAGCAACCTCAATTACCTACTTTCAAGACAAGACACAACTCAGTGCAACAACCATCTCTCTTAACAAGATAAACATGAAAACAAAAGAGAGTTCCAGCAACAAAATAAACACAAGCCAAGCTCTTGCTAAAGACAAACTAAAACTAAAACTAAACATGGCAGTAGCTACAAAAAAGATAAAGAACACACAACAGCAAAAAGATAGGCATGAAAAATCCTATGATGTGTGTAACACCCCAAAAATTGGATTATCGATTTTTGTGTTGTTATTCCTTTCTAGCTTTTTCTCCCGATATTTTTCCCCTGGAGTCTGGTTTATGACCAGAAGAATCCAGACAATCCTTGACCTTGCAACCCTTTTCTCTGCCCTTAGCAAGGCAAGATCCCTTCCCAGACCCTCGAGCCCAGATATGCAAGGATATTGCCACGTCCGGTGCAATGTTCTTCATATCAGCTTAATTCCATTTGCCGCAGATCGATGGAATTAAATCCTGGAAAATACCTGGACATCTCTAAATGTTGTGTAAACTTGTGGAGATTATCTTGGTTATCCTATTGACCTCTCCCAAAGATATTGGATATGATTGAATAAAGGAAAAAGGTGATTTTCCTTATAAAGCCAATAATTCCCTTTTAGCCCATTTGCAAAGGAGCTTCCATTTTGGTTGCCCCATTTGTGCTCAAATGAATTGTGGAGCTTGTAAGTGCATCTAGTGCCCTCCCCTTGAGGTTTTGGAGTTTGATGACAAAACCGTTAAGGGCCTGATGTGTTTGTGAGTATACATAGGAGAACAGTCCCTGATGAGGTGTTTAACCACCAATGCCGACCCCCCAAAATGTTGAGGAACATTGGAGAAGTCGGTGCGTTTCCCGAAGAATGAAGTTGCGCGAAATCCTGAGGAATCAGGATCCTGAAGCGTTCGGTTGAAGCTGAAGCTGAGGACGATCCTAAGGACGTTCGCGCTGAAGACGAAGTTGAAGCGTAGTCTTCGCTAAGACTTTTTATACTTCTTGAGTCGTAGGAAAACACCGCACTGTTGGAGGGGTTGAAGAAAACGAGTTCCAAAGTTCTGAGGAAGTGCTCAGTTAGGAATCCTGAAGAAAAACCCTGAGGAAATCTCCTGCAGTAGAAGTTCAGTCCTCGGGTGTCTGAGACGTTGTTCTTCAGGACACTGAGGTAACTAACTTCGGTTGAGGAGTCTGGAGATCGCCAGTGCGATTCTTCCGAAAATCGTGAGGAGAGAGAATACTTTGACCGTGCCACGTGTTGCGTGGTGAGAGGCTAGAACCTGTCTAGCAACGGTCATTTCCGAGGGCATGAGAGTAATTGCATGCATGGGCATTTATGTCCTTTCACCTCGGGTTGCTCCACGGCTATAAATAGCCACCCCCAGCCCCATTTGTGGGTTGGCTGCTCCGAGAGAAAAACTGACACTTGTCATTTGAGAGAAACCCACCTCTGAGGAAACTGAAGAACCTATGTGAGGAAAACCACCAGCCTGAGTAGTTGAGCATTTCTGAGGAAGTCAGTTCGAGTGATCCGAAGCTTTTTACTCTTGAAGACTGTGATCTTCCAGCCGGTGTAGAAGTCTTCAGTCTGAGGAAGTCAAGATGCAATTGTGACTTCCCGGAGTGACTGAGTCTGTGAAGGTTTCGGGAGTCTACCTTGAAGACTCACCTGAGTTATTGGACGGAGTCTGAGGACTCTAGTTCAAGGATAACAAGGTGAAGACTATGTCTTCTGAGTTGAATCTCAGCCTCTCCAACCAGACGTAGAGTTGTCACAGCAACTTGAACTGGTCTACCAAACCAATGTCTTCAATCTCTGGTGCTATCTCTTCAACCTCTTAAGCTTCAGTATTACCTATGTTGACTTCTTATGCTTCAGCTCTCCCTCTGCTCTTTGTCTTCATACTATGCATCTGAAGCACTTCTGCTTATCTGAATTGATTTATTTCTGCTGCATTATGATGAGCTGCCCTAATGATTACATTCTGTGAAGTTTTATTTCTTCATCATTTTGGTTACTTCTTCAGCTTCATGATTGCTTCAATCCTGAAGAAAACCAAAATCTGGTAGTAAAATTGAAAATCTCCCATTCACCCCCCCTCTGGTCGATATATAGCACTTTCAATTGGTATCAGAGCAAGGTACTCCCTTGTTCTGTGTGATTCGGTTTAACCACCTGGAGTTTTAGTTATGTCGACCTCAGGTACAATGAGCGTTGCCTCAAACTGCCCCATCTTCGACGGGACAGACTATCCATACTGGAAGAACAAGATGAGGATGCATCTTGAAGCCATTGACAAGGATCTATGGGATATTGTTAATCAAGGAATTCCTGAAGCAAATCTGATGACTGCTCCTGAAGTTGTCAAGAAGAACTGGCAGCTTGATGCAAAAGCTCGAAGCATCATTGGTGGTCATCTCAACAAGGCTCAGTTCAACCGTATCAGTGATCTGGATACTGCAAAGAAGATATGGACAAGACTGTCTAAAGTCAATGAAGGAGTCTCTGCTCAACGAGACCCACGGGTTGATACACTCCGCAGTCTCTTCAACAGGTTCAAGAGGCTGGACAATGAGCATGTGCAACAAACCTTTGACAGACTCACTTACATATCCAATGAACTTCAAGCACTGGGTGCCGCTGATATCACAGATCATGAAGTTGTGAAGAAACTACTGAGGTCACTGGATGACTCATTTGAGTTCCTATCGCTGATGATTCAAGAAAGGCCTGACTTCAAGACTCTGGATCCTGCGGACATTCTCGAGCGCCTCAATGCTCATGAACTGAATCTCTCTGAAAAACGAGATTTATACAGCTCCACGCCTAAGGTCCGCGCGCTAAAAGCTAGAGCACGAAGAGTGTCCTCTGATGAAGAGTCTGAGGCTGATACTGATGATCCTGAAACTCTCAGCCGTGAACTTGCTCTCCTCACCAGAAAGTTCCAAAGATTCACAAAGAAGAATCACTTCGGAAATTCCTCAAGATCATCCTCAAGAAAAAGAAAAGATGATGACTCTGTCGAAGCAAGAAAGAGATTCTGCCACAAGTGCAAGAAACCTGGGCATTACATCGCTGAGTGTCCTCTATGGGAAAAGGAAGCTAGACTGAAGAAGAAGAAGAAAGGGAAAGATGACAGTTCTGATGAAAAGACAAAGAAGAAATCCTCAAGATCCTCAAAGTCTGCTGGATACAGGAATAGCAGTTCCCGTAAGGCTCGCGCATATCTCGGCAAAGAATTGGACTCGGAGGAATCTGGTTCCAACCCTGATGCTGAGGAAGAAGAATCTGAAGAATCTGAGGGTGTGGCCGGTCTGGCTCTTGCCACGTCGCTTTCCTCAAAGTCAATCTTCAGCACTGAGGAATCTGGTCTATCACATGTTGATGATGAAGCTGAAGACACAACCCCTGCCTTCTGCTTCATGGCCAAGTCCTCCAAGGTATCTTCTTACTCATCATCAGATGATCCCTCTGATGAAGAACCTGATGAAAACTATACTAAACTTGCTAAACTTGCATCTAAGCAACAACGTGCACTTGAAAAGATTCAGATCTCACTAAACAAGAGTGATGATATGTTGGTTGAGGAAATGACGAAGACTCAAAAGTTGACTGATGAATCAAAAATTCTTCAGTCAAAGTTTGATGACTTGTTCAATCGTCATGAGGCACTCCTTACCGACCATGAAAAGTTGGCTCATGAGTTCCTCATGAGGAAACAAGAACTTGAGCGTGTAAGGATGTCTCATGACGATCTGAGGAAAGAAAATGATTCACTCCTCCCCAACAGATCATCATGCCACAAGAAGGATTTAATCCTCCCTATTTAAAATGCATTGAACATGATCGTATCATCTTTGTGCCTAGTTCCTCAATGTCTTCAGACCCTATTATTTCTATTGCTTTTGTGGTATCTAACCCCTCATCTGAGGACACCATAGACATTTCTGTAGAAAATGCTAGGTTGAAGAGTCTACTGGAAACCGACATGTTCAAGAGTCTGAAAGGACATCAGACTCTTTGTGACATCCTCAAGAAACAGATCCTCAACAGGAACCCAAGGAAAGAAGGTGTCGCATTCACTCGGAAACTCAACCCTGATGGGTCTTACTGGAAACCTGAACAATATCCAGGAACCCAAGGAAAGAAGGTGTTCGGGCAAAGATGCCTCCTCCTGATCCCTACACTTTATCTGGTTATGATGTCGTTTCTTCAGATGTGATGATTGAGTCTTTTGACTCAAACTATAAACTGTTTAAGAATGTTAATGGTGAGGTGTTTGCCAGATACATCGGAACCAACTACATGAACGGTCCTCCAGGCAAGCAGATCTGGGTTCCAAAGGACCTCATCACTAACCTTCCTGTGAATGCAGATGCAAATGAGATGAGGATATCATCTGAGGACGATACCTCAAATGGAAATTATTATAATCATGTATCTGCTAACCATTTTGTTCACAGGGAAGCTCCTCATAAGAATGCTTATTCATTTGTTTATCTTGATGCCACCATCTCACACCCCATTAGGTCTCACCACCCTCTTCAGTCCTCATGTGCCTCAAGACCACCCATTAAGATGTGGTTGGTTAAGAACTAATCATCCTTGCAGGGACATGTCCTGAGGCAATTACAAATTCTGCAGATCATATGCCCAGGACCATCATTTGAGTCAGTTGAAGGATATTTATATTGTTTGGTTTCATAGAATCAATCCTGAGGAACATCCTGAGGAATTAATTCTGAGGAACCATAAATTCCTCAAACTGAGACTGGCTCATAACTTGTTGTATGAGATACTAATTCCCTTGCAGGGAAAGACTGAATGGGTGATGGACAGTGCATGCACAAATCACATGACTGGTGACAGAAGCCTTCTTATGGAATCATCACTGAGTCCTTCTTCAAAGAAAACCATCACCTTCGCTGATAAAGGTAAAAGTAAGGTATTGGGTCTCAGCAGAGTGGCTATCTCTCGAGACCAACACATTGATAAAGTCATGCTTGTTGAATCCCTTGGATACAACTTGATGTCTGTATCTATGCTATGTGATCTTAATCTCGCTGTTCTCTTCGGAAAATATGGTTGTATTGTCTTCATGGTTAGAGATAAATCCGTTGTCTTCAGTGGGGTTAGGAAAGGTGACCTGTATATTGTAGATTTCTCTGAAGGTCCTCAGATCGCTACATGCCTCATGGCTCGAGCCTTAGAGTGCTGGCTATGGCATCGAAGACTCGGCCACACTGGAATGAGAAATCTTCAGAAGCTAGTGCTGAAGAAACATGTCCTCGGGATTGAGGAAATCATATTCTCAAAGGACCGGCTCTGTGGTGCTTGCGAAGCTGGAAAGATGACCAAGGCCAAGCACCCAGCGAAGACCATCATGACTACTACGAGACCGCTGGAATTGCTTCACATGGATCTATTCGGTCCTCCAAAGTATTCAAGCTTTGGAGGTAATGTGTATGGTCTTGTTATTGTTGATGACTTCTCACGATACACTTGGATGCATTTTCTTCTCTATAAGTCAGAAACCCCAGCAATCCTCAAGCGCTTCGCCCTGCGTGTCATGAACAACTACAACCTGAAGATCAAGCACATTCGAAGCGACAACGGCACTGAGTTCAAGAACTTTGGTGTAGAATAATTCCTCGATGACTTGGGAATCACTCATGAATTCCGAGGACGATGGCTCGCACGATGGAGTTGTTGAGAGGAAGAACCGAACCCTCATCGAGATGGCTCGCACGATGCTGGCTGAGTACAATAATCCACTCAAGTGGTGGGCTGAAGCAATCAACACTGCATGCCACATCGTCAATCGAGTGTATCTTCACAAGTTCTTCAATAAAACATCATACGAGTTAATGGTCGGTAAGAAACCCAATGTAAGTTACTTCAAAGTATTCGGTGCACCTTGCTGGATTCATGATCCTCATCACGAGTCCAAATTTGCACCCAAAGCATGTGAGGGTTTCATGCTTTGTTATGGTATCAACACGCACACCTACAGAGTCTTCAATATTAGTCATTATAAAATTGTTGAAACTGTAGACGTGCGATTTGATGAATCTGATGGCTCCCAAAGAGAGCACATGCCACATGATTTAGGTGAAGCACCACCTGAAGAACAGATCAAGAAGATGGGTGCTGGTGACATCATTCCTGTGGATCATCCTGAAGAAATCCACATACCTCCTGCTCCTGAAGAACATCCAAATCCTGATGCAAATAATCTTGATGACGATCCTGATCCTGAGGCTCTTGATACCCCTGAAGCTCCTGAAGCTGATGCAAATGAATATGACAACAGTGACGAAGATGCGCCTCAAGATCATCCTCCTCGACTTCCTCGTGTGGCAAATGAAGTTCAAGTGGACAAAATCCTCGCTGATGTCAACCTACCAGGTCCTCTTACTCGTGCAAGAGCTAATCGTATAGCTAACTTTTGTGGGCATTTCTCGTTTGTATCAATTTCAGACCCACCAAAGTCACCGAGGCATTCCAAGAAGCGGAATGGATTCAGGAAATGCAAGACGAACTTCTTCAGTTTAAACTGAATGTTGTTTGGGAACTAGTCAAACGTCCTCATCCTCGAGTTCACAATGTCATCGGCACGAAGTGGATCTACCGCAACAAACTCGATGAAGATGGACAAGTCATCAGAAACAAAGCTCGTCTCGTAGCTCAACTCAAGTCGAGGGGATCGACTTCGGTGAAACCTTCGCTCCTGTTGCTAGACTTGAGTCCATTCGTATTATGCTTGGATTCGCTAACCATCATAATATCAAGTTATATCAAATGGATGTGAAAAGTGCTTTCCTCAATGGTAATATCGAGGAAGAAGTATATGTTGCTCAACCTCCAGGTTTTGAAGACGCAAAGAGACCTGATATGGTGTACAGATTGAAGAAAGCCCTCTATGGACTGAAGCAAGCCCCTCGGGCTTGGTATGACACACTAAGGGACTTCCTCATCAGCAAGGGCTTCAAATCTGGTTCCCTCGATCCAACTCTTTTCACAAAACGATATGATGATGCATTATTCATATGTCAAATTTATGTTGATGGCATAATATTTGGATGCACTAACAAGAAATACAGTGAAGAATTTGCATTCTTGATGAGTGAACAGTATCAGATGTCCATGATGGGCGAACTGAAGTTCTTCTTAGGGCTCCAAATTCGTCAACAACGCAACGGCATCTTCATCTCTTAGGAGAAGTACCTCAAGGAGTGCCTGAGGAAATTCGGGGTGCAAGACTGCAAGGGCATCAAGACACCGATGCCCAAAAATGGACAACTTGGACCTGATGAAAATGGCAAGGACTACGATCAAAAGGTATACCGCTCCATGATAGGTTCTCTGCTATATCTATGTGCATCTAGGCCTGATATAATGTTGAGCGTTTGCATGTGTGCCGGATTCCAAGCGGCACCAAAGGAATCGCATCACAAAGCGGTGAAACGAATTCTTCGATATTTGGCTCACACCCCGTCGCTAGGCTTATGGTATCCAAAAGGCACACAGCTGGATCTCGTCGGGTACTCAGACTCAGATTATGCTGGAGATCGAGTGGATCGGAAGTCTACCGCAGGAACATGTCACTTCCTCGGACGTTCTCTTGTGTGCTGGTCATCGAAGAAGCAGAACTGCGTCTCCCTCTCCACCGCTGAAGCTGAATACATTGCTGCTGGTGCAAGCTGCTCACAACTTCTTTGGATGAAGTAAACTCTGAAGGACTACGGCATCAACCTGAAGAAAGTACCACTACTATGTGACAATGAGAGCGCCATCAAGATCTCTCAGAACCCAGTACAACACTCGAGGACGAAGCACATTGAGATTCGGTATCACTTTCCTCGAGATCATGTATTGAAGGAAGATATCGTCATCAGCCACGTGAAGACTGAAGACCAACTTGCTGATATATTCACTAAGCCTTTGGATGAGAAGCGATTTAGCACTCTGAGGTGTGAGCAAAATATCGTAGATTCCTCAAACGTCCAGTGAATGGACACACATCCTAACGCTTAAACAATATTGAAGAATCCTGATGTACAACACACGATGCGTCGTAGTCCTCAAATCATGAGGAACTACCTTGCTAAGTGTGAAGAAATTAACGTGGAATTGACTCAAGATCCATACGACAATTGTATGGTATCAAGTGTCTCATTCCCTATAAGGTGGGTAGCGCCACCGCCCAAACACCTCAGGATTTGTTGTTCCTCAACTTCCTCAGGATTTGTTGTTCGTCAACTTCCTCATGATTTGAAGTCTTCCTTCCTGATGATTACCGTGTGTGTCCTCAACAGCGTTCACCTATAGTTATTGTTTTTCAACTTTTGCTTCTTCATCTAGGTGAACGTGATCGGACCCGTCCCTCTGTGCTCACTTATCTAATCTGTCTATCTCATATGCGTTCATCCGTAAAACATGTATTCCTCAGGTTGAGACCATTAGTCTTCATCATCATCCTGAGACCATCTGTCTTCATCCTCAGCCCTTGTCCTCAAATTCCTCAAATCAAGGATTTTCAGTTACAACTGTCTTCAATTTGTTGCGATTTTACCGCACGTCGTGCTTATCCACCATTATTATATCCACTGAGGATCCCCACAATCAGGGGCAATCTGGTCCACAAATTTCGCAACCCCTCAGCTTCCACCCCTCTATAAATAGCCCTCTACCCCCCCCCCCCCCGATCATTTCCCTCCACCGCTTCTCTCACTCTCGCGCCGCCGCCCTTGAGCTCCTCAAGCTCTTGTGCTAACGTCGCCAGAGTTCGCCGTCGCCGGGGACGAAGACACGTTGTTCCTCAGCATTCGTCTCAAGTCTGGTATGCCTATTCCTCAGTGGCTTATTCCTCAGCGTCTTATTCCTCATTACTGTTGTGTCCTCAAGCCAGTTAATCCCCAGCTGTACTGCTAGCTTTCTGAGACCTATACCTATGCCTCATTCCTTTGTTTTCCTCAGCCTATTCCTCATGAACGCATATAACCGTACCCCACTTCCCTCGCAACTTAATTCTGTCACAGGTACATGTCTGCTGAGGAATCGTATGGTTCTCATAGTCTCACTTCATTTGCAGCTCAGCTCGAACGTACAATTCCTCAGTCTCCCCCGCTAAAGAAAATGGCTCCTCGACGTAAGAACACTGCTACCGCTAAAGACCTGCCTCCTGAACTCTATGAGAAGCCGAAGACTCCCGAACGAGAAACTGCTGATGATCATAAGAAAAGAGTCCAGAAGATCACGAGAGAATGGGCCAAGCGTTGGGTGGACTATCAATGGCTTAATCCTCAACATGAGGAAATGTTTGCAGTTAATCCGCCGCTGAAGACCTTGGGTATCAAGACTCGACCTCCACCGGCTCCTGGAGTCATTCCTGATCCCACAACAATGCACACCCCTTATGACTTCCCTGCGGCATATGAGCAGTACCTCAAGCGCAGTCGCAGCCGTGTCAAGGATCTGGTTCGTGACTTGACTGCATCGATAAAGATTTCGCCTCAGGATCAGTCTCAACCCAGGCCACAACCTCCGCCTCAGCACCGCAAAAAGGCTGCGGGCGTCAAGCCTTCCATGACGTCCTCAGCTAAGCCTCAAGTTGTCGGTTCCTCATGTCAACGCACGGCTGGTGCTGCCCCCTCCTCAAGGATTCGAACTGATGAATCTGGTCATGCTCCTGAGGCCTCAACCACAATGCCTCAGTCTCAGCTGAAGACCAAAACTGTTCTTCAACGCGGCCCACGCCCATCACCAAAGAAAACTGCTATGTGTGGCGCCATTCACCATACTCCTCAAACCTCTGATGATGAAGATGAACTTGAGGATTTGGCCGACTTCGTCGCCACTGAAGCTGATAAGATTGAATATGTGCGTGTTGCGGCCAGACGCAAAGCTGAAGCAACGGGTTCAGAAATTCCGCTTCTACTTGATCCCAAGAAGATCTTGGAGTACATTGAAATTTGGTCTGTCAAGCCTGACACTCCTCTTGATGATTTGGACATCCCTAAAGACATCAAGTTCTATGTTCAATAGTTCAATTCATCAACGTGATCTTCAGAAACAGTTGAAGGCCAAACTGAAGAAAGTCCTCAGTGACTTCAAAAAGAAACCTATCACTGATGTTACTCCTCAGGAGTTTATAGAGCATCAATGTGATGTTCAACGCCTCAACACTGAGTGCGCTGCCAACCGTGCTTATATTGGCAAATCCAAGGAACGGATGTCTCACCAGATGACAAAGTTGATGAAGCTTCGACAGCCAGCTTCCTCAGTACCCACTGATGCCTCTGCCAAAAGCCTCAAGCGCATGCCTGAAGCCCAACCCTCAACTCCACCTGCTGCGAACAAGCCTACTGTTGAGGACCCCATTGATGCTACACCACTTTCCTCAGCTCCTCCGACAACTCAGGCCGCTGATACCACCATTCACATTACTGCTGCCTCAACTCCACCTCAAAATCCTCAGCGCAGCTTAATCGTCTTCACTCCGCCCCATGCTGCAACACCCATTGTTCCAACTCCTTCGTCCCCACCGCCACCAGTTATCACTGAGATTGAAGACATGGATGTCGACATTATGGATCATGGAACTCCTCGCGTCCATGATGAGGATTATGGGCTGACCAACTCACCCATTCATACTATCTTCTCACTTGAGCCTCACTCCAACACCGTGACCGAGGTGCTTCCTGACACTTCCCTACAGTCTGAAGAATCAGTTGGTGCATCGTCCTCAGCATCTGATGCTGATGACCCAGAAGCCACAAGTGCTCCCACAAATTCTGCTGCTGATACTGATGCTACAGCAACCACTACTATTGATACTGATGCTGCTGACACTACCACTGCTGATCCTAAGCCCGACCCCCCCCCCCCCCGCCGCTGAAACTGAAGCTGAAACCGAGCACAGCACAAATGCTCCTCCTGAAGCAGAAAACAACACAAATGCTCATGCTGAAGCCTCAAAGGATGGCTATGAAGACAAACAGGCCACATCACCTCGTCTTCCCAAGGACCTCAACACATCAATGCCTGAGGCATCTGCAGTGGCTCCTCCTCAGCCTCAAGCCTCTCTTCAGATTGAAGTGCCTCAAGCGCCTACACCACCTCAAGGCCCAGTTCAAGCTCGGTCCTTGTGTCCGAAGCAAAAGCAACCATTCTTCCGTGACCTTGAAGCTGATGATACCCCAAGCTTCGATGCTACTGATTTCTTCAATGCCATGAGTTTCTTCCAAGAGGGGATTCAAAATCCATATCATTCTGATCCACCTCGAAAGCTGCTGAGGTTCTGGACAGCCACCCAGAAGAACTATTATGCTTTAGTGCTCTATAAGCAAAACAAATTGTTTCCTCACAAGCATATTCCTCTAATGGATATGGAAGCCCTTCCCTGCTTCAACAGCGTGCTTCAGGATCTGCATCATGCAAAGCTTCTTCAGTTCTGCTCCGAATGCATCCACTGGAACGAAGAGCTCGTGCTTCAGTTTTATGCAACTTTGTATGTTTCAGGAGATCCTCTGGATATCACCACCTGGGTCCTCGAGTGGATGACTGAGCATCATCACTACACCATCACTGTTCCTGAAGCGATTGTCATTCTTGAGTTGCCTCAGTGCACTTCCCCAACTGCTTGCTCCTATGGATCTCAAATTCTTCGAGATGACCTGATGAACATGCTTATGAAGCCTCAGGCACCTGAAGCCCCAGCTCGCACAAAGTTTCCAGTTTCTGAGCTTCTGTATCTACCAAGTACACTATATCGGATTCTAGCGAAGACCTTTTGCCCCATTAAAGGCTATGAATCCACTGCTGAAGAAGTCATTGGCATCATGAAAAACATACTCCACAACCTCTGCATCTCTGGGCCAATCAACGTTCCTGACTTCTTCTTCAGAACTCTGGTTGATGCAGCACAGAATCCTCATATCCTGAAGCCATACGCGTCATGGATCATGAAGCTCATCCGAGCCACGACTGGTATTGATTTCCAACCTGATCACCCGAATCATAGGACATATCTGCCGCCTGTCGAAGTGCTTCAACATACGATTGCCTCAAATGACAAGGGCAAAGGCATATTCTATGAAGAAGTTCTCCCGACCAATTCCCTTGGTGGAAACATCCGTCATCCTCAGTCTCGCACTACTGATGAAACCAGAACTCATGCCTCAACTGAGGATACAACTCAGGCTCGAGTGATGACTGACCGAGAGCTTCTGATAAGTCTTCATCAGAAGGTTGACCGAAATCATGATTGGGTGAAGCGTCCGTTTTCTGAAATACTCAGTTACATGGCTCAGACGCATTATTCGGTGAAGAAAGTGCACCAGTATACTCATCATACATATCAGCATCTCGATGCCTTGATGAAAGAAGTACTCACCCCTGAAGACCTTGCCAATTTGGATCTTCAAAAGCCTCTGATTCCTGCAATCAAACCCCCGAGGCAATTCAGATGCTGCACAACTCCTCCTCCGGCCATGGATTCTTATTCTTCAAACCAGGAGATGACTGCTGAAGAAGCTGAAGACACTGCCGCCTGCCCTCACACTGCAATGGATTGCCTCAGGCGTGACTCACCTCAGCCTTGAAGCATCTTCAAAGGGGCGTTAGCTTCAGTTTTTCCCTTTTTGTTCATTTTATGACAAAGGGGGAGAAATCTGTTAGTCTTCAAGCGGGTTTTAGTAATGGGGTTCTTCAGTTACAACTCTCGTTCTTCAGATTTTTCTCGTAACGAGTTGTAAACTGTTATTTTGGTGTTTGCCTGATACTATTCCTTAATTACTTCATGCTATTTCCTCAAGTTTATCATATATGCATGTGATTATCTCTGCAAAAATCTCTCTCAGTGCGTTGTTTAAATTCCTCAAACACTTCATAACATGCACTTCTTCAAAAATGCCTGGATATAGGGGGAGCTCCTCATATACCTCAAAATGCTTTAGATATCAAACTTTCTTTAACGTATATGCATATCCTCAGGGGGAGCTTCATTATATCCATCTTAATGATAGGAATGTTCTTCAAAGTTTTTATTCTTCAAACTCATAATTTTATCCCCGTTGAAGCTAAACCTGATTTTCATCAAATCAGCAAAAAGGGGGAGATTGTAAGTGCATCAAGTGCCCTCCCCTTGAGGTTTTGGAGTTTGATGACAAAACGGTTAAGGGACTGATGTGTTTGTGAGTATACACAGGAGAACAGTCCCTGATGAGGTGTTTAACCACCAATGTCGACCCCCCAAAATGTTGAGGAACATTGGAGAAGTCGGTGCGTTTCGTGAAGAATGAAGTTGCGCGAAATCCTGAGGAATCAGGATCCTGAAGCGTTCGGTTGAAGCTGAAGCTGAGGATGATCCTGAGGATGTTCGCGCTGAAGACAAAGTTGAAGCGTAGTCTTCGCTAAGACTTTTTATACTTCTTGAGTCGTAGGAAAACACCGCACTGTTGGAGGGGTTGAAGAAAACGAGTTCCGAAGTTCTGAGGAAGTGCTCAGTTAGGAATCCTGAAGAAAAACCCTGAGGAAATCTCCTGCAGTAGAAGTTTAGTCCTCAGGTGTCTGAGACGTTGTTCTTCAGGACACTGAGGTAACTAACTTTGGTTGAGGAGTCTGGAGATCGCCAGTGCGATTCTTCTGAAAATCGTGAGGAGAGAGAATACTTTGACCGTGCCACGTGTTGTGTGGTGAGAGGCTAGAACCTTTCTAGCAACGGTCATTTCCGAGGGCATGAGAGTAATTGCATGCATGGGCATTTATGTTCTTTCACCTCAGGTTGCTCCGTGGCTATAAATAGCCACCCCCAGCCCCATTTGTGGGTTGGCTGCTCCGAGAGAAAAACTGACACTTGTCATTTGAGAGCAACCCCCCTCTGAGGAAACTGAAGAACCTATGTGAGGAAAACCACCAGCCTGAGTAGTTGAGCATTTCTGAGGAAGTCGGTTCGAGTGATCCGAAGCTTTTTACTCTTGAAGACTGTGATCTTCCAGCCGGTGTAGAAGTCTTCAGTCTGAGGAAGTCAAGATGCAATTGTGACTTCCCGGAGTGACTGAGTCTGTGAAGGTTTCGGGAGTCTACCTTGAAGACTCACCTGAGTTATTGGACGGAGTCTGAGGACTCTAGTTCAAGGATAACAAGGTGAAGACTATGTCTTCTGAGTTGAATCTCAGCCTCTCCAACCAGACGTAGAGTTGTCACAGCAACTTGAACTGGTCTACCAAACCAATGTCTTCAATCTCTGGTGCTATCTCTTCAACCTCTTAAGCTTCAGTATTAGCTATGTTGACTTCTTATGCTTCAGCTCTCCCTCTGCTCTTTGTCTTCATACTATGCATCTGAAGCACTTCTGCTTATCTGAATTGATTTATTTCTGTTGCATTATGATGAGCTGCCCTAATGATTACATTCTGTGAAGTTTTATTTCTTCATCATTTTGGTTACTTCTTCAGCTTCATGATTGCTTCAGTCCTGAAGAAAACCAAAATCTGGTAGTAAAATTGAAAATCTCCCATTCACCCCCCTCTGGTCGATATATTGCACTTTCAGAGCTCCTAGTATCCAACCCATGGTCATTTCTATCAAAACATGGGGTTCCATAGTTCAAAGTTTGAGCATAGCTTCCCTTTGCAAATTCAGGGCAGAATAGCACTTTCCAAAGGAAGTGTTATTTATATTTGCCCATTGCCTCCCAAACTTTTTGTGCCATTTCCCCTGCCCATGTCATGGTGTTGTACCAAATTTGAGCCATAATGGCCAAGCCAGTAATGCACACTAAATTCCCAAAGTTTCTGTCCAACAGGCAACTTTGTGAAGGAAGTGAAAGCTATCCTTGCCCATTTGAGCTGAAATTTTATGCACATACTTATCCTAGTGTATGATTAATATCTTCTAAATTTCAAGACAAGGGGACCAGTATGCTAGCCACACCATAGCACAAACACCTTCTGCCTAGTTGGTGCATTTGTAAAGGATGTGGTATGTACAGTGGTCCATTTGAGCTCAAACTTGGCAGAGGTAATCACCATTGGATAAGATTGCTATGACACATGTCTCAAACCCATGCCCCAGGTGTGCCTCCCCCAGTTCAGCACAAACACTTTGTTGTGTATAGCTAGGTCATGTCACTTTCAGGGGCCTCATGCCATGTTTGCTCTGCCAAGCATGTGCATCTTTCTCCTGAGAGGTCACCTCAAACAGTGGACATGGTCCCTGGTCATTTGCACGCTCTGGACACGTGGTTGCCTTGGTGACCATGCAAAGGAAGTGCTCTGCAAAGTGTTTGTACTGGATCCTTATCCCCAATGGCGTGTTCTTCGCGTTTGGGAATGTCCTTCGTGATTCCCACGCCAAGCCTGACCCCGCGTGCTCTTCCCCCTCGTCCCCTGGCTTCTAGCTGGGCGTGCCGACATGGGGTTCGCCATGGAACGGCCGCCGTGTGGCCACGATTTGGAGACTTCGAGCTCCATATCCAGAGCCCTCCCATGGCTATTTAGAGGTGCAGCCCTGATCCCCCAACACTCCAGCAGCCCGCAGCACCACCCCGGCCTCCCCCTCGAGCTCCTGGACGGCAGCGCCCCGCCATGGCCAAGCCCTCCGCCCGTGGCTGCCGTACCCTGCCTGTGTGGCCGCCGCACAGTAACAGCCCAGTTTTTGCAAAAATTTAAAATTTTGTTTTCGGTGTGAATTGTCTGATTGTCTGATTTGTTTGCGGTGTTTGCATCCCCGATTTATCAATCGGCGATTATTTTCCCCCCTCTTATCTCGTATCGGACGGAGACCGACCCTTGCCACCCTGACACTCGACCTTTGCGACACCGGGTTCCACCCGATCACCGTCGCGAAAACCGCACGAGACCAGCCGAAGCCAACGGAACGAAAAACCCCGTTTAATAATTAAACGGGATATTTTTATAGCGCGCCGGAAAATGTTGTCAGAATGTCACCGCAGTGAGGTACGATCGACGGGCTCGACGCGCTGAGCGCGTGGTTCGAGATTTCGTCGGAATCGGAGTCCATATGGAGTCTCGGCGGTCACGAACGCGATCACCAGACACGCGAGAGGGGTACCGAGGGCGTTTGCGTCAACTGGCCAGCCAACCAGCCCTATATAAAGACCACCAGCCTCCCACACCCAATTAGGGTTTACCCCATGGAAAATTGCAGCCACCCCCCTACTCTGCCTCAAAATTTACCCCCAAATCCCTCTCTCCCTCGAAACCCTAGCCAACCTCCAAATTTCAGCCATCAGATCTGAGATCTGTGGCTCAGATAACATCCACGTGGCCCTCTAGCCTCCTCCCGCAGCAGCCAGGGTGCCCGAGCCCCGCAGGGCCAGCCGCCGGGCCCGATCTGGGCTTGGAGGCCCTCTCCTCCCGAGCTCCGTGGCCGCGCCGCCCGCGACTCCGGCCAGCCGCCGGCTGCCGGCGAGCCACCACACGGCCACCTCTTCTCCTCCCCGTGCCCTTCTCCTCTCCCTCCTACTTCCTCACCGCCTCCCTCGCCTCGTCGCAAGTCGCCGAAGCGTGGATGCCGAGCCGCCGCCGCCATGACCGGTCGGCCTCGACCTCGAAGCCGCCGCACCATGGGAGCACGACCCCGGGAGCGCCTCCACTGCCTTCGCCCGCAGCACAGCGCCCGCCGCCGCCTCCAGCCGGACTCCGGCAGCCGCGCCGAGCTCCGGCAGGCGGGATCGGGGCACGACCTCCAGCCGGACGCCCGCAGCGCCCCAACCGCCCAGGGTGGGCCTCCTCAGCCACGTGGGCCCGCGGCCCAGCTCGGCCAGGTCCAGCCGGCCAGCCCAGCACCGAACCGGCCTCCCCAGCCGCCGCCTTGGGCCGGCCCATGGGTGAGCCAGGCTCCCTTTTTTTTATTTTTGTCTGTTACTTTTCTTTTTCCTATTTTGCTAAGTCTGGAGAAAAAATGTTGCTGTGATCTGTTTTGCGCGTAGTTTTACGATAGATCTGTACCTCGGATGAACGTGCCCCCAAAACGAAAGTTGCTCAGAATTGCGTGTACTTTAATTCATCTTTTGTGAGCTTTTTCATTTGAGCTCATCTTGATTGTGTAATTGTGTGCTGAACAGGGCATCAGGCCGTTAAACTGCTACTTTTCCTGTTATTGTGCTGCTGTTATTATTTTGTTGCAACTTTGCATGATGATTGTAAGAAATCCATGAGGCCTATTGCATTGATTCCTTTTGCGTTGCGTTAAGCAATGTTTCTACTTCAGTTTCATGCTTTCACATGCCATATTTTCCTGCTGTATCATGTTTATATCTTGCTCCAAAGTAGCTATCCTGATGTTATTGTGCTGCTATTGCTGAAACTGTTATTTTGTTGCAACTTCGGATGACGATTGCTTCGCAACCGTTCATCGGAATTGAGTGATTCCAATTGCATTTTGTTAAGCATCATGTCTACTTTCATCCTATGTATTGCTATGTCATGTTGCTGCACTTTTTCATATAGATTTACCCCTGTTTATACAGCATGTGTGCATAAATTGTTTTGCTTGTATCTTTTTAACCGTAACTCCGTTTGGGGTGTTCTTTATATGTAACTTGATTAGTTTTTCGTGTTCTTTGTGTTTATGCTATTTTTTTCTGTTGTTAACCAAGATAAAATATGGTTTAGGACAGAACAGTACCAAATATTTTAATTATCGTGCGGCACTTAGTGTTATGCCATGTTTAGGTTGTGCCTCACTTAAATTGACTAGCATAGATAGTTTATTTATGCTTCACCTCTTAAAATGTTTGTGTGTATGTCATGCTTGCTTGAGTTGCCATGTTAATAACCGTTGTTTGGTCACCTGTAGCTAAGCAACTTGAACCACCGTAAACGTGCGGTATCGTCGTGTGTGACGAGTACTCCACTTAAATCGTTAGTAACCGCTCTCGACGGTAGGTGCGATGTCTCGTGTTACTTCTTGTTGATGCTTGCTCGTGTTTGCTCCGTAGTAATAGTGGTGCACCGTTGTTTGCTTTCCAGTGTTTACCGTCTTGTGTGCTTCGCGGGTACCTCTCGGAGACGATGCGAGCTTGCGATCAACTACACCTTCGGAACCCGAATGATCAACAGGCAAGGACTATACATTACTTATGATCCATTCTATTTCAACCAGCGGTTTGCATGCTAGTATAGGTTAGGCTCGATGTTTGATCCTACCACATGTTTACAGCCTCTTTCAAACCGATACAGCCATGTCCCCTCCCAGCAAACCTTGTACTGATATGTTACTATTGCTCATTGCTCAGCCCCTGCTTAGTATGCATGCTTAGGATGCTGCGATGTTACCCTGTTACTCTTTGGGTTGGGATATCACATTATTATTATATTATTGTTGATGATATGATTATTATTATAATGTTGACTATATTCGACGAAGGGTGGAAGGTCTAGGCTATCCCGCCCCGACGCTTTGTTCCATTCGAGTCACCTAGGATCCGATTTCCGGGTATTGGTTTTAAGACTGAGCGTGCCTAACCGCGTGTGGGATTTTATGGGGTCCCCTTCTCTTACCTACCTAGCTTCAAACATTTCTAGTGGTGGCCCAAGCTGATTTACCATTTGCAAACCGTGTGTGTGTCTGTTGGGTCGCTCCTGGCAGATATTATTTAAAACAACCCGGACCAGTGAGGACATAGTTCCCTTGCTGGCCCACTTTGTCCGGCTGAGGACCCGGTTTCCCAATGTGTGATTAATCGGGTATCCAAACCTGCGATAGACGGTAGAGACCAGATCGAGAGAGCGGCCGGCTCCGGAGATGGATGTCGACTCTTCGGGGGCCACCCGGATTTGTTCGTTGTTAGTTAGAGGGACCTGTCGTTTCGGATCTCTTGGTACTAAATCATAAAATGGTTGCCTATAATGGGTAGCAACTAAGAGTAATGGACGTGCGTGCGGAGCCTTGTAATGGGCAGTTGGTACACCCCTGCAGGGTTAAATATTTTCGAGAAGCCGTGTCCACGGTTATTGACGACTTGAGACCTACGTCCTGTTCATAGACAACAAAAACTGAGATAATCTTATTAGAAACTTGATCAACGTGTGTGTGCCTTGACTGCTTCTTCTTCGTCGGGATGCGAAGAGGAGGACAAGGATAGGATAGGTGTTATGTTTGCGTAGTAGGTGGATAGCAAGACTTGTTGGAGGCGATTCCTCACCGATTGCTTGGCTTCTTATCTTACTCTCTAGATCGTTAGCCACTTCATAAATGCTAGTGCGGCAGCAACCTCACCACTTACCCCTTCCTTACCGTAAACTACTAGTTGTCCTAGAATGACGAGTGATGAAGTCCTTGCTGGGTCAGTGGACCACTACAGTTGGAAGCTGAGTACCTTTGTACTCATGATACTACCCCCAAACACTTTTCAGGGTTCTGATCGACAACAGGTACGGTGATCGACGTTTCACGTGGAGACTCGACGACGACTAGTTAGGCGGATCCCGGCGGAGGGCCTGGACCCGTGTGGCTATGGGATCGATGCTTTTCTCTTTGCCAGTAGGCATTTTCTTGTAGTCTGTACTCAGACATGTACCTTCCGATGTTGTATTGTATCTGAGGCAGTTGTATGCCGATTGTATGAGATGTTGTATCCTGTATCTGTAATGTTGTGATATCATGTTGGAAATCCGGGGCATATGGCTTTGTCATATGTCGCGGTGGGACCGATATGTGCTTCGTCCCCGGATCTGGGTGGAAACACCTAGATCTGGAACAGTACCGCATATCGGGCCTTACACGCACCTAGCCCCTCCCTCGATCACAGCCTGTGGCCCCGGGCCCTCTAGGCGTCGCCCCGCCTCCGCGCTCGTCTGCAGCCAGAGGCCGCCGCCGGAAGGGACCCTGGCGCCGCCTGTGGCCCTCGCGCCATGGCTCGGGAAGACAGCGAGGCCGACCGCCCCACCCCTCCTGTAGATCGACGCCACCGCCCGCCTTGGCGTCCGTGAAGCACCCCGATGAGTGCGTCGCCTCCTGTCGCGTGCGTCCGGGTGCCCCTCACAGCCGGCAAAGGCCGGGGCCCGCCGGCGCTGGCCACGGCGAGCCGCCTCGGCGTACTCTGTCCCGCCCCTGGAGAAACAGAGGACGAGGAGAGATTGGAACAGAGGCCCGACAGGCGGGCCCCTCTCGTCAGCGGTTGTGGCCTCGGGCCCGCGAGGAGTTAAGAAAGGGTATACGCTTCCCTATGGAGAAGGCGCATTTTCTGCTGCTTAGGCCGGAGTATGCTTCTCGGAGGAGAAAGCGTATTTTCGTTTTACTGCGGCTGGAATGCGCTTTTGCTTTGGTGAAAGCGTATTTTCAGAACTGCGCGTTCTCTCTCCGGGCCGAAGCGGTTAAGGAGTGGACGTTCACCTGATAAGCACCGTTGTCCGCCTATCGAACGAACGCCCATATCTCCGCAACCGTAACTTCGATCAAGGTGATTCAAAAGCCCAGGTACACAGTTTTTCGAGCCCGTCTTGTTGGTGCAACTTTCATAATGTTTTGACATTGTGAAATTGACCCCTTTTCCCCCGGTTGCCGTTAGGCCTGGCCCGAGGATCGTCGGTCCCGTCGGATCGTTTCGGAAGGTGATCGCACGTCCGCCCGGCGTATTGTTCAAACCCCCCAGGCAAGCAAGCCATCTGATATATTCTCTGAAGCATCGTGCCGTGTGTTCTTGTGTGCTTTAAAATGTTATGTTCCTTAACTGATGAATTAAACCCTGATATGTTAATTTGACTTGACATGCTTATGCCATGCTTGCGTGATATGCTTATATTAATCATGCCATGTTCACTATGAGTAGCATGCTCGTGTTGTTTATAACATGTCTGCTTGATATAATAAGTTAGAAATGATCATGCCATGTTTACTGGTTCATATCATGCCTATGTTGTTCATGTTATGTTCATGCTATCATCCCCGTTCATGTGGATAATATCCATCTTCATTCGTATGGATCATCTGCCTTCACCATGATTATATGATATCGTGTTGTACTAGTATTGCTATGGAATGTTTTGTTGCTATGCTTGATCATATGTTTCTTAGTTAATATTGTTGATGGGATTGGACTGGAGTAACCGTTGATCAAGTGCAACCGAACCGAGCCATACTAGTGCAACAACACTCGTCTGTATGGGCAGGCCTTGGCTTGGGCTATCGTTGTGCCTTCTACGGGTATCACCAAAGAGGGGGGATTATGCACGCACGCTACCCCTGCCCGGTAGGTGGTGATAATCTCGACATCCAGAGTTATTTACCCGGGAGTCCCCGTTTGGGACAGTATTTGCCACATGGTGGCCGTTTGCCAATAGGTTGGCCGGTGTCTGGAGGACACAGGGATACCCAAGACAGTATGTCGGTGATACCGTAGGGAGGTTACGCGGTAGGCAAGTTTCGTTGGAGAAGTCCTAGCTCACTCTTGCGGAACGAGTTCCAAGGATCATGTGGGACATGTTCCGGGGTGCTGGGTGGAGGAAGAACTCCATAGTGTGGGTAAAGTGCACAAACTCTACAGAGTCACAATCTATTCGAATAGCCGCGTCCTCGGTCATGGGACATAGTTCATACTAGGTCACACTATGGTCAACACAAACCGTTATAATAATGGTGCTGAGTTGCTGGTCATGCGATGACCGGAATGATTGGGTGGTAACATAAGGACACCTAATCCGTTGAGTGGTCATGCGATGACCCGTCACTTCAAGGTGGAGTCGGTAATGACTCCGAGGTAAGCTGCATGGTCATGCGATGATCATGAGTGTTCCATGTGTTGTTTGCACTAGTCTTAATCATGGTAGAATGCTCATTTCATTATGATGATATTGATCATTCCATGTGTTGATTGTTATTGCACTAATCTTATTCATGATAATATGCTAGATTCATCATGTTAATATTTGTCACAACCCCAAGTTAGGTATGTGCTAGGAATAGCAAGTCCCTTGCATCATGTGAAAATTTCAAAAAGAAATTCAAAAATGGGGAAAAGAAAAGCCCTGAGAAATTAAATCAAATGGCCAGATAAAAATCTTTTTCCAAAAATCATTTGAGTATTTTGAAAATTCCTATAAATGATGCTGATCATTTTAATAATGGTTTGGGATCAATCCCATGCTCAAGGAATTTTCTAATTTTCAAACAATGCCTTGGAAAATTAAATAAACCCCTATTTGATTTAAAATTCAAATGTTCTGAATTTTAAAAAGTGCCAAACTTTATAAGTGGCTACTCTATTATAATATGAGGCCATATAAAAAGTTTTAGCATTTTTAAAAAAAATGCCTAGCTATTTTATTAGCTAGGTCAACCTATTTACAGAAGAAATAAAAAAGAAAAAGGAAAAACAGAGAAGGGTAAGCTTACCTTGCGCCCACAGGCGAAGGCCCAACTCCCCTAGCCGGCCCAGCCCACCCCCAGAGGCCTTGTCGTCTACCTCCCCGCAGCTCCAAGCTGCTCGGTGGAGGCAGAGTGTGGCCACGGCGCCACCTCGACGCCGAGAGGCTTCCAGCCCCCCCTGGACCTCATCTCCTCGCCTGGGAGGCCGCCTCGAAGCCCCCTTTCATTTCCCCCTCCTCTGGATCGTCTCCCCCTCTCTCCCCTCGCCGTTCCCGTGCGGCCCGAAGCTCGCCGTCGGCCACCCCACCGCGCAACCGTGGCGACCGAGCCCCTCCGCCCTCGCCATGATGTCCAGCTTGAAGCCCGACCTCGACTCCGTCTAGCCAAGCGCCTAATTGAAGCTCTCGACCCCAGCAACTGACGCCAGCACCACTGGAATCCACCATGGTCGTCGTTGCCTCCCCGTCAAATTCGCCGTCTCCGGCTCCTCCCCGACCCCTGCGACCATGCCAACGTACTCCTGGTGAGTCCCCGGTCATTTCCCCTCCGCTCCTGTGTTTCTCCCCTTCCTCTAGCTGGGGCCTCCATGGGAGCCGAGCTCCGTCGCCGCCGTGGTCGACCTAGCGCTCGCTCCCGTGCGCCTCCGTCTCCCCCAGCATGTCCATGACGCTCCTGGATCCCCCAGAGACCCAACGCACACACATACGCCTCGTCCCGTGGCCGTTTTGCAAACGCAGCTCCAAGCCGTAGCTACGGCCGCCGCCAAGCTCGTCGCCGACGTGGATTCCGTCCACCCCTATGGCGCTGCTTTGGCCAGATGGACTCGCGCTTGCGCGGGCTTCATCCTGATGGTGGCGGTGTGCCCAGAGGTGGTCGGGAACCTCTTCCGTCGAGCCCTCCGTCGTGCCCGTGGTCACCGGCGGCTCAACGCCGGCGGGCCGACGTGGCCGTGTTTAATTAACACTAACCAGCACCCTAGTGACACTGAACCGTGGGCCCAAGGCCACTAACTAACCCATGGTTAGTTTAACTAACCGGGTTTAAACCCCCCCCACTGACAGCAGGGCCCCACTCGTCAGCTGCCCCCTGACATCAGCACCGCGCCAGGCTGACGCAGTAAAGGAATTAAATCGTTTTAATTAATTCAGAAAATTCCAGAAAATAGATTAAACTTTGGAAATTCATAATTAATTCATCCTAACTCCAAATAAAGCAAATAATATGTCTAAAATTATCAGAAAAATACAAGGATTATGAATATGCAATTTGTTTTCATGTTTGAGCATTTTAAAATGGGTGAACAGTAGCAAACGTGCATATGGATCCTTTTCAAATTCAAATTTAGAGTGATTTTGCAATTGACTTTGCAACACACTTATTTTGAATGGATCCATCCACACATCAGAAGCTTTACTTCAACTATACCACATCACTTCATGATCAACATTTTCAAATGAACTTTCATGCATTCAAATGCATTTGAAATTCATCGATAAATCATCTGGAGTTTGAATTTGCATTTCAAATGCAATATACTCCTTTTAAATGGAATGCTCAACACATCAGTACCTTGAACATCACCATTACAATCTTATTCATGTGATTGTGCATTGTACATTATGTTGATCCTATGATTGTCATGTTGCTGATAGACGTGCAACCGGAATCGGAGGACACCCCCTTCGTTGAAGACACCGTTATCGAAACCTCGTCAGCAAGGCAAGCAAACCCCCATTGATCATGTCGATAAAACCCCACTTCCCTCTCATGTCTCGCTTATGCATTGTTTAGGATGATTACCATGATGCGTTTCTACCGCATAGATGAACCCGTTCCTTTGCATGACCTATCATTTTGTCACAGTAGTAAGCAAACCACAATCCTAGCAAATGTAGGAGTTGATTGATATCATGTGGCCCCTGCAAATGTTACTGCTTATTGCATGCTTAGAGTGATACCATGATGATACTGTTATGTGAGTCGGGATGGTAGTGATCATGATGTTGATGGTAGAAAAGTGTTGGTGAATCTACCCTAATACAAAGTGAACGATGAGAGGCTGTGTAGGAGTACACGGTGGGTTGTCTCGTTGAACACCGCCCTAAGTCCGAGTTCTTGTGTGGTGATCCAAGATGAAGAGTACAACCACACATTGGGCTCACTGGCCCCTCTCAGCTTACTAACTCATCCCTTTCAATGTCCAGATGTCGCAATAGTTCGGAGTTCTGGTAGGTCTGTGGCCTGGATGCTAAGTGAGAGAACGGCTCATCCGAGACCGGCTTATGCACCATGCACACATCACTTGGGTCCACTTCGGTAAACCGGCCGAATTCACGATAGTGGTAGCCAACCCAAGTAGGCGGCTTTCTCGGACTAGATCGGCTATGAGGTAACAGTTGTGGTGGCATCCTCGCTGTCATCTCTTGAACGGTGACACGCAAAAGGCGGTAACTGATGACACGTGTGTGTATCGGTACACCCCTGCAGGGTTAACAAAACTATTCAAATAGCCGCGTCCGCGGTTAAGGACTGCTTGGAAAGCTTAGCTTGATTATTAGACAACTTGAACTGGATACTCCTAAAACACACCAAGATAAGTGTGAGTGCTATGGCGTGCTTTCTCGTGGGGAAGTCGAGGAAGGCACCATAGTGGTGTAATTGGTTGGAGAAAGTAGTGGACTCGTGTACGCTTCTTATCTCAAAGTCTGGTACTCGTAGTTAAGGATTAGCCAAGTCAAAGCTGGCACTTCTGCAAGTGAAACCCCACCTCCCTTTACCTTGATACATATGCATGAGTAGTATAGTTCCTATGTAAGTCTTTCTGAGTACGATTTTGTACTCACGTTTGCTTAATCTATGTTTTAGATGAACCCACCGACCCCGATGGTGGCTTATAACCGAAGCTCGAAGAATGAAGACTCAGACCAAGACTAAGCTAGTGTAGTCCCAGTCAGACGACTGGTTCCCTCGTGGAGGGCTTGTTTTTAGATAAGGCTTCTCTAAGCCATTTGTTAAACTTGTCTGTACTCAGACCTACTTTGCTTCCGCATGTTTGTTGTAATGTTGGATCACATGCTTGTGATCTCTGTGTGCACTCTGTAAGAGTTATTAATAAATATGTATACATTGTAGAGAATTGCAATGATACCTGCTGTTCATACTAGACATGTGTGCTGCGTGTATGTTTATAACATGCATGTCTTTGTATGGGTTTTCGAGACCTTAGTTGTGATCTGGCTGGCGGTCTTTTATACACCAAGTGTCCCTTAGATGTGAGCAGCTTGGGGCATCGTGATGCGATTGTTCGTGACTCCGTCACGTGCACACTTTGATGTATGATCGAGCCCGCCCTAGACCCCGACTAAGTGATCGGGCTGGAGTAAGTCTATGTAAGGGTTATAATACAATCGATAGTATGGTTGAGGCGACTTGTCTATGAGTATGGGAGTTCACCACCCATATCATTTAGACTTGTGTGCGGACGATGAGGACCCATTTCAGTTGATCATCCGGCCTGGATGGGATGCCCCTCACGTTCGATGCTTTCCGAGAACGTTCTGTGCTTGGCCTTGTCTGCTTAGACAAGTGGGTACGGTTCTCGGCTCTCCATATGATTGTGTTGTAGCGAGGCTTGCATACGCTAACCCCGGGTCCCGACAATATTGTTCAGATTCATCATGTTAATATTGTTTAAACTGCTATGCCATGATAACTAATATACTCTAATAACTTGTGCATGCTTGAATGCCATGGATTGCTTTTCTTGGTGTATATGTTACTTGGTTTGCTTGTTTGCTAGTACATTCAAACGTACTCACATGGCTTTCATCCCTGGCTATTCGCGTAGCCAGATTTTCAGGTTCATCTAAGGATCCGTTTTCCCTAGGAGGAGTCGAGCGCTTGTGGATTGGAGCCGCTCCAAGTCCATGTTGCGTAGACAGTTTATAATGCGCTGCCCCCATCTCTGTAATGAACCATCTATGGTGGTAATATATTGATTCAAGCCACTTTGGCTTATGAATCCTTTTTCATTTGTTCCTATTGTCGGGACCCGGGGTTAGCGTATGCAAGTACAGCTACGACATAGTCATATGGAGAGCCGAGAACCGCACCCACTTGTCTAAGCAGACAAGGCCAAGGACTGAACATTCTCGGAAAGCATCGTACGTGAGGGGCATCCCATCCAGGACGGATGATCAACTGAGATGGGTCCTCATCGTCCGCACACAAGTCAAAGGATATGGGTGGTGAACTCCCATATTCAAAGACAAGTCGCCTCAACCATACTACCGACTATCTCAAAACTCTTACATAGACTTACTCCAGCCCGATCACTTAGTCGGGGTCTAGGGCGGGCTCGATCATACCACAAAGTGTGCACGAGACGGAGTCTCGAGCAATCGCATCGCGATGCCCCAAGCTGCGCACATCTAAGGGCCACTTGGTGTATGAAAGACCGCCAGCCAGAACACAACTAAGGTCTCGAAAACCCATACAAAGACATGCATGTTATAAACATACACGCAACACACATGCCTTGTATGAACAGCAGGTACCATTGCAATTCTCTACAAAGTGTACATTTTATTTATAACTGAAAGCTCAAGAATGATCAGAGGGGGAGGGGGTGAATGATCACTTCTAAAAATTCTAAGGAACTTAGAAGGAAATCATGCAAACATCATAGGACTAAAGACATCTCGAAGGAAATACAGTATCGAAAGTAATGCAAGGCTCGAAAGGATTGGGAGCGAAGGAAAACATCGAAGACAAATAGGCTACGAGTAAATACTTGAAGTAAATGCTAGAAGGAAAACGAGCCTGACACAGCGATGTTTGGTAAACCAGTTCACACTCTGCAAAGTGCTACGTCTGGTTGGAGGGACTGGTGATTGAACACCTGGAGCAAAACTCTCTCCGTCCTAATCTCCACTGCAACAAACTCCTCGAGCTTGTCCAGTTTTCACTCGTGGTAGATGATTCAGGACATCTCCGAGACCTTTACAAACTTCCTTCAGCAGTGACAATTACTCTTCGACTGCTTGACAGGCGACGCCTAACCGTCTAGGAGACTTGCAGTTCTCCAAGATAAAAGGATCTACTAATATCAACCTAAGTCTCCATGAATTGCTCAACTCAGTTCAGACTTGGGTGTAGGTTTTCTCTCGATGAATCTCTTTGGGATGCTCTCAGACTTCTGTCTTAAAATCTTCAGTGGAGCAGCCAACCCGAACTGGCGGGTGGGTGCGGGGTATTTATAGTTGGCGATCCCGATGGGTAAAATGACTGAAGTGACCCGATGCAACCGCTTGACGCGTGTCCACAACGGTCGGATTCCAATCACTGCGCAACTTTACTTGAGGAACAAGTAAGCTGACTCACCGAACGAGTTCTCTCTCGAAGGCACGAAGTGCAATGACTTTGCCTTCGAGCTATTCGCTCGACTCGGTGAGATTTCTCTCGGTAGGCTTTTGTGGGTTTTGGTTGAGCAGAGCAAATTCACTTCGACAAAGATCTCAACTAGCAAACCCCTCTTAATAGTACGGTTTTTCCTACGACTCAAGAAATAAAGAGAAACTAGCAAAAAGACTACGTCTTCGACCAGCTTCAGCTTTCTCCTCGTTGCGCTTTTGCTCGAGAGAAACATCTTCTTCGACGACAATTTTAGGGGTCGTCTTCCTTCAAAGGCTTCGGTAGATGACTGCAGCTTTACTGCAGTGAGTTGTCCTTCGACCTTCTACTTGCAAACTCCATTCTTTCGGAACCTAAGTATCTGTTTATACTCGAAAACAATATTAGTTCCACTTCTGCTTTGTCCAACAATGTCCAAAACCTTCGGGGGCAAAACTTGCTCTTACAATCTCCCCCTTTTTGGACGATTGTTGACAAAACAGGCATCGATAAATAATTTTTAAAAAGTTTGAGTTTTCGATGATAAACCAGTGCTGAGATCGATGAAGTACTCCCCCTAGATGTATGCACGGAAGATAAAGATTTCCTGTGAAGTGCATATTTGACAAGTAGTGTCGAGGGAATAACATAAATAGTCTTAGCGAGAGAAATTGCATTCCAGATAGTATCCAATGTGAAGTATGCAATTTCCTCGAATGACCTGTGAACTTATATGAAAGATAACTTCCTGCAAAAATGGTTAAGTATAGCAAGCAGCAGATAGATATCTTACGAAAAGAGTAGCAGTTCACAGTCCTACTTAGAGTTAGTTACAACCAGATCGAATGTGAATCGAAAGTTTGTTGAAACTACTCAGAAACCTCAAAAAGAAGAGTTTATCGAATGGAATGCAAAACCCTTAACCCCGTAGGCAAACTAATTTCTTCGATGCCACTACATCTCCCCCTTTTTGTCACAACGTACAAAAAGATCGAGAGAATAGGGTCGAAAGAAATCCCTACTCGCGATGCTGGCTCTGGCGACGACGAGAAGATTCGGCGAGCGTTGGAGCACGACGAATTGGACGAGCGCCTGGAGGTGTAATCTTCGTGCGGAATGAATGTTGATCTCCTGAAGATTCCAGCTGCGATTCCGGCGGGGTCCTGGGGCTTCGAGGAAGTGGCGAGGGAACTCTGGGTTGACGTTGAGGGGCTTCTTCTTCTTGCTCGGAGTCAGAGGATAAATTGTCCAAAGTGATATGATAATAATCATCGACACTTAGCACATCTCTGTTCTTCGGTAGGCGAGGGATACTGGGATCCGGTCGATCTACTCGATCATCATTGGTCCAATTCCTGTTCAGATGGGGAGGATATTCTTCGAACCCGCAACGTTGAAGTTGACCGAGGGAATTGAACTTCCGAAGACCTTTCCAATCACGGCGAAGGCATTCACACAGCATCTGATTGTTGTTCATGGTAATGTTATGCAAGTGATTGATCTCATCCATCAGAGCTTGCTTCTGAATAAAATCTTGATCAATGTGATGTTGAAGCATTTGCTGAGATCGAAGAGAAACTTCCATATGATGCACTGGCTTGATAAACTTCGAGCGAATATTGCGCTCAGTTAAGTGGGCGCAGATGCCAGTGTGCTCAGCAAAAGGGTCGTTGGGTCGAGCAACAACCTGCAATACTTCACGAACTGGAGGAGTGAAAATCTTCGGGAAAATGGATACGGGGAATGGCACGTCCCGAGAGTAATTGCAGATTGCCATCAGCCATGGTGCATATGGTTTGTGGGAATTGTGGTCATCAGCACAAGACACCAAAGTTCTGAGGAAGTAGTCTTCAAAGTCGAAGGGATGACCGTGGACTAGCTTCAACAGAGCAAGTTGCACATCATTTGGAATTGGAAAATTATCGTGCACATCAAGCATTGGCATCAAAGTCTTCGAGAGAATATAAAACCATGCCTTTGCTTCAAATACCAAGTGTCTTGGCTTCGGCTCAGTGGGGTAGTGATCTCCTACGACTTCTGGATCCATCAGCGTAGAGAATTCAGCAGGAGTTGCAACAGGTAAGTCATGAAGTTTGTGAGGTAATCCTTCGAACCGAGGTAAATTGATTATGGCCAAAAAGTGATCGACAGTCATATGAAAAACTTGGCCTTGAATCATATAGTCAAACTTCCATGTCTTCGAGTTCTCAGGATCTCCAGAGACATAAAGTGTTGCATAAAACTGTTTGATAAGCTCGGGATTGTAACCACAATCGAGAGCAAACATCTTGTGAGCATGCAGGCTATCAATCGTCTCGGCAATGTTCTCAAAACAAGTAGTGGAGTACACCAAAGGCATATCAAGATATTGATGCTGGAAAACTCTTGCCTTGTTGTACAACACACGAGTATAATAGATAGCTTGCTCTTGGGTCCAAAACCGAAGAGAATAAGCACTTCTGGGCTTCTCGTAGGGATTGGTACCGAAGAAAAATGGCTTATGTTCGCGCCTTTTGAAGATGGGACCTCCACGAGGGACATCTGAGCGGAACAAAGGCAGCATTTCTCTCGGATGAGCAGAGTGAAGCAGCTCATCAATGGGAAAAACCTCAGCAGCATTATCTGGCATCTGGAACTCTGGTTCAGCAGGTCGAGAGATAGATGATGGAATGTTGACAAAATCCTGAGCCGGAGTGACTGCAGGAGCATTCTCCTCGGCCTGAGCTACGACGGCATCTCCTTCGTCGGTTTGAGCATTTTGTGCGGCCTCTTCAATTTCCATGGCCTCCAAGTCTTCATCAAATTGAGCAAACGCATCAACCATTTCTTCGTTCGAAGAACTGGATGAGGAGGATGAAGAATTATTACTTGAACTGTCATTTCCAGAACTATTGCTTACGACAGAATCTCGTCGAGAGGAAACTGTCGTGATGTCAACATCAACATCTTCTCCTTCAGGCATAGTCCGGGAAGAAGAGTAATCTTTCTGGACTTGAATTTCTTGCTCGACACGAGCAACTTGCTCGGTCTCTGCATGAGCTTGGATCTCAGTGGCGGGAGTGGTCGATGGAATGACATGAGGTGGAGATGGTGGGTTTGGAGGTGGTGGCGAGGCTTTTGGTGGTGAGGCTTTTGGTGGTGAGGCTTTTGGTGGTGAGGGTTGACGGGGTGGAGATGAAGGTGGAGGTGGAGGTGATTGTTGTCGGGGTGGAGGTGTTTGTTGTCGGGGTGGAGGTGTAGCTTGACGAGGGGGTGGAGTTGTTTGTCGAGGCGGTGAACTTGTTTGGCGAGGTGGTGGAGTTTTCTTACGGGGAGGAGTGGGTTGCTTGGTGGGGTTTGGTTCAGTTTCTTGTCGTTCTGTGGGAGCAACGACCTCGGTGGACTTGGCCTTCTTTGCATTCTTCTCGATCTCTAGCATCCCACGCTCAGAGGTTGGGACAGCAGACTTTCTCTTTCGAGATTGTCTTTGGAACAGAGCATCATTATGCTCTTTGCAAACAGCAGACACAACTTGTTTTACCTTGTCAAACACAACAGTTAAATTTTCTTTCTGAGTCCTCCTGGAAGCTTCAGCAGATGCAATCTTGGACTTGAAAAAATTTCGGGACTCAATGTCCTCGGTTTCCTCTTGGAGTTGCCTGGTGTAAAACCTGACTTGCTCCTTATCCTTTCGATCCTGGGTGATGTAGCCTTCCCAGCGTATCATGTATCGAGAAACATGCTCTTGGATTTCAGCAGGAACATCATCCTCGGCAGTGACTTTGCTCGGTGTAGTAGCCATCTTCCAGAGAATGTGAGAAATGTGTGCAGCATCCCAAGGAGCATTTGCATTAGATTCTCCTTCGTTGGAACTTTCTTCATCGGCACGAGGGCCGGAAACAGCAGGTGCAACAGGGGCAGGAGCTGGTGCAGCTCGAGGAACTGGAGCAGCTTGAGCCTTCTGTCTTGCCTCCTCGGCTTTCTTTTCGGCTCCCTTGGTGGCTTTGGCAGCAGCAATGGGTTTTGAGACCACTGCTTTATCCTTCGAGGCACTAGGTGCTATGACCTTTTCTTTCGTGACTGTGGGAGTCACAACTTTCTCGGTGACCTTTTCTTTCGGGTCACGAGGGATAGTGCCTGCAGAAACCTGTTGTCGATATTTTTCACTGACCAAGTGAAGAATGCCCAGTTGTTGAGCAACCAGAGCCTTTTTATGCTCGGGCTGACTGTGAAAGTTCAGGAGCTTGGCATTAATCAATTCTTTCTCTTCTTGTTCCTTTTGCTTGGCCAGCCTTTCCTTTCGCTGAATAAGCGTTTCATCATCTTCACCAACTTGAGCTTGCTTTCCCTTCGATGGAGCCGAAGGTTTTGGTTGGCGAGCAAGAACAGGTGGAGCAGATGAAATAGGTGGTTCTGTGACCAAGTTGGTCAAGTCAATATTTCCTCGAGGAGCCTGTGGAGCTGGCTCCTGGATCCTTATGCCTTTACTGCTTGGCTTTTTCTTCAGAGGTAAGTCCTCGACATCAGCCTCTGTACCAGGGTCTTGATCATCTGAATTAACTTCTCCTTCGGAGCTTGCATCAGGAGGTGAAACTATTACAACCTTTTTCTGTCTCCTGGCAGACTTCTTGCCACCTTTCGGTTTGGCGCTAGGGCCAACTTCTTCGGCAGCTTTAGCAGCAGCTGCTTCCTTTCGTGCCTTAGCTTCTCTTCTCTTTTGTGCTCGAGCTTCACGTGCTTCAACGAGCTCTTTAAAATCATCAGGTGTTTTGAGGGCAGAAGGGTGAGCATCAGCTGGAGGAGGTGGTCGATTAAATTTCATCCACTTTGGCCTTAGAGCTTTGACATCAACCCAAGGATTCTTCATAGCAAACAGCCTCTCCCAACGAGGAATAAGAGACTTGTATTCATACCAACGAAGAGCTTGAAGTCTCCGAATCTCTTGCAGACGATTCTCTCTTGTACGATCATCCTTAGATCCTGGCGGCGTTCTCAAATTCTTCTCAATGATCACTTCCTCAGACAAACCTTCAGAGTTATTGGTGATTCTTGTTCGGCCTCCCACACACTTGGGAACTCTAATATTTCCTTCGTTATCAGCCATTTTCCTGCGAAAAAGAAAGATACGAGGGAATATAGGAAAGTTGTGAACAAGTACCAACAATTTCGAGGAAAAACATTTTGAAAGCAGCAATCTTTTCGAGAGATTTGTATTATCGCAAGATTTCATGAAAGTGCTAGGCTAGATTTTCATCGGGTGGAAATCTAACGAATAACTTCTATGAATAAATCGCACAAGATTAAATCTATCGAAACGATACTGTAGGATTTGCCTAAGTGAGAGAATCCGAGGGATTTCTTACCAAGGACAGATGGGGAATCGACAGAAAAACTAGAAACAGATTTCCCAAGTTTCAAAGATCCAAACGGATAAAACAGACCTAAAAGAAATCACGAAAAAAAAAATCAACACAAAAGCTGGAAACGATGAACAGAACGAGATTGAATCGACTCCAGAGCCACACATACCCTAACTTGGTGATGTGAGGCGACTACGGCGACGCGGATGATGATCTTCGTCGACGGGAATGCCTCCGGCGGCTTCCTTCCGGCAGTTAAGCGGCGAGGGAGTCGACGGCGACGAGACAACACGGCGGCGTGCGAGAGAGAGAGCTTCTGGAGGCGAAGAGACGAAGTCGAAGGAATAGCAATGTCTAAGCCGGTGGGGTGGATCAGTATTTATAAGGGGAGGTCTGACAGAGCTGTCAAATCTCATCCAACGGCGCAGATTTCGCGTCTCTCCGCATTCAACGGACGGATTTTGTGGCGGTAATCGCGGGAAATCCCAACGAACCGAAAGATAGTTGCTCCACGTCCGAGACCAAACTCATCGAACATCGAGTATAAAAGTAGATAAAACATCGATAGATTTTCCTTCGGAATCAATGACATTCGAAGGGAATCTTGATCGAGTACAATATATACATGTTCACGAGAGAAAAGCACAGATGGGGTAGGAATAGAATAGAGGGAAAACAGGGTCCGATACTTAGTCAATCCGAGGTTAAAAACAGCGATAAAAGCTCGGAGTGATAAGTGTATAGGACAACACCAAACGAACAAAGTAAACGAAAAAGAAATACGACAGAAAATTAACGAAAGTAAACTACAATAATAAGGTATTATACATAGTACCGATAGTTATGATCTTACTGCACATTGTGTGAGTCCAAGATGTTCAACTCACACCTCAGTGTACAGAACCTCTTTTCATCCAAGGGCTTTGTGAATATATCAGCCAATTGTTCTTCGGTGCGAACATGACTGATAACAATATCTTCTCGCTGAACATGATCTCGAAGAAAATGATGACGAATATCAATATGCTTCGTTCGAGAGTGTTGCACTGGATTATGAGAAATTTTGATTGCACTCTCGTTATCACAAAGCAATGGAATTTTCTTCACAAGAATACCATAATCTTTCAGCGTTTGCTTGAGCCACAGAATCTGAGTACAGCATGAACCGGCAGCAATATACTCGGCTTCAGCCGTAGAGATAGATACACAATTCTGTTTCTTCGAGGCCCAACAGACAAGAGATCTACCGAGAAAATGACATGTGCCTGAGGTAGATTTCCTGTCGACTCGATCACCAGCCCAGTCAAAATCTGAATAACCAACGAGATCAAACTGGGCACCCTTGGGATACCAAAGACCCAAGGTTGGTGTGTGTGCCAGATATCGAAGGATTCGCTTGACAGCAATATGATGAGATTCCTTCGGATTTGCCTGAAAACGAGCACACATACATACTGATAGCATAATGTCAGGTCTAGATGCACAAAGGTAAAGAAGCGAACCAATCATCGAGCGATATTTCTTCTGATCGAAATGTTTTCCCTTCTCATCTGCATCTAGATGAACATTCGTAGGCATTGGAGTCTTGATAGTTTTGCAACTGACTAGATCAAACTTCTTCAGGCAATCTCTGAGATACTTCTCTTGAGAAATGAAAGTACCATTCTTCTGTTGACGGATTTGAAGCCCGAGAAAGAACTTCAATTCACCCATCATAGACATTTCATATTTCTTCGACATCATAAGAGCAAATTCTTCGCTAATATCAGGGTTAGTACAGCCAAAGATAATGTCATCGACATAAATTTGACACACAAAAAGATCATTTTTGTATGCACGAGTAAAAAGAGTCGGATCAGTTGTTCCTGGTTTGAAGCCCTTCTTAAGAAGAAAATCCGTCAGCGTTTCATACCAAGCACGAGGTGCTTGCTTTAACCCATATAGGGCCTTGTGCAATCTGTACACCTTATCAGGATTCTTCGGGTCTTCAAAACCTGGTGGCTGCATAACATACACTTCTTCTTCGATCTCACCATTAAGAAATGCACTTTTGACATCCATTTGATATAGTAGAATACCATTGTAATTGGCAAAAGCAAGCATGACACGAATGGATTCAAGTCGAGCAACTGGGGCATAAGTCTCACCAAAATCAATACCTTCGATTTGAGTGTAGCCTTGTGCAACCAGTCGAGCTTTATTCCTTACCACTATGCCATCTTCATCTTGCTTGTTGCGAAAAATCCACTTCGTACCAATGATATTATGCTTCGTGGAATCAGGTCTATCGACAAGGGACCAGACTTTATTTCTCTCGAACTGGTTAAGTTCTTCGAGCATAGCAGTCATCCAGTCTGAGTCTCTCATGGCTTCATCAAATTTTGAAGGTTCTAGCATGGATACAAACGAGAAATTTCCACAGAAGTTAGCTAATCGAGTACGAGAACGAATGGTGGGACGACCTGGTAAACGAATCTCTTCGAGAATTGAGTCGACATTCACTCTTCTTCGAACACGAGGAAAAGTTTCTTCATTTTGTGGATCAGGTTGATCTTCGGGATCAGCTTGTCCTTCGGGATCAACATATTCTTCGTTTATGCGTTCTCCTTCGACCTGTGCATCAATTTCTTCAGGATGTTGATCTCCAGTGCCCCGGGCTATGTGTGGGAACATTGGACCATCATCATCCCTGTTGGCTTGTTGAGCATTTCCTTCGACAGGCCGAATATTTCCAATAGCCATGTACCTGATAACTTCATCCAAAGGAGGTTCATCCAGGTTAAGAGGTATTTGCTCCTTTTGAGAGCCGTTAGTTTCATCAAATCGAACATTTACAGTTTCTACAACTTTGCCAAGATGTGAGTTGTAAACTTTGTAAGTGTGAGAATTTGAACCATAACCTAGAAGAAAACCTTCGTGTGTCTTTGGGGCAAACTTGGAGCTGTGATTCATGTCTCTGATATAACATGGAGCACCAAAAACCCTGAGATAAGACACATTTGGCTTTTTACCAGTAACGAGTTCATGTGAAGTTTTCTTCAGAAACTTATGCAGATAAACCTTGTTGATGATATGACATGCAGTGTTGATAGCTTCGGCCCAGAACCTGATAGGAGTCTTGTATTCAGCAAGCATTGTTCTGGCCATTTCAATAAGTGTTCGATTCTTTCTCTCGACCACACCATTTTGTTGCGGTGTATATGCAGCCGAGAATTCATGAGTAAATCCATATTCATCAAGAAAATCTTCGATATGAGTATTTTTGAATTCTGTACCATTATCACTTCTGATATGCTTGAGAGATAATTCATATTCAGTTTGAGCTCTTTTTGCGAAAGTTTTGAAAATTTCAACAACCTTGCTCTTGTCATCTAGAAAGAAAACCCAGGTATATCGAGAGAAATCATCAACAATAACCAGACCATACTTGTTACCTCCAAGACTAGCATAATTTTGAGGACCGAATAAATCCATATGAAGTAATTCAAGAGGACGAGTAGTAGTCATGACGGTTTTTGCTGAGTGATGTTTCTTGGCAATCTTTTCTGCTTCACAGGCACTGCATAGGCGATCTTTATCAAATTTTACATTATCAATTCCAACGATGTTCTTCTTCGAGATAAGAGTTTGAAGATTTTTCATTCCTGCATGACCAAGTCTTCGGTGCCATAACCAACCAGAAGTGGCTTTGGCCATTAAACATGTGGACACAGCAGGTCCCGAAGAAAAATCAACGACGTAAAGATCACCCTTGCGATATCCTTCGAACACGAAGGAATAATCATCCTGTGAAAAGACAACACAACGAGACGCAGAAAACAGTACAAGCATACCCATATCACAAAGTTTCGATATAGACATAAGATTATATCCTAGAGATTGTACAAGGAAAACCTTATCAATGTGCTTGTCTTTCGATATAGCAACTTTACCCAAACCAAGTACTTTCCCTTTGTTGTTGTCACCGAAGGTAATATATTTCTGTGAAGATTCAGACAGTTTTTCTTCGGTGAACAAATCTTTGTCTCCGGTCATATGATTTGTACATCCACTATCCATGACCCATTCGGATCCACCGGAGACATAGCCCTGCAGAAGAATTAGTTCTTCTTAACCACCCACAAACGAGCAGGTGACTTAGAAGGCATGGTAGAGCTAGATGGATCAGCAATATTATATCGAACAGGATTGCATTGTCGATCAGGACCATCAAGCACACCATAAATATAATTCCTCGATGAGGGGTTAGAGTAACGATGGGTAATGGCAATTTTGGTACGATTGTCACGATGACGATAAACAGTTCTATCTATACGATAGTAATCCTTCTGGGGAACATTTGAAGCAGGCACCAAGGGTTCATTTCTATCCTCGAGAGAATAGTAGTGATTAGGTGGTACCGAGGATTTTCCCTGCATAGAATGGTTAGGGGGCAGTTTTTCTACGAGAGATTTGCGAACCCAAATCTGTCGCTTATAAAAGCCATTCTTTGGAGGAGTACCAACGAATTCAGCTGACACCTTTCCTTCCTGATCTTTAACAAGCTTGTAGTCAGAATCAAGTGATTCATCAACAATAGCTTTGTCAATTTTGCAACTGAAACCTGAAAGGTTAGCAATATCAATGGGCTTTTCTTTCGCAAGAACCCAGACAGTTTTAGGATACTGTTCGGGTTTCCAGTAGGTTCCATCAGGATTGATTTTCCTTTCGAAGCCAACTCCTTCGTTTCGAGGATTCCTGTGAAGAAGAGCCTTTCGAAGGATATCACACAGATAGTGGTGTCCCTGCACACTTTTGAACATGACTGTTTCAAACAAATTTCTCAACCTGAGGAGTTCCTCGGTAATGGTTTCCTCGTCAGAGGGGTTAGTATCATCAATAACAATAGGTTGCTTTCCTTTCGATCTCTCATAAATAGAATCAATTTTACTTCGTTCCAAACAAGTCAAGCAAGGTGAAACAGATTCATTTTTATCTTCTGAGCCCTGCTGAGCCATGAGAGTGAGGTTTACACTTTCCAACTCTTCATTAGCCTCTCTCAGTTTCTCGAGAGCCATTTTCCTTTGAAGGAATTCGTAGTTCAGCTTCTCGTAGTCCACTGAGAGAAGTTCATGACGAGAGGAAAGTTCATCATACTTTTCTTTCAGAGCAACATTCTCATTTGTCAAAGTTTGACCCTTCTCAATCTCATCGATCAACAAGGTCTCAGATTTTTGAATGGTTTCACTTAGAGAATCTAGCTCATCTTGTTGGATAGAAGCAATTTTAGCAAGTTTAGCATAGCTTATCCTAGAGTCACTTTCATAAGAAGATCCATCAGAAGTATCGTAGGATTTCTTAGATGAGTGTACCTTAGCCTTGGCCATGAAGCAGTAAGCTGGAGATTCATCTTCACTGCTCTGGTTGGAGAAGAATGAACTTGAATTCTTGTTCGAGGCGAATGCTATCCCAGCAACACCATCAGATTCAGAACCAGAACCTGATCTTGACTTTGATCCTGCTTCAGAACCGGATGCTTCTTCTTCAGAGTTCATCTCTTTACCCAGATAGGCTTTGGCTCGGTGCGAATTCTTTCGACGAGAGGAATGAGATTTTGATGAAGAACCCTCTCGATGCTTGTGATACTTCTTTTTCTTGTCATCATCGGAACCATCTTTCTTGTCTTTTCTGGACCTTGAATCATATCTCTTCGAATCGTGATTTTTGCTCGATCTGTAAGACTTGCTCGAAGAGCTGCTGTGAGAGTGCTTTGATTTATGTTCAATTTCCCAGAGAGGACAATCAGCGATGAAGTGACCTGGCTTCTTGCACTTGTAACAACAGTTATCTTTCGCAGATGAGTTTTTGGATGATGACCGATGCTGAGATGAATTGCTAGAATGTCTTGAAGAATAGTTTTTCTTCGGTGAAGAGGAGTTCCTTCTCTGAAAGCGATTGAATCTTCTCATTATCAGTGCAAGATCTTTCCCAATGTTCTCGGGGTCATCAGAGGCACCATCATATTCACAACTGGCTTCAGGAGAGGAGTGATGTGAAGCTCTGGCCTTGAGTGCATGAGATTTCTTTCGACTCCCATTGACATCACGCTTCTCATCTTCTTCCATCTCGAAAGTATTAAGCCTTTCAAGAATATCAGCGGCAACCATATCCTTGAAATCAGTTCTTTCCTTAATCATCAACACAATAATCCGATTGGTAATGTCATCTGCACCGAGGGAAATCAGTTCATTTGACAGAGCAGTGAGTCTGCTGTATATGGAACAAACTTTTTCTCCCTCGTGCCTATTGAAACGATAGAACTTGCTTCGAAGGGTGTCAATACGAGCATCTTTCTGAGTATAGACACCTTCCCCAATCTTCTCGAGATAATCCCAAACACCTTTGGCCGAAGGAATATTCTTGACCTCATGATATTTTTCAGGAATCAGATGATTTGTGATGAATACCCAGACTTCAGCATCAAGGGACAACTTCTTAGCCTCTTCAGGAGTGATGGCATTAGTGTCCTCGACAGTTACACCATTCTTGACAACTTCCCAAGCGGCAGAGTTGATAGCCATGATATTCCTCTTCATTTTGTCCTTCCAATAGGGATAGTCCTTCCCATTGAATATCGGGATCGGTTCCCCCGAGCGAACAGCTGCAAACGACATTCTTGACAACACTCCAGGTTGTTAGACCAAAATACGCAGAGCGTAGGCAGTGCCTAGCTCTGATACCAATTGAAAGCTCAAGAATGATCAGAGGGGGAGGGGGTGAATGATCACTTATAAAAATTCTAAGGAACTTAGAAGGAAATCATGCAAACATCGTAGGACTAAAGACATCTCGAAGGAAATACAGTATCGAAAGTAATGCAAGGCTCGAAAGGATTGGGAGCGAAGGAAAACATCGAAGACAAATAGGCTACGAGTAAATACTTGAAGTAAATGCTAGAAGGAAAACGAGCCTGACACAGCGATGTTTGGTAAACCAGTTCACACTCTGCAAAGTGCTACGTCTGGTTGGAGGGACTGGTGATTGAACACCTGGAGAAAAACTCTCTCCGTCCTAATCTCCACTGCAACAAACTCCTCGAGCTTGTCCAGTTTTCACTCGTGGTAGATGATTCAGGACATCTCCGAGACCTTTACAAACTTCCTTCAGCAGTGACAATTACTCTTCGACTGCTTGACAGGCGACGCCTAACCGTCTAGGAGACGTGCAGTTCTCCAAGATAAAAGGATCGACTAATATCAACCTAAGTCTCCATGAATTGCTCAACTCAGTTCAGACTTGGGTGTAGGTTTTCTCTCGATGAATCTCTTTGGGATGCTCTCAGACTTCTGTCTTAAAATCTTCAGTGGAGCAGCCAACCCGAACTGGCGGGTGGGTGCGGGGTATTTATAGTTGGCGATCCCGATGGGTAAAATGACTGAAGTGACCCGATGCAACCGCTTGACGCGTGTCCACAACGGTCGGATTCCAATCACTGCGCAACTTTACTTGAGGAACAAGTAAGCTGACTCACCGAACGAGTTCTCTCTCGAAGGCACGAAGTGCAATGACTTTGCCTTCGAGCTATTCGCTCGACTCGGTGAGATTTCTCTCGGTAGGATTTTGTGGGTTTTGGTTGAGCAGAGCAAATTCACTTCGACAAAGATCTCAACTAGCAAACCCCTCTTAATAGTACGGTTTTTCCTACGACTCAAGAAATAAAGAGAAACTAGCAAAAAGACTACGTCTTCGACCAGCTTCAGCTTTCTCCTCGTTGCGCTTTTGCTCGAGAGAAACATCTTCTTCGACGACATTTTTAGGGGTCGTCTTCCTTCAAAGGCTTCGGTAGATGACTGCAGCTTTACTGCAGTGAGTTGTCCTTCGACCTTTTACTGCAGTATCTGTTTATACTCGAAAACAATATTAGTTCCACTTCTGCTTTGTCCAACAATGTCCAAAACCTTCGGGGGCAAAACTTGCTCTTACAATAACTCTTATAGAGTGCACACAGAGATCACATACATGTGATCCAACATTACAACACAGGCGGAAGCAAATTATGTCTGAGTACAGACAAGTTTAACAAATGGCTTAAGAAGCCTTATTTAAACACAAAGCCCTCCACGAGGGAACCAGTCGTCTGACTAGGACTAGACTAGTTGGTCTTCAGTCGTCCAGCTCGATGAAGAAGCCACCTTCGGGGTCAGTGGCATCATCTAAAACATAGATTAAGAAAACGTGAGTACAAAGTCGTACTCAGCAAGACTTACATAGGAGCTATACTACTCATGCATACGTATCAAGGTAAAGTGAGGTGGGGTTCACTTGCAGAAGTGCCAGCTTTGACTTGGCTAATCCTGAACTACGAGTACCAGACTTTGAGGTAAGAAGCGTACACGAGTCCACTACTTTCTCCAACCAATACACCACTATGGTGCCTTCCTCGACTTCCCCACGAAGAAGAACGCCATAGCACTCACACTTATCTTGGTGTGTTTTAGAAGTATCCGGTTCAAGTTATCTAATAATCAAGCTGAGCTTTCCAAGCAGTCCATAACCGCGGACGCGGCTATTCAAATAGTTTTGTTAACCTTGCAAGGGTGTACCGCTACACACACATGACCATCATTTACCGCCTTTGATCTCGACACCATTCAAGGGGTGCCAGCGAGGATGCTCACCACAACTGTTACCTCATAGCCGATCTAGTCCGAGAAAGCCGCCTACTTGGGTTGGTTACCACAATCGTGAACCCGGTCGGTTTACCGAAGTGGACCCAAGTGATGTGTGCGTGGTGCATAAGCCGGTCTCGGATGAGCCGTTCTCTCACTTAGCAGCCAGGCCACAGACCTACCAGAACTCCGAACTATTGCGACATCTGGACATCGAAAGGGATGAGTTAGTAAGTTGAGAGGGGTTAGTGAGCCCAATGTGTGGTTGTACTCTTCATCTTGGATCACCACACAAGAACTCGTACTAGGGCGGTGTTCAACGAGACAACCCACCGTGTACTCCTACACAGCCTCTCATCGTTCACCTTGTATTAGGGTCGATTCACCAACACTTTTCTACCATCATCAACGTGATCATTCCCATCCCGACTCACATCACAGTAACAACATGGTATCATACTAAGCATGCAATAAGCAGTAACATTGCAGGGGCCACATGATATCAAACAACTCCTACATTTGCTAGGATTGTGGTTTGCCTACTACTGTGACAAAAAGATAGGTCATGCAAAGGAATGGGTTCATCTATGCGGTAGAAACGAAGCATGGTGATCATCCTAAACAATGCATAAGCGAGACATGAGAGGGAAGTGGGATTTTATCGACATGATCAATGGGGGTTTGCTTGCCTTGCTGACGAGGTTCGGGTTCGGGGTCTTCAACGAAGGTTGCAACCTCTTGCTCCGGTTCCACCTCTACTCGACAAACAAAGCACGAAGTAGCAATCAATATGAATGCAATGCTCAAGCACATGAATGAATGTTGAAACTTGAAGTATAAGTTTTGATGTGTGAGGCAATTCCATTTAAGTGGAGTACATTGCATTTGAAATGCAAATTCAAACTCCACATTTGAATTCAACATTAATCAAGTTGTATGTGATATAGTTTGATCATTTTGAAACAACTTCAAATGTGTATGATATGCCTCTGATGTGGGATTGAAATGTAGCATGTTGCCATGGTTCAAGTTGCAAAAAAAATATTTGATTTGAATTTGATTTAACTCCATTTAAATCAAATAGCAAATGCTACTGATCACATTTTAAATTCAACTCAAACAGAGTTGAAAGTTGCATATTTGGAAAGATAATTTTCTCCTGATCATTTTTCATATATTATTTGTCCAATTTGGAGTTAATATGAATTTTCTATGAATTTCCAAAGTTTGGGGTATTTTCTGGATTTTCTGGAATTCTTTTAATTCAAATTGATTTTCTGGAAATTCATAAAATGATTTATTGCGTCAGCTGACATGTGGGTCCAGGGTGTCAGTGACTAGATTAACTTAACCCGTGGGTTAAATTAATCCAGTGGCTTAATTAAGCCACTGGGTCCACTGGTCAGTGACCCAGGGGGTCATTAGTCGAATAATTAACAGGGGGGGTTTGGCTAACTCGTCGGCGGCTAAACGCCGGCGACTGGACCGCGGCGGCGCTGCACGTTCTTCCTCTCCTGGCCTCCATTCTCTGCGCTGATACCACCGTTCGAAAGCCCGTGATGAGCCGCGTTGAAAGCACCACTTGTACATCACCGGGGAGGTCACGTCCGTCGACTGCTTCGATCTTAGCGGCGGCCGGAGCCACGGCTTAGAGTAAAACTTGCAAAACGGCCACGGGGAGAAGCAGGCATGGTCGCGTTGGGTTGCTGGGGACTCCAGGAGTACTACGGACGCACTGGCGAGGACGGAAGCGCACGGGAGCGAGCGCATGGTCAACCTCGGCGGCAACCGTGCTCGGCTTCCATGGCGGATCCGGCTAGAGTGAGTAATCCAGGGGGAGAAGAGAGGGGTTTCGAACCCGAGCTCACCAGGAACTCAGTAGAGGTGGTGGCGAAGGCTGGGGTGGCTCAACGGCGACGGAATTGACGGAGTCGTGCGGCGGCCGTAGACGAAGACGACGATGCGATTCAGCAGTTCCAGGGGGCTTCAGCTCCTCCTACTCCGCTCGAAGACGAAGACGACTGCGGCGAAGACGATGGACAAGCTCCGGGGGCTCCTCGGCGTCAATGGCTACGCGGGGCTCGACGGTGCTCCGGCGTGCTCTTCGGGCGGTGATGAATCGGGCGAGAGAGGAAGGGAGGGAGCTCGTGGAGGGGGGGGGGAATGGACGCACGGGGTCTCCAGCGTCTCCGTGGCGTCGCTAGAAGGCACGGGAGGGGCAGGTGTCATCTAGTGCGGCGGCGACGTGCCCAGCTAGCTCGGTGGCATTCCACCGAGCAGCTTGGAGGCGCGGGACTGGGGAAGAAGACGCCCCTGCCCCTGTGGGCCGGCTGGGCTGGGTGGGCCGGCTCCGCCTAGGCGCCAGGTAAGTGGTTTCTGCTTTCTTTTCTATTTTTCTTTTCTGACATTTGTTCTGTTTAGCTAAAATAAATAGCTAAACATTTTATTAAATGCTGAAAAATTTTATGTGGCCTCATAATAATATAGAATAGCCACTCATAAAGTTTCAACATTTTTAAAATTCAAATAATCTGAATCTTAAATCAAATAGGGGTATTTCTTTAATTCCAAGGCACTGTTTGAATAATTGAAAAATCTATGAGCATGGGATGGGTCTCACATCACTTGATATGTGATCACACTCATTTATAAGACTTTTCAAAAATCTAACATGAATTTTTGGAGAAGATTTTTGTCTGGCCTTTTGAATTAATACATCTGGGGGTGTTCCTTCTCCCATTTGGATTTTGAAGTTGATTTCCTTTGAAATTTTTTTGACATGATGCAAGGTTACTTGATCCTAGCACATTACCTAACAGAGGGTTCTGACAACTCGCCCCCACTCAACAGAATCTCGTCCCGAAATTCAGAAGTCTGCAGGAGGAAGGAGGGGTACTCGGCACTGAGACGGTCTTCTCTTTCCCACGTAGCTTCTCTTTCAGAGTGGTGTGACCATTGCACTTTCAGAAACCTAATCTTCTGACGACGAGTGACATGCTCTGCGGTATCAAGAATACGAACGGGGTATTCTCGGTAAGAAAGGTCATCTTGGAGATCAAGCGTTTCATGGTCGACTTCGCGGATGGGGTCCTTGAAGCAACGCCTCAGTTGGGACACATGGAATACATCATGTACTCGGGAGAGGTGCGGAGGTAGTTCAAGGTTGTAGGCAACTTCTCCACGTTTAGCAATAATGCGGAAAGGTCCGATGTAACGTGGGGCCAACTTGCCTTTGATACCGAAACGTTGGGTACCCTTCAGAGGAGTAACCCGAAGGTAAGCCTTCTCATCCAGATTGTAGCTCTCTTGCCTATGATGACGATCATAGTAGCTTTTCTGACGAGACTGGGCTGCTTTCAATTGATCACGAACAATGTGAACTTGCTCTTCTGCTTCCTTGATCACATCCGGTCCAAAGAATTGTCTTTCACCGGTTTCTGACCAGTTTAAAGGTGTTCGACATCGTCGTCCATATAGGAGTTCAAAAGGAGCCATGTTCAGACTAGATTGAAAACTATTGTTATAAGCAAATTCGGAAAATGGAAGAGACTTCTCCCAATTCTTTCCGAATGAGATAACACAAGCTCTGAGCATGTCTTCAAGAATTTGGTTAACCCTTTCGACTTGACCGCTAGACTGAGGATGGAAAGCTGTACTAAAGGAGAGATGAGTTCCCATAGCCATCTGAAAGCTTCCCCAAAATCTAGAGGTGAAAAGGCTACCACGATCAGAATTGATTTCCAAAGGAACACCATGAAGTGATACAATTCTAGAGATGTACAAGTCTGCTAACTGGCTAGCAGTTATAGACTCGCGAACCGGAAGGAAATGAACAACTTTGGAAAGCCTATCTATGACAACGAAGATGGCATTGTTTCCTTTCTGGGTTTTTGGAAAGCCGGTGATGAAGTCCATACCGACTTTGTCCCATTTCCACTCGGGAATAGACAAAGGTTGAAGTGTACCAGCAGGTCTTTGATGTTCTGCCTTGATGCGACGACAAACATCACATTCGGCAACAAATTGAGCAATGTCTCTCTTCATCCTAGTCCACCAAAATCTCTGGCGTAGATCTCGGTACATTTTTGTGCTACCGGGATGAATTGAGAGGGGTGTGTCATGGGCTTCCTTGAGGATGAGTTGCCTTAGTTCCTTATTCTTAGGTACTACCAAACGATTTTCGAAGAATACCGTTCCCTTGCTATCGGTGGAGAAACATTTAGCAACTCTGCTAGCAATGTTCTCCTTGATCCGGCGAACACCTCGTGCACGCCTTTGGGCAACTATGATTTGATCCTCAAGAGTTGGTTTCGCCACCAAGGTAGAAAGATAGCCATGAGGAAAAATCTCAAGATTGAGCTTGCGAAAGTCCTCATGAAGAAGTGGTTGATACTGTTGTAACATGAGGTTGTTACAATACGACTTACGACTTAGTGCATCAGCCATGACATTGGCTTTGCCTAGGGTGTAAGAAATTACTACGTCGTAATCTTTTATCAACTCAATCCAGCGTCTTTGCCTGAGATTAAGATATGGCTGGGTGAAAATATATTTGAGGATTTGGTGGTCGGAATAGATTTCGCAACGGTTACCAAGGAGGTAATGTCGCCAAGTTGTTAGGGCATGAACTACGGCAGCGAGTTCAAGGTCATGGGTAGGATAGTTCTCTTCATGTGGCCGCAACTGGCGTGAAGCATAAGCTACCACATGTCGATCTTGCAGAAGTATGCATCCTAACCCTTGCCGTGATGCGTCACAATAGATCTCGAAATCCTTTTTGGTGTCTGGAGGTGCAAGTACGGGTGCAAAAGTCAATCTTCTTTTTAGCTCTTGAAAGCTTTCCTCGCACTTGGAAGTCCATAGGAATTTCTTATCTTTCTTGAGGAGTTCAGTTAGAGGCTTTGCAACTTTAGAAAAGTTCTCGACGAAGCGACGACAATAGCTGGCTAGGCCAAGAAAACTCCTAACTTGCTTAACCGATTCAGGTGGAGTCTAGTCAAGGACGGCCTGAACTCTCTCGGGATTTACAGCAATGCCTTTTGCAGAAATCACGTGGCCTAAGTAGGTCACTTCTGGTAGCCAGAATTCACACTTGGTGAATTTAGCATACAGGAGATGCTCTCTAAGTTTCATCAATACCAGCCTTAGGTGTTCGGCATGTTCTTCTTCGTTCTTCGAGTATATAAGGATGTCATCGAGGTAAACCACGACGAACTGGTCCGAATACTCCATGAAGATCGAGTTCATCATGCGTGAGAAAGTGGCGGGGGCATTGGTTAAACCAAAGGACATGACGGTGTACTCGTAAAGACCATAACGAGTAGTAAAAGCCGTTTTGGGAATGTCCTCGTTTCGGATTTTGATTTGATGATAACCTAATCTCAAATCCATCTTGGAGAAGACAGAGGATCCTGCAAGTTGATCATAAAGATCATTGATCCTGGGCAATGGGTACTTGTTCTTTATCGTCGCTAAATTTAGCGGGCGATAGTCTACGCACATCCTTTCTGTTCCATCTTTCTTCATTACGAACAGAACTGGGCAACCCCATGGCGATGAGCTAGGGCGGATGAAGCCTTTCTCCAACAAAGCTTCTAGTTGGGTTTTAAGCTCAGCTAACTCACGTGGGGCCATTTTGTATGGGCGTCCAGAAATTGGTGCGGTTCCTGGGGCAAGATCCACTATAAACTCTACACATCTGTCGGGTGGCATGCCCGGCAGCTCTTCAGGAAAGACATCCGGGAAGTCACGAACCACCGGAATATCTTCAAGTTCGGGAAGGGGAAGTACATTCAAGGAATGCACTTGGTTTCTTGTTCTGGGTGAGGTATAGTTGACTGTTTGGCCTGAAGGGTGGGTGAGTCTCACGGATTTTCCTTTGCAATCCAGGTAGGCATTCTGTCTTGATAGCCAATCCATGCCAAGGATGACATCAATGTCTGAAGACTTGAGGGCTATGAGTGAAGCAAGGAATACTAAACCCTCAATTGCAATTTGATTACCATGGCTTACTCTATTAGTTTGCCATCTTGACCCTGGAGTTTGAATAATCATTGGGGTGGACAATTCAACAAAGGGTAAATCATGACGAAGTGCATAACTTTCCGACATGAATGAATGAGATGCTCCTGGGTCGAAAAGAACGGAAGTAGGAACAAAATTGACTGAGAGCGTACCAAGAATGACGTCAGTGGTGTCGTCAGTCTCTTCGGCGGCGATCTGGTTCACACGTCCACGAGTGGCGGGAGGAGCGGGTTTGGCGGTGTAGACCTTCTGGGGTGGCTTGCCACGACCATTGTTGCTGCTGTTGTTGCCTCCGGCACGGGGTGGAGCATTCTGGTGCTGAAGCTGGTTCTGGGGACACTCACGAGAATAGTGGCCTGCCTGACCACACTTGTAACAGGCTCCGAAAACAGTGCGTGGAGCTGGGTTGTTTGGTGGAGCTGGGTGGAACTGGGTGGGTGGACGAGGCGCCACATAGGATGGCCTTGGTGGGTTGTTCTGGCGGAACATGCTGTTTGGGATCCAGATCTTGCGCTTCTGGGAGCCAGAACTGGATGAACCATCATCTCTGGGGTGTTTGCGGAAATCGTTGGGGGTGTTCATGTCCTCTGCTTTGATGGCCTTGTTGACAAGGACCTGGAAGGTGGCAAAGTCATGAAGATTGAGCTCACGACGAAGTCCGGTGTTGAGGCCACGACGGAACCTATCTTGTTTCTTGGAGTCGGTGGAGACTTCTTCGGTAGCATAACGAGCAAGTCGGTTGAACTCACGACTAAACTCATCAACGGTCCTTCTGCCTTGAGTGAGGTTGCAGAACTCCTCACGCTTGCGGTCCATGAGACCCTTGGGAATGTGATGCTCGCGGAAGGACGTGCAGAACTCCTCCCAAGATGCAGGTGGTCCAACGGGGCGCATATTCAGAAAATTCTCCCACCAAGAGCTAGCTGCACCTTCAAGGTGATAGGTGGCATAGCTGACCTTGTCACCAGTTGCAACACGGCCTGCTTGGAGCTTCCTCTCGATGCTGCGAAGCCACTCATCGGCGTCAAGGGGCTTGGTGGAGTAACTAAAAACCGGGGGATGAAGTCGGATGAAGTCGTTCAGGGACACCAGCTCATTGCGCTGCTGAGTGGTGTTGCGTGCAATGACTTCCAACAGGTGGTGAGAGTCTCGGAGGTTCCTCTCCACTTCCATCAGAACTTGTGCCATCGTGGGTGGGGGTGGAAGGTTGCCTTCCTCCTGGTCATTCCCACGACCTTGGTTACGACCAACTTGGCCATGGGTTCCTTGAGACATCCTGAAGGTGAAAAACCAAAGTCAAACAGAATTGATTTGAAGAGTCTAATCAAGGTATTGAAGTACGGGAAGGATTACAGAGCAAAGGAAGTAATCATCTTGACAACATGGTGATAAAGCATACAAGCCATATATTCACAAGCTGTCATACAAACCATACATCGTTTTAGTACAAGCACTAAGCTAATACAAACGTGATGAAGATGATACATCCTTCAGAGGCACTCTGACTTCCTATACATTATTTATCTAAGCCTCTGGAACTTAGACACCTTGCATACAATATACTAAGATACTACTACATCATCACTAAGTAAGACCACAGGCGGTCTCACTCATCTCCATCTCCATAGTAGTCCTCGTAAAAGTTACCCGCGTATCCCGGTAGCTGGAGGTGACCATCGGAAAACACGGAGGCTTGTGGACCCTGATATCCATTTGGGCAAGGATGGGTCCTAGGTCCAGTGTAGGGTGGAAGCAAAGGACCACGGGGTGGAAAAATACCTCCAATCTCGGGCCAAGCAACTCGAGAAGGCATCTGAGTCCTCACTGGATAGATCGCATCATGCTCAACTGATCCCACTCTTACAAAGGGAGCCAAAAGGGTCAGTGCTCGATACAGACGAACACGGGTGGCATGGAGCTCAAAACGGAGAGCGCGTGCATCACGATCTCTGTCACTAGCAAACCTAGCAGTCACCTGGAGTGCTGGATCCTCTGCAGAGTGATCTGAGTAGAGTCCGGTGTAATATCCCTCTTCTCCTGGAAGTGCAGCAGGGATATAGTGGAAAGAAGTCTCTCTCAGCAAAGTGTGCTCCTCTCTCAGCAGTGTCATACATGAGTATGCAGCATCCTGCACAGCCATGTTCTCGGTGATGCCAATGCCATGTCCAAAGTGGATAGGCTGAGTGACTCCAACGTGGTGCGGATAGATCCGGACAATGCAGTGGAACTGCGCCTGGTTAAAGTCGTGAAACTGCTCCTCGACGGTGTACTCAGGGTACCATCGATATCCCACATAGGACATCATCTCGATCAACGTGGCGGGATGGCCACGCACACCGAGGCACTTGGTCAAACGAACAATCTGCCGAGGGGGGAGATCTGCCATCTGAAACAGAAAGGGGTTTGCAAATGCATCAGATTATGAGATAAACCTGGAATGACTCGGACAGCATAACGGCTGTAATTGCAAGAAAAAGACAATTTCTTACAACATAGAAACAACACTTACATAATACGATGTAAGAAATCAGCATTACAAAAATGCTAGGAAAACCGGACACAACTTTCCTACGGCTACAAGGAAGCAAACAACGAGATGTTCTAATCAGACAGAGGAGAGCCTAGTCCTATCTTCCCGTAGAATAAGATGAGGGTGACTCAGAACTCAGAACGAAGGGGGTAAGGAGAAAAAAGAAGCCTTACGTTGTTCCCTTATATACCCAGAGTAACTATATAACTATAGCAAGCTAGACTCAACTTCGGCCAAGGCTACTAGTCCTACAGTCAGTCCTGCTCTGATACCAAGTCTGTCGGGACCCGGGGTTAGCGTATGCAAGTACAGCTAAGACATAGTCATATGGAGAGCTGAGAACCGCACCCACTTGTCTAAGCAGACAAGGCCAAGCACTGAACATTCTCGGAAAGCATCGTACGTGAGGGGCATCCCATCCAGACCGGATGATCAACTGAGATGGGTCCTCATCGTCCGCACACAAGTCAAAGGATATGGGTGGTGAACTCCCATATTCAAAGACAAGTCGCCTCAACCATACTACCGACTATCTCAAAACTCTTACATAGACTTACTCCAGCCCGATCACTTAGTCGGGGTCTAGGGCGGGCTCGATCATACCACAAAGTGTGCACGAGACGGAGTCTCGAGCAATCGCATCGCGATGCTCCAAGCTGCGCACATCTAAGGGCCACTTGGTGTATGAAAGACCGCCAGCCAGAACACAACTAAGGTCTCGAAAACCCATACAAAGACATGCATGTTATAAACATACACGCAGCACACATGCCTTGTATGAACAGCAGGTACCATTGCAATTCTCTACAAAGTGTACATTTTATTTATAACTCTTATAGAGTGCACACAGAGATCACATACATGTGATCCAACATTACAACACAGGCGGAAGCAAATTATGTCTGAGTACAGACAAGTTTAACAAATGGCTTAAGAAGCCTTATTTAAACACAAAGCCCTCCACGAGGGAACCAGTCGTCTGACTGGGACTAGACTAGTTGGTCTTCAGTCGTCCAGCTCGATGAAGAAGCCACCTTCGGGGTCAGTGGCATCATCTAAAACATAGATTAAGCAAACGTGAGTACAAAGTCGTACTCAGCAAGACTTACATAGGAGCTATACTACTCATGCATACGTATCAAGGTAAAGGGAGGTGGGGTTCACTTGCAGAAGTGCCAGCTTTGACTTGGCTAATCCTGAACTACGAGTACCAGACTTTGAGGTAAGAAGCGTACACGAGTCCACTACTTTCTCCAACCAATACACCACTATGGTGCCTTCCTCGAATTCCCCACGAAGAAGCACGCCATAGCACTCATACTTATCTTGGTGTGTTTTAGAAGTATCCGGTTCAAGTTATCTAATAATCAAGCTGAGCTTTCCAAGCAGTCCATAACCGCGGACGCGGCTATTCGAATAGTTTTGTTAACCTTGCAAGGGTGTACCGCTACACACACATGACCATCATTTACCGCCTTTGATCTCGACACCATTCAAGGGGTGCCAGCGAGGATGCTCACCACAACTGTTACCTCATAGCCGATCTAGTCCGAGAAAGCCGCCTACTTGGGTTGGTTACCACAATCGTGAACCCGGCCGGTTTACCGAAGTGGACCCAAGTGATGTGTGCGTGGTGCATAAGCCGGTCTCGGATGAGCCGTTCTCTCACTTAGCAGCCAGGCCACAGACCTACTAGAACTCCGAACTATTGCGACATCTGGACATCGAAAGGGATGAGTTAGTAAGTTGAGAGGGGTCAGTGAGCCCAATGTGTGGTTGTACTCTTCATCTTGGATCACCACACAAGAACTCGTACTAGGGCGGTGTTCAACGAGACAACCCACCGTGTACTCCTACACAGCCTCTCATCGTTCACCTTGTATTAGGGTCGATTCACCAACACTTTTCTACCATCATCAACGTGATCATTCCCATCCCGACTCACATCAAAGTAACAACATGGTATCATACTAAGCATGCAATAATCAGTAACATTGCAGGGGCCACATGATATCAAACAACTCCTACATTTGCTAGGATTGTGGTTTGCCTACTACTGTGACAAAAAGATAGGTCATGCAAAGGAATGGGTTCATCTATGCGGTAGAAACGAAGCATGGTGATCATCCTAAACAATGCATAAGCGAGACATGAGAGGGAAGTGGGATTTTATCGACATGATCAATGGGGGTTTGCTTGCCTTGCTGACGAGGTTCGGGTTCGGGGTCTTCAACGAAGGTTGCAACCTCTTGCTCCGGTTCCACCTCTACTCGACAAACAAAGCACGAAGTAGCAATCAATATGAATGCAATGCTCAAGCACATGAATGAATGTTGAAACTTGAAGTATAAGTTTTGATGTGTGAGGCAATTCCATTTAAGTGGAGTACATTGCATTTGAAATGCAAATTCAAACTCCACATTTGAATTCAACATTAATCAAGTTGTATGTGATATAGTTTGATCATTTTGAAACAACTTCAAATGTGTATGATATGCCTCTGATGTGGGATTGAAATGTAGCATGTTGCCATGGTTCAAGTTGCAAAAAAAATATTTGATTTGAATTTGATTTAACTCCATTTAAATCAAATAGCAAATGCTACTGATCACATTTTAAATTCAACTCAAACAGAGTTGAAAGTTGCATATTTGGAAAGATAATTTTCTCCTGATCATTTTTCATATATTATTTGTCCAATTTGGAGTTAATATGAATTTTCTATGAATTTCCAAAGTTTGGGGTATTTTCTGGATTTTCTGGAATTCTTTTAATTCAAATTGATTTTCTGGAAATTCATAAAATGATTTATTGCGTCAGCTGACATGTGGGTCCAGGGTGTCAGTGACTAGATTAACTTAACCCGTGGGTTAAATTAATCCAGTGGCTTAATTAAGCCACTGGGTCCACTGGTCAGTGACCCAGGGGGTCATTAGTCGAATAATTAACAGGGGGGGTTTGGCTAACTCGTCGGCGGCTAAACGCCGGCGACTGGACCGCGGCGGCGCTGCACGTTCTTCCTCTCCTGGCCTCCATTCTCTGCGCTGATACCACCGTTCGAAAGCCCGTGATGAGCCGCGTTGAAAGCACCACTTGTACATCACCGGGGAGGTCACGTCCGTCGACTGCTTCGATCTTAGCGGCGGCCGGAGCCACGGCTTAGAGTAAAACTTGCAAAACGGCCACGGGGAGAAGCAGGCATGGTCGCGTTGGGTTGCTGGGGACTCCAGGAGTACTACGGACGCACTGGCGAGGACGGAAGCGCACGGGAGCGAGCGCATGGTCAACCTCGGCGGCAACCGTGCTCGGCTTCCATGGCGGATCCGGCTAGAGTGAGTAATCCAGGGGGAGAAGAGAGGGGTTTCGAACCCGAGCTCACCAGGAACTCAGTAGAGGTGGTGGCGAAGGCTGGGGTGGCTCAACGGCGACGGAATTGACGGAGTCGTGCGGCGGCCGTAGACGAAGACGACGATGCGATTCAGCAGTTCCAGGGGGCTTCAGCTCCTCCTACTCCGCTCGAAGACGAAGACGACTGCGGCGAAGACGATGGACAAGCTCCGGGGGCTCCTCGGCGTCAATGGCTACGCGGGGCTCGACGGTGCTCCGGCGTGCTCTTCGGGCGGTGATGAATCGGGCGAGAGAGGAAGGGAGGGAGCTCGTGGAGGGGGGGGGGAATGGACGCACGGGGTCTCCAGCGTCTCCGTGGCGTCGCTAGAAGGCACGGGAGGGGCAGGTGTCATCTAGTGCGGCGGCGACGTGCCCAGCTAGCTCGGTGGCATTCCACCGAGCAGCTTGGAGGCGCGGGAATGGGGAAGAAGACGCCCCTGCCCCTGTGGGCCGGCTGGGCTGGGTGGGCCGGCTCCGCCTAGGCGCCAGGTAAGTGGTTTCTGCTTTCTTTTCTATTTTTCTTTTCTGACATTTGTTCTGTTTAGCTAAAATAAATAGCTAAACATTTTATTAAATGCTGAAAAATTTTATGTGGCCTCATAATAATATAGAATAGCCACTCATAAAGTTTCAACATTTTTAAAATTCAAATAATCTGAATCTTAAATCAAATAGGGGTATTTCTTTAATTCCAAGGCACTGTTTGAATAATTGAAAAATCTATGAGCATGGGATGGGTCTCACATCACTTGATATGTGATCACACTCATTTATAAGACTTTTCAAAAATCTAACATGAATTTTTGGAGAAGATTTTTGTCTGGCCTTTTGAATTAATACATCTGGGGGTGTTCCTTCTCCCATTTGGATTTTGAAGTTGATTTCCTTTGAAATTTTTTTGACATGATGCAAGGTTACTTGATCCTAGCACATTACCTAACAGAGGGTTCTGACACCTATGTTCTTGGTACGTGTTGTAAGCGCGCACACCAGAGTGATTCCTGGGCTGGTGTGTGGGCGACACTCGTTTGTGTACAGTGGTATTCAGGCGGGGTGTCACAATGTGTTCTAGATTTTGAAAGTGGAGTGTGTATTTCTCCCACACAAAGTAAGACGGGATCTAACTTGTTATGAACAGAAAGCAAAGCTAAAGAAAACTAAAAATAAAACCTAAGAGCGGGACGCTCCAAGCATAGCACATAACGCATGAAGTGATAAAAATATAGTGACGGGAAGGACTAACTGATGATTGTTGATGGAGAATGGGATGCACGGGGGCATCCCCAAGCTTACACGCTTGAGTCTCCTTTAATATTTGTTGGGGATGCATGGGGGCATCCCCAAGCTTGAGCGCTTGACACTCCCGAATCTTCTTTCATCATCTTCCATCGCACACTTGAAAACTCCCTTCATACATAACTCATCATAAGCTGATTAGAGAGGTTAGTACCCTTAATAAAATAATTTTTCCCCACTGTATATAAAGATATTCTTGAAGAGCTACTGTTTCTCAAGATTTCCAAAATATTTTTTCAAATAAAAAGCAAGCTTAAGGTTTGCAAAAGTTAGGAGAGACAAAACGTGGCAGAATCTGTGAAAAACAGGACAACAGGTAGTAGAGAATTTTTTTGGGGGCACTTATGCAACTCAAATCAAAAACTCAGAACATACAAAAGTTCCGTGATTGTATAGATCACGCTGTGTAAAAAATTCAGCTAAAAAATATGAACTGTTGGTTTATTCCGATTTTTCCCGTCACGAAGACAGAATCTGTTTTCTGGACAGCATGTCACAATTTTCACTTCCCTTGTCATATGAGGCTATGACTCTGCACAAATCTTGAAAATAAAGATACAATGATGTTTCTACAGTAGTAACAATCATCAAGACCACTAAAAACAGAAGTAAAAACATCTTGGGTTGCCTCCCAACAAGCGCTTTCTTTTACGCCTTTAAGCTAGGCATGAAGCTTTTTAAAAGATGATCTCATAAGAAATAAGGATTTGAAGCAAAAGAGACCATCAAGAAGCAAACATGGAACACATTTAAGCCTAACCCACTTCCTATGCATAGGCATCTTGTAAGAAAATAAATCAAAGAAGTACAAAGTGACATTCGTAGGAAGGTGGAACAAGAACAACTTTAAATGTTTCAACTTAGAGAGAGGAGTTTTTGTAACATGGAAGTTTCTATAACCAAACTTTCCTCTATCAAAGTAATTTTCATCAGTATCATGAACAACATCAAGAATATAACTATCACATAAATCATATTGTTCATGATCTACAAGCACATATGTATTGTTTTCAACGCGGTTTTTAAGATCATAAGATAAATGCAACCCATCACATTGAGCTTTGATAAGAGGAAAATTCTCTAGAATATTTGGAGATTTCAAAAGTATAATAGGAAAATAAAGTGTGGGTGCAATAGCAACAATTTCATGCTTAACATGAGGAACTATAGTAGCTTCATCTCCGTAAGCATCATTCATAATGGCATCGTGGCCACAAGTATAGAAGGCATCAACTTCATCAAAAAGGGATATTTCAAAAGAATCCATAGGATCATAACAATCATATAAGGTAAGAGTCAAAGAGTTACTCCCATTAGAAGGTAGACATGGATGGCTCCATTCTTTCTCCTTTTGTTCCTCATTCTCCTCCTCTTTTTCATCCAAGGGGCTTTCAGGTTCAGCAATTTCTTCTTCCATAGAGTCCTGCAATACATTAGTCTCTTCCTTTGGATGAGATATTCTCTCAAGATGATCAGTAATATAATAATTTGCATCGTAATTTTCCAAACAATAGTTAAGTATAGCAAGACTCTCAGATTTGTAAGGGGCATTATCAATATTTTTAAGAAGAGAAGTAATTTCGTAGGCACCCTTATAAGCAACAAATTCCTCTATTTGCTCTGCATCATCAAAATCATAATTTCTCTTAGCATAAGAAGCTAAGGTTACATCATCATTGTACTCACATTGGAAAGAAAGGTGTTTGTGCCTCGTAAAGCAAGAAGATTCATCCCTGCAGAAAGATATATTATATATTGAGCACAAGTTTCTAGCATACTCATACAACTGGTGTATTTGTTTCCATAAGTGTATCCCCTTTTGAGACAAGCGGTGTTCCTTGTACCACTTTTGTTGATCCTTAGTGAATCCTCCATGCCAATAAGATCTAGTTTCAAAGAAGTCAGACATTGATTGGCAAGTAAGGAACCAGACATACTATTTTTTTTATATAAGACACAAAGATAAAAACTGAAAGTTAAACTAACAAGACTAAAAAGAAAAGGTAAAGGATAGTGGGCAACTCCCCTATCTTATCACTCAGAGTCCCCGACAACGGCGCCAGAAATTTGCTTGATGGCGTGGAAGTGGTAATGGCTTCTCGCCCTTCGTTGGTTACCCCAAGTGGAAGGTGAGATGTAGGATAGCAGCAAATTTCCCTCGGTGAAGATACCGAGGTTGAGTTCGACCAGTAGGACTCTGACAATGATAAGTAGGTGGCAAGGAAACAATGCCACCGAAGTTTCTTCCTTGACCTGGACCTGCACACAATACAATTAACTTTGCTCCCAACGAAGTTCAAAGAGGTTGTCAATCTCTCTGGTCTTGTTATTTACAAAGGATCAAAAAACAGGATAATGATAATGATAGCAACTGAAATTAAATACTAAAAATTAAATGAGCGTGTAAACAATAATGAGAATATGGACCGGGGTCCCGTGATGTTCACTAGTGATGTCTCTCTCCCAAAAGACGATAAGACTGCTATGCGAGGTAAACGAATTACAGATGGGCAATTGACAGGATTTTAAATGCACCGCAATGCTAAATATGCTACAAAAGAAAGGAAGAGGCTCAAAAGCATGGGTAGTATGCCAAACTAGGTAGACCGAAATCCATCTGCATCTACTACTAATCATCCACCTTGAGATATCTATCTAGAACATCTCGCTGGTATTAAGTTGCGAGCCCCACCCAAAGTGTAAACCCAAAGCAACAGACAACTGCATTAAAAAGAACTTTGCGTAAAGTAAACAATCCTTGCAACCGCGGTTACAAGCACCGTTTTCCCCCTTGTGGCCACAACACATCCCCTAGACTCATGTTTCTGTCACTCAAGCATGTCATCATGGGGCATGTACCCACAATCGAGCATAACGTTCCCTCTTGGAGTCACTACCTACCACTTGGCCAAAGCAATAAATAGCAACGGAGAACATGCAAGAATTACTATGGAACAAAAAATACAAAAGATAAGAACCAATTGTATTACTCTATCACAATCTGAACATAATCTCATAATCCATCAGATCCCATCAAACTCTGCATAACAAAAGCAGAAAGATTACATATGTGCCTCGGTGATGTAGGGCAGCTCACGAGGTCTAAACCATGAAGAACAAAGAGGGGAGGAAAACATCACATAGCTATTGATCACGGACCCATGGTCCAAGGTAGACTACTCACGGCACATCCAAGGAGCGTCCATGGTGAAGGAGAAGCTCCCGGAGGTCGATCCTCCCTCTGGCAGGGTGACGGAAAGGGTCCTGATGGTGCTCCCGATCTTGGAAGCGCGGCGGCGGTGGCACAGAGGCGAGTTTGCGAAATAGGGTTCTGTCCTCGAAGTTTCCCCGTGACGGAGAATAAATAGGCGAAGGGGGTAGCCAGGGGCCCACCAGGGGTCTAGGCGCCCCCTGGTGCGGCCAGGCCCCTGGCTGCGCCAGGTGGCCGCCTGGACACCTGGTGGTGGCCCTCTGGCCCCACTTTGGTGATTCTGGAAGGCTCTGTTGCGCAGATTTTTTATCCGATTTTCCCAAAAATTTGGAGCACTTTTAATATGGGGGAAACCTGGAATAGAAAAACAACAGAAAACAGGAACTGGCACTGGGGTGCACTGAGTTAGTAGGTTAGTCCAAATATGATCAAAAGTGTATGAAAGTGTATCTAGATCATAGCAATATCACACAAAACATGCATGGAGCGAGCAGAAATTATCGATACGTTTGAGACGTATCACCCCACTCCTGGCCGCACCAGGAGGCCGCCTGGGTGGGCCTCCCCCCCCTCTGGTTCCCTACCGAAGCTCCTATTTATTCCCGTGATGAGAAAATCCCAGAATAGAAGTCGTTTCCCAGTTTCCGTCTCGGAGCCATCGCCACCCTATGTTCTTCTTCGGAAGGGCTAATCTGGAAGTTGTTTTGTCCTCCGGTGAGGGGAGATCATCGCCATCATCATCATCATCACCACTCCATCCTCCCTCCATGACTTCTCCTCTCATGTGTGAGTAATTCCCCACTGTAGGAAAAGGGTATGGTAGGGATTGGATGAGTTAGATCCTCTAATAGTTCGTCAGATTGTTGGGGGCATGTTGCCTATCATCTACTTTGGGGTTTATCATCTTTGCTACAACTTGTTACTCTTAATTCTTGTCACTTTGGGCCCGAGTGCCATGTTTTCAGATCTGAACCACTTGTGTTTTCATGAGTTTATTTATGTTCTTGATCCTATCTATTAGTTGTATGCACCTATTATGGTCCGGAACCGGTGATCCCAAAAGTGACAGCTTGGGACACCAAAGGGGATGGACTATAATTTGAGCATTTTATGTATCCATTGAGTGTTAATGCTTTGTTCCGGTGCTCTTTGATAGGAGCACCTTAATCTCCATAAGGTCCTTTTGGCCCCGTTCATAGCGGGATAGTAGGACAAAATATGTTGTGCAAGTTCTTACTGCAGGCATGCACAACTACCTACGGGATACATGCCTAATATTTGATATTTTCCTAGATGATCCTTTCTTTTCTGTGTGCCTTGTCCCGTGTTAAAATCTATTACATGTTCACTCTCATCCAAGCAGCGCCCAACCATCCATCTCCGCAGCCTATAGTGTTTTAATCCTGCTGGTATCTAGTAGTTTACCTTTGCTGTTTTACTTTCGTTGTTGCCACTATCACTATCATATCACCGTTGCTATTAATATTTTGTTGCAAGCAAGTATATTTCAGGTGCGGTTGAATTGACAACTAAACTGTTAAAGATTATAAATATTCTTTGGCTCCCCTTGTGTCGAATCAATAAATTGGCTTATCTTGGCCGCGAAGACTATCTCGATCCCCTACAGTTGAGAGTCATCAAGTACTATTTTCTGGCGCTGTTTCCGGGGAGCATAGCTTTATTTACGAGTCTACTTGAAGTATTTTGCCTGCTGCACTTTATCCACTATGGGTAAGAAAGGAGACCCCAAGGTTCCGATCTTACCATCCACTACAAGAAAAGGTACTGTTCTGAGCACTAGTGCTACACTTGATTCACCTTCCGTTATAAGTAAGTTCGCTTCACCACCGCCACATGCTACTTCTACTGAGTATGTTACTATGTTTGATACTTTTGATGATGCTTCCAAAACTCTTGATGATATTGGTTCACTTGGTTACTCTCTTGAGAAACAGATCGCTGCTGCTGCCAAACAATTCTGGAATTGAAATTCCTGTTACTCGCTACCCTATTGGTGCAACTTATTATAATTCTGACCTGAGTGACCTCAAGAAGAGAATCCTTGAGGATGATTATGTTATTATTGATGATGATTTATGCAGGGAACTTACAGAGTATGCTAACTCTGACCCTCGTGCTGTTAAGAAGCTGCTTGAAAAGCACCCCATGAAGAACAAGATTACTCCTGATCCTGAATTTGCTACATCTCTTATATGCATCACTGATCCTGATTATGATTTATCTGTTGACCTTTCACTTATATCTACAGTTAAGATGACCCCTTTTATGGCAGAGAAAATGATGATGCAATAGCACACCTGACCAAACTCACCGAGTTAGGTGGCTTGTTTACTACTGATGAGAGGATATGAAACTTTTATGTGGCTAAGCTTTTTTCCCTTCTCTTTGAAGGGAGACGCTAAAGCATGGTATGATGCACTACCCTATGGTTCCATTAAGAGTCCTTAGGACTTAGCTCAATCTTTTGTTGATATATATTTTCCTGCTCATATGCAACATGCTGCTTTACAAAGAATTTATAACTTTAAACAGTTGCAGGATGAGCACCTCCCTAAAGCTTGGGGGAGGTATTGCAGTTTAATTAAGGCTAGACTGGGACATGAAGTCCCTAAGAATGAATTACTTGATATATTTTATGCTGGTCTAACTGATGACTCTAGATCCTATTTGGATAGTTGTGCTGGTTGTGTTTTCAGGGAAAGAACGCCGGATGATGCTGAAGAATTAATGGGAAAGATTGCCAAGAACCACGAAGATTGGTCTGTCCCTGAACCACCTCCACCACCAAAGAAGAGGGGCATGCTTGTCCTCAGCCCCGAATATATGCAAGAAGCAAAGAAGTCTATAATGGAGAAAGGCATTAAAGCTGAAGACGTGAAGAATCTACCTCCTATTGAGAAGTTGTGTGAGCCTACTACTCACCCTCCCTTGGTAGAGGTACACTCTCTTTTAGATTTCAGTGAAAGTGATATCCCTAAAGGTAAGCCTCCTGATCAATGTTTAGACGAGCTTGACAATTTTATTATGAAGCAAAACCACTTTAATAAGAGAATACAAAATCATTTGCATGACAATTCCCTTGCTATCAAAAGTTTACTTGATGTTATAGGTAGAACAGTTAATGATGTTAAATGTATTGTTAAGCATTTTCATATGGTTCAAACTCAGCTTGAACAAATTTCTAATGTGAAAAAAGATTTGCTTGGTAATAATGCCAAATAGGATATAAAGGCTTATGGAATAAAGAATAGGGGTGGAACACACACCCAGGACCCTCTCTATCCCGAAGGGCATCCGAAGAAGATCGAGCAAGATTCTCAAGTGCAGGTAGAAGACAAGATTGTTAGCTCTCCAAAGAAGAAAAAGAAGAAGAAACATAAGGAAGTTGACAACTCCAATGATCCTATTACAAGTGAATAACCTGTTGTTGATCCTAACAGTATATCTACCTCCGATGCTGAGACTGAAGACGGTGCTGAGCCCGAAAAAGATAAGGAGAAGAATGATCCTCCCGAGGTGCGAGAAGAAGAAGCACCCTATAAATGCAAGAAATACACTAGAGAAGACTTCATTGCAAGAATACACAGGAAGGAAAGAGAACCATGGGTACAGAAACCCATGCCCTTTCCATGTAAGTCTCTCAAAACCAAAGAAGAAGAGCACTATAATAAATTTTGTGAATGGATGAAACCACTTTTTCTTAAAATTCCTTTGACTGATGCTATTAAGTTACCTACTTAAATATATGAAAGATATTGTTACTAATAAAAGAAAAGTCCCTAATGAGGCAATATCTACAATGCTTGCTAACTACTCTTTCAGTGGCAAGATTCCTGAGAAGCTTGGTGATCCAGGTATACCCACCATTCCTTGCTCCATAAAGAATAATTATGTCAAAACTGCTTTATGTGATCTTGGAGCAGGAGTGAGTGTTATTCCTTTTTCTCTTTACAAGAGGCTATGTTTAGAAAAACTAATCCCTACAGATATCTCTCTTCATATGGCTGACAAGTCAACAGTCGTCCCGATTGGTATTTGTGAGGATGTTCCTGTTGAGGTTGCTAATTACTTAATTCTTACAGATTTTTTTGTGCTTGACATGCCCGAGGATGGGAGCATGTCCGTTATTCTAGGTAGGCCTTTTCTTAACACCGCAGGTGCTATTATTGATTGCAATAAAGGATAGGTTACTTTCAACGCTGATGATAAAGAACACACGGTGTATTTTCCAAAGAAGATCGACAAAAGGCATGGCCTTAACTCTATAGAGAATATCGAGACCGTGTAGATTGGAGAATGGGATAGCCCTCTACATGTGCACCACAAGTAGAAAACCATTATGGTGGAGACAATGTCCATTAAAGTAAATATGCAATGATTACTTCATAAGAGGTGAGACTTTTTGCTCTATATATCGCCGGTTTGTTGGTAAGACTTGATCAACCTTGCTAACTAGCATGTTTTATATAGGTAAAAAGTGGAGCTTGTTATGTTTTCATTTGATTTAGCTTTTGTTCTCCTTGATGTGCCAATTTTTATATTTTTGAAGCTTCACAGTTCTAACCACTATTTCAAGTTTTTAGAAAGTTTCGCAGTTTTTTGAACTTCGAAAAAATTCAACAGTGAAGTTTTCAGAAAAAGTCCAGAAAAATAAAAATAAAATTTTCCACGTCAAAAGTGACCAAGGGGTACCTGGGGCTGACCAGGGGGCCCCACCAGTGGCCCAGGCGGCAGGCTGGCGCGGCATGCCCCCTGGCCGCGCCCATAGGGCGCCTGGGGCCCACATGCCCCCTTTCTAGGTATGTCTTCTTCCCTTCTCTTCCTCTCTCCCCAAAAACACGAGTTCTGGTCGTGGAACTTGCGTTCTTGATGTTCTTGGAGGCGATTTTTGATCTCTCTCCATAACCCGTCATTCAAGCTGAGATTTTGAGAAAATACTCCCTGGTATGTAACTCCTCCACCCCTCCAATTAGATTTTTGATTGGTGGCTTCGTTTGTGAGTATTTATTAGTTCTTGGTGTTGTTCATATGAGCTTGCATGCATGTGTAGAAATTGATTTTCCAAGTTTTGATGCAAGTTTATGCCTTAGGTAAGTGAGTAGAGTAGTTTGCCTCAACTCACTTTGCTTAAATCCTTGTTTTTGTGAATTGTCAAAAAAATTCAGAAATGAGCTTGCTAGGAAAAGCAAAGGGGTGGCTTGGGAAGAAGAAGCCTGAGCGCTCCAATCGAGTTACTAGAGCTGCAGCTTCACCCTCGGCTGCTAGGGTGAGCTATAATGAAGATCATGTGGCCCTAGAGTTGTTGGAAGACACAATTTCAACACGCCCAATGACGTATCCGTGCGATGCTTTCCTCGAAGTTGCAGGAATTAAGGAGGAATTTTACGGCCTTTGTGCCAATACAGGTTTGACACGGCTAGCAACATGTTGTGTTACTCAGTATCATAAACTCACCTCTATTTTTATTAATAGTTTCGGATATAATCATGATGCTGGTATTATTGAGTTCAAAATTTACAATGATCTTTTCACCATGTCTGTGGCAAGATTTTGTGAAATAATAGGTGTGCCGAACGTTGGACAGATGGCAAAGATGAACTCTCAGCCTCCTAAGCTAAGAACCCTCTTCAACTCTCTTTGCATCCAGGAGACGAGGGATATTTAGCGTTCGAAGATTTCCAGTATCTTATTCCCCCACCTCAGGTATTTCGCGTATTTTATTGCTAGAGGGGTGTTAGCTCGTGACAACACGAGCAACAGTTCTTCACCGGATATTGCTATCCTTGCGAACGCCCTCCCAGGGGAGAGAGAATATAATGTGGGTTCCTTAATTGCTCGACGCCTTGCTACCAATGGTAACAAGGGAGATTTATTTGGTGGCGTTTACGCCACACTTATCCTTGAGTCTATTAATGGCACCCCACACCCTGATGATAAGCCTTTTACTTATTTAAGCTTTGATCTTGCTGCTATGAAGAGGCATGAGTTTGTTACCAGGACTTCCGAGTTTGGTAACCTGGTTTATATCTTGCGTGTCGGATCATCCGCGAAATGCGAGATCCGTCTACCTGCACCTCTTTTGTTTGATTTTTCTCGCAGGAACGGATGGTCCTTTGATGTTATCCAGTTTGATGAGTTCGTGGTCCAGTATTAGTTTCATAACCCCATGGAGGGGGTTGTGCCCGACGAGGAGGAGCATGGTGAGTTTCCACCTTTCCAGGGGGAGACCGTCACCCAGTGTGGTGAAGGGTCTTCCTCTGCTTGGAGCGCGGATCCTTCTTTGTGGGAGGATCCGAAGACTTCGGTGTATGCGCCGGAAGCCTCGTACGACCCTTGGAGTCACTCGTACCACCCTGGAGCAGGAGGCTCCCGGGGACCGCGGTAGCTATTACCAACTTAGGCCAAAATCCTAAGCTTGGGGGAGTACGTGCCCTTCTCCCTTTTCCATTGTATTATTCGTTTTATTTAGTTCGCTTTGATCTTTTTGAAGTTTTTGCCTGTTCTTCTTTGTTCTTTCTTAATTTTCAAAAACAACAAAAAGATTTCCCTTTTCTTTTTTCTTTCATTAAACTTTTAAAAACCCAAAAATATTTCCTTTCTCTCTTTAGTTTGCTTTGTTTTCAGAGTTCAACTCGAGTCCGTGATGGCATTTGATTATATTTCCCACGTTTGATCGTGCAAGTGACAAGGCAGTAATGACGAAGATCGACGAAAGGGAAGCAACAAGGAAAACCGGTATGAACTCTTCTTGTTTCTAATTTTGTACATATGCATGTACTTATGATCTAGAGACCAGCTTGTAGCGATGTGACGCCCCCAAAATCAGACCGTGTACAGTAATCATACACACAGGGTACACGACTGAGATTAGGGTGCCACGGTGATAATATCACAGCACAACACTAAAAACAAACGGATAAACAAATATGTTACAATAGAGGGGGTCATGCGGACCCGAATACATAAGTCATACAAGCGATAATATCTGAGTACAGACATAGTTAGTCAAGTTTTTCCTTAAGAAGGCTAGCACAAATCACATCAGAGATACAGATCGAAAAGGGCGAGGCCTCCTGCCTGGGATCCACCGAACTACTCCTGGTCGACGGGGAACTCGACGTCGTAGTAGGCGCCTCCGAGGTACTCCTGCTCCAGGGCTCCAACGTCGGCAAAGGGGAAATAAAGCAAAGGTGAGTATCTAGCATACCCGCGAGTCTTACGTCCGCTACTAAGCATTATGCATTGTATCAACAGAAAGAAGAGGTTGTATATAGTGGACTGAAAGACAGAAATCCAGAGCAAGGGTAAGAAGCTAGGCCTAACGAAGACTAGCATCTTCCGATGAGGTATTGCAGCATGAGGTAAGATTCAGCCAACAGTTTATATAAAGCATAAAGTAACAATGCAACAGAAGTTGTTGCAGCATTGTATAATAATAAGTTGTAATAATTAGCAATTCCTCCGAGTTCACCTCCTCGACATCCCCGCGAGGAAGAAAACCCGGAACCATACAGTTTAATAATAATAGTTTCTAGTGGTAAGATCCAGCTTCAGCATAAAGCGTCCTGTTACCGTGGACACGGCTATTCGAATAGATTAATCTTCCCTGCAGGGGTGCACTTGTGTTACGCTACACGCACGGATCTCCAGGGTGGCGGGAACCTTGTTAGGGAACGCTCCACCGAGGCTATCCGACACTTCATAGCCCATCTTTCAAACTCAACAGAGATGCCATCCGCCGGTCTAAATCCTAAGTACGCCGGGCCTTGGACCCCAACCCGAACGTACTCATGCATGGTGCGTGGCTGGCCGGTGAAGTTAAAGCAAATCCAAATAAGACACCACCGCGCGAGCATATAAGACAACACCACTTCCCGGCGCAGGCCGCGGTACTGCTGACGTCTGAAGAGTCCTCGGACGACACTAAGAAGCAGAGGAGCCCATAACTCATAGTTCCCACGGGTAGGTAGTGCGTACATGGCATATAGCCAACTCAAGACATTCACTGAACCATTTAGCATTTTAATTAACCTGCGTGACAACCGTTATTGTTGCCTCGACTTAACCGACCCGCGGACAACGACAGCAGCCAGGACCACCAGTACATCGGTGCCTGCCCTGTCGTCCCACCAAGTCACTGCGGTTACCAACAAGTTGAACCGTCTCCTTACCTTGTCTCGCGTGTGCTCCTGGAGGAGCTCGACTTTCGTGGTTTGGTAACTCTCGCGGCCAACGACCAGGGGCCAAGCACACCGGTACACTGGTCGTACCCTCCCTGTCGTCCCGTCGCAATACCTCTCGCGGACACCGTTGGGTCGCCCGACTTCTTACCTGAAGGACAACCGTTTACAGGACCCTATGGCGGCAAGACAAAGTCAGCCTCGAGTGGAGTACCAGGATTACTCCTGGATAGCTCACACTTGAGGTGACTAGGCATAACCCAGATAGGGGCCTTTGGCGGTGTCTGCTTTGTACCGTACCTGTGCAGTTATAATATTTGTATCCGCGTTCACCCCCCTGAGTGATCACGGCCCTCTATCTAATCCTAGCTAACAATGCGCAGGGCTCACTGCTGAATAATGCATAGTAATAATAATAGGAAGCATAGGATAAAGGAAGGCACATCAAGGGGCGACAAAAATCAGGCTATGCAGTTGAATAGGATTCTAATCGTAGCAGCAGCAGTAACAATGCCTAGTGCAAGAAAATTACGGAAAGATAGGCGATATCTGGGGAAGAGAATGGCTCTGCTTGCCTGGAAGCTCGACGGTAGGGGTAGGGTCGTCGACGAAGTAGTCGTACCCGGCAGCGGTGTAGTCGGTGGTAGCAGCGGGGTCTACCGGAGAATAAAGAGGGGGGGGGAGAAACAGTAAATACAAAGCAATATATACAAACAGATGCATGACAAGACGGATGAAATGTTAACGGTGTTCTAACGCAGTGCAATGTACATTGCTCGGAACGGAAATTCATCTGAGGATGAGCTACCGGTTCCGGATGACTACCGGACAGGGTGTCCGGAGGGGGAAGGATCAAGCCGGAGGTGTCGTGGGTACCGGGCAAACATAAGGGGGGTGTATCCGTGCTAGTTGATCTATTCCGAACAACTTTCGTGTTCAGAATAAATTCATCCGGGCACTCTAACAGTACCGGACAATTTATCGGACAGTCGGTCCGGAGGGGGACGGTTCGATGTTTGTTGTGTTAGGGGGGTGTGATAGGCATACGGGTAGCGTATTCGTAGTCGTTATATTTTTCTGATCAATTTTGATGTACAAAGTTTTTTGATCCGAGTTACGGTTTAAAAGATATTGATTTTTAAAGTTTTATCAAATTTTAAATCATTTATAAATCAATTACTATTTTCTTTTATTATTTATTCAATATAAATTATATTAATTTTTAATACTGACCAGTGGGTCCCACTGGTCAGTGACTTATTAATTAAATCGCATTTTATCGAACTACTAATCAGGGGGATGGCCCACCTGTCATTCACTAGTTAAATAACTAATCATTTGAATTAAACTAACTACTAGTAGGGCCCATGTGTCATTGATACATTTTTTTTAAACAGGGATTAGGGGGGGCTAATCCCCTGGCAATTATCCCGTGGCCAGGCCACGGCTTGCTCTCGGCATCCCATGCCGGCGACGAGCGGGGTGGGGCACGGCGCGCCTCCGGCGAACCAGCCATCGGGGCACGGGCGGAAGGAATCAAAGGGATGGGGGGGGCGACGCATCGTGTCTGTTATGCGGCGGCTGGAGCTACAAGGGGAGGAGGGGCTGGCCGCGCCAGCCATGGTCGCCGGAGGCCAGAGCATGGGGGGAGGGGGCAAAGCCAGGGGAGGCCATGGGACGCCGCAGCCGAGCTCTAAGAGCTCGCGCCCATAGCCATGGCGGCCCGAGGCCGAGAGACAAGGAGGGAGGGGAGGCGCTCGCGGCCATGCTCACAGGGAGGGGGGGGGGCGTCGCGGCGGGCCGGGTTAGAGCGGGCGGCGGCTGTGGAGGGCGAGCTCGGGGCGGGGGGGGGCGCGTCGTGGAGGGGGCCGAGACGCCGGAGGTCGCCGGGCCAGCGGCGTGGGGGGGGGAGGGGAGTCTTCGGACCTTGGAAGGGAGGGGCGTCCAGATCGGATCGAGGGGGGGGGTTCTGTCGGGGAGAAGGAAGGAGACGAGGGGAGTTGACCCCGTGTGGTGTTCGGCCTCCTTCTAGCGTAGGGGTGGGCTGGCTGGGGCCGGCCCAGGGGGAGGGAAGGGTGGGCTTCGCCCACGGGTTAGGTTAGCTAGGTCGTTTTTTTTTTCTGTATTTTATCTTTTGGATTTATTTTAATTACTTAGGTATTTTATTTTTATTTATTTTTTAAAAATACGGAAGGTGTCCCTTAATTATTGGTACAACACAAGGCAGTGCCACAAAAAGTTTGAGAAAATTTAAAAGTCATTTAATATTTTATTTAAATATTAAACTACCAAATTGGACCATCTAGTCTTCGGTTTCTATTGTTTGAATTATTTTGGGAGTCCAATAATTTTCCAAGCACACCTCCCCTTGAACTACAAATTATTATCCAATTTATAAAAGTGGTTGTAAGATTTTTGGAGAAGATTTATTTTTCCCATTGTATTTAATATCAAGAAAAAGGAATTCTGGATTTTCATCCGAACCATGATGATCAAGGCATAGATGGCACATTGGTTTTAATTTCAATCAAAGGAGCATTTGAAACTGACTTAGGAATTCAAAGATGATCAAGGTGATGTTCAAACACAGTAATCTAATTAAAACAAGGTGATTACTGTTTCACCAACAGTGATTACTGTTACAAGATCTGAGGGCGTTACAAGCGACATAGTGCTATGTTTACAATGCTTTCCCAGTGGTTCATGCTTTCTTTGTGGCTGATCTCAAATAGCCAGAGTGCATAATGTGTTGTTGAAATGATTTGCATGCATTGCATTGTTCATGGTTTGGCATTTTGAAGTGGTATTTCCCTTCGGAGAATTCTTGGATTAACTTGGCACATGTTCACACATGTTTATGACTAAAAAAGTCTATCATGCCTTGATGATCTTTTTGTTTGAGAATAGTTATATCACTTTCATGCCTGATTCAATGTTGCTTTGTCGCTCTGCATGATTATGTCTTTTATTGCTCTCTAGTTGGTCGCTTCCTACTCTTTTGCTAGCCTACGCTCACACTAAGCGGAGTTCTTCTTGTGCATCCAAACTCCTTTTAAAACAATTATTCCACTTGAGTCCACCATACCTTCCTATATATGGTATTTACAGACCATCCCTAACTTAGACTTTCTTGTGCCATCTCAAAATTCATTCAAAAGATTCCCTTTTGTAACCGTACAAGCTCATGGTGCGGTTAAGGGAAAATCAGTATCTTCCATGCAAAAAATATTTTGACGGAAGTTTTAACTAGTCAAATTTATATAAAAAAGAGAGTTACACCTCCCCCATTGTCGTCGATATGTGACGGCAGATGCCATGGGGATGGCTAAAGTGAGGGGAAGCACGAGGGAGAGAATGTCGATGGTGCCGGAATCGGGTTAGGCACAAGCACGGTGAAGACACCACCATGTACCCAGGTTCGGGGCTCTCCGGAGAGATAACACCCCTACTCCTGCTTGTCTCTTGTATATCAATGAAGGAACTACAATAACTGCTCTTCTATCTTCTCAGGGGAAGGAGTACACCGCCGCCGTGGGCAAGGTCCTCTCCTGCTTCCCTGAGGAGTGACTACGGGCAGTAAATGAACTGAAAGGGGAATGAGTTAATGAGATCTCAGGTGTAGTGTCCCTCGCGCAAGAGGGGGTACCCTGGCTCTTATAGTGTGAGTCCAGGGTACTATGGTAACTTCATCGCCGAATGGACCCATCCGTCATCCTCTAATCGGCCTGGGCCCACCGACTGCTCCTCTCCGGGTGACCCGGAGCCTACGAGCGGCGGCCCATGCTGCTACCTCGTAGAACCTAGGAGTGAACAGTGGAGCTAGGGGATGCGGTCTTGTCGGCCTGTCCGCGGAATCGGCGGGGAGGTCGACACCGTATCTCCAGAAAATCCTCGACATGACCTGGCCTTCCTGCCACCCAGATATCTCGGGATATGGTATTTATGACCTCGTAATCATACCCCCGACTGGGTGGTAGGTTGCTCCGATTGCGCCTGGACCGACTGGTGGTTCCTGGTGGGGTCGATTGCTCTGGGCAATCGGCCTTCTAGGAATCGGCCTCGGTCCATCTGCGGACCAATCGGATGATCATCTTTGGTGAAGGGTGGCCCGATTGCGCCTGGGCCGACTGCTGGCATTTGGTATGGTCGATTGCCTTGGAGCAATCGGCCGTACCTCTGCCCAGCTCGGCCCAGCTGCAGCCCAATTGGTCCATCCTTGTCTTGAAAGCTTGCTTCCGCTTGGGTTAGCCTACCCGGGTACCAATCCCCCAACAGTAGCCCCTAAAGCTGTAAAGGTCCCACGGTCGCTTGACCGCGGGGCCTTTGCAGTTTTTCAATCTCTGCCTTGACGTTCTCCGACTGCTGTGGCCTCTTCGAGTGCGTCATTCCGAGTTCGTCGGCCGAGTCGGAGATCACACTCGGTTGACCAAATTTCCGTTCAATTGGACGTGGTTCTCTCTTAATTCATGTCTTCACTTTTTTGAGAAAGATCTCTTTTGCCGATTTCCCTCCAACGGTTACTTCCGATTCGCCCGTGACGTGATCAATGAGCTGGGACCCACGACCCACGCGCGACGTGACATAACTGCAGGGCCTGACCCCACGTCGCACGCCTCGCCTCTTGCGCCGGGATCCTTTGCGCTGGTCTGCCGGTTGGCCTCCCTGTGCCCTAGGCCACACCGGGCCACACAGCCGCAGGGTCATCCCACTCCCCTCCCCCGCCGCCCATATAAGCCACCGGGGGGGGGGGGGCTTCGCCTCTTCCTTCTCCCAAACACCTCTTTCGACCCCCAGCCTTCTCTCCTCTGCGCCTTCTCCACTCCACGCGACTCTCCCCGCCGCCGGCGTCTGCATCTCGCGCTTGCTCCGGCCACGGGCTCGTGCTCTCCGTTGCTTCCGCCGCCACCGCATCCACTCTTCTCCGCAGCTCTCGTGCTCCGCCTTCCTCTTTTCTCTCCGCTCCTCGCCGGCGAAGACCATGGAGCCTCGACGAGATGTGTCGCAAGCGAGCCGCGGGTGCTGGAAGGGCTCTCAAGCCACCGCCGCCACCGTCGAGTTTCTCGTTCGCGCCCGGAAGATGCCCGTGGAAGTCGAATGGCGGATTCCCAACGAGGCCGAGATCGTCCCCAGCGTGCGCACCGGCGAGAGGGTCGTGTTCCTCGCTCACTTCGAGCGTGGATTCGGCCTTCCCGCTAGCGCCTTTTTCCGCGAATTCCTCGATTTCCACCGACTGCAGCCTCACCACCTCGTAGCCAACTTCATCATGATCCTCTCCGGGTTCGTGACGCTCTGTGAAGGGTACCTCGGCTGCCATCCAAGCGTCGCCCTTTGGAAGCGCTTCTTCAACCTCCGGGCTCACAACGCTCGGACGGGTGCTGTGGTGGCCTCCGCCATTGAAGGAGGCAAGCCAACGTACCCGACTGACATGACCGACTGCGGCAGTTGCCTTGTCGCAGCCAGCAAGTCGAAGTACACGAGCCCCGAGATCGTCCAATCCTGCAAGAATTGGCAGACCTCGTTTTTCTACGTCAAGTCCCCTGACCAAGGCCCCGACCTCCTCAATTTGCCCGAGTTCTCTCTCGCCCGGCCGATTGAGAAGCATCAGTGGTCGCTGAAGCACGGCGTCGGAGACTGCGATGTCGATGCCCAAGCTGCCAGGGACACCCAGCTGGAGCACGAAGGAATCCTCCCAACCGACTTGGTAGCTGCGTGGCTTCACGCTCGGATTCTTCCCCTGCAGCGCCGAGTGCACCGCCTCTGCGACGTGTCGGGACCTCTAGATCCCACTCGGCTCTGCACGTGGCAGGTGAAGACAGAAGACCTTTGCGCCCGAGTGAAGGCCATCACCTCTAGCGCCTTGCCTGATCCCTTCCGCTTCGGGCTTGATTATCTCATTCGCCAGCGAAAGCCGCCTGTGGTATGCTCCGATTACATGCTCTTCCGATTGCTTTCTTTTCCGATTGCCCTGATTGCTTATACCTCCTTCTCAGCACTTTATTCAGTCCGACCTCATGGAAGACGGCAAGGAAGCTGGCGTGTATGCCCCTGATCGCACAGAAGAGGACCCCACCGACCTCGAGTACAACTGCAAGATTCCTTCCGCCGAGTCCAGTGGGGATGATGAAGACGATGACGAGTCTTCCGGAGAATCCTCCGATCCCATGGATGCTGATGATGATGACGCCGAGCGCGCCAAACCTCCGAAGACCAACACTCGGCCGCCAGCTCAAAGGGTAATGGTTCCAATGCAGCTCCTCGAGCCAAGCTTCCAAAGGTGCCAGCCAAGCGCACCTCGGCCGCCGGCTCCTCCTCTGGTGTGGCTTCTGGCCAAGTTGCCAAGGCCAAGCCGACAGCCAGCAAGGGCAAACAAGTCCGAGAGACGACAACTCGGAGGCTGACCATCCAGGCGCCGCTGAACGTCGCTCCACTTCGCTGCCGAATGCCCACTGGCGCACCCAGGACAATCGGGTATGCTTTTGTCTTCATGCCTCCTACTTCACTATCTTTGCTTCTACTGATTCTTCTCCCTTTCTTCTTTCAGGGAGCCGATTGGGCTTGATGACGTTGACACCAACATTCCCGTCCGTGCCAGACCCGTCATCTCGCCCGCTGCCTCTGCTGCTGCCGTCCACAAGCGGGCGGCTCCCGCTCATCGCTCCTCCAAGGACGTCGAGCGTGCTGCCAAGAAGGCCCGTCTTGCGGCGACCTCGAAGACCTCTTCTTCCATCCTTGCCTCCCCAACTCTCAAGGACGCAGCGGACCAGGTGGCTCCTGGTGGTGGAGGAACGCAACCGGTTGACCCGATTGCCCCGTCTCCACCGTTCCGCTCCGACCCAGCTTCGCCTGCCGCAACTTCCCCTGCTGCAATGACCGCACCTGATACGCCAGTGGTGACGACCCCATCGCCGATTTTGGTGTCGACACCGCCGGTTGCCTCCACAGTTCCGCCGGCTGTACTATCTGACCCACCGACTGCGACGATTTCACCACCCGTCGTCGCTACCACTTCTGCTCCGACTCGCCCGGTTGTGCCGCCGCCGCAATCAGGTGAGTCCGGTCCTTCACCAACATCCGTGCCGCTAGTCCTCACCACTACAACTTTCACCATCGTTCCCACTTCAGTACCACCGCCGATTTCTTCTCCCTCAGAGATTCTTATGCGCTCGGTGGATCACTTCCGAGCCGAGTATTCTCGCGCGCGTCATGTCGGCGCTGAGCCTGATGCTTCGCATCGTCCTCGGGATCCCGTGACGAGCGCTCTGAGCCGGGTGAACGAATTAGCCGAAGCCCTTGCTCGGGACCTTCAACAGCTGACCTCTCACCATACGGTAAACTCCTTAACTTTTCCTTCTGTACCTCTGTCTTACCTCGGCAATTTTTCTTCCGGTGGGTGCGCGCAAGCGCACCCACTGGGTGTAGTCCCCGAGATTCGGGCCGATTGGTTACAATCGGTTCGGATCTTTAGCATTTTTTGCTTTATCGTTTGCCTTCCTCAATCGGTAGACTTTCTTCCGGTGGGTGCGCGCAAGCGCACCCACTGGGTGTAGTCCTCGAGATTCGGGCCGATTGGTTAAAATCGGTTCGGATCTTTAGCATTTTTTGTGAAAGCTCAAGAATGATCAGAGGGGGAGGGGGTGAATGATCACTTCTAAAAATTCTAAGGAACTTAGAAGGAAATCATGCAAACATCGTAGGACTAAAGACATCTCGAAGGAAATACGGTATCGAAAGTAATGCAAGGCTCGAAAGGATTGGGAGCGAAGGAAAACATCAAAGACAAATAGGCTACGAGTAAATACTTGAAGTAAATGCTAGAAGGAAAACAAGCCTGACACAGCGATGTTTGGTAAACCAGTTCACACTCTGCAAAGTGCTACGTCTGGTTGGAGGGACTGGTGATTGAACACCTGGAGCAAAACTCTCTCCGTCCTATTCTCCACTGCAACAAACTCCTCGAGCTTGTCCAGTTTTCACTCGTGGTAGATGATTGAGGACATCTCCGAGACCTTTACAAACTTCCTTCAGCAGTGACAATTTCTCTTCGACTGCTTGACAGGCGACGCCAAACCGTCTAGGAGACTTGCAGTTCTCCAAGATAAAAAAGATTGGCTAATCTCAACCTAAGTCATAATGAATTGCTCAACTCAGTTCAGACTTGGGTGTAGGTTTTCTCTCGATGAATCTCTTCGGGATGCACTCAGACTTCTGTGTTAGAATCTTTTGGTGGAGCAGCCAACCCGAAATGGCGGGTAGGTGCGGGGTATTTATAGTTGGCGATCCCGATGGGTAAAATGACTGAAGTGACCCGATGCAACCGCTTGACGCGTGTCCACAACGGTCGGATTCCAATCACTGCGCAACTTTACTTGAGGAACAAGTAAGCTGACTCACCGAATGAGTTCTCTCTCGATGGCACGAAGTGCAATGACTTTGCCTTCGAGCTATTCGTTCGACTCGGTGAGATTTCTCTCGGTAGGCTTTTGTGGGTTTTGGTTGAGCAGAGCAAATTCACTTCGACAAAGATCTCAACTAGCAAACCCCTCTTAATAGTACGGTTTTTCCTACGACTCAAGAAATAAAGAGAAACTAGCAAAAAGACTAAGTCTTCGACCAGCTTCAGCTTTCTCCTCGTTGCGCTTTTGCTCGAGAGAAACATCTTCTTCGACAACATTTTTAGGGGTCGTCTTCCTTCAAAGGCTTCGGTAGATGACTGCAGCTTTACTGCAGTGAGTTGTCCTTCGACCTTCTACATGCAAACTCCATTCTTTCGGAACCTAAGTATCTGTTTATACTCGAAAACAATATTAGTTCCACTTCTGCTTTGTACAACAATGTCCAAAACCTTCGGGGTCAAAACTTGCTCTTACAATCTCCCCCTTTTTGGACGATTGTTGACAAAACAGGCATCGATAAATAATTTGAAAAAAGTTTGAGTTTTCGATGATAAACCAGTGCTGAGATCGATGAAATACTCCCCCTAGATGTATGCACGGAAGATAAAGATTTCCTGTGAAGTGCATATTTGACAAGTAGTGTCGAGGGAAAAACATCAATAGTCTTAGCGAGAGAAATTGCATTCCAGATAGTATCCAATGTGAAGTATGCAATTTCCTCGAATGACCTGTGAACTTATATGAAAGATAACTTCCTGCAAAAATGGTTAAGTATAGCAAGCAGCAGATAGATATCTTACGAAAATAGTAGCAATTCACAGTCCTACTTAGAGTTAGTTACAACCAGATCGAATGTGAATCGAAAGTTTGTTGAAACTACTCAGAAACCACAAAAACAAGAGTCTATCGAATGGAATGCAAAACCCTTAACCCCGTAGGCAAACTAATTTCTTCGATGCCACTACATCTCCCCCTTTTTGTCACAACGTACAAAAAGATCGAGAGAATAGGGTCGAAAGAAATCCCTACTCGCGAGGCTGGCTCCGGCGACGACGAGAAGATTCGGCGAGCGTTGGAGCACGACGAATTGGACGAGCGCCTGGAGGAGTAATCTTCGTGCGGAATGAATGTTGATCTCCTGAAGATTCCAGCTGCGATTCCGGCGGGGTCCTGGGGCTTCGAGGAAGTGGCGAGGGAACTCTGGGTTGACGTTGAGGAGGGGCTTCTTCTTCTTGCTCGGAGTCAGAGGATAAATTGTCCAAAGTGATATGATAATAATCATCGACACTTAGCACATCTCTGTTTTCGGTAGACGAGGGATATTGGGATCCGGTCGATCTACTCGATCATCATTGGTCCAATTCCTGTTCAGATGGGGAGGATATTCTTCGAACCCGCAACGTTGAAGTTGACCGAGGGAATTGAACTTCCGAAGACCTTTCCAATCACGGCGAAGGCATTCACGCAGCATCTGATTGTTGTTCATGGTAATGTTACGCAAGTGATTGATCTCATCCATCAGAGCTTGCTTCTGAATAAAATCTTGATCAATGTGATGTTGAAGCATTTGCTAAGACCGAAGAGAAACTTCCATATGATGCACTGGCTTGATAAACTTCGAGCGAATATTGCGCTCAGTTAAGTGGGCGCGGATGCCAGTGTGCTCAGCAAAAGGGTCGTTGGGTCGAGCAACAACCTGCAATACTTCACGAACTGGAGGAGTGAAAATCTTCGGGAAAATTGACACGGGGAATGGCACGTCCCGAGAGTAATTGCAGATAGCCATCATCCATGGTGCATATGGCTTGTGGGAATTGTGGTCATCAGCACAAGACACCAAAGTTCTGAGGAAGTAGTCTTCAAAATCGAAGGGATGACCGTGGACTAACTTCAACAGAGCAAGTTGCACATCATTTGGAATTGGAAAATTATCGTGCACATCAAGCATTGGCATCAAAGTCTTCGAGAGAATATAAAACCATGCCTTTTCTTCAAATACCAAGTGTCTTGGCTTCGGCTCAGTGGGGTAGTGATCTCCTACGACTTCTGGATCCATCAACGTAGAGAATTCAGCAGGAGTTGCAGCAGGTAAGTCATGAATTTTGTGAGGTAATCCTTCGAACCGAGGTAAATTGATTATGTCCAAAAATTGATCGACAGTCATATGAAAAACTTGGCCTTGAATCATATAGTCAAATTTCCATGTCTTCGAGTTCTCAGGATCTCCAGAGACATAAAGTGTTGCATAAAACTGCTTGATAAGCTCGGGATTGTAACCACAATCGAGAGCAAACATCTTGTGAGCATGCAGGCTATCAACTGTCTCGGCAATGTTCTCGAAACAAGTAGTGGAGTACACCGAAGGCATATCAAGATATTGATGCTGGAAAACTCTCGCCTTGTTGTACAACACACGAGTATAATAGATAGCTTGCTCTTGGGTCCAAAACCGAAGAGAATAAGAACTTCTGGGCTTCTCGTAGGGATTGGTACCGAAGAAAAATGGCTTATGTTCGCGCCTTTTGAAGATGGGAGCTCCACGAGGAACTACTGAGCGGAACAAAGGCAGCATTTCTCTCGGATGAGCAGAGTGAAGCAGCTCATCAATGGGAAAAACCTCAGCAGCATTATCTGGCATCTGGAACTCTGGTTCAGCAGGTCGAGAGATAGATGATGGAATGTTGACAAAATCCTGAGCCGGAGTGACTGCAGGAGCATTCTCCTCGGCCTGAGCTACGACGGCATCTCCTTCGTCGGTTTGAGCATTTTGTGCGGCCTCTTCAATTTCCATGGCCTCCAAGTCTTCATTAAATTGAGCAAACGCATCAACCATTTCTTCGTTCGAAGAACTGGATGAGGAGGATGAAGAATTATTACTTGAACTGTCATCTCCAGAACTATTGCTTACGACAGAATCTCGTCGAGAGGAAACTGTCGTGATGTCAACATCAACATCTTCTCCTTCAGGCATAGTCCGGGCAGAAGAGTAATCTTTCTGTACTTGAGTTTCTTGCTCGACACGAGCAACTTGCTCGGTCTCTGCATGAGCTTCGATGTCAGTGGCGGGGGTGATCGATGGAATGACATGAGGTGGAGATGGTGGGTTTGGAGGTGGTGGCGAGGCTTTTGGTGGTGAGGGTTGACGGGGTGGAGATGGAGGTGGAGGTGGAGGTGTTTGTTGTCGGGGTGGAGGTGTAGGTGTTTGTTGTCGGGGTGGAGGTGTAGCTTGACGAGGGGGTGGAGTTTTTTGTCGAGGCGGTGAACTTGTTTGGCGAGGTGGTGGAGTTTTCTTACGGGGAGGAGTGGGTTGCTTGGTGGGGTTTGGTTCAGTTTCTTGTCGTTCTGCGGGAGCAACGACCTCGGTGGACTTGGCCTTCTTGGCGTTTTTCTCGATCTCTGGCGTCCCACGCTCAGAGGTTGGGGCAGCAGACTTTCTCTTTCGAGATTGTCTTTGGAACAGAGCATCATTATGCTCTTTGCAAACAGCAGACACAACTTGTTTTACCTTGTCAAACACAGCAGTTAAATTTTCTTTCTGAGTCCTCCTGGAAGCTTCAGCAGATGCAATCTTGGACTTGAAAAAATTTCGGGACTCAATGTCCTCGGTTTCCTCTTGGAGTTGCCTGGTGTAAAACCTGACTTGCTCCTTATCCTTTCGATCCTGGGTGATGTAGCCTTCCCAGCGTATCATGTATCGAGCAACATGCTCTTGGATTTCAGCAGGAACATCATCCTCGGCAGTGACTTTGCTCGGTGTAGTAGCCATCTTCCAGAGAATGTGAGAAATGTGTGCAGCATCCCAAGGAGCATTTGCATTAGATTCTCCTTCATTGGAACTTTCTTCATCGGCACGAGGGCCGGAAACAGCAGGTGCAACAGGGGCAGGAGCTGGTGCAGCTCGAGGAACTGGAGCAGCTTGAGCCTTCTTTCTTGCCTCCTTGGCTTTCTTTTCGGCTTCCTTGGTGGCTTTGGCAGCAGCAATGGGTTTTGAGACCACTGCTTTATCCTTCGAGGCACTAGGGGCTATAACCTTTTCTTTCGTGACTGTGGGAGTCACAACTTTCTCGGTGACCTTTTCTTTCGGGTCACTAGGGATAGTGCCTGTAGAAGCCTGTCGTCGATATTTTTCACTGACCAAGTGAAGAATGCCCAGTTGTTGAGCAACCAGAGCCTTTTTATGCTCGGGCTGACTGTGAAAGTTTAGGAGCTTAGAACTAATCAAGTCTTTTTCTTCTTGTTCCTTTTGCTTGGCCAGTCTTTCCTTTCGCTGAATAAGCGTTCATCATCTTCACCAAATTGAGCTTGCTTTCCCTTCGATGGAGCCGAAGGTTTTGGTTGGCGAGCAGGAACAGGTGGAGCAGATGAAATAGGTGGATCTGTGACCATGTTGGTCAAGTCAATATTTCCTCGAGGAGCCTGTGGAGCTGGCTCCTGGATCCTTATGCCTCTACTGCTCGGCTTTTTCTTCAGAGGTAAGTCCTCGACATCAGCCTCTGTACCAGGGTCTTGATCATCTGAATGAGCTTCTCCTTCGGAGCTTGCATCAGGAGGTGAAACTATTACAACCTTTTTCTGTCTCCTGGCAGACTTCTTGCCACCTTTCGGTTTGGCGCTAGGGCCAACTTCTTCGGCAACTTTAGCAGCTGCTTCCTTTCGAGCTTTAGCTTCTCTTCTCTTTTGTGCTCGAGCTTCTCGAGCTTCAACTAGCTCTTTGAAATCAGCAGGTGTTTTGAGAGCTGTAGGGTGAGCATCAGCAGGAGGAGGTGGTCGATTAAATTTCGTCCACTTTGGCCTTAGAGCTTTGACATCAACCCAAGGATTCTTCATAGCAAACAGCCTCTCCCAACGAGGGATAAGAGACTTGTATTCATACCAACGAAGAGCTTGAAGTCTCCGAATCTCTTGCAGACGATTCTCTCTAGTACGATCATCCTCAGATCCTGGCGGCGTTCTCAAATTCTTCTCAATGATTACTTCCTCCGATAATACTTCAGAGTTATTGGTGATTCTTGTTCGGCCTCCCACACGCTTGGGAACTCTAATATTTCCTTCGTTATCAGCCATTTTCCTGCGAAAAAGAAGGATACGAGGGAATATAGGAAAGTTGTGAACAAGTACCAACAATTTCGAGGAAAAACATTTTGAATGCAGCAATCTTTTCGAGAGATTTGTCTTATCGCAAGTTTTCATGAAAGTGCTAGGCTAGATTTTCATCGGGTGGAAATCTAACGAAGAACTTGTATGAACAAATTGCACAAGAATAAATCTATCGAAACGATACTGTAGGAATTGCCTAAGTGAGAGAATCCGAGGGATTTCTTACCAAGGACAGATGGGGACTCGACAGAAAAACTAGAAACAGATTTCCCAAGTTTCAAAGATCCAACCGGATCAAACAGACCTAAAAGAAATCAGAGAAAAATCAACACAAAAACTGGAAACGATGAACAGAACGGGATGAATCGACTCCAGAGCCACACATACCCTAACTTGGTGATGTGAGGCGACTACGGCGACGCGGATGATGATCTTCGTCGACGGGAATGCCTCCGGCGGCTTCCTTCCGGCAGTTAAGCGGCGAGGGAGTCGACGGCGACGAGACAGCACGGCGGCGCGCGAGAGAGAGAGCTTCTGGAGGCGAAGAGACGAAGTCGAAGGAATAGCGATGTCTAAGCCGGTGGGGTGGATCAGTATTTATAAGGGGAGGTCTGACAGAGCTGTCAGATCTGATCCAACGGCGCAGATTTCGCGTCTCTCCGCATTCAACGGACGGATTTTGTGGCGGTAATCGCGGGAAATCCCAACGAACCGAAAGAAAGTTGCTCCACGTCCGAGACCAAACTCATCGAACATCGAGTATAAAAGTAGATAAAACATCGATAGATTTTCCTTCGGAATCAATGACATTCGAGGGGAATCTTGATCGAGTACAATTTGTACATGTTCACGAGAGAAAAGCACAGATGGGGTAGGGATAGAATAGAGGGAAAACAGGGTCCGATACTTAGTCAATCCGAGGTTAAAAACAGCGATAAAAGCTCGGAGTGATAAGTGTATAGGACAACACCAAACGAACAAAACAAAAAAAATAAACGAAAAGGAAACACGATAGAAAAATTAACGGAAGTAAATAACAATAATAAGGTATTATACATAGTACCGATAGTTATGATCTTACTGCACATTGCGTGAGTCCAAGATGTTCAACTCACACCTCAGTGCATAGAACCTCTTTTCATCCAAGGGCTTTGTGAATATATCAGCCAATTGTTCTTCGGTGCGAACATGACTGATAACAATATCTTCTCGCTGAACATGTCTCGAAGAAAATGATGACGAATATCAATATGCTTCGTTCGAGAGTGTTGCACTGGATTATGAGCAATTTTGATTGCACTCTCGTTATCACAAAGCAATGGAATTTTCTTCACAAGAATACCATAATCTTTCAGCGTTTGCTTGAGCCACAGAATCTGAGTACAGCATGAACCGGCAGCAATATACTCGGCTTCAGCCGTAGAGATAGATACACAATTCTGTTTCTTCGAGGCCCAACAGACAAGAGATCTACCGAGAAAATGACATGTGCCTGAGGTAGATTTCCTGTCGACTCGATCACCAGCCCAGTCAGAATCTGAATAACCAACGAGATCAAACTGGGCACCCTTGGGATACCAAAGACCCAAGGTTGGTGTGTGTGCCAGCTATCGAAGGATTCGCTTGACAGCAATATGATGAGATTCCTTCGGATTTTCCTGAAAACGAGCACACATACATACTGATAGCATAATGTCAGGTCTAGATGCACAAAGGTAAAGAAGCGAACCGATCATCGAGCGATATTTCTTCTGATCGAAAGGTTTGCCCTTCTCATCTGCATCTAGATGAACATTCGTAGGCATTGGAGTCTTGATAGTTTTGCAACCGACAAGATCAAACTTCTTCAGGCAATCTCTGAGATACTTCTCTTGAGAAATGAAAGTACCATTTTTCTGTTGACGGATTTGAAGCCCGAGAAAGAACTTCAATTCACCCATCATAGACATTTCATATTTCTTCGACATCATACGAGCAAATTCTTCGCTAATATCAGGGTTAGTACAGCCAAAGATAATGTCATCGACATAAATTTGACACACAAAAAGATCATGTTTGTATGCACGAGTAAAAAGAGTCGGATCAGTTGTTCCTGGTTTAAAGCCCTTCTTAAGAAGAAAATCCTTCAGCGTTTCATACCAAGCACGAGGTGCTTGCTTTAACCCATATAGGGCCTTGTGCAATCTGTACACCTTATCAGAATTCTTCGGGTCTTCAAAACCTGGTGGCTGCATAACATACACTTCTTCTTCGATCTCACCGTTAAGAAATGCACTTTTGACATCCATTTGATATAGCAATATACCATTGTAATTGGCAAAAGCAAGCATGAAACAAATGGATTCAAGACGAGCAACTGGGGCATAAGTCTCACCAAAATCAATACCTTCGATTTGGGTATAGCCTTGTGCAACCAGTCGAGCTTTATTTCTTACCACTATGCCATCTTCATCTTGCTTGTTGCGAAAAATCCACTTCGTACCACTGATAATATGCTTCGTGGAATCAGGTCTATCGACAAGGGACCAAACTTTATTTCTCTCGAACTGGTTAAGTTCTTCGAGCATAGCAGTCATCCAATCTGAGTCCTTCATGGCTTCATCGAATTTTGATGGTTCTAACATGGATACAAACGAAAAATTTCCACAGAAGTTAGCTAATCGAGTACGAGAACGAGTGGTGGGACGACCTGGTAAACGAATATCTTCGAGAATTGAGTCGACATCCACTCTTCTTCGAACACGAGGAAAAGTTTCTTCATCTTGTGGATCAGGTTGATCTTCGGGATCAGCTTGTCCTTCGGGATCAACATATTCTTCGTTTATGCGTTCTCCTTCGACCTGTGCATCAATTTCTTCAGGATGTTGATCTCCAGCGCCCCGGGCTATGTGTGGGAACATTGGACCATCATCATCCCTGTTAGCTTGTTGAGCATTTCCTTCGACAGGTCGAATATCTCCAATAGCCATGTACCTGATAACTTCATCCAAAGGAGGTTCATCCAGGTTAAGTGGTAATTGCTCCTTTTGAGAGCCATTAGTTTCATCAAATCGAACATTTACAGTTTCTACAACTTTGCCAAGATGTGAGTTGTAAACTCTGTAAGTGTAAGAATTTGAACCATAACCTAGAAGAAGACCTTCGTGAGCCTTTGGGGCAAACTTGGAGCTGTGATTCATGTCTCTGATGTAACATGGAGCACCAAAAACCCTGAGATAAGACACATTTGGCTTTTTACCAGTGATGAGTTCATGTGAAGTTTTCTTCAGAAACTTATGCAGATAAACCTTGTTGATGATATGACATCAGTGTTGATAGCTTCGGCCTAGAACCTGATAGGAATCTTGTATTCAGCAAGCATTGTTCTGGCCATTTCAATAAGTGTTCGATTCTTTCTCTCGACCACACCATTTTGTTGCGGTGTATAAGCAGCCGAGAATTCATGAGTAAAGCCATATTCATCAAGAAAATCTTCGATATGAGTATTTTTGAATTCTGTACCATTATCACTTCTGATATGCTTGAGAGATAATTCATATTCAGTTTGAGCTCTCTTTGCGAAAGTTTTGAAAATTTCAGCAACCTTGCTCTTGTCATCTAGAAAGAAAACCCAGGTATATCGAGAGAAATCATCAACAATAACCAGACCATACTTGTTACCTCCAAGACTAGCATAATTTTGAGGACCGAATAAATCCATATGAAGTAATTCAAGAGGACGAGTAGTAGTCATGACGGTTTTTGCAGAGTGATGTTTCTTGGCAATCTTTCCTGCTTCACAGGCACTGCATAGACGATCTTTATCGAATTTTACATTATCAATTCCAACGATGTTCTTCTTCGAGATAAGAGTTTGAAGATTTTTCATTCCTGCATGACCAAGTCTTCGGTGCCATAACCAACCAGAAGTGGCTTTGGCCATTAAACATGTGGACACTGCAGGTCCCGAAGAAAAATCAACGACGTAAAGATCACCCTTGCGATATCCTTCGAACACGAAGGAATAATCATCCTGTGAAAAGACAACACAACGAGACGCAGAAAACAGTACAAGCATACCCATATCACAAAGCTTCGATATAGACATAAGATTATATCCTAGAGATTGTACAAGCAAAACCTTATCAATGTGCTTGTCTTTCGATATAGCAACTTTACCCAAACCAAGTACTTTCCCTTTGTTGTTGTCACCGAAGGTAATATATTTCTGTGAAGATTCAGACAGTTTTTCTTCGGTGAACAAATCTTTGTCTCCGGTCATATGATTTGTACATCCACTATCCATGACCCATTCGGATCCACCGGAGACATAGCCCTGCAGAAGAATTAGTTCTTCTTAACCACCCACAAACGAGCAGGTGACTTAGAAGGCATGGTAGAGCTAGATGGATCAGCAATATTATATCGAACAGGATTGCATTGTCGATCAGGACCATCAAGCACACCATAAATATAATTCCTCGACGAGGGGTTAGAGTAACGATGGGTAATGGCAATTTTGGTACGATTGTCACGATGATGATAAACAGTTCTATCTATACGATAGTAATCCTTCTCGGGAACATTTGAAGCAGGCACCAAGGGTTCATTTCTATCCTCGAGAGAATAGTAGTGATTCGGTGGTACTGTGGGTTTTCCCTGCATTGAATGGTTAGAGGGCAGTTTTTCTACGAGAGATTTTCGAACCCAAATCTGTCGTTTATAAAAGCCATTCTTTGGAGGAGTACCAACGAACTCAGCCGACACCTTTCCTTCCTGATCTTTGATAAGCTTATAGTTAGAATCAAGTGATTCATCGACAATAGCCTTATCCATTTTGCAACTGATACCTGAAAGATTAGCAATATCAATGGGCTTTTCCTTCGCAAGAACCCAGACAGTTTTAGGATACTGTTCGGGTTTCCAGTAGGTTCCATCAGGATTGATTTTCCTTTCGAAGCCAACTCCTTCGTTTCGAGGATTTCTGTGAAGAAGAGCCTTTCGAAGGATATCACACAGATAATGGTGTCCCTGCACACTTTTGAACATGCCTGTTTCAAACAAATTTCTCAACCTGAGGAGTTCCTCGGTAATGGTTTCCTCGTCCGAGGGGTTAGCATCATCAATAACAATAGGTTGCTTTCCTTTCGATCTCTCATAAATAGAATCAATTTTACTTCGTTCCAAACAAGTCAAGCAAGGTGAAACAGATTCATTTTTATCTTCTGAGCCCTGTTGAGCCATGAGAGTGACATTTACGCTTTCCAACTCTTCATTAGCCTCTCTCAGTTTTTCGAGAGCCATTTTCCTTTGAAGGAATTTGTAGGTTAGCTTCTCGTAGTCCACTGAGAGAATTTCATGACGAGAGGAAAGTTCATCATACTTTTCCTTCAGAGAAACATGCTCATTTGTCAAAGTTTGACCCTTCTCAATCTCATCGATCAACAAGGTCTTAGATTTTTGAATGGTTTCACTTAGAGAATCTAGCTCATCTTGTTGGATAGAAGCAATTTTAGCAAGTTTAGCATAGCTTATGCTAGAGTCACTTTCATAAGCAGATCCATCAGAAGTATCGTAGGATTTCTTAGATGAGGATACCTTAGCCTTGGCCATGAAGCAGTAAGCTGGAGATTCATCTTCACTGCTCTGGTTGGAGAAGAATGAACTTGAATTCTTGTTCGAGGCGAATGCTATCCCAGCAACACCATCAGATTCAGAACTAGAACCAGAACCTGATCTTGACTTTGATCCTGCTTCAGAACCGGATGCTTCTTCTTCAGAGTTCATCTCTTTACCCAGATAGGCTTTGGCTCGGTGCGAATTCTTTCGACGAGAGGAATGAGATTTTGATGAAGAACCCTCTCGATGCTTGTGATACTTCTTTTTCTTGTCATCATCAGAACCATCTTTCTTGTCTTTTCTGGACCTTCAATCATATCTCTTCGAATCGTGATTTTTGCTCGATCTGTAAGACTTGCTCGAAGAGCTGCTGTGAGAGTGCTTTGATTTATGTTCAATTTCCCAGAGAGGACAATCAGCGATGAAGTGACCTGGCTTCTTGCACTTGTAACAACAGTTATCTTTCGCAGATGAGTTTTTGGATGATGACCGATGCTGAGATGAATTGCTAGAATGTCTTGAAGAATAGTTTTTCTTCGGTGAAGAGGAGTTCCTTCTCTGAAAGCGATTGAATCTTCTCATTATCAGTGCAAGATCTTTCCCAATGTTCTCGGGGTCATCAGAGGCACCATCAGATTCACAACTGGCTTCAGGAGAGGAGTGATGTGAAGCTCTGGCCTTTAGTGCATGAGATTTCTTTCGACTCCCATTGACATCACGCTTCTCATCTTCTTCCATCTCGAAAGTATTAAGCCTTTCAAGAATATCAGCGACAACCATATCCTTGAAATCAGTTCTTTCCTTAATCATCAGCACAATGTGATCGAAGGAATCATCATGAGAACGGAGCAAGGTTCTGACAATAATCCGATTGGTAATGTCATCTGCACCGAGGGAAATCAGTTCATTTGACAGCGCAGTGAGTCTGCTGTATATGGAACAAACTTTTTCTCCCTCGTGCCTCTTGAACCGATAGAACTTGCTTCGAAGGGTGTCAATTCGAGCATCTTTCTGAGTAGAGACACCTTCACCAATCTTCTCGAGATAATCCCAAACACCTTTGGCCGAAGGAATATTCTTGACCTCATGATATTTTTCAGGAATCAGATGATTTGTGATGAATACCCAGACTTCAGCATCAAGGGACAACTTCTTAGCCTCTTCAGGAGTGATGGCATCAGTGTCCTCGACAGTTACACCATTCTTGACAACTTCCCAAGCGGCAGAGTTGATAGCCATGATATTCCTCTTCATTTTGTCCTTCCAATAGGGATAGTCCTTCCCATTGAATATAGGGATCGGTTCCCCCGAGCGAACAGCTGCAAACGACATTCTTGACAACACTCCAGGTTGTTAGACCAAAATACACAGAGCGTAGGGAGTGCCTAGCTCTGATACCAATTGAAAGCTCAAGAATGATCAGAGGGGGAGGGGGTGAATGATCACTTCTAAAAATTCTAAGGAACTTAGAAGGAAATCATGCAAACATCGTAGGACTAAAGACATCTCGAAGGAAATACGGTATCGAAAGTAATGCAAGGCTCGCAAGGATTGGGAGCGAAGGAAAACATCAAAGACAAACAGGCTACGAGTAAATACTTGAAGTAAATGCTAGAAGGAAAACAAGCCTGACACAGCGATGTTTGGTAAACCAGTTCACACTCTGCAAAGTGCTATGTCTGGTTGGAGGGACTGGTGATTGAACACCTGGAGCAAAACTCTCTCCGTCCTATTCTCCACTGCAACAAACTCCTCGAGCTTGTCCAGTTTTCACTCGTGGTAGATGATTGAGGACATCTCCGAGACCTTTACAAACTTCCTTCAGCAGTGACAATTTCTCTTCGACTGCTTGACAGGCGACGCCAAACCGTCTAGGAGACTTGCAGTTCTCCAAGCTAAAAAGATTGGCTAATCTCAACCTAAGTCATAATGAATTGCTCAACTCAGTTCAGACTTGGGTGTAGGTTTTCTCTCGATGAATCTCTTCGGGATGCACTCAGACTTCTGTGTTAGAATCTTTTGGTGGAGCAGCCAACCCGAAATGGCGGGTAGGTGCGGGGTATTTATAGTTGGCGATCCCGATGGGTAAAATGACTGAAGTGACCCGATGCAACCGCTTGACGCGTGTCCACAACGGTCGGATTCCAATCACTGCGCAACTTTACTTGAGGAACAAGTAAGCTGACTCACCGAACGAGTTCTCTCTCGATGGCACGAAGTGCAATGACTTTACCTTCGAGCTATTCGTTCGACTCGGTGAGATTTCTCTCGGTAGGCTTTTGTGGGTTTTGGTTGAGCAGAGCAAATTCACTTCGACAAAGATCTCAACTAGCAAACCCCTCTTAATAGTACGGTTTTTCCTACGACTCAAGAAATAAAGAGAAACTAGCAAAAAGACTAAGTCTTCGACCAGCTTCAGCTTTCTCCTCGTTGCGCTTTTGCTCGAGAGAAACATCTTCTTCGACAACATTTTTAGGGGTCGTCTTCCTTCAAAGGCTTCGGTAGATGACTGCAGCTTTACTGCAGTGAGTTGTCCTTCAACCTTCTACATGCAAACTCCATTCTTTCGGAACCTAAGTATCTGTTTATACTCGAAAACAATATTAGTTCCACTTCTGCTTTGTCCAACAATGTCCAAAACCTTCGGGGGCAAAACTTGCTCTTACAATCTCCCCCTTTTTGGACGATTGTTGACAAAACAGGCATCGATAAATAATTTGAAAAAGTTTGAGTTTTCGATGATAAACCAGTGCTGAGATCGATGAAATACTCCCCCTAGATGTATGCACGGAAGATAAAGATTTCCTGTGAAGTGCATATTTGACAAGTAGTGTCGAGGGAAAAACATCAATAGTCTTAGCGAGAGAAATTGCATTCCAGATAGTATCCAATGTGAAGTATGCAATTTCCTCGAATGACCTGTGAACTTATATGAAAGATAACTTCCTGCAAAAATGGTTAAGTATAGCAAGCAGCAGATAGATATCTTACGAAAATAGTAGCAGTTCACAGTCCTACTTAGAGTTAGTTACAACCAGATCGAATGTGAATCGAAAGTTTGTTGAAACTACTCAGAAACCTCAAAAACAAGAGTCTATCGAATGGAATGCAAAACCCTTAACCCCGTAGGCAAACTAATTTCTTCGATGCCACTACATCTCCCCCTTTTTGTCACAACGTACAAAAAGATCGAGAGCTACTGGTGATGGACTTCTTGCTGAACGGGATGCTGCCGTCGCTGCCCGAGTTGCTCTGCAAACTGAAAGGGATGAAGCAATTTCTGCCCGAGACTCCATTCGCCGAGATCATGACGAGCTCGTCGCCAAGTTCGAAGAACTGGAGAAGCGCAGCTATGAGGAGACCACCCGAATGCGCCGCCGAGCCAAGGGCTTCTACGATACATTGACCGAAATGGACCTCCTCCTTGGCCGTGAGTCTTCCTTGTTGCCGAGTGCAGTTTCCGGTTGCTTTGTTCTCTTATCTTATTACTTATGCTCTTCCTTCTTGATGCAGAAGCTTGGCCCGAATCTGAAGCAGCTGCTTATGCAGCTGTCGCCAAGTCCCGAGAGGATACCATCGCCGCTGGGGGGACCTGTGACCGTGCAGATAACGTCTGGACCCGGCATGAATATCTGATCGGCACCCAAGCCCGCATTCCTATTATCCAGGGAATTGCCCTATCCTTCAAGCTCGGAATTCTAAAGATTTCTGAAGCACTGTGGTCGTCGACTGAGCTCAAGGCCGGACTCCAGAAGATGAAGAATGCTGCCGACTCCTCCGCCGAAACCCGTAAGGCAGACACTCAGGATGAAGAGGATTCTGACCAAGGGGACACTCCGAATGCCACCACTGAGTAGACTCGGACTCTCCTTAAGGCTATCCCGCGTCGGATCGACGTTCTGCTGAATTCTGCCGGAAGGACTGGTGCGGAGACCGCTCTTCAGACTGTGCTATCTTGGTACCCCCAAGTGAAGCTCTCCCGATTGTACAACCTTCGAGACAATGCCTCTGACCTTCTTGAGAAAACCTACGTCGAAGTCAATCGGCTAGCCAGCACGATGGTGAATTGGTTTTCTCCCTACGAGTATACTCCGTATCTCGACCAGGGAGGGAAACCGCTGCCTGCCTCTACCATCTCTTGCCTAGCCGAGGAGCTCTCCGATAGCGGCTCATCCCAGATGTCTCTGAAGTCTAAACAGACTGGTGCTGCGACTTCTGAAGCTCAATCGGACCCGTCTGCTCCACCTTCTAGCTCAGTGCCTCCGACTGCTTAAGCTATGTTATCTTTAATTTGTATTCCGACTGTCCGCTTGTAAGACATATTTTTAATTCCGTCGACACCTACTGGGTGTGACTTGGATGTAATGACATTATTCGGCCTTGGGCCTGTTACTTTTGATGCAATCCGATTGCTTGTTTGTCACTTTTGCATGTGCGATCGACTTTGCGTCTTTGTCGGTTTCCTTTATCGGCTACACTTGGGGATGTCTGCTGTGTCGACCTTGCTGCCGTCATGCGGTCTGCAATCGGATCAACAGTAGACATCCGGCCAAGGTTCGATACGTTTTCATTTTTACACGACAAGATTTTTACCGCAAAGAATTCTGCAATAGCAAGCGCCGATTGCTCGCTACAAGATCCGATGTCCTAATTTTCGGCGCAATCGGTGACTCCGTCCTGTTGACTTCCCTTGGTGGCCTCTTTCAAATTGTTTCCCAGGAATTTGTACTACCGACTGCCTCAATCGCCACCCTCCTCAATGCCACAAACCTTTTAGTGATTTGCGCTCAAGCTAAGTGTTCTATTGAAGGCCAGCCTGCAGTCCCCGTGCCTCCATGGCTTATTTACTTGACCTCGCGGTCGGCCAGTCCCCGAGTGTGCTATACACATCTCGGGTATGACTGAGCGTTGCCGATTGAGGCTAGCTCTTCGAATGAAATTATACAAAAGTACTCGAATGCTCATTTTTCAGAGACATGATAACTTTTACTGATTTTTGCCGAATGGCTTACATAAATTTCGGCTGCTCAACTATAGAACGGACACAACAACTCGGCGTTCCACGGCCGCTCCGTCTCTACTCCTGACGTGTCCTTGTGCCGAGTGCCCTTGGTGCAGTCGATCAGATAATAGGAGTTGTTCTTGAGTGCTCTACTGATAACAAATGGCCCTTCCCAAGGTGAGGATAGCTTGTGCTGCCCCTCTGACTTCTGGATTTGGCGTAGCACCATGTCTCCCTCTCGGAAAGAGAGAGGACGAATCTTCTTGCTGTGGTAGTGCCGCAAGTTCTGCTGATAGACTGCTGACCTAGACAAGGCCAACAGACAAGCTTCTTCTTTGAGGTCGATGTCGTCTTCTCTTGCCAGTCTTGCTTCTTCTTCTATGTATAGGGCGTGCCGAGGTGAATCAAACTCAATGTCGGAAGGGATGACTGCTTCTGAGCCATACACTAGGAAAAAGGAAGTGAATCCAGTCGACCTGTTTGGAGTGGTTCTCAAGCTGAACAGTACTGCCGGAAGTTCGTCAATCCATGCTCCGGGTGCCCTCTCAAGCGGCTCTACCAATCTGGGCCTTATACCCGATAGGATTAGTCCATTTGCCCTTTCGAATTGACCATTGGACTGTGGGTGTGCCACGGATGCCAGATCGAGCCGAATACCTTGCTGAGATGCATATCGGGCCAGCGCCCCCTTTGCAAAGTTCGTGCCGTTGTCGGTGATGATGCTGTTAGGTACACCGTATCTGCATACGATGTCGGACACAAACCGAACCGCAGTCGGCCCATCCAACTTTTTGATTGGCCTTGCTTCAATCCACTTGGTGAACTTGTCGACTGCCACTAGGAGATTTGTCATGCCACTCCGAGCTCTCTTGAATGGTCCCACCATATCCAAACCCCGAACTGCAAACGGCCAAGCTATTGGGATGGTCTTTAGTGCCGATGCTGGCTGATGACTCTTTGCCTTGAATCGCTGACAACCCTTGCAGTGCTTCACCAGATTCTCAGCCGCTGCAAGTGCAGTTGGCCAGTAGAAACCATGTCGGAAAGCTTTGTTGGAGATTGCCTTTGCTGACGCGTGATGACCACATTCACCTTGATGGATGTCTCTGAGCAGCTCCAAGCCTCTGTCCTCTTCAACGCACCTCTGGAGGATACCAGTTGCACTCTTGCGCATCAGCTCATTGTTGATTATTGTATATGCCCAAGATTGGCGACTGATCTGTCTGGACTCTGCTAAATCTGGTGTGAGGATCCCATCTGCTAAGAAATCTCTAATCGGTTGTGCCCATGACGGCGCACTGACGACCACCATTACAGCCGCATGCTGAGGTGGGACTTCCTCTTGGGTCTCGGCCTCTTGAACACTGGCCTCCTCGATCTCGGCCACTTGGACGTCTGTCATTTCCATCTCTGCTTCTGAACTGCCGACTGCGGCGTCTGGCACGCCTTCGGCAGCCCCTGGTGCCGACTTCTCATCTGGAGCTGGAGCTTCATCATTGTACTTGGCAATTTCTGATGTCATTGGCTCTTCAGAGGTTGTGCCTTCGAGTGCAGCCTCTGCTTGCTTCCCTTTGCTCTTCCTCTTCTCCTGTGCAGCCCCTGGCTCACAATCGGCAGCCCCTGGTGCTGTTGCCGAGACACCCTGGGCGCTGGACTGCTTCTTCACGGTTGCAGGTTTGGCCGGTTGAACTTCTTTTGCCTTTCTTAGTGCTTCAAGATCAGTCTCCGAGATAAAAATGGACTCGGACTCTGGGGATGGAATGATAGATGGCTTCTTGATATGCTCCAGAGATACACCTGGTGGGATTGATTGCCTTGTGGAGCCTAGCTTGGACAATGCATCTGCTGCCTCGTTGTTTGCTCTCGCCACATGATGGAACTCGCAACCTTCAAAATATCCGCTGATCTGCTGCACTAGGAATCGATAGCTTGCCATGTTAGCATATTTTGCATCCCAGGTGCCCGAGCACTACTGTACCACCAGGTCAGAATCACCAAAGCACTCGATATTCCGAATACCGATTTCCTTAGCAAGCTTGATACCATGCACCAGGGCTTCGTACTCGGCGACATTGTTTGATGCTGCGAAGTGAATCTGAAGCACATACTGCAACTGATCTCCTCTTGGAGAAGTGAGTACCACCCCAGCCCCTAGGCCATTCTTCATCTTGGAGCCATCAAAATGCAATCGCCAACAATCCGACATTGGGGGCTGCGGCATGTACTGAGTTTCAGCCCAGTCCACCAGGAAATCGGCCAATGCTTGCGACTTGATTGCAGTCCTAGGTTCATACTGGATGCCGTGACAGGCCACTTCAATTGCCCATTTTGCCACTCTTCCGGTTGCATCTCTGCTTCCCATGATGTCGGCTAATGGAGCCGAGCTGACAACTGTGATCAGGTGAGCTTGAAAGTACGGCTTCAATCTCTTGGCTGCCATGTACACTCCATAGCACATCTTCTGATAGTGAGGGTAGTTCTGCTTGGATGCCGAGAGCACTTCGCTGATGTAGTACACTGGACGCTGGATTTGCTGTGCCTTGTCCTTCTCGGGCCGCTCCACCACCATGAATGCACTGATCACCCGATTGGTTGCCGCAATGTATAACATCATTGGCTCCTTCTCAATCGGGGCAGCCAGGATTGGTGCCGTGGAGAGCATGCGCTTGAGTTCTCGGAATGCTTCGTTTGCTTGAGGGGTCCACGTGAACTTCTCGGTTTTCTTCATCAACTGGTACAATGGGATTGCCTTTTCACCCAGCCGACTGAGAAATCGGCTGAGAGATGCGAGGCAACCGGTGAATTTCTGCACTTGCTTCAGGGTTTTGGGCTGCTCCATGCGCTCTATTGCGGCTATCTTCTCGGGGTTGCATTCGATTCCTCTCTCAGAAACGAGAAACCCCAAAAGCTTGCCAGCTTGGACTCCAAAAACACACTTCTCCGGGTTGAGCTTGATCTGATAAGTTCTCAAATTCGCGAATGTTTCTCTGAGATCATCTAGCAATGTGATCCCCTTTGCCGACTTCACCACCAAATCGTCCACATACACATGGAGATTCCTGCCGAGCTGAGAATGTGTGCACCTCTGAATTGTGCGATGATAAGTGGCTCCTCCATTCTTCAGACCAAAAGGCATGGTAATATAACAATAGGCCCCAAAGGGGGTTATGAATGCCGTTTTGATCTGATCTTCCACGGCCAACTTGATCTGGTGATATCCAGCAGTAGCATCCAGAAAAGACAACAGCTCGCAGCCGGCCGTAGAATCAATCACTTGATCAATACGGGGCAGAGCAAACGGATCTTTCGGGCATGCCTTGTTCAGGCAAGTATAATCTATACACATACGCCAAGTCTTGTTCTTCTTCATGATGAGGACTGGATTCGCCAGCCACTCGGGGTAAAACACCTCCATGATGAAACCTGCCGCTTGCAGCTTCGCAATCTCTTCGCCGATTGCCCTTCTCTTGTCCTCAGAAAAACGTCTCAGGGGTTGCTTGACCGGCTTCGAGCCTGGCCGAATGTGCAGCTTGTGCTCGGCGAGTTCTCTCGGAACACCAGGCATGTCTTGTGGAGACCATGCAAAGATGTCCCGATTCTCACGGAGAAACTCGACGAGCGCGCTTTCCTATTTATCGCTAAGTCCAGCTCCGACTACAACGAACTTGGTTGAGTCGGAGGGATCTAGAGCGAACTTCTTGCTGTCCTTGGCCGACTGAAAAGCCGACTCCTCATCTACTCTCTTTGCTGGCCCAACCGGAAGTGGATTCTTGCTTTGTGCCTGCGCCATTGCAATGACTTTGCCGAGCTGGCGCTTCTCCGTCTCCAGCACTAGAGATTCAGCCAAACTGCTGCCAGCGGATGTGCATTCGAGGGACTTCCTGAAGTCTCCGGTGACTGCGATGACGCCGTTTGGCCCCGGGATCTTCATCTTCAGGTATGTCTGCTGTGCATTGATCATGAACTTGGCAAATGCTGGTAACCCCAATAGAGCATGGTAAGGACTGCTGAGGTCGACCACCTCAAACCAAATCGGCTCTCTCCTGAAATTTTCTTCCGTGCCAAATATGACATCCAGCCGAATGCGACCCATGGGGGTGCAAGACAATCCAGGAACAATCCCATGGAATGTCGTCCGACTGCGCTCCAGGTCCCGCTCTGTAAGCCCTAGCTTGAGCATTGTATCTCTGTACAGAATGTTGATTGTGCTTCCTCCATCAACTAGCACTCGAGAAAACTTGCATGAAAATCTTGGTCCTACAACCAGAGCGTCCACCACCAGCGGATAATTGCCTGGATTCGGCAAAATGGTGGGATGATCTGCTCTGTCCCAGGATATCGGACACTCGGACCAGTCCATGAATTGGGGAATCGGCGGCATAGTGGCATTAACCTCTTGGGCTCGGGCTCTCCGACTGCCCTTGTCTGTGGACTCGCTGGTAAAAATCATGTAAGCCGCATCCTGCTGCGGGTACTGGTTCTGCTGCTGAGGTGGTCCTCTGTTCTGGGGTGGTGGTGGTGGTGGTGGTGGTAAAGCTTCTCCCTTTGCAATCCTTCTCACGAAGTCACACTGCCGAGTGGTGTGCGCAGACGGCCTCCCAGGCGTGCTGTGAAACTTGCATGGTGCGTCCAACATATCCTCGAACGTGTACTTGGGCTTCATCTTCCCTGGGGGTCTCACATTTGGTCTCATCTTCCGACTGCCTCCTGCAGCCGCTGGATCTTCCTCATTTTGAACAGCGGCCACCTGCCGACTGCCATACTGACTATCAGGCTGTTCGTTCTTGCACTTGCCGTTGTTCTGCTGGTTGTTGTTGTTGTCGCGATTGTTCTCTCTTCTCTCCTTCCGACTGAGGCCTTGGTTCCTTGTGTCCGACTGCAGAGCCCCTGGTGATTGGATCACACCTCCAACTCCGAGTTGGATAGGGCGCATCGCAGAATCGGACATAGCGAACGCATTTGCCACCTTCATGAGCTCAGCAAGCGACGTGAAGTCTTTGCGAAGCAGCTTGTGCTTCAACATTGAATCCACCAGGCATCCATCAGTAAAATACTGAATGGCCTGGATCTCATGGACTCCTTCGCATGAATTCTTCAGCTTGATCCACCGAGATAGGTAATCTCGGAGGGGCTCGTCCTTGCCTTGCACACACAAAGCTAACTGCCGCGGGAGGTTGGGCCTCTCATACGTGCTTGTGAAGTTGTGAATGAATGCGGTCGTGAAATCCTCCCAGCAATTCACACTGTCCTTGGGAAAACTGTTCAACCACGTCCGCGCTGAGCCCTGCAGCATGAGAGGTGCATAGCGGACTGCTACACGCCGATTGCCTCCTGCGATGCGGACTGCCGTTAGGTAATCGGACAGCCAATCTTCTGGTTTCACCGAGCCATTGTACTTGGGAGTGTCTCTCGGCAACGTGAAGCTTTTGGGGAATCTCTCCGTCCGAATGCGGTGACCAAAGCATGATGGGCCAGCTTCTCCTTCTTCATCTTCCTGAGCCTCCTTCTCCAGGAGCTCAATGCGATGCCTTGCGTCGTTCTGGCCTATTTGGCGAGGGCCAAGTCGGGTGCTGATTGCTGGTCTTGGCGCCGATTGCTGCGGCATGTCATGGCGCCTGCTGTTAACAGTTGGCTCTTCCATTCTTCTGCTTGCTGCTGGAGGTGGCCGATTGCTTCTGACCTTGCTGTCGTGCCGAGATGATGCAGGTTGATGCCTGTTTTGGCGCGATGCATTCGGTCGCAGGCTAGTTCCCGCATTCGGCCTCACGGTTCCTCTTGATGCTTCTGGCTCAGCATTCTGATTGCCCATTGCTACAAGCCTCTGCTCTTTTGCGGCCGCTATCAGCTCACGCATTCGGCGCGACTGTTCGCGCCGCTCATCTCCTTCCAATTCTTCCAGCTCGAGCGCTATCTGCTCGGCTGCTCTCAAGTTCTTGTCCGGTGTGCTATATGCTGGCCTCTGGATGAATGCCGACTGCGCTGGTTGCTCCGGTTGCACCGGCCTTCTCGGACGCTCCGGCTGCTCAGCTCCTGATAGCTGCTGGTTGACTGCTCTTCCTCGGCTTCTCAGGTCTTCCAGGACTGCGGGCTCAATCGGCCGGCGCGGTCCTGCATGTGCCGCATTGTACTCCCTTGTGATGGCTCCCAGCCGACTCTCTTCTGCCAGCACTTGCTCAGCCCTGCGAGCCAGAGCGAGCCGTGCTGTTTCCATCTCGGTGTGCACCTGCTCCGGATCACCATTCCTGTTCACGGGTGTGTATAACACATCTCGCAACGCACTGGTGCCGATTTGCTCTGCCGCATCAGCTACTTCCTTGGCCTTCCTTGCTGCGCTTGCCGGATCACGGTTGGTCGACGAGGATGCTCCCGCCATCATGACAGCGGCGTGCAGTCGGCCCTCCTCTCGGCAAGGCGCTGCGACGCAGCCCCTGGTCGAGAGCGGATCTGTAGCACACGAGAAGATGCGGACGTCTCTGGGATACGCCTCAGGGAAGCTACCAATGAAGAGGCGATGACTTCCCACTTGCAGCGACACTCCGGGCGGCAAGGGTGCTCCGGCCCTGTACCGCGCCGAGTAGTCCACTACATAATCGATTGCCCCACGCCTTAGAATCAGGCCGGAGGCGTGGCTACCGCCTGATGAAGAGGAAAATCCCGCCCGGATCTTGACTCCAGTCGACGCCTCGGTCTGCCCCACGGTGGGCGCCAACTGTCGTCGATATGTGACGGCAGATGCCATGGGGATGGCTAAAGTGAGGGGAAGACACGAGGGAGAGAATGTCGATGGTGCCGGAATCGGGTTAGGCACAAGCACGGTGAAGACACCACGATGTACCCAGGTTCGGGGCTCTCCGGAGAGATAACACCCCTACTTCTTCTTGTCTCTTGTATATCAATGAAGGAACTACAATAACTGCTCTTCTATCTTCTCAGGGGAAGGAGTACACCGCCGCCGTGGGCAAGGTCCTCTTCTGCTTCCCTGAGGAGTGACTACGGGCAGTAAATGAACTGAAAGGGGAATGAGTTAATGAGATCTCAGGTGTAGTGTCCCTCGCGCAGGAGGGGGTACCCTGGCTCTTATAGTGTGAGTCCAGGGTACTATGGTAACTTCATCGCCGAATGGACCCATCCGTCATCTTCTAATCGGCCTGGACCCACCGACTGCTCCTCTCCGGGTGACCCGGAGCCTACGAGCGGCGGCCCATGCTGCTACCTCGTAGAACCTAGGAGTGAACAGTGGAGCTAGGGGATGCGGTCTTGTCGGCCTGTCCGCGGAATCGGCGGGGAGGTCGACACCGTATCTCCAGAAAATCCTCGACATGACCTGGCCTTCCTGCCACCCAGATATCTCGGGATATGGTATTTATGACCTCGTAATCATACCCCCGACTGGGTGGTAGGTTGCTCCGATTGCGCCTGGACCGACTGGTGGTTCCTGGTGGGGTCGATTGCTCTGGGCAATCGGCCTTCTAGGAATCGGCCTCGGTCCAGCTGCGGACCAATCGTATGATCATCTTTGGTGAAGGGTGGCCCGATTGCGCCTGGGCCGACTGCTGACATTTGGTATGGTCGATTGCCTTGGAGCAATCGGCCGTACCTCTGCCCAGCTCGGCCCAGCTGCAGCCCAATTGGTCCATCCTTGTCTTGAAAGCTTGCTTCCGCTTGGGTTAGCCTACCCGGGTACCAATCCCCCGACACCCATACTTGATGAGGGAATGAAATGGACCAAATGCTGCTAAGGATAGATGGAACGAGAAATTTCCTTCCATACTTGAGGCAAAATAAAAAGGCACCATAGACCGTCAAATGATGTATGGATAAGGGAACAAAAGTTTAAGCAAAAGCATTAATATGGTTGGTATGAGAGATATTGAGAGACCTTTATCGTTCACCGTTGACTGGAAAGTTGCACTTCTCAAAGAATTTTACCTCTGTTTTCAAAACCAAGAGCTCTGGTACTTATTTAGTCTTTGCTTCCAACCATGGGTTTTCAACCTTGCCATCAAAAAGCCACGGTTCGAGAGTCGCCCCTTCTTTCTTCAAAGCACCAACTATTGAGAGCATAATTGTCATTCTTAGTGTAACATGCATTGTCCCAAAGTACCACATTGTCTTCTGCATGCTTGTGATATTGCTTGTTCTGAAATTCTTAGTTCTAGTCTTTAAAACTCCAGAGGAGTTTCTGCATTTATGTTTTGCTTCACTCATGGAGGCTAGCGAGATACCACTCTAGTATGTTCAAGCTATGTGCATTGTGATCTTGTCTTAATTTTTGGCAGCATATTATTTACTTTTGGTTGTTTGTGATTGATCATTTGAAAGAAGGATTGCTTCGTGCATTATCCTCATAGCGTTGTTTCATTGCTTGCGAGACTCTTTTCGTAGTACATGCTTATATACATCTTATGAAGCAAAAGATTTTTTCAAAGTTTTCTTTGTCGCGTCCAGTTCGTTGAACTGAATTGCTTGAGGACAAGCAATATGGTAAGCTTGGGGGAGTTGATACGTCTCAAACATATCTAATTTTCCAAACACTTTTGCTATTGTTTTTCCCTCATTCTTGCATGATTTGAACGAAACTAACCCGGACTGACGTTGTTTTCAGGAGAGCTGTCTGTATGGTTTTCTTATGTGCAGGAAAATGGATTTTTAGGTGTCTCAGAAAATTCCAGGAAAATTCACAGAAAATCCACGCACCCGAAGGAGCCCGGAGCCAGAAGTGGTGCCAGAGGGCAGCCAGGGAGGCCCAGGCGCCCTGCTGGCGCAGCCCCACTCCTGGCCGCGCCAGGAGGCCGTCTGGGTGGGCCTCCCCCCTCTGGTGCCCTACCAAATCTCCTATTTATACCCGTGACGAGAAAATCCTAGAACAGAAGCCGTTTTCCTAGTTTCCATCGCGGAGCCACCGCCACCCTCTGTTCTTCTTCGGGAGGGCTAATCTGGAGGCTGTTTTGGCCTCCGGTGAGGGGAGATCATCGCCATCGTCATCATCATCACCACTCCATCCTCCCTCCATGACTTCTCTCATGTGTGAGTAATTCCCCACTGTAGGCAAAGGGGATGTTAGGGATTGGATGAGTTAGATCAGGTAATAGTTCGTCAGATTGTTGGGGGCATGTTGCCTATCATCTACTTTGGTGTTTATCATCTTTGCTGCAACTTCTTACTCTTAATGCTTGTCACTTTGGGCCCGAGTGCCATGTTTTCAGATCTGAACCACTTGTGATTTCATGAATTTATTTATGTTCTTGATCCTATCTATGAGTTGTATGCACATATTATGGTCTGGAACCGGCAATCCCAAAGGTGACAGCTTGGGACACCAAAGGGATGGACTATAATTTGAGGATTTCATGTATCCATTGAGTGTTAATTCTTTGTTCCGGTGCTCTTGGATAGGAGTACCTTAATCTCCATAAGTTCCTTTTGGCCCCGTTCATAGCGGGATGCTAGGACAAAAGATGTTGTGCAAGTTCTTATTGCAAGCACGCACAACTACCTACGAGATACATGCCTAATGTTTGATATTTGCCTAGATGATCCTTGCTTTTCTGTGTGCCTTGTCCAATGTTAAAATCTATTACATGTTCACTCTCATCCAAGCAGCGCCACACCATCCATCTCCGTAGCCTACAGTGTTTTAATCCTGCTGGTATCCAGTAGTTTACCTTTCCCGTTTTACATTCGATGTTGCCACTATCACTATCATATCACTGTTGCTATTAATATATTTTTGCAAGCAAGTATATTTTAGGTGCGGTTGAATTGACAACTCAATTATTAAAGCTTATAAATATTCTTTGTCTCCCCTTGTGTCGAATCAATAAATTGGGTTATCTTGCCCACGAAGACTATCTCAATCCCCTACAGTTGAGGGTCATTAATCCCTCAAGATATCCTTCTGCTCATGCTCCGGTATGCATCTTCTCACGATCCCGTCTGCACATTATCTATTAAGATGCGGGTCATTCCAAAAGTAATACCTCAAATCGCGGAAGAATTTATTCCTTTGTTGGAGTGTTAAACCTGGAGGTAAAAACTTGGTAACAATAAAATTAGCATAATATGCAAACCAAGGATAAAAATGGATAGTATTCTTAAAACAACTAATTGTTCATCAGGAAAGCTATCATTAACAGAACAGGATCATATGGTATGTGTTCTATCCTGGAGAGGTTGTCCGCTACCGGATTGTGCGCTCCTTTCCTGTCAACAATCTGCAAATCAAACTCTTGAAGAAGAAGAACCCATCTGATAAGTCTAGGTCTGGCATCCTTCTTCTCCATAAGATACTTAATAGCAGCATGGTCAGTATGAATAACGACTTTGGAATCAACAATATAAGGTCTAAATTTATCAGAAGCAAACCCTACTGCTAAAAATTCGTTATCAGTAGTAGCATAATTCTTTTGAGCACTATCAAGGTTCTTGCTAGCATAATGTATAACATTCAATTTCTTATCAACCCTTTGTCCTAACATAGCTCCAACAGCAAAGTCACTAGCATCACACATAATTTCGAAAGGTAAATTCCAATCAGGCGGTTGGACTATAGGAGCAGTTATTAAAGCTTTCTTAAGAACTTCGAAGGTTTCCTTACAATTTTCATCAAACACAAAAGGAATATTCTTCTGGAGAAGATTAGTGAGGGGTCTCGAAGTCTTAGAAAAGTCTTTAATAAATCTTCTATAGAAACCAGCATGACCGATAAAACTACGAATACCTTTGATGTCCCTTGGATAGGGCATCTTCTCTATTGCATCGATCTTCAATCTGTCCAGCTTGATTCCCCTTTTGGAAAACTTGTGGCCAAGAACAATCCCTTCATTGACCATGAAGTGTAACTTCTCCTAGTTAAGTACCAAGTTTGTCTCCTCACATCTCTGCAAAACTTTATTAAGGTTGTGGAGACAATGGTTAAAAGAGGTTCGATAGACGGAGAAATTGTACATGAAGACCTCAACAATTTCTTCACAAAAACCATGAAAGATAGCAGACATACACCTTTGAAAAGTAGCAGGGGCATTGCATAAACCAAAAGGCATATGTCTATAAGCATAAGTACCAAAAGCACAAGTAAAAGTGGTCTTCTCTTGACCGGCCGTGTTAACATGAATTTGAGAGAAGCCAGAATATCCATCAAGATGGTAAAAGTGGGTGTTTTTGGATAACCTTTCAAGCATTTGGTCGACGAACGGAAACGGGTAGTGGTCCTTCCTCGTCGCCTTGTTCAACTTCTTGTAATCAATACACATTCTATATCCAATAATAATTCTCTGAGGGATCGGTTCATCCTTATCATTAGGAACAACAGTTGTGCCCCCCTTCTTAGGAACACAATGCACGGGACTTACCCACTTACTATCAGCTATAGGGTAGATAATACCTACGGCTAGAAGCTTGAGGATCTCGGTCCTTACAACATCCTTCATCTTCGGGTTCAACCGTCGTTGATGATCAACAACCGGTTTAGCATCGGGCTCAAGATTGATAGTATGTTGACAGATAGATGGACTAATTCCCGTGAGGTCATCAAGGGTATATCCAATAGCACCTCGGTGTCTACGAAGGGTTTCCAATAATCGCTCTTCTTCATATCCTGAATCTTAGAATTGATAATAACAGGATATACTTTCTTTTCATCTAAATAAGCATACTTGAGTGTATCGGGAAGTAGCTTGAGATCGAACACCGGGTCTTCTTTGGGCTGTGATAAAATTCCTAAAGGTTCAACCGGAAGGTTGTGCTTCAGGATAGCAGGATGCCTCAAGAAGGCTTCATCAAGTTCATTTATTTCCTGCATATGCATATCATTCTCGTGGTCCTCCATATATTGATGCAAAGGATCGTCACGAGGTATATAGCAATAGAGGCAATATGTTCAATAATTTTATCATTACTAGGCAATCAGTACCACGAGTTTGTTTGGAGAATTTAGAAAAGTTAAATTCATATGGCTCACCATTGAATTCAACAAATACATTCCCTTTTCTGCAGTCTATAATAGCTCCACAAGTCTTAAGAAAAGGTCTACCAAATATAATAGGACAAAATTATCTTGCACTGAACCAAGTACTAGAAAGTCGGTAGGATATTTTACCTTTCCACATAAGACTTTGACAACTCTCACAATTCCAACAGGAGAGATAGTTTCTCTGTTTGCAAGATAAATAGTAACATCAATTTCTTCAAGCTCACAAGGTGAAATCTCACTCATCCTGAAAGAGTGAATAAGGAATAGCACTAGCACTCGATCCCAAATCGCATAGCCCATAATAATTGTGATCTCCTATTTTAACAGATAGTACTGGAGTACCTGAAATTGGGCCTTTATTCTTGGCTGTGACAAGGTTAGTGGAAACATCACAAAAAATTATATTGGAATCGATAGTATCAATAGTAACAAGGTCTTTAACCAATGCAACTTGAGGATCGACCTTGATCTGGTCCTCAGTATCATCAGTCCTTCTCTCACTTTTATTTAATATGCCTATCACAAAAGAATGATCCCTTATCCTTGCGGGAAAAGGGGGTTTTTTCATATATAACTGCAGGCAGAATAGGGTCAGCAACATGAATATCAACGGGTAAATCTTTAAAGGGATTATGACGCTGATCTTCCTTCTTTTTAGAGGAATAAATATGAGAGGCAAAGTTTTTGCAAAAATCAATCAGAAGTTGGGAATCAAGACCAATCTTAGCACAAAAGGTATTGAAGTAATCAGTTTTCATATAGCTCTCAATGTAATCATGCTCATAATTTAAAACGGGTTCAATACCTTTATCAATCTCCCAATCTTCAGTGTTTTTCTGGATACTTTCGATAAGATCCCACCTTTCTTCAACGCTTCTGGTGCGGAATACCCCAGTAGAGGAGGCATCAAGCATCTCTCTATCTTGACGAGAAATCCTTGCATAAAAATTTGTAAGAACTGTTTCCTTGGGGAGCTCATGATTGAGGCATTTGAGCATTATGAACTTCAATCTCCCCAAAGCTTGGGCGATGCTTTCTCCGTCATGAGACCAAAAGTTATAAATATAGTTCCTGTCTCGATGTATTTTAAAGGGCACAATTTCAGTAGGTGGGTGAGCCTTCTCCACCACAGTAATGGTGGGGCGGTTCCCCGCAAGCAAAGAACCAAGAGCAGAGTGGTCCATAGGGACTAAAAGTAACAACAACAAAATAAAATCAGCACGTACAGTATATAGGTTTCCTTACCAATTTCACTTACCAATAGCGCTACGCTCCCCGACAACGGCGCCAGAAAATGTTCTTGATGACCCACAAGTGTAGGGGATCTATCATAGCCTTTTCGATAACTAAGAGTGTTGAACCCAACGAGGAGCAGAAGGTATTGTCGTATTGACAAGTGATCTTGAGATAGGAATAGCTGCAAGTACTGAAAGGTAACTTTTTATGGGTTTTCTGGTATAAGCAATAAGAGGGTAAAAGAAAATAAAGTAAATTATGATAAGATGCAGAAAGGTGGCCCAGTCCTCTTGTGCAAAGGATAAGTCGAAGGATTTAAACTTATAAGGGCTAAAGTGTTCTTGAGGACACACGGGACAGATTGTCATGTGCCTTCGCCATATTCCGTATCGATACTATGTTTTGTGTTGATAAGTGTTGTGTGGGTGAACCTATGCTAGTGCACTTTATAGACTAAGATAAGCACACTCTTATGATTAAGCCTCTTTCAAGCATTCGCAAATACAAGAGAGAAATTAAGGCAAAGCCTAACCATAGCAATAAACTTTAGGGCCCAACAATCCCTCGTGCAAAAGTGTGCAAACTGGGGTTTAGGTTTCCGTCACTCCGGCAACCAACCATAAGCATACTTTATACACAATGCATTCCCCTATGTCCTTAAAAAGGCGAAGTGTTGTATAGTCGACGTTCACACAACACCACTAGAAGAATAACACTACAACTTAAATATCAAACAACACATATTACTTCAACATCATATGACTACTAACAACTAGACTTCTCCCATGTCCTCAAGAACTAAAGGAACTACTCACAAGACATAAAATAGATCATGATCAGAGGGGATAAATATATGATAAACTATCTGGTCATAACAATAGTTCTCGAACAAAACTCAATAGCATTCACCACAAAAGAGTAATCAACACCGGTACAGTAGAGGGGGTGGATAGTACAAGTTACAATTTGGATTGCAATGGTGAGATGAGATGGGATGAAGATGGATATGGTGCCGATGGTGAGGATGATTTTGATGATGATCTCGATGATGCCTGTGATGATGGTGATGACGATGAGGACGATCTCCCCCCCCTCGGGAAGAGTTCTCCCCGGTGGAATATTCCTACCAGAAAGATCTTTTCTTCTCTATAGGTTTCCGCCACGGAGCGGCGGCGAAACTCCAGAAATTCTTGTTGTTCTGGGGTTTTTAGGTCACGATGAAGATATAGGCCAAAGGGGGGTCCCGGGATTGGGGCCCGCCTCCTAGGCGGCCACCTGGCGCGGCCTGGAGGGGGCCGCGCCACTAGGACACCTAGGAGCCTGGTGGCCCCCCTCCGGGTGCCCTTCGTTTGGTCTTCATCAATTCTTCGGAAAATTACACCCTGTGATTGTCAGGTCATTTGGAGATGTGCTGATATGGCCACTTGATATGCACTTTTCCCCGCTGATTCCTGCGTCTGCTGTTTCGACACCGGAAAGTAGCAAACTGTGTAAAACAAGCCAAAACACTATAAGAACATCATCATAATATGAAATATGTCAATGAATAGAGGTAAATTATGATATAAAATAGTAATGCATTTTGGACGTATCAATATGCAAGCCAAGTTCTATAGTGTAAGGATCCCCACCTAGTTATCCATGAATGATATGAAAACTCTCTATGAACTACAAGTGCTACTTTGAAGCACAAGTGTGGAATAAATGATTGTAGTGCTTCCCCCTCTCTCTTTTTTATTCTCTTTTTCTTTTTCACCTTTTTGTATTTTTATATTTTGGGTGGCCTCCATGGCTCTTAATTCTCTCTTTTTTCGTCCTCTTTGGAATCTTTTTTTTTGTATTTCGTCCACTTTGGGATCTTTTATTCCTTTCCTCGCTGTAGGGTCAACACTCTATAAGAACATCCACACACTTTTATTTACTTACAACTCCGAATCAAAAAGTAATGACTCTATATGAATGCATTTGCCAGTGTAGCAGTATGTGCACTGATCAAGCGCAACATGCAGCAAAAATATGAATAGCAGGCAATGCCCAACTACATGTAGGCTAGGAGATCATGCAAGGCAATATGACAATGAAGGATAAGTCATATGAACATGAAGAACGATGGATGTTGCATGAAAATATATCTCAGAATGGCTATGGAAATGCCATGATAGGTAGGTATGGTGGCTGTTTTGAGGAAGATATAATGAGGCTTATGATGAAAGAGCGTATCGTGCCAAGGGTTGCATGCACCGGCGAAGTTTGCACCGACTCTCAAGGTGAGAAATGGCAATGCACGGTACCGAAGAGGCTAGAAAAATATGGATGGTGGAAGTGCCAACAATCGAATACTCACATTAGTCTGAAGAACTCATGCACATATTATCGGTAACTCTCTATCTAGTTAGGAGATTCACAAAGAGACAAGTACCACAAGGAGGAGTATATGGGGGTTTGGTTATCCTTGCGCATCCTCGGCACATGGTACGTGAGGGTACTCTATATATTCCAACCCCTCCAGAGATTAGCAATCCATCTAGTAGCTAGAGTTCTCAACTAATTTTTTTAGTTTTCGAAAATAAGGCACAGTTAGCCAAGATACGATACCTATCACTAATGGGCGCAAACTCAATTGCATAAACATTGAACATTACTCAATCAATATCTCAACACTATTGCAAGATATCCAAAGCAAGACCTAGTGATCTAGATTACCTATACACCACATATAAATCATACTATGAGACATATAAACCATTGCAACAGAAACAACTCTCTAAACAAATATAAGTGAAGCACGGGAGTTATAAACTTTCTACAAAAGAAATTAATTGCTCTCAAACAAGATCTAAGTGAAGAACAGGAGCTAAAAACAGGCAGTAGATAAATTTAACACTCAACAAATATAAGTGAAGCTCTAGAGTGTTCTATGATAAAGTGGAGCGTGTATCTCTCCCAATCAAGCATGCAAGAGTCCGGCATTGTAATGACCAGCAAACAAAACAAAACAAAACAAAACTAAAATCAAATATACAGACGCTCCAAGAACAGCACATATCATGCGAAGTAATAAAAGTATAGTATTGAGAGAGACGACCTGATAATTGTTTGATGAAGAAGGGGATGCACGGGGGCATCCCCAAGCTTAGATGCTTGAGTCTGCTCAAATACTTGTTGGGGGTACCGGGGTCCCTAAGATTGAGCTTTTTCCAATGGTTTTCCTTCACAGAAAACTTCTCATAAACTTATTAGAGTGGTTACTACACTAATAGATAATCTGCCAAAACAGGACAGATTGTAAAGATTGATATTTCAGGTGCACTTATGTAGATCAAATAAGAAAACTAAAAACATATGGAAGGTTAGAAATTGTATAGATCACACTTTAAAAACAATTCAGATAAAAAGATGATCTGGTGATTTTTGGTGAATTTTTTCGTCAAGCAGACAGAATCTATTTTCTGGACACCATGTCACAACTTTTGCTTCCCTTATCGTAAGAGGCTAAAACTTGGCACAAAACTTGCAAATAAAGATACAATGGAGTTGCTACAGAAGTAAAAACATACAAGACACAATAAAAGCAAAAGAAACCTAATCCCTTTTGGGCTGCCTCCTAGAAGCACTTCTTTAAAGCCATTAACTAGGCATGGGTGTGACGATGCTCACAAAATAGTAAGAAGTTGAAGCACAAAAGAGAGCATCAAAAGGAGTAAATATAAACCACATTTAAGTCTAACATGCTTCTTATGCATGGGAATCTTCTAAGAAAATAAATCAATGAAGCACAAAATAACAAGCATAGGAAGGTAAAACAAGAGCACCTTGAAGATTTTCAACATGGAGTGAGGTGTTTTCCTAAAATGAAAATTTCTACAACCAAATTTTCCTCTCTCATAATAATTTTCAGTAGCATCATGAACAAACTCAATAATATAACCATCACATAAAGCATGCTTTTCATGATCTACTAGCACATAATCATATAGACTTTGTAAGCAAAACTCCTCATTATCAAGAACATCCACAGTAGGCAAAAATAGAGGGTTATCATAAGACTTATCAAAGTAGCAAGGGTTATCATAAATAATAGTAGAAAAATCATCCTTGCAAGTTTCATTCAAAGGGGCATAATGGCCACAAGCATCAATTTTATCAAAAAGGGATATTTCAAAAGATTCAATAGGATAATAGCAATCAATATAGCATTCATCCACCTTTGGTAAGCATGGATGGAAATTATATAAAGTAAGAGTCAGAGAGTTACTCTCATCAGTAGGTAGAGATGGGTAGCTACTCCATTCTTACTCCTTTTGTTCGTCACTCTCCTCCTCTTTTTCATCCAATGAGCTTTCAGTTTCAGGAATTTCTTCCTCCGTAGAGTCCTGCAAAGCATTAGTCTCTTCCTCTTGTGGAGAGAACCTTTTGAGATAGTCAGTAATATAAGCATTATCATTAAAATTCTCAAAGAAATATTTTAAGTATATCAAGACTCTCATATTTGTAAGGGGCATCATGAATATTCTCAACAAAGGAAACAATTTCATAGGCACCCTTAAAGACAAAAAATTCTTCTATTTGTGCTACATCAAAGAAATCATAATGTCCCTTAGTATAGGATACCAAGGTTTCATTATCATTACACCAACATTATAAAGGAGGTTGTTTAAACATCAAGAATCAACAAGATTCATCACAACAAAAAGATTTATCATAACCAGAGCATAAGTTTCTAGCATATCTATCAACTTGAGCTATAAGTTTCCATATAAATATCCCTTTTTCAGACAAGCGGTATTCCTTATAATGTTTTTGTTGATCCTCAGTGAACCCACCTTGCCAATAAGACCTAGTTTAAAAGAATTTAACCATTGTAAGAAAATAGAGTAATAAGAAAAATTGTACTTATCAAGTGAACTTATAAGTAGAGTTATGATCCCAAGCAACGGCGCCAAAAATAGTCTTGATAACCCACAAGTGCAGGGGATCGCAACAGTCTTCACGGGTAGGTGATGGAACTGAAGTTGTGCTCCTTGTTGGCTACCCCAAGTGGAAGGTTGTATGTAGTCTAGTAGAAATTTCCCTCGGTGAAGATACCAAGGTTATCAAACCAGTAGGACTCTGAATGCTGCAAGTAGGTGTCAACGGTGCCAGAGATTAATTTGTCGAATGAGACAAGTTGACGTGGATATGCACACACAACAGATAACTTTCCTCCCAACGAGTACAAAGAGGTTGTCAATCTCTCCGGCCATGTTGTTTATAAAGGATTAAACGCAAGGGTAGAATGATAGTGATAATTGCAACGGAAAGTAAAACGCAGGAAATAAATTGGAGGTGTAAACAGTGGTGGAAATATGGACCGGGGTCCCATGATGTTCACTAGTGATGTCTCTCTCCCAAAAGATGATAAAATAGCTAAGCTGGGTAAACAAATTACAGTTGGGCAATTGATAGAATTATAAACGCACCGCAATGCTAATTATGCTAGTGGAAAGATAGAGGCTCAAAAGTATGGGCAGTACGCCAAGACAAGTAGACCGAAATCCATCTGCATCTACTCAGTAATCATCCACCTTGAGATATCTATCCAGAACATCTCGCTGGTATTAAGTTGCGAGCCCCACCCAAATTGTAAACTCAAAGCAATAGACAACTTCATTAACAAACTTTGCGTAAGGTAACAATCCTTGCAACCGCGGTTACAAGCACTGTTGTTTTCTCCCTGGTGGCAACAACACATACTAAAGTCTCATGTTTCTGTCACTCAAGCTAGACATCAGGGGGCTTGAACCCACAATCAAGCATAAACGCTCCCTCTTGGAGTTACTATCTACTACTTGGCCAAAGCAATAAAAAGTAACAGAGAACATGCAAGAATTACTCAAGAACAGAATATAAAAGGAGAACCAAATATATAACTCATCACGATCTGAACCTAATCTCATAATCCATCGGATCCCAGCAGACACAACATAGAAACAGCAGGAAAATTACATAGGTGCCTTGATCATGTAGGGCAGCTCACAAGGACTAAGAATTGAATCACAAGATTGGGGAGAATACATCACATAGCTACTGGTCATGGACCCATGGTCCAAGGGGGACTACTCACATCACATACGGGAAGCGTCCATGGTGGTGGAGAAGCTCCCGGAGGTCAATCCTCCCTCCGGCAGGGAGCCAGGAAGAGGTCTTATGGTGCTCCTTATCTTGGAAGCGCGGCGGTGATGGCACTGAAGTAGTGCTCCTCGTTGACTCGCCCAAGTGGAAGGTTGAGATGTAGCTAGCAGCAAATTTCCGTTACATGAGGACTGAAAGGTTTATCGAATCCAAGAGGATTACAAGGATCGACAAGTAGGTGGTAAAGTGAACAATGGTGCCGTTCACAACCGAGGGTTGCTTACTTTACATGGACCTGCACACAAAAGCAAATAACTTTGCTCCCAATGAGTACAGAGAGGTTGTCAATCTCTCCGGCCTTGTCGTTTACAAAGGATCAAACGCAAGAGGATAGTAGTGATAATTTCAACGGAAAGTAAAAGCAATAAATAAAGTAGAGGTGTAAACAATGGTGGAAATATGGACCTGGGTCCCATGATGTTCACTAGTGATGTCTCTCTCCCAAAAGACGATAAAACACCTAAGCTGGGTGAACAAATTACAGCTGGGCAATTGACAGCATTATAAATGCACGGCAATGCTAATTATGCTACTTGAAAGTAAGAGGCTCAAAAGTATGGGCAGTATGCCAATACAAGTAGACCTAAATCCATCTGCATCTTCTCACTAATCATCCACCTTGAGATATCTATCCAGAACATCTCGCTGGTATTAAGTTGCGAGCCCCACCCAAAGTTTAAACTCAAAGAAACAGACAATTGCATTAAGAATCAATGCATAAGGTAAAAAATCCTAGTAGCCGCGGTTACAATTACCGTTGTTTTCTCCCTGGTGGCAACATCACATCCCCTAGTCTCATGTTTCTGTCACTCAAGCTAGACAACGGGGGGCATGAACTCACAATCATGCATAACGCTCCCTCCTGGAGTTACTATCTACTACTTGGCCAAAGCAATACAAAATAACAGAGAACATGCAAGAATTACTCAAGAACAAAATATAAAAGGTAAACCAAATATATAACTCATCATGATCTGAACATAATCTCAGAATCCATCGGATCCTAGCCAACATAGCATAGCAACAGCAGGAAAATTACATAGGTGCCTTGATCACGTAGGGCAGCTCACAAGGACTAAACATTGAAGAACAAGGTTGGAGAGAAGACATCACATAGCTACTGGTCATGGACCCATGGTCCAAGGGGGACTACTCACAGCACATCCGGAAAGCGTCCATGGTAGTGGAGAAACTCCCGGAGGTCAATCCTCCCTCCGGCAGGGTGCCGGGAAGAGGTCTTCTGGTGCTTCCGATCTTGGAAGCGCGACGGCGGCGGAACAGAGAGATAATTCGTGATGCGGGGTTCTCCTCGAGGGTTTTTGGGCCGAGGATGTAATATAGGCCAAAGGGGGCAGCCAGGGCTCCCAGGCACCCTGGTGGCATGACCAGGGGGTGGCCGCGCCACCTGGCCGCCTGGGTGCCAGGTGGGGCCCCTGGCCCTCCTTCGGGGTTCCGGAAGCTTCCGTTTTGCTGATTTTTATTCTGATTTTTCTAGAATTTTTGGGGCTCTGGAAATTGGGCTAAAATACCTGCAACTTACAGACAACGTATCATAGGCGAGAAAACCAAATGATAGATATGATGTGAGGAGTAGGGATTTCCATGCAACAGATGCACATATGGGCTAAGGTAAGGTCTCTAATGGAACTAGTGGGGATGCATCCAACTTGCTTGCTCATGAAGACCTAGCGCTCTTTTGAGGAGGATCATCCTTGGAATATGCAAGCCAACTTCTATAGTGTAGGGGTCCCCACATAGTTATGCATGAATGATAATATCTATGGAGTACAAATATAACAATGGAGTAGGAGTGTGGATCTTTCAATGGGAATAGTAGTGTTGCCCCCTTCTGTATTTTTATTTCTTTTTCTCTTTTTCTCTTTTTTGTATTTTTGTGGCCTCTTTGGCTCTTTCTATTTATCTCTCATTTGTCCTCTTCTGGATCTTTTAGTTTGTCCTCTTTGGGATCTTTTCCTCACTTAAGGGCAACACTCTATATTTTTACGAGAATATAGAATATCTTCACACTTTAAAAGAAGTACTCAACATAAAGAAGAATGAAAACTATCATGATGTATGAAAATGTATGCCTCTGCCAGTGTAGCAGGATATGCAATGATACTAGTGTGTCATGTAGAAAGCATAAGGGCAAAGCCCAACTATCATGCGGCTCCTCGATCAGGCAAAATCATGTATGACATGAAGATCAAGTCATGAGATGGTGGATGTTGCATGGCAATGTATCTCAGAAAGGCTATGGAAATGCCTTGATAGGTAGGTATGGTGGCTGTTTTGAGGAAGATATAAGGAGGTTTATGATGACAGAGCATATCATGCCAAGGGTTTGGATGCACCAGCGAAGAATGCACCAGCTCTCAAGATGAGAAAGGTAAATGCACGGTACCGAAGAGGCTAGCAAAATATGGGAAGGTGGAAGTGCCAACAATCGAATACATGTATTAGTCCAAAAAACTCATGCACTTATTATCAGTATCTCTCTATCTAATTGGGAGGTTCACAAAGATACGAGTACCCCGAGGAGGAGTGTATGGGGGTTTGGTTATCCTTGCGCATCCTCGACCCATGGTACGTGAGGGTACTCTATATATTCCAACCCCTCAAGAGGTTAGCGATCCATCTAGTAGCTAGAGTTCTCAACTAATTTTTGTAGTTTTTGAAAATAAGCATGGATTTCCCAAAATATGCCGCCTATCACTAATAGGCTCGAGCTCTTGGCACCCTAATTTCCAAACATTACTCAAATCAATACCTCAAAACTATTGCATGTGACTACTACACTTGTAATAGCAACCTTAATTACCTACTCATGCAAGACACACAACTCACTGCAACAAGCCAACTCTCTAAACAAGATAAGCATGAAATCTCAAGAGAGTTCCTAGAACAAACTAAAGAAAAGCTCTTAAAAAGATAAGCATGAAAACTAAGAGCTAAGCATGACACCAGCTATGAAAAGTTATATAACACACACAAAAAGAAAGATAAGCATGCAAGCCTATGTTGTATTCTAGGGTGGAGTGGAGCGTTTTTCTCTCCCAAACAATGAAGACTGGGATCCAACTTGTTATGAACAGCAAGCAAAACTAAAACAAACTAAAAATTAAAGAGCGGGACGCTCCAAATTTAGCACATAACATATGAAGTGATAAAAATATAGTATGGAGAAGAAGAACTGATGATTGTTGATGGAGAAGGGGATGCACGGGGGCATCCCCAAGCTTATACGCTTGAGTCTCCTTGGATATTTCTTGGGCGTGCATGGGGGCATCCCCAAGCTTGAGCACTTGACACTCCCAAATCTTCTTTCATCATCTTCCTTCGCATACTTGAAAACTCCCTTCATGCAAAACTCATCATAAGCTCATTAGAATGGTTAGTACCCATGATAAAATAATTTTTCTCCACTGGAAATAAAGGTATTCTTGAAGAGATACAGTTTCTCATGATTGCCAAAAAGTATTTGCAAAGAAAAATCAAGCTTAAGGTTTGCAAAACGATGCAAACGCAAAACGTGCCAGAATCTGTGAAAAATAGACCAGCAGGTAGTAAATAGTTTTTTTGGAGTACTTCTGCAACTCAAATCAGAAAACTCAGAACTGATGCACAAAAGCTAATTCTATAGAGCATGTTGTCAAATAAATTCATATCAAAAATATGATCTGGTGATTTATGTCTAATTTTTCCGTCAAGGGACAAAATCTGTTTCTGGACAGCATGTCATAACTTTTGAACTTTCTTGCAATCGGAGGCTTAAACTTGGCACAAAGCTTGAAAATAAAGATACAATGATGTTGCTACAGTAGTAACAAACATCAAGACCACTAAAACTGAAAGTAAAAACATCTTGGGTTGCCTCCCAACAAGCGCTTTCTTTTATGCCTTTAAGCTAGGCATGATACAAGGAAGATCAAGTTGTAACAATCGAACCATCATCAAGATCATCAAAAAGCTCTTCAATAGTACTACTAGTCTTAAGAGGACATTCAAATAAAGGCCTAGTGATAACACTTCTAGGAATAAAAGCAAAGGTAGTAATATCAATTGGAATTTCATTTATAATTCTATTCAAGAGTGGTATGTCTTCCAAAGTCTTCATAGTTTTCACACCCCTATCAATAGATATTATTTTTTTGGGTTGAGGAAACTTGGGTACGTATATGAACTTAGGTTCCTTCTTTGAGGGGGTTTCTACCTTTTTAGTCTCGATGGAGGAGAAAGTAGTTACTAAAGTTTCAATAATATCCTCAATCTTGTTAATCCTAGCAGGGTCTAAATCATGGGATTTAAGGGTCTCCAAAGGGGTATAAATTTTTTGTATGGAGCTATCAATACTATTTAAGCTCTCTTGAATCCTACGATCTACTTCATTTATTTTTCCCATACTTGGCATCTCTAGCTCTGTCTTATCAAGTTTTCTCATAATGTGAGCTAAAGTAATGCTCTCTTGTGTGCTAACAGTAGGGGGATTTCCAAAAAGGTTTTCCATAACATTAAGAGCTTCCCAAACTGGGGATTCTAGGAAATTCCCATTGATAGCAGTATATAAAACAAACCTATTCCAAGAAGTAATACCAACATAAAAGTTTCCAAGCAAGATAGTGGTGGATTGCTTCTTGGTGGCTCTATTTTGAGAATCATTAATTCTATACCAGGCATCTTTCAGACTTTCTCCACCTCTTTGTTGAGCATCTCCCCTTCGGGTGCAAAACCAAAGGCAAAGGACTTTGACATACTGACTAAACAAAGCAAGGTAATTTTTTTGAGGTTTTTTATAAAGGACACTAAGATAAAAAACTATAAGGTAAACTAACAAGACTAAAAAGCAAAGATAAAAGATAGTGTGCACCTCCCCTATCTTGAAGAGTGGAGTCCCCGGCAACGGCGCCAGCAATTTAGCTTGATGGCACTGAAGTAGTGCTCCTCGTTGGCTACCCCAAGTGTAAGGTTGAGATGTAGCTAGCAGCAAATTTCCCTTACACGAGGATTGTAAGGTTTATCGAATCCAGGAGGACTCCAAGGATCGACAAGTAGGTGGTAAAGTGAAAAATGGCGTTGTTCACAACCGAGGGTGCTTACTTTACGTGGACCTGCAACAAAAGCAAATAACTTTTCTCCCAACGAGTACAGAGAGGTTGTCAATCTGTCTGGCCTTGTCGTTTACAAAGGATCAAACGCAAGAGGATAGTAGTGATAATTGCAACGGAAAGTAAAAGCAATAAATAAAGTGGTGGTTTAAACAATGGTGGAAATATGGACCGAGGTCCCATGATGTTCACTAGTGATGTCTCTTTCCCAAAATACGATAAAACAACTAAGCTGGGTGAACAAATTACAGCTAGGCAATTGACAGAATTATAAACGCACCGCAATGCTAATTATGCTACTTGAAAGTAAGAGGCTCAAAAGTATGGGCAGCACGCCAAGACAAGTAGACCTAAATCCATTTGCATCTACTCACTGATGGCTTCTCGCCCCTCGTTGGTTACCCCAAGTGGAAGGTTGAGATGTAGCACAACAGCAAGTTTCCCTCAGTTAAGATACTGAGGTTTATGTCTCAGGCGGACTTCAAATTCTGCAAGTAGGTGGTGCGGCAAGTGATGCGCCGTTTTATGATAATCACTTGTGGTACCTGGACCTGCACACACGACAAGTAAATTTGCTCCCAACGAGTTCAGAGAGGTTGTCAATCTCTCCGGCCTTGTTGTTTACAAAGGATCAAACGCAAGGGTAGATAGTAATGATAGTGATGATAATTGCAACGGAAAGTAAAAGCTGAAAGTAAAGTGAAGGTGTAAACAGTAGTGGAAATATGGACCGGGGTACCATGATGTTCACTAGTGATGTCTCTCTTCCAAAAGAAGATAAACAACTAAGCTGGGTGAACAAATTACAGCTAGGCAATTGATAGAATTATAAACGCACCGCAATGCTAATTATGCTACTTGAAAGTAAGAGTCTCAAAAGTATGAGCGGTACGCCAAGACAAGTAGACCGAAATCCATCTGCATCTAGTACTAATCGTCCACCTTGAGATATCTATCCACAACATCTCGCTGGTATTAAGTTGCGACCCCACCCAAATTGTAAACACAAAGCAACAGACAATTGCATTGACAATCTATGCGTAAGGTAAACAATCCTTGCAACCGCGGTTAGAAGCACCGTTGTTTTCTCCCTGGTGGCAACAACACATCCCCTAGTCTCATGTTTTTGTCACTCAAGCTAGACATCGGGGCGCATGAACCCACAATCATGCATGACGCTCCCTCTTGGAGTCATTATCTAATACTTGGCCAAAGAAATAAAAAGTAACGGAGGACATGCAAGAATTACTCAAGACAAAAATATATATAAGGTAAACCAAATATATAACTCACCATGATCTGAACATAATCTCATAATCCATCGGATTCCAGCAAACACAGCATAGCAACAGCAGGAAAATTAAATAGGTGCCTAGATCATGTAGGGCAGCTCACAAGGTCTAAACATTGAAGAATAAGGGTGGAGCGAAAACATCACATAGCTACTGATCACGGACCCATGGTCCAAGGAAAACTACTCATGGCACATCCGGGAAGCGTCCATGGTGGAGGGGAAGCTCCTGGAGGTCAATCCTCCCTCCGATAGGGTGCCGAGAAGAGGTCTGCTGGCGCTCCCAATCTTGGAAGCGCGGCGGTGGCGGAACAGAGGAGAGAACGCAAAAAAGGGTTCTGTCTTCGGAGATTTTGCGACAGAGAGAATATATATGCGAAAGGGCAGAGCCAGGGGGCCACCATAGGGCGCGCCGGGAGGGTGCCTGGGGCCCTGGTGAATCCCCTCTGGCCCCTCCCGGGTGATTCCGGAAGCTTCTGGTACGCTGATTTTTTTATCTGATTTTTCCCGAATTTTTGGAGCATTTTTAATATGGGGGAAACCTGAAATAGAAAAACAGCATAAAACAAGAACTGGAACTGTGGTGCACTGAGTTAATAAGTTAGTCCAAATATGATCAAAAGTGTATCTAGATCATAGCAATATCACACAAAACATGCATGGAGCAAGTAGAAATTATAGATACGTTTGGGACGTATCAACATCCCCAAGCTTAATTCCTGCTCGTCCTCGAGTAGGTAAATTATAACAAGCATAATTTCTGTGGTGACATGCTAGCAACCATATAAGAACTTTGAAAGTAAATCAATCAAGGTGTGTGATTCAATTCAAGTCATAACAGGCAAGAGTTTATATTAGCATTGAAACAAGCAACAAAAGAACATTAGGTGCAAGAGTTCTCGCTGTTCGTGACTCGAATGTCTCCAAATGGTGTTTGCGTGCAAGAAAGGGGATATGGGAATACGAGAGACAAAAGTATTTTTGTTGAGAACTCAATCTACTAAAGTTTCACACTTGGTATTCGTTGGAATCTTATCTTGACTCGTCCCCAGACCACTAGCCAGGTACAATTCAATTTGATCCACTCATGCAATGGATGAGCGTAAGCACGAGAGTTGACACTTAGGATGGAAAAGAGAGAAATAAGGTGGAGGAGGAAGACAAAAAGGTGATAAAGGCTCACATCAATGAGGAAAATTATAGGTAAGAAGGCCAAATGATATATATCATGTGAGGAGTAGGGATTGCCACGCAACGGATGCACATATGAGCTAAGAAAAGCTCTCCAATGGAACTAGTGGGGGTGCATCCAACTTGCTCGCTCATGAAGACCTAGAGCTAGTTTGAGGAGGCTCATCCTTGGAATATGCAAGCCAAGTTCTATAGTGTGAAGGTCCCCACATAGCTATATGCATATATGATCATCTCTATGGAGTACAAGGATAAGAGGGAGTACTAGTGTGGATCTTTCAAAGGATAGTAGTGTTGCCCCTTTCTCTCTTTTTATTTCTTTTTCTCTTTTTTTATTTTTTTGTAATTTTTTGGTGGCCTCAATGGCTCTTTCTATTTAACTCTCATTTGTCCTCTTTGGGATCTTTTATTTTGTCCACTTTGGGATATTTTCCTCACTTAAGGGCAACACTCTATTTTACAAGAAGGTATAGAAGATCTTCACACTTTACAAGGTACTCAACATAAAGAAAATGTAGCTACCATGATGTATGCAAATGTATGCCTCTGCCAGTGTAGCAGGAACATGTATGACATGAAGATCAAGTCATGAAGAGGTGGATGTTGCATGGCAATATATCTCGGAAAGGCTATGGAAACGCCTCGATAGGTAGGTATGGTGGCTGTTTTGAGAAAATATATAAGGAGGATTATGATGACAAAGTGTATCATGACAAGGGTTTGGATGCACCGACGAAGGTGGACGCCAACTCTCGGAGTGAGAAGAGGTAATGCGCGGTACCGAAGATGCTAGCAAATATGAGGAGGTGGAACTGTCAACTTTCTATACTTACATTAGTCTGAAGAACTCATGCACTTATTATCGGTAAATCTCAATCTAATGAGGAGGTTCATAAAGAGACAAGTACCTCGAGGAGGAGTGTATGGAGGTTTGGTTATTCTTGCGCATCCTCGACTCATGGTACGTGAGTGTACTCTAATATCCGATCCCCCCAAAGATTGGTGGTCCATCTAGTAGCTAGAGTTCTCAACTAGTTTTGTAGGTTTTGAAAATAAACAAGGATTTCCCAAAATACGACACCTATCGCTAATAGGCTAGAGCTCTTGACACCAAAAGTTCAAACATTACTCACAACAATACCTCAAAACTATTGCAAGTTACTACTACAATCGAATAGCAACCTCAATTACCTACTTCAAGACAAGACACAACTCAGTGCAACAACCAACTCTCTTATCAAGATAAACATGAAAACTAAAGAGAGTTCCAGAAAAAAACTAAACAAAATCCAAGGCTCTTGCTAAATACAAAAACTAAAACTAAACCTAAACATGGCAGCAGCTACGAAAAGATAAAGAACACACAACAGAGAAAAGATAGGCATGAAAATCCTATGATGTGTTCTAGATTGGAGTGGAGCGTGTTTCTCTCCCACACAAAGTGATTTGGGGTCTAACTTGTTATGAACAGCAAGCAAAACTAAAGAAAACTAAAAAGGAAACCTAAGAGAGAGACGTTCCAAGCATAGCACATAACGCATGAAGTGATAAAAATATAGTAAGACGAAGGACGAACTGATGATTGTTGATGGAGAAGGGGATGCACGGGAGCATCCCCAAGCTTAGACGCTTGAGTCTCCTTGAATATTTATTGGGGATGCATGGGGTCATCCCCAAGCTTGAGCATTTGAAACTCCCGGATCTTCTTTCGTCACCTTCCCTCGCACACTTGAAAACTCCCTTCATAAATAACTCATCATAAGCTGATTAGAGAGGTTAGTACCCTTAATAAAATAATTTTCCCCACTGGATATAGATATATTCTTGAAGATCTGATGTTTCTCAAGATTTCCAAAAGGTTTTTGCAAAGAAAAAGCAAGCTTAAGGTTTGCAAAAGTAAGGAAAGGCAAAACGTGGAAGAATCTGTGAAAAACATAACAGCAGGTAGTAAAGAATTTTTTCGGGGTACTTCTGCAACTCAAATAAAAAAACTCAGAACATACGAAAGTTTCACAATTGTATAAATCATGTTGTGTAAAAAAATCATCTCAAAAAGATGAACTGGTGATTTGTTTTGATTTTTTCCGTCAAGCAGACAGAATCTGTTTTCTGAACAGCATGTCACAACTTTTGCTTCCCTTATCGTAAGAGGCTAGAACTTGGCACAAAGGTTGAAAATAAAGATACAATGATGTTGCTAAAGTAGTAACAATCATAGAGACCACTAAAAACATAAGTAAAATCATCTTGGGTTGCCTCCCAACAAGCGCTTTCTTTTATGCCTTTAAGCTAGGCATAAAGATTATAGAAGATGCTCTCACAACAATAATAATTTTGAAGCAAAAGAGAGTATCAAGAAGCAAATATGAAACACATTTAATCCTAACCCACTTCATATGGATAGGAATATCATAAGAAAATAAATCAAAGAAGCACAAAGTGACATGCATAGGAAGGTGGAACAAGAACAACTTCGAAAGTTTCAGCTTAGAGAGAGGTGTTTTTGTAAGATGGAAGTTTTTATAACCAAACTTTCCTCTCTCAAATTAATTTTCAGTAGTACCATGAACAACATCAAGAATATAACTATCACATAGATCATGTTGTTCATGACCTACAAGCACACGTGTATTGTTTTCAACATGGTTTTTAGGATCATAAGATAAATGCAACCCATCACATTGAGCCTTAATAAGAGAACAATTCTCCGGAATATGAGTTGGAGATTTCAAAAGGATAATAGGACAATCAAGTGCGGGTGCAATGGAAAAACATTCATGCTTAACATGAGGAAATATAGCAAGTTCATCTCCGTAAGCATCATCCATAGTGGCATCACGGCCATAAGCATAGAAGGCATCAACTTCATCAAAAAGGGATATTTCAAAAGAATCCACAGGATCATAACACTCATATAAGGTAAAAGTCAAACAGTTATTCTCATTAGAAGGTAGACATGGATGGTTCCATTGTTCCTCCTTTTGTTCGTCACTCTTCTCCTCTTTTTCATACAAGTAGCTTTCCGGTTCAACAATTTTTTCTTCCATAGAGTCCTGCAAAACATTAGTCTCTTCCTTTGGGGGAGAGATTCTCAAGATGATCAGTAATATAGTAATTTGCATCATTATTTTCCAATCAATAGTTAAGTATAGCAAGACTCTCAGATTTGTAAGGGGCATCATCAATATTTATAAGAAGAAAAGTAATTTCATAGACACCCTTATAAGCAACAAATTCTTCTATTTGCTCTGCATCATAAAAAAACATAATTTCTCTTAGCATAAGAAGCTAAGGTTTCATCATCATTGTACTCACATTGGAAAGCAAGGTGTTTATGCCTCATAAAGCAACAAGATTCATCCCTACAGAAAGATATATTATATATTGAGAACAAATTTCTAGCATACTCTTACAACTGATGTATTTGTTCCCATAAGTGTATCCCCTTTGGAGACAAACGGTGCTCCTTGTACCACTTTTGTTGATCCTCAGTGAATCCTCCATGCCAATAAGATCTGGATTCAAAGAAGTCAGACATTGATTGGCAAGTAAGGAACTAGACATACTATTATTTATTTATTTGAAATTTTGATAAAGGACACTAAGATAAAAACTGAAAGGTAAACTAACAAGACTAAAAAGCAAAGGTAAAATATAGTGTGCAACTTCCCTATCTTAGCACTCGGAGTCCCCGGCAACGGCGCCAGAAATTCGCTTGATACTCTATCCTCGTTGGTTACCCCAAGTGGAAGGTTAGGTGTAATGTAGCGGCAAATTTCCCTTGGTGAAGATACCAAGGTTTTAAGATTGTCTCCCGTAGGACTCCGAAAATGATAAGTAGGTGGTTTGGCAAGTGCGGCGCCGAATCACTTGCTTCGCCTAGACCTGCACACGACACAAATAACTTTTCTTCCCAACGAGTACAGAGAGGTTGTCAATCTCTCCGGCCTTGCTGTTCACATAGGATCAACACAACAGAAAAGAGATAATAATGATAGCAGCTAGAAATTAAAAGAGTGATGAGAATATGGACCGGGGTCCCGTGATGTTCACTAGTGATGTCTCTCTCCCAAAAGACAATGAAACTGCTATGCGAGGTAAACAAATTACAGCTGGGCAAATGAGAGGATTAAAAACGCACCACAATGCTAACTATGCTACAAAGAAAGGACGAGGCTCAAAATCATGAGCGGTACGCCAAAATAAGTAGACTGAAATCCAACTGCATCTACTACTAAACATCCATCTTGAGATATCTATCCAGAACATCTCGCTTCTATTAAGTTGCGAGCCCCAACCAAAGTGTAAACCCAAAGCAACAGACAACTGCATTAAACCCAAAGTAAACAATCCTTGCAACCGCGGTTACAAGCACCTTTGTTTTCCCCCTTGTGCAACAGCACATCCCCTAGACTCATGTTTTTGTCACTCAAGCGTGTCATCGGGGGGCATGAACCCACAATCGAGCATAATGTTCCCTCTTGGAGTCACTACCTACTACTTGGCCAAAGAAATAAACAGCAACGGATAACATGCAAGAATTACTTAGGAACAAAAATAAAAAAGATAAGAACCAAATATATTACTCAATCACAAACTGAACATAGTCACATAATCCATCAGGTCCCAGCAAACTCAGCATAGCAACAGCAAAAAATTACATATGTGCCTCGATCATGTAGGGCAACTCACGAGGTCTAAACCATGAAGAACAAAGAGGGGAGGAGAACATCACATAGCTACTGATCACGGACCCATGGTCCAAGGGAAACTACTCACGGCACATCCGGGAAGCGTCCATGGTGAAGGGGAAGCTCCCGGAGGTCAATCCTCCCTCCGGCAGGGTGCCGGGAAGCTGGCGGTCCAGATCTTGGAAGCGCGGCGGCGGCGGAATAGAGGCGAAATCGCGAAAAAGGGTTCTGTCTTCGGAGGTTTTGCGACACGGAGAATATATAGGTGAAAGGGGGGAGCCAGGGCGGCCACCAGGGGTCCAGACGCCCCCCTGGCGCGGCCCCACCCTAGGGCGTGCCGGGAGGCCGCGTGGGGCCCTCATGGGTCCCCTCTGGCCCCTCCCGGGTGATTCCGGAAGCTTCCGGTACGCCGATTTTTTATCTGATTTTCCCGAATTTTTGGAGCATTTTTAATATGGGGGAAAACTGAAATAGAAAAACAGCAGAAAACAGGAACTGGCAGTATGGTGCACTGAGTTAATAAGATAGTCCAAATATGATCAAAAGTGTATGAAAGTGTATCTAGATCATAGCAATCTCACACAAACACATGCATGGAGCAAGCAGAAATTATAGATACATTTGGGACGTATCAGCGGCAAGGGGGTGGTCGCGCCACCAGGGCTCTTGGGTGCCTGGTGGTCCCCCTGGCCCTCCTTCGGGGCTCCGGAAGTTTCCTGTACGCTGATTTTTTTATCTGATTTTTCTGGAATTTTTGGGGTTGTGTAAATATGGGTAAAAACCTACAACTTACAGACATCAGCAGACAGAAACTGGCACTGGGTGCACTGAGTTAGTAGGTTAGTCCAAATATGTGTAAGAATATATAAAAGTGTAGTAAAATAGATAGCAATGTCACCTAAAAGAGCATGGAACAAGCAGAAATTATAGATACGTTTGGGACGTATCAACATCCCCAAGCTTAATTCGTGCTCGTCCTCGAGTAGGTAAATGATAACACCGATAATTTATGTGGTGACATGCTAACACACACATAAGAAGTTCAAAGTAAAGCAAGTAAGATATGCAATTCAAGTCAAGACAATAACAAGCAAGAGTCTATATCTAGTATTGAAACTAGCAAAGTATGAACATAAAGGTGCAAGAGCCCTCGCTGTCCGTGACTCGAATGTCTCCAAATGGTGTTTGCATGCAAGAAGTGGGAGATGGGTTTAGAGAATAAAAATAATATATAATTTAATTGAGAACTCAATCTACTAAAACTTCACACTTGTTATCCTTCGGGATCTTATTTTGACTCATCCCCAGACCACTAGTCAGGTACTAGTCAAACTGATCCTCTCCCTTTCGACTTTGAGCACTCATGCAATGGATGAGCGCGAGCAAGATACGTTGGCACTTAGGATGGCAAAGAGAATAATGATGGGGAAGGAAGACAAAAAGGGTGTGAAAGGCTCACATCAATGAGGACAATCATAGGCGAGAGAAATCCAAATGATAGATATGATGTGAGGAGTAGAGATTTCCATGCAACGGATGCACATATGACCTACGGTAATCTCTCCAATGGAACTAGTGGGGGTGCATCAAACTTGCTTGCTCATGAAGACCTAGAGCTCATTTGAGGAGGCTCATCCTGGGAATATGCAAGCCAATGTCTATTGTGTAGGGGTCCCCACATAGTTATGATTGAGTGATAATCTCTATGGAGAACAAATAACAATGGAGTACGAGTATGGATCTTTCAAAAGGAATAGTAGTGTTTCCCCTTCTCTCTTTTTATTTCTTTTTTCTATTTTTTTGTATTTTTGTGGCCTCTTTGGCTCTTTCTATTTATCTCTCATTTGTCCTCTTTGGGATCTTTTACTTTGTCCTCTTTAGGATCTTTTCCTCACTTAAGGGCAACACTCTATATTTTACAAGAATATAGATGATCTTCACACTTTACAAGAAGTACTCAACATAAAAGAAAGATGAAAACTATCATGATGTATGCAAATGTATGACTCTGCTAGTGTAGCAGGATATGCAATGATACTATCGTGTCATGTAGAAATAATAAGGGAAAAGCCCAACTAGCATGAGGCTCCTCGATCAATCAAAATCATGTATGACATGAAGATCAAGTCATGGGATGGTAGATGTTGCATGACAATGTATCTCGGAAAAGGCTATGGAAATGCCTTGATAGGTAGGTATGGTGGCTGTTTTGAGGAAGATATAAGGGGGTTTATGATGACAGAGCATATCATGGCAAGGGTTTGGATGCACCGGCGAAGTATGCACCAACTCTCAAGATGAGAAAGGGCAATGCACGGTACTGAAGAGGCTAGCAAAATATGGAAGGTGGAAGTGCCAACAATCGAATACTCGCATTAGTCCAAAGAACTCATGCAGTTATTATCGGTAACTCTCTATCTAATCAGGAGGTTCACAAAGAGACGAGTACCCTGAGGAGGATTGTATGGGGGTTTGGTTATCCTTGCGCATCCTCGACCCATGGTACGTGAGGGTACTCTATATATTCCAACCCCTCCAGAGGTTAGCGATCCATCTAGTAGCTAGAGTTCTCAACTAATTTTTTGTAGTTTTCTAAAATAAGCACGGTTTGCCCAAAATACGACACCTAACACTAATAGGCTCAAGCTCTTGGCACCTAAAGTCCAAACTCAAATCAATACCATCAATACCTCAAAACTATTGCATGTTACTACTACACTTGTAATAGAACCTTAATTACCAACTCATGCAAGACACACAACTCAGTGCAACAAGCCAACTCTCTAAATAAGATAAGCATTAAGACTCAAGAGAGTTCCTAAATCAACCTAAATAAAAGCTCTTAAAAAGGTAAGCATGAAAAATAAGAGCTAAGCACGGTAGCAGCTATGAAAAGATAAAGAACACACACAAAAGGAAAGATAAACATGCAAGCCTATCTTGTGTTCTAGGGTGGAGTGGAGCGTGTTTCTCTCCAAAACAATGAAGGCTAGGATCCAACTTGTTATGGACAGCAAAAAAAACTAAAACAAACTAAAAAGTAAAGAGCGATACGCTCCAAGTTTAGCACATAATATATGAAGTGATAAAAATATAGCATGGAGAAGGACGAACTGATGATTGTTGATGAACAAGGGGATGCACGGGGGCATCCCCAAGCTTAGACGCTTGAGTATCCTTGGATATTTCTTGGGGGTGCATGAGGGCATCCCCAAGCTTGAGCGCTTGACAGTCCTGAATCTTCTTTCATCATCTTCCTTCGCATACTTCAAAACTCCCTTCATACGAAACTCTTCATAAGCTGATTAGAGTGGTTAGTACCCATGATAAAATAATTTTTCTCCACTGGAAATAAATATATTCTTGAAGATCTACTGTTTCTCAAGATTTCCAAAAATTTTTTGCAAATAAAAAGACGCTTAAGGTTTGCAAAATGATGAAAACATAAAACGTGGAAGAATGTGTGAAAAACAGACCAGCAGGTAGTAAGTAGTTTTTTCGGGTACTTCTACAACTCAAATCAAAAAACTCAGAACAGACGCATGAAAGCTAATTGTATAGAGCATTTTGTCAAAAATATTCAGATCAAAAAGATGATCTGGTGATTTATGGCTAATTTTTCCATCAAGGGGACATAATCTGTTTCTGGACAGCATGTCACAACTTTTAAACTTTCGTGCAATAAGAGGTTAAAACTTGGCACAAATCTTGAAAATAAAGATACAATGATGTTGCTACAGTAGTAACAAACATCGATACCACTAAAACTTAAAGTAAAAATATCTTGGGTTGCCTCCCAACAAGCGCTTTCTTTTATGCCTTTTAGCTAGGCATGATACAAAAAAGATCAAGTTTTATCAAATCCATAAGAATAACTTGCCCGTGTAACGGACTCATAAGGTAGCTTAATCCTATTTTGAGGGAAGTGTTCCATTCCCTTTTTGAGGGGGAATTGGAATCTAATGGTCCCTTCTTTCATGTCAATGATAGCACCAACGATGCGAAGAAAAGGACGCCCCAAAATAATTGGACATGAGGGGTCACACTCAATGTCCATGACAAGAAAATCAACGGGAAAATAATTATCATTGAAAATATTAAGAACATCATCAATCCTTCCTAAAGGTTTATTTACGGAAGAATCAATAAGACGAACACAAAAAGAACATGTATCAAAAGGTTTCAAATTGAGCATATCATGCATTCTTTTGGGCATAACGGAGGCACTAGCTCTAACATCACATAAATAAAAGCAATAGAAATTATTCAATTTAATTTTGACTATGGGATCCCAACCATCTTCTAGCTTCCTAGGAATAGAAGTCTCTAGTTTGAGCTTCTCCTCCCTAGCTTTGATAAGAGCATTGGTAATATGCTCGGTGAAGGCAATGTTACTAAAGAATTCTCCTCCCTAGCTAAAAGGCATAAAAGAAAGCGCATGTTGGGAGGCAACCCAAGATGTTTTTACTTTCAGTTTTAGTGGTCTTGTTGCTTGTTACTACTGTAGCAACATCATTGTATCTTTATTTTCAAACTTTGTGCCAAGTTTTAGCCTCCGACTGCAAGAAAGTTCAAAAGTTGTACATGTTGTCCAGAAACAAATTATGTCCCCTTGACGAAAAAATTGGCCATAAATCACCGGATCATCTTTTTGATCTGAATTTTTCTCACAGCATGATCCATACAATTATATTTCGTGCATCTGTTCTGAGTTTTTTTATTTGAGTTGCAGAAATACCCCGAAGAAATTATTTACATCCTGCTGGTCTGTTTTTCACAGATTCTGCCACGTTTTGCATTTTCATCATTTTGAAAACCTTAAGCTTGCTTTTTCTTTGCAAAAACTTTTTGGCAATCATGAGAAACAGTAGTTCTTCAATAATATCTTTATTTCCGGTGGATAAAAATTATTTTATCATGGATACTAACCACTCTAATCAGCTTATAATGAGTTTCGTCTGAAGCGAGTTTTCAAGTATGTGAAGGAAGTTGATGAAAGCAGATTCGGGAGTGTATAGCCCTCAAGCTTGGGGATGCCCCCGTGCACCCTCAAGAAATAGCCAAGGAGACTCAAGCGTCTAAGCTTGGGGATGCTGTCCTGGGAAAGTCACAGCAGATGTTCGAAGAGTCAAACTTGACATGGGACCTTTGCTGCGAGGTGGATACGAGGAGAGAATCGACATGGACAAGAGACTCGACGATTTACCCAGGTTTCAGCCCCTCTTTGTCTCGAGGTAAAAGCCTACTCCTTCTTCTTATTATTATGGGTTCCGACTCCTCGAGTATAAGAGTCGGTGGATCGATTACAAGTGAGCGGGATCGCAACCTTGGTCTCAAGGAGATCTAGGTTACGCTGAAAGTGTCTAGTCCTATCTTCAATTGAGATTGTTCTGACTCTAGATCCCGTGGACCTCGAATTATAAACGCGTCGGGTCCCGGGGTTCCAAAATTCCGACTCCAACACGAGATGGAGTCCGGCCTATTCTACTTTACAAATATGCTACGTACTATACAAGGTAAGTCGAATTCCTTCTACGGCTTCAATCTTCATGCTTGGTGTGGCCGACTCGTGGCCGAGTCTTCTTTTGTGGGCCTTCCTTAGGCGAGTCGGCCCATAGATCCTAATGCCGGGTTATGGGCTTGGTCAATCACCCCGACATTAGCCCCCAAGATTGGTATGATGCTTCAGTCTTCACAGTAATCTTCTTGATTGCCGACTCTTCGATTGATCAGGCTGACTCTCGCACCTTCAAGGTTTATAAAGAGTCGGTGCCAATTCTCTTGGTCTTTTCGTTTCGTCTTCCTACCAGAAATTTCTTTTGACTTTTTTAGTCAAAGATTTGTTACTGCATTTAAGTTTTTACTGCCCGAAGCGTCACTGTTGAAGGCATTGATATCATGGTGAGAATCTAGGAGTCTTTCCATAAATGTCACCTACCATGGGTAGTTTTACCCATGCCATTATGGCATTGATTGATCATATCTTTGTGGCTATATAAACAACCATCCGATACATCAATTTTCTGATCACTTGCATCTTCTCCTTCCTTTCTTCTTCTCGAAACTCTCCATGGGTCCCAAGCTTAGCACCCGAGCTCCTACGATCGCCGGCGAGCCTGGCTCCAGTGCTGGTTCTCGCGGTGGTCGAGGTCGTGGGCGTGGCCGTGGAAGAGGCCGCGGAAGGGGCAGAGGAAGGGGTACACATGTTGCTTCTCCTTCTGTAGATCTTGAATCTCCACCTTCTTCTCCCGAAAGGAGTGAGTTCTTGGTAAAAGTTCAAACGATCCATCGTTGGGTTCGTCTTCCTGAATCTTTTTCCCAGCTTATGATGGATTCCAAGCCTCCAGGTCTGTGGCTTCGTTCTGAGGGGTGCCCTCATGGATCCATTTGGGTTGCCTCTAGTTTCTCTGGTCAAGATTCCATGTTCCTGGAGAAAGGTTGGAAAACTTTTCTTCGCTCTAGGAACATTCAAAGGGGTGACACCATCGTTTTTAGATATAATGGTGATGAGACCCTGTGGGCCAGGATTTTTGACTTGGATGGTGATCGAGCCGGCTGTTGTATGGAGAGTTCTAGCAGTAGTGATGAATAATTCTACAACAATGCAGAAGAGGCCCGAGTCTCTTCATCTGAAGATGAAGTCGACTCTGAAGAAGACCACTGAAGGTGTAGTTTTTACTGAGTAGTATTTGCCGACTTTGGTCTTGTTTTCTTTTGATGTAAGGAACTTCTTTTGATGTAATACTTTGCCACTAATGAATAATTTTTTTAATTTCACATCAGGTTTATAAGTCGGTTTTATTCCTGACTTTGAATGCTTTGTATAATGCATGAGAACCGATATTCTTGATAGTATCCATATCTGTAGCCCCCTGGGTCGACTCAAATGGACTTGTACCTTTGTCGACTCATGAGATAGATCGACTTGTAGCCTCCATGAGTTGGTATGGTCACCTTGTGTGCCGAACCAGGTCACATAGGTCTAACTTTTATCTGAAAGAAAAAATTGTTATGAATAATTGAGTATGATGTTTGTATGTAAAAATATAATGCAAAGGCTAGTAGAAGCCGACTCAGGCCTCATCTTCTCGCGTTGAGAGAGATTATTGGTTCAAGAGTCGGAACTCCTCTGTAAGCCGACACATATGACTTAACATGCCCGGTTTCTTGGACCAAACTCGATAGGTGTTTTTTAAGCCCCCAAAGTTTAGACTAAGCCGGGTTCGCGTTAAGTCACATGAGCTTGAGCTATACAGGCCAAAGGGCGTGGGTGGCCAATTCATGTATATGCCGAGCTTTCTTCGGTTAAGAGTTGATGGGTTCCATTGAACTCCCCTACTTCCCCTGAATAAGTCATACACATGTGGAGTTTTACATATATATGTCGGCTTCTCAAATAAGAGTCCATGAATATCATCGAGCTCCCTGATTCTCCTCACTAAGCAATATACATGCTCAAAGCCAATAGAGGGTTTATCAAGCCCCCAGGTCTCTGAGAAAATATGTAAAAATATGCAATGTATGATGAAATATGAAAAATATGAAGATAGTAAAGTAAAGAAAAAGTCAGTTATGGTAAAAAATGACTTTATGCATATGTGTGGCGAGAGCCGGTGCGACGAAAGTCGACTTTAGATATGGCGAAGGCCTAGTGCGATGAAGATCGACTTTGTATATTAAGTATGGCGAGAGCCCATTGCGATGAAAATCGACTTATAGATCAAATATGGCGAAAGCCTAGTTGCGACGAAAGTCGACTTATGTGTTAAATATGGCGAAAGCCTAATGCGATGAAAATCGACTTATATGTTAAATATGGAAAAAGCCTAATGCGATGAAAATTGACTTATACTTATTTATTATGTGGCAAGAGCCAGTGCGACGAGTGTCGACTTATATATATTATATGGCGAAGCCGGTGCGACGAATGTCGACTTATATATATTATATGGCGAAAGCCGGTGCGACAAATGTTGACTTATGTAGATGTACAATAGTGCCCCTGTTCTACTCAAGTATAATATGGACGGAGTTGTGCGATGTTCCACGGCATGGGAGTCTCATCCATGGATGTGCGTGACTTTGCCTTCTCGCGTATATCAACTAGGTAGTAGGATCCATTGTATAGGTTCTTGCTGACCACAAACGGTCCTTCCCATGGAGAGGATAACTTGTGCATTCCATCCTTTTTCTGTATGAGGCGGAGCACTAAGTCACCTTCATGGAAAGTCCGACTTCTGATACGACAGCTATGATATCGTCGCAGATCTTTCTGGTAGATAGCCGACTGATCTGCTGCCAGTTCTCGTTTCTCATCGAGAACGTCCAAGGCATCCTGACTCCCTTTCTCATTGTCGACTTCCACATAAGATGTGCCCTTGGTGAGTCGTGACGGATGAAACTTCGGAGAACGGATTCTGCTCCATAGACCAGGAAGAAGGGTGTGTAGCCTTTCGACCTTTTAGGAGTCATCCTGATACTCCATGGTACTTGATACGTCCCAAACGTATCTATAATTTCTGCTTTCTCCATGCATGTTTTGTGTGACTTTGCCATGTTTTGTTTGAACTTTATTACACTTTTAAACCAATTTGGACTAACCTACTAACCCAGTGCACCCAGTTGCCAGCTTCTGGTTTTCTGCTGTTTTTGTTTTTCAGATTTTCCGGCTGATTAAAGTGCCCAAAAAATTCCGCAAAAATTATATTAAAAATCAGCGGGCAGGAAGCTTCCGGAATAACCAAGGGAGAGAGCCGGGACCACCACCAGGGAGCCAGAAGGGTCCCTGGCGCGGCCCCAACCCTAGGGCGCGCCAGGCACCCTCCTGGCTGCCCTGGGTGGCCCCTCGACGCCCCCCTTCGCCTATATAACCCCCTCGGGGTAGAAACCCCTAAAAAGAACTCTTTTTCGCGGAAACCTCTCTGTTCCGCCGCCGCCGCCGTTTTCAGATCGGGGCTGCCTGGAGAAGCTGCCCCGGCACCCTGCCGGAAGGAGATCACCCCTCCGGGAGACCATCCATAGCCATGGACGCCTCCCGCATGTACCGTGAGTAGTCTCCCTTGGACCATGGGTCCGTGATCAGTAGCTATGTGATGTCCTCTCCCTCTTTTATGCTTCCACTTTCGAGACCTCGTGACCTGCCTCACATGATCGAGGCACCTATGTAATTTGCTGTTGTTGATATGCTGAGTTTGTTGGGATCTGATGGATTATGAGACTATGTTCAGATTGTGATGAGTAATATATTTGGTTTGCCCTTTTATATTTTGTTCTTGAGTAAATTCTTGCATGTTCTCCGTTGCAGTATTTGCTTTGGCCAAGTTATTTACTTGCAACTCCAAGAGAGAGCGTTATGCTCGATTGTGGGTTCAGCCCCTTGATGTCTAGCTTGAGTGACAGAAACATGAGACTAGGGGATGTGTTGTTGCCACCAGGGATAAAACAACGGTGATTGTGCCTATTGGTGCAAGAATTGTTTACTTTACGCAAAGTTCTTTTAATGAAGTTGTCTGTTGCTTTGAGTTTACACTTTGGGTGGGATTCGCAACTTAATACCAGCGAGATGTTCTGGATAGATATCTCAAGGTGGATGATTCGTAGTAGATGCAGATGGATTTCGGTCTACTTACCTTGGCGTACTGCCCATTGCTTTTGAGCCCTTCCTTTCTTTGCAGCATAGTTAGCATTGCGGTGCCTTCATAATCCTGTCAATTGCCCAACTGTGATTTGTTTACCTCGCTAGCATTTTTATCGTCTTTTGGGAGAGAGACATCACTAGTGAAAATCACGGGACTCCGGTCCATCTTCATAACATTGTTCACACCCACTATTTACCTTTCTGTTTTTACTTTTACTAGTACCTTTTTATCTCTTGCGTTTGATCCTTTGTAAACGACAAGGCCGGAGGAATTGACAACTCCTCTGAACTCGTTGGGAGCAAAGTTATTTGTTTTGTGCAGGTCCACGACAACTCCACGCATCAGAATAATTTCTGGCGCCGTTGCCACCTATCGTACTTATCGTTGAGTCCTACTGGAGACAAACCTTGGTATCTTTACTGAGGGAAATTACCGCTACGCTGCATCTCAACCTTCCACTTGGGGTAACCAACGAGGGGCGAGAAGCCATCAAGCTAATTTCTGGCGCTGTTGCCGGGGACTCAAAGGAAGTACAAATACGCGAGTCCTGATAACCGCCAATTTCTGGCGCCGTTGTCGGACTCCTGTATCAAAAATAGGGGAGTTACACGCTATCTTTTACCTTTGCTTTTTAGTCTTGTTAGTTTAATTTTCAGTTTTTACTTTTGTGTCCCTAATCAAAAATACCAAAAATACCTGTTACCTTGTCAGTAGCTACCACTATGGCTGGTCCTTTTGCCTTTGGTGAGGCGGAAGTGCTTACCTTTACTCAAAGAGGTGGTGAGAGTTTAAAAGATGCTTGGTATAGAATTAATGATTCTCAAAAAAGAGCCACCAAGAAGCAATCCACTGCTATCCTGCTTAGAAATTTTTATGTTGGGATCACTTCTTGGAATAGGTTTCTTTTAGATACTGCTATCAGTGGAAACTTCACAGAGGCCCCAGTTTGGGAAGCCCTTAATGTCATTAAAAATCTTGTAGGAAGTCTCCCTATTGCTAGTATTAAAGAGGACATTACTTTAGCTCACATTATGAGAAAACTTGAAAACATAGAGCTAGAGATGCGAAGCATTGATAGTATGAATGAGTTGGAGCGTAAGATTCAAGGGAATTTGAATAGGCTAGATAACTCTATGCAGAAAATTATCAAAACTTTAGAGACTATCAAAACCCTTGATGAAAAGTCTTCTAGGATAGAAAAGATTGAGGAAGTGATTGAAACTTTAGGAACTACTTTTTCCTCAATCGAAACTAAAAGGGATGAAACTCCGGCAAAGAAGGAACCTAAGTCCGTTTACGCACCCAAGGTTCCTCGAACAAAAGATAGCACACCTATTGCCAAGAGAGTTGAAACATTGAAAACTTTGGAGGAGACACCTATCTTTAATTTTAATGAAACTCCAACTGATTTCCCCCCTTTTGATTTTATTCCAAGAAGCATTTTTATTCGTCCTTTATTTGAGAAACCTATTAAGACTAGTTGCACTATTGAAGAGTTTTTTGATGATCATGGTAGTGGTTCAATAGATGCAACTTGATCTTCTGCTTTAAGACTAGCTAATGGCTCTAAAGAAGCGCTTTCGGGAGGCAGCTCGCAACGAATTTAGGTTTTTCTTTTTGCTTTTTGTTGTGTCATGATGTTTGTTACTACTGTAGCAACATCATTGTATCTTTATTTTCTAAGCTTTGTGCCATGTTTAGCCTCATACGGCAAGGGAAGTAAAAGTTGTGACATGCTGTCCAGAAAACAGATTCTGTCCTCGTGACTAGAAAAATTCCAGAAAAATCCCAGTTCATCTTTTTGAGCTGAAATTTTTACACAGCATGCTCTATACAATTACGAAACTTCCGTATGTTCTGAGTGTTTTTGATTTGAGTTGCAGAAGTACCTCGAAAAAATTCCCCTTTCTCTGTTGTTCTGTTTTTCTCAGCTTCTGCCCCAGTTTTTCTTTTCGTAGTTTTGCAATCCTTAAGCTTGCTTTTTCTTTGCAAACTTTTTTGGGAAGGCAAGAGAAACAGTACCTCTTCCTGGAAATCTTTATTTGCAGTAGAGGAAAATTATTTTATTAGGGTACTAACCTCTCTAATCAGCCTACAATGAGTTATGTATGAAGGGAGTTTTCAAGTGCGCGATGGAAGGTGATGAAAGAAGATCTAGGAGTGTCAAGCGCTGAAGCTTGGGGATGCCCAAGTGCACCCCCAATAAATATTCAAGGAGACTCAAGCGTCTAAGCTTGGGGATGCCCCCGGTGCATCCCCTTCTTCATCAACAATCATCGGTCTGTCTTTCGTTGCACTATATTTTTATCACTTCATGCCTTATGTGCTTTGCTTGGAGCGTCTCGCTCTTTACTTTTCTAGGTTTGTTTTGCTTTCTTTGCTGTAGTAACAAGTTAGACACCAACTTACTCTTTTGTGTGGGAGAGAAACACGCTCCACTTGAACTAGAACTCCTCATAGGATTTGCATGCTTATTTCTTTTAGCTGTGAGTTGTTCTTTTTCTTTTCTTAGCTACTGGTCTGTTTAGCTATATGCTTTAGTTTTTCTAGAGCTTTTCTTTTCAGGTTGAACTTTCTATAGGTTGCATGTTTTATCTTGTTAGAGAGTTTTCCTGTTGCACTGAGTTCTTTGTCTTGACTAGAAAGTTGGTAGTTAAAGTTGCTTTTCTTTTTGAAGTAGTAGCTTGCAATAGTTTTGAGGTATTGACTAGAGTAATGTTCGAACTTTTGGTGTCAAGAGCTCTTGCCTATTAGTGATAGATGTCGTATTTTGGGCAATCCGTGTGTTTTTCAAAAACCAAAAACCCCTGTTGAGAACTCTAGCTACTAGATGGATCACTAACCTCTGGATGGTTCGAATATTAGAGTACACTCACGTACCATGAGTCGAGGATGCGCAAGGATAACCAAACCCCCATACACTCCTCCTCGGGGTACCTGTCTCTTTGTGAACCTCCTATTAGATTGAGAGTTACCGATAATAAGTGCATGAGTTCTTCGGACTAATGTGAGTATTCGAAAGTTGACACTTCCACCTACCCATACTTTTTCTAGCCTCTTCGGTACCGTGCATTGCCCTTTCTCACCTCGAGAGTTGGCGCATACTTCGCCGGTGCATCCAAACCCTTGGCATGATACGCTCTGTCATCATAAGCCTCATTATATCTTTCCTCAAAACAGCCACCATACCTACCTACAAGGCATTTACATAGCCTTTCCGAGATACATTGCCATGCAACATCCACCCTCTCATGACTTGATCTTCATGTCATACATGCTACTTGCTTGATCGATGAGCCGCATGCTAGTTGGGCCTTGCCCTAATCATTGCTACATGACGCGCTAGTATCATTGCATATTCTACTATCCTGGCAGAGGCATACATTTGCATCATGATTAGTTACATTTTCTTTTTGTGAGTACCTTTGTAAAGTGTGAAAGATCTCCTATATTCTTGTAAAATATAGAGTATTGCCCCTAAAGTGAGGAAAAGATCCCAAAGAGGACAAAATCAAAAGATCCCAAAGAGGACAAATGAGAGTTAAATAGACAGAGCCATTGAGGCCACCAAAAAAAAGAGAAAAAGAGAATAAGAAAAATAAAAAGAGAGAAGGGGGCATACTACTATTCCTTTTGAGAGATCCACACTAGTACTTCATCTTCTATCCTTTGTACTCCATAGAGATTATCATCATGCATATAGCTATGTGGGGAACTTTTACACTATAGAACTTGGCTTTTATATTCCAATGATGAGCCTCCTCAAACGAGCTCTAGGTCTTCTTGAGCAAGCAAGTTAGATGCACCCCCACTAGTTCCATTGGAGAGCTTTTAGCTCACATGTGCATCCGTTGTATGGCAATCCCTACTCCTCACATCATATCTATCATATGGCCTTCTCTCGCCTATGATTGTCCTCATTGATGTAAGCCTTTCACACACCTTTTTGTCTTCTTCCTCCACCTCTTCTTTCTGTTTTGCCTTTTAGGTGTCGACTTTCTTGCTCACGCTCATCCATTGCATGAGTGCTCAAAATATCGAAAGGGAGTGGATCAGTTTGACTTTTACCTGGCTAGTGGTCTGGGGACGAGTCCAGATAAGAATCCAAAGGAGACTAAGTGTGAAACTTTAGTAGATAGTTGTTCTCAACAACCTTTTTTCTCTTTCTTCCCAGTCCCTTGCTTGCACGCAAACACCATCTGGAGACATTCGAGTCACGGACAGCAAGAGCTCTTGCACCTTTTGTTCTTTTGTTGCTTGTGTTAATGCCAATATAGACTCTTGCCTGTTAAGACTTGAATTGAATTGCATGCTTTGATTGCTTTACTTAACAGTCCTTATTTGGTTGTGTGGCATGTCACCACAGAAATTATGCTTGTTATCATTTACCAACTCGAGGACAAGCAGGAATTAAGCTTGGGGATGTTGATACGTCCCAAACGTATCTACAATTTCTGTTTGCTCCATGCATGTTTTCTGTGACTTTGCCATGTTTTGGTTGAACTTTATTACACTTTTAAACCAATTTGGACTAACCTACTAACTCAGTGCACCCAGTTGCCAGTTTCTGGTTTTCTGCTGTTTTTGTTTTTCAGGTTTTCCGGCTGATTAAAGTGCCCAAAAAATTCCGCAAAAATTATATTAAAAATCAGCGGGCAGGAAGCTTCCGGAATAACCACGGGAGAGAGTCGGGACCACCACCAGGGAGCCAGAAGGGTCCCTGGCGCGGCCCCAACCCTAGGGCGCGCCAGGCACCCTCCTGGCTGCCCTGGGTGGCCCCTCGACGCCCCCCTTCGCCTATATAACCCCCTCGGGGTAGAAACCCCTAAAAAGAACTCTTTTTCGCGGAAACCTCTCTGTTCCGCCGCCGCTGCCGTTTTCAGATCGGGGCTGCCTGGAGAAGCTGCCCCGGCACCCTGCCGGAAGGAGATCACCCCTCCGGGAGACCATCCATAGCCATGGACGCCTCCCGCATGTACCGTGAGTAGTCCCCCTTGGACCATGGGTCCGTGATCAGTAGCTATGTGATGTCCTCTCCCTATTTTATGCTTCCACTTTCGAGACCTCGTGAGCTGCCTCACATGATCGAGGCACCTATGTAATTTTCTGCTGTTGCCATGCTGAGTTTGTTGGGATCTGATGGATTATGAGACTATGTTCAGATTGTGATGAGTAATATATTTGGTTTGCCCTTTTATATTTTGTTCTTGAGTAAATTCTTGCATGTTCTCCGTTGTAGTATTTGCTTTGGCCAAGTTATTTGCTTGCAACTCCAAGAGAGAGCGTTATGCTCGATTGTGGGTTCAGCCCCTTGATGTCTAGCTTGAGTGACAGAAACATGAGACTAGGGGATGTGTTGTTGCCACCAGGGATAAAACAACGGTGATTGTGCCTATTGGTGCAAGAATTGTTTACTTTACGCAAAGTTCTTTTAATGCAGTTGTCTGTTGCTTTGAGTTTACACTTTGGGTGGGATTCGCAACTTAATACCAGCGAGATGTTCTGGATAGATATCTCAAGGTGGATGATTCGTAGTAGATGCAGATGGATTTCGGTCTACTTACCTTGGCGTACTGCCCATTGCTTTTGAGCCCTTCCTTTCTTTGCAGCATAGTTAGCATTGCGGTGCCTTCATAATCCTGTCAATTGCCCAACTGTGATTTGTTTACCTCGCTAGCATTTTTATCGTCTTTTGGGAGAGAGACATCACTAGTGAAAATCACGGGACTCCGGTCCATCTTCATAACATTGTTCACACCCACTATTTACCTTTCTGTTTTTACTTTTACTAGTACCTTTTTATCTCTTGCGTTTGATCCTTTGTAAACGACAAGGCCGGAGGAATTGACAACTCCTCTGAACTCGTTGGGAGCAAAGTTATTTGTTTTGTGCAGGTCCACGACAACTCCACGCATCAGAATAATTTCTGGCGCCGTTGCCACCTATCGTACTTATCGTTGAGTCCTACTGGAGACAAACCTTGGTATCTTTACTGAGGGAAATTACCGCTACGCTGCATCTCAACCTTCCACTTGGGGTAACCAACGAGGGGCGAGAAGCCATTAGTACTGAGGGTAATTCTTCCTCCCAGCAACCTGACGTCCTATCCAAAGGGACATAGAGTCGGGGTTTGATGCCTCAGAGCGACTCTTGGTTGGCTCTCTCGGCTTGTCCATTGGTCTGCGGGTGAGCCACTTATGCAAGGTCGAGTCGATTGTGCTCGTTCTGGCAGAATCACTGCATAACCCCCTCTAATAAGTTAGATCCATTATCAGTGATGATGTTGTGGGGGTAGCCGAATCTATATATTATCTTTTTCAAGAATTTTAGTGTCGTTGCCGCATCACATTTGCTGACCAGCTCTGCCTCAACCCATTTGGTGAATTTGTCGACTGCCACCAGTAAGTGTGTATTCTTGTTGGATGACCTTTTGAAAGGTCCCACCATATCAATCCCCCACACTGCAAAGGGCCACGTTATAGGGATCATCCTAAGTTCTTGAGCCGGCACATGAGCTTGCTTTCGCTGACATCCGTCGCACTTCTTGACTATGTCCTCTGCGTCTGCGTGTGCTGTGAGCTAGTATAATTCGTGTCTATAAGCTTTAGCCACCAGTGAAAGAGAGCCGACATGATGCTCACAATCTCCAGAGTATATCTCATTGAGGATCTCTCTGCCTTCTTCTGGTGAGACGCATCTCTGAAAGATATTTGCGGGGCTTCGCCGATGTAACTCACCGTTGATGAGTACAAAAGATTTGCTCCTTCTGACAATTTGTCTGGCCAATACCTCATCCGAAGGTAGGATTCCCCGGGTCTTGTAATACAAATATGGCACAACCCATGAGGGGGTGGCGTGTATTGCGGCCGCCAGAGCCGGTTCTGGATCCGGCTCTGCTATGTCTTGCTCTGTTGGAATTTGCACAGTCGGCTTTGTCAGGACGTCCAGGAACACATTTGATAGAACCGGCTTTTGCTGAGAGCCGAGCCGGGACAAAGCGTCTGAGGCTTCGTTCAGCTTGCACTCCACATAATCCACCTGGTATCCAACAAAGAAACCATCTTGTCTTTCACCTTCTCGCCGAAAGGCTGCCATGGTCGCATCTTTTGAGTTCCATTTCACTGACACTTGTTGAGAAACAAGGTCAGAGTCTCCATAGCATTGAATCCGGCTTACGTTCATTTCACGAGCTAACCGTAGACCATGGAGTAGGGCCTCATATTCTGTTGCGTTGTTGGTGCAAGTGAACTGTATTTGTAGGACATAGCAGAATTTCTCCCCCTTAGGTGAGGTGAGGACCACGCCGGCTCCTGATCCCTGGACCTGCCGACTCCCATCGAAGTGCATTGTCTAGTATTTGGTAATCGGCTTCTCTGGGGGTGCTTGGATCTCTGTCCAGTCATTGATAAAGTCGACCAGCGCCTGAGACCTGATGGTCGTGCGTGGCTAATATCTGATATGATAAGCCCCCAACTCTATGGCCCACTTTGCAATCCTTCCCGTGGCTTCCCGGTTATGGATGATATCTTCAAGCGGTGCTGAGCTGACTACGGTTATGGGGTGGTCCTGGAAATGATGCTTGAGTTTCCGACTCGCCATAAATACACAAAGGACCAATTTCTGCCAGTGAGGGTAGCGTTGCTTCGATGAAGTCAAGACCTCACTAACATAATATACTGGCCTCTGTAGGGGGTGCTCTTTACCAGCTTCCATGCATTCAACCGCAACCACGGCACTGACTGCTCGATTGTTGGATCAAATATAGAGTACCATCGGCTCCTTTGGCTTAGGAGCCGCCAGGATTGGGGCCTGGGACAACTGTTTCTTCAGTGACTCCAGGGCTTGATCAGCCTCATTATCCCAGACGATTTTTTCTGACTTTCGTAAGAGTCGGTACAGGGGGATTGCTTTCTCTCCGAGTCGGCTTATAAACCGGCTTAGAGCAGCTACATACCCTGTGAGTTGTTGGACTCCCTTGACTGAGGCCCGATTTTGAAGGGCCATGATGGCATTGATCTTTTTCGGGTTTGCCTTAATGCCTCTTTCCGACACTATGTATCCGAGAAGCTTTCCTTCCGGGACCCCAAACGTGCACTTGGTCGGATTTAACTTCATTTGGTACTTGCGCAGATTCTTGAAGGTCTCCTGGAGGTCACTTATGAGTGAGTCGGCCAGTTGAGATTTGATAATTATGTCGTCCACATAAGCGTGCACATTGTGCCCAATTTGCTCCTTGAGGAAATTCTGCACCATTCGCTGATATGTGGCTCCTGCATTTTTCAAGCCAAAAGGCATAGAGTTGTAGCAGTATATCCCAAAAGGAGTGATGAAAGTTGTCTTCCCTGGTCTTCAAGAGCCATCTTGATTTGGTGATAGCCAGAGTAGGCGTCAAGAAAACACAGGAGCTCGCATCCCGCGGTAGAGTCTATGATCTGATCATTGTGACGCAGTGCGAAGGGGTCCTTTGGGCAAGCCTTGTTTAAGTCGGTGTAGTCAATGCACATACGCCAAGTTCCGTTCTTTTTCAAAAAGAGGACCGGGTTTGCGGGCCACTCCGGATAGAAAACTTCCATAATGAACCCCGCGGCAAGGAGCCGGGCTATCTCTTCCCCAATGGCGTTCCTCCTTTCTTCATTACAACGACGAAGGAATTGCTTGACCGGCTTTAGTTTTGGGTCAATATTTAGCTGGTCCTAACCGAGTTCCCTCGGGACGCCTGGCATGTGATACGCGAGATGATGATAATGGTTTCTCGCCCTTCGTTGGTTACCCCAAGTGGAAGGTGAGATGTAGGATAGCAGCAAATTTCCCCTATGTAGAGGATAGGGTTTGTCTCCCGTAGGACTCCGGCAATGATAAGTAGGTGTCAACGGCGCAACCGACGTGGACCTGCACACAACACAAATAACTTTGCTCCCAACGAAGTTCAGAGCGGTTGTCAATCTCTTCGGTCTTGTTGTTTACAAGGGATCAAACACAAGGGATAATGATAATGGTGATAGCAAATGAAATTAAAAGCAAGAAAGTGAATAAGCGTGTAAATAGTGATGAGAATATGGACCGGGGTCCCGTGATGTTCACTAGTGATGTCTCTCTCCCAAAAGACGATAAAACTGCTATGCGAGGTAAACATATTACAGATGGGCAATTGACAGGATTATAAACGCACCGCAATGCTAACTATGCTACAAAGAAAGGAAGAGGCTCAAAAGCATGGGCAGTACGCCAAAATAAGTAGACCGAAATCCAACTGCATCTACTACTAATCATCCACCTTGAGATATCTATCCAGAACATCTCGCTGGTATTAAGTTGTGAGTCCCACCCAAAGTGTAAACCCAAAGCAACAGACAACTACATTAAAAAGCACTTTGCGTAAAGTAAACAATCCTTGCAACTGTGGTTACAATCATCGTTGTTTTCCCCCTTGTGGCAACAACACATCCCCTAGACTCATGTTTTTGTCACTCAAGCGTGTCATCAGGGGGCATGAACCCACAATCGAGCATAACGTTCCCTCTTGAGGTTTCTACCTACTACTTGGACAAAGCAATAAACATCAACGGAGAACATGCAAGAATTACTTAGGAACAAAAATATAAAAGATAAGAACCAAATATATTACTCTATCACAATCTGAACATAATCTCATAATCCATCAGATCCCATCAAACTCAGCATAGAAACAACAGAAAGATTACATATGTGCCTCGATCATGTAGGGCGGCTCACGAGGTCTAAACCATGAAGAACAAAGAGGGCAGTAGAACATCACATAGCTACTGATCACGGACCCATGGTCCAAAGGAAACTACTCACTACACATCTCGGAAGCGTCCATGGTGGAGGGGAATCTCCCGGAGGTCGATCCTCCCTCCAGAAGGGTGTCGGGAAGAAGTCTGCTGGCGCTCCCAATCTTGGAAGCGCGGCGGCGGCGGAACAGACGCGAGATCACGAAAAAGGGTTTTGTCTTCGAGGGTTTTGCATCACGGGGAATAAATAGGCGAAGGGGGGCAGCCAGGGGGGCACGAGGAGTCCAGGCGCCCCCCTGGCGCGGCCAGACCCTAGGCCGCGCCAGGTGGCCGCCTGGGTCCCTGGTGGTGGCCCTCGGCCCTCCTTCGGGGATCCGGAAGCTTCTGGTGCGCTGGTTTTTTATCCGATTTTCCCGAATTTTTGGAGCACTTTTAATATGGGGGAAACCTGGAATAGAAAAACTGCAAAAAACAGGAACTCGCACTATGGTGCACTGAGTTAATAATTTAGTTCAAATATGATCAAATTGTATGAAAGTTTATCTAGATCATAGCAATATCACACAAAACATGCATGGAGCAAGAAGAAATTATCGATAATTTTGGGACGTATCAACATCCCCAAGCTTAATACCTGCTCGTCCTCGAGTAGGTAAATGATAACAAGCATAATATCTGTAGTGACATGCTAGCAACTATATAAGAACTTTGAAAAGTAAAGAAATCAAGCTATGTGATTCAATTCAAGTCATAACATGCAAGAGTCTATATTAGCATTGAAGCAAGTAACAAAAGAACATTAGGTGCAAGAGCTCTCGCTGTCCGTGACTCGAATGTTTCCAAATGGTGTTTGCGTGCAAGAAGGGGGATAGGGAATACGAGAAAAAAAGTATTTTTTGTTGAGAACTCAATCTACTAAAGTTTCACACTTGGTGTTCTTTGGAATCTTATCTTGACTCGTCCCCAGACGACTAGCCAGGTACAAGTCAATTTGATCCACTCCTTTTTGATATTTTGAGCACTCATGCAATGGATGAGCGTAAGCACGAAAGTTGACACTTAGGATGGCAAAGAGAGAAATATGGTGGAGGAGGAAGACAAAAAGGTTGAGAAAGGCTCACATCAATGAGGACAATCATAGGCGAGAAGGCCAAATGATAGATATGATGTGAGGAGTAGGGATTGCCATGCAACGGATGCACATATGAGCTAAGAAAGCTCTCCAATGGAACTAGTGGGAGTGCATCCAACTTGCTCGCTCATGAAGACCTAGAGCTCGCTTGAGGAGGCTCATCCTTGGAATATGCAAGCCAAGTTCTATAGTGTGAAGGTCCCCACATAGCTATATGCATGAATGATCATCTCTATGGAGTACAAGGATAAGAGGGAGTACTGGTGTGGATCTTTCAAAAGGATAGTAGTGTTGCCCCTTTCACTCTTTTTTTCTTTTTTTTCTTTTTTCTATTTTTGTGTATTTTTTTGGTGGCCTCAATGGCTCTTTCTATTTAACTCTCATTTGTCCTCTTTGGGATCTTTTATTTTGTCCACTTTGGTATCTTTTCCTCACTTAAGGGAAACACTCTAATTTACAAGAGGGTATAGAAGATCTTTCACACTTTACAAGGTAATCAAATCATAAAGAAGATGTAGCTATCATGATGTATGCAATATGTCGCTGGCAGTGTTGCAGGAACATGTATGACATCAAGATCAAGTCACGAAGAGGTGGATGTTGCATGGCAATATATCTCGGAAAGGCTATAGAAATACCTTTATAGGTAGGTATGGTGGCTGTTTTGAGGAAAGATATAGGGAGGTTTATGATGACAGAGCGTATCATGCCAAGGGTTTGGAAGTACCGGCGAAGGTGGACACCAACTCTCGGAGTGAGAAGGAGGCAATGCACAGCATGGGAGAGGCTAGCAAATATGAGGAGGTGGAAGTGTCAACTTTCAATAATTAAATTAGTCTGAAGAACTCATGCACTTATTATCGGTAACTCTCAATCTAATGAGGAGGTTCACAAAGAGACAAGTACCCCGAGGAAGAGTGTATGGGGGTTTGGTTATCCTTGTGCATCCTCGACTCATGGTACGTGAGTGTACTCTAATATCCGACCCCTCAGAAGATTAGTGATCCATCTAGTAGCTAGAGTTCTCAACTAGTTTTGTAGGTTTTGGAAATAAACACGGATTGCCCAAAATACGACACCTATCACTAATAGGCTAGAGCGCTTGACACCAAAAGTTCAAACATTACTCACGTCAATACCTCAAAACTATTGCAAGTTACTACTAAAATTAAATAGCAACCTCAATTACCTACTTTCAAGACGAGACACAACTCAGTGCAACAACCAACGCTCTTAAAAAGATAAACATGAAAACTAAAGAGAGTTCCAGCAACAAACTAAACAAAATCCAAGGCTCTTGCTAAAGACAAACTAAGACTAAAACTAAACATGGCAGTAGCTACGAAAACATAAAGAACACACAACAGTAAGCTAGGATATAACTTGTTATGAACAGCAAGAAAAGCTAAAGGAAACTAAAAATAAAACCTAAGAGGGAGACGCTCCAAGCATAGCACATAACGCATGAAGTGATAAAATATAGTGAGACAAAGGACGAACTGATGATTGTTGATGGAGAAGGGGATGCACGGGGGCATCCCCAAGATTAGACGCTTGAGTCTCCTTGGATATTTATTAGTGATTCATGGGGGCATCCCAAAGCTTGAGCGCTTGACACTCTTGTATCTTCTTTCATCATCTTCCATCGCACACTTGAAGATTCCCTTCATACATAACTCATCATAAGCTGATTAGAGAGGTTAGTACCCTTAATAAAATATATTTTTCCCACTAGATATAAAGATATTCTTGAAGAGCTACTATTTCTCAAGATTGCCAAAAACAATTTGCAAAGAAAAATCAAGCTTAAGGTTTGCAAAAGTAAGGAGAGGAAAAACGTGGCAGAATCTGTGAAAAACAGAACAGCGGGTAGTAATTTTTTCGGGGCACTTCTGCAACTCAAATCAAAAAACTCAGAACATACGAAAGTTTCACAATTGTATAGAGCATGTTGTGTAACAATTTCAGCTCAAAAAGATGAACTGGTGATTTGATCAGTTTTTTCGGTCAAGTAGACAGAATCTGTTTTCTGGACAACATGTCACAACTTTTGCTTCCCTTATCATATGAGGCTATAACTTGGCACAAAGCTTGAAAATAAAGATACAATTATGTTGCTACAGTAGTAACAATCATCAAGACCACTAAAAACATAAGTAAAAACATCTTGGGTTGCCTCCCAACAAGCGCTTTCTTTTACGCCTTTAAGCTAGGCATAAGGCAAAAGAAGAATCAAAGGTCTCCAAGATCGTTGGAGTCATAAAAACCTTCAAATTGATTTTCAAAAAGATCATTCTTCTTCTTCCTAGGAAAGAGGTACTTACCTTTCGCCTTACCACGTAGGCGTATGTGCCCGTTACCAATATCAATGAAGCCTTTCATAGCTCGGAGGAAGTCCCTTCCAAGCACGATGTTACTTTGGTTTGGCTCCATGATGAAGAAATCCATCGGTGCAATCCTATGGAGGAATGCAACTTCGACTTCTTTTACCTTTCCTTTAACCTCTGAAATATCTCCATTATCATGTTCATGATAAGATGACAATTTATCCATATCTAGTTTCAGAGAATCATAAACTAATTTTGGCATAGTAGAAACCATGGATCCAATATCGCACAAAGCAAGGAAGTCTTGGTTAGAGATGCTAATCCTAACAAAGGGCTCCCAATCATCATCTATCTCCAACATTTCTTTCTTGTTGGACTTAAGTTCTTCTACCTTCCTCAAGTCTAGAGCATCCATCCTTTTTTCAATAGTGGCAAGTCTATCTACAACAGTATCAATACTACGATCATAAACAAAATAACTAGATAGACCATGCAAAATATCAAGAGCTTTAGCTTCATCACACTCTAAAAAGTCTCCTTCAGCTATAATATCAAGAGAGTGTTTACACCACTTAAAAAGACCATGGTAAAAATTCCTAAGCACAATTTTTATAGGTATCCAAGGCATAATTATTTTGTGTGCTTCAGAAATTATGTCCCATGCCTTCTTCATATTTTCTCCATCCCTTTGACGGAAATCAAGAACTTCCGATTCCCGCAAAGCACCAAGTCCTAACATGTTCATCTAAACAAGGAGGACTACTAACAGCAAGATAAATATTTTTTTGTGATTTTTGATATAAGACACAAAGATAAAAACTGAAAGGTAAACTAACAAGACTAAAACGTAAAGGTAAAAGGTAGTGGGCAACTCCCCTATCTTAGCACTCGGAGTCCCCGGCAACGGCGCCAGAAATTTGCTGGATACGCGAGATGATGATAATGGTTTCTCGCCCTTCATTGGTTACCCCAAGTGGAAGGTGAGTTAGGATAGCACCTAATTTCACCTATGTAGAGGATAGGGTTTGTTTCCTGTAGGACTCTGGCAATGATAAGTATGTGTCAACAGCGCAACTGACACGGAACTGAAACAACACAAATAACTTTTCTCCCAACGAAGTTCAGAGAGGTTGTCAATCTCTCTGGTCTTGTTGTTTACAAAGGATCAAATGCAAGGGATAATGATAATGGTGATAGCAACTGAAAGTAAAAGCAAGAAAGTAAATAAGCGTGTAAACAGTGATGAGAATATGGACCGGGGTCCCGAGATGTTCACTAGTGATGTCTCTCTCCCAAAAGACGATAAAACTACTATGCGGGGTAAACAAATTAAAGATGGTCAATTGACAGGATTATAAACGCACCGCAATGCTAACTATGCTACAAAGAAAGGAAGAGGCTCAAAAGCATTGGAAGTACGCCAAAATAAGTAGACCGAAATCCAACTGCATCTACTACTAATCATCCATCTTGAGATATATATCCAGAACATCTCGCTGGTATTAAGTTGTGAGCCCAACCCAAAGTGTAAACCCAAAGCAACAGACAACTGCATTAAAAATCACTTTGTTTAAAGTAAACAATCCTTGCTACCGTGGTTACAAGCACCGTTGTTTTCCCCCTTGTGCCAACAACACATCCCCTAGACTCATGTTTTTGTCACTCAAGCGTTTCATCAGGGGGCATAAACCCACAATCGAGCATAACGTTCCCTCTTGGATTTACTACCTACTACTTGGCCAAAGCAATAAACAGCAACGGAGAACATGCAAGAATTACTTAGGAACAAAAATATAAAAGATAAGAACCAAATATATTACTCTATCACAATCTGAACATAATCTCATAATCCATCAGATCCCATCAAACTCAGCATAGCAACAGCAGAAAGATTACATATGTGCCTCGATCATGTAGGGCAGCTCACGAGGTCTAAACCATGAAGAACAAAGAGGGGAGGAGAACATCACATAGCTACTGATCACGGACCCATGGTCCAAAGGAAACTACTCACGACACATCGGGGAAGCGTCCATGGTGGAGGGGAAGCTCCCGGAGGTCGGTCCTCCCTCCGGCAGGGTGCCGGGAAGAAGTCTGCTGGCGCTCCCGATCTTGGAAGCGCGGCGGCGGCGGAACAGAGGTGAGATCGCGAAAAAGGGTTATGTCTTCGGGGGTTTCGCGTCACGGGGAATAAATAGGCGAAGGGGGGCAGCCAGGGGGCCACCAGGAGTCCAGGCGCCCCCTGGCGCGGCCATACTCTAGGCCGCGCCAGGTGGCCGCCTGGCTCCCTGGTGGTGGCCCCCCGTCCCTCCTTCGGGGATCCGGAAGCTTCTGGTGCGCTAATTTTTTATCCGGTTTTCCCGAATTTTTGGAGCACTTTTAATATGGGGGAAACCTGGAATAGAAAAACAGCAAAAAACAGAAACTGGCACTGTGGTGCACTCAGTTAATAAGTTAGTCCAAATATGATCAAAAGTGTATGAAAGTGTATCTAGATCATAGCTATATCACACAAAACATGCATGGAGCAAGCTGAAATTATCGATACGTTTGGGACGTATCAGCATGTCAGAAGGCTTCCATGCGAAAATGTCCCGGTTCTCATGGAGGAACTCGATGAGTGCGCTTTCCTATTTATCAGATAACCCTGTCCCAATGATGAACTGTTGGGAAGCGTCACCAGGGACAAAGTCGACTTTATTTGTGTCCTGAGCCGGTTGGAACCTGTGGTTGTTGTCAGGAGTCTGTTTCTTCAGGATGGTGGAGTCTGCTGGATCTACCTTCTCCTAGTATGCTGTCAAGTCCTCCTTGGCGCATGCTGAGTCGGCAAACTTGGCGTGTTGTTCATTGCACTCTGTGGCCCTGGTCCGGCTCCCATCTACCGTGATTGGCCCGTTAGGACCCGGCATTTTTAGCTTTAGATAGACATAACATGGCCGAGCCATGAACTTGGCATAAGCCAGTCTGCCCAAGATGGCATGGTATGGGCTCTCGAGTTTTACCACGTCATAGGGTATGATCTCAGAGTGAAAATTTTCAGCAGTTCCAAAGGCTGTCTCCAGGTAGATTTTGACTATTGGGCGTGCCAACTTGCCTGGGACTATTCCATGGAAAACAGTGTTGGAGGTTTGCAGTTGTTTGTGGGTCAGTCCCAACCTGCAGAAAGTCTTGTAGTAAAGGATGTTGATACTGCTTCCTTCGTCCATGAGTACTTTATCAAGTGTGTAACACCCAATTCATGGAGAAACTACCAAGGCCAGGGTGCCCGGGTTCTCTACCACTGGTGGGTGGTCATCCCTTGTCCAGGTGATGTGCTGCTCGAACCAATTAAGCCACCTAGGACAAGCCGGCTCTGTTACGACGGCCATGTCGGCTCTCTGCTGCAGCTTCCTATCTCTCCGACAGCTACTCGTGGTGAAGACATGGTAGGCTAAGTGGTCTTGGAGCTGTTTTGGGTTTGCTTGGAATCCAGGAAGCCCTGACTGGTTTTGCTGCCCTCCTCCCCTGGATCCTTGGTGTTGAGGTTTTTCAAGGTCTTTTCATAGCTTCTTCAAAACTGCTTAGGGGTCGGAAGCCTCCTTCCGACTTGCGGTAGTTGTTTCTCCCCTACTTCTTCCTTTGGAAGCCAACATTAGTGTTGGCGACCAAGTCGGAAGCAATCTGATCAAGTCGACGCTTGGTCTGTTGATTCTGGCTCTGGGATCCTTTTCCGTTGCTCTTTTTATTCTAGGCGTTTTTATTCTCTTCAGGATCAGTGTCCTTAGTTTTGTCAGACTCGACATACTTGATGACCGCATTCATGAGCTCTCCTATGTTACTAACCGTCCTCTTGAGTCGGCCGAGTTTATGTACCAAGGGCTCAAACTTGCAGTTTCTTTCCAAGATAATCACTGCAGTCTGGGCAGTAATGGTTTCCGAGCAATGAAATATGTCCGCGACTCGTCGTGCCCAGCTTAGGGCCGACTCTCCTTCCTTCTGGACGCAGTGCTCCAAGTCGGCGATTGTGGTGGCTCGCCGGCAGGTTCCTTGGAAATTCTTGATAAACTTCTCTTTGAGATCCGTACAAGAGGTGATGGAGTTCTTTGGGAGGTTTTTGAACCATGTGTGATCCGGCCTTCCAACATCATCGTGAAGTAGCGGGCACAGACTTCTTAGCTGGCTTGCAGCATGTCCATGGCGAGGTCGTAGCTTTCGATCCAAGCCGCCGGGTCCATGTCAGCCGTATAGTTTGGAATCTTACGCAGACCCTTGAAATCCGGGGGCAAGCGTGTATTCCTTAAGGCCGACACCAGACACCGATTACCTACGGATCTGCTGATGAACTCGGTGTTTTGATCCTGCGAGGGAACTTAGACTGTCGAATCTATACGGCGATTGGTGTTAGGAGCTGGTAGGTCCATAATTCTCAGTGCCCCCTAAGGGTTGAGGGGTGGATGTGCTCCGTGATGGTGATAGCTACTCGAGGCTGCGGGAGCTGGCGACTCTGCTTGCCGGCTCATACTTTGATATGGAGTCCCGTGTATGTATGGGACCCCTTGCGAATATTGAGCCTGTTGTGTGATCGCAGTCCTGAGAAAGTCGACAGCTTCTCGAGCAGCACGATCTGCTGGATTGTCCCCTGAATCGGCGCGTTGGTAAGGAAGCGAGTTGCCGCCATGACAGTTGCCATGGGTTTATTGGAGTGATGAGAAGGGTATGGAAACGATCTGGCCGTGGCGGAGGAACCGGCTGTCTGAGTGGCGTGTATTCTGGGGGAGTCGACTGGTCCGGGTTGTGGAACAGCGTCCGCCCTTGGTAGTCAGGGAGGAGCCGACTCGCATATCCCTGTAGCGCGTTGATGGCAAGAGAGTGTTAATACTCTTCAAGCCTCGTTGGTTACCCCAAGTGCAGAGTGAGATATAGTGCAGCGGTAAGTTTCCCTTGGCAAAGATACCAAGGTTTGTCTCCCGTAGGACTCCGAAGGATACAAGAAGGTGGTAAAGTGAACAATGGCGCCGAGGTTGCTACCTTCATGTCAGAACCCCAACTAGGGTAAGTGCTAGGGTTTTCTTGTCCCTTTGCATCATGAAAAATTCAAAAGGAAAATCAAAAATGGGGAAAAGAAAAGACCTGAGAATTTAAATCAAATGGCCAGATAAAATATTTTTCCAAAAATCATTTGAATGTTTGGAAAATTCCTAGAAATGTTGCTGATCATTTTAAAAGTGGTTTGGGATCAATCCCATGCACATGGAATTTTCTAATATTCAAAAGGTGCACTGGAAATTAAAGTTTACCCCTATTTGAATTGAAATTCAAAGGTTTTGAATTTCAAAAATGTCCAAATTATTTATGTGACTAGCTACTGGTCACCTAGGATTTATAAAAGTATTTGGACATTTATTAAAAATGCCTAGCTATTTTAAATCTAGGCAAAACAAATGAAACAGAAAAATAAAAAGAATAGAAAACAGCAAAGGCTTACCTCACGCCAGGGGCGAAGCCCACTTCTCCACTGGCCGGCCCAACCCAGCCCGGGGGACTTGTCGTCTACCTCCCCTCCCCCCGAAGCAGCTCGGTGGAGGGCAGGGGGGCGCCGACGGACACCTCGACGGCCAGGAGCCTTCTAGGCCTCCTCCTCGCAGCCGAGCATGCCACGGAGCTGCTCTTTCACCCCGCACCCCCTTCCTCCCTCCCAGGTTCCTCTCCCCGCTCCTCAGCTCACGATTTTAGCCGCCGCAGAGAGCACGCCGGAGCACCACCGTGGAGAACCGTGGCCACTCGCCTCCTCAGCCTCTGCGACCATGTCCAGGCAGAGCGCCGCTGTCTTCTACGTCGAAGCCCTCGACTAATCGAACCGCGAAAGCCCTGGAGTCGTCGTCCCCTTCACCGGATTGCCGCCGGCCGCCGCGGAGTTCCCCGTCAATTACTTCGTCGTCTGGCGTCCCCAGCACCCCTGGCTAGGACCAGAACGCTCCTGGTGAGCCCCTCTATCTCCCTGTGCCCTCCGTTGCTCTTGCCGTAGCCGGAATCACCAAGCCCGCCGGTCCAGTGCCACGGCCCCCGCCGTTCCTCGTCGCCGGTGAGCCCCTGGTCCTCCCCACACTCCCCCGAGCCCTCCATTTGAACCGCGGCTCCTTGGCGGTCAGTTTGGTTCAAGCCCCGCACCAAATAGCCACCGGGAGCACCACCCCCGTGCTGCGCCGCCGTGACCGAGGTCACCGGCGGTTAGCCGCCGGTCATTAGTGCTAATGACCCGGCTAACCCACCCCAAGCCCAATGACAGGTGGGCCCTGGCCCCAGTTAACCCCTCTGTTAAGCTAATCCAACCGGGGATAAACCCCCTGAGGCTGACAGGGTGGACCCACTGGTCAGCCCCCCCCCCCTGACGTCACCCCCATGTCAGGCTGACGCATTAAACAATTTCCAGAGATTTAAAATAATCCAGAAAAATCCAGAAAATCATTTAAACTTAGGAATTTCATAACTAATTCATATGAACTCCAAATATAGCAAATAATATGTCTAAAAATATCAGAAAAATCCAAGGATTATGAATATGGGCTCTGTTTTCATGTTTGACCAATTAAAATTGGGTGAACAGTGCAAAACATCCATATGGCTTTAATTCAAATTCAAATTTGAAGCACATTTGCAAATGACTTTGCATTTGACTTCTTTTAAATGGAATTGTAACCACTTTGTGACCAAGAACATCACCATTACAATATTGATCATGTGTATGATGCATTGCAATTATATTTATACCTTGTTTGATTGTTTGCTCGATAGACGTGCAACCGGAACCGGAGGCCACCCCCTTCGTTGAAGACACCGTTATCGAACCTCGTCAGCAAGGCAAGCAAAACCCCTTTGATCATATCTATAAAATCCCAATTCCCTCTCAGTCTCTCTTATGCATGTTTAGGAGATCACCGAGACACGTTCTTTCGCATAGTTGAACCCATTCCGATGCATGACCTATCATTCTGTCACCGTATTAAGAAAACCACAATCCTAGCAGATATAGGAGTTGAATGATGAGCATGTGGCCCCTGCAACTGTTACTGCTTTTGCTGCTTAGTGATACAATGAGGATGTTTTGATTGTGAGTCGGGATGGAATGAACACAGTGGTGTTGATGAAAGTGAAACGTGTTGGTGAATCCACCCTAAGAAAAGGTGAACGATGAGAGGCTGTGTAGGAGTACACAGTGGGTTGTCTCGTTGAACACTACCCTAGGCCCCGAGTTCCTGTTTTGTGATCCAAGACAAAGAGTATGACCACATGTAGGGTTTATGGGAGCCCCGTTTGGCCTCTTTACATATCGATCCGGTCCAGGAGTCACAATAGATTCGGGTTTTCCATTTGGCATGTGCATAGAAAAAGAATGAAGAAAGGTTGCATCATCCTAGATATGTGGTGGACTTGTGAGGCAGTAAAACCATCTGGCAGAAGTGGCGTCTCGGTCCCTTACATTATCTGAGTCTGTTTCGTGGAACCGGCCGGACTCTCGAGCGGTGCCAAACTCAGGTAGTCGACTCCTGGATTAGAGAAGGTGATGTGAGGTTAGTGCCTTGGTTTCATCCACGTCCGACATTCGCTTGAAGGATGCCAAGAACGAGGCGATAAGTGATGACACGCGTGTGAAGATGTACACCCCTGCAGGGTTAATGAACTATTCGAATAGCCGTGTCCGCGGTTATGGACTACTTGGATACCTCTACTTGATCATAGACAACTTGAATGGATACTTATAAAACTCACAAGATAAGCGTGAGTGCTATGGCTTACTTCCTCGTGGGGAAGTCGAGGAAGTAACCATAGTGGTGTATTGTTTGGAGATGTAGTGGACTCGTGTACGCTTCTTACCTCAAGTCTGGTACTCGTAGTACAGGATTAGCCAAGTCAAAGCTGGCACTTTTGCATGTTGAACCCCACCTCCTTTACCTTGATACTTGAGCATGAGTAGTGTAGTTCTGATGTAAGTCTTGCTGAGTACGACTTTTTACTCACGTTTGCTTATTCTATGTTTTAGATGAGAACCCGGACCCCGATGGAGTCACCTTCGTGAAGCTCGACGTTGACTAAGTTAGCATAGTCCCAGACAGCAGTCTGGTCCCTCGTGGAAGGGCATGTTTGTTTACAAGGCTTCTCTAAGCCATTTGTTAAACTTGTCTATACTCAGACCTAATTTGCTTCCGTTGTATGATGTAATGTTGATCACAGACATGTGATCTTTGTATGCTCTATGTGTATATCAATAAAGAGTACTTTGTAGAGTTATGTGATGATACCTGCTGTTCATACTAGGCATGTGTGCTGCGTGTATGCTTATAACATGCATGTCTTAGCATAGGTTTTCGAGACCTTAGTTGTGATCTGGCTGGCGGTCTTTTATACACCAAGTGGCCCTTAGATGTGCGCAGCTTGGGGCATCGTGATGCGATTGTTCGTGACTCTGTCACGTGCACACTTTGTTGTATGATCGAGCCCGCCCTAGACCCCGACTAAGTGATCGGGCTGGAGTAAGTCTATGTAAGAGTTAGGATCCAATCGATAACATGGTTGAGGCGACTTGTCTATGAGTATGGGATTCACAACCCATAAGCATTTAGACTTGTGAGCGGACGTTGAGGACCCATCTCAGTGGATCATCCGGCCTGAATGGGATGCCCCTCACGTTCGATGCTTACCGAGAACGTTCTGTGCTTGGCCTTGTCTGCTTAGACAAGTGGGTACGGTTCTCGGCTCTCCATGTGATTGTATCGTGACTGGAATTACATACGCTAACCCCGGTTCCCGACACTTCACCTGGACCTGCACACAAATACAAATAACTTTGCTCCCAACGAGTACAGAGGAGTTGTCAATTCCTCCGGCCTTGTTGTTTACAAAGGATCAACGCAAAAGATAATAATAGTGGCAACTGAAAGTAAAGACTGAAAGTAATAAGAGTGTAAATAGTGATATGAAGATGGACCGGGGTCCCGTGATTTTCACTAGTGATGTCTCTCTCCCAAAAGACGATAAAAATGCTAGCGAGGTAAACAAATCACAGTTGGGCAATTGACAGGATTATGAAGGCACCGCAATGCTAACTATGCTGCAAAGAAAGGAAGGGCTCAAAAGAAATGGGCAGTACGCCAAAGTAACTAGACCGAAATCCATCTGCATCTACTACGAATCATCCACCTTGAGATATCTATCCAGAACATCTCGTTGGTACTAAGTTGCGAATCCCACCCAAAGTGTAAACTCAAAGCAACAGACAACTGCACTAAAAGAACTATGCGTAAAGTAAACAATCCTTGCACCCGCAGGTACAAGCACCGTTGTTTTATCCCTGGTGGCAAAAGCACATCCCCTAGTCTCGTGTTTCTATCGGTTAAGCTAGGCATCAAGGGGTTGAACCCACAATCGAGCATAACGCTCTCTCTTGGAGTTGCAAGTAAAATACTTGGCCAAAGCAAATAACGCAACGGAGAACATGCAAGAATTTACTCAAGAACAAAATATAAAAGAGAAGAACCAAATATATTACTCATCACAATCTGAACAGTCTCATAATCCATCAGATCCCACCAAACTCAACATAGCAACAGCAGAAATTAAATAGATTCCTCGATCATGTGAGGCAGCTCACGAGGACTCAAAAGTGGAAGCACAAAAGTGGGAGAGATAGATCACATAGCTACTGGTCACGGACCCATGGTCCAAGGGAAACTACTCATGGTACATACGGGAGGCGTCCATGGCTATGGAGGGTCTCCCGGAGGGGGTAGCTTTTCCCGGCAGGGTGCCGGAGCAGCTTCTCCAGGCAGCCCCGATCTAGAAACGGTGGCGGCGGCGGAACAGAGGCGACATCGCGAAAGAGGAGTCCGTATTAGGGGTTTCCACCCCGAGAGGTAAATATAGGCGAAGGGAGGCGTCTAGGGGACCCACGAGGCAGTCAGAAGGGTCCCTGGCGCGGCCCAGGGTGGGGCCGCGCCACCTGCCCTCCTGGCTGCCTGGTGGTGGCCCCCCTTCCCTCTCTTGGTGATTCCGGAAGCTTCTGTTGCGCTGATTTTTAATATATTTTTCCCGGAATTTTTGGAGCACATTTAATGGCCGGAAAACCTGAAATACAAAAACAGCAGAAAACAGAAACTGGCAACTGGGTGCACTGAGTTAATAGGTTAGTCCAAATAGGTTCAAAAGTGTATGAAAGTTCAAGCAAAACATGGCAAAGTCACACAAAACATGCATGGAGCAAGCAGAAATTATAGACACGTTTGGGACGTATCAACACCCCCAAGCCTAATTCCTGCTCGTCCTCGAGTAGGTAAATGATAACAAGCATAATTTCTGTGGTGACATGCCACACAACCATAAAAGGACTTTTAAGTAAAGCAATCAAAGCATGCAATTCAATTCAAGTCTTAACAAGCAACAGTCTATATTAGCATTGACAAAAGCAACAAAAGAACAAAAGGTGCAAGAGCTCTGGATGTCCGTGACTCGAATGTCTCCAGATGGTGTTTGCGTGCAAGCAAGGGATAGGGAAATACGAGAGAAAAATAAGGTTGTTGAGAACAACTATCTACTAAAGTTTCACACTTGTTCTCCTTTGGATTCTTATCTGGACTCGTCCCCAGACCACTAGCCAGGTACAAGTCAAACTGATCCAGTCCCTTTCGATATTTTGAGCACTCATGCAATGGATGAGCGTGAGCAAGAAATTTGACACCTAAAAGGCGAAACAAAAAGAAGGTGGAGGAGGAAGACAAAAAGGTGTGAAAGGCTCACATCAATGAGGACAATCATAGGCGGGAGAAGGCCATATGATAGATATGATGTGAGGAGTAGGGATTGCCATACAACGGATGCACATGTGAGCTAAAAGCTCTCCAAGGGAACTAGTGGGGGTGCATCTAACTTGCTTGCTCAAGAAGACCTAGAGCTCGTTTGAGGAGGCTCATCATTGGAATATACAAGCCAAGTTCTATACTGTGAAGGGTCCCCACATAGCTATATGCATGATGATGATCTCTATGGAGTACAAGGGATAGAAGATGAAGTACTAGTGTGGATCTCTCAAAAGGAATAGTAGTATGCCCCTTCTCTTTTTTTAATTTTTTTGGTGGCCTCAATGGCTCTTTCTATTTAACTCTCATTTGTCCTCTTTGGGATCTTTTGATTTTGTCCTCTTTGGGATCTTTTCCTCACTTTAGGGGCAATACTCTATATTTGTCAGAACCCCAACTAGGGTAAGTGCTAGGGTTTCTTGTGCCCTTTGCATCATGCAAAAATTTCAAAAGAAATTCAAAAATGGGGAAAAGAAAAGCCCTGAGAAATTTAATTAAATGGCCAGACAAAAATTGCTTCCAAAAATTCCTCTGGTATTTTTTAAAAGTCTTATAAATATGCATGATCACATATAAAGTAAAGTGGGCCCCACTCCATGCACCAAGATTTTTCAAATATTCCAAATAGGGCTTGGAAATTAAATTAAACTCCAATTTGAATTTAAATTCAAATTGTTTGAATTTCAAAAATCTCCAAAACTTGTGAGTGGCTAACTATATGATTTGTAAGTCCATGTAAAAGTTTTTGGCATTTTATAAATTGCCTAGGTATTTATTTATCAAGGCACAACAAAATTACAGAAAGAATAAGAGAGGAAAAAGGAAAAGAGAAGAACCCCCTGGCTTCGGCCCAACTAGTTTCCCCCTGGCCCGTTTGGCCCAGCCCAGCCCGTACCCCCTTGTCGTCTTCTTCCCCCTCCCCCGAAGATGCTCGCTGGAGGCAGGGGAGCACGCCGGCGCTGCCACCGCGACGCCTCGCGGCTTCCAGAGCCTCCCCCTCCTCCTAAGCATGCCACGGAGACGCCCAGAGCCCCGCAGCACTTCTCCCTCTCTCCCTGCTCCCTCTAGCTCTCTCTCTCGTCGGTTTCTCACCGCCTCCGAGCGCTCGGTCTCGCCGCGCCGCCGCACTTGCGTGGCCACCGTGCCCCTCGCGGAGAGCCACCGTGTCCAGAAGACTCGCCGTGCTCGTCTTCGTCTTCAAGCGCGAGGAATCGCGTCCAGCGACCCCGAGGACGATGCCATCGACCACGTTCCCCGCCACGGCCGTCGGGTCTTCGCCGTCGAATACGTCGCCGCAGACGCTCCTCCGACCTCCCCGACCCCGCCTCTGCTCTCAGGGTGAGCACGCGCTCATTTCTCCCTATCCAGTGCTCTATTCCGCACCCCGTAGCCACTTCCCCGTCGTGACCGTCTCCGGTAGCCGCCCCACCGCTCGCCGTCGTCGCCCTTGACCTCCCTGGTGGCGCCTGACTTGCCAGGGAGACGCACGCGTGCGTGCTACGTCTCCTGGTGGTCGCGATGCTCCGATTCGTGCCCGGAGCCGCCGTCCAGGAGCACGCCGCTGTCTCGGATGGCACCGGCGGCTCAACGCCGGCAGCCCACCGACGTGGCCACTTGATTAGGGCCTTAATCCCCCCTGGGGTCAATGACAGGTGGGCCCCAGGCCCCCTTAACCCCTCTCTGTTAGTTAAACAGAGGGGATTAAACCCCTCTCCCACTGACATGGGGGCCCCAGCAGTCAGACCCCCCCCCCATGTCATGCTGATGTCAGCATGACGCAGTAAACCTTTTTCCAGAGAATTAAAAGAATTACAGAAATTCCAGAAATTTCTTTAAACTTTGGAAATTCATAGAAAATTCATTTTAACTCCAAATTAAACAAACAATATATGAAAAAATATCAGAAAAATACAAGGATTAAGAATATGCAAAAAAAATATGTTTGAGTTGATTTTAAAATGGGACCAGTAGCTTTTGCTATTTGGCTTAATTGGAATTAATTCAAATTTAATTCAAATGCAATTCAAAATTTAACCATTACAATGCAAACATGATCACCTGAACTTCAGAAGCATATCACACACATGATCACATGGTTTCAAATGATCAAACATTTTCAAATGCAATTTGGTTAAATTGAAATTCATATGTGGAGTTTGAATTTGCATTTCAAATGCAATACACTTCATTTAAATCAAATGTACCACAAACCAGCACCATTCACCTCATGGACAACAATATCATGTGCTTGTGCATTTTACTTCCGAAGTTATCCCCCCTTGATGATGATTGTTTCCGGTACCAGCCTTTCCGAGACGGTGATCACCCCCGAAGGAGAAGACCACCGTTAAGACCCGTGTATCGTCAGCAAGGCAAGCAAACTCCATTGATCATGTCTATAAAATCCCAATTCCCTCTCAGTCTCGCTTATGCACATTTAGGATATCACTTTGTATCGATTCTACCGCATAGTTGAACCCATATCCAATACATGACCTATCATCTTGTCACAGTAGTAAGCAAACCACAATCCTAGCTGACATAGGAGTTGTTTGATATCATGAGGCCCCTGCAACTGTTATAGCTTATTGCATGCTTAGTGTTACATGAGGTTGCTTTTGATGTGAGGCGGGATGATAGTGAACATGGTGTTGATGAAAGTGAAACTGTGTTGGTGAATCCACCCTAATACAAGGTGAACGATGAGAGGTTGTGTAGGAGTACACAGTGGGTTGTCTCGTTGAACACCGCCTTAAGCACCGAGTTCTTGTATGGTAATCCAAGACAAACAGTACAACCACACATTGGGCTCACTGACCCCTCTCGGCCTAGTACCTTGATTCGTGTCGACGTCCAGGAGTCACATTAGTTCGGGCCTTCCATTTGACATATGCATAGAAAAGAGTGAGTGGAAATGTTGCATCATCCTAGATATGTGGGTGGATCTGTGAGACAGTGAAACCATCTGTCAGAGGTGGCGTCTCGGTTGCCTACATTGTCTCGGTCCGTTTCGTTGATCCGGCCGGACTCTCGAGCGGTGAGAAACTCAGATAGTCGACTCCTGGAATAGACCGGTTGTCAGCGAAGTGTCGTGGTGAACATCCTCGCTGTCACCTCTTGAACGGTGGCGAGACCTGGCGGTAACCGATGGTCAAGTGTGTGTAGCTTACACCCTTGCAAGGTTAACAAAACTATTCGAATAGCCGCGTCCGCGGTTAAGGACTACTTGGAACCTGTACCTGATTATTAGACAACTTGAATGGATACTTATAAAACTCGCAAGATAAGCGTGAGTGCTATGGTGTGCTCCTCGTGGGGAAGTCGAGGAAGTAACCATAGTGGTGTATTGGTTGGAGACTTGGATAGTGGACTCGTGTACGCTTCTTACCTCAAGTCTGGTACTCGTAGTTCAGGATTAGCCAAGTCAAAGCTGGCACTTCTGCATGTTGAAACCCCACCTCTCTTTACCTTGATACTTGAGCATGAGTAGTGTAGTTCTGATGTCTGATGTAAGTCTTGCTGAGTACGACTTTGTACTCACGTTTGCTTATTCTATGTTTAAGATGAGAAACCGGACCCCGATGGAGTCACCGACCTGAAGCTCGACGTTGACTAAGTTAGCATAGTCCCAGACAGCAGTCTGGTCCCTCGTGGAAGGGCATGTTTGTTGTACAAGGCTTCTCTAAGCCATTTGTTAAACTTGTCTGTACTCGGACCTAATTTGCTTCCGTTGTATGATGTAATGTGATCACAGACATGTGATCTTTGTATGCTCTATGTGTATATCAATAAAGAGTACTTTGTAGAGTTATGTGATGATACCTGCTGTTCATACTAGGCATGTGTGATGCGTGTATTATTATAACATGCATGACTTAGTATGGGTTTTCGAGACCTTAGTTGTGATCTGGCTGGCGGTATTTTATACACCAAGTGGCCCTTAGATGTGCGGCGCTTGGGGCATCGCGACGCGATTGCTCGTGACTCCGTCACATGCACACTTTGTTGTATGATCGAGCCCGCCCTAGACCCCGATTAAGTGATCGGGCTGGAGTAAGTATATGTAAGAGTTAGGATTCAATCGATAACATGGTTGAGGCGACTTGTCTACGAATATGGGATGCACCACCCATAATCATTTAGACTTGTGAGCGGACGTTGAGGACCCATCTCAGTTGATCATCCGGCCTGAATGGGATGCCCCTCACGTTCAATGCTTACCGAGGACGTTCTGTGCTTGGCCTTGTCTGCTTAGACAAGTGGGTACGGTTCTCGGCTCTCCATGTGATTGCATCGTGACTGGAATTACATACGCCTATTCCGGGTCCCGACAGACTTGGTATCAGAGCAGGACTGTCTGTAGGCTTATCAAACCCTTGGTCGAAGTTGAGTCTAGCATTCTATAGTTATATAGTTACTTGGGTATATAAGGGAACAACGTAAGGCTTCTTTTTCTCCTTACCCTCATCGATCTGAGTTCTGAGTCACCTTATCTTTTCTACGGGATGATAGGACTAGGCTCATCTATGTCTTACTAGAACATCTCGCTGAGTGCTTCCTTGTAGCCGTAGGATTGTTGTGGTCGTCCAGAGTCTCCGTGTTTTGAATTCCTTGAGGAAGTTTTGTCCAATCTCCTCGAGGTTGTCTTGTTTTCCATCCCGGTGTAGCCGTTATGCTGCCGAATTTATTCCGAGTTTCTGTGGATCTTTGCCTTCGCATTATAATCTTTTCCGCCTTCATCATGTCTTGTTATCCTTGAATCCATCATACAACCTGTTCTGATTGTTGATCTTTATCACACAGGATGTCAGGTGGAACTCGTAGTGCTGTTCGTCGGAATCGAGACCGTGTTCGGAATCGAAATGATGATGAACCTCTACCACCTCCTTCTGCGGCGGAAATCATGATGGAAGCTGAGAATAATCGACGTGATCAAACACGCCTTCTGGAGCTCATCGAGCAGAATACCTCACGTCATCGTAATGTGGTTGTGAGCATTCAGGACTTCATCCTCCTCAAGCCACCGGTATTCCGATGTTCTTCCGAGCCCCTTGAAGCTGATGATTGGCTCCGTTCCATCGAGCGTAAGCTTGACACTGCACATGTTGCTCCCGATGACCGAGTTTTTTTCGCGGTATACTTCCTGGAAGGTGCTTCTCTTCAATGGTGGGAGAACTATGTTGCTATGCAGCCAGATGGTCACCTAGTGACTTGGCAGGAGTTCTGTGTTGCCTTTCGAGGGTACCATATTCTGGATGAACTGATGGAACGCAAGAAGGAAGAGTTCTGCAATTTGACTCAAGGAGAGATGTCCATGCATGAGTATGTGAGAGAATTCAACCGTCTTGCTCGGTATGCCCAAGATGAGATCACCACCGATGCCAGAAAGCAGGCAAGGTTCCGTAAGGGACTTAGCCCCATCCTTCGTCATGATCCTACCACCAAATAGGGGATCCCATTTTCCTTGAAACTTTTTGAGCATGATCCTACCACCAAATAACTCCACCAAACCAGATTGGAGCCAAATACCATTACCCATGTGAGTGCATTGTCATGTTTAAATTTCTGGTCAGTGGGCCACATTGTGAAGCAAGTGCTAGCTATGGGTGTCCAATGACTATGAAATTTTATACACATGTGCACCATGCCAAATAACCAAGCTACACCAATTTTCAGTCAATTCCAATAATCCTATGTGATGCTAGCCTCACCAAAACCATTCTGACCCATTTGGTGCTTTACAAAGGAAGTACCAAAAATATTGCTCCAAATGATGTGAAACTTGGCATACATACTCATCCTAATGTATGATTGAGCTCTACAAAATATCATGCTTAGGGGAGCTATGTACAAGCCATGCCACATTAAAAACACCTTCTGCAGCATTGCTACAATTGCAAAGGATGTGCCATGTACATTGATCCATTTGAGCCCAAACTTTCCAGACCTCTACTCCTTTGTGCCCCAAAGCCAGAAGACCACTTGAACCTATCCAAACCCCCACCATGTGAGTTGTGCTTCTGCTCCAAGTTTGATGTATCCAACTGTTCCTTGAGATAGAGATCAATCCAGAGCACCATCTTGCCAACCAAGCATACCACGGTGATTAGCGTGGAAAGGAGGACATGCTAGACATCTTTGGCCACACGAGATCCTATCCTAATCACCAGTGCCCTTGGTGGCCATGCGTTTGGACGCACCCGGCGTGCTCTGCGCGCATGCCCGTCGCGTCCAGTCCGCGTGCAGCTCGCCCTCGTCCTCTTCCTCATGTCCTGCCGCGCCGCCCGGCTTTGCTGAGCGCGCGTGCTCCACGCCACCTCGTCCCGTCGCCCTCACTGGCCTCCAGCTCACCCCGAGCATCTCCGCGTTCCCCTTGGCGCGGCCTGACCACGGAATCCTCGACGTGGCTATAAGAGGAGGTGCCTCCGAGCCCTCCAGAGCACACCCAGCGGCTCCTCTCCCTTCTAGCTCTCTCCTCGCCCAGCTAATAGAGCCGAGGCCTCCCCATTTGGCCTCGCGGCCACCCTGTCCGCCGCCGGCCTCCTTCCGAATTGGAGCCACCCCGAGCCTCCCTCTCCCTTCTCCCCATCCCGCAGCTCCCCCAGAACCCCTCCAATGGCCTCGTCTCCTCCCCTTACCCGCTGGAGCCCCTCCCTCGCCGGCCCGACCCGACTCTGGTCACGACCGCGGCCGCCGCGCCCCGCCACGGCGCGTCGTCGTTGCCGGCCACCCCGAGGTGCCTCGGCCACCAGCAGAAGCGGGCCGGTGCGCCGCGACGGGCAGACGGCCCCGGCGAGCTCGCCCCGCCCCCTCCCCTCGCCGGTGTCGTTCGCGGCCCTCCCCTGCTCCCTCATTAGAAGGAAGAAGACAGAGAAAGGGGAAAGGGAGGATGACAGGCGGGCCCCGCCTGTAAGTGGCTAAGTCCACGGGACCGTCGCGTATTTGCGGAATACGTCTCCCCTACTGGGAGGCGCTTTCCACGTTTCTTCAGGCGTAATACGTCTTCGCTGATCGAAGGCGCACTTCAGTAGTCTTCAGCCCAAAAGGCGCTTTCTATCGTAGAAAGCGTATTTTCTCCCGCAATAGCACAAAGAGCGCTTTCACTGTTCTGAAAGCGCATTTCCACCAAATCCAGCCCTCCCGACTCCGTTTCGTTGATATCTCCGCAACCGTAAGTCCAAACGGGTTGATTATTTTTGCGTTGTTTTCGTATCGAGCTCCTCTTCTGTTTGGCATAAGTTTTGTGCCATGTTTTTATGTTGTTATTTTCTGGTCAAACAAAAGATGGCGTTTGACCTTTTGCCCATTGCTTTTTATAAAATATTTTGCAGGGTTCTTCTTGTGTTGAAGATCCGGGAGTGTTTCACACTCATCTGGTGAAAGGCAAGCCACAATACCCTTTGCACCTTTGCAAAGCTTTGACGTGTCTTAAAAATTGCTTTACCGCGATGTGCTTATATCGTTGACCGTGATCATGTTGCCATGCTATGATTGATGTCATCATTGCCATGCTATCCTTGATATGCTATTTCTATGCTATGTTTTGCCATGTTATGTCCTGAATCATCGTAACCACCACATACTAACACCATGTCAAGTTGATCATGTTATCTCTATGCTAGTTCATGCCATGCCTAAGTTATGCTTAACTGCATTCATAATGTTGCCATGTTAAATAACTTAATCTTTGTAACACGGATAAGTTCACCATCTAAAATGTGTTTGATCATATCTAAATCTGTCATGTTAATATGCTATGCATTGTATGATCTGATAATCATGTTGCACCTGATGCTTGTGTTCGCTGTTGGAGATGTGCTTCATGACAAGTTGATCAGATGCCACCGAACCGGGCTTATCCGTGCAGCCACATTTGCCTGTATGGGCGGGCCTTGATTCGGTCTGCCGGTGGGTTCTCTTATTTGTATCACCAAGTAGGGGGGCTACGTGCTCGCTCTTCCCTGATCAGGCAGGCGGCGGTAGTCCTGACAGCCAGAGTTGTTATGCGCGCGGTCCAGTGTTGGGCAAAGTTTAGTGGTTCTGGTGGTAACGAAGGACACCTAACCACAGGTGGTTCTGGTGGTAATGTGGACACCTAACCACAGGGCTACCCAAGACGGAATGTCGGTGATACGGTAAGAGGGACACTCGGTATATCGGTCTCGTTGGAGAAGTCCTAGTTCACTCCTGCGGTGCGAGTTCCAAGGATCCTGTGGGACAAGTACCGAGGTGATGGATGGAGGAAGAACTCCATAGTGTGGGTAAAATGCACAAACTCTGCAGAGTCAAAATCTATTCGAATAGCCGCCTCCTCGGTCATGGGACACAGTTCGTACTAGGTCACACCATACGACAACTTGAGTACGGTGGAAAGTTTGTGGTAAGTGGATGGTTATGTGGTAAGTGGATGGTTATGTGATAAGTGGATTGGTTGGGTGGTAACGAGGGACACCTAACCCATTGAATGGCTGTGCGATGACCCGTTCGGTCACGCGACGACCCGTGGAAGTGATTGGTCACGAAGTGGCCCGGTGCTTGAGTCTATAAGGACTCCGAGGTAAGCCACATGATCGTGCGACGATCATGTGGGGTCCATTGTGTGTGCATTAGTCTTAATGTAGATGTTATGCATGATGATTACCTGCTTGCGTGATATTGCTTCTCACCTGTTTAATTCACTAATATACTTTAACCTGTTGCCATGTTATTGTTTTGCCTTGTTGCATGGTTGTTGTGAGCTTGCAAGTACATTCAATGTACTGACCTGGCGTGTTATGCCAGATTTGTAGGCCGTGCTTGGATGCGTAGGAAGATGTTCCAGGTGTTTGCGAGCTAGGAGGTGTCCCAGCCAGTGTCCCTGTGGATTTGAGTTCATCATCGCCGTTATCGTTCCGCTGCCGTCGTTATTCCGCTGCTAGAGTTATGCTGCTGCTCGGTGTAGAACTGAGGCTAGCCTGAGGAGCAAGTTGTGTCTCCGCTAGCGTTGTAATAGACCTCGTGTACCCCTATCTTCGGTAATAGAAAGTTGTTAAGTTCTATATCAATCAGTGTCGTGCTCCAGAAGACTTGATCTCTGGGCTGGTGCACGGGGCGTTCCGGTCCTCTGAGCCGGGGTGCCACATGCAAGTTACTACTACAAAGAGAATAGCAACTTTAACTACCTACTTTCAGTCAAGACACAGAACTCAGTGCAACAGGCAAACTCTCTAACAAGATAAAAACATGCAACCTATAGAAAATTCAACCTAAGACAAAAAAGAAAAGCTCTAGAAAAACTAAAGCACTACGACTAAACAGAAAAGCAGCTAAGAAAAGAAAAAGAACATCTCACAGCTAAAAGAATAAGCATGCAAATCCTATGAGGAGTTCTAGTTCAAGAGGAGCGTGAATCTCTCCCACAAAAAAGAGTAAGTTGGGGTCTAACTTGTTACTACAGCAAACAAATCAAAAGAAAACTAAAAACAAAACCTAAGAGCGAGACGCTCCAAGCAAAGCACATAACGCATGAAGTGATAAAAATATAGTGCAACGAGAGGCGAACTAATAATTGTTGATGAAGAAGGGGATGCACGGGGCCATCCCCAAGCTTAGACGCTTGAGTCTCCTTGAGTATTCATTGGGGGTGCACATGGGCATCCCCAAGCTTGAGAGTTTGACCCTCCTGAATCTTCTTTCATCATCCTCCATCGCGCACTTGAAAACTCCCTTCATACATAACTCATTGTAGGCTGATTAGAGAGGTTAGTACCCTAATAAAATAATTTTCCTCTACTGCAAATAAAGATTTCCAGGAAGAGCTACTGTTTCCCAAGATTTCCAAAAGGTTTTTGAAAAGAAAAGGCAAGCTTAAGGTCTGCAAAAGTGAAGAGAGACAAAACGTGGCAGAATCTGTGAAAAACAGAACAGCAGATAGAAACGAATTTTTTAGGGATACTTCTGCAACTCAAATCAAAAACTCAGAACATACGGAAGTTTTGTAACTTGTATAGAGCACGCTGTGTAAAACATTCAGCTCAAAAAGACGAACTGGGATTTTTCTCTGATTTTTCTAGTCACGAGGACAGAATCTGTTTTCTGGACAGCATGTCACAACTTTTACTTCCCTTGCCGTATGAGGCTAAACTTGGCACAAAGCTTGAAAAGTAAAGATACAATGATGTTTCTACAGTAGTAAAAATCATCAAGACCACTAAGAACAGAAAAAAAGCAAAAATAAAAACCTAAACTCGTTGCGGGCTGCCTCCCGAAAGCGCTTCTTTAGAGCCATTAGCTAGGCTTAAAGCAGAAGATCAAGTCTTTTCAAGAGAATAACTAGCCCGTGTGACGGACTCAAAAGGTAACTTAATATTTTTCCTAGGGAAATGTTCCATCCCTTTCTTGAGAGGGAATTAGAATTTGATAGTTCCCTCTTTCATGTCAATGATAGCACAACCTGTGCGAAGAAAAGGACGTCCCAAAATAATTGGACAAGAGGGCTCACACTCAATGTCCATAATAGTGAAATCAACGGGAACATAATTTTCATTGACAATGATAAGAACATCGTCGATCTTCCCCAAAGGTTTCTTTACGGAATAATCAACAAGACGAACACCAAAAGAACAAGGATCAAAAGGTTTCAATTCAAGCATATCATACATTCTTTTGGGCATAACAGAGATACTTGCTCCAACATCACAAAGAGCATAACAAGAGAAGTTATTTAATTTAATTTTTATCATAGGATCCCAACCATCTTCTAGCTTCCTAGGTATGGAGGCTTCTAATCTAAGCTTCTCCTCCGTAACTTTGATTAGAGCATTCGTGATATGCTCTGTGAAGGCAAGATTGAGTGTGCTAGTGTGGGGGTCTCTAGACATCTTGTGTAGGAAACCAATAACTTCAGATAAAGTGTAGTTGTCAAAGTCTAGGTCACTGCTATCTATCAAGGAGGTAGTGATATCATTTAGGTTCACTTGTTTGAAAGCCTCTACGTTCATAGAGGTTTCCTCTTCTAAGGTTGAGGTGGTAGCATCACCATTGATAGATCCAGTGGGACTAGGGGTGTGATGGGTGCTAATAGTTTGGACATCCTCAACTACTTGGATAGTATCTACTATGTGGTAGGTAGGAAGGCTCTTAATTCTCTCTTCTTCCTCCTTTTCTCTAGCCCATCTCTCTTTGAGTTTAGCCATCATCCTAATATTTTCATTGATTTGTAACTGGATAGCATTAATAGGAGTGACCTTACTCTCCTCAAGGGGAGAGGTTCTAATTTTTAACATCTCGACATCAAGGGCTAAGTTGTCTACCTTCAAACAAAGATTATCTAATTTATCTAATTCTCCTCCACACTCTTTTTGAAGGCTTTCTGGGTAGTGATAAAGTCTCTAAGCATACTCTCTAGTTCTTAAGTGGAGTTTCTGGTGGTAGGATAAGTGTTGTTCCCATAGTTGTTGGATGGGAAAGGCCTAGGATTGTTGCTACCAAAGTTACTCCTATAAGCATTATTGTTGAAGTAGTTTCTAGAGACAAAATTGACATCTACTTTCTCCTGAGCAACCAAAGAATTTAAAGGAACATCTTGAGGATCAATAGAAGGTTGCTTGGTAAGTAGAGACATGATAAGGTCAACCTTTTCATTTAAATAGGAGATCTCCTCGACAGAGTTTACCTTCTTACCGGTTGGAGATCTCTCGGTGTGCCATTGCGAGTAGTTCAGCATCATCTCATCAAGTAGCTTTGTGGCAGCACCAAGCGTGGTTGACATAAAAGTTCCTCCCGCGGCTGAATCTAACAGGTTCCGCGAGGTGAAGTTCAAGCCTGCATAAAAAGTCTGGATAACCATCCAGGTAGTCAGTCCATGTGTGGGGCAGTTATTGACAAGCGTCTTCATACGTTCCCAAGCCTGGGAAACGTGTTCATTATCCAATTGCCTGAAATTCATAATGTTACTCCGCAATTGAATAATTTTAGCAGGGGGATAGTACTTCCCTATAAAAGCATCTTTGCATTTACTCCAAGAATCAATATTGTTCTTGGGCAAAGATTGTAGCCACTCCTTGGCTCTTCCTCTCAAAGAGAAAGGAAAAAGCTTCAGCTTGACGATGTATCCATCCACTTCCTTGTACTTCTGCATGTCGCAGAGCTCGATAAAGTTGTTTAGGTGCAAGGCAGCATCTTCTCCTGCTCTTGAGAATTTATCTTTCATGACAAGGTTAAGCAGAGCAGGTTTAATCTCATAAGAAGGTGCAGAAGTGGCAGATGGAGCAACAGGAGTGCAGATAAAGTCACTATTGTTGTGACTAGTGAAGTCACACAACTTAGTGTTTTCATTGGAACCCATAGTAGCAGCAAGTATTTTTGGTATTTTTTATTAAGGACACAAAAGTAAAAACTGAAAGGTAAACTAACAAGACTAAAAAGCAAAGATAAAAGATAGTGTGCAACTCCCCTATCTTGTAGACTGGAGTCCCCGACGACGGCACCAGAAAACTTGCTGATGGCAAGAGAGTGTTAATACTCTTCAAGCCTCGTTGGTTACCCCAAGTGCAGAGTGAGATATAGTGCAGCGGCAAGTTTTCCCTTGGCAGAGATACCAAGGTTTGTCTCCCGTAGGACTCCGAAGGATACAAGAAGGTGGTAAAGTGAACAATGGCGCTGAGGTTGCTAGCTTCACCTGGACCTGCACACAGATACAAATAAATTTGCTCCCAACGAGTACAGAAGAGTTGTCAATTCCTCCGGCCTTGTTGTTTACAAAGGATCAACGCAAGAGATAATAATAGTGGCAACTGAAAGTAATGACTGAAAGTAATAAGAGTGTAAACAGTGATATGAAGATGGACCGGGGTCCCATGATTTTCACTAGTGATGTCTCTCTCCCAAAAGACGATAAAAATGCTAGCGAGGTAAACAAATCACAGTTGGGCAATTGACAGGATTATGAAGGCACCGCAATGCTAACTATGCTGCAAAGAAAGGAAGGGCTCAAAAGCAATGGGCAATACGCCAAAGTAAGTAGACCGAAATCCATCTGCATCTACTACGAATCATCCACCTTGAGATATCTATCCAGAACATCTCGTTGGTATTAAGTTGTGAATCCCACCCAAAGTGTAAACTCAAAGCAACAGACAACTGCACTAAAAGAACTATGCGTAAAGTAAACAATCCTTGCACCCGCAGGTACAAGCACCGTTGTTTTATCTCTGGTGGCAACATCACATCCCCTAGTCTCATGTTTCTGTCACTAAAGCTAGACATCAAGGGGCTGAACCCACAATCGAGCATAACGCTCTCTCTTGGAGTTGCAAGTAAAATACTTGGCCAAAGAAAATAACGCAACGGAGAACATGCAAGAATTTACTCAAGAACAAAATATAAAAGAGAAGAACCAAATATATTACTCATCACAATCTGAACATAGTCTCATAATCCATCATATCCCAACAAACTCAGCATAGCAACAGCAGAAATTACATAGATGCCTCGATCATGTGAGGCAGCTCACGAGGACTCGAAAGTGGAAGCACAAAAGGGGGAGAGATAGATCACATAGCTATTGGTCACGGACCCATGGTCCAAGGGAAACTACTCATGGTAGATACGGGAGGCGTCCATGGCTATGGAGGGTCTCCCGGAGGGGGTAGCTTCTCCCGGCAGGGTGCCGGAGCAGCTTCTCCAGGCAGCCCCAATATAGAAACGGCGGCGGCAGCGGAACAGAGGCGAGATCGCGAAAGAGGAGTCCGTATTAGGGGTTTCCACCCCGAGGGTAAATATAGGCGAAGGGGGCGTCGAGGGGACCCACGAGGCAGTTAGGAGGGTCCCTGGCGCGGCCCAGGGTGGGGCCGCGCCACCTGCCCTCCTGGCTGCCTGGTGGTGACCCCCTTCCCTCTCTTGGTGATTTCGGAAGCTTCTGTTGCGCTAATTTTTTATATATTTTTCCCGGAATTTTTGGAGCACTTTTAATGGCCGAAAAACCTGAAATACAAAAACAGCAGAAAAGAGAAACTGGCAACTGGGTGCACTGAGTTAATAGGTTAGTCCAAATAGGTTCAAAAGTGTATGAAAGTTCAAGCAAAACATGGCAAAGTCACACAAAACATGCATGGAGAAAGCAGAAATTATAGACACGTTTGGGACGTATCACGCGTATGGGCGAGTCTTAGACGCTGGGCCTCTATCAGCTCTGACTCTTCCGGGAGGCGTCTGGCTTCTCGGACGAGCCGGGCTTCTCTCTCCATCTACTCCTTTTCGGCGTTGACCTCCCCCGTATGCTTGTCACTCGTGCCTTGAGTCTGTTGACTCTTGCCCTCCAGGCCTCCTGATTCTCTGTTGTTACTGTCATGGCCAAGGCCTCATCAAGGGAGTTCAAGGCATCTACGAGGGCTTCTGCTCCGGTGGGGACTTGTTCTGACGAGCGGGTTGCCGGCTCCCTATCTAGATTAGGGGCCGCACTGGCAGCCGACTCTGCGCCTTGATTTTGGGTTGCCTGACTCCCCTGTCCTCCAATGTCGTCTATGAACACCGTTGTAACGACCCGATTCACTAAGAATCCAAGTCTCTGTGCATTCTGTGCTAGTCCATGGACCAATAGCTAGCACACACAGTACATGATGTAATATCAAGAATAATCCACATGTCATAAATATTACATCGAAGATCCAGTATTACAATAAAGCATACCTGCATAGCTCAAGGCTAGCTTACAAATAGAATACAGCGGAAAAACAATAAAATCTTCGTGGCATCCATCAACTCCACCGGCACAGTTGAGTATAGACATCGTAACCCTACATCGCATCACTTACTCATCGTATACAATCCTGCAACACCGAAAGTTACAGCCCGGCAACGGGTCAGTACATCTGATTTGTACGACAAGTCACACGAAAAAGGATATAACAGACCTATCGCTACATGCAAGGTAAGTCAAAGGAAGTCTTATGGTTTTTTTGCAGAAAGATGTTTTTTCCTTAATCTACCTAAATCAAATTTTAATTCGTCTTACTACTTAAGGTTGAACTGGGCTGCACCAGTTCCAACCCAAACCCTTTATTAAATCTTTCCCACTCAAGTTTTATTAAGGTGATTAATCTGTCAAGATCCTCCAGTAACAGTAATGCCTAGTAGCTCAAAGTTGTCCAAAACAGGGGACACGGCTAATCATGATTAGTTTTTACTCTACAAAGGTTAGTACACTTTCCCCGCTGGACTCAACCCGAAGATTGAGACGAAGTATTTCAGAAGAGGTCACCTACACCCAACGGCAAGCCAGTACAACTATCACATCTACATCTCCTAGCTTTGCACGGGAGAGGCTTCATACAACGTACTCAACTAAGCCAGAGCCTATATGGCCAGCGACTGTAGATGGAAGCTTCTAGTCACCAAGTATGTCTGATCTTTTTGAGCCTGGACGGCGCCCACTTATGTTCAGAGGGTAGATACCATGATGTTCTTTATACCACCAATACCATCCGTTAGGGGTACAACCTGGTCTCGCCTTAGATAAGGTACGAGCCCCCAGGAAGCACTCCCTGCCCGTCCAGAGGTGAATTCTATTTAAGGTTGCTAGTCAAATCATTAAATCCCCACACAACTCAATGTATTCTCAAGCCAATCCCCGTCTACAAGCATAGCAATTTATAACCAAATACGAACTAGGGCGACAAAGAATACAGGATAATCATATGGCTATCCTACCAGGTTTGCAGCATAGTAATATATATTAGTAATTCTACACATGCATAGGGTGATATTTGCTACATGCATAAGTAAAAATATAGGTTGTGAAATGGTCAAAGTATGACTTGCCTTATACATTCGATGAAGTTCTTCGCTCTCACGATCCAGATGACTCTACTCGTCACACTCTGAGCAATCTATCGTAAATGAAAGAACTCAAATAAGCAATCTTGCCAAAAGAAATATTAAAAGATGAACAATCAAACACAACAAAGTTTAGCAACAAAACCACTAGGCTTGACACGGTACAAGTATCGATGTGCTCGAAGGTGATAGGTGGAAGGTAAACTCGAGTGAGTCAACTGGTAAAGAAGTTTCACTACAAAAGATTATGACTAAGAACATTAGGAATTCAAGGTAAAGATCATGGAAAAAAGGTGTGTGGGTATTGCCGATAGGATGTCTCATATGATCCAATATGCAAAAAGAATCACGTAAAACGGAATACTACAACACGAGTTATAGCAGGTTGAAGTTTGAATTAAATTTAAATTCAAACAGATCAAAAAGTATTTGAACATGGTGGGAAAATGATATATACAGCAAGTATATGATACGAGTGATCATACGCAAAAAGAATCAATTGAATTGGATCAACGGTATAAAAGATACGACCTCCGGAAGGTTGAATTTGAATCTAAATAAATTCAAATTCAAATAGTTTCAAAAGTTGATTTGATATGTTTACTGGATAGAGAAGCTCAAAAGATAAACTTAGGCTTTTGAATCACCTAAATCGGACTAACGGTGTAAAAGATATGGCTAATACAAAACTGGGGACTAATCTGTGAAAGATAGTACTTAATCGTAAATAAGAAAATAAACTTGAAACGCGAACAAGTCCTTTTCGCTACAGGACGAAATTGTAGCTCACCGATGATGATGTGGCAACGGCACGGAAATCGAGGCGGCGACACAGACTTCGAGGTTCACCGGCGGCACAGAAATCGAGGTTCACCGGTGCACGGAAAACCAAGGTTCACTAGTGCGGAAATCGAGATTCGCCGGTACGAAAATCGAGACGGCGACGGCACGGAATACAAGGTGTCCTGGGACGATTTAGAGTTTCTAATAAACGAAAAGGAAAAATTTCGAAATCTTATATAGCCTGGAAAAAAATTAATCCGTCTCGGGCTCAAATTGTTACGTGGCGCAGAACAGCACTAGGTCGGCTGAAGGACCAAAACGAAAACTCGTTTTTTTTTTTAATTTATTTGGTCAACCAACTACCCAGAACATTTTTAAATAATAAAATAATAATTTTCAAAGTGTCACAACAATAAAATAAAATAATAAAAATAATTGTTTTTGCCGAAATTACTATTTCAACTATTATGAAGTTTTCATAAATATCTTTTATGCAATAAACTCCGTATAAAAATTATAACAAATCCCAAAAATAAATTTGAGTCATTTATAATTCCTATTACACAGTTTATAAACACCCAAAAATATTTTCAACACTTTTCAACTTTATTTAAAATGGTGATAAGTCATCTTATATCCTCTCCAATAAATTGCCTTAAGTTGAAAAATGTTTAAATTATTCAAAAAATCTAAACAATTATTTAAAATATTTTCCAACACTTTTAATATGTCGAAGGAGTCATATTACCTTCTCTCGTTTTCATTTGTTGGATTTGTTTTAAATAATAAATTCCAAAACACCAACGGTGAATATTAGGGAAAGTCATTTTGTTTCCTCTCATTTTAATATTCAATAAACTCCAAAAGTTTCAGATCCTAGTGCAAATCAAACATATCAAGCAAACAATCATTATTATAATTTATTTATTAACATTCCAAATTATGGAAAATTTTGGGATGTTACAACCGTGGCGCAGTATGGAGGCTCAAAGTGAGGATAATCCGGGTTGTATTCGGGGCACACCGGTGCCGAGTCTGTTGTTCCCCACAGATCGGATGGACCCCTCGTCTGAGAAGCTTCCTTCACTAGGGTATGAGTCGGCATCTGTTAATTCTTCTGAGGTGTCGTGCATTGCGGATTCGACAGAGCGCTCCGGCTCTGGAGCCTCATCAATGAATCTGACGAAAGCGTGTTTGGAGCCGGCATGTCGCCGACTCGAGGTTTCGATGGGGACTTCAGGACCTGGCTCTGGCTCAGATTCGTCCATCTTGCCGATGAAGATGTGGATAGACCCGATCAGGACCCGATATCCTGATTCGACAGAATCGTCTTCAGGGCCCCAAGTTGAGTCCTCGATGCATATGTTTCTGCGTCGCCTTCTGGTGATCCGTCCAGCGACGAATCCCTCCATGCCTTGCATAGCTCCCTCCAGAATCTCAACGCATGCATGCGTAGGCCCCACGGTGTGTGCCAACTGTCGTGGGAAAGTCACGGCAGATGTTCGAAGAGTCGAACTTGACATGAGACCTTTGTTGTGAGGTGGATACGAGGAGAGGGTCGACATGGACAAGAGACTCGGCGATTTACCCAGGTTTCAGCCCCTCTTTGTCTTGAGATAAAAGCCTACTCCTGCTTCTTATTATTATGGGTTCCGACTCCTCGAGTAGAAGAGTCGGTGGATCGATTGCAAGTGCACCGGATCGCAACCTTGGTCTCAAGGAGATCTAGGTGACGCCGAAAGTGTTTAGTCTATCTTCAATTGAGATTGTTCTGACTCTTGGATTCCGTGGACCTCGACTTATAAACGCGTCGGGTCCCGGGGTTCCGAAAGTCCGACTCCGACACGAGATGGAGTCCTATTCTACTTTACAAATATGCTACGTACTATACAAGGTAAGTCGAATTCCTTCTATGGCTTCGATCTTCATGCTTGGTGCGGCCGGCTCGTGGCCGAGTCTTCTTTTGTGGGCCTTCCTTAGGCGAGTCGGCCCATAGATCCTAATACCGGGTTATGGGCTTGGTCCATCCCCCCGACAGATGCCCCCGTGCATCCCCTTCTCCATCAACAATCATCAGTTCGTCCTACTCCATACTATATTTTTATCACTTCATATGTTATGTGCTAAATTTGGAGCGTCGCTCTCTTTAATTTTTAGTTTTTTTTTGCTTTCTATTCATAACAAGTTGGATCCTAGTCTTCATTGTTTGGGAGAGAAAAACGCTCCACTCCACCCTAGAATACAACATAGGCTTGCATGCTTATCTTTTTTTGTGTGTGTTATATATCTTTTCATAGCTGGTGTCATGCTTAGCTCTTAGTTTTCATGATTATCTTTTTAAGATCTTTTGTTTTGTTTTTTCTAGGAACTCTCTTGAGTTTTCATGCATATCTTGTTTAGAGAGTTGGTTTGTTGCACTGAGTTGTGTGTCTTGCATGAGTAGGTAATTAAGGTTGCTATTACAAGTGTAGTAGTAACATGCAATAGTTTTGAGGTATTGATTTGAGTAATGTTTGGACATTAGGGTGCCAAGATCTTGAGCCTATTAGTGATAGGTGTCGTATTTTGCGCAATCCGTGCTTATTTTCAAAAACTATAAAAATTAGTTGAGAACTCTAGTTACTAGATGGATCGCTAACCTTTGGAGGGGTTGGAATATATAGAGTACCCTCATGTACCATGGATCGAGGATGCGCAAGGATAACCAAACCCCCATACACTCCTCCTCGGGGTACTCGTCTCTTTGTGAACCACCCGATTAGATAGAGAGTTACCGATAATAAGTGCATGAGTTCTTCAGACTAATGCGAGTATTCGATTGTTGGCACTTCCACCTTCCCATATTTTGCTAGCCTCTTCGATACCGTGCATTGCCCTTTCTCATCTTGAGAGCTGGTGCATTCTTCGCCGGTGCATCCAAAACCTTGGCATGATATGCTTTGTCATCATAAACCTCCTTATATCCTCCTCAAAATAATATCTTCTGTATTCTTGTAAAAATATAGAGTGTTTCCCTTAAGTGAGGAAAAGATACCAAAGAGGACAAACTAAAAGATCACAAAGAGGACAAATGAGAGAGAAATAGAAAGAGCCAAAGAGGCCACAAAAATAAATAAAAAATAAAGAGAGAAGGGGGACAACACTACTATTCCTTTTGAAAGATCCACACTCGTACTCCATTTTTATATTTGTACTCCATAGAGATTATCATTCATGCATAACTATGTGGGGACCCCTACACTATAGAACTTGGCTTGCATATTCCAAGTATGAGCCTCCTCAAATGAGCTCTAGGTCTTCATGAGCAAGCAAGTTGGCTGCACCCCCACTAGTTCCATTGGAGATCTTACCTTAGCTCATATGTGCATCCGTTGCATGGAAATCCCTACTCCTCACATCATATCTATCATTTGGCTTTCTCGCCTATGATTGTCCTCATTGACGTGAGCCTTTCACACCTTTTTTCTTCCTTCCCCATCATTTCTCTCTTTGCCATCCTAAGTGCCAACGTATCTTGCTCGCGCTCATCCATTGCATGAGTGCTCAAAGTCGAAAGGGAGATGATCAATTTGACTTGTACCTGACTAGTGGTCTGGGGATGAGTCAAAATAATATTCTGATGGAGACCAAGTGTGAAACTTTAGTAGACTGAGTTATAAATTAAACTATATAATATTTTTATTCTCTAATCACATCTCCCATTGCTTGCATGCAAACACCAGTTGGAGACATTCGAGTCACGGACAGCGAGAGCTCTTGCACCTTTATGTTCATGTTTTGCTAGTATCAATACTAAGACTCTTGCTTGTTATTATCTTGACTTGAATTGCACATCTTACTTGCTTTCCTTTGAAGTTCTTATATGTGTGTTAGCATGTCACCACAGAAATTATCTGTGTTATCATTTACCTACTCGAGGACGAGCAGGAATTAATCTTGGGGATGTTGATACGTCCCAAACGTATCTATAATTTCTGCTTGTTCCGTGCACTTTTATGTGACATTTCTACATGTTTTGCTACACTTTTATATCATTTTACATATATTTGTACTAACCTACTAACTCAGTACACCCAGTGCCATTTTCTGTCTGCTTATGTCTTTAAGTTGCAGGTATTTTACCCCAATTTTCATAGATCCAAAAATTCCAGTAAAATAAGAATAAAAATCAGCAAAACAGAACCTTCCGGAACCCCAAAGGAGGGCTAGGGGGCCCACCTGTCACCTACGCGTCCAGGTGGCGCGGCCACCCCCATGGCCGCGCCACCAAGGCGCCTGGAAGCCCTGGCCCACTCACGGCTGCCCCCTTTGGCCTATATTACACCCTCGTCCCGAAAACACTCGAGAACCCCGCATCGCGAATTACCTCTCTGTTCCTCCGCCGCCTTGCTTCCAAGATCTGGATCACCAGAAGACCTCTTCCCGGCACCCTGCCGGAGGGAGGATTGACCTCCAGGAGCTTCTCCACCACCATGGACGCTTCCCGGATGTGCCGTGAGCAGTACCCCTTAGACCATGGGTCCATGACCAGTAGCTATGTGATGTATTCTCTCCAATCTTGTTCTTCAATGTTCAGTCCTTGTGAGCTGTTCTACATGATCAAGGCACCTATGTAATTTCCTGCTGTTGCTATGCTGTGTTTGCTGGGATCCGATGGATTATGAGATTATGTTCAGATCTTGATGAGTTATATATTAGGTTTACCTTTTATATTTTGTTCTTGAGTAAGTCTTGCATGTTCTCCGTTACTTTTATTGATTTGGCCAAGTAGTAGATAGTAACTCCAAGAGGGAGCGTTATGCATGATTGTGGGTTCATGCCCCCCCCCGATGTCTAGCTTGAGTGACAGAAACATGAGATTAGGGGATGTGATGTTGCCACCAGGGAGAAAGCAACGGTGCTTGTAACCGCGGTTGCAAGCATTATTTACCTTACGCATAGATTGTTAATGTAGTTGTATGTTGCTTTGAGTTTACACCTTGGGTGGGGCTCGCAAGTTAATACCAGCGAGATGTTCTGGATAGATATATCAAGGTGGGTGATTAGTGAGTAGATGCAGATGGATTTCGGTCTACTTGTCTTGGCGTACTGCCCATACTTGTGAGCCTCTTACTTTCAACTAGCATAATTAGCATTGTGGTGCGTTTATAATTCTATCAATTGCCCAACTGTAATTTGTTCACCCAACTTAGCTGTTTTATCGTCTTTTGGGAGAGAGACATCACTAGTGAACATCATGGGACCCCGGTCCATATTTCCCCCACTGTTTACACCTCCACTTTATTTATTGCTTTTACTTTCTGTTGCAATTATCACTACTATCTACTCTTGCGTTTGATCCTTTGTAAACAATAAGGCCGGAGAGATTGACAACCTCTCTGTACTCGTTGGGAGCAAAGCTATCTGTTGTTTGTGCAGGTCCAGGTAAAGCAAGTGATTATCATCAAATGGCGCATCACTTTCCGAGCCACCTACTTGTCGACCTTGGAGTCCTACTGGATTGACTCAAACATTGGTATCTTTGCTAAGGGAAATTTGCTGCTAGGCTACATCCAACCTTCCACTTGGGGTAACCAACGAGGAGCACTACTTCAGTGCCATCAGGGGCCAAGACGCTCTTCGGTAGGGTGCTGGAGCAGGATCCTGGTGATCCCCGAAGCTAGGTTTCGATGGCGGCGGAGATCGGGATCGCTTCTGGAAAAAGGAGTTGGATATATCGGGTTTTCGCGTCGGGAGAATAAATAGGGCCAAAAGGGAGACCGAGGGGGGGTCCCAGGTCACCCAGGCGGCCAGGTAGCGCGGCCCCCCTGGCCGTGCCCAAAGGGCACCTGGGGGATGTGGACCTCCCCTAGAGATCCTCCTCCAGCTGGAGGACTCTTTTTATGAATAAGAATTTTGGTATTTTTTTATGAATTTTCTGAGAAACTTCATTTTTGGAATTTTTTTTTCTGCATTGCAAAGACAAACAGACAGAAACTGGCACTAGTCTCAATATTAGTAGGTTACTCCAATAAATGATTCAAAATCATGGCAAAAAGATGTAGCCATGACACAAAATGAGCATGGAACAAGCAAAAATTATAGATACGTTTGAGACGTATCACACGCGGCCCGTCCGACACTTTATATTTTTACTTTGTTTAATTTTTCTATATATTTTGTTTTGAAATAGTTTTTTAATTTTTATATAAAGGCCCGAAAGGCCAAAAATCAACACAAGCCGGTCTGCAATCATGGTGTGACGAAACCAGGGCCTCGTGCTGGCACATCACGCATGGCCGTGCCGAGCCAGACCCTTTTACGGCCGAGCCGTGTCAGTCCAGTCCATATGACCAGGTTAGCACAGGACTTTTTTTTCTATTCTGACCCTTTCCAAAAAAATTAACACCCTCCTGGCTGCCCTGGGTGGCCCCTCGACGCCCCCCTTCGCCTATATAACCCCCTCGGGGTAGAAACCCCTAAACAAGAACTCTTTTTCGCGGAAACCTCTCTGTTCCGCCGCCGCCGCCGTTTTCAGATCGGGGCTGCCTGGAGAAGCTGCCCCGGCACCCTGCCGGAAGGAGATCACCCCTCCGGGAGACCATCCATAGCCATGGACGCCTCCCGTATGTACCGTGAGTAGTCCCCCTTGGACCATGGGTCCGTGATCAGTAGCTATGTGATGTCCTCTCCCTCTCTTATGCTTCCACTTTCGAGACCTCGTGAGCTTCCTCACATGATCGAGGCACCTATGTAATTTTCTGCTGTTGCTATGCTGAGTTTGTTGGGATCTGATGGATTATGAGACTATGTTCAGATTGTGATGAGTAATATATTTGGTTTGCCCTTTTATATTTTGTTCTTGATTAAATTCTTGCATGTTCTTCGTTGCAGTATTTGCTTTGGCCAAGTTATTTGCTTGCAACTCCAAGAGAGAGCGTTATGCTCGATTGTGGGTTCAGCCCCTTGATGTCTAGCTTGAGTGACAGAAACATGAGACTAGGGGATGTGCTGTTGCCACCAGGGATAAAACAACGGTGATTGTGCCTATTGGTGCAAGAATTGTTTACTTTACGCAAAGTTCTTTTAATGCAGTTGTCTGTTGCTTTGAGTTTACACTTTGGGTGGGATTCGCAACTTAATACCAGCGAGATGTTCTGGATAGATATCTCAAGGTGGATGATTCGTAGTAGATGCAGATGGATTTCGGTCTACTTACCTTGGCGTACTGCCCATTGCTTTTGAGCCCTTCCTTTCTTTGCAACATAGTTAGCATTGCGGTGCCTTCATAATCCTGTCAATTTCCCAACTGTGATTTGTTTACCTCGCTAGCATTTTTATCGTCTTTTGGGAGAGAGACATCACTAGTGAAAATCACGGGACTCCGGTCCATCTTCATACCATTGTTCACACCCACTATTTACCTTTCTATTTTTTTTTTACTTTTACTAGTACCTTTTTATCTCTTGCGTTTGATCCTTTGTAAACGACAAGGCCGGAGGAATTGACAACTCCTCTGAACTCGTTGGGAGCAAAGTTATTTGTTTTGTGCAGGTCCACGACAACTCCACGCATCAGAATAATTTCTGGCGCCGTTGCCACCTATCGTACTTATCGTTGAGTCCTACTGGAGACAAACCTTGGTATCTTTACTGAGGGAAATTACCGCTACGCTGCATCTCAACCTTCCACTTGGGGTAACCAACGAGGGGCGAGAAGTCATCAAGCTAATTTCTGGCGCCGTTGCCGGGGACTCAAAGGAAGTACAAATACGCGAGTCCTGATAACCGCCAATTTATGGCGCCGTTGTCGGACTCCTGTATCAAAAATAGGGGAGTTACACGCTATCTTTTACCTTTGCTTTTTAGTCTTGTTAGTTTACTTTTCAGTTTTTATTTGTGTGTCCCTAATCAAAAATACCAAAAATACCTATTACCTTTCTTGTGTGGTGAAGTATGTTAAGAGCTGGTACTATGGGGGAATCCGAGGTCTTGGATTTCCACCAAAAGAACGGGGAGAATATGAAGAAGGCATGGGACAGAATTTCTGAAGCACATGAGGCAAATATGCCTTGGTTACCTACAAGAATTGTGCTTAGAAATTTTTACTTTGTCCTCTTTAAGTGGTTTAAGCACTCTCTTGATCTTATAGCCGAAGGAGACTTTTTAGAGTGTGATGAAGCTAGAGCACTTGAAATTATACATGGTTTATCTGGCTATTTTGTTTATGATGGTTTTGATACTGTTATAGATAGAATTGCTACTATTGAAAAGGGACTTGATGCTCTAGTCCTAAAAAAGGTAGAGAGCCTAAATCCTCCTAGAGAGGAGATTTTGGAAATAGAAAATGACTGGGAGCCTTTTATTAGGGTTGTTATCTCTAATCAAAACTTCCTTGCTTTTTGTGACATTGGATCTACAGTTTCTATAATGCCAAGCTTTATCTATGATTCTTTGTACCTTGCAAGCATGGACAAATTTCCGTCTTTCCATGAACATTCTAATGGTGATATTTCTGAGATACAGGGAAGACTGAAAAATGTTCAAGTCATGTTTCTTAAAAGGAGTGTGGATATTGACTTTGCCATCATGAAGTCCAATAAAGGAAATATAGTGCTTGGAAGGGACTTCCTCCGAGCCATGAAAGGCTTCATTGATATAGGGAAAGGACAAATACGTTTGCGTGGTAAGGAGAAAGGTACGTATCTCTTCCCTCGGAAGAACAAGGATGAGCTTATTGAAAACCCCTTTGAAATCCTTGGTGAACCTTCCGATGATTTTGGAGAACTTTGATCTTCTACTTTAAGCCTAGCTAATGGCTCTAAAGAAGCGCTTTCGGGAGGCAGCCCGCAACGAATTTAGGTTTTTCTTTTTTGTTTTTGTTCTGTTCTTAGTGGTCTTGATGATTGTTACTACTGTAGCAACATCATTGTATCTTTCTTTTTCAAGCTTTGTGCCAAGTTTAGCCTCATACGGCAAGGGAAGTAAAAGTTGTGACATGCTGTCCAGAAAACAGATTCTGTCCTCGTGACTAGAAAAATTCCAGAAAAATCCCAGTTCATCTTTTTGAGCTGAAATTTTTACACAGCAAGCTCTATACAATTACGAAACTTCCGTATGTTCTGAGTTTTTTGATTTGAGTTGCAGAAGTACCTAGAAATATTCCCCTTTCTCTGCTGTTCTGTTTTTCTCAGCTTCTGCCCCAGTTTTTCTTTTCGCAGTTTTGCAATCCTTAAGCTTGCTTTTTCTTTGCAAACTTTTTTGGGAAGCCAATAGAAACAGTAGATCTTCCTGGAAATCTTTATTTGCAGTAGAGGAAAATTATTTTATTAGGGTACTAACCCCTCTAATCAGCCTACAATGAGTTATGTATGAAGGGAGTTTTCAAGTGCGTGATGGAAGGTGATGAAAGAAGATCCAGGAGTGTCAAGCGCTCAAGCTTGGGGATGCCCAAGTGCACCCCCAATAAATATTCAAGGAGACTCAAGCGTCTAAGCTTGGGGATGCCCCCGGTGCATCCCCTTCTTCATCAACAATCATCGGTCTGTCTTTCGTTGCACTATATTTTTATCACTTCATGCCTTATGTGCTTTGCTTGGAGCGTCTCGCTCTTTACTTTTCTAGGTTTGTTTTGCTTTCTTTGCTGTAGTAACAAGTTAGACCCCAACTTACTCTTTTGTGTGGGAGAGAAACACGCTCCACTTGAACTAGAACTCCTCATAGGATTTGCATGCTTATTTCTTTTAGCTGTGAGTTGTTCTTTTTGTTTTCTTAGCTGCTGGTCTGTTTAGCTATAGTGCTTTAGTTTTTCTAGAGCTTTTCTTTTCAGGTTGAACTTTCTATAGGTTGCATGTTTTATCTTGTTAGAGAGTTTTCCTGTTGCACTGAGTTCTGTGTCTTGACTAGAAAGTAGGTAGTTAAAGTTGCTTTTCTTTTTGAAGTAGTAGCTTGCAATAGTTTTGAGGTATTGACTAGAGTAATGTTTGAACTTTTGGTGTCAAGAGATCTTGCCTATTAGTGATAGATGTCGTATTTTGGGCAATCCGTGTGTTTTTCGAAAACCAAAAACCCCTGTTGAGAACTCTAGCTACTAGATGGATCACAAACCTCTGGAGGGTTCGAATATTAGAGTACACTCACGTACCATGAGTCGAGGATGCGCAAGGATAACCAAACCCCCATACACTCCTCCTCGGGGTGCCTGTCTCTTTGTGAACCTCCTATTAGATTGAGAGTTACCGATAATAAGTGCATGAGTTCTTCGGACTAATGTGAGTATTCGAAAGTTGACACTTCCACCTACCCATACTTTTTCTAGCCTCTTCGGTACCGTGCATTGCCCTTTCTCACCTCGAGAGTTGGCGCATACTTCGCCGGTGCATCCAAACCCTTGGCATGATACGCTCTGTCATCATAAGCCTCATTATATCTTTCCTCAAAACAGCCACCATACCTACCTACAAGGAATTTCCATAGCCTTTCCGAGATACATTGCCATGCAACATCCACCCTCTCATGACTTGATCCTCATGTCATACATGCTACTTGCTTGATCGATGAGCCGCATGCTAGTTGGGCCTTGCCCTAATCATTGCTACATGATGCGCTAGTATCATTGCATATCCTGCTATCCTGGCAGAGGCATACATTTGCATCATGATTAGTTACATTTTCTTTTTGTGAGTACCTTTGTAAAGTGTGAAAGATCTCCTATATTCTTGTAAAATATAGAGTATTGCCCCTAAAGTGAGGAAAAGATCCCAAAGAGGACAAAATCAAAAGATCCCAAAGAGGACAAATGAGAGTTAAATAGAAAGAGCCATTGAGGCCATCAAAAAAATAAAAAAAGGAGAAAAATAAAAAGAGAGAAGGGGGCATACTACTATTCCTTTTGAGAGATCCACACTAGTACTTCATCTTCTATCCCTTGTACTCCATAGAGATTATCATCATGCATATAGCTATGTGGGGAACTTTTACACTATAGAACTTGGCTTGTATATTCCAATGATGAGCCTCCTCAAACGAGCTCTAGGTCTTCTTGAGCAAGCAAGTTAGATGCACCCCCACTAGTTCCATTGGAGAGCTTTTAGCTCACATGTGCATCCGTTGTATGGCAATCCCTACTCCTCACATCATATCTATCATATGGCCTTCTCTCGCCTATGGTTGTCCTCATTGATGTGAGCCTTTCACACACATTTTTGTCTTCCTCCTCCACTTCTTCTTTCTGTTTCGCCTTTTAGGTGTCAACTTTCTTGCTCACGCTCATCCATTGCATGAGTGCTCAAAATATCGAAAGGGAGTGGATCAGTTTGACTTGTACCTGGCTAGTGGTCTGGGGACGAGTCCAGATAAGAATCCAAAGGAGACTAAGTGTGAAACTTTAGTAGATAGTTGTTCTCAACAACCTTTTTTTCTCTTTCTTCCCAGTCCCTTGCTTGCACGCAAATACCATCTGGAGACATTCGAGTCACGGACAGCAAGAGCTCTTGCACCTTTTGTTCTTTTGTTGCTTGTGTTAATGCCAATATAGACTCTTGCCTGTTAAGACTTGAATTGAATTGCATGCTTTGATTGCTTTACTTAACAGTCCTTATTTGGTTGTGTGGAATGTCACCACAGAAATTATGCTTGTTATCATTTACCTACTCGAGGACGAGCAGGAATTAAGCTTGGGGATGTTGATACGTCCCAAACGTATCTATAATTTCTGCTTGCTCCATGCATGTTTTGTGTAACTTTGCCATGTTTTGGTTGAACTTTATTACACTTTTAAACCAATTTGGACTAACCTACTAACTCAGTGCACCCAGTTGCCAGCTTCTGGTTTTCTGTTGTTTTTGTTTTTCAGGTTTTCCGGCTGATTAAAGTGCCCAAAAAATTCCGCAAAAATTATATTAAAAATCAGCGGGCAGGAAGCTTCCGGAATAACCAAGGGAGAGAGCCGGGACCACCACCAGGGAGCCAGAGGGTCCCTGGCGCGGCCCCAACCCTAGGGCGCGCCAGGCACCCTCCTGGCTGCCCTGGGTGGCCCCTCGACGCCCCCCTTCGCCTATATAACCCCCTCGAGGTAGAAACCCCTAAACAAGAACTCTTTTTCGCGGAAACCTCTCTGTTCCGCCACCGCCGCCGTTTTCATATCGGGGCTGCCTGGAGAAGCTGCCCCGGCACCCTGCCGGAAGGAGATCACCCCTCCGGGAGACCATCCATATCCATGGACGCCTCCCGTATGTACCGTGAGTAGTCCCCCTTGGACCATGGGTCCGTGATCAGTAGCTATGTGATGTCCTCTCCCTCTCTTATGCTTCCACTTTCGAGACCTCGTGAGCTGCCTCACATGATCGAGGCACCTATGTAATTTTCTGCTGTTGCCATGCTGAGTTTGTTGGGATCTGATGGATTATGAGACTATGTTCAGATTGTGATGAGTAATATATTTGGTTTGCCCTTTTATATTTTGTTCTTGAGTAAATTCTTGCATGTTCTCCGTTGTAGTATTTGCTTTGGCCAAGTTATTTGCTTGCAACTCCAAGAGAGAGCGTTATGCTCGATTGTGGGTTCAGCCCCTTGATGTCTAGCTTGAGTGACAGAAACATGAGACTAGGGGATGTGTTGTTGCCACCAGGGATAAAACAACGGTGATTGTGCCTATTGGTTCAAGAATTGTTTACTTTCGCAAAGTTCTTTTAATGCAGTTGTCTGTTGCTTTGAGTTTACACTTTGGGTGGGATTCGCAACTTAATACCAGCGAGATGTTCTGGATAGATATCTCAAGGTGGATGATTCGTAGTAGATGCAGATGGAATTCGGTCTACTTACCTTGGCGTACTGCCCATTGCTTTTGAGCCCTTCCTTTCTTTGCAACATAGTTAGCATTGTGGTGCCTTCATAATCCTGTCAATTGCCCAACTGTGATTTGTTTACCTCGCTAGCATTTTTATCGTCTTTTGGGAGAGAGACATCACTAGTGAAAATCACGGGACTCCGGTCCATCTTCATACCATTGTTCACACCCACTATTTACCTTTCTGTTTTTTTACTTTTACTAGTACCTTTTTATCTCTTGCGTTTGATCCTTTGTAAACGACAAGGCCGGAGGAATTGACAACTCCTCTGAACTCGTTGGGAGCAAAGTTATTTGTTTTGTGCAGGTCCACGACAACTCCACGCATCAGAATAATTTCTGGCGCCGTTGCCACCTATCGTACTTATCGTTGAGTCCTACTGGAGACAAACCTTGGTATCTTTACTGAGGGAAATTACCGCTACGCTGCATCTCAACCTTCCACTTGGGGTAACCAACGAGGGGCGAGAAGCCATCAGGTTCCACCGGTGATTCGTCTGAGGGGTCACAATCCAAACAAGATAATGATTTACAATATGCGATACGAGCCCTATTTCAGGAGGTTGGGTCTTCTCGGCTTTGTGCTCAATTTTAATAATATACCACCGGTTATGAACTCTACGACCATCACCACGCTCTTGGAAGGTTGGAGGCCGGAGGCACATACCTTCCTCCTTTCCCTTGGAGAGATTTAGGTCACTTTGGAGGACATGGCCATGATTTCCACTCTTCCGATTGAGGGTAGGGCTCTTACTAGGAAGGTGGTTCCTCAGGGGTGGCGACAACGTGTTCGAGGATTGATTGGGGTTGAGCCTGAACCATGGACAAATCCAAACAAGAAGGATCCTAGGAGTGCTGGTGTGGTCTATCCTTGGATACGAGAGCACCGGATTCTTTGTCCGACTGGCGTCGATCAGAATATTGTGGAGCAGTACGCTAGGGCGTACTTGTGGCATATCTTGACTCTTGTGGTGTTTTCGGATGCTTCAGGAGACACTGACTCCTAGATGTATTTGGATGCACTACATGACTGGGACGTGCAGTGGAGTTGGGGGTCGACGGTACTAGCTTTCTTATACCGGCAGGTAAAACTTATTTGCATCAATGTTTATGCACATGTTCATTCAGTTTCATACCTTAACCATTGAGATTTCGAATGTGCAGTTGGACGAAGCGTGTCGGAGGACAAATCCGACCTCTAGCCTTGGAGGTTTTTTTTTGGGCCCTCCAGGTATGGATGTGGAGAGTTTATCCGTTGGTCGTCCAGTAGCAAAGAATCCCCGAGAGGATTGGGAGTGGTCTTATCATCAAGACCCTATTCGCTTCCCCACTGTTGCCTGGACGTGGGCGAGTGTGTAAGTGTTCACGGCGGCCTCGATGGGGCGCTAAAAGTCTTATATCAACGAGCTAGATACATTGACTCACCATCAGGTAATTGATCTTCTTAATTTACTTTTTTCGATGTTGACGTCCGTACGTTTATTTAAGAATCTCATTGCTTTAAAATGTGATCAAGGTCAACTAGAGGCCATACCATGTCATCCGTCGGTTTCCTTTGAACGTGATGTGCACACATGATCAACTCATTTGGCAGGTGCGATGCCCCATGATATGCTTCTATGTGGTCGAGTGGCATCTTTCACAACGAGTCACAAAGCAATATGGAGCTCGGCAGCAAACCCCGCCAGATTATGTGGACACAAGCGTGAAGCTTCACAAGTGAGAACTCAATTTAGTACACTCTAGTGATGACAAAAGAATATCTTCATGCCTTTAACAAGTGAGCACTCAATTTTGCAGGATGGATCAACAAAAAGTAAAGAATGTCACTGATTGGGAGGATCACCACGCCTTATATGTGGACCTGTGGAATAATCAGAGACACCATAGAATTGAAATGGATAGGACTCCGGACAACGAGCATGCTTACTCGATTTACTCGGAGTGGCTTCGAGGAGAGTACATGCTTGTTCTTAGGGGTGCTTTTTCTCATGAGGATGTACTAGATTTACTTCCGGAAGATATTTATATTGCATTCAACAACATGACCAGGGAGACCGATGGAAGGAATCTTGATTACGCCCCTCTACACGACCGAGTGATATGTGTACATATATCATAGTTCAATGCATACTTTGTGTAAATATATCATATATCATAGTTCAATGCCTACTGTTAGGGAATGGAGCTATATAGATGTGTGAACGAAGGCCAATTTGCACTAGGACATGTTCCCGGTCCGAAATCGGAAGGTCCTCTCAGGAGTGGTTTGTAGGTTTGTGCTTGAATCACTCTTGTTGTTGGTTGTTGTTGCTAGCTTGGTTGTTGTTGTTGTTATTTTTGACTTGTTTATTTGTTTATTTGTGTTGTTGTAGAGGCTCGTTGCTCGTCGATGTGCATTAGCAGGCATGCTTTCTTGCCAACGTAGGAGTGATGCACGTTCACCTTCTCCCATTGGAGGAGCCACTTCTAGCCAGCATGTACAATGGCAGACGGAGGTGCAGTCAGAAGAATCATATCATGTGTTGTTGGACGATGCGCCACCACCGACACAACCATCACAAGGGCATTCACAAGGCCACCATCGAGTTACGAGCAAGGTCAAAGGTGTGGCAGAGTCATCATCGTCACATGTGGTGCGCAAGGCAACTCCGAAGAGAGGGAGGAAGAAGTGTTGTCTCACTTGATGTTGAACTTGACTTGTGAACTTAAGTTATGTTGAACTTAATTTGTGGACCTTTAAGTTATGTCGAACTTGATTTGTGGATCTTATGTGAACTTTATGTGAACTTTGGGCATGATTTGTGAACTTTTATTGTTGTGAACTTTGGGCAGATTTGTGAACTGTTATTGTTGTTGTCAATGTTATTATTGTTGTGCAAAAGTGGCAAAGTGTTGGGCAGCAAGTTGTAATTTTTTTGAAGTATCCAGCTAAGAAACGCCAGGGTCCCCGGCGTGTCTTAATTGGACAGATACGCCTTGGTCGCCGGCGTGTCCAGACACGCAAGATTTCTAAAAAAGTCTCGGTTCTGTTTGTTAAGCACGCCGGAGACCCTGGCGTGCCAGGCCAGGCAAGACACGCCGAGGTCCTTGGAGTGTCTAGACACGCAGGATTTCTCAAAATCTCTCGGTTCTATTTGTTTAGCACGCTGGAGACCCTGGCGTGTCTGGACAGGTAAGACACGCCGAGCTACATGGCGTGTCTTGTGTGCCTTGCCCCTTTTAAAATTTTCAAAACATTTTGATTATTTCCCAACATTTGCACATGAATAATAACATCTTTTCACATCAATAGTAAAGTTCACGTCAAGTTCCAACACACATAAGGTTTCACAAATTGATGCCCAAGGGCCACATCAAGTTCCAACACACATAAGGTTTCACAAATTGATGCCCAAGGTCCACATCAAGGTTCGACACACATAAGGTTCGACAGACATCAAGGTTCGACACAAAAATAAGGTTCGACACACATAAGGTTCACAACAAGTTCCATGAATTCAAATGACAATCTTCAAGGTTTACCATGCCTATTGAGTAAAGCGTGGCCATTTTCCCATATTGTCATGTTCTTTGTCCTATTCTTGTGCTTCACGAGCTCTTTTAAGCTTCCTTGCCCTCTCCTCATCACGTGCCTTCTTCTCTTGGCGCTTCCTCTCCTCATTCATCTCCTTCTCACGATGCTCGTTCTCCAACCCTTCTTGAAGCCTTCTCTTAGATATCGACTTCCTCCATGCCCAATCATCTTCTGGGGCCTTTCGAATATGTTGTGGTACTTCCTTATCTATGAAAGTGAAGTACTTGCAAATAGGAGGAGGTGACTACATCACAATAAGAGAATGTGTTACTAACATGCATTGATGGAAAAATAAGATAGCTTGCAAAGAGGAGGAAGTACTTGCAAACATGTTGGGGTTTTCACATGAGCATACCGGTGGATTATCATAGGCATTAGTTGGCGCCGCACGACCATGGGCATAGTTGGGACAAATGAAATATCGTCGACCTTCTGTCCATGCCTTCTTACGGTCAGTGGACACCTTCAAAATACAAACATCACCACACCAACATGTTGGGGTTTTTACATGAGCATCCTTCTTTGCGTCCAAGCTATCCGGTGTACGCTTGTCCGGCATGTCCTCTTCATTGGCGCAAGGAGGCCTAGTCAACGAACCGGATGAATCCATGCCAGCACAACAAGGTTCAAATGATACATGAAACAAAATGGTTCAACAAATACATAACAACAAGGTTCAAATGATACATGCCACAACAAGGTTCACATCATACATGCCACTACAAGATTCAAATAATACATGGCACAACAAGGTTCAAAATGATACATACCACAACTATTCAAATGACATGACAACAAATCACATCAAAATCACACAACTACTCAAGTGGTGGCAGAGGCTCCAAGTCAATATCATTGGATCCAATCCAATGGATATGGACATCCCTATTTGCAGCCACAAAACTCCACCAAGGCGACTTTGCTTGCTTGATTGCCCAACCCAGGATCTGTCTAGGCTTGTCCATATCCATTTGTTTTAACTCTTTCTCAGTAGCGAACGCTCCAATCTGCATCACCAACCTATGCAAAGCCTTCCGCCTCCTAAGATGCACCGAGCGAAGCATCTCTTATTTTGCCAAGATGACTTCATCGGGCACGTCATGATCACAATAAGAGAACTTACTTGAAGCGCTAATTTCTTGATTACTACACGCTATCCAATTCACCATCTCCGCTTCGATGAGGAGGCAACGATAGTCTTTGGCCTTCACTTGGATCTTGTCCAAACGACAAACAAAGTCCATCTAGGAAAACAATTCAAATGAGTTAGTCAATTATCAATCGTGGGTTGACCAAATTTGATGTAGTTCCATTGAACAAGTATATACCTATCAACCATTTGGATTTCGCAAATAATCTACAACCGATACTCTACCACCACCACCACCACCACGAGAAGGCCCTCTACCACCACCCCACCCCCACGGGAAGGCCCTCTACCACCCCCACCCCCATGGGAAGGCCCTCTACCACCACCACCACCATGGGAAGACCCTCTACCACCATCACCACCACCACGGGAAGACCCTCTACCGCCATCACCACCACCACTGGAAGGCCCTCTACCACCACCACCACCACCACGGGGAGGCCCTCGACCACCATCTTTTGATGTTTTCATTCGCTTACTAGGCTCCATGAAATGTCCACTAACAAATTGTCGTGTGCTAGTTAGTTCATCCATATCATTTTGGGTACCGTTTCGACCTCCTTCTTCCCTTGGTGAGAACCATCAAATTGGGTTCCGGCCTTATTTCGCGGCCACGATACTCAGGCCATTGTGACTGATCCAAATAAGGATTGAATCTACCATCCCATGTCAAGCTTGAGGCCTCTAGAGTGAATTGATGCAATCTCACGGTCAACCCATCGGAAACATGGACATTCCTTGTGTTTGCCGCTGTCATCAAGTGTGAGCAAGGCCAATGGTATTTTATAGGCCTTTGGCATGAGCATGTGCGTGTCCTAAGAGACACCTCGAATGCTCGCCCACCATATGTTTGTCCATCTCGCGTTGTGACACCCGGCTCATCCACTTGGTATTTCATTTTTGCCACACCGAAGCAAGTTGCTTTCCGTATTGAGGATTTTCCTCTCTGGAACTCAAGCCACTCCTCAACCTTATTTGGATACACCTCATTGGGAGGTAATGTATTTTCAGAAATCAATTCATCAATTTCTTCGGAATGCTTCAAGAAATACTCGTTTAGCTTGTAAAATGTATATTCCACAATTGCTGTCACTGGCAACTGACGAACACCTTTCAGCACAAAGTTGAAGCATTCAACCATATTGCTTGTCATGTCACCATATCTCAAACCTCCTTCATCGCATGCTCGTGACCACTTGTGCCCCTCTTCCAAATTTCTCCTTAGGAATTCTTTTCTACCCTCATTCGCCTTCTTGTATATTTTGTCCATGCATCTCAAGAACGCCCGCTCGGTGAATGCCACACAAGCGGAGGTCAAGTCCTTACAAAGGTCCTTGTTCTTACATACCCGATAGAAGTTTGATATGAAGTGCCTCATGCACCATTGGTGTTCTAGCTTTGCATAGACTGGAATGTGAATATCCACAGCCTTCAAGATGCCTTGATGCCGGTCCGATATGATGCATACCTATCTATTTGAACCAATGATTTTTGTCCTGACAAGCAACATGAACCATTCCCAATTGTCTTGGTTTTTAGCAGACACCAAAGAAAATGCAACGAGCAACACTTGATCGTTAGCGTCATGTGCCAATGCTATCAAGACTGTGCCCTTGTATTTTCCGGTTAAGAATGTTCCGCCAATAGACAAAACTGGACGACAATGTTGACAAGCAGAGATTCAAGGGCCAAAAGTCCAGAAGGCACGATTGAACACTCCATTGTCATCATTGACGATATGATACATATCCAGGTTCGTACTAGCCATTGCTCCCGACAATCTGGGAAGGCGGTTGTACGCTTCTTCCCATCCACCATACAACATTCTAAGAGTGACTTGCTTTGCCTTCCATGTTTTCCCATATTTCACCTTATATCCAAACAAATCTTCAACCATACTCATCATCAACTTTATCTTAATGGTCGGGTCCTTGGATACATGCTTCCTGAATTTATATCCGATGAATTCCTATGTCAACTGCCTATGTGTCTTGCGTGCGTCACCGACTTTAGCCTTGCAATGGTGAAGTTGTTGACAACCGGATATCTTCCACCATCCATCTTTCATGACTCTAGCATTGACTCTCCATGAACATCCTTTCCTCTCACATTTGACGGTGTACCGCTTCTTGCAATCCGAGTGGACAACTATGAAAGGTCTATGATGCTTGATAGCATACTCACACAACCACATTCTCAATTCAAGCATTTTCTCAAACATCAACCCTTTTTGTAGACAAGACTTATCTTCTTACTCGGTTGTAGTTTTTGAACATGGTCTCGGATCAATAACCTTACTCATGCCACCATCAACAACCGCTTTACGGGAAAGGCTAAGGTCACAAAACAATGATATCCGGTGATCTCGGCCGGCGATTTTTGTGTAACACTCGGCTTCTTTCACCGTGAATCCATCCTCATCCAAATCATTCTACGGACCATCATCATCCGAGTCATAGGCATAGTACCGTTGATAGAAGATGTCATGGTTCATGTCCTCATGACTCACTTGTGCCTCTATGTCACCAAGATCATTGTCGTGCCTATCATCATCTTGCTCCAAGTTATCATCGTCATCATCATCTTCATTGTCATGTTCTTGTTCAATGATTTGGCTAATAGGAGGTTGACTCATTGCATTTGTGGTCTACAATTCAACTCTTTCCTCAACAATTGGCACACTTCTAATAGGGCTAATATCATTTATTGAGGTTCGGTTCAAGTCAACATGAAAAAGAGAACCCTTGACCTTGGTGGAAAATATTTCAAGAGACTTTACTTCCGATGAAGCAACAATCTCCTTATATGCGCCCCATTGCAAATCCGACTTGATAGGCATTTTTTCATTAGAGACTTTTGACCCGATCAAACGTCATATCTTCCTAAGAGTTCAACTTGGTCACTAGGATCCATCCAATTTAACACTATCCTAATTTGTTCAACAATCTCCTCATAACTAGGGCTTGCACCAAATGTCAACACTTCTTCCTCATTGTCAACAATCTCAGCATTCATAAATGATGTCTTGTCAACATAATGGACATTGACAATACTTGCCATCTAAAAAAAGTAACATAAATACTTATAACACATAACCACAATGTAGAATACAAATATCATATAACACATAACCCTAGTTCATTCACTTCACTACATCAACCAAATCAAGCATATGAACTTAACCCTAGTTCGTCCACTTCACTACATCAACAAATTTAGCATTTAAGCTTATCCCTAACTCATACGCTTAACTAAATCTAACAAATCTAGCATATGGACTTAACCTTAGTCAACAAATCTAACTAAATCAAACAAATCTATCAAATCTCACCTACTAACTTACCCTAGTTCATCCATATCACATTCAACTCAAACAAATCTAGCATATTAGTGAATCTAGGCAAAAGCTAGGGTTAAGAAGCAAATCAACAAAGCCAATAAAATAGACAAGTTCCACCAATCAAATTTTGGGAGATGAAGGAGATTGCCTCAAGCAATCCTAAGCACACAAACTCTAAAGGGGAATGCCACCAACTTGAATGGAGTTGAGAGAGGTTTGAGTGGGGAAGAAACAATGGAGGGAGGGGTGAGCTCGGGATAAGAGCATCTCCAGTCGTTCACCCCCAAGCCATTTTTGGCGCTATTTTAGCCCCGCTTGGGGGGTGCTCGGGCGGCGAAAAGGCTTGGGGCGACCGGCCCCCCCAGCCGCGGCCCCAAGGTCGCCCCCCGGGCGCCTGGATTCGGCGCAAATTCGTCTCAAATTCGCTACTTTCGGCTAAATTCAACGCAAACATGAAATTTCGGCGCAAATTCGGCGCAGTTCGGCGCACAACATGCAGTACAGATACATAGTTCGACACAAAATACTAAAAATAGTACAAATCAAACTAGGCATTGCCTTTGCGCATCCATAGATGATCCACTAGATCTTCTTGCAGTTGACGATGCACTTGCGGGTCTCGGATCTCCTGACGCATGTTGAGGTAGGCTGTCCAATCTAGCGGTATCTCGTGATCAACAACTGCAAGAGGCCCCTGGTTGAGATATGGTTCAAATTCATACACTGGATCCTCTTTATCGCTCTCAATGATCATGTTGTGCAAGATGACACAACAATTCATCACCTCCCACATTTGATCTTTCGACCAAGTCTGAGCGGGATACCGAACAACGGCAAATCGAGATTGGAGCACCCCAAATGCCCGCTCGACATCCTTCCTGCAAGACTCCTGGCACTTGGCAAAGTGGGCATACTTCCCTCCTAGCACAGGGTTTGAGATAGTCTTCACAAATACTGGTCATCTTGGATAGATGCCATCAGCTAGGTAGTATCCCTTGTTGTACTGGTGTCCATTGACCTCGAACTTCACCGAAGGAGCATGACCTTCGACAAGCCTGGCAAAAACATTTGAGCACTGCAGGACATTGATGTCATTGTGTGTTCCTGGCATGCCAAAGAAGGAGTGCCAAATCCAGAGGTCATGTGTAGCAACTGCCTCAATTATCACACTGCAGTGAACTTTTGCACCCTTGTACATCCCTGCCAAGAAAATGGACAGTTCTTCCATTCCCAATGCATGCAGTCGATGCTTCCAAGCATCCCAGGAAATCCTCTTGCTTCATTCTCTGCTAGGATCCGAGCAGTGTCTTCAGCATTGGGTTGTCGCAAGTACTGTCCTCAAAAGCAGCCCACCACTGCTCTGCAAAACTTGTACATACACTCAAGGGCGGTGGACTCGGCCATGCGTGCATAGTCTTCATGTTGATCACCAGGAGCTCCGTATGCAAGCATCCTCATGGCCGTTGTGCACTTCTGAAGTGAGGAGGACTCAATTGTGTCGGTGCAATCTTTCTTGCAAACGAAATAGATGTCGTACTCTTGGAGTGAATTGACAATGCGAAGAAAGAGCTTTCGGCCCATACGATACCGGCGCCGGAATACCTTCTCGCCGTGCAGGGGGAACATCGACAAAGTAGTCGGAGTAGAGCAAGCAGTAGCCCTCCGAACATCGCCTCTCTTTTGCCTTCCGGCGGCCCATCTTGGAGCTGCCTCGCTGCAGCGCCGTTTTGGCGCCGAACAGGTCGCCCAGGGCGGCGAGCATCAGGAGGTGCTCCTCGTCCTTGGCGCCGGCGGCGGCCTCTTCCTCCATCAGCACGACGAACATCGCCTCGTCGTCGGAGTCCATCACGTCGTGTGGTTCAAGCAATTCGCCGAACACTTGGGGCGCGGGGTGGGCGCGACTGGGCGCCGCCAGCCGGCCAGCCGCCGCTGTGGTCAGGAAAGGATAGCGGGGCGAGCAACAACCTTTTTGCGGCGTGTTTGGTGGCGGGGCAGCGGCTGCCTTGCGGTGGCGCGGCGGCGACGGCGAGGGTGGTGGGGAGAGATGTGGCCGATTTTGGACGGTTTGACCTGACAGTGGATCACTCAGCGCTTTTCGCTTCGCCCGGCGCCCCCAAGCGACCCCCAGCGCGACGGGTCGTCTTGGGATCGTCGGACTCAATTTTGGCCAAATCCGGCGCTATTTGGGCCCTTGGGTGCGCGACTGGGCGAAATTCGTTCGTCCGACGCAAATAGCGCCGGCTTGGGGGCCTCCTGGGGACGCGGCTGGAGATGCTCTAAGAGGGGGTGGGGTGTGAGGAGGAAGAGAGTGTGGGTGGGTGGGCACTACCTAACTTATCCAGGGTAAAACACGTCAGGGACCTCGGCGTGTCTTACCTGTCACGTCATCGATCCGTGGCCCGCTAGCAGAAAGTGGGGTCAGGACAAACATGCCGGGAACCTCGGCGTTTCTTAGTGGACTAGACACGCCACGATGATTAGCGTGTCTAAAAGGGTTAGATCCTGCTAATTTTTTTTAAAAGGTTCAAATCATGTTAACTTTTTTGAAAAGGGTCTGAACAGTAAAAAAAATCGTTAGCACAGGGGGTCACGCTCAGAAAAAAAAGGGCACCCACTCCCCGGGCCCACCCTCAGCGACAGGGTCGTACGCACGCAGGCACCAACCAGCCGCACTCCCACTGACAAGCGGGCCAGAGCTCGACCCCGACCAACTCTGGCGGCAAGTGGCGCCACACAAATAAAATTCGCGGCGTCGGCGTCGTTTACCAGTCGCCTCCCCGCGGGTCGTCGGTCTCGTCTCGGCGTTCTCTCCCTCCCTCCCTCCGGTCCTCGCACACGGTTTCCATCCCCGCCCCACCAAAGATCCGATCAAACCAAAGCCACTACCCTTGTCCCGGTCGGCGCCTTCCTCGCCATTTCCGCGTAAACGTCTCAGCGTGGATCTTGTGGCTTCCGCGGCGGCGGAGCATCCGGCGCGCGGCGGGTCCATCCAGCTACTGTATATCCCTCCCTCCGGTGAGTCCTTCGCTTTCTCCCAGCTCCCGGAGGCCGATTGCGATGATGGTCGTTTCGCGCATGGTCAGACTGCTCCCCAGCTTGTTTGCTCTATCGCACTGCCGGTCGCAATGGTTTGCTAGTCTCGTCTTCTTGGGATTTCTTCTCTCAATCTCAATCCCACTTTGTGGGATTCTCTGTCGGGGTAGGACTGCGATTGTCGATACCTTAGCCGCTAGCTCGTGTGTTTAATCTGAAGTCTGGGAGCGGGCTTCTCGCGGTGCTGTTTCTGAAACGGACAGGGCTGCGGATAAGTCCCCCTCAAAGCTCCAATTTTGCTGTGATTGTGCTAGGGGACACCAGGTTTGGTGATTGTACGGGGCGCCGTTTCAAGGCTCTTTTTGTTTGCTTTCCCTTACTGCTTGCTAGCTCATGGTGGCTTATCAGTTAACACATATGGATAAATTTGTCTCTCCTGCTCGTGGATGGTTCGATCTGTCTGTACAATTTTGTCCAGAGTGTGGTTTTGTTTTGTCATTTATGTTTGTTAGTTGCGTGCATTGTCTTTGTCAAGTATGGTGCTTACTATAAATATCTAGAGACCCCAGTGTTGTACTGCATGTAAAGAAAGGTGTTATGTTTTGTGGCAAATGACAAGAATGGAAATGTTTTGTGCCAAATGACAAGAATGGAAATGGAGTCGGTTTAGTTATTTATTAGGAGGATGAATGGATAATTCCTTTACCTTGTAGAGCCTTTGGTTTATTCAACTAACAGGGGCAGAGAACAGAGCATTTACAGATAATAACTGTAAGGATGTGTTCCACTCATTTTATTGTATGCCTTGACTACACCTAGCAAATAGGAACTTCTTTCCTCGAAAATAGGTACCTGCTTTACTCACGCTGCACTAACTCACCAGTTATGATCATGCCATCCCTCGAGTTGTAGCTACTCCTTTATTCATTCATTACAAATGACTAAATTAAATCTTTTACACGTTTTTTGTTTGCATTGTAGTACTGTGCCACGAAGAGAAAAGAGGACAAGTATTGCTCTGGAGTGAGATACGCTTGGAGGTATATTTTGGAGAACTCATGGTCTAAAGTTTGAGATATTTGGAGGCATATTTGTGGTCTAAAGTGAGTTGGTCTGGAGGCAAACTATTGTGTCCATCAGTGTGCTAATGTGGGACCTCATATACAAATGAGGCATATCACAGTTCTTTACTGGAGGACTGGAGACAGATAACGTTATGGTAGCCACTACAGCTACAGAAATGTTTCTTTTGTGCTTTGATGCCATGTGCCCCTGTTTTGGATCGAAAAAGAAGGATGGAAGTGAAGATCCTGTTCTTGCAAGAGATGGAAATGCCTGTAAGCGAAATAATGAATTTTCATATACGGGTGATAAAACCTGTTAACAGACTGAATCAATGCTTAACTTCTTTGTTGTGATGAAGTTGTATTCTAACAAACATGGGCTGCTAGTAAAATTTATGGTTATCAACACTTTGCAACCATTTGACATGTTCTTCCCTTCTTTTTTTCAGTGAGCTCTTCTGAAATGAGGTCAATTTCTGACAGAATTCCCTCAAGCCCTCTTCGGGTACCTCCAAGTCCATCTAGATTTTCATTATCTTCGCCGCCAAGTAGAAATGATCCATTGAACCTCAGTCTTGAAACAGTTATTAAACTGACACGTAACTTTTCGCCGGCCTTGATGATTGGCGAAAGTTATTTTGGAAAGGCCTACAGAGCGGAGTTGCAAGATGGCCATGTTGTGGCTATTAAAAGGGCAAGAAAGGTAGTTACTTCTTTCTGTCAACTACACTAGATTTGCATAAGCACAATGACCTAACTATTATTGTATTTCTGGTTTCTTTAATTCCACACTATTAGGTTTAACTAAAATTCTAATTTGACATGGCACTTCACAATGTTTAAAAGTTCCATTGTACTCTAGCCTAGCTTTCCTTGTCTAGCTTAGCTTTGTTTTCTGTTCAAATTTCTAGGTTTGTTCAGCTTTTGCATAGTTAGGCTTTTCTCTCTTTTGGGGGAGACTGCTAGTCCTTTTTGGTCGTTTGGGTCAAAGCCACTGCGGATGGTTTGTCATGCACAATGACACGCCGTTCGACGAGTGTTTCAGAGAGAGGAAATTACCTATTTGGTCTGCAAACTTTTTTATATTGTTCACTGAGCTTAGCATCCACTGTTTGCTCTCCATTGTGTTGAATCAGGAAAAACAACAAATTGACTAATGCATGTTTAGATAGACCCAGTTGTTGATTGATCCATATGTTGTGTAGACTAACATAAGAATAACTGTATCATGCATCAACAAAACATGCTGCACTGCACTATTCGTCCCAGTCGTTGTGCATAGTTGTTATATATTTTATGTGTTGTTCTGTTGTGTAAGCCTGTTCACTAGTTGGATTTGTTTTTCCTCACCGCAGTCCGGATAGCTGTTGATAAAAAATGGGTACCCTCACTTCTTTTACCCCAGTTTGATTTGTTATTCTGATAGTGTTTCTTTCACAGGAACATTTTGCTTCTTTACACGCAGAATTCAGAAATGAAATCGCGCTGCTAAAAAAAATTGAACACAGGAATTTGGTCCAGTTACTTGGATATATTGAAAAAGGGAATGAAAGAATTGTCATAACCGAGTTTGTGCCAAATGGCACTCTTAGGGATCATTTGGATGGTATGCTGCAAACCAGATTGCTGTTTATTTAATTCTTTCCCAGAATGAACAGTAACATGTTTTAAATTATCTTTCAGGACATGGGCTAATACTGGGCTTCAGTCAGCGGCTTGAAATAGCCATAGATGTTGCCCATGGATTAACTTATCTGCATCTATATGCAGGTACACCTTTGCCTACTTTTTATCCTGATTCAGTCACATGTTCAGCAATTTACCTCAGCAGTAACGAAACACATGAACAGAGTATTGTTCATTAAAAGTTGATCCTTTGGATCATAATTTGTAGTACTTCTCACTTATCATGACAGCATATAATTTTGCAAAAATATTTTAGCCGTCCGTCTCGAGAAAATGTTCTGTACATGCACCTCCAGCTTTTTGCTAAAGTGGGCCTAACATTTGCCATGCAAGTTTAATAGTTACAAGAATACGAGGCTATGCTCAACAAGGACACACAATCCTAAGTTGCACGTGCAACCTAAATACTGAGTTTAGTACATCACAAGGATTAGCCATGTGACTAGATTTCTTTTGTGTGTCTTCCTTTTAAATGCAAGATTTAGCTAACTCCATGGATATACAACTATCTATTCAATAAAAGTAAACGTGTATAACACACTTTTGCTCTTTAGTATTTTGATGCATCCACAGGTAAACAGACATACTAATTGATCATTCCTGCTGGCAATTTGCATTTTTTTTAAATTATAATGCAATCTTATGCTTTTAGAGAAGCCAATAATACACCGGGATGTGAAGTCATCAAACATTCTACTAACTGAAGGCTTCAGGGCGAAAGTAGCCGATTTCGGGTTTGCAAGAACTGGTTCTTCAGAGCCAGGCCAGTCAGAGATACAAACTGATGTGAAAGGAACAGCTGGCTATGTAGATCCAGAGTATCTGCGGACAAACTATCTGACAGTCAAGAGTGATGTGTTCTCTTATGGCATCTTGCTCCTGGAAATCCTATCAGGCCGTCGTCCTATTGAGGTGAACAGGGGAGGAAGAGAAAAGATTACAGTGCGATGGGTATGTCTTTGCATTCCTTTCTTATGTTTTATCATTTCAGTCATTGATATTCTGTTTAATTTTTTCTCTGTTACGAATCGAGTATGTTGCTCAAGATTTCTCTTTAGCGGTACCCCATGAGATGTAGATCAAACCACTTTGGAAACAATTTGTAAACACGGACACAACTAGAAACAAAACAAAAGAACTTGACCAACAGGCACTAGCATTGGTGCCATTAGTTCATAAGAACCGTGAGCACCCATGGAAGCCAGGCTTCGCATGGGGTGAGCCGGACAAGCATCAGTGCCTCTAATCTAACCAAGTGATGCTCAGTTCTTACAAGCACAAACAGAAATATAGTACTCAATGCCAGCACAGTTTCAGAGAATGAGCTTCAGAAGATAAATTGCGAACTAGTTCTTCAATCATTTATTTGATTCAATTTATTGCATCCTGATGCTCTTGTCAATGCTTTTTGTGTGTGCGCCTTCCTTGATGATTAATAATGTGATATTTTGTTACAATTTAAACCATACACCATGCAGTCTCCTCCATGAGTGCACAGAAAAATACTATTGTTACACTATCTCAGATGCTAGATGCTTATTTTCAACTAATTATAAACTGAAAAAAAATACCAGTTTTCATTAGGCTGTTTATCGCATCTATTGCCACTTAGATTCTACAAATCATCTAAAGGTTAGTATGATGCCTTTTGCGCAGGCCTTCGAGAGATATAACAAAGGTGATGTTCAGGACATACTGGATCCAATGTTGACCGAATCAGTAAACGAGGATATACTGAATAAGATTTTCGATGTAATGTTCCAATGTGTCGCTCCTACTCGTGCTGACAGGCCACATATGAAAGAGGTAGTGGAGAAGCTCTGGAAGATACGGAGGGATTACGCTAAAACCCAAAACAGAGCAGAAGGGTCTCTTTAACTGTCTAGTACTGAGTTATTGACTACTGTTTTTGCCTGAGAGAACATGAGTGAACTCGGTTCTTGTGAAGACTGAACATTGCCGTGCATTTTTGCGAACACGAACAGCTGAAATCTGTACAGGGTTGTAACACTATTGTTGCAATATTGTATATATAGTTGTCTTCATGCTTAAGAGATCGATTTAATCACACCCACTTAGAATGAAGAATTCTGTTGAGCCATTGTTTGATGTTTCACTGATCTGTGCCCTGGTTTAGAAACTGTTTCATTGTCGGATTGGACAAGATTCAGAAAGAGATTGAACAGTCTGTGGAAACTGTTTTTTTTACCTATATATTATACTCTGCCTGAACTTCACAAAATATGTACACACACCAATAACAATCAGTAGAGTAAAACTGCAATATCGAATATTTATTTCTTCAGTTCTTGCTGCTTCTGTTTTGTTTGGGTTCAATTGTTTTTTTGCTAGCCTAGGTTTGTTTGGTTGGGTTTGCATTTGCTTTGTATTCTTGTTCTCCTGATACTTACGATCGTTGGATTTCAAAGACATGGGCTTCATTTTTTTAGCTTCTTATTACGTGCGGGAGTCCCACTGCCGTTAGCACCTTTCTTTGTACTCCTTGAGCTAATTATAGAGTATAAATTTGGATGTGTGCTCGAGAACAAAAATATTGTTTCTTTGAAGAGTGGTCAATAACAAGATTACATGAGTAGGCCCATGCTCGGCTTACTTAAGACTCATAAGAACACTCTAGTATACACGAAAACTGACTAACAAAATTAGATCACACATCACTGAAGTTCTAACTTCTCCAAACGGATCGTCCAATAAGCCGGAGCGACTGTGACTGGACACTGGAGTTGGTCTCCTGTCAAGTCCGTCAATCTAAACTACCACATGAACCTTTGCGTTCCCGGCTCATGGCCCCAGTGGAATGGTCTGAACAGAAACATCGCCAAAGTGAACAAATCAACAGCAGCATATGCAGACCCCAAAGCAAACAACTTGGCATTACCAATTACTGGGGAATTAAGAACCAGTATGACCAATGGGATTGTGTAGTATCTAAACTCGACCAACGGGGCAGGGACGAGAACTAGAGCAACCGAGAAAACAAAAGACACCACCCAAACTCTTGTCTGTGATTTCCCTGTAAGGTAAGAGAAAACAGAAATTTCAGTTCATTATACTTTTGAAAATAATAGTCAAAATTTTCTACATTTAAATGAAGTTCACCTAAGATGTTGATAATTGAAAACCATGAGTACACATAAAGTGGAATCAGGATGTATTTCATCATCCAGTGGGCTTGGATGACCTTCCTCCAGATATAGAAGGTGTAATGTCTATTGTCAGCCAGAAGATACGGATGAGCAATACTGCACCAGAAAACGAGGCCATTAGGATTCCATAAACCCGCAAAAAAACATTACTAATGTACAAGTAAGAAGCAGAATCATCAACAATCTTCTGACATGTTTGACTGCAACTGGAGTTCTGCTCATAGATTGCAAACCTTGCTAAATTTAAAATGTATATGGTTACTTGCCACTTTTATTCAGTTTGAATTTAAGTGAAATACTGTCGGCATTAACACGAGCTTCTAAAGGTTCTGCTTTTCGCAATTTCCATACTTAAAGCGAACAAGGCACATACGAGGTGTTCAGGTTACAAACCTGAATAAATGTACAGCAGCGAAGCTTAAACCAAGAGCTATCAGGATTGCCAGAGAACTAGAGGATTTGTTCTTTCTACACCAGCGGAATAAGTCCGATACTCGTCCGGGAGTAAAATGCCATGGTAGGAGGGCAGTAGCTGACACTAGACCAAAGTACAATAACTGTGCAAAGTGTGGTGAAACAACATGAGCTTCCTTGGCACCTGCATCACTCCAAGCAAGGGCAGAAGTTAGCACATTATCTATCACTTAATCAACTGCTAAGCCCTATGAAATATGTAGAAAGAGCAATTCAACAAAAGAATTTACCTAGTACTATGCCACCATTCCAGATTATAAATACTATGAATACCACCAGAACTATTGCAAATGGTGCAAAAGTGATCAAAACTTTACACTTTGAATTCCATAACTTGAAGCTGATGTCCAATAGTTCTTCCGTAAAACCTGAATCTTGACAAAAAATCATTTTGCATTCAGAATTAGACCATATAAATTGATAAAATGTTGCATTTGGTGTTCTAGTAGTAAGAATAAAAATATCAATCATATCATAATAATATCTATTTTCAATTTTGAAGGACATTAAGCATGCCACCTAGTGAATTCCAAAAAGGAAGCTACAGGCTTACAGTAAAAGTTCAAAAACCTAAATTGCTATATCAGAACAGCTGGAGTACTCACTGGTGTGCAATTTAGTAGATCCAGAAACAACTCTCCTCTTACTTATGGGATGATTAGTTCGTCGTCTTCTCAAACCTAAAGCACTGTCTTTGTTATCCCTGTCAGACACTTCTGTTCTTGACTTATCTGTGGGTTCACTGTTCTCGTGAGAAAGGCGGTCACTGAGTGAAGGATCCTGTACACATGTAATGGCTCCATTGGCAGCAAAAAATATCATCCATATTACATTAGTCTGCCGGAAAAGTATTGAGAGAGCGCCGAACTGCAGACGAAAGGAAGGAAATTAATTAATAAAGGCATGAAGTATATCAAAAACTTCAATTGAAATGAGTGCTTTGGTTGTTAGAAAATGATAAGGAGTGTTCAACATTTTTTATGAGTCAACAGCCTTGACCATCAAATATGCTACGGATAAATTTTATGAATGTACAACTGCCTGCAACTCAAACAAGCAAAAGAAGCTCCTGTTGTGAGCACAAAAAATCAACAGATAATGTGTATGCTATTGTTTCCACAAAATGCAACCTTGTCTCATTGAAATCTATAAAGCACTGCCTTCAAACACTCACCATTGCACTGACCCAAAACCGTTTCTTCAGGCAGGAGAGGTACATCGCAAGAACTGCAGCTAACGATGCGACATCAGTATAATACAGAAAGGTAAAGAACCAGTGAACAGGATACAACGCTACAAGAATAGCATAAGCAGTTGCCTTCGTCTTGCCAATTCTTGGGTTGATACACAGAAGCAGGTCATGGACAAGAACACCGCAGACCATTGCCATTATAACATTAGTTGACCGGAGAAGTGCTGTAGTGCAAAGGGGGCCAAATGCCTCTGCTACCTTAATAACCCATGCACCAGGGAACAGAGAAGCAACATATACTAGAGAAACATAGTACCTGCAAAATTGTAGAAACTAGATGATGCCCCGCACGTTGTTGCGGAACTTTTTGCAAAATATTTCAGTGAAAATGTTTGGTTAAATGAAGCATGTATATTTGAAACAATAACTTTTGAACTAATATATGGATTTAATATAAATATTATAATAAAATAAAAATTCTCATGCATGCATGTTGCATGTGGGTTTTCATTATGCATAGTGGCATATTGAGGTGGGTCTTTCTCATGCATGTTGAACGATAAGATGGCATGCTTGCATGTTGAGAGAAACATGCTAGTGGAGGGTGATGTGGCATGCATGATGAGGTAGAGTGTGTGCATGTTGAGGGAATTGGTAGTAGTGGGGAGCAACTTCTTAAGAATGTAAGATCAGTTCATCACAAGGAAACTTTGAGGTTGAAGCAATAAGGAGTAGTCGAAGCTCACAGGCCAGGAGGGGTGGTGATCATGGGATCCCACGTTAATAAATCTCCACGGCAATAGTGCTGTGCCTGGGGAACATGGAATATCTCGTCCTACAAAAACAGTGAAGTAGTAGTGGATATGTTATCATGTTCTACTTGGAAGCATATTGTGATATACACATTTTCAGAATGAGGATACGGCGAGATTACACAAAAGTATGAATCTTAAAGGTTTTGCTAAACCTCTACCTATGCCTCGGTATAACTCTAAATAACTATGTAACTATAACTCACGAAATTCCTTTATGCAAACGACATAATAACGTTTTCCTGGATGAGAACCAATGTTATCATAATAATGCAGATGTTTCTTCCTAATCTTACTTGTATAAGCAGCATTGGGCAGAACCTATGTGGTTTTCGGTGGGAAAAAGTTCCTAACAAAAGATTTTGTGAAACAAAAGGTGTACTGTCCCTATTAGCATTTCTTCACAAAAATTAGATTGATGTAATGCTACTGTATTTCATCCTCACTACGTATAAACCAAATGACATGAGCAGTTCAAAAACTGAGACATCAATCTCGGTAAGAAAAAAAGAGCTGAGACATGCATATCCTCCTGGCAAGAGACTCACCATGTAGGGGTCAGGCACGATGGAGTCAACCAAGGCGGCGATCGGAATAGCCCATGCGGCCACCGCGGCGAAGACGGCCAGCCTTCCCATCCCCAAGGAGGGGCTCTCAACTCCGGGAACCCCACTCGAGAGACCCACCCCGCTTCAGATCCAGTTCAGCGCTCGGGACTGGGAAGCACCAAAACTCATCACACGAATCCTCACTAGGTTATCGGAGCCTATGCAGATTGCAGAAGTCCCGCGGCGTCGGGAGCGAGTTCGCCGGTGATACGACGCGGCCGGACGGCTCTACGCTGCTGCTGCTGCTGCTGCTGCTGCCGCCGGCGCCTCGCCGAAGGTCTCCGGCTAGACCACCGGTGGAGATTTCAGCCGCGACACCTCGGCCCAGTCGTCCGTAACCGGCCCACGACGACAACACATCGGTCCAGCCCGGCCCAACCACCGGCAGGTACCTAAGCGAACTTGACAAAAGAGGGCAGAGTCTCTCATTCGTTGCGCTTAGATCTCTCACCCTCTGATCTCTCCCGAGGCGCCAGCAGGAAGACGCCGGCGGGCGGCTCCGGCGACCGGAGACTCTACGTTCTCCCCTCCGCCCTTTCCATGTGAGCAGCTCCTACTCTTCCTCTCCTTCATCTCGAGTTCTGTTAGGTTTGGATGGATCAATTTAGTCTCTGGTTAATCAGCAGCAGATAGCTTGTGAAAATAATCAACAAGGAGCAGTAGTGTGATTGCAAGATGTACCGAGTCTAATCGATTAAAAGTAAATGTATGGAATGGAGCGGAGCACGTACAGTTGAATTCTGGCTTCGCTATTTTTAGCTGGACCTAGGATCTTGGCAAAGCCACTAGACCAAGAAGAAATTGCTGTAGAAGTGAGGACCAGTGGAAGTAGAATTATATTGGGTTCTAATGAATGCGTAGGATGTCAGAAAGTCTGTGGTTTTGTTTAGGAGCATTGGTCTTGAAATAATAGTTATCAAAGTATCTTCAGTTTCGCCCGATACTATTATTTTTTCATGATTTTTGTAGTGCTTGATACATTCTTAGATCACTTGGGGCCTCCACAAAAGAGTCTTCTGATTTTGAGATATATCTCCAATCCAATATAAGCTGGCATTCATCATCATGCTGTTGATTGCTATAAACAATGTAGCGAGATGCCTAGAACTTCTTGAACCAGACTTGATTTAACCATGGTATCAACTTCAGTCACAAACTCACCCATGCTTGAGGAGGATATGTTGTGTTTGTTATTGTTTTATGCTGTTATTCTACTCAGAGCAGTGTGCAATTGTTCAAAAAATTTTCTCTTGGACTCATGGTTTTGTGTTAATGGGACTGAGGTGATGCCCTGTTTTTGTAAAGAAAGAGTTACAATTCTAGTAACAGAACTAGCTACAACCTTTTGCTTATCAGTCTGCACACACACACACTCCAATCCCTACCATATGACCAAATGGTAGTTATTCCAGTGAACTACGATTTTAGCACACAAACAAACTATTCATAGTAAATACATCAGTTTATATAGTGTTTGGTGCAAACACAACTTGAGTCTCAGCCATAACTAAGATGTGTTAACCCACATTTGTGAGTTGATATTGTGGTATGCAGTTAAAGTAGATCTCTTGGTTGAAAGCAACAGAAGGCATGCACATCATTAACCAGTTACAGCTCTACTGATAGACTAACAACACAAGTCATCAACATCTGGATGACTAGTTCATTCTTACTTTTGAATCCAGAAATTATATCCTTGTGGAGCTAGGATAGTGGTGCATTTTTTTTCCTGATCATTGCTCAACTGTATTCCCTCCCAACCATCAAACTTATTTAATATTGTTACTTTGTTTGCAACATCTGAAGATTGCTGTCGGAGTGAAACTAGTCTGTTGGTGGAAATGGCAAGTACAGCATGCTTCGTGATTGTAAGCAAGAATGACATCCCAATCTATGAGGCAGAAGTTGGATCCGCACCCAAAGTATGTGGTGTGCACTCCATTTTCTTTCTATCTATTGCACTTAGCTATGTAACTTTGTAAAAATGTCTCTTGCATATGAAAAATCAAAATAGTTAAACATAAATCATCTTGGATCATGCCCCATAGAGCGAAATTTATAGGAGATAACAATGAATGGGGTTCTGTGAACTTTCCTCTTTTTTCAGTTAAAAGATTGTTGTTTCTTGTATCTTTGCCCCAGTATACATGGTTTTCTGTCGTTCTCTACGCTTGATGCCCCCCTGGTTAACTTTCACAATTTCATTTGTTCCCAGTAAATTCAGGAACTTCTATATAATAGTGTTAATTGATATACAATTTTTGTTGGAGCCTTCTTGATGTAGGGTAACTGGCATCTTCTTTTTAAAGTAGTGTAGTCATATTGAATTACCATTAACTTGTATATCTAATCTTCTGGCATTTGTTTTCCCTCTCAGAAAGAAGATCTGGCTTATCACCATCAGTTCATTCTACACGCAGCGTTAGATGTTGTTCAGGACCTAGCATGGACCACAAATGCAATGTGAGATTCTATTCATTGGTTAAATTTTTGTCTTTAGGATACACCCAAAAAGCATTGTGTGATTTTTCTCTTGGACACATCCAAAAATACCGCAGCCTAAAAATATTCTTCTGATATAATATAAGTACTATAACTTTTATATTGTTTATCCATCTGACCCTTTCTCTGCATTGTATGTTATTTTGTCAGGTTCCTGAGATCAGTTGATAGATTTAATGACCTCGTGGTGTCTGTTTATGTAACTGCAGGTCATATCCTTTTTAAGTGGTTATTTCAGTGTTTTTATTGTACAGTATGTTATTTAAAAAGCACCATCTTTGCAACACTATAAATTTCCTTAACTGCGAGCGTGACACATACTCGATTCATGTTGCTTCACGATTCACGCAGCGAGGATGGAATAAAAAGCTTTTTCCAAGAGGTTCATGAACTTTACATCAAGGTAAGATGATCATCGATCGGTGCACATTACAATCTGGAAAATCGTCTTGTCGCTTTTAGATCGTCGAACGATCAGTTAAGCCCTACACAGCCGTCAATTGTCACATCATGCGTGCTGAACAGTAACTCCACTGAGTTTCCTTTTTTGTGGTGAACATAATTTTTTGGCATCGGTTTATTATCTTTTTGCTATGCTTTTTAGTTTATCAGGATGCTCTGTCTGTGTCAAGGTGATGGAACCTGTCTACCTTGTAAATAAGCAACTAGTTGATGGGTGGACGATATGGGTCAAAAATGTGTATGGGTCGCTCATGAGTCTCATGTCATAGCTTGTGTTAGTTAGTTCCCTAAGAAAGGCATGCAAAGCTACTTGCTGATGCAGAACTGTGTCACAATTTCCCTAAAAAAGGCATGCAAAGCTATTTGGTGATGCAGAACTGTGTCACAATTTCCATGATAAATCATGGCAAGTGTCTGCGGCCTCGTTCGTTCTAGAAGATCCTGTGTGTATCAGTTAGTCTTGATATGTATAATAAAGTGGTGTTACAAATCTTTTTTTTTCTGCAGATATTCCTCAACCCCCTGTATCTGCCTGGCTCTCGCATCGCGTCGTCTCATTTCGACACCAAGGTCAGGGCTCTTGCAAGGAAGTATCTGTAGTGTGTGGTCATGGATGTTCGGTTGTTCACTGCAGCTGGGCTCATCCCATCTATATACGCCGCTGGATCAGCTATGCATGCCCTGTTTTCTGTTGGACTGAATCTGAGTTTTTGAGAAATTAATTCGGTTTTAAAACCGAATGGATTGTGCTGTACATGGCAAATCTGTAAAAAACCGTGCAATCTCCGTCAGTGTAGCATGGAGTAGTATTGATTTCCTAATCTTTGTCCTGCTCCGTGACTGTATCTATCTCGCCTTTTTCCTCTGGCGTGATCCTACCTTCCTCCACCACACTGGAGCTGTGATGTACCCTGTGACGGGCCCGTATGCACTGGGCATATGTAAAGGTTATTACATACAGGGGATACGGCACGCGTGAGATCTAGCGGTACTATGTTTAGTGCAAGGGTATCTGCAGGAGATCTGATAAGTACAGCTCCACTACACAGAAAAGGTACTGGTTACGTACGTCTTAATACTGTGCTTGTTTTCACAGATCTGATTCAGCAACCGGATTTTTTAGAACAAAGTACAGCAAACGTTCATTTACACGAGTATACACTTATAAATGCACATAGTTGATACATTATTTTAAAATTGACTAAGTCATCATAGACGTCCCATAGTCAACGGAAACGTCTTTTCCCATTGAAAATACATCGTCGGAAGCCTTGAAATAAATTCAAAAAAATGCAAGCATCAATATTAAATTTAGAATTTGAATATGCAAGCATCAATATTAAATCTAGGATTTGAATTTTAATGGATTGAGGATACCACTGTTCTCTCTAATCGACAGATTGATTTGTAATGCATCACCAGCAGCTATACCTATTCATACATCAATTTCAACAACAGTTATTATGAAACGGAGGTGATACATGGTACTCCCTCCGTTTTTTTTTACTTCGCATATAAGATTTGGTCAAAGTCAATTTTGATAAAGTTTGACCAAGTTTATATTAAAAAGTATCAACATCTACAACATCAAAGTTATACCATATGAAAATTAATATCATGATGCTTCTAATGATATTAGTTTTATATTGTGGATGTTGATAGATTTTTCTATAATATTGATCAAACTTTAGCAAATTTAACTTTGACCAAATCTTATATGTGAAGTAAAAAGAAACGGAGGGAGTACTAGTAGTAGAATACACAAGAAACAGTGAGCCGATAGCAGCGGGGATGGAGACGTGTGGTTTGTGCACACTGGCATGTTCAGATCACTGTCCCCTGCATATCGACCCTCAGCGGATTTGATTTGGTCGGAGCACGCACACGGTATGTGAGTGAGGGCGAACTGAGTCCTTGCACCTGGTCTGAGCTTATCGGAACGGAAGCCCTCACAGTAAACATGACTTAATGGTTTTATAAAGTAAGCTAGTAGACAAGGAAAAGCTTCATCATCAGAGGATAAGAGAAGAGAAGAGGAGGGCCTAGCTTATCTATCGCCACCTGATGTCATCTCACAAAGACTAACTAAAATTCTGAAACTGCGCTGTCAGGGTCAGGACAGGATTAATTAGGCCTGATCCGGCTAAACTCCAGCCGGAGGTGGAGATCCCATAGTGCTGGCCAACCGCGGTCCGTTGCCATGCCAGGAATAACAAGCTAGCTAGTGGAGGAGGTCTTGGTCTCGGTGGGCGACTGCCGGCGTCGGTTTCCCGGCACAGTGCCGGCTTTCCCTTTCTCGAGATTGCCATCTATCTCGCCCGATTCAGCACAGCACAGGGAGTATCTATCGATGGATTAGCCATGTTTGCACGGCATCCGCCCGCTCCATCTTTTGTGGAGAAGAGTTTGGGGTGTGTGGCTAAGCAAGCTCCTCCTGCGGCTAAGCTGTTCTGGGTCGTCACTCGTCAGTCAATGCTGTGCTGACACTTGCTTAGTGGAACGGACGGACCCGCTTGGCCTCGTGCAGTGAATCATTGTGGCCTTTGACAGGTGCGTAGTAGTAGGAGTACTAGGCTACTGTACGTACGTACTGGCTAGCTAGAGATCGATCCATCGGATCGGATCGGATCTTACCGGTGCGCCCGGGACGAGTACTGCGCAGGGATCGCCGGAGAAAAGGACGGGGCTAGCTCAGCTCAGGCTGCTTCTTAATTACTCCCTTCGATCCATAATAAGTGTCGTTCGTCTAGTATAAAGTTTGTACTAACTTAGTATAAAATGAGCGACACTTATTATAGATCGGAGGAAGTACTTAATTACTGGTCGTGCCATAGGCCATGCCACTAGACCGGATCGGATTCGAACGGATAATCTCTATATCGTATCTTATTTCATATTTATTTTTGCATTTGGAGGCGGAGCGGGTGTGGATTTGAATACCGAATTATGCGGATTCGAATACTGGATTAGGCGAATTTGAAAACGGTACGGTAACGGAACCACATCGGATAAAAAATGGACATTTACCATATTCATATATCAGAAATATATAAATGTGTTAAACTAAAATCATACATAAACAACGAACAAATATAAATATTTATACATTTTAAAAACACATAAAGCACTAGATAATATTGAAATAGCCCAAATAAATCACTAACAACCATATATCTTGTCTCAATAAGCAAAGATAACATTCACATACTGCTACTTAATACTTAAAACTTGGTCTATCAATCGGATTCGAAAATTAAAAGATCGGATTATTCGGCTAGAGAAAACGAATTATCCTATTATGTCGAATATTAGTAATATCATATCCTATTCCGTATCCTATCAATCGGATTCGGGTTCGGATCAAATTTTGATCGGATGCAAAAAAAATTGTTACCGTATTCTATAAAAACGGATTCGAAAACGGATTCAGACGAAAATTATCCTAACCACTTTCACCCTTAGGTGTGCGCACTTTGTTGATCGTCTGATTGACCAGACGCGGGTCTGATTGACCAGACGCGGCATTGCTTGAACGGACCACTTTCATTTCATGGTGCGCTCCGGTCCGGTCTTCCTGCTGGTAGTGGTAGTGGGTACTGGGTAGGCGCCGAGCACATGTTGCGTTGGTCGACGAAAATCACCTTCTAGAAACCCAAACAAAACGGAAAGGAACTAGTTGGACATGATTTTGAAGCACAAGCCTCCTACTTGTTGGACATGACTTGCACCCAAGAAAGAAACCAGGACCGACGCCGCATTTCTTCTTCTCCGGCCTAAACTCTAAAAGTAAGCTCAGCACTCACGTACTACAACGCTGCTCCCAAAGGCATTCAACGCAGGACGTCGCCGTTTTCTATTTTATTTATTTATTTATAGTCTAATGTACGATACATAGGTGATTACGGCTGCATAAAGGCAAGCCCGTGAGCATGACCCTGAAGGAAAACACGATCGAGCTGTGGTGTTTCAGTACGCCGGGGCCGTTATTACAGACAACATCCATTTGGCGGCTAGACACAGAGAGACAGTGTGTGTGCCGACGTGTCGACGGAAGCAGTCTCGCTCCCATGCGCCGTGACCAAAGACATGTGCATGCACCGGTGGCGTCGCGGTCCGGAAGAGATGGACACCAGGTCGTCCTCGACTGACGACTCTACGGGCGCGACCGATGAGGCATCAGTGCGCTCGGATGTGTGTGCGCGCCGCGGATTGCAACTTTGGCATCCCAGATCCCCCCCCCCCCCCCCCCCCCAAACACTTGCATTCCCTTTCATTTTGCGGGCCCGGATCTCTCACACCGTGTAGTATATTTGTTAAAACTGAAGCACCTTCTTTATACTACATCTACATGATGACATCGTCTGAATGAGTTAACAGCTCGAAGAAATGACACATTTACGGTGGAGGCTTGTGGAATCAATCCACTCTGATCACAGCCGTAATACGTTTTGGAGGGAGATGTGCGTCGTGGAACAAAGCAACGTGTGCACACACAAGACGATTGCATTTTTTTTACATAAAATACTTTATTAAAATAATGAAAAATTACAACACAGCTTATAAAGAAACCCTAGGAAGGAAGACGACTTTTGTAGAAAGACCCTTGAAAGATAGAAAAAAGCGATCGGATTCATCTTCTTCTCTCCGAATACTCCTCGCCGACACCGGGGAACAAGCCACTTGGTCCGACGGGAGCGCCACCACCCGTGACTACCTGAAGGAAGAAGAATTGTCTTACTGAGAGGAAAACAACTTGGCTGCCCTTCAGCTGGAAGATGCAGCAACTCTTCGTTGTTTTCATGGACGCCATAAGAGATGCTGTTGTAAGCTCGGGACTCAACTGCAGCAAGAAAATCTGAAGATGCCCAAAGAGAAAGAAAAAACACCAAAAGTGCCTCTTTTCTCCAAGGAACTTGAGCCAAAGATGCAGTAGAGCAGGAACCAGATTGAAACACTGATGGCGTGGAAGTGGTAATGGCTTCTCGCCCTTCGTTGGTTACCCCAAGTGGAAGGTGAGATGTAGGATAGCAACAATTTTTCCTCGGTGAAGATACCGAGGTTGAGTTCGACAAGTAGGACTCCGGCAATGATAAGTAGGTGGCAAGGAAACAATGGCACCGAATAAGACAAAAGTTGCTTCCTTGACCTGGACCTGCACACACTACAATTAACTTTGCTCCCAACGAATTTAGAGAGGTTGTCAAGCTCTCTGGTTTTGTTGTTTACAAAGGATAAAAAACACAGGATAATGATAATGGTAGCAATTGAAAGTAAATACTAAAAAGTAAACGAGTGTGTAAACAATAATGAGAATATGGATCGGGGTCCCGTGATATTCACTAGTGATGTCTCTGTTCCAAAAGACGATAAGACTGCTATGCGAGGTAAAAAATTTATAGATGGGAAATTGTCGTCGATATGTAAGGCAGATGGCATGGGGATGGCTAAAGAGGGGGACAAACCGAGGTTAGTGTCGCTGGTACCGGAATCGAGAATGGGAACACACGGTGAGACACCACGATGTACCCAGGTTCGGGGCTCTCCATAGAGATAACACCCCTAGTCCTGCCGAGCTAGTTATATGCAATTACTCTGGCTACAATGAATGCTCCTTGAGCTGTTTGAGAAGAAGGAGAAGGTGGGTGAAGTTGCAATAATTTCTCCGTCGTCCCTCACGCGGGAGGGGTACCCGGGGCTCTTATAGGCCGAGTCCAGGGTACAAAGGTAAATATACAAAGGGGAGGGCCCAGCTGTCAGCCTCGGACAAGCTAGGGATCTCACATCGTGTTCTCCCGGATGACCCGGGGTAGACTTGCGGCTCACCATACCGCTATCTTGTAGGCCTCGGTAGTGAACAGTGGAGCTAGAGACTTAGGCCTGTTGGCCTGTCCGCGTGATCGGCGCTGGAGGAGACCGCACGCCTCTGACAGTCCCGATCTTCAGGGATTGCGCATTGAATGCTCTTGTACCAGGTGTCCGACCTGGGATTCTGTTCGGCTGTTACTCTGCTTACTTCGGCCGAATGCTTCCTGGTGAGGCCGATTGCGCCCTCTCTGGGGCAATCGGCCCTCAACTTGATCATCTCGGCCCACTTCTTCTTACTCTTGATTAGCTCGGCTTAGACTAGATCGGTGACCATCAGGTCGGTGATCTTTGCCTTGATGAAGTGTTTCCCCTGGGTGACCCTACCCCGGGGTCATTCCCCTGACAGTAGCCCCTGAAGCTGCGGAGGTCCCGCCGACCTCAGGATGGTGAGGCCTGCACAGGTTCCTTCACTTCTAGAATGCTGAATCTTTGTTTCTGACCGACTGCTTCAATAGGCCGATTGCTTGCTATCTCCCGATTGTTCTTGGTCTTCTTACCAATTGCTCTCAACGGGCCGATTGCTCTTTATCTGCCGATTGCTCTTGATCTTCTCGACCGATCCGCCCAACGGTTGGTTTGACTGGAATGTTGACCGAACTTGCCGCTTCGAATTCTCCGAGAAATACGGGACATCGTGCCACGATTTGACATGCCATAACCGCTGCCTCGACCCACGCGCGCACGTCCCGTCCCATCCGCCGGATCTTCTGTGCTCCGAACTGACGATACACTGTGGATACACGCGGCCACACCGCCTGCCGGATCGGCACACCGGATCCCACTACCTCCTCGCGGGGTCTTTAAATACCCCATGGGGTGAGAGATGCGCCACGCACCCCCACTCCATCGTCTTCCTCGCGCTCTCCTCCTCTGCCTCCGCCGCCGCACCACGCGCCTCTCCGTGCTGCTGCCGCTGCCTCCAACACTTGGAGCTGCTGCGTCGGGGATCTCGCGGCCGCACTCCGCCGCCGCCGCCACTGCTCTTCCTCCGCCACGATTGGTGGGCTCGGATCCAGATTTCCACCGCCGCCACCATCTTCAACGCCGCCGCCGTCTTCGCCATCGTCTTCTTCTTGCTTCTCCTCTCCCACCACGGAGTCCGACGCCTCCATGGGGGACGATGCCGCCACCGCCGGCTCCCAGAGGGGATCTTGGAAGGGATCCGTTGTTACTGAGATGCACATTGCTCTCCTCCGCCGGTCTCGCAAGATTCCGGCGGACATCGATTACCGCGTTCTCGGCAACGAGCTTGTGCCCGCGCCTCGGGACAGCAAGCGTGTTGTCTTCCTCGCGCTTTTTCAACGCGGTTTCGGGCTCCCTGTGAGCCACTTCTTTCGAGAGTTCCTTGATTTTTACCGCATGCAACCGCACCACCTTGGGGCGAATGCTATCATGCTGCTTTCTGCTTTCGTGACGATGTGAGAGGGCTACCTCGGAGTTCGGCCCACCGTTGGACTTTGGTGCCGGCTCTTCTACTTCCGCAGTTTCCGAGTGGGCACTGGGGTGTTTGCTATTAACCCCAAAACCAAGAAGGAGGAGATAAAGGTGATGGCCGAATGTGGTGGCGCCACCATATATATCCGCAAGGTCGGACTCTATCCTCATCCCCAGTGACGAGGATCAACCCCGGCAAACCCCATGGTCAGGGACCCTGGGTTAGTCATGAGAGGCACAGGTTGGACGATAGCTCGTCGGCTAACAGGAGGAGACGTTCATGCTCGATATTATTGCTTGGAGATGCGATTACAGGGAAGGCCAAGGCTAGCGCACAAGGCTAGGGTTACAGATTGTGTATTGGATGATCTCGACGTCTCCCCTCCCAGCCCTTATATACTAGGCTAGGTCTCGGGGAATCCGTCTTGGATTACAGATGAGTTTTCCTAACCCTAAGCTTATACCGCACGGCAAGTGTCGTCGATATGTAACGCCAGATGCCATGGGATGGCTAAAGTGAGGGGAAGACGCGAGGGAGAGAATGTCGATGGTGCCGGAATCGGGTTGGGCACAAACACGGTGGAGGACACCACGATGTACCCAGGTTCGGGGCTCTCCGGAGAGATAACACCCCTACTCCTGCTTATCTCTTATATATCAATGCTCTGGCTACAATAACTGCTTCTCTGTCTTCTCAGGGGAAGGTGAGCGCCGCCGCCGTGGGCAAGGCTCTCTCCTGCGTCCCTGAGGAGTAACTACAAGCAGTGAGCGAACTGAGGGGAAAGTGAGCAATGGTGGTCTGGGTTGAGTCGTCCCTCACGCAGGAGGGGTACCCTGGCTCTTATAGTGTGAGCCCAGGGTACTTCGGTAACTTCATTGCCGAATGGGCCCAGTTGTCATCCTCTAATCGGCCTGGGCCCACCGACTGCTCCTCTCCGGCTGATCCGGATCCTACGAGCGGCGGCCCATGCTGTAGACTCGTAGAGCGTAGGGATGAACAGTGGAGCTAGGGGGTGCGGTCTTGTCGACCTGTCCGCGGAATCGGCGGAGAGGTCGACACCGTATCTCCCCCAAATCTTTGACATGACCTGGCCTTCCTGCCATCCGGATATCTGGGGATATGGCATTTATGACCTCGTAATCCTAACCCCGACTGGGTATTAGGTGGTTCCGATTGCGCCTGGACCGACTGGTGGTACATGGCAAAGTCGATTGCTCTGGGCAATCGGCCTTCCAGGTATCAACCTCGGCCCAGCTGCGGACCAATCGGATGATCGTCTTGGTGAAGGAAGGTTGGTCCGATTGCGCCTGGGCCGACTGCTGGCATTTGATACGGCTGATTGCCTTGGAGCAATCGGTCGTACATCTACTCAGCTCGGCCCAGCTGCGGTCCAATCGGCCCATCCTTGTCTTGAAAGGTTGCTTCCGCTTGGGTTAGCCTACCCGGGTACCGGTCCCCCGACAGTAGCCCCTAAAGCTGTAAAGGTCCCTCGGTCACTTGACCGCGGGGCCTTTGCAGTTTTTAATTTCTCTTGATATCCTCCGACTGCTATGGCTTCATCGAGTGCGTCATTTCGAGTTCACCGACCGACTCGGAGATCACACTCGGCTGACCAACTTTTCGTCCGATTGGATCTGGTTCGCTCCCAATTCGTGTCTTCATTTTTCGAGAAAGACATCTTTCGCCGATTTAGTTCCAACGGTTACCTCCGATTCTTCCGGGATGTGATCAATGAGCTGGGACCCATGACCCACACGCGACTTGACATAACTGCAGGGCCTGACCCCCACGTCGCACGCCTCGCCTTTTGCGCCAGGATCCTTTGCGCTGGTTTGACGGTTGCCCTTCCTGTGCCCTAGGCCACACCGAGCCACACAGCCGCAGACGCATCCCACTTCCCTCCCCCGCCGCCCATATAAGCCACAGGGGAGGGCCTTCGCCTCTTCCTTCTCCCAGAAGCCATCTTCAACCTCTAGCTCTCTCTTCTCTGCGCCATTGCAGCTCCACGCGAAGCTCTCTGCCGCGGACCTCTGCACCTTGGATCTGCTCCGGCCCCAGACTTGTGCTCTCTGCCACTTCCGCCGCCTCCGCGGTAACTCTTCACCGCTGCTCTCGCGCTCTGCCTCCCTCTGTTTTCTCTCTTCTTCTCCCCGCCCGCGAATTCCATGGCGCCACGGCGAGACATCTCTTAGGCGAGCCGCGGGTGCTGGAAAGGCTCTCAGGCCACCGCCGACGCTGTCCAGTCCCTGATTCGCGCCCGGAAAATGCCCGCAGAGATCGAATGGCGTATTCCCGGCGCCGAGGTCGTGCCCAGCGCACGCGCTGGCGAGAGGGTCGTGTTCCTCGCTCACTTCGAGCGTGGATTCGGACTTCCCGCCAGCTCCTTCTTCCGCGGGTTTCTTGACTTCCACCGACTGCAACCTCATCACCTCGCAACCAACTTCATCATGATTCTCTCCGGTTTCGTGACACTCTGCGAAGGGTATCTCGGCTGCCGTCCCACCATCGCTCTCTGGAAGCTATTATTCAATATCCGAGCTCACAACGCTCGGACGGGAACTGTGGTGTCCTCCACCATCGAAGGCGGCGAACCCACGTACCCGACTGACATGACCGACTGCGGCAGTTGTCTTGTCGCAGCCGCCAAGCCGAAGAACAAGAGTCCCGAGATCGTCCAATCATGCAAAAATTGGCAGACCTCATTCTTCTACGTCAAGTCACCTGACCAAGGGCCCGATCTCCTGAATCTGCCCGAGTTCTCCCTCGCCCGGCCGACTGACAAGCACCAGTGGTCTCTGAAGTATGGCGTCGGAGATTGCGATGTCGATGCCCAGGTCGCCAGGGTCGCCCAGCTAGAGCAAGAAGGACTTCTCCCGACCGACCTGGTAGCCGCTTGGCTTCAAGCTCGGATTCTTCCCCTGCAGCGCTGAGTGAACCGTCTGTGCGATATGTCGGGTCCTCGAGATCCCACTCGGCTCTGCACATGGCGGGTGAAGAAGGAAGACCTCTGCGCCAGGGTGAGGGCTATTACATCTAGCCCTTTTCCCGACCCTTTCCGCTTTGGGCTTGACTGCCTCACTCGCCAGCAGAAACCGCCTGTGGTATGATCCGATTGCCCTCTTCTCCCGATTGATTTTTCTCTCAGCTCCTCTGATTACTTTTATCTTCTTTCCAGCATTTTGTTCAGTCCAACCTGATGGAAGACGGTCAGGAAGCTGGCGTGTATTCCCCCGACCGCGCGGAGGATGACCCCGCCGATTTTGAGTATAACGGCGAGGTTCCTTCCGCCGAGGCCGATGATAATGATGAAGATGACGACGAGTCTTCAGGAGAGTCCTCCGACTCCATGGATGCCGACCTCGCTGATGCCGGGGCCGCCGACCCTCCGAGGACCGACCCCCAACCGCCAGCTCAAGGGGTACGCCTGACCCTTCCCTTGAGAAATTTTTGGCCGAATGGAGTGACGATGATAGTGTCTCAAAGACTGATGGTTCTGATGCAGCTCTTCGTGCCAAAACTCCGAAGGTGCCGGCTAAGCGCACCTCGACCACCAGCTCCTCCGCTGGTACTGCTCCAGGCAAGGTTGCCAAAGCCACGCCGACAGCCGGCAAAGGCAAACAACCTCAGGACGCGACCACTCGGAGGCCGACTGCGCAGGCGCCGCTGAACGTCGCCCCGCTGAGATGTCGGATGCCCTCTGGCGCGCCGAGAACAATCGGGTATGACTTTACCTTCACGCCTTGCATTTTACTATCTTTTCCTTACACTGATTCTCCTCTTCTTTCTTCTTTCAGGGAGCCGATTGGGCTTGACGATGTCGACACTGGCGTTCCGGTTCGCGCCAGCGCCGTCCTCTCACCTGCCGCCTCTGCTGCCGCCGTCCACAAACGGCCGACTGCTTCTCATCGCTCCTCCAAGGACGCCGAGCGCGCCGCCAAAAAGGCCCGCCTCGCGACGACTCAGAGGACCTCTTCTTCCACCCTTGCCTCCAAGACTTCCAAGCATGCAGCTGACCAGGTGGCTCCTGGTGGCAGAGGACCGCAATCGATCGATCCGATTGCCCCGTCTCCGCCACGCCGCTCCACCTTGGTCTCCCCTGCCGCGACTACGCCTGCTTCAACTATCGCATCCGAGCCGCCGATGGTGACGACCCCGTCGCCGATTGCTGTGTCGGCCCCGCCGATTACAACAACTGTGCCACCGGTTGTACTGTCCGCACCACCGACGACGACGACCTTGCCACCAGTCATCGTTATCACCTCCGCTCCAACTCGTCCGGTTGAGCCGCCGCCGCGACCGGATGCCTCTGGCCCTCAAGTGACGCCGATGCCACCAGCCCTTACTGTCGTTGCTTCCACCACCATTCAAACTTCAACGCCAACGCCGACCTCCTCTGCGTTGGAGGTTCTTATGCGCTCGGTGGATCAGTTCCGGGCTGAGTATTCTCGCGCCCGTCATGTCGGCGCCGAGCCTGATGCTTCGCATCGTCCTCAAGACCCCGTGACGACCCCTCTGAGCCGGGTGAATGCATTCGCCGATGCCCTTGCTCGGGACCTCCAACAGCTCACCTCTCATCATACGTTAAACTCCTGACTTCCCTTTTATGTCTTTCCTTTACTCGGGAGGCTTTCCTTCCGGTGGGTGCGCGCAAGCGCACCCACTGGGTGTAGTCCCCGAGATTTGGGCCGATTGGTTGCAATCGGTTCGGATCTTTCACGCCTTTTGCTTTATCTTTTGCCTTCCTCAATCGGGATACTTTCCTTCTGGTGGTTGCGCGCACGCGCACCCACTGGGTGTAGTCCCCGAGATTCGGGCCGATTGGTTGCAATCGGTTTGGATCTTTAACACCTTTTTCTTTATCGTTTGCCTTCCTCAATCGGGAGACTTTCCTTCCGGTGGGTGCGCGCAAGCGCACCCACTGGGTGTAGTCCCCGAGATTCGGGCCGATTGGTTGCAATCGGTTCGGATCTTTCATGCTTTTTGCAGTGTCTCTAACTCAGTCTTGTTAATCCTCTCAGGCTGTTATGGAAGAAAAACGCGAGGTCTTCTAAAAGCTCCTTGAAGCTTACACTGCCAGCCTGCGAACCCTTGCCCAGGCCCAGCTGCAAGTCAACAACCAATCGGCTGAGATCACTAAACTGAAAGGTAACTTCTATACCATTTCTGTCTTCTCTCCGATTAAACAATTGCTCTTGTACTCATATCTCCATGGTCTCTTCTAGCTTCTATTCCTATGGTAGATGACCTTCAGGGCCGAATTGCTAAATTGACTGCAGAACTTAACCAGCATGGTCCAGCTCTCGCCAAAGCCACTGGGGAAGTGACCCGACTGCAGGGGTAGAAAATGATCTGAATCGGACTATCCAAAGCCTTCGATCTGAGATGGCCGCCCTCGAGAGAAAACATCTGGCCGACATAGCCGCCGTGACGGCCACTGGTGATGGTCTCCTTGCTGAGCGAGATGCCGCCGTCACCGCCCGAGAAGCCTTGCAAGCTGAAAGGGATGAAGCGGTGGTTGCACGCGATTCCATTCGGCGAGATCGTGATGAACACGTCGCCAAATTTGAAGAGCTGGAGAAACGCAACTACGAAGAGACCACCCGACTGCGCCGCCGAGCCAAAGGCTTCTGCGACACCATGACCGAGATGGACGTCCTCCTTAGCGGTGAGTGTTTCCTGCATCCGAGTGCATTTTCCGATTGCTTTCCTCTTTTATCTTGTTTCTCATGCTTTCTTTTCGTGATGCAGAAGCTTGGCCCGAGTCTGAAGCAGCTGCCTATGCAGCCGTAGCCAAACCCCGAGAAGAGACTGTTGCCGCAGGAGGGACCTGCCAACTTGAGGACAACGTCTGGACTCAGCACGAGTACCTGATTGGCACTGAAGCCCGCATTCCTGTTATCAAGGGCGTTGCCTTGTCCTTCAAGCTCGGCATCTTGAAGATTGCTGAATCATTGTGGTCGCCGACTGAGCTCAAGGTCGGACTCCAGAAGGTGAAGAATGCCGCTGGCTCCTCCGCCAGTTCCCCCAAGGCTGACGCGCAGGATGAAGAGGATTCTGACAAAGGGGAAGCTCCGAATGCTACCACTGAACAAACTCGGACTCTCCTTAAGGCCATCCCACATCGGATCGACGTCCTGCTGAATTCTGCAGGTCGGACTGGTGCGGAGACCGCCCTCCAGACTGTGCTGAGTTGGTACCCTTAGGTGAAGCTCTCCCAACTTTACAGCCTCCGTGAGAACGCCTCTGATCTGCTTGAGAAAACCTACACCGAAGTCAACCGGCTAGCCAGCACTATGGTGAACTGGTTCTCTCCATACGAGTACACTCCGTATCTCGACGAAGGAGGGAATCCGCTTGCTGCACCTTCAATCTCTAGCTTGGCCGAGGAGCTCTCTGATAGCGGCTCATCTCAGACATCTCCAATATCCAAGAAAACTGGTGCCACAACCTCTGAAGCGCAATCAGACCCGACTGCTCCGTCTTCTAGCTCAGTGCCTCTGACTTCTTGAGCCATGCTATCAACTGTTTTACTTATTGTAGCTTGCCGATACTGGATCGGTTTTATCTTATTTTGTCTTCCGATTATCCGCTTGTAAGACATAATTTTAATTCTGTCGACACCTACTGGGTGTGACCTCGATGTAATGAACATATTCGGCCTTGGGCCCGTTACTTTTGATGCAATCCGATTGCTTGATTTTTGCTTTCATTTGTGCGACCAACTTTGTGTCTTTGTCGGTTTCCTTTATCGGCTGCACTTGGGGATGTCTACCGTGTCCACCTTGCTGCCGTCATGCGGTCCGCAATCGGATCAACGGTAGCTTACCGGCCAAGGTTCGATAAGTTTTTTCTTTTTTACACGACAAGATTTAACGCAAAGGATTCTGCGACGGTAGGTGCCGATTGCTTGCTATCGGGCCCGATGCCCTGGGTCGCGGCGCAATCGGCGACTTTGTTTTATCGAATATGCCCTTAGTGGCGCGTTTCGAATTGTTTCCCGGGGATTCGTACTGCCGACTGCCTCAAATACGACCCTTCTCAATGCCGCAAACCTTTTAATGGTTTGCGCTTGAGCTGAGTGCCGAGTTGAGTGCCAGCCCGCAGTCCCCGTGCCTCGATGGCCTATTCGCTTGGCCTCGTAGTCGGCCAGTCCCCGGGTGTGTTATACACACCTCGGGTATGACCGAGCGTCGCCGATTGAGGCTAGCTCTTCGAATGAAATTATGCAAAGATAATCGAATGCTCATTTTCAGAGGCATGATAACTTTTACTGCTTGTTTGCCGAATGGCTTACATAAGCTTCTGCTGCTCAGCTATAGAATGGACATAACAACTCGGCGTTCCACGGCCGCTCCGTCTCTACTCCTGATGTGTCCTTGTGCTTAGTGCCCTTGGTGCAGTCGATCAGATAATAGGAGTTGTTCTTGAGCGCTCGGCTGATGACGAATGGCCCTTCCCAGGGTGAGGAGAGCTTGTGCTGTCCGTCTGACTTCTGGATTCGGCGTAGCACCATGTCTCCCTCTCGGAAAGCGAGAGGACGAATCTTCTTGCTGTGGTAGTGCCGCAACTTCTGCTGATAGACTGTTGACCTGGACAAGGCCAACAGGCAAGCTTCTTCTTTGAGGTCGATGCCGTCTTCTCGCGCCAATCTGGCTTCTTCTTCGGTGTATAGGGCATGTCGAGGTGAATCGAACTCGATGTCGGATGGGATGACTGCTTCTGAACCATACACCAAGAAGATGGGAGTGAATCCAGTCGACCTGTTTGGTGTGGTCCTCAAACTGAACAACACTGCAGGAAGCTCTTCAATCCATGCTCCGGGTGCCCTCTCAAGTGGCTCTACAAATCTAGGCCTGATACCCGATAGGATTAGTCCATTTGCTCTTTCGACTTGACCGTTTGATTGCGGGTGCGCCACAGATGCCAGATCAAGCCGAATGCCCTGCTGAGATGCATATCGGGCCAGTGCACCCTTCGCAAAGTTTGTGCCGTTGTCGGTGATGATGCTGTTAGGCACACAATGTCGGCCACAAACCGAACTGCAGTCGGACCGTCCAGCTTTTTGATTGGTCAGGTTCCAATCCACTTGGTAAACTTGTCCACTGCGACTAGAAGATGTGTCATGCCACTGCGAGCTCTCTTGAATGGTCCAACCATGTCCAAACCCCATACTACAAACGGCCATGCTATTGGGATTGTCTTTAGTGCCGATGCTGGCTGATGACTCTTTGCTTTGAACCGCTGACATCCCTTGCAGTACTTCACTAAATTTTCAGCCGCTGCCGGCGCAGTCGGCCAGTAGAAACCATGCCGGAAAGCTTTGCTGGCGATTGGCTTTGCTGATGCATGATGACCGCATTCACCCTGATGAATGTCTCTAAGCAGCTCCAAGTCTCTGTCCTCTTCCACACATCTCTGGAGGATACCAGTTGCACTCTTGCGCACTAGCTCATTGTTGATTATTGTGTATGCCCAAGATCGGCGGCTGATTTGCCTTGATTCTGCTAAGTCTTCTGGAAGGACTCCATCTGCTAGGAAATCTCTGATCGGCTGTGCCCATGATGGTGCACTGACCACTACCATTACCACCGCATGCTGAGGTGGGACTTCTTCTTGGATCTCAGTTTCTTGACCACTGGCCTCCTGGATCTCAGCTTCTTGGACGTCTGCCATTTCTATCCCTGCTTCTGAACTGCCGACTGCGGTGCCTAGCACGCATTCGGCAACCCCTGGTGCCGACTTCTCATCTGGAGCTGGAGCTTCATCATTGCAATCGACAATTTCTGATGTCATTGGCTCTTCGGAGGTTGTGCCTTCTGGCGCAGCCTCTGCTTGTTTCCCTTTGGCTTTGCTCTTCTTCTGTTCCTCTGCAGCCCCTGGCTCGCAATCGGCAGCCCCTAGTGCTGTTGCCGAGACACCCTGGGCGCTGGATTTCTTCTTCACGGTTGCAGGTTTGGCCGGTTGAACTTCTTTTTCCTTTCTCAACGCTTCAAGATCGGTCTCCGAGATAAAAATGGACTCGGACTCCGGGGATGGTATGATGGATGGCTTCTTGATGTGCTCCAAAGATACGCCTGGTGGGATTGCTTGCCTTGTGGAGCCGAGTTTGGACAACGCATCTGCTGCCTCGTTGTTTGCTCTTGGCACATGATGGAACTCGCAACCTTCAAAGTATCCACTGATCTGCTGCACCAGGAACCGGTAACTTGCCATGTTAGTATCCTTTGCATCCCAAGTGCCCGAGCATTGCTGTACAACCAGGTCAGAGTCGCGAAAGCACTCAATATTCCGAATACCGATCTCCTTGGCAAGCTTGATACCATGCACAAGAGCTTCGTACTCGGCGACATTATTTGATGCTGCGAAGTGAATCTGGAGCACATATTGTAGTTGATCTCCTGTTGGTGAAGTGAGTACCACACCAGCCCCTAGGCCATTTTTCATTTTGGAACCATCAAAGTGCATTCGCCAGAGATCCGACATTGGGAGCTGCGGCATGTACTGGGTTTCCGTCCAGTCCACCAGGAAATCGGCTAATGCTTGCGACTTGATTGCAGTTCTTGGTTCATACTGGATGCCATGAGTAGCGACTTCGATTGCCCATTTTTCCACTCTTCCGGTTGCACCTCTGCTTCCCATGATGTCGGCCAACGGAGCCGAACTGACGACGGTGATTAAGTGGGCTTGAAAGTATGGCTTCAACCTCTTGGCGGCCATGTACACTCCATAGCACATCTTCTGATAGTGAGGGTAGTTCTGCTTGGATGCCGAGAGCACTTCGCTGATATAGTACACTGGACGCTGAATTTGCTGTGCCTTGTCCTTCTCGGTCCGCTCCACCACCATAACTGCGCTGATCACCCGATTGGTTGCCGCAATGTATAACATCATTGGCTCCTTCTCAATCGGGGCAGCCAGAATCGGTGCCGTGGAGAGCATGCGCTTGAACTCTCGGAATGCTTCATTTGCTTGAGGGGTCCAGGTGAACTTCTCCGTCTTCTTCATCAATTGGTACAACAGGATTGCTTTTTCACCCAGCCGACTGAGAAATCGGCTGAGGGATGCGAGGCAACCGGTGAACTTCTGTACTTGCTTCAGGGTTTTGGGCTGTTCCATGCGCTCTATTGCAGCTATCTTCTCGGGGTTGCATTCGATTCCTCTCTCGGAAACGAGAAACCCCAAGAGCTTGCCGGCTTGGACTCCAAACACGCACTTCTCCGGGTTGAGCTTGATCTGATAAGTTCTCAAGTTTGCAAATGTTTCCCTAAGGTCATCCAATAGCGTGATTCCCTTTGCCGACTTCACCACTAAGTCGTCCACGTAAACATGGAGATTTCTGCCGAGCTGAGAGTGTGTACATCTCTAAATTGTGCGCTGATAAGTGGCTCCTCCATTCTTCAGACCAAATGGCATGGTGATATAGCAATAGGCCCCGAAAGGGGTTATGAATGTAGTTTTTATCTGATCTTCCACAGCCAGTTTGATCTGGTGATATCCAGCGGTAGCATCCAGAAAGGACAGTAGCTCGCAGCCGGCCGTATAATCAATCACTTGATCAATACGGGGCAGAGCAAACGGATCTTTTGGGCATGCCTTGTTCAGGCAGGTGTAATCTATACACATGCGCCAGGTCTTGTTCTTCTTCATGACGAGGACTGGATTTGCCAACCACTCGGGGTAAAATACTTCCATGATGAAACCTGCAGCCTGCAGCTTCGCAACCTCTTCGCCGATTGCCCTTCTCTTGTCTTCAGAAAAACGTCTCAAGGGTTGCTTGACTGGCTTCGAACCTGGCCAAATGTGCAACTTGTGCTCGGCGAGTTCTCTCGGCACACCAGGCATGTCTTGTGGAGACCATGCAAAGATGTCCCGATTCTCACGGAGAAACTCGACAAGCGCGCTTTCCTATTTATCGTTAAGTCCAGCTCCGACTACAACGAACTTGGTTGAGTCGGAGGGATCTAGAGCGATCTTCTTGCTGTCCTTGGCCGACTGAAAAGCCGATTCCTCATCTACTCTCTTTGCTGGGCCAACTGGAAGTGGATTCTTGCTTTGTGCTTGCGCCATTGCAATCACTTTGCTGAGCTGATGCTTCTTCGTTTCAACCACTAGCGACTCAGCCAAACTGCTACCAGCAGATGTGCACTCGAGGGACTTCCTGAAGTCCCCGGTGACGGTGATGACGCCGTTTGGCCCCGGGATCTTCATCTTCAGGTATGTATGTTGTGCATTGATCATGAACTTGGCAAATGCCGGCAACCCCAATAGAGCATGGTAAGGACTGCTGAGGTCGGCGACCTCAAACCAAATCGGCTCCCTTCTGAAATTCTCCTCCGTGCCGAATATGACATCCAGCCGAATGCGACTCATGGGGGTGCAAGACAATCCCGGGACAATCCCATGGAAAGTCGTCCGACTGCGCTCTAGATCTCTCTCTGTGAGCCCTAGCTTGATCATTGTATCTCTGTACAGAATGTTGATTGTGCTTCCTCCATCAACGAGCACTCGGGAGAATTTGCATGAAAACCTTGGTCCTGCGAACAGAGCGTCCACCACCAACGGATAGTTGCCCGGATTCGGAAAAATGGTGGGATGATCTGCTCTGTCCCAGGATATAGGACACTCGGACCAATGCATAAACTGGGGAATCGGCGGCATAGTGGCATTAACCTCCGCTGCTCGGGCTCTCCGACTGCCCTTGTCCGTGGACTCGCTGGTGAAAATCATGTAGGCGGCATCTTGCTGCGGGAACTGGTTCTGCTGCTGAGGTGGTCCTCTGTTCTGGGGTGGTGGTGGGGGTGGCGGTGGTAAAGCTTCTCCCTTCGCAATTCTTCTCACAAAGTCACACTGCCGAGTAGTGTGTGCGGATGGCCTGCCAGGCGTGCTATGCAACTTGCATGGCGCGTCTAGCATATCCTCGAACGTGTACTTGGGTTTCATCTGTCCCAGGGGTCTCACATTTGGTCTCATCTTCCGACTGCCTCCTTCAGCCCCTGGATCTTCTTCATTCTGGACAGCGTCCACCTGCCGACTGCCATACTGAGTGTCGGGCTGCTCGTCCTTGCGCTTGCCATTGTTCTGCTGGTTGTGGTTGTTGTTGTTGCGGTTGTTCTCCCTCCTTTCCTTCCGACTGAGGCCTTGGTTCCCTGTGTCCGACTGCGGAGCCCCTGGTGACTGGATCACACCTCCAACTCCGAGCTGGATAGGGCGCATCGCAGAATCGGACATAGCGAATGCATTTTCCACCTTCATGAGCTCGGCGAGCGATGTGAAGTCTTTGCGGAGCAGCTTGTGCTTCAACATTGAATCAGCCAGGCATCCATCAGTAAAGTACTGAATGGCATGGATCTCATGGACTCCTTCGCATGAATTCTTCAGCTTGATCCACCGAGATAAATAATCTCGGAGGGGTTCATCTTTGCCTTGCACACACAAAGCTAACTGCCGCGGGAGGTTGGGCCTCTCGTATGTGCTTGTGAAGTTGTGGATGAATGCCGTCGTGAAATCCTCCCAGCAGTTCACACTGTCCTTGGGCAAACTGTTCAACCACGTCCTTGCTGAGCCCTGCAGCATGAGAGGTGCATAGCGGACTGCTACACGCCGATTGCCTCCTGCAATGCGGATTGCTGTCAGGTAATCGGACAGCCAGTCTTCAGGCTTCACAGAGCCATTGTACTTGGGAGTGTCTCTCGGCAGCATGAAGCCTTTGGGGAATTTTTCCGTCCGAATGCGATGACCAAAACATGATGGGCCAGCTTCTCCTTCTTCATCTTCCAGAGCCTCCTTTTCCAGGAGCTCAATGCGATGCCTTGCGTCATTCTGACCGATTTGGCGAGGGCCAAGTCGGGCGCTGATTGCTGGTCTTGGTGCCGATTGCTGCGGCATATCATTGCGCCTTCTGTTAACAGCCGGCTCTTCCATTCTTCTGCTTGCTGCTGGGGGTGGCCGATTGCTTCTGACCTTGCTCTCATGCCGAGATGGCGCGGGTTGGTGTCTGTTCTGGCGCGATGCATTCGGTCGCTGGCTAGCTCCTGCATTCGGCCTCACAGTTCCTCTTGATGCCTCTGGTTCTGCGTTCTGGTTGCCCATTGCTACGAGCCTCTGTTCCTTTGCGGCTGCTATCAGCTCACGCATTTGGCGCGATTGCTCACACCGCTCATCTCCTTCCAGGTCTTCTAACTCAAGCGCTATCTGCTCGGCTGCTCTCAAGTTCTTGTCCGGTGTGCTGTACGTTGGCCTTTGGATGAATGCCGACTGAGCTAGTTGCTCCGGTTGCACTGGCCTTCTCCGACGCTCCGGCTGCTCGGCCCCTGACAGCTGCTGGTTGACTGCTCTGCCTCGGCTTCTCAGATCTTCCTGGACTGCGGGCTCAATCGGCCGGCGCGGTCCTGCATGTGCTGCATTGTATTCCCTTGTGATGGATCCCAGCCTACGCTCTTCTGCCAGCACTTGCTCAGCCCTGCGAGCCAGAGCGAGCCATGCTGTTTCCAGCTCCGTGTGCACCTGCTCCGGATCACCATTCCTGTTCACGGGTGTGTATAACACATCCCGCAACGCACTGGTGCCGATTCGCTCTGCAGCCTCAGCTACCTCCTTGGCCTTTCTAGCCGCACTCGCTGGATCGCGGTTGGTTGATGAAGATGCTCCCGCCATCATGACGGCGGCGTGCACTCGGCCTTCCTCTCTGCCAGGTGCTGCACTGCAGCCCCTGGTCGGGAGTGGGTCCGTTGCACACGAGAAGATGCGAATATCTCTGGGATACGCCTCGGGGAAGCTGCCGATGAAGAGGCGATGACTGCCAACCTGCAGCGACACACCGGGCGGCAGGGGTGCTCTAGCCCTGTACCGCGCCGAGTAGTCCACCACATAGCCAATTACCCCACGCCTTAGAATCAGGCCAGAGGCGTGGCTCCCGCCCGATGCAGAGGAAAATCCCGTCCGGATCTTGACTCCAGTTGACGCCTCGGTCTGCCCCACGGTGGGCGCCAACTGTCGTCGATATGTAACGCCAGATGCCATGGGATGGCTAAAGTGAGGGGAAGACGCGAGGGAGAGAATGTCGATGGTGCCGGAATCGGGTTGGGCACAAACACGGTGGAGGAAACCACGATGTACCCAGGTTCGGGGCTCTCCGGAGAGATAACACCCCTACTCCTGCTTATCTCTTATATATCAATGCTCTGGCTACAATAACTACTTCTCTGTCTTCTCAGGGGAAGGTGAGCGCCGCCGCCGTGGGCAAGGCTCTCTCCTGCGTCCCTGAGGAGTAACTACAAGCAGTGAGCGAACTAAGGGGAAAGTGAGCAATGGTGGTATGGGTTGAGTCGTCCCTCACGCAGGAGGGGTACCCTGGCTCTTATAGTGTGAGCCCAGGGTACTTCGGTAACTTCATTGCCGAATGGGCCCAGTTGTCATCCTCTAATCGGCCTGGGCCCACCGACTGCTCCTCTCCGGCTGATCCGGATCCTACGAGCGGCGGCCCATGCTGTAGACTCGTAGAGCGTAGGGATGAACAGTGGAGCTAGGGGGTGCGGTCTTGTCGACCTGTCCACGGAATCGCCGGAGAGGTCGACACCGTATCTCCCCCAAATCTTTGACATGACCTGGCCTTCCTGCCATCCGGATATCTAGGGATATGGCATTTATGACCTCGTAATCCTACCCCCGACTGGGTATTAGGTGGTTCCGATTGCGCCTGGACTGACTGGTGGTACCTGGCAAAGTCGATTGCTCTGGGCAATCGGCCTTCCAGGTATCAACCTCGGCCCAGCTGCGGACCAATCGGATGATCGTCTTGGTGAAGGAAGGTTGGTCCGATTGCGCCTGGGCCGACTGCTGGCATTTGATACGGCTGATTGCCTTGGAGCAATCGGTCGTACATCTGCTCAGCTCGGCCCAGCTGCGGTCCAATCGACCCATCCTTGTCTTGAAAGGTTGCTTCCGCTTGGGTTAGCCTACCCGGGTACCGGTCCCCCGACAGCAAGTTTTGCACCTTCCTTACGAGTCGTGGACTCTTACATCGGTGCCACTAGTGGGCCAAGGCTGGGCCCAGGCGGCATCTCTGTGGGCCTTCTGTCTTCGGGTACGCCGGGTAGGCCCATCCATAGGAGTCGTGGGGTCACCCCCTCGTCAGTAGCCCCCGAGTGCCTGGGGGACTCGAAGAGTTGCGCAGGGACTCGAGTCCATTCTTGCGTCGTTTCGATATATGCACGGTTCAACCGCGGGTCGCTGGCAATCTAGGGCCATGAAAAAACCTGTTTCGAGGGAATGCTAAGCTGAAAGGGCCCAAAGAGTCAATAGGTCGAGCCTTGGTGAATTGCGCTAGTGGCAAATACCGCAGTAGCCCAATCAAACTCACGTCCCTCGACATGAGCTTGGAACACTGGTGTCGAGCAAAAGGCATGCCGCTGCAGGTCTTACTATGATCAATTGTCGCCAGTAATGTTCGTAGCCTAGGCGCGTTCGCCCGGCTTTTTCTATCATGCAAGCGCATGGAAAATATTGGGCGTGAAATCGCTCTGCGGCAAGTCCCAGCCCGGCCGATCTGTGCAGCGGGGTCTTACCTACACGCTAAGCTTGCGTGGCATCTGGGCACAGTGTATCGTGTGCTAGGAATATGTATTTTTATTGAGGCACGGAACCTTGTTAGTGATTCACCCACTTGGAATAAACAATCAAGTGAGCTGTTTTAGCGGTCACTCGCAGAGCTTTGTCGAGTGCTCGGGCGAGGAGCAATGTAGAGGAGTATTGGCTCGGGAGGTCTTCGAGTGTTCGGGTATTCAGAGTTCTGCGAGTAATCACTCGAGTATCGCCTTTGCTCTCGGGGTGAGAGAGCACCCCGATACTCTGGGACCGTGCGATCTGGCGAGGGCAGGTCTGCTTATCTTTGTGTCGTGGTGAGGGAGCACCCGAAACTCTCATGGGTGCGAGTAGCACTCGAGCACATCTTTGACCTTTCGGGTGATAGAGTACCCGAGCACGTTTTTTCTTTCAAGTGAGGGAGCACTCGGGACTCTGTGAGTGCGAGTGATCACTCGAGCACATCTTTATTCTTTAGGTGAGGGAGCACCCGAAACTCTAGTGGAGATGCTCCCGATGGGAGTAGAATGTTTTGCCCATCGGAAAAAGATTTAAAAGGTGGAAACTCCGGGGCTGGGAAGCGTACTCGATACGCCTTGTTGGGATGTGACGCTGGCTTGGTTTTCTGACATCTTGACCACTGTAGCCTGTCAAAGGAAATGACTTGGCGCTGTCCTGCCAAAATTTTCGCGTTGTGTGACCATGGTCCTCTTTTTGCGCACGTAGTGGGCGGTGTTGTTACTGCGCCGATTGGGTTTTCCATGCTTTTCGCCTGTCGTGGGACCGTCCCACGTTTACTGGATGCTGGAATCGAACGGTGCCCCTTCTCGCCTGGTTGTTCTTTAAATACCGAGAGGTTGGGTAAGTTTCAGGTTTTACCCAGCCATTGCCTTCCTCCTCTCGCTTCTATTTTTCCCCTGTTCTTGAGCCTTCACCTTCCTCCTTTTGCTGCTTGCTGCGAAATCTATGAACAAGCGCTCCCGTGCTGCTCCGGAGTCGGCCAAGATGTCTGGCAAGTGGGAGTGCTCGACCTTTGGGGCCGTGGATCTCGGCTCTCTGATGGCTGATGGCTTGGTGGTGGGAGATGCCGTGCGGATTCCGGGGGATGAGCCGGTTCCCGCTCCGACGGTAGATGAGCGGGTGTGCTTTCAGGCGTTCTTCCCTCGCGGGTTTGCCCTTCCGATTCACCCTTTTGTTCGTGGTTTTCTGTACTCCTATCGGCTTCAGCTGCATGATTTGACTCCCAATGGGATTTTGCACATTGCTTGCTTTATTACCCTTTGTGAGGCCTTCTAGGGTATCTATCCCCATTGTGGGCTCTGGAAGCGCCTCTTTTGTATAAAGAGGACGAACTCCGAGTAAGTTGTGGGGCAGGTGGGCATATCCATTAGGGATAGAAATTCATACTTTGATTTAGAGATGCTTGACTCTGTCAGTGCTTGGCGGAGAAGTTGGTTCTATCTGAAGGATCAGCACGTTGCTGGGCAGCGGTTTGGTCTCGCTCCCTTTAATCCCAAAGCGCGAGTGGTCAAGCAGGCTTTGTGGTCCCATTCTTTGTCTGCGAGCGAGTCGTCCGCAGTGGCTCCATTTTTTGAGAGGATCGCTGTATTGAAGGACAACTTGACCGGTGGGCAGCTCATCTCTGTTTTTATGGGGAGGCGCGTCCAGCCATTGCAGTACCGAGCCCGTCCCATGTGGCAATATGAGGGACTCAAGGACTCAACGAGATGCTCCTCCGAGGAGCTTAATGCCGATGGCCTCTTGACCCGAATCCAGTATGTGACCACGTGCTCGAGTGTTTCTGAGATGGGTTTCGTCCGTCCATATGCTTCTGATCACGCGCTGCCACAGGTTCGCGTCTTTGAATTTCTTGTTTGATTTGGATGTTTTGCTTGAGTACTTTCTGATGATGCTATTTGCTTTGTAGGATCATGTTCCTGTGTTGTGCAACCCTCCGCGGCCGGAGGATGCTAATATTCGCGAAGAGCCAGATGCTTCCGCTGCTGATGATGCTGCTCCAAGTGTTGATGCCAGCGTGCTCTTGGGTCCCGCTGGTGCTGACGAGTCCACGTGGGCCGAGCTGCAGGAGACCGGAGATAGTGAGGACTCGGACCCCTTTCGTGTCAAGCGGTCGCGGCCTTCGGGCGCCGAGGATCTTGACGCGGCGAGTGGTGATGTTCCGCCGTCTGCACCGTCCGCTGAGCCGTCTCCTCCTGTTGCTGCCTGCAAAAGGCCCAGGCTTGGGAGGTTGGTGCGTACTCGCTATGCACGTGGCGGGTAAGAGTGCTCAACTTTGCCGGGGCTGTTTTCCTCTGTTCTTTTGTCTAATGATGCTTATCTTGCAGCGCTGCGACTGCTCCGGCTGCTTCCTACACTAGTGCGGCTACTGTCGACCTGCAGTCGACTGACTCAGGAGTAGCTTCCAGGCACACTGAGGATTCGTCGGCTGCTGTTGTTCAGCCTGTACCGTCGGTGACTCCTGCTGTCTCGGTTGTGGGTGTGACTCCTGCTGCTGCTCCGCTAGTGACGTCTGGTGTTGTTGCTCCTGATGTCAAGCCTGCTACTTCAGGATATCCTTACTTGGGCCGTCTTCATCTTGCCGTTGAAGATAAAGTCCGCTTTTTCGACCACATAGCTGGGCTGGTGAGTTTGTTTCCTGCTTGCCTGTGTAGTTTTTTGTCATCGGGGGCACGGTAGTGCTCCCGATGGGAGTAGCCCCCGAGGCTTCAAGCAAGCGCTTGCGGTTGGTTGTAGTCTTGCTTTAGTTCTGTCTTAATATTTTATTTCTTCGAATAGCCGGTGTTCCAGCACTGTGAGCGTCTGGTGGTTGAAGCTGAGCATTGGCAATAGGCCCACGATTCTTCCCAGGATGTTTTATCCTGTACTGCTGTGCTTGAACTGCTGGGTATTCTGTTCTGAGCGCTGACTTGTTTCTCAGACTGTCGCCAAACTGCCGAGAAGCAGGTCGAGGAGGCGGAAAAAACGATTTCCAACCTCAAGGCTACTTTGGCTTCCAAAGAGAAAGAACTGCATGATCAACACGAGGAGCTGGTACGCCTGCGCCAGGCCCAGAAGGCGCTTGTGCAGGCGGAGGCGGTTGAGTGCAAGCGTCTTCGGGTCTTGGCGGACTCGCTTGTGTGTAAGTTGTCGTTCCTTTGCTGGGCGCTTTTGTCTCTTTGTCTTCCCGTGGTAATTTTGGTTGCCTGGTGCAGCCTCTACGGGTGCAAGTGCGACGGAAGTGGTTGCATCGGGGTCTGGAGTTCTCCGTGGGGCCGTGGATGCCATGTCGGCTGCTGTTGATGTTGCCAAGGGTGTCTGCGCCCGGGCTTCCACTCTTGTGGGTCTTGTTCACGAGCACCTCATGCCGGAGGACACGAAGTTGCCAGCTGGTCTGGACGCCCGCGTTGCTGCATTTGGCGATGGCGGGGATCTCTTGGAGGAGCTAGTTGGTGAGAACGTGGTGAGTGGTCTTTCCACGTCCCTTGTTGTTCTTATGGGGCACGGAATTGCCATTGACGACTCTCTGGTTGAGACTATCCCTGATTACACCGACGAGCAGAGAGTGAGCGAGCCACTGTTCTGGCTCGTCTCCTGCAAAAAGTTGTGGATGCTCAGTATCCCTCCTCTACGGGCAAGGGGGAGGCGTAGCCATGTCGTGTTGTCTGAAAATTTTGGTTGTAATATGCCTCCTTTGTGGTGGTGAATTTGTGCTACTTTTATTGGAGTAACTTCTTGGCCATTCCTGCCGTTGTGCTTGATTTTCTTTTCTTTTTGTTCGTTTTGCGGTAAGCCACCCCGGGCCTTCTTCGGGCTTGGAGTTCGTTGAAGGAGGGCGCTCGCCAGGGTGCGTACGAGTCCGTGTGCTTGAGGCTGAGAAACGCTGAGCAGGAAGTTGTTCGCCTCAAGGGGGCTGCAGCAGTCCATCGTTCCAAACGCGGGCGCGCTGAGGCCATGCTGGATAGCCTTTCTTCGTGGGTGGTGAAGTTGTCTGACCTCCTGCGGGGTGAGTGTGGCTTCTGCTCGATTGCTCGACTGTATTTAGTAGCTTTTCTGTCTTCGTCTTGATTTTGGTCCTGTTTTTTCGAAGTGCTGGCGGGGCGGTCCCAGGATGAAGAGAAGGCCGTTCGATTGGAACTGTCGCGGCTGGATGACCTTGATGTGCATGCGAACAATCCTTTCTGGGCAGATAGGGCTCGTGCTCGCGCATTTGCTGTGCTTCGTCTTCGAGTTGAGCGGGTGTCGGCTGCTCTACGGTACTGTCAACGGGTGTTGGGCGGGATCCACTCTGAGTTTTATCCGCCGAAGGTGGTGCCATCGTCCTTTGAGATACTCTTCCGCGTATTTTCTCAGCCTGCAGAGCTGCGTCGCGTGATGGATCACCAGATTCATGCTGGAGCTCGGGCTGCCTTGGGTTTGGTCCATAGTCATTGGCCGGGAGCTAATATTGCTCAAGTGGCGGAGGGTCCTCCATGTGGTAGGGATCACCCGATGGATGAGCATTATGCGGCGGTCGATGAGCCTGCGCGCCAAGTTGTGAAGTGGGTTTGCGAAGAGAACGACTATTATCTGGGTTCTCTTATTAAGGCGAAGATGGAGCCTGGGGGTTAGGTGCTTCCTCGCTTTGTATATGCTTACTCTTGGTGTGATGTACTCCTTTGTGGTCTTGGTTTTGCAGTAAGGGGTTTTGCTGCTGCGGCGAGCCCCCGAGTGTTAATTTTGTGTCGCGATTGCGAAAAACGCGTCGGGGGGTGGGTGCTGCGATGAGCCCCCGAGTGCCTGTTTTGTTTATGTCGTGATTGCGAAGGACGCTTCGGGGGGTGTCTGCTGCGGCGAGCCTCCGAGTGCCAATTTTGTTTGTGTCGCGTTTGCGAAGGACGCCTCGGGGGGTGGCTGCTGTAGCGAGCCCCGAGTGCCAGTTTTTTTTATGTCGCGATTGCGAGGAACGCCTCGGGGGGTGGCTGCTGCGGTGAGCCCCCGAGTGCCAATTTTGTTTGTGTCGCGTTTGCGAAGGACGCCTCGGGGGGGGGGGGGGGGTGGCTGCTGCAGCGAGCCCCCGAGTGCCAATTTTGTTTGTGTCGCGATTGCAAAGAACGCCTCGGAGGGTGGCTGCTGCGGCTAGCCCCCAAGTGCCAGTTTTGTTTGTGTCACGATTGCGAAGAACGCCTCGGGGGGTGGCTGCTGCGGCGAGCCCCCGAGTGTCAGTTTTGTTTGTGTCGCGATTGCGAAGAACACCTCGGGGGGTGGCTGCTGCGGCGAGCCCCTGAGTGCCAGTTTGTTTGTGTCGCGATTGCGAAGAACGCCTCGGGCTGCTGCGGCGAGCCCCCGAGTGCCAGTTTTGTTTGTGTCGCGATTGCGAAGAACGCCTCGGGGGGTGGCTGCTGCGGCGAGCCCCCGAGTGCCAGTTTTGTTTGTGTCGCGATTGCAAAGAACGCCTCGGGGGGTGGCTGTTGCGGCGAGCCCCCGAGTGCCAGTTTTTTTTGTGTCGCAATTGCGAAGAACGCCTCGGGGGGTGGCTGCTGCGGCGAGCCCCCGAGTGCCAATGGATCAATTTTTGGGAAAATATGTTTCAATATTTTTCCTGCTGTTTCTTACATTTAGTAAGGAGTGGGGGTTCTGATGAAGACGGTCCCCTTTATTTAAAACGACGGTGTGGTAGTCTTAAGGGCTAGGTAGCTTCTTCTCCGAGTGATCGGGTCCTTCGGGTGGTGTCTTCTTCTATGGGAGTGCTTCTTCTGCGAGTCCCATGATTCTGCTAGCTTGGTGAGCTCCAAAGGCCTCTGATATCTTGTGGAATTCCTTGTCGCAGTGGTCGGACCTGACGAAACTGCCGCTGTCTGTGATGACCCCGTGTGGGCCTGGCATTTAGAGCTTAAGGTAGGCATAGTGTGGTACTGCCATGAAGCGGGCGAAGGCTGGTTGCCTGTCGGGGGATTGGTACCCGGGTAGGCTCACCCAAGCGAAAGCAACCTTTCAAGACAAGGATGGACCGATTGAGCTGCAGCTGGGCCGAGCTGGGCAAGCGTACGACCGATTGCTCCAAGGCAATCAGCCGTACCGAATGCCAGCAGTCGGCCTAGGCGCAACCGGGCCATCCTTTCATCACCAAGACGGTCAGCCGGTTGTCCTGCAGCTGGGCCGAGATGGGCATCGACGCGGCCAATTGCCTAGAGAAATCAACCCTGCCGAGGGCCATCAGTCGGCCCCAGCGCAATCGGTACAACTTACCACCCCTGGAGAAGTTGACCCGAGACCAGTCGGAGGTCCAAGTACAAGGTCATAAATGCGCAATCCTGAGAGATCGGGGTGGCAGAGAAGCCAAGTCACTTCGAAGATCTGGCAGAGATGCGTTGTCGACCTCTCCGCTGATTCCGCGGACAGGACGACAAGACCGCACCTCCTAGCTCCACTGTTCACCATCATGCCCTATGAGTCTACAGCATGGGCCGCCGCTCGTCGGGTCCGGATCACCCGGAGAGGTGCAGTCGGTGGGGCCCAGCCGATCAGAGGATGACAGCTGGGCCCAATCGGCAGTGAAGTTACCGATTTACACCGGGCTCACACTATAAGAGCCCGGGGTACCCCTCCTGCGTGAGGGACGATCCACAACATTCGCGCCATTACTCACATCTTGCTCAGTCCATTCGCTGCTAGCAGTTCCTCCTCAAGGAAGCAGGAGAGAGCCTTGCCCACGGCGGCTCTCACCTTCCCCTGAGTAGATAGAGAAGCAGTTATTGCAGTTCAGTTCCATTGATATAGAAGAGACAAGCAGGAGTAGGGGTGTTATCTCTCCGGAAAGCCCCGAACCTGGGTACATCGTGGTGTCCGTCACCGTGTTTGTGCCCAACCCGATTCCGGCACCATCGACATCTTCTTCCTCGCGTCTTCCCCTCACTTTAGCCATCCCCATGGCATCTGCCGTCACATATCGACGACAGTTGGAGCCCACCATGGGGCAGACCGAGGCGTCGACTGGAGTAAAGATCCGGACGGGATTTTCCTCTACATCGGGCGGTAGCCACGCCTCTGGCCTGATTCTTAGGCGTGGGGCAATCGACTACGTGGTGGACTACTCGGCGCGGTACGGGGTCGGCGCACCCCTGTCGCCTGGTGTGCCGCTACAAGTTGGCAGCCATCGCCTCTTCATCGGCAGCTTCCCCGAGGCATATCCCAGGGAGATCCGCATTTTTTCGTGCATCACGGATCCACTCTCGACCAGGGGCTGCACTGCAGCACCCGGCGGAGAGGATGGCCGCGTGCACGCAGCGGTCATGATGGCGGGGGCATCTTCATCAAGCAACCGCGGCGCAGCGAGTGCGGCTAGGAAGGCCAAGGAGGCGGCGGACGCTGCGGAAAGAGTCGGCACCAGTGCGTTGCGGGATGTGTTGTACACACCCGTGAACAGGAATGGTGATCCCGATCAAGTTCACACTGATCTGGAGACAGCACGGCTCGCCCTCGCTCGCAGGGCCGAGCACGTGCTGGCAGAAGAGCATAGGCTGGGAGCTATCACAAGACAGTACAACGCAGCGCATGCCGGACCGCGTCGGCCGATTGAGCCCGCGGTCTTAGAAGATTTGAGAAGCCGAGGTCGGGCAGTCCATCAGCAGCTGTCGGGAGCCGAGCAATCGGCGAGGCCGGCGCAGCCGGTGCAGCCGGCGCAGCCGGTGCAGTTGGTATTCCTCCAAAGGCCGACGTACAACACGCCTGACAAGAACCTGAGAGCCGCCGAGCAGATAGCAATCGAGTTAGAAGAGCTAGAGGGAGATGAACAGCGTCAGCAGACGCGCCGAATGCGTGAGCTGCTGGCAGCTGCAAAGGAGCAGCAGCTGGTGGCAATGGAGAATCCGAATGCAGGACCGGGGGCATCAAGGGGAACTGTGAGGCCGATTCCGAATACTAGCCGGCGACCGAACGCATTGCGCCAGAACAGGCAGCAACCGGCCCCATCTCGGCATGAGAGTAGGGTCAGGAGCAATCGGCCACCGCCAGCGGCAAGCAGAAGAATAGAAGAGCCAGCTGTTAACAGCAGGCGCAATGATTTGCCTCAGCAGTCGGCAGCAAGACCAACAATCAGCGCCCGACTTGGCCCTCGCCAAATCGGTCAGAATGACGCAAGGCATCGCATTGAGCTCCTGGAGAAGGAAGCTCAAGAAGATGAAGAAGGAGAGGCTGGCCCGTCGTGTTTTGGTCATCGCATTCGGACCGAGAAGTTTCCCAAAGGCTTCACGCTGCCGAGAGACACACCCAAGTACAATGGTTCTGTGAAGCAAGAAGATTGGTTGTCCGATTACTTGACCGCAGTTCGCATTGCTGGGGGCAATCGGCGCGTGGCAGTCCGCTACACACCTTTGATGCTTCAGGGTTCAGCTCGGACATTGTTGAATAGTCTGCCCAAGGACAGTGTGAATTGTTGGGAAGATTTCACAAGTGCATTCATTCACAACTTCACGAGCACATATGAGCGGCCCAACCTCCCGCGGCAGTTGGCTCTTTGTGTGCAAGGCAAGGATGAACCCCTTCGAGATTACTTATCTCGGTGGATCAAGCTGAAGAATTCATGTGAAGGAGTCCATGAGATCCAGGCCATTCAGTACTTCACGGATGGATGCCTCGCCGATTCAATGTTGAAGAACAAGTTGCTCCGCAAGGATTTCACATCGCTCGCCGAGCTCATGAAGGTGACCAACTCATTTGCTGTGTCCGATTCTGCGATGCGCCCTATCCAGCTCGGAGTTGGAGGTGTCATCCAGTCACCAGGGGCTCCGCAGTTGGACGCAGGGAACCAAGGCCTCAGTCGGAAGGAAAGAAGAGAGAACAACCGCAAAAACAGCAACAACCAGCAGAACAATGGCAAGCGCAAAGATGAGCAGCCAGATACTCAGTATGGCAGTCGGCAGGTGTAACACCCTCACTGTCAGTGAACAGTAATCAGGGGTTACTGTTCATCTCTACTGTTCAGAACTTTTATTTGATCAACTTGGACTAGTTCAAATTCAATTTCCACTTTGTTATTCTTGAATGCATTGTGATCAGGGACCTTGGTCATGATTGAATCAAACCAATACCTAGCTCAATTCAAATGACCTTTGAATTGAAATCCATTTAAATCTTCAAATGCCTTTGGTGGATTATTAAAAAACCAAAGTGCAAAATCAACTTACTTCAAAAATTGTGAAACTACTTTTATTAAATCCTAAATATTCAGTGGGTCATGTCCCACCTAGTTGGAGATTTTATTAATCTATAAATATTTCTAAACAAATCAAAACAGTGGATAAAAACCCTAATTAAATCATTTAATATTTAATACAAATATTAAATGACTTTTAATGGTGCCCAAAACTTTTTGTGGCACTGACCTAAGTTGCAACATCAATTATGGACCCATTAAACATTTTACAAAAATGCCATGGTGATCAAAATAAATGCCAACAGAAAACATCAGAAAAGTAAAAAAATAAAAATAAAAATAAAAACCTAGCTGACCCGCCCCCCCATGGGCGAGGCCCATCCTCATTCCCATCCCCCTGGGCCACCAGCCCGGCCCACTTCCCCTTCCCCACCTGCCCCCGTCTCTTTCCCCCCCACCTGCTCCCGTACCTCCGGCGTGGGCACGCCATGGCCATGGCCACTGTGGCCATGCCCCCACCTCTCACCTGCTCCCTCCCTCTCTCGAGCGATAATATCGAGCCCCCTGTTCTCGTGGACGCCCACCGGATCTTTTCCCCCCTCCCTCCCAGCGTCGCCTTCCTTTCCCTACCTCGCCCGCCGCTGCCATGGCCACGGGAGGGTGAACCCGCGCGGCCATCATCCACCCCAGGACGAACCCGAGTGTCCAGGAGCTCCGTCACCAACGTCTTCACCAACCCCCGTGGAGAATCGGGTCGGGAGCCCCTGTGTCGAGTGCAACGTCACCGTCTTCCTCTCCGGTTCCGGCGAGATCCTCCGGTCGATTCGCGCGTGCCTCCGCTCCTAAGCTTGCAACGGGCCATCGTGCGCCTCCGGGGTGAGCCTACGCTCAATTCCCCTCTCCCCATTTTTGGTTTGCTGCACTACGCCGCCGTCGCCATGGGTCGTGTCCTGGCCGTCGCCGTAGCTGGTCTTGGCCGCGCTTCCCGTGCCCCCTAGCTTGTGCGTTTGGCACCCGTGTGCTCCCCGTGAGTCTCCGGTCGTGATAGACTAGCGCACAACCCCCCGAATCCCTCCCCCGGTTTGCTCCTATTCTGGCCAGAAAATGGCCCCCGCCATTGATGTCCTAGAGCTCAGCTCCGGCCACCCCGACCCGAGCTTGAGATAGGAATGGGTGCGGCTCGCCGCGCTGCACCCGTAGGAACAGACGGCACCTAAAACGGCGCCCTAAATCTTCGGCACGGTCACCGGCCGTGAGCTCGCTCGTCGCCGGCGAGCTCGTCCTGTGACTGACATGCGGGGCCCAATCGTCAAAATCATCATCAAAGTTAAGCTAATCCCCCTTGAGTCACTGACAACGGGCCCCACCCCCTCTAATCCATCTGTTAAAATTAGAATTGGAGATAATCCCCCCTGGGTATGACAGATGGGCCCCATGCCCTTAACTTAACTAAAATTGATTAGATTACCACTGTGCAACTTACACGTGGGTCCCACTGTCAGTTTTGGTTAATTAAAGTGAATTAGTATCAAATCCAGTGTATGACATGTGGGACCCCACTGTAATTAGATTTAATTAAAATGTTTTATTAGCATATGAGGCTGACCAGTGGGACCCACTGGTCAGGTTTGACCTGGTCAACCCTCTGTGGATAATGTTTAGTTAATTAATAAAAAGAAATCCAGAAAATGATTTAAAAATTGATTAAACTTTGAAATTCAATAACTTTTAAACCGTAACTCGGATTCAAAAACTTTATACATGAAAATTGATCAGAAAAATATAACGAATACGAATACGCTTTCCGTATGTCTATCCCACCCCTATAACACAACGAACATCGAACCATCCCCCTCCGGACCGACTGTCCGATAAATTGTCCGGTACTGTTAGAGTGCCCGGATGAATTTATTCCGAACACGAATGTTTCTCGGAATAGATCAACTAGCACGGATACACCCCCCTTATGTTTGTCCGGTACCCACGACACCTCCGGCTTGATCCCTCCCCCTCCGGTCACCCTGTCCGGTAATCACCCGGAGCTGGCAGTTCATCCCCGGATGAATTCCCGCTCCGAGCAACGTACCTTGCACTGCGTTAGAACACCGTTAACTTTACAATTGTCATGTCATTAATATGTTTGCATTGCTTGCTTTGTATTTACTGTTTCTCCCCCCCCTTTATTCTTCGGTAGACCCCGCTGCTACCGCCGACTACACTGCTTCCCGGTACGACTACTTCGTCGACGACCCTACCCCTACCGTCGAGCTTCCAGGCAAGCAGAGCCATTCTCTTCCCCAGATATCGCCTACCTTTTCCGTACTTTCTTGCACTAGGCATGGTTACTGCTGCTGCTACGTTATACTCCTATTCAATTGTATAGCCTGATTTTGTCGCCCCTTGATGTACCTTTCCTTTATCCTATGCTGCCTATTATTACTTATGCATTATTCAGCAGTGAGCCCTGCGCATTGTTAGCTAGGATTAGATAGCGGGCCGTGATCATTCAGGGGGTGAACACGGATACAATATATACAACTGCACAGGTACGTTACAAAGCAGACACCGCCAAAGGCCCCTATCTGGGTTATGCTTAGTCACCTCAAGTGTGAGCTATCCAGGAGTAATCCTTGTACTCCACTCGAGGCTGACTTTGTCTTGCCGCCATAGGGTCCTGAACAACGGTTTTCCTTTAAAGGTAAGAAAGTCGGGCGACCCAACGGTGCCCGCGAGAGGTATATCGTCGGGAACGACAGGGAGGGTACGACCGACGTTACTGGCGTGCTTGGCCCCTGCTCCTATCTCGCGAGAGTTACCAAACCACGAAAGTCGAGCTCTACCAAGAGCACACGCGAGAAAAGGTAAGGAGATGGTTCACCTTGTTGGTAACCGCAGTGACTTGGTTGGACGACAGGGCAGGCACCGATGTACTGGTGGTCGTGACTGCTGTCGTTGACCGCGGGTCGGTTAAGTCGAGGCAACGATAACGGTTGTCACGCAGGTTAATTAAAATGCTAAATGGTTTGAGAGGCCCGTTGGTCTGTACGCACTACCTTCACGTGGGATAAGGAGTTATGGGCTCCCCTGCGTCGTAGTTTTTCCGAAAGCTCTTCAGAAGTCAGCAGTACCACGGCCTGCGCCGGGAAGTGGTATCTTCTTCGTCCGGACGGTGTGTATTTGGATTTGCTTTTGCTTCACCGGCCAGCCACGCACCGTGCAGGAGCGTGCAAGGGTGAGGGTCCTAGACCCCTTGGCGCATAGGATATAGTCCGGCGGATGGCCTCTCTGTTGAGCCTAGGATGGGCTGCGTTGTGTCGGATAGCCTCGGTGGGGCGTTCCCTAACAAGGTTCACGCCACCCTGGAGATCCGAGCGTGCAGGCTGAACAGTAGTGCACCCCTGCAGGGAGTTTAATCTATTCGAATAGCCGTGTCCACGGTAACAGGACGCTTTATGCTGAAGCTGGATCTTACCACTAGAAACTATTACTATTAAACTGTATGGTTCCGGGTCTTCTTCCTCGCAGGGAGTCGAGGAAGGGAACTCGGAGGCATTATTATTATTAATCATTACAACTTATATTATTCAATGTTGCAGCAACTTCTGCTTCATGGTTACTTTATTGCTTTATATAAACTGTTGGCTGTTTCTCTTCTCATGCTGCAAGACATCGTCAGAAGATGCTAGTCTTCGATAGGCCTAGCTTCTTACCCTTATTCTGATTTCTATCTTGCAGTCCACTATATACAGCCTCCCCTTTCCATTTGATACAATGCATAATGCTTAGTAGCGGACGTAAGACTCGCGGGTATGCTAGATACTCACCTTTGCTTTATTTCCCCTTTTATGTTTTGCCTGATCGGCCGCTGCAGTCGACGTTGGAGCCCAGGAGCAGGAGTACCCCGGAGGCGGATACTACTACGTCGAGACCCCCGCTGACCAGGACCAGGAGTAGTTTCGGAGGCTCCCTGGCAGGAGGCCTTGCCTTTTCGATCTGTATCTCTGATGTTATTTGTGCTAGCCTTCTTAAGGAAAAACTTGACTAACTATGTCTGTACTCAGATATTATGGCTTGTATAACTTATGTATTCGGGTCCGCGTGACCCCCTTTATTGTAACATATTGGTTTATCCTTTTGTGTTTAGTGTTGTGCTGTGATATTCTCACCGTGGCACCCTAATCTCAGCCGTGTACCCTGCGTGTATGATTACTGTACACGGATTGATTTTGGGGGCGTCACAGCAGGTGGCCGCTGTCCAGAATGAAGAAGATCCAGGGGCTACAGGAGGCAGTCGGAAGATGAGACCGAATGTGAGGCCACAGGGACAGATGAAGCCCAAGTACACGTTTGATGATATGTTGGATGCACCGTGCAAATTGCACAGCACTCCTGGCAGGCCGTCTGCGCATACCACTAGGCAGTGTGATTTTGTGAGAAGGATTACAAAGGGAGAAGCTTTACCACCTCCACCCCCACCACCACCCCAGAGCAGAGGACCACCTCAGCAGCACCGCGACAAGACGCCGCTTACATGATTTTCACCAGCGAGTCCACCGATAAGGTCAGTCAGAGAGCCCGAGCTCAAGAAGTCAATGCCACCATGCCACTGATTCCACAGTACATGCATTGGTCCAAGTGTGACATATCCTGGGGCAGAGCAGATCACCCGACCATCCTGCAGAATCCAGGCAACTATCCGCTTGTGGTAGATGCTCTGTTTGCAGGACCGAGATTTTCATGCAAGTTCTCCCGAGTGCTCGTTGATGGAGGAAGCACAATCAACATTCTGTACAGAGACACCTTGATCAAGCTAGGGCTCACTGAGAAGGATCTGGAGCGCAGTCGGACGACATTCCATGGGATTGTCCCGGGGTTGTCTTGCACCCCCATGGATCGCATTCGGCTGGATGTCATATTCGGCACAGAGGAGAATTTCAGGAGGGAGCCAATCTGGTTCGAGGTCGCCGACCTCAGCAGTCCTTATCATGCTCTATTGGGATTGCCCGCATTCGCCAAGTTCATGTTCAATGCACAGCAGACTTACCTAAAGATGAAGATCCCAGGGCCAAACAACGTCATCACCGTCACCGGGGACTTCAGGAAGTCCCTCGAGTGCATGTCGGCTGGCGGCAGTCTGGCTGACTCCCAAGTGGTAGAGACAGAGAAGCGTCAGCTCGGAAAAGTGATAGCAATGGCGCAAGCGCTGAACAAGGCTCCAGTCCCAGTCGGCCCAGCCAAGAGAGCAGATGAGGAATCGGCTTTTCAGTCGGCCAAGGACAGCAAGAAGGTCGCTCTAGATCCCTCCGACTCAACCAAGTTCGTTGTAGTCGGAGCTGGACTTAGCGACAAATAGGAAAGCGAGCTCGTCGAGTTTCTCCGTGAGAATTGGGACATCTTCGCATGGTCTCCACAAGACATGCCTGGTTTGCCGAGAGAACTCGCCGAGCACAAGCTGCACATTCGGCCAGGCTCGAAGCCGGTCAAGCAACCCCTGAGGCGTTTTTCTGAAGATAAGAGAAGGGCAATCGGCGAAGAGATTGCGAAGATGCAAGCTGCAGGTTTCATCATGGAAGTGTTTTACCCTGAGTGGCTAGCGAATCCAGTCCTCGTGATGAAGAAGAACAAGACCTGGCGCATGTGTATCGATTACACTTGCCTGAACAAGGCGTGCCCGAAAGATCCGTTTGCTCTGCCCCGTATCGATCAAGTGATTGATTCTACGGCCGGCTGCGAGCTTTTGTCTTTTCTGGATGCCACAGCTGGCTATCACCAGATCAAACTTGCTGTGGAAGATCAAATAAAAACTGCATTCATAACCCCTTTCGAGGCTTATTGTTATATCACCACGCCTTTTGGTTTGAAGAACGGAGGTGCCACTTATCAGCGCACAATTCAGAGATGCACACACACCCAACTCGGCAGAAATCTCCACGTCTATGTGGATGATCTGGTAGTGAATTCGGTCAAGGGATTCACACTTCTAGATGACCTCCGAGAGACATTTGCAAATCTGAGAACTTACCAGATCAACCTCAATCCTGAGAAATGTGTGTTTGGGGTCCCAGCCGGCAAGCTCTTGGGATTTCTCGTTTTCGAGAGAGGAATCGAATGCAATCCCGAGAAGATAGCCGCAATCGAGCGAATGGAGCAACCCAAGAACCTGAAGCAAGTACAAAAATTCACCGGTTGCCTCGCTTCACTCAGCCGATTTCTCATTCGGCTGGGTGAAAAAGCAATCCCATTATATCAGCTGATGAAGAAGACGGAGAAGTTCACCTGGACACCTCAGGCAAATGAAGCATTCCGAGAAGTCAAGCACATGCTCTCCACTGCGCCGATTCTGGCTGCCCCGATTGAGAAGGAGCCAATGATGTTATACATTGCGGCAACCAATCGGGTGATCAGTGCAGTCATGGTGGTGGAGCGGCCTGAGAATGACAAGGCACAACAGATTCAGCGACCTGTGTATTATATCAGTGAAGTGCTCTCGGCGTCCAAGCAGAACTACCCTCACTATCAGAAGATGTGCTATGGAGTATATATGGCGGCCAAGAGATTGAAGCCATATTTTCAAGCCCATCTGATCACGGTCGTCAGCTCGGCTCCATTAGCCGACATCATCGGCAGCAGAGATGCAACAGGCAGAGTGGCCAAGTGGGCAATTGAGATCGCCAACCATGGCATCCAGTATGAGCCAAGAACAACAATCAAATCTCAGGCGTTGGCCGACTTCCTGGTGGACTGGGCTGAAACTCAATATATGCCACCCGTCCCAGGATCGGACTTCTGGAAGATGCATTTTGATGGATCCAAGATGAAGAGCGGCCTAGGGGCTGGCGTAGTGCTCACTTCACCAAGAGGAGATCAACTACATTATGTGCTCCAGATTCACTTTGCAGCATCAAACAACGTTGCCGAGTACAAAGCCCGTGTGCATGGTATCAAGCTGGCCAAGGAAATCGGCATTCGGAATATTGAGTGCTTTGGTGACTCTGATTTGGTGGTGCAACAGTGCACAGACACTTGGGACGCAAAGGATGCGAATATGGCAAGCTACCGTTTCCTAGTGCAGCTGATTAGTGGGTACTTTGAAGGATGTGAGTTCCACCATGTGCCGAGAGCAAGCAACGAAGCAACAGATGCATTGTCCAAGCTCGGCTCAACAAGGCAAGCTATTCCGCCAGGCGTATCACTTGAGCACATTAGGAAGCCATCCATCACGCCATCTCCAGAATCCGAGTCCATCTTCATCTCGAAGACTGATCTTGAAGTGTTGAAGAAGGCGAAATAGGCTCAACCGGAAAAAATCCCAACTCTGAAGAAGCAGTCAAGCGCCCAAGGTGCTTTAGCCTCAGCAGATCGACAGCACCAGGGGCTGCCGATTGCAGACCAGGGGCTGCCGAATGCAGCAAAAAAAGCAAGGCTAAAGGGAAGCGAGCAGAGGCAACACCAGATGGCACAGCCTCAGAAGAGCCAATGACATCAGGCACTGCCGATTGCATCGAAGAAGTTCCAACTCTAGACGAGCAGCTGTCACCAGGGGCTGCCGAATGCGTGCCAGGCGCCGCAATCGGCAGTTTAGAGACAGAAGTCGAGATGGCAGAGGTTCAAGAGGCCGAAATCCAAGAGTCCAATGGCCAAGAAGCCGAGATCCACGAAGAAGTCGCACCCCAGCAAGCAGCAGTGATGGTAGTCGTCAGTGCGCCATCATGGGCACAGACGATTAGAGATTTCCTAGTGGACGGAGTTCTTCCAGAAGACGAAGCCGAGTCAAGACAAATCAGTCGCCGGTCTTGGGCATACACAATAATCAACAACGAGCTAGTGCGCAAGAGTGCAACCGGTGTCTTTCAGAGATGTGTAGAAGAAGACAGAGGCCTGGAATTGCTCAGAGACATCCACCAAGGTGAATGCGGTCATCACGCGTCAGCAAGAGCCATTGTCAACAAAGCCTTCCGACATGGTTTCTACTGGCCGACTGCGCGTGCAGCAGCTGAGAACCTGGTGAAGTATTGCAAGGGCTTCCAGCGGTTCAAGGCAAAAAGTCATCAGCCAGCATCATCATTGAAGACAATCCCAATAGCATGGCCATTTGCGGTGTGGGGTTTGGACATGGTTGGCCCGTTCAAGAGAGCCCGAAGTGGCATGACACATCTCCTGGTCGCAATGGACAAATTTACCAAGTGGATAGAAGCCCGCCCGATCAAAAAGCTCGATGGTCCGACTGCGGTCTGTTTTGTGGCCGACATCGTATGCAGATATGGTGTGCCCAATAGCATCATCACCGACAACGGCACCAATTTTGCAAAGGGCGCACTGGCTCGATATGCATCTCAGCAGGGTATTCGGCTTGATCTTGCATCCGTTGCACATCCTCGGTCGAATGGTCAAGTAGAAATAGCAAACGACCTAATCCTGTTCGGTATCAGACCCCGATTGGTGGAGCCACTTGAGAGGGCACCCGGAGCTTGGATTGAAGAACTCCCAGCAGTATTGGTCAGCTTAAGGACTAAGCCAAACATGTCGACTGGATTCACTCCTTTCTTCCTGGTATATGGATCAGAAGCAATCATCCCGTCCAACATCGAGTTTGATTCACCTCGTCATGCCTTGTACACCGAGGAAGAAGCCAAGTTAGCACGAGAAGACAGCGTCGATCTCAAGGAAGAAGCCTGCCTGTTGGCCTTGTCCAGATCGGCAGTCTACCAGCAGAAGTTGCGGCACTACCACAACAAGAAGATTCGTCCTCTCGCCTTCCGAGAGGGTGACATGGTGCTACGCCGAATTCAGAAGTCAGATGGGCAGCACAAGCTGGCCTCACCCAGGGAGGGACCTTTCGTCATCATCCGCGCACTAAAGAACAACTCATATTATTTGATCGACTGCACCAAGGGCACTCGGCATAAGGACACGTCAGGAGTAGAAACGGAGCGGCCGTGGAACGCAGAGCTCTTATGCCCGTTCTATAATTGAGCGGCAAAAATGTATGTATGCTATTCAGGAAATGATCAGTAAAGCTATCATGCCTCTGAAGAAGAGCATTCGACTACCTTTGCATGATTTCATTCGAAAAGCTAGCCCAAGTCGGCAACGCTTAGTCATACCCGAGACGTGGATAACGCACTCGGGGACTGACCGACCACGAGGTCAGAAAAATGAGCCAACGAGGCACGGGGGCTGCGGGCTGGCACTCATCCTAGCATCCAACTCAAGCACAAGTCACGAGAGTGGTTGTGGCATTGAGGAAGGTAGCGGTTGGGGCAGCCGGCAGTCCAAGTTCTCGAGAAACAAATCGAAACGCTCTAAAAAGGGCATAGCCGACTAAGTCAGCTACCGATTGTGCCGCAGACCGGTGCACCGAGCAGCTGGCAGCGAGCAATCGGCTCCTAACATTGCAGAATCCTTTGCGCTAAGTCTTGTCGTGTAAACTCAAAAAACTTATCGAACCTTGGCCGGAAATCAACCTTCGATCCGACTGCAGACTGCATGTCGGCTGCAGAACGGACAAGGCATGACGCCCACAAGTGCAGACCGATAAAGGAAACCGACAAAAACGCAAAGTAGATCGCACAAAGAAAAACTTGCAACGAGCAATTGGATTGCATAAAGATAGCAGGCCTAAGGCCGAATAAGTTCATTACAACGAACCACACTCAGTGGGTGTCGGCGGAATTAAAATCGTGTTCTACAAGCAACTATTATGAAAATAAAAATAAGATAAGGCCGATCAGGTGTCGGCGGCAGAGGTAGAGGACGTCAGCAGCGGCACGGCTCAAGAAGTCGGGGCAGCTGGTGGCGCAGAGCTCGCAGTCGGGGCGGCCGAGGTGGCGGGAGCAGTCGGATCGGCTTGCGCAGTAGCGGCATCCGGCTCTGTCTGTGCTTCATTCGACGTGGCCCCAGCTTGTTTGGACCTCGGAGAGGTATGGGACGAGCCGCTGTCAGAGAGCTCGGAGTTGCGATATGGCCGAAGGCTGGAGTGGAGACTGTCATCGGCCAAGCCAGAAATGGAAGTTGCTGCCAATGGGTTCCCTCCCTCGTCGAGATATGGAGTGTAGTCATAGGGAGAGAACCAGTTCACCATGGTGCTGTCTAGCCGATTCACCTCAGCATAAGTCTTCTCGAGCAAGTCGGCTTCGTTCTCTCTGATGCTGTAGAGCTTGGGAAGCTTCACTTGTGGGTACCAGCTCAGAACAGTTTGGAGGGCAGTCTCCGCACCAGTCCGACCGACAGAGTTAAGCAAGACGTCAATCCGACGTGGGATGGCCTTCAGAAGAATCCGAGTCTTCTCGGTAGTAGCATTCAGAGCCTCTCCCTGGTCAGAATCTTCTTCGACCAAAGTCTCCGGTTCGCGGGTCTCGGCGGAGGAGCCGGCAACGTGCTTCATCCTCTGGAGCCCAACCTTGAGCTCAGTCGGCGGCCACAGCAGTTCGGCAATCTTCAGAATGCCAAGCTTGAAGGACAGTGCAACTCCCTTGATAACAGGAATGCGAGCCGCCGTACCAATGAGATATTCCTGCCAGGTCCAGACATCAGTCTCAGTTTGGGCGGTCCCTCCGGCAGCGGTGATCTCCTCTCGGGACTTGACCACTACTGCATAAGTAGCTGCCTCAGATTCAGGCCAGGCCTCTGCATCACGAAGGAAGGTGTGAGTAAGAGCACAGAAGAGGGAAGTAGTCGGAAAATGCACTCGGATGCAAGAAACACTCACCGCTAAAAAGGGCGTCCATCTCAGTCATCGTATCGCAGAAACCCTTGGCCCGGCGGCGCAGTCGGGTTGTTTCTTCATAGTTGCGCTTCTCCAAGTCTTCATACTTGGTGATGTGCTCGTCACGTTCTGCCCGGATGGCATCTCGGGCAGAAAGGGCCTCGTCCCTCTCGGCCTGCATCGCCTCTCAGGCGGCCACAGCTGCGTCTCGTTCAGCACGAAGTGCATCGCCAACAGCAGTCACGGCGGCCAGGTCGTCCGAATGTTTCTTCTTTAGATCAAGCAGCTCGGAGCGGAGGGTTTGGATGGTCCGAGACAAATCGGTTTCCACCCCCTGCAGTCGGCTCGTCTCTTGCTTAGTGATACGTGCAAAACGTATCTATAATTTCTGCTTGCTCCATGCATGTTTTGTGTGATATTGCTATGATCTAGATACACTTTCATACACTTTTGATCATATTTGGACTAACCTATTAACTCAGTGCACCCCAGTGCCAGTTCCTGTTTTCTGCTATTTTTCTATTTCAGTTTTCCCCCGTATAAAAAGTGCCAGAAAAATTCCGGGAAAAATACAGGAAAAATCAGCGTACAGGAAGCTTCGAGAAGAGCCCGGGAGGGGCCAGAGGGGAGCCAGGGGCCCAGGCGGCCACCCGGCGCGACCCCACCCCTGGCCGCGCCAGGGGGCGCCTGGGGCCCCTGGCCCACCTCTGGCTGCCCCCTTTCGCCTATTTATCCCCCGTCACGGGAAAACTCCAGAAGAGAAACCTATTCCGCGAACTCGCCTCTGTTCCGCCGCCACCGCGCTTCCAAGATCGGGAGCACCAGAAGACCTCTTTCCGGCACCCTGCCAGAGGGAGGATTGACCTCCGGGAGTCTCCTCTCCACCATGGATGCTCCCCGGATGTCTCGTGAGTAGTTTTCCTTGGACCATGGGTCCGTGATTAGTAGCTATGTGATGTTCTCCTCCCCTCTTTGATCTTCATTGTTTAGACCTCGTGAGCTGCCCTACATGATCGAGGCACCTTTGTAATATTTCTGCTATTGCTATGTTGAGTTTGATCGGATCTGATGGATTATGAGATTATGTTCAGATTGTGATAGAGTAATATATTTGGTTTTTATCTCTTATATTTTTGTTCCTAAGTAATTCTTGCATGTTCTCCGTTGCTGTTTATTGCTTTGGCCAAGTAGTAGGTAGTGACTCCAAGAGGGAGCGTTGTGCTAGATTATTGGTTCATGCCTGCCCGATGACCCGCTTGAGTGACAGAAACATGAGTCTAGGGGATGTGTTGTTGCCACAAGGGGGAAAACAACGGTGCTTGTAACTGCGGTTGCAAGGATTGTTTACTTTACGCAAAGTTCTTTTTAATGCAGTTGTCTGTTGCTTTGGGTTTACACTTTGGGTGGGGCTCGCAACTTAATACCAGCGAGATGTTCTGGATAGATATCTCAAGGTGGATGATTAGTATTAGATGCAGATGGATTTCGGTCTACTTACTTTGGCGTACTGCCCGTGCTTTTGAACCTCATTCTTTCCTTTGTAGCATAGTTAGCATTGCGGTGCGTTCATAATCCTGTCAATTGCCTTTCTGTAATTTGTTTACCTCGCATAGCAATTTTATCGTCTTTTGGGAGAGAGACATCACTAGCGAACATCACGTATCCCGGTCCATATCCTTATCACTGTTTCCACTCTACATTTACTTTACCGCTTTTATTTGCTATCATTATCCCTTGCATTTTATCCTTTGTAAACAACAAGACCGGAGAGATTGACAACCTCTCTGAAATTCGTTGGGAACAAAGTTATCTGTGTCTGTGTGCAGGTCCGCGTTAGTTGCGCCGCTGACACCTACTTATCATCTCTGGAGTCCTGCTGGAGACAAACCTTGGTATCTTCACCGAGGGAAAACTGCTGCTGCACTACATCTCAACCTTACACTTGGGGAAACCAACGAAGGGGCGAGAAGCCATCAAGCTAGTTTTCTGGCGCCGTTGCCGGGGACTCCAAGTGCTAAGATAGGGGAGTTGCACACTACCCTTTACCTTTGTTTTTTTGTCTTGTTAGTTTACCTTTCAGTTTTTATCTTTGTGTCCTTTATCAAAAAAAATATATATATATAGTAAGTCTAGTTCCTGTCGGGACCCGGGGTTAGCGTATGCAAGTTCAGTTAAGACATAGTAATATGGAGAGCCGAGAACCGTACCCACTTGTCTAAGCAGACAAGGCCAAGCACAGAACGTTCTCGGAAAGCATCGTACGTGAGGGGCATCTCATCCAGGCCGGATGATCAACTGAGATGGGTCCTCATCGTCCGCACACAAGTCAAATGATATGGGTGGTGAACTCCCATATTCAAAGACAAGTCGCCTCAACCATACTATCGACTATCTCATAACTCTTACATAAACTTACTCCAGCCCGATCACTTAGTCGGGGTCTAGGGCGGGCTCGATCATACCACAAAGTGTGCACGAGACAGAGTCTCGAACAATCGCATCGCGATGCCCCAAGCTGCGCACATCTAAGGGCCACTTGGTGTATGAAAGACCGCCAGCCGGATCACAACTAAGGTCTCGAAAACCCATATAAAGACATGCATGTTATAAAAATACACGCAGCACACATGCCTTGTATGAACAGTAGGTATCATTGCAATTCTCTACAAAGTATACATTTTTATTGATAACTCTTATAGAGTGCAAACAGAGATCACAAACATGTGATCCAACATTACAACACAAGCGGAAGCAAATTATGTCTGAGTACAGACAATTTTAACAAATGGCTTAAGAATCCTTATTTAAACACAAGCCCTCCACGAGGGAACCAGTCGTCTGACTGGGACTAGACTAGTTGATCTTCAGTCGTCCAGCTCGATGAAGAAGCCACCTTCGGGGTTAGTGGGTTCATCTAAAACATAGATTAAGCAAACGTGAGTACAAAGTCGTACTCAGCAAGACTTACATAGGAGCTATACTACTCATGCACATGTATCAAGGTAAAGGGAGGTGGAGTTTCACTTGCAGAAGTGCCAGCTTTGACTTGGCTAATCCTGAACTACGAGTACCAAACTTTGAGGTAAGAAGCGTACACGAGTCCACTACTTTCTCCAACCAATTACACCACTATGGTGCCTTTCTCGACTTCCCCACGAGAAAGCACGCCATAGCACTCACACTTATCTTGGTGTGTTTTAGAAGTATCCAGTTCAAGTTATCTAATAATCAAGCTAAGCTTTCCAAGCAGTCCATAACCGCAGACGCGGCTATTCGAATAGTTTTGTTAACCCTGCAGGGGTGTACCGCTACACACACATGATCATCATTTACCGCCTTTGTACTCGACACCGTTCAAGAAGTGTCGGCGAGGATGCTCACCACAACTGTTACCTCACAGCCTATCTAGTCCAAGAAAGCCGCCTACTTGGGTTGGCTACCACTATCGTGAACCCGGCCGGTTTACCGAAGTGGACCCAAGTGATGTGTGCGTGGTGCATAAGCCGGTCTCGGATGAGCCGTTCTCTCACTTAGCATCCAGGCCACAAGCCTACCAGAACTCCGAACTATTGCGACATCTGGACATCGAAAGGGATGAGTTAATAGGTTGAGAGGGGTCAGTGAGCCCAATGTGTGGTTGTACTCTTCATCTTGGATCACCACACAAGAACTCGGACTTAGGGCGGTGTTCAACGAGACAACCCACCGTGTATTCCTACACAACCTCTCATCGTTCACCTTGTATTAGGGTCGATTCACCAACACTTTTCTACCATCATCATCATGATCACTACCATCCCGACTCACATCCCAGTATCATCATGGTATCATAATAAGCATGCAATAAGCGATAACATTTGCAGGGGCCACATGATATCAATCAACTCCTACATTTGCTAGGATTGTGGTTTGGTTACTACTGTGACAAAATGATAGGTCATGCAAAGGAATGGGTTCATCTATGCGGTAGAAACGTAGCATGGTAATCGTCCTAAACAATGCATAAGCGAGACATGAGAGGGAAGTGGGATTTTATCAACATGATCAATGGGGGTTTGCTTGCCTTGCTGACGAGGTTCAGGTTCGGGGTCTTCAACGAAGGGGGCAACCTCCTGCTCCGGTTCCACCTCTACTCGACAAACAACAAACAAGGTAGCAAAGTAAATACAATGCACAATCACATGATGGAAGGTTGAAACTTGATGTATATGCTTTGATGTGTGAAGCAATTCCATTTAAATGGAGTATATTGCAAATTGAATTGCAAATTCAAACTCCAATTTGAATTCAAACTTGACCAAGTTACATGTGACATTGTTTGATCATTTTGAACCTTTTGGAAATGTGTATGATATGCCTCTGAAGTGTGGTTGAAATATAGCATAATTCCATGGTCCAAGTTGCAAAAGCATTTGATTTGAATTTGAATTAATTCCAAATAATTCAAATGACATATGCTACTGGTCCCATTTTAAAATCAACTCAAACCTAGTTGAAAGTTGCATTTTTGGATAGCTTATTTTCTCCTGATCATTTTTCATATATTATTTGTCCAATTTGGAGTTAATATGAAATTTCTATGAATTTCCAAACTTTGGGGTATTTTCTGGATTTTTCTGAATTTCTTTAATTCAAATTACTCTGGAAATTCAGTTAATCGATTTATTGCGCCAGGCTGTCGTCAGGGGGTTGGCTGACATGTGGGGTCGGCCTGTCAGTTGCTGGGTTAATTAACCCGGCTGGTTAATTAATCCAGTGGCTTAATTAAGCCACTGGGCCCACTGGTCAGTGGCCCAGGGTGGGTTTAGGAGGGGATTAGTGGCTAACCCACCGGCGGCTAAACGCCGGCGGCCTGGCCACGGCGGCGCACTCGCCGGAATGGGCTAGGGGCCACGAGAGGCTACGTGGAGGACACCATCGGGTGCAGCATCGTCGTCCGCGTCGTCTGGAACCAACAGGGGGTCACGGGGAGCTCGGAATCGAAGGCGGCGACGTCTTCGGCGGCAACAGAACGGCGGCATGATCGTAGTTGTCGCTGCAGTGCATGGATTGAGCTGATTTGGGGCGCGTTCGAACGCTAGTACACGCAGGAGTCAAACGCGTGCACTGGAGCTTCACGACGGGCACTGGAGCGAGGAGGGCGACGACCATGGCGTCGAGGAGCTCGGGTTCTCATGGCGGATCCGTCTAGAGGAAGCAATCAAGGGGGAAAAGTTAGGGGTTTTGATCCCGAGCTCACCCTGAGTCTAACTGAAGCGACGACATGATCGGGGAGGCTCTGGTGCTGCCGGAATTCAAGGTCGATCCGCGGCGGCCGGAGACGAAGACGACGAAGCTAGCGAGCTCATGGAGGCGTTTGGCTCCGATTCCTTCTGCACAGTGGGGTTGTAGACAACATCGGAGCGGTTGGATTTGGCGTAGCGGCCTCTCGTCGACGGTGGCCGCGTGAAGACGACGACGTGCTCCACGTATGCTCACGGGCGGCGATGAAATCGGGCGCAGGAGGAGGGGGAAGAAGCTCTGGAGGGGGGAAACGGACGTGGCGTGCTCCAGGGAGTCTCCAGGCGCGAGAAGAGGGCACGGGGAGGCCTGGGAGGTCCTCGGCGGCGACGTGGCGTCCACGGCTGGCTCGGTGGCATTCCACCGAGCAGCTTGGAGGCGCGGGGCGGGGAAGAAGACCCTGCTTCCCCTCTGGGCCGGGTGGGCCGGATGGGCTGCTCTCGCCTGGGCGCCAGGTAAGCTTTTCTTCTTCTTTTTCTGTTTTTCTTTTCTGACATTTGTTTTGCTGTGCTAAAATAAATAGCTAGGCATTTTATTAAATGCTGAAATTTTTTATATGGCTTCATAATAATATAGACTAGCCACTTATAAAGTTTCAACATTTTTAAAATTCAAATAATTTGAATCTTAACTCAAATAGGGTTATTTGATTAATTCCAAGGCACTGTTTGAATATTTGAAAAATCTATGAGCATGGGATGGGTCCCACATCACTTGATATGTGATCACACTCATTTATAAGACTTTTCAAAAATCTAACAAGAATTTTTGGAGAAGATTTTTATCTGGCCTTTTGAATTAATTCATCTGGGGGGGTTCCTTCTCCCATTTTGCTTTTGATTTTGATTTCAAAGATTTCTTTTAAAATTTTAACATGATGCAAGTGACTTGCTAACCCTAGCACATTACCTAACAGAGGGTTCTGACAACTCGCCCCCACTCACTAGAATCTCGTCCCGAGATTCAGAAGTCTGCGGGAGGAAGGAGGGATACTCGACACTGAGACGGTTTTCTCTTTCCCATGTAGCTTCTCTCTCAGAGTGGTGTGACCACTGCACTTTCAGAAACCTAATCTTCTGACGACGAGTGACACGCTCTGTGGAATCAAGAATACGAACGGGGTATTCTCGATAAGAAAGGTCATCTTGGAGATCAAGCGTTTCATGGTCGACTTCGCGGATGGGGTCCTTGAAGCTACGCCTGAGTTGGGACACATGGAATACATCATGTACTCGGGAAAGGTGCAGGGGTAGTTCAAGTTGGTAGGCAACTTCTCCCCGTTTAGCAAGAATGCGGAAAGGTCCGATGTAACGTGGGGCCAACTTGCCTTTGATACCGAAACGTTGGGTTCCCTTCAGAGGAGTAACCCGAAGGTAAGCCTTCTCATCCAGATTGTAGCTCTCTTCCCTATGATGACGATCATAGTAGCTTTTCTGACGAGACTGGGCTGCTTTCAATTGGTCACGAACAATGCGAACTTGCTCTTCTGCTTCCTTGATCATATCCGGTCCAAAGAATTGTCTTTCACCGGTTTCTGACCAGTTCAGTGGTGTTCGACATCGTCGTCCATGAAGGAGTTCAAAAGGAGCCATGTTCAGACTAGATTGAAAACTATTGTGATATGCAGATTCGGCAAATGGAAGAGACTTCTCCCAATTCTTTCCGAATGAGATAACACAAGCTCTGAGCATGTCTTCGAGAATTTGGTTAACCCTTTCGACTTGACCGCTAGACTGAGGATGGAAAGCTGTACTAAAGGAGAGATGAGTTCCCATAGCCTTCTGAAAGCTTCCCCAAAATCTAGAGGTAAAAAGGCTACCCCGATCAGAATTGATTTCCAAAGGAACACCATGAAGGGATACAATTCTAGAGATGTACAAGTCCGCTAACTGGCTAGCAGTTATAGACTCGCGAACCGGAAGGAAGTGTGCAACTTTGGAAAGCCTATCTATGACAACGAAGATGGCATTGTTTCCTTTCTGGGTTCTTGGAAATCCGGTGATGAAATCCATACCGACTTTGTCCCATTTCCACTCGGGAATAGACAAAGGTTGAAGTGTACCAGCAGGTCTTTGATGTTCTTCCTTAATGCGACGGCGAACATCACATTCGGCAATAAATTGAGCAATGTCTCTCTTCATCCTAGTCCACCAAAATCTCTGGCGTAGATCTCGGTACATTTTTGTGCTACCGGGATGAATCGAGAGGGGTGTGTCATGGGCTTCTTTGAGGATGAGTTTCCTTAGTTCCCTATTCTTAGGTACTACCAAACGATTTTCAAAGAATACCGTTCCCTTGCTATCTGTGGAGAAACATTTAGCAACTCCGCTAGTAATGTTCTCCTTGATCCGGCGAACACCTCGTGCACGCCTTTGGGCAACTATGATTTGATCCTCAAGAGTTGGTTTCGCCACCAAGGTAGAAAGATAGCCATGAGGAACAATCTCAAGGTTGAGCTTGCGAAATTCCTCATGAAGAAGTGGTTGATACTGTTGCAACATGAGGTTGTTACAATACGACTTACGACTTAGTGCATCAGCCATGACATTGGCTTTGCCTGGGGTGTAAGAAATTCTTATGTCGTAATCTTTTATCAACTCAATCCAGCGTCTTTGCCTGAGATTAAGATCTGGCTGGGTGAAAATATATTTGAGGCTTTGGTGGTCGGAATAAATCTCACAACGATTACCAAGGAGGTAATGTCGCCAAGTTGTTAGGGCATGAACTACGGCAGCGAGTTCAAGGTCATGGGTAGGATAGTTCTCTTCATGTGGCCGCAATTGGCATGAAGCATAAGCTACCACATGTCGATCTTGCAGAAGTATGCATCCTAACCCTTGCCGTGATGCGTCACAATAGATCTCGAAATCCTTTTTGGTGTCTGGAGGTGCAAGTACGGGTGCAGAAGTCTATCTTCTTTTTAGCTCTTGAAAGCTTTCCTCGCACTTGGGAGTCCATAAGAATTTCTTATCTTTCTTGAGGAGTTCAGTTAGAGGCTTTGCAACTTTAGAAAAGTTCTCGACGAAGCGACGGCAATAGCTGGCTAGGCCAAGAAAACTCCTAACTTGCTTAACCGATTCAGGTGGAGTCCAGTCAAGGACGGCCTGAACTCTCTCGGGATTCACAGCAATGCCTTTTGCAGAAATCACGTGGCCTAAGTAGGTCACTTCTGGTAGCCAAAATTCACACTTGGAGAATTTAGCATACATGCGATGCTCTCTAAGTTTCATCAATACCAGCCTTAGGTGTTCGGCATGTTCTTCTTCGTTCTTCGAGTAGATGAGAATGTCATCGAGATAAACCACAACAAATTTATCTAAGTACTCCATGAAGATCGAATTCAACATGCGTGAGAAAGTGGCGGGGGCATTGGTTAAACCAAAGGACATGACGGTATACTCGTAAAGACCATAACGATTAGTAAAAGCCGTTTTGGGAATGTCCTCGTTTCGGATTTTGATTTGATGATAACCTAATCTCAAATCCATCTTGGAGAAGACAGAGGATCCTGCAAGTTGATCATAAAGATCATTGATCCTGGGAAGTGGGTACTTGTTCTTTATCGTCGCTAAATTTAGCGGGCGTTAGTGTACGCACATCCTTTCTGTTCCATCTTTCTTCTTTACGAACAGAACGGGGCAACCCCATGGCGATGAGCTAGGGCGGATGAAGCCTTTTGCCAATGAAACATCAAGTTGGATTTTTAGCTCAGCTAACTCATGGGGGGCCATTTTATATGGGCGTTTGGAAATTGGTGCGGTTCCTGGTACAAGATCCACTATAAACTCTACTCATCTGTCGGGTGGCTAGGTTTAAGGAGTTTGGTTACTGGATGGTTTTCCTGAGGATGACCATGGTTTACTAGGGGCTACAACAGATATCTCAGAGTAACAAAGTACCCCAACACGATGGTTAGTGTGGTTCTTGTGGATAGAAGACATCTAAAGTGGGAGAAAGAGCTGCAAATGAAACACTATAGGTTTCTAGAAGAAAACCTACATCAAACTCTATGGAACTGTCGGGCATGCCACCTAGAAGTTCTTCTAAAAGGACAACCGAAAAGGAGGGAAGAATTTTGCAAATGCATCAGATTTTGAAGAAACCTGGAATGACTCGGACAGCATAACAGCTGTAATTGCAAGAAAACAATTTTCTTTCAATGTAGATACAACACTTACGTAATATGATGTAAGAAATCAGGAAGCATAACCACTCTATCAAACCGATCACAACTTTCCTACGGCTACAAGGAAGCAAACAACGAGATGTTCTAATCAGACAGAGGAGAGCCTAGTCCTATCTTCCCGTAGAATAAGATGAGGGTGACTCAGAACTCAGAACGAAGGGGGTAAGGAGAAAAAAGAAGCCTTACGTTATTCCCTTATATACCCAGAGTAACTATATAACTATAGCAAGCTAGAGTCAACTTCGGCCAAGGCTACTAGTCCTACAATCAGTCCTACTCTGATACCAAGTCTGTCGGGACCCGGGGTTAGCGTATGCAAGTCCAGTTAAGACATAGTCATATGGAGAGCCGAGAACCGTACCCACTTGTCTAAGCAGACAAGGCCTAGCACAGAACGTTCTCGGAAAGCATCGTACGTGAGGGGCATCCCATCCAGGCCGGATGATCAACTGAGATGGGTCCTCATCGTCCGCACACAAGTCAAATGATATGGGTGGTGAACTCCCATATTCAAAGACAAGTCGCCTCAACCATACTATCGACTATCTCATAACTCTTACATAAACTTACTCCAGCCCGATCACTTAGTCGGGGTCTAGGGCGGGCTCGATCATACCACAAAGTGTGCACGAGACAGAGTCTCGAACAATCGCATCGCGATGCCCCAAGCTGCGCACATCTAAGGGCCACTTGGTGTATGAAAGACCGCCAGCCAGATCACAACTAAGGTCTCGAAAACCCATACAAAGACATGCATGTTATAAACATACACGCAGCACACATGCCTTGTATGAACAGTAGGTATCATTGCAATTCTCTACAAAGTATACATTTTTATTGATAACTCTTATAGAGTGCAAATAGAGATCACAAACATGTGATCCAACATTACAACACAAGCGGAAGCAAATTATGTCTAAGTACAGACAAGTTTAACAAATGGCTTAAGAAGCCTTATTTAAACACAAGCCCTCCACGAGGGAACTAGTCGTCTGACTGGGACTAGACTAGTTGATCTTCAGTCGTCCAACTCGATGAAGAAGCCACCTTCGGGGTCAGTGGGTTCATGTAAAACATAGATTAAGCAAACGTGAGTACAAAGTCGTACTCAGAAAGACTTACATATGAGCTATACTACTCATGCACATGTATCAAGGTAAAGGGAGGTGGAGTTTCACTTGCAGAAGTGCCATCTTTGACTTGGCTAATCCTGAACTACGAGTACCAGATTTTGAGGTAAGAAGCGTACACGAGTCCACTACTTTCTCCAACCAATTACACCACTATGGTGCCTTTCTCGACTTCCCCACGAGAAAGCACGCCATAGCACTCACACTTATCTTGGTGTGTAATAGAAGTATCCAGTTCAAGTTATCTAATAATCAAGCTAAGCTTTCAAAGCAGTCCATAACCGCAGACGCGGCTATTCGAATAGTTTTGTTAACCCTGCAGGGGTGTACCGCTACACACACATGATCATCATTTACCGCCTTTGTACTCGACACCGTTCAAGAAGTGTCGGCGAGGATGCTCACCACAACTGTTACCTCACAGCCTATCTAGTCCAAGAAAGCCGCCTACTTGGGTTGGCTACCACTATCGTGAACCCGGCCGGTTTACCGAAGTGGACCCAAGTGATGTGTGCGTGGTGCATAAGCCGGTCTCGGATGAGCCGTTCTCTCACTTAGCATCCAGGCCAAAAGCCTACCAGAACTCCAAACTATTGCGACATCTGGACATCGAAAGGGATGAGTTAATAGGTTGAGAGGGGTCAGTGAGCCCAATGTGTGGTTGTACTCTTCATCTTGGATCACCACACAAGAACTCGGACTTAGGGCGGTGTTCAACGAGACAACCCACCTTGTATTCCTACACAACCTCTCATCGTTCACCTTGTATTAGGGTCGATTCACCAACACTTTTCTACCATCATCATCATGATCACTACCATCCCGACTCACATCACAGTATCATCATGGTATCATAATAAGCATGCAATAAGCGATAACATTTGCAGGGGCCACATGATATCAATCAACTCCTACATTTGCTAGGATTGTGGTTTCCTTACTACTGTGACAAAATGATAGGTCATGCAAAGGAATGGGTTCATCTATGCGGTAGAAACGTAGCATGGTAATCATCCTAAACAATGCATAAGCGAGACATGAGAGGGAAGTGGGATTTTATCAACATGATCAATGGGGGTTTGCTTGCCTTGCTGACGAGGTTCAGGTTCGGGGTCTTCAACGAAGGGGGCAACCTCCTGCTCCGGTTCCACCTCTACTCGACAAACAACAAACAAGGTAGCAAAGTAAATACAATGCACAATCACATGATGGAAGGTTGAAACTTGATGTATATGCTTTGATGTGTGAAGCAATTCCATTTAAATGGAGTATATTGCAAATTCAAACTCCAATTTGAATTCAAACTTGACCAAGTTACATGTGACATTGTTTGATCATTTTGAACCTTTTGGAAATGTGTATGATATGCCTCTGAAGTGTGGTTGAAATATAACATAATTCCATGGTCCAAGTTGCAAAAGCATTTGATTTGAATTTGAATTAATTCCAAATAATTCAAATGACATATGCTACTGGTCCCATTTTAAAATCAACTCAAACCTAGTTGAAAGTTGCATTTTTGGATAGCTTATTTTCTCCTGATCATTTTTCATATAGTATTTGTCCAATTTGGAGTTAATATGAATTTTCTATGAATTTCCAAACTTTGGGGTATTTTCTGGATTTTTCTGAATTTCTTTAATTCAAATTACTCTGGAAATTCAGTTAATCGATTTATTGCGCCAGGCTGACGTCAGGGGGGGGGGGGCTGACATGTGGGGTCGGCCTGTCAGTGGCGTCGAGGAGCTCGGGTTCTCATGGCGGATCCGTCTAGAGGAAGCAATCAAGGGGGAAAAGTTAGGGCTAACTGAAGCGACGGCTTGCTCGGGGAGGCTCTGGTGCTGCCGGAATTCAAGGTCGATCCGCGGCGGCCAAAGACGAAGACGACGAAGCTAGCGAGCTCGTGGAGGCGTCTGGCTCCGATTCCTTCTGCACAGTGGGGTTGTAGACGACGGCGGAGCGGTTGGATTTGGCGTAGCGGCCTCTCGTCGACGGTGGCCGCGTGAAGACGGCGGCATGCTCCACGGATGCTCACGGGCGGCGATGAAATCGGGCGCAGGAGGAGGGGGAAGAAGCTCTGGAGGGGGGAAACGGACGTGGCGTGCTCCAGGGAGTCTCCAGGCGCGAGAAGAGGGCACGGGGAGGCCTGGAAGGTCCTCGGCGGCGACGTGGCGTCCACGGCTGGCTCGGTGGCATTCCACCGAGCAGCTTGGAGGCGCGGGGCGGGGAAGAAGACCCTGCTGCCCCTCTGGGCCGGGTGGGCCGGATGGGCTGCTCTCGCCTGGGCGCCAGGTAAGCTTTTCTTCTTCTTTTTCTGTTTTTCTTTTCTGACATTTGTTTTGCTGTGCTAAAATAAATAGCTAGGCATTTTATTAAATGCTAAAAAAAATTATATGGCTTCATAATAATATAGACTAGCCACTTATAAAGTTTCAACATTTTTAAAATTCAAATAATTTGAATCTTAACTCAAATAGGGTTATTTGATTAATTCCAGGGCACTGTTTGAATATTTTAAAAATCTATGAGCATGGGATGGGTCCCACATCACTTGATATGTGATCACACTCATTTATAAGACTTTTCAAAAATCTAACAAGAATTTTTGGAGAAGATGTTTATCTGGCCTTTTGAATTAATTCATCTGGGGGGGGTTCCTTCTCCCATTTTTCTTTTGATTTTGATTTCAAAGATTTCTTTTAAAATTTTAACATGATGCAAGTGACTTGTTAACCCTAGCACATTACCTAACAGAGGGTTCTGACAGTTCCTTACTTGCCAATCAATGTCTAACTTCTTTGAAACTAGATCTTATTGGCATGGAGGATTCACCGAGGATCAACAAGAATATTACAAGGAATACTGCTTGTCTCAAAAAGGGATACACTTATGGAGACTCATACATCAATCGTATGAGTATGCTAAAAACTTGTGCTCAATATATAAGATATCTTTCTGCAGGAACGAATCTTATTGCTTTATGAGGCACAAACACCTTTCTTTCCAATGTAAGTACAATGAGGATGAAACCTTAGCTTCTTATGCTAAGGGAAATTATGATTTTTATGATGCAAAACAAATAGAAGAATTTGTTGCTTTTAAGGGTGCCTATGAAATTACTTCTTTTCTTGAAAATATTGATGACGCCCCTTACAAATATGAGAGTCTTGCTATACTTAACTATTGTGTGTAAAATTATGATGCAAATTATTATATTACTGATCATCTTGAGAGAATCTCTCCTCCAAAGGAAGAGACTAATGTTTTGCAGGACTCTATGGAAGAAGAAATTACTGAACCTGAAAGCTCCTTGGATGAAAAAGAGGAGGAGAGTGACGAACAAGAGGAGGAAGAATGGAGCCATCCATGCCTACCTTCTAATGAGAGTAACTCTTTGACTCTTACCTTATATGAGTGTTATGATCCTATGGATTCTTTTGAAATATCCCTTTTTGATGAAGTTGACGCCTTCTATGCTTATGGCCGTGATGCCACTATGGATGATGCTTACGGAGATGAACTTGCTATAGTTCCTCATGTTAAGCATGAAATTTTTTCTATTGCACCCACACTTGATTGTCCTATTATCCTTTTGAAATCTCCAATTCATATTCCGGAGAACTATACTCTTATCAAGGCTCAATGTGATGGGTTGCATCTATCTTATCATCCTAAAAACCGTGTTGAAAACAATACACGTGTGCTTGTAGGTCATGAACAACATGATTTATGTGATAGTTATATTCTTGATGTTGTTCATTATGCTACTAAAAATTACTGTGAGAGAGGAAAGTTTGGTTGTAGAAACTTCCATGTTACAAAAACACCTCTCTTCATGTTGAAAGTTTTGAAGTTGTTCTTGTTCTACCTTCCTATGCACGTCACTTTGTTCTTCTTTGATTTATTTTCTTACAAGATGCCTATGCATAGGAAGTGGGTTAGGCTTAAATGTGTTTCATATTTTCTTCTTGATGCTCTTTTTTGCTTCAAAATTCTTATTCTTGTGAGAGCATCTTCTATAATCTTTCAGCCTAGCTAATGGCTCTAAAGAAGCGCTTTCGGGAGGCAGCCCGCAACGAATTTAGGTTTTTCTTTTTTGCTTTTGTTGTGTCTTAATGATTGTTACTTCTGTAGCAACATCATTGTATCTTTATTTTTCAACTTTGTGCCAAGTTATAGCCTCTTACGGCAAGGGAAGTAAAAGTTGTGACATGCTGTCCAGAAAACAGATTATGTCCTCGTGACAAGAAAAAATCCATAAGAATCCCAGTTCATCTTTTTGAGCTGAAATTTTTACACAGTATGCTCTATACAATTACGAAACTTCCGTATGTTGTGAGTTTTTTTATTTGAGTTGCAGAAGTGCCCCTAAAAAATTCTTTACTATCTGCTGTTCTGTTTTTCACAGATTCTGCCACGTTTTGTCTCTCCTAACTTTTGCAAACCTTAAGCTTGCTTTTTCTTTGCAAAAACCTTTTGGCACTCTTGAGAAACAGTAGATCTTCAAGAATATCTTTATATCCAGTGGAGAAAAATTATTTAGGGTCATTTACATTTTCCCCCTAATCTTGGCCCAGTCTCAGCTTTACCCCTAAAAAAACATGTGCTCAACTTTGCCCCTCTTCCGTCTGTTGCCGTTTCAGAAATACCCCTCCGTACCCTTTCCGTCCGGTCAAAGGTCTTTGACCGCCCATAGACTATTTTCTGGACATATTTGCCCCCCACACCTTATATCTCTTATCTTCTCCCACGCCCATCTCCCTCCTCCACGCCCATGCCTCCCTCCTCAACCATGCCGGCGAGCTCCCCCCCCCCGCCGCCCCTCGCCCCCGAGCTCCCCCTGCCTCCGCAGAGCTTCCCCGCCGCCCCTGGACTCCCGCTCGCCGTTCTCGATCTCGCCATGCCCCGCCTCCCCTGAGCTTCCCTGCCGCCCCTAAGGTCCCCTCGCCCCCGAGCTCGGCCAGACCCACCGCTGTGGCCCGCGTTCGCCGTCGCCCGCGGCAGCCGGTGACTATGGCCGTCGTCGCCCACGGCCACCATGTCCCGCGCTCGCTGTGGCCCGCGGCCCCCGTGGCCTGCGCCCACAGTGGCCCGCGACCGCCGTTGCCTGCGCCTGCCGTGGCCCGCGGCAGCCATGGCCTCTGGTCGTCGTTGCCCAAGGCCGCCGTGGCCTGTCGCCGCTGTGGCCTGCGCCCGCCGTGGCCCGCGTTCGCCGGCGAGACCCCTTCCTGGTCCGCGGCTGCCGTGGCCCGCCCTGCGCCGGCGATCTCTTCTCTGCTGGAGCACTTCCCAGATTAATTAACCTGGGTACTTAGCCACTAACCACCACCCAAACATACCCCACAGCCACTGACAAGTGGGCCCTTTCGAATAATTAATCTACTAACTAAAACTCATCCAGAACACTAATTGGTGAACCCCTATTTAATAAAATGTTAATTGAATTTAATCACAGATAACAAATGTCTGACATGTAAGGAGGTGAAAGAGTAAGGGCAACATGGTCCAAAAAATGTCTCATAGACGGTCAAATGCCTTTGACCAGACGGAAACGGCGCGGAGGGGTATTTCTGAAACGGTACCAAACGGAAGAGGGGCAAAGTTGAGCACGTGTTTTTTTAGGGGTAAAGCCGAGACTGCGGCAAGATTAGGGGGAAAAATGGAATTGACCCAATTATTTATTAAGGGTACTAACCTCTCTAATCAGCTTATGATGAGTTATGTATGAAGGGAGTTTTCAAGTGTGCGATGGAAGATGATGAAAGAAGATCCAGGAGTGTCAAGCGCTCAAGCTTGGGGATGCCCCCATGCATCCCCAATAAATATTCAAGGAGACTCAAGCGTCTAAGCTTGGGGATGCCCCCGTGCATCCCCTTATCCATCAACAATCATCAATTCGTCCTTTGTCTCACTATATTTTTATCACTTCATGCGTTATGTTCTATGCTCGGAGCATCCCGCTCTTAGGTTTTGTTTTTAGTTTTCTTTAGATTTTCTTGCTGTTCATAACAAGTTAGATCCTTTCTTACTTTGTGTGAGAGAGAAACACGCACCACTTTCAAAATCTAGAACACATCATAGGATTTTCCCTGCCTATCTTTTTGCTGTTGTGTGTTCTTTATCTTTTCATAGCTACTGCCATGTTTAGTTTTAGTCTTAGTTTGTCTTTAGCAAGAGCCTTGGCTTTTGTTTAGTTTTTTGCTGGAACTCTTTTTAGTTTTCATGTTTATCTTGTTAAGAGAGTTGGTTGTTGCACTGAGTTGTGTCTTGTCTTGAAAGTAGGTAATTGAGGTTGCTATTTAATTTTAGTAGTAGCTTGCAATAGTTTTGAGGCATTGTTGTGAGTAATGTTTGGACTTTTGGTGTCAAGAGCTCTTGCCTATTAGTGATAGGTGTCGTATTTTGGGCAATCCGTGTTTATTTTCAAAACCTACAAAACTAGTTGGGAACTCTAGCAACTAGATGGATCACTACTCTTCTGAGGACTCGAATATTAGAGTACACTCACGTACCATGAGTCGAGGATGCGCAAGGATAACCAAACCCCCATACACTCCTCCTCGGGGTACTTGTCTCTTTGTGAACCTCCTCATTAGATTGAGAGTTACCGATAATAAGTGCATGAGTTCTTCGGACTAATGTAAGTATTGAGAGTTGACACTTCCACCTTCCCATATTTTGCTAGCCTTTCCCGTGCTGTGCATTGCCTTCTTCTCACTCTGAGAGTTGGTGTCCACCTTCGCCGGTACATCCAAAACCTTGGCATGATACGCTCTGTCATCATAAGCCTCCCTTTATCTTTCCTCAAAACAGCCATCATACCTACCTATCAAGGCATTCCCATAGCCTTTCCGAGTTACATTGACATGCAACTTCCACCTCTTCATGACTTGATATTCATGTCATACATCATGTTAGTTATATCTTCTTTATGATTTTGAGTACCTTGTAAAGTGTGAAAGATCTCCTTTACCTTCTTGTAAAATAGAGTGTTGCCCTTAAGTGTGGAAAAGATCCCAAAGTGGACACATTAAAAGATTCCAAAGAGGACAAATGAGAGTTAAATAGAAAGAGCCATTGAGGACACAAAAAAATACAAAAAAATAGAAAAAAAGAGAAAAAAGAAATAAAAAGAGAGAAAGGGGTAACACTACTATCCTTTTGAGAGATCCACACTAGTACTCCCTTTATATCCTTGTACTCCATAAGAGATGATCTTTATGCATATACTTTGGAGAAGCTTCTTAGCTCGCATGTGCATCCGTTGCATGGCAATCCCTACTCCTCACATCATATCTATCATTTGGCATCTCTTGCCTATGATTGCCCTCATTGATGTGAGCATTTCTCATCCTTTTTGTCTTCCTCCTCCACCATATTTCTCTCTTTGCCATCCTAAGTGTCAACTCTCGTGCTTACGCTCATCCATTGCATGAGTGCTCAAAATATCGAAAAGGAGTGGATCAAATTGACTTGTACCTGGCTAGTGGTCTGGGGACGAGTCAAGATAAGGTTCCAAAGAGGACCAAGTGTGAAACTTTAGTAGATTGAGTTCTCAACAAAAATACTTTTTTCTCTCGTATTCCCTATCCCCTTTCTTGCACGCAAACACCATTTGGAGACATTCGAGTCACGGACAGCGAGAGCTCTTGCACCTTTTGTTCTTTTGTTACTTATTTCAATGCTAATATAGACTCTTGCATGTTATGACTTGATTTGAATCTCTAACCTTGATTGCTTTACTTTTCAAAGTTCTTTTATGGTTGCTAGCATGTCACCACAGAAATTATGTTGTTATCATTTACCTACTCGAGGACGAGCAGGAATTAAGCTTGGCGATGTTGATACGTCCAAAACGTATCTATAACTTTTGCTTGCTCCATGCATGTTTTGTGTGATATTGCTATGATCTAGATACACTTTCATACACTTTTGATCATATTTGGACTAACCTATTAACTCAGTGCACCCCAGTGCCAGTTCCTATTTTTGCTGTTTTTCTATTTCAGTTTTCCCCCGTATAAAAAGTGCCAGAAAAATTCCGGGAAAAACACAGGAAAAATCAGCGTACAGGAAGCTTCGAGAAGAGCCCGGGAGGGGCCAGAGGGGAGCCAGGGGGGCCCAGGAGGCCACCCGGCCCACCCTGGCCGCGCCAGGGGGGCGCCTGGGGCCCCTGGCCCACCTCTGGCTGCACCCTTTCGCCTATTTATCCCCCGTCATGGGAAAACTCCAGAAGAGAACCCTATTCCACGAACTCGCCTCTGTTCCGCCGCCGCCGCGCTTCCAAGATCGGGAGCACCAGAAGACCTCTTCCCGGCACCCTGCCGGAGGGAGGATTGACCTCCGGGAGTCTCCTCTCCACCATGGATGCTCCCCGGATGTCTCATGAGTAGTTTTCCTTGGACCATGGGTCCGTGATCAGTAGCTATGTGATGTTCTCCTCCCCTCTTTGATCTTCATTGTTTAGACCTCGTGAGATTCCCTACATGATCGAGGCACCTTTGTAATATTTCTGCTATTGCTATGTTGAGTTTGATCGGATCTGATGGATTATGAGATTATGTTTAGATTGTGATAGCGTAATATATTTGGTTTTTATCTCTTATATTTTTGTTCCTAAGTAATTCTTGCATGTTCTCCGTTGTTGTTTATTGCTTTGGCCAAGTAGTAGGTAGTGACTCCAAGAGGGAGCGTTGTGCTAGATTGTGGGTTCATGCCTCCCTGATGACACGCTTGAGTGACAGAAACATGAGTCTAGGGGATGTGCTGTTGCCACAAGGGGGAAAACAACGGTGCTTGTAACCGCGGTTGCAAGGATTGTTTACTTTACGCAAAGTTCTTTTTAATGTAATTGTCTGTTGCTTTGGGTTTACACTTTGGGTGGGGCTCACAACTTAATACCAGCGAGATGTTCTGGATAGATATCTCAAGGTGGATGATTAGTAGTAGATGCAGATGGATTTCGGTCTACTTACTTTGGCGTACTGCCCGTGCTTTTGAACCTCTTCCTCTCTTTTGTAGCATAGTTAGCATTGCGGTGCGTTCATAATCCTGTCAATTGCCTTTCTGTAATTTGTTTACCTCGCATAGCACTTTTATCGTCTTTTGGGAGAGAGACATCACTAGTGAACATCACGTATCCCGGTCCATATCCTTATCACTGTTTCCACTCTACATTTACTTTACCGCTTTATTTGCTATCATTATCCCTTGCATTTTATCCTTTGTAAACAACAAGACCGGAGAGATTGACAACCTCTCTGAACTTCGTTGGGAACAAAGTTATCTGTGTCTGTGTGCAGGTCCGCGTCAGTTGCACCGCTGACACCTACTTATCATCTCTGGAGTCCTGCTGGAGACAAACCTTGGTATCTTCATCGAGGGAAAACTGCTGCTGCACTACATCTCAACCTTACACTTGGGGAAACCAACGAAGGGGCGAGAAGCCATCACTTAGCTGCGGCGAGTGCGGGCCCTTGCTGGCCAAGTTAAGTGGTCAGTTCGGCAATGCGGCCCTGAAGTTCATCTACCATGGGAACAGAGACTAGAGGAAGATATAAAGATATTAATACAAGAGAAATTGTCAATCGGAAGGAGGATAGAAGTAATGGAGAGGTTACCTCTCAGCCTGTTGATCTCGGCCGACTGATTGTTGACCTCGAGCTGGGCCTGAGCGAGGGTTCGGAGGCTGGCGGCGTAGGCTTCGAGGAGTTTCTCAAAAACCTTGCGTCGTTCTTCAATAACGACCTGAGAAGAAGAACAAGATGAACTTTAGAGACACAGCAGCCAAAAGAAGATCCGAATCGATTGCAAACAATCGCCCCGAATCTCGGGGACTACACCCAGTGGGTGCGCTTAGTCTCCCGATAGGAGGAAGGCAGGAGAGATGAGCAAAGGATATCTAAGACATAAAGATCCAAACCGATTGCAAACAATCGGCCCGAATCTCGGGGACTACACCCAGTGGGTGCGCTTGCGCGCACCCACCGGAAGAAAAGTCTCCCGATCGGGAGAAAGGCAAGAAAAAGAAGCAAAAAGCATAAAAGATCCGAACCGATTGCAAACAATCGGCCCGAATCTCGGGGACTACACCCAGTGGGTGCGCTTGCGCGCACCCACCGGAAGAAAAGTCTCCCGATTTGAGGAAGCCATAAAGGAAGGTTGAAAAGCTTACCGCATGATTGCGGTCGAGCAGTTGGAGGTCATGAGCCATGGCGGTGGCGAAGTCGTTCACCCGGTTGTAGGCCGTCATCATGGGACCGGGAGAGGAAAACGGGAAGCGGTGCGAGGCATCGGGCTCGGCGCCGACACGTCCGGTACGAGAGTACTCGGCCCGGAACTGGTCCACTGAGCGCATCCCAATTATTGATGCGGAAGAGGTCGGCTGTGGCGGTGGAGCTTGGGTCGCAGCGGCAGAAGAGGCAATGGTCGAGTCCGGTGGCGCCAACGTCGCCGGAATGCGGGAGGCGTCCGGCTGTGGCTGCGGCGAAGTCAGACGAGACGAGGTCGAAGGACCAGTTGCCACAATCAGCGAGGTGGTCGTCACAATCGGCGAGGTGGTCGTCATAATCGGCGAGGTGGTCGTCAGGATGGGTGAGGAGATAGTCGTAACGAGGTCAGAGACTGGGTCGGAGCGTCGCGGCGGAGATGGTGCAATCGGATCGACCGGTTGCGCTCCTTCGCCACCAGTAAGTCCCAGGTCGGCCGTGCTCTTGGAGGTCTTGGAGGCAGTGGTGGAAATAGTAGTTTTCTTGGCAGTCTCGAGGCGGGATTTTTTGGCGGCGCGCTCGGCATTCTTGGAGGTACGATGTGGATCCGGTTGCCGTTTGCGGACCGCAGCAGCAGACACGGCGGGGGCAATTTGCGGACCGCAGCAGCAGACACGGCGGGGGCAATGACTGCGCCGACATGGGCAGGAATGTCGGCGTCGACGTCATCAAGACCAATCGGCTCCCTGAAAGAAGAAAGAAGAGACGAATCAGTATAAGAGAAGACAGTGAGGTTCAAAGCATGAAGATAAAGGCATACCCGACTGTTCTCGACGCGCCCGTGGGCATCCGACATCTCAGCGGGGCGACATTCAGAGGGGCATCCCTCAGGAAAGGTCCGCCCCTGGACCTGCCGAGAGGAGCTTGACCAGTCGGCACTCGGGTGGCCGCGACCTGAGGCTGTTTGCTTTTGAGAGCAGTCGGCGCCGTCTTAGCAACCTTGCTGGGAGCGGCACCAGAGGAGGAGCCGGTCGCCGAGGCACGCTTAGTCGGCACTTTCGGAGGCTTGGCGTGAAGAGCTGCATCAGAATCACCAATCTTTGAGACACTGTCGTCATCGCTCCATTCGGCCAAAAATTGCTGAAGGGAAGGGCCAGGCGTACCCCCTTGAGCTGCAGTTCGGATGTCGGCGTTCCTGGTGTCGGCGGCCTCGGCGTCGGCGTCATCAGCGGGATCTTCGGATTCGGAGGACTCCCCAGAGGATTCACCCTCATCGGTGGATTCGCATGGGGGAACCTCACCGTTGTACTCAAAGTCCGTGGGGTCATCTTCCTCACGGTCGGGGGCGTACGTGTCGGCCTCCTGGCCGTCTTCCATCAAGTCGGATCGAATGAAGTGTTGAGAAAGAAGAAGAATGTTATCAGAGAAGTTAAGTATGAGGAAGAAGCAATCGGAGAAAGGAGACATTCGGAACATACCACAGGAGGTTTCTGCCGGCGGTTGAGGTACTCAAGGCCGAAGCGGAAGGGGTCGGGCGAAGGACTGGCTGTGATAGTCTTCAGCCTGGTGCAGAGGTCTTCGAGTTTCACTCGCCATGTGCAGAGCCGAGTGGGATCTCGGGGGCCCGACATGTCGCAGATACGGTGCACTCGGCACTATAGAGGAAGCACTCGGGCTTGAAGCCAGGCAGCAGCAAGGTCAGTCGGCAGGAGCCCCTCCTGTTCGAGCTGAGCAATCCTGGCGACTTTAGCGTCAACATCGCAATCGCCGACACCGTACTTCAGCGACCATTGGTATTTCTTAGTCGGCCGTGCGAGGGAGAACTCGGGCAGGTTCAGGAGATCGGGGCCTTGGTCGGGCGACTTGACATAGAAGAATGTTGTTTGCCAGTTTTTGCACGACTGGACGATCTCGGGACCTTTGTACTTGTTCTTGCCGGCTGCAACGAGGCAACTGCCGCAGTCGGTCATGTCGGTCACGAACATCGCATCGCCGCCTTCCGTAGCAGAAGGCACCACAGCTACCGTCCGAGCATTGTGAGCTCGGAGGTTGAAGAACCGCTTCCAGAGAGCGATGCTTGGGCGGCAGCCGAGATACCCCTCACACAGCGTGACGAAGCCGGAGAGGATCATTATGAAATTCGCCGCGAGATGATGCGGCTGCAGATGGTGGAAGTTGAGGAAGTCCCGAAAGAAGGTGCTGGCTGGGAGTCCGAATCCACGCTCAAAGTGAGTGAGGAAAACGAATCTCTCGCCAGCACGCGCATCGGGCACGAGCTCGGCGCCGGGAGCACGCCATTGGACCTCGGCCGGCATCTTGCGGGCGCGAACCAAGGCCTGGATGGCACCGGCGGTGACGTTGGAACCTTTCCAGCACCCACGGCTGGCCTGGGAGGTGTCTCGCCGGGGCTCCATGGAACTCGCGGGCAGGAAGAAAATGAAGACGAAGAGCGCAAGAATACCGCGCAAGGTGGCGGTGAGAGGTTACGAGGCGGCGGAGGAGCACGCGAGTGCGTGGCCGGAGCGGATTCGTGCGCGGAGGCGGAGTCACGAGCGCGATGGAGAGCTTGGGGCGGAGAAGCAATGGCGTGCGCGAGAGTGAGAAGCGGAGGAGGAAGAAGGCGTATGCGAGAAGGAGGATCCCTAGGCCCTCCCCTGTGGCTTATATGGGCGGCGGGGGAGTGGAGTGGGATCTAGCTGCGGCCGTGTGGCCCGGTGTGGCCTCGCCCACATGAAGTCCAACCGCCAAACCGGTGCAAGGGATCCCAGCGTGGGAAGCGAGGCGTGCGACGTGGGGACCGAGGCCTGCAGTTACATCAAATCGTGCGTGGGTCTTGGGCCCCAGTCCATTGACTGCTCCCCGGAAGAATCGGAGGTAACCGTTGGAAGGCAATCGGTGCGTGTTAGATCCGAATCGGCGAGAGACAGGATTATCAAGAAGTGAAGAAAGAAGTCGGAGACAGCACAAGTCAAATCGTACGAAACCTTGGCCAGCCGAGTGTGATCTCCGAGTCGGTCGACGAACTCGGAACGACGCACTTGATGAGGCCAAAGCGTTCGGAAGAAGTTGGAGAAAGATTGAAAACTGCAAAGGCCCCATGATCGAGTGACTGTGGGACCTTTACAGCTTTAGGGGCTACTGTCGGGGGATTGGTACCAGGGTAGGCTCACCCAAGCGAAAGCTACCTTTCAAGAAAAGGATGGACCGATTGAGCTGCAGCTGGGCCGAGCTGGGCAGGCGGACGGACGATTGCTCCAAGGCAATCAACCGTACCGAATGCCAGCAGTCGGCCCAGGCGCAACCGGGCCATCCTTTCATCACCAAGACGGTCAGCCGATTGGCCTTCAGCTGGGCCGAGATGGGAATCGATGCGGCCGATTGCCTAGTGCAATCGACCCTGCCGAGGGCCATCAGTCGGCCCAGGCGCAATCGGTACAACTTACCACCCCTGGAGAAGTTGACCCGAGACCAGTCGGAGGTCCAAGTACAAGGTCATAAATGCGCAATCCTGAGAGATCAGGGTGGCAGAGAAGCCAAGTCACTTCGAAGATCTGGTAGAGATGCGTTGTCGACCTCTCCGCCGATTCCGCGGACAGGACGACAAGACCGCACCTCCTAGATCCACTGTTCACCATCATGCCCTACGAGTCTACAGCATGGGCCGCCGCTCGTCGGGTCTGGATCACCCGGAGAGGTGCAGTCGGTGGGGCCCAGCCGATCGGAGGATGACAGCTGGGCCCAATCGGCAGTGAAGTTACCGATTTACCTCGGGCTCACACTATAAGAGCCCGGGGTACCCCTCCTGCGTGAGGGACGATCCACAACATTCGCGCCATTACTCACATCTTGCTCAGTCCATTCGCTGCTAGTAGTTCCTCCTCAGGGAAGCAGGAGAGAGCCTTGCCCACGGCGGATCTCACCTTCCCCTGAGTAGATAGAGAAGCAGTTATTGTAGTTCAGTTCCATTGATATAGAAGAGACAAGCAGGAGTAGGGGTGTTATCTCTCCGGAGAGCCCCGAACCTGGGTACATCGTGGTGTCCGTCACCGTGTTTGTGCCCAACCCGATTCCGGCACCATCGACATCTTCTTCCTCGCATCTTCCCCTCACTTTATCCATCCCCATGGCATCTGCCGTCACATATCAACGACATCGCCCGAGGATTGCGTGGTACTGCGACTTCCAGTCGACCACTTCAAACTCTAGGACCTCCAGGCTCATTTTTCCCAGAGGGTAGACTGCTTTTCCTGGCACAATCCCATGGAAGGTTGTGCCTGAGGATTTGAGCGCGGACCTCTGGATTAGCATTTCTTTGAGTGTCCTGGTGAAGATGATGTTGATCCCGCTGCCGCCGTCCATGAACACTCGTGACATGTCGTAGTTTCCAATTCTGGCCTCGAGCACTAGTGCGGCGTGTCCTGGTCGAGGGATGGCTGGCGGGTGGTCCTCCCGAGAGAAAGTAATTTCTGTCTCAGGCCCGCGCAAGTACCCCGGGACAGCGGGGTGCGAGGACGCTGCGAGAAAAACTTGTCTTGTGACCTGCTTCTGCTGCCTATTTGAAGACCTGCCTTCTTGTATCATGTTGATCCTGCCGTGGGCTTCTGGGTACTTCCCCTCTTCTTCTGGTGTCCTGCGCCGTTTCTGGATTGCAGCCACTTGCCTTGTTTGCAGAGGAGGGGCTGGTGGTGCGTTGTGGGCGATAGGCCCGACTGCTATGCTCGCGAGTGGCTGGGCCGCTGTTGTCGTAGATCGACTTTTTTCCTCAGCCAACTCGTTGAAGCTTCTGCAGTTCCTGAGGGTGTGCCCTGATCTAAGCTCCCCTCGTTCGTTTCTGAATCCGTTTATCGAGCACGGTCCGTCGAGTTGTTCTTTGGCCGAGCGGTATGTTCTAGTGTTGTCGCGCGGCTGCCTCGTCCTCCAGTCTCGTTTCTGAGCTTGGGGCGTTTCTTCAGGGTTATCTCTTCGCTGTGTTCTGCTGTCGTCGTGATGCCTGCCATCTCTGTCGTCTGGGAAGCTGGCGGCAACCATGTTGGGTCCTCTGTCGTCGTAGAAACTGTGGCTGGATCGCTTCCTTCGTCGGTCGAGTCCTCTTTCTCCATTGTGGTAGTCGTAGTCGTGTTCTGAGCGTGCGATGTGGATTTCTGTTTCTTTGCGAACGGAGTCCTCGCCTTCCGCCCAGCTGCTGTTGGCTTGCTCTAGCAGCCGTGCGAGTGTTCGGACTTTCATTTGCCCGAGCTGTTCCTTGAATTCAATGCGATGCAGGCCTCACCTGAACGCATCGATTGCGCTTTCGTCTGATATGTCTTCTGCTAAATTCTTGAGTATGGTCCACCGCTGGATGTAGGCTCGCAAGGTTTCCCTGGTTCCTTGCTTGCATGACCGCAGCTCCTCGAGCGATGTTGGTCGCTTGTATGTAGATTTAAAGTTTTCTATGAAGGATCTGCGGATATGCCTCCATGAGCTGATGGACCCTCGCGGAAGATTCTTCAACCAGTGTCGTGCCGAGCTCTCGAGCATGAGCTGCACGTACTGCATTGCCGTGATGTTGGTCCCTCGCTGAAACTTAACTGCTATTAGGTAGTCGTCGAGCCATGCTTACGGCTCCTCGAGTCCATTGTATTTTAGCGTTGTGGAGTTCAATTTGAACCCACTTGGCATTCGCGTCTCGCGTATAGAACGCGTGAAGCATAATGCTCCGCATGGCTCAATTTCTTCGTCGGAAGCTTCTTCGTCCGAGTACTCTTCACGTGTTGCGCGTCTTCGCCTGCTGCGGTTGACTTTGTTCTGCGTGATGTCGTCGCGCGCGTCTCGTCCACTGCTGCGGCGCCTGTTGTTGTTGTCGTCGCTGTCGTGCTTCCTGTTTTTGCCGAAGCGTTTGCGCCAGTCATCGCTGCTGTCGTCGTCGTCGGGTGAGCTGGGGTCTCTATCTGTTGTCCTCTCGCGGGTCGGTCTCTTTCCACTTGATTTTTTGGGTGCTGAGGCGGCGATGGCGTCTTTCATTATCTGCAAGGCTATTGATGTGTTGCGGTCTGGTATGTTCTTCCTGCTTTTCTGGGCGCGAGATAGGTAGTCTCGAGCGCTTATAAGGGATTCTGCTGGTGTGAGGGGTTCCTCCTCATCGTCCTCCTCTTCTAGCTTGAAGTCATCGTCGAGCTTCCGAACTACTCTCTCCCTATCTGCTCGTCGCAGGTTGCTGAGTTTTGATTTAGTGCGGAGAGGGGAGCCGTGATCGGGAGAGTCGCCTCTGGGAGGTGGTTTGCGATTGTTTTTCTGCTCGGCGGCCGCCCTTTCTTGCTTCTCCATCTCTAGGCGTCGTTGTCCCGTTTGCTGGGTTAGCTCGCTTGCCATTTTGTTGTATGCCCTGAGCTCGTCCCTTGTTGCGTTTGATGGTAGTAGCTTGCTGTGTCCGACTGCGTCCCTTACTCTGGCCATTGAATCTTTGGACAGGTATATTCACTCTTTGGGTGGGTCATCCGCTGCATCCGGGGTTTGTTGCTTGCTGCTTGATGGCTCATTGCTCTTGTCGTTGCTCTGTTCTTGTCCCTGTGGTACTTTCATTGGTATGCTTCCCACTGCTCCTAGCTTCACGACGGTCTTGCTGGTGGTTCCGGGCTCTTTTGTGCTGCCGTTGGTTTGGTTATCTTGGCGAGTATTCGAGTCGTCGTCTTGGTCCTTGCCGTTCGCTACTGGTGCGTCGGCTTCTGCCATGAACACCTGCGATGGTGCTCTGACTGCCTTCTTGCTCACGCGTGTGATGCTGCTTTTCCAGGACGAGGGTCCACCCGAGCGGTTGCGGGTGACGTGAAGTCTTGGGTTGGGTGGGCAGTCGCGGCTGGCTCGAAGGGTGGCCACGCGGGTGGAGACCGCGTTGATTGTTGCTGTAGATGTCGTCGCGGGTGCTCGAGCGTCGTCCGTGAGGCGGAGGGCGCCCCAATGGTTAATGTAGATCTGATATGCTCCGAAGATCAGGTTGATGCCGGAGCGTAGATCAGCGAAGACTGGTCGGAGAGTCGAAAGATGAGCCGTGAAACCGAGGGATCCAAACAGATCGGATTCCGCCTGGGTCGTCGGATCAAAAGGTGCCGGTGGATTCATCGCGTTGGCGGGTGTTGAAGATGCTGGTGAGGCCGCCGAGATCGCGTTCCCATCCTGTGCGGTTCCCACAGACGGCGCCAATTGACGGGGATCAACCCCGGCAAACCCCATGGTCAGGGACCCTGGGTTAGTCATGAGAGGCACAAGTTGGACGATAGCTCGTCGGCTAACTGGAGGAGACGTTCCTGCTCGATATTATTGCTTGGAGATGCGATTACAGGGAAGGACAAGGCTAGCGCACAAGGCTAGGGTTACAAATTGTGTATTGGATGATCTCGACGTCTCCCCTCCCAGCCCTTATATACTAGGCTAGGTCTCGGGGAATCCGTCTTGGATTACAGATGAGGTTTCCTAACCCTAAGCTTATACCACACGACAAGTTTTGCACCTTCCTTACGAGTCGTGGACTCTTACGTCGATGCCACTAGTGGGCCAAGGCTGGGCCCAGGCGGCACCTCTGTGGTCCTTCTGTCTTCGGGTACGCCGGGTAGGCCCATCCATAGGAGTCGTGGGGTCACCCCCTCGTCACCCAACCACCACAGTCCATCAAGAACTGGAAGATGGGGTTCTTTTATGTTTCTTCACCGAAGGACAAGGATTTGATCAATCTGCCCGAATTCTCTCTGCCACCTCCGACTACGAAGTACCACTGGGCTGAAATGCCAGGGGAAGGGGACACCGACCTGGATCGTCAGATGGCCCACATCCAGAAGCTGATGGATGAAGGATTGCAACCCGCCGACTTGGTGGCGACATGGCTCTTCCGCCGAGTGCTTCCGCTGCAGCGCCGCTGCCACCGTATTTGTGATATGAGCCGCCTCCTAGACCCCACTCGGATCTCCACGTTCTGCGTCAACGAAGCTGATTTCCTCCGTCGGATCAACAGTATCGCCGATATCAAGGTTGTTGGGCCATTTGAGTTCGGCAAGATGGCGTACAACCGAGCTCGGTCCTGCCCCGTGGTATGCTCTTAATCTCCTTTGTCTTATCTCTTATTTCTCTCTTACTGATTCTGATCGCATCCTTTTCCCCAGGAATTCCTTGGTTCTAAGGTTATGCAGGACGGACAGTCCGCCTCGGGCTACCATCCCGACCATGCTGAGGAAGATGCCAAGGACCTGGAGCTTGAAGAGGAGACCGATTCCGAGACTGAAGCCCGGACTGCTTTTTTCGGGCTCGGCCTCAAAAAGCCGGGTGAGTCTGATTCCTCCATCAAACGCTTCATGACCGAATGGAGCAGTGATGCTGATTCCCTTGGTGACTTCGGCGCAGAATCTGAAATGGCCGAGCAGACAGTGGCCGAGGAGAAACGCCCCCGAACTGACGCCGCCGCCAGTACCTCCAAGGTTGCCAAGAAAAAAAGGCAAATATGGTGCGCGCTGAGCCGCCCCCAAGCCGAGTGGCCCTGTGCTCTCTCCTACTCCTCTGAACATCGCTCGCCCTGGCTTCTCCATGGCCAAGTTTTCTTCCCGGCTACCCCGAGCTTCTGGGTATGTTTCTTTGCACTTTTTGCTCCTTCTAATCTTTCTCTACTGTTCTTCTCAATTTGCTCTTTGTTTTGCAGGCTGCCCGATCTGTTGATCCTGTGGCGCCTGGGGTAGCTCCGGTTGCTCCCCCTGCCACCGCTGATGCCCCTCCGAGTACGACCCCCGCGACCTTCGCTACCTCCAACCTGCCTGCGCCTTCTCGCAAGAGAGTCGCCGCCGACACCACCAAGGCTGAGCGGGCCAGGAAACAGAGAGCTGCTGCCGCCGCGAAACAGGCGCAACCGACTGCTCCCCTGCCGACCTATGCTGCTCCTCCGACTATCGGTCTGCAGCCGGCCACTCCTGCAACAACCACCACTGCTGCTCCTCCGATCCTGCTAGACCCCTCTGGTGTCGCACATCTTGATGTGCCACTGCCAGATCGGCCTACTGCTGATGCTGCTCAGCCTGAGGCTTCTTCAACCCAGGCCACTGCTGTAGATCCAACTCCTGCAGCCGGCTCGGAGGGTGCAACTGCCGCCTCCCCTGAACCGACTGCTTCTCCCCCCGCCGATCCACAAGTTAGTTTTACCCTTGCTACTCACACCTCTGCCGGACCTAGCGCTTCCACAGCACCATCCTCTAGTGCCCTTGTGCGCCAGCCGCCGACCAGCCGCCAGCTCTTGCTAGCTGATCGGTTCCGCGAGGCGTACATTGGCGTTTCTGATGTCTCGCCTGTCCGACCTGCTGCCGATTCCGCCACTCCTCCGCCTCCTGGATCCGAGGACCAACTCCCATCCCATCTCTTGGGTCGATTGGGTGGCCTTGCCACCCACATTAGACATTTTGCTGACGGAGCTCTGGGCCAAATCCTTGCCTCCGAACACTCTACTTCTGTAAGTTTTCTTTTCAGTGGGGGCGCGCCTAGCGCACCCACTGGGTGTAGTCCCCGAGATTCGGGACGATTGCCTGCAATCTGCTCGGATCTTATTTTCTTTTGATTGTTACATATTTCTCAGATCTGACCGACCCATTTTTCAGGCCATCTGTGACAGACGCCAAGCTGTATTTGACAAGCTCTTGGCCGCTTATTCAGCGGGCCAAAGGTCCATTGCCGCTCTGAAGAAGAATGTTGATGCTCAAGCTGACAAGATCCAAGAACTGACAGGTATACCTCTGCTTACCCTTTTTTCTTTCTCCCAGTTGTTACTATTTTCTTACTTAATGCGAACTTTTAGCTGCTGCCACTCGCTCCTCCGAGCTGGAGGCCGCTCAGAAGAAAATCGCCGAGCTGGAGAACCATCTTGGTGAGAAAAATGGCCAGCTCCGCACTGCCGAAAAAGAGCGCCAACGCCTAGCCACTGTCGAGACCGAGCTTCAAGCCAAACTCCAGAAGATTACCAAGGATCTTGTCGCCGCCAAGACTGCCCATGAACAAGAACTGCAGAGGCTTGTCGATGCTCGCCACGAGGTGGAGGGCCAACTGCTAAAAGAGAAGGATGTTGTTGTCAAGCGCGCCGAGGACATGCATGTCCAACATCGGAAAGAAATCCAACGCGCGCAAGCCAATGTTGATCTTGCCCTTTCCTGCCTCCACCGAGTGGATCTTGCCCTTGCAGGTATTTTGTGTTTTGTTCACTCTTGTATTCCGATCTAATCTTGCTGTTCTCCGAGCTAAACTTCTTCTTCGGTTGCTCTTGCCAGATTCCTGGCCCAACTCCACTAATGCTGCTGATGAAGCTGTTGCCGAAGCCCGCCGAGTGCGGGGCGTGGTGCTTCCTGCTGACGCCGGCTGGGATGCCGAGGACTTCTTTGTTGCTCTGGATGCCTGAATCCCTCATGTGAAAGGTGCCCTGTTGATACGTCCCAAATGTATCTATAATTTCTTCTTGTTCCATGCATGTTTTGTGTTACTTTTCCATGTTTTGCTTGAACTTTCATACACTTTTGAACCTATTTGGACGAACCTATTAACTCAGTGCACCCAATTGCCAGTTTCTGTTTTCTGCTGTTTTGTATTTCAGGTTTTCCATCCATTAAAAGTGCTCCAAAAATTCCGGGAAAAATATATAAAAAATCAGCGCAACAGAAGCTTCCGGAATCACCACATGGCAGCCAGGAGGGCAGGTGGCGCGGCCCCACCCTGGGCCGCGCCAGGCACCCTTCTGAATTCCTCGTGGGTCCCCTCGACGCCCCTTCGTCTATATTTACCCCTCGGGATGGAAACCCCTAGGACGGACTCCTTTTTCGCGATCTCGCCTCTGTTCCGCCGCCGCCGCCGCCGTTTCTAGATCGGGGCTGCCTGGAGAAGCTGCTCCGGCACCCTGCCGGAAGAAGCTACCGCCTCCGGGAGACCCTCCATAGCCATGGACGCCTCCCGTATGTAACGTGAGTAGTTTCCCTTGGACCATGGGTCCGTGAACAGTAGCTATGTGATCTATCTCTCCCCCTTTTGTGCTTCCACTTTCGAGTCCTCGTGAGCTGCCTCACATGATCGAGACATCTATGTAATTTCTGTTGTTGCTATGCTGAGTTTGTTGGGATATGATGGATTATGAGACTATGTTCAGATTGTAATATATTTGGTTCTTCTCTTTTATATTTTGTTCTTGAGTAAATTCTTGCATGTTATCCGTTGCGGTATTTGCTTTGGCCAAGTATTTTATTTGCAACTCCAAGAGAGAGTGTTATGCTCGATTGTGGGTTCAGCCCCTTGATGTCTAGCTTGAGTGACAGAAATATGAGACTAGGGGATGTGCTGTTGCCACAAGGGATAAAACCACGGTACTTGTACCTGCGGGTGCAAGGATTGTTTACTTTACGCATAGTTCTTTTAATGCAGTTGTCTGTTGCTTTGAGTTTACACTTTGGGTGGGATTCGAAACCTAATACCAGCGAGATGTTCTGGATAGATATCTCAAGGTGGATGATTCGTAGTAGATGCAGATGGATTTTGGTCTACTTACTTTGGAGTACTGCCCATTGCTTTTGAGCCCTTCCTTTCTTCGCAGCATAGTTAGCATTGCGGTGCCTTCATAATCCTGTCAATTGCCCAACTGTGATTTGTTTACCTCGCTAGCACTTTTATCGTCTTTTGGGAGAGAGAGACATCACTAGTGAAAATCACGGGACCCCGGTCCATCTTCATATCACTGTTTACACCCTTATTACTTCCAGTCTTTACTTTCAGTTGCCACTATTATTATCTCTTGCATTGATCCTTTGTAAACAGCAAGGCCGAAGGAATTGACAACTCCTCTGTACTCGTTGGGAGCAAAGTTATTTGTATCTGTGTGCAGGTCCAGGTGAAGCTAGCAACCTCGGCGCTATTGTTAACTTTACCACCTTCTTGTATCCTTCGGAGTCCTACGGGAGACAAACCTTGGTATCTTTGCCAAGGGAAAACTTGCCGCTGCACTATATCTCACTCTGCACTTGGGGTAACCAACGAGGCTTGAAGAGTATTAACACTCTCTTGCCATCAGCAAGTTTTCTGGTGCCGTTGCCGGGGACTCCAGTCTACAAGATAGGGGAGTTGCACACTATCTTTTATCTTTGCTTTTTAGTCTTGTTAGTTTACCTTTCAGTTTTTTACTTTTGTGTCCTTAATAAAAAATACCAATAATAGCTGCTGCTACTATGGGTTCCAATGAAAACACTAAGTTGTGTGACTTCACTAGTCATAACAACAGTGACTTTATCTGCACTCCTATTGCTCTACCTGCCACTTCAGCACCTTTTTATGAGATTAAACCTTCTCTGCTTAACCTTGTCATGAAAGATCAATTCTCAGGAGCAGGAGAAGATGCTGCCTTGCACCTAAACAACTTTATCAAGCTCTGCGACATGCAGAAGTACAAGGAAGTGGATGGAGACATCGTCAAACTGAAGCTTTTTCCTTTCTCTTTGAGAGGAAGAGCCAAGGAGTGGCTACAATCTTTCCCAAGAACAATATCGATTCTTGGAGTAAATGCAAAGATGCTTTTATAGGGAAGTACTATCCCCCTGCTAAAATTATTCAATTGTGGAGTAACATTATGAATTTCAGGAAATTGGATAATGAACACGTTGCCCAGGCTTGGGAACGTATGAAGACGCTTGTCAAGAACTGCCCCACACATGGACTGACTACCTGGATGGTTATCCAGACTTTTTATGCAGGCTTGAACTTCACCTCGCGGAACCTGTTAGATTCAGCCGCGGGAGGAACTTTTATGTCAACCACGCTTGGTGCTGCCACAAAGCTACTTGATGAGATGATTCCGAACTACTCGCAATGGCACACCGAGAGATCTCCAACCGGTAAGAAGGTAAACTCTGTCGAGGATATCTCCTCTTTAAATGAAAAGGTTGACCTTATCATGTCTCTACTTACCAAGCAACCCTCTATTGATCCTCAAGATGTTCCTTTAAATTCTTTGGTTGCTCAGGAGTAAGTAGATGTCAATTTTGTCTCTAGAAACAACTTCAACAATAATGCTTATAGGAGTAACTTTGGTAGCAACAATCCTAGGCCTTTCCCATCCAACAACTATGGGAACAACACTTATCGTACCACCAGAAACTCCACTTCAGAACTAGAGACCTTGCTCAAAGACTTTATCACTACCCAGAAAGCCTTCAACAAGAGTGTGGAGGAGAAATTAGATAAATTAGATAATCTTTGTTTTAAGGTAGAAAACTTAGCCCTTGATGTTGAGATGTTAAAAATTAGAACCTCTCCCCTTGAGGAGAGTAAGGTCACTCCTATTAATGTTATCCAGTTACAAATCAATGAAAATATTAGGATGATGGCTAAACTCGAAGAGATATGGGCTAGAGAAAAGGAGGAAGAAGAGAGAATTAAGAGCCTTCCTACCTACCACACATTAGCTACTATCCAAGTAGTTGAGGATGTCCAAACTATTAGCACCCATCACACCCCTAGTCCCACTGGACCTATCAATGGTGATGCTACCACCTCAACCTTAGAATAGGAAACCTCTATAAACATAGAGGCTTTCAAAAAAGTGAACCTAAATGATATCACTACCTCCTTGATAGATAGTAGTGACCTAGACTTTGACAACTGCATTTTACCTGAAGTTATTGGTTTCCTACACAAGATGTCTAGAGACCCCCACACTAGCAAACTCAATCTTGCCTTCACAGAGCATATCACCAATGCTCTAATCAAAGTTAGGGAGGCGAAGCTTAGACTAGAAGCCTCCATACCTAGGAAGCTAGAAGATGGTTGGGATCCTATGATAAAAATTAAATTGAATAACTTCTCTTGTTATGCTCTTTGTGATGTTGGAGCAAGTACCTCTGTTATGCCCAAAAGAATGTATGATATGCTTGAATTGAAACCTTTTGATCCTTGTTCTTTTGGTGTTCGTCTTGTTGATTCTTCTGTAAAGAAACCTTTGGGGAAGATCGACGATGTTCTTATCATTGTCAATGAAAATTATGTTCCCGTTGATTTCACTATTATGGACATTGAGTGTGAGCCCTCTTGTCCAATTATTTTGGGACGTCCTTTTCTTCGCACAGTTTGTGCTATCATTGACATGAAAGAGGGAAATATAAAATTCCAATTCCCTCTCAAGAAAGGGATGGAACATTTCCCTAGGAAAAAGATTAAGTTACCTTTTGAGTCCGTCACACGGGCTAGTTATTCTCTTGAAAAGACTTGATCTTCTGCTTTAAGCCTAGCTAATGGCTCTAAAGAAGCGCTTTCGGGAGGCAGCCCGCAACGAGTTTAGGTTTTTATTTTTGCTTTTTTTCTGTTCTTAGTGGTCTTGATGATTTTTACTACTGTAGAAACATCATTGTATCTTTACTTTTCAAGCTTTGTGCCAAGTTTAGCCTCATACAACAAGGGAAGTAAAATTTGTGACATGCTGTCCAGAAAACAGATTCTGTCCTCGTGACTAGAAAAATCAGAGAAAAATCCCAGTTCAGATTGTTGAGCTGAATGTTTTACACAGCGTGATATATACAATTACTAAACTTCCGTATGTTCTGAGTTTTTTGATTTGAGTTGAAGAAGTACCCCTAAAAAATTCATTTCTCTCTGATGTTCTGTTTTTCACAGACTCTGCCATGTTTTGTCTCTCCTTACTTTTGCAAACCTTAAGCTTGCTTTTTCTTTGCAAAAACTTTTTGGTAATCTTGCGAAACAGTAGATCTTCCTGGAAATCTTTATTTGCAGTAGAGGAAAATTATTTTATTAGGGTACTAACCTCTCTAATCAGCCTACAATCAGTTGTGTATGAAGGGAGTTTTCAAGTGCGCGATGGAGGATGAGGAAAGAAGATTCAGGAGGGTCAAACGCTCAAGCTTGGGGATGCCCATGTGCACCCCAATAAATATTCAAGGAGACTCAAGCGTCTAAGCTTGGGGTGTGTCAGAACCACAAATTTAGGTTTGTGCTTTTCCAAGCTAGCTTTTTTCATCTTGAAAAAAAAATTGCAAAAGAAAAAGAATTGGGGAAAAGAAAAGCCCCAAAGCATTTTAATTAAAAAGGCCAGAAATAAATCTTTTTCCAAAATTCTTTTGGATGTGTTGAAAAATCCTATAAATGAGTGTGATCATTTTAAAAGTGATTTGGGATTAATCCCATGCTCATAGATTTTTCAATAATCCAAATAGTGGCTTGGAAATTAAAACAATTGCCTATTTGAATTGAAATTCAAATAAATTGAATTTCAAAAATTCCCAAAACTTGGGGTTGACTTCTATAGAGTCACCTAGGTTTTATAAAAATAATTGGGGATTTTTATAAATGCCCTAGCTATTTATTTTTAGGGCAAAACAAAAAGAACAGAAAACAAATAAAAAGAAAGACAGAAAAGAGCTTACCTTGCGCCCACGGGCGAAAGCCCACCTGGCCCGGCCCATCTCCTCCCCTGTCGTCTTCCTCCTCTTGCCAGAAGGAGAGGCAACAGCGCCGTGCGCTGCGTGGCGAGCATGCCCTCCACCTCCTCGCCACCTCCTGCTCTTCCCCCCTCTTCTCCTTCGCGCTGGACGACGCCTGGAAGGCTCCAGGCCATCCCCCCCTCTCCCTGGTCCTTCCCCTTCCTCCTCGTCGCCATTTTCGCGGGATCCCGAGCCCCAGCCGGAGCGCTGACGATGAACAGCACGGCCACCGAGCCCCCCAGACGCTGAGACCTTGTCTACGAGGTGCCCCGACGACGACCACTTCGAGTGAAGCCTTCAATTTGGAGCAAGAGCCCACGGAGGAGACGCCATCTTGAAGGGTTCGCCGCCGGCCGCGAGGAACCCCGGCGAGAAATCCGGCGCCCTCAGCTCCTCTCCGGCCTCCCCGAGCTCACCATCGTCACCGCCGTGAGCTTCTCCCCGTTTTCCCCCTCCTAGCTTCCCTCCCCGCTCCCCCTGTCACCGGTTGCCATGAGCAGAGGCCACGGCCGCCGCTTCCCGTCGTCGTAGCCGTGGCCCAGGGCATCCTCGAGGTCCCCGGCGTGCTCCAGGAGATGCGCACGAGCGCGAGGCACACTCCCACACCTCCAGACCCCCTCCCCGTGGCCCCTAGACGACTCCGGCGAGAGCGCCGCCGTGGCTAGGCCACCGGCGTCTAGCCGCCGGTCGGTTAGCCCTAACCCGACACCTAACCCCCCCTCTCTCGCTGACAGGTAGGACAAGGGGCCCCCTAATTAACCCGTGGGTTAAATAAACCGGGTTTTAACCCCTGGGTCACTGACAGCCAGGACCCACTGGTCAGCCCCCCCCCCTTGCGTCATGCTGACGTCTTAATGACGCAATAAACAGAAAAACCTTTTAAAAAGAAATAAAGAAATTCAGTAAATTCCAGAAAATGGCTGAAACTTTGAAAAATCATAGAAAATTAATTTTAACTCCAAATTTAACATATAATATATGAAAAATGATCAGGAGAAAATCCTCTATCCAAATTTCCAACTTTCAGCTATGTTGGAGTTGATCTTAAAAAGGGATCAGTAGCTTTTGCTATTAGATTTAATTGGAATTATTTCAAATTCAATTCAAAAACTATTCCAACTTCAACCATTGCAATGCACCACACATCACTTGTACTTCAGAAGCATTTCACACATATGATCACTTGGATTACAAAGTACCAACTTTAGCAAATGCAAGTTAAACTAAATTGAATAACATTTGGAGTTTGAATTTGAATTTACTTTTCAAATCAACTTCAATTAACATGTGGCAATTCAAACATAGGTCACATCAGCACATTGCCATGCTATGTTTTGCATATTGAATGTGCATTTTATTATCTTGATTGTGCTTTACTTCCAGTGCTTCGGTGATTGCTTCTTCTCGGTAGAGTTGATCTCGGAGACGAGTTCAACCTCACGTCAGAAGAGTGTTACATCTTGATCGTCAGCAAGGCAAGCACCCCCTCTTTGATCATGTCGATAAATCCCAGTTCCCTCTCATTCTCGCAAATGCCTGTTTAGGATGTCACCATGATACGTTCTACCGCTAGTTGAACCCATTCCTTTGCATGACCTATCATTTTTTCACAGTAGTAAGCAAACCACAATCCTAGCAGATGTAGGAGTTGGTTGATATCATGTGGCCCCTGCAACTGTTACAGCATATTGCATGCTTAGAGTTGTTACCTGAGGCTACTTTGATGTGAGTCGGAATGGTAGTGATCATGTGAATGATGGTGGTAACGTGTTGGTGAATCTACCCTAAATAAAGGTGAACGATGAGAGGCTGTGTAGGAGTACACAGTGGGTTGTCTCGTTGAACACTGCCTTAAGCCCGAGTTCTTGTGTTGTTATCCAAGATAAAGAGTACGACCACACATTGGGCTCACTGACCCCTCTCGGCCTAGTACCTCACCCCGGACCTGTCCAGGAGTCGCAAGTAGTTCGCCCTTTAACGATCTCAAGCAGGTACACCAAGGTAAGTGGTGGACGTAGGTTGTGGGCACGTTGAATCAAGTGATCATGATCGAGTTGAGCTTGATGGCGGTCACACAACGTTTGAGTCCGCATCGGAACAATCGGCCGGATTCCGATTGTGGTCCCAACTCAAATAGGCGACTCCCTAGGACTAGAGATGGTGCCGTGAGTGAAGTGTCGTGGCAGCATCCTCGCCGGTACTCACTTGAAGGGTCCATCCCCAGGCGGTAAATGATGAGGCGTGTGTGTAGCAGTACACCCCTGCAGGGTTAATGAACTATTCGAATAGCCGTGTCCGTGGTTATGGACTACTTGGAGACCTTTACTTGATCATAGATAACTTGAACTGGATACTTCTAAAACACACCAAGATAAGTGTGAGTGCTATGGCGTGCTTCCTCGTGGGGAAGTCGAGGAAGTATCCATAGTGGTGTATTGGTTGGAGACTTGTTACTTGGACTCGTGTACGCTCCTTACCTCTTTCTGGTATTCGTAGATCAGGACTAGCCAAGTCAAAGCTGGCACTTCTGCAAAAGTGAACCCCACCTCCCTTTGCCTTGATACATGTGCATGGGTAGTATAGTTCCTATGTAATTCTTGCTGAGTACGATTTTGTACTCACGTTTGCTTATTCTATGTTTTAGAGACGAGACCACTGACCCTGATGGTGGCCTCTACCTCAAGCTCGACGTGGACCAAGTCGTATAGTTCCAGGCAGCAGCCTGTGCCCTTTGGAGGGTCGTTGTACTTTTCTTTCAGGCTTCTTAAGCCATTTGTTAAACTTGTCTTTACTAAGACATAATTTTCTTCCGTTGATGTTTGATGTAATGTTGGATCACAAACATGTGATCTCTGCTTGTAATACAACTACTATGTCTGCTCTGTTTAGCAGAAGTTATAAAGACTGAGTTTGTAGAGTTCATGTTGTGATTACCATCTGTTTATACTAGATATGTGTGCTGCGTGTATGATTATAACATGCATGTCTTAGTATGGGTTTTCGTGACCTTAGTTGTGATCTGGCTGGCGGTATTTTATACACCAAGTGGCCCTTAGATGTGCGCAGCTTGGGGCATCGCGATGCGATTGTTCGTGACTCTGTCACGTGCACACTTTGTTGTATGATCGAGCCCGCCCTAGACCCCGACTAAGTGATCGGGCTAGAGTAAGTCTATGTAAGGGTTATGATTCAATCGTTAACATGGTTGAGGCGACTTGTCTATGAGTATGGGATTCACCACCCATAAGCATTTAGACTTGTGAGCGGACGATGAGGACCCATCTCAGTTGATCATCCGGCCTGGATGGGATGCCCCTCACGTTCGATGCTTACCGAGAGTGATCTGTGCTTGGCCTTGTCTGCTTAGACAAGTGGGTACGGATCTCGGCTCTCCATGTGATTGCACTGTGACCGGAATTACATACGCTAACCCCGGGTCCCGACAGGATGCCCCCGTGCATCCCCTTCTTCATCAACAATTATCAGTTCGTCTCTCGTTGCACTATATTTTTATCACTTCATGTGTTATGTTCTTTTCTTGGAGCGTCTCGATCTTAGGTTTTGTTTTTAGTTTTCTTTTTCTTTGTTTTCTGTAGTAACAAGTTAGTCCCCAACTTACTCTTTTGTGTGGGAGATATTCACGCTCCGCTTGAACTAGAACTCCTCATAGGATTTGCATGCTTATTCTTTTAGCTGTGAGCTGATATTTTTCTTTTCTTAGCTGTTGTTCCGTTTAGTTGTAGTGCTTTAGTTTTTCTAGAGCTTTTATTTTTGTCTTAGGTTGAACTTTCTATAGGTTGCATGTTTTATCTTGTTAGAGAGTTTGCCTGTTGCACTGAGTTCTGTGTCTTGACTAGGTAGTTAAAGTTGCTATTCTCTTTGTAGTAGTAACTTGCAATAGTTTTGAGGTATTGACTAGAGTAATGTTTGAACTTATGGTGTCAAGAGCTCTTGCCTATTAGTGATAGATGTCGTATTTTGGGCAATCCGTGTGTTTTTCAAAAACCAAACACCCCTGTTGAGAACTCTAGCTACTAGATGGATCACTAACCTCTGGAGGGTTCGAATATTAGAGTACACTCACGTACCATGAGTCGAGGATGCGCAAGGATAACCAAACCCCCATACACTCCTGCTCGGGGTACCTATCTCTTTGTGAACCTCCTGATTAGATTGAGAGTTACCGATAATAAGTGCATGAGTTCTTCGGACTAATGTGAGTATTCGAAAGTTGACACTTCCACCTACCTATACTTTTTCTAGCCTCTTCGGTACCTTGCATTGCCCTTTCTCACCTCGAGAGTTGGCGCATACTTCGCCGGTGCATCCAAACCCTTGGCACGGTATGCTCTGTCATCATAAGCCTCCTTATATCTTTCCTCAAAACAGCCACCATACCAACCTACAAGGCATTTCCATAGCCTTTCCAAGATACATTGCCATGCAACATCCACCTTGTCATGACTTGATCTTCATGTCATACATGCTACTTGCTTGATCGATGAGCCGCATGCTAGTTGGGCCTTGCCCTAATCATTGCTACATGACGCGCTAGTATCATTGCATATCCTGCTATCCTGGCAGAAGCATACATTTGCATCATGATAGTTATATTTTCTTAATGTGAGTACCTTTGTAAAGTGTGAAAGATCTCCTATATTCTTGTAAAATATAGAGTATTGCCCCTAAAGTGAGGAAAAGATCCCAAAGAGGACAAAATCAAAAGATCCCAAAGAGGACAAATGAGAGTTAAATAGAAAGAGCCATTGAGGCCACCAAAAAAATAAAAAAAAGAGAAAAAGAGAAAAGAAAAATAAAAAGAGAGAAGGGGACATACTACTATTCCTTTTGAGAGATCCACACTAGTACTTCATCTCCTATCCCTTGTACTCCATAGATATCATCATCATGCATATAGCTATGTGGGGACCCTTCACACTATAGAACTTGGCTTGTATATTCCAATGATGAGCCTCCTCAAAACGAGCTCTAGGTCTTCTTGACCAAGCAAGTTAGATGCACCCCACTAGTTCCCTTGGAGAGATTCTAGCTCACATGTGCATCCGTTGTATGGCAATCCCTACTCCTCACATCATATCTATCATATGGCCTTCTCTCGCCTATGATTGTCCTCATTGATGTGAGCCTTTCACACCTTTTTGTCTTCCTCCTCCACCTTCTTTCTGTTTCTCCTTTTAGGTGTCAACTTTCTTGCTCATGCTCATCCATTGCATGATTGCTCAAAATATCGAAAGGGAGTGGATCAGTTTGACTTGTACCTGGCTAGTGGTCTGGGGACGAGTCCAGATAAGAATCCAAAGGAGACCAAGTGTGAAACTTTAGTAGATAGTTGTTCTCAACAACCTTATTATTTTTTCTCTCGTATTTCCCTATCCCTTGCTTGCACGCAAACACCATCTGGAGACATTCGAGTCACGGACAGCGAGAGCTCTTGCACCTTTTGTTCTTTTGTTGCTTGTGTCAATGCTAATATAGACTCTTGCTTGTTAAGACTTGAATTGAATTTCATGCTTTGATTGCTTTACTTAAAAGTCCTTTTATGGTTGTGTGGAATGTCACCACAGAAATTATGCTTGTTATCATTTACCTACTCGAGGACGAGCAGGAATTAAGCTTGGGGATGTTGATACGTCCCAAACGTATCTATAGTTTCTGCTTGTTCCATGCATGTTTTATGTGACTTTGCCATATTTTGCTTGAACTTTCATACACTTTTGAACCTATTTGGACTAACCTATTAACTCAATGCACCCAGTTGCCAGTTTCTGTTTTCTGCTGTTTTTGTATTTCAGGTTTTCTGGCCATTAAAAGTGCTCCAAAAATTTCGGGAAAAATATAAAAAAAAATCAGCGCAACAGAAGCTTCCGGAATCACCAAGAGAGGGAAGGGGGCCACCACCAGGCAGCCAGGAGGGCTGATGGCGCGGCCCCACCCTGGGCCGCGCCAGGGACCCTCCTGACTGCCTCGTGGGTCCCCTCGATGCCCCCCTTCGCCTATATTTACCCCACGGGGTGGAAACCCCTAGGACGGACTCCTTTTTCGCGATCTCGCCTCTGTTCCGCCACCGCCGCTGCCGTTTCTAGATCGGTGCTGCCTGGAGAAGCTGCTCCGGCACCCTGCCGGGAGAAGCTACCCCCTCCGGGAGACCCTCCATAGCCATGGACGCCTCCCGTATGTACCATGAGTAGTTTCCCCTGGACCATGGGTCTGTGACCAGTAGCTATGTGATCTATCTCTCCCCCTTTTGTGCTTCCACTTTCGAGTCCTCGTGAGCTGCCTCACATGATCGAGGCATGTATGTAATTTCTGCTGTTGCTATGTTGAGTTTGTTGGGATCTGATGGATTATGATACTATGTTCAGATTGTGCTGAGTAATATATTTGGTTCTTCTCTTTTATATTTTGTTCTTGAGTAAATTCTTTCATGTTCTTCGTTGCGGTATTTTCTTTGGCCAAGTATTTTATTTTCAACTCCAAGAGAGAGCGTTATGCTCGATTGTGGGTTTAGCCCGTTGATGTCTAGCTTGAGTGACAGAAACATGAGACTAGGGGATGTGTTGTTGCCACCAGGGATAAAACAACGGTTCTTGTACCTACAGGTGCAAGGATTGTTTACTTTACGCATAGTTCTTTTAATGCAGTTGTCTGTTGCTTTGAGTTTACACTTTGGTTGGGATTCTCAACTTAATACCAGCGAGATGTTCTGGATAGATATCTCAAGGTGGATGATTTGTAGTAGATGCAGATGGATTTCGGTCTACTTACTTTGGCGTACTTCCCATTGCTTTTGAGCCCTTCCTTTCTTCGCAGCATAGTTAGCATTGCGGTGCCTTCATAATCCTGTCAATTGCCCAACTGTGATTTGTTTACCTTGCTAGCACTTTTATCGTCTTTTGGGAGAGATACATCACTAGTGAAAATCACGGGACCCCGGTCCATCTTCATATCACTGTTTACACCCTTATTACTTTCAGTCTTTACTTTCAGTTGCCACTATTATTATCTCTTGCGTTGATCCTTTGTAAACAGCAAGGCCGGAGGAATTGAAAACTCCTCTGTACTCGTTGGGAGCAAAGTTATTTGTATCTGTGTGCAGGTCCAGGTGAAGCTAGCAACCTCGGCGCCATTGTTAACTTTACCACCTTCTTGTATCCTTCGGAGTCCTACGGGAGACAAACCTTGGTATCTTTGCCAAGGGAAAACTTGCCACTGCACTATATCTCACTCTGCACTTGGGGTAACCAATGAGGCTTGAAGAGTATTAACACTTTCTTGCCATTACCTGTGCACTTAAAAGACCGGTATCCAGAAGCTGAATGCCAAGCTTTTCAAGGGCAGGCAGAAACCGATTGCCTTTGAGAAAAATGAAGATGTTGCTCGGAATCTCAAGGTTGTGCCCCGCCAGGTGGAGAACATGCTTGATTATGCCTTCTGATCTGGAGTGCAAGCTGCTCTCTCTATTGCGAAGAGCTGGTACCCTGGTAGTGACCTTAAGTTGATGACTGCTCTGCGAGAGGGGTCTGAGGAATCCGTTGGTGCACTCTGGACCCAAATCTTCCACATTGTCCAAGAGCTCGCTAATGGGATGGATCTCCTGGAAGTTACTCCTTATGTTGATTCTGCTGGTCAGCCGACTGGAGTTGTCTCCCTCAGCGACCTTCTGTACACTACAAGTGAAGATGATGCACCCCAGTCCCGACTTGCTCGGCGGACCGGCGGCGATGGTTCCCACTCCTCGGACTATGTTGATGATGATGATGTTGATGATGAAGGTGAAGACTCCTCTGAAGGGCACTCGGCGAGTGCTGCCCAGGACCCATCACATGATCAAACCAAGACTACCGCCTCTTCCGCTCCGGGAGGTGCCGCCAGCACGACCCCAGCTTCTTCAACTCCGACCGCTCCATCTGCTCCGGATGCACCGACTTCTTAAGCTCGGCATGCCGTTTAATATCTTGCTTTTGCTTGACAAACACTTAGTTAAATTCCAAGTGCGCCCGTCGAGGGCCACTTTCATGTAATGAACACCATTCGGCCAATTGGCCCTACTTTCTTGTCAACTTGCTTTTGCTTAGATACATATGGCACTCTGCCTTTGCGCTTTTGAACCGATTGCCTTTTTCTTTGCCTTTTTTCCTTCTTGGTTGATATTCCCGCCAACCTCACAGCCGACCTGTGGTCTGTGGTCGGATCAGAAAATAGACCTCGAAGGAACTTTTGACAAGTACTTCCAGGCTCTCAGTTTTGCTCGCAAAGGTAGGGCTTTATAGATGGGACGATTGCAACCTGTCAACTGTTGGCCAGCCGGTCTGGTCACAATCGATGGGTCTGCTATCGGCTAACTTTGAATTAGATATACTTTGAGTATGAACTCTCCGATTGACAGTTCTGCTCGGCCATGTCCACCCGACATTACAGCCGACCTGCGGTCTACATTCGGTTCGGGCTAGCTTTCGCAAAACCCCTCACTTGTTTTGCTTTTTCTCCGAGTATACCCTTTTCGAGGCAACCGGCCAGTCCCCGGGTGTGCTTTCGCTGACCTTAGGACTGGAAAACATACACAAATAATTTTATAACTCCTGCCGAATGCAGTCTCATGGACGCATGGCTAGTCTCATTGATAATATTTCCAAAAAGGGAGGGGATACAACAATACCGTCAACTATAAAACGAACATAGTAGCTCGGCGTTCCAAGGACGTTGCGTTTCTTGCCCCGAAGTATCCACATACCGAGTCGGCTTCCTGAGATCAATGAGGTAATATGCATTGTTTTTGAGTGATCGACTGACGATGAATGGACCTTCCCAAGGAGAGGATAACTTGTGCTGGCCATCCGATTTCTGGATTCGGCGCAACACGAGGTCACCCTCACGAAAAGCTAGGGGACGGATCTTCTTGTTGTGGTAATGACGCAGCTCCTGCTGGTATATTGCCGACCTGGACAAGGACAGGAGACATGCTTCTTCTTTTAGATCAACACCGTCCTCGCGAGCTTCCTTGGCTTCTGCCTCCGTGTACATGGCGTGACGGGGTGAATCGAATTCAATGTCGCAGGGGAGCATTGCTTCAGCGCCATATACTAGGAAGAAGGGAGTGAATCCAGTTGAATGGTTCGGTGTGGTGTGCAAACTCCAAAGCACTGCTGGAAGCTCATCGAGCCATGCGCCAGGTGCTCTCTCTAGTGGCTCCACCAATCTTGGCTTGATTCCGGGCAAAATGATACCATTCGCCTTCTCTACTTGACCATTCGACTGGGGGTGAGCTATAGATGCTACGTCCAGCCGGATGCCTTGCTGGGAGGAAAACCGAGCTAGTGCCCCTTTTGCAAAGTTTGTTCCATTCTCAGTGATGATGTTCTGCGGCACTCCATATCTGACCATAATGTTCGCCACGAACCTGACCGCAGTCGGCCCATCTAGCTTCTTGATCGGCCTTGCCTCGATCCACTTGGTGAAATTGTCCACTGCTACCAATAAGTGTGTCATGCCACCTCTTGCTGTTTTGAACGACCCTACCATGTCCAGACCCCAAACTGCAAACGACCATGTGATCGGAATGGTTTTGAGTGTTGATGCTGGTAAGTGGCTCTTCGCCTTGAATATCTGACACCCATTGCAATGCTTGACTAACTCTTCTGCCGCTGCTTTCGTAGTCGGCCAATAGAAACCATGGCGGAAAGCCTTGGAAACTATTGCTATTGCTGATGCATGATGACCACATTCGCCTTAGTGGATGCCTCGGAGCAATTCCAGCCCCTTGTCCTCTTCGACACACCGCTGAAGGACTCCTGTTGCACTACGGTGCACCAGCTCGTTGTTGATGATAGTGTATGCTCCAGATCGGCGCTGGATTTTCCGAGGTTCTACTTCATCTTCTGGGAGTGTACCATCTACCAGGAAGTTTCTGAATTGTTCGTCCCATGATGGCGCAACAACGATTACCATTACAGCAACTTCTTCTGGCTGTTCGACTTCTGCCACTGGCAGCTCGGAGGAGGAAGGGCCGGTTGCGTCTTGCATGATCTTCTCAGTCCCCGAGCTGACAACAGCAGCCCCTGGTCCGCAATCGGCAGCCCCTGGTGCGGCCGAATGCTCCTCCATCTTTTGCTTTTTGACCAACCTCTTTGCCTCGAGCTCTGCCATCTTCAGGTCGGCCGGAATAAAGATTGACTCTGATTCCGGGGAAGGCTTGATGGATGGCTTGTGGATGTTTTCTAGAGAGACTCCTGGTGGAATCTCCTTTCTGGTAGACCCCATCTTGGATAGTGCATCTGCTGCTTCATTTTCAGCTCGGGGAACATGGTGGAATTCACACCCTTCAAAGAAACCAGACAACTGTTGCATGAGGAATCTGTATCTTGCCATATTTTCATCTTTTGCATCCCAAGTGCCAGTGCATTACTGCACCACTAGATCGGAGTCACCATAACACAGAATTCGCCGAATGCCGATCTCCTTGGCCAATCAGACACCATGTACTAATGCTTCATATTCAGCCACACTGTTTGATGCTACGAAGTGAATCTGCAACACGTATTCAAGCTTGTCACCTTTTGGAGAGGTAAGCACCACACCAGCCCCTTGTCCGGTCATCATCTTGGAGCCATCGAAGTGCATTTGCCAGAATTGAGAGTTCGGACAGGGAGGCATATATTGAGTTTCTGCCCAATCTACCAGAAAATCTGCCAGAACTTGAGATTTGACTGCAGTCCGAGGCTCATACTTGATCCCATGTGTTGCAATTTCAATGGCCCACTTTGCCACCCGACCAGATGCGTCCCGACTGCCAATGATTTCTGCCAATGGAGCCGAACTGACCACCGTGATCGGATGAGCCTGGAAATAAGGCTTCAGCTTTCTTGCTGCCATGTACACACCGTAGCACATCTTCTGATAATGGGGGTAGTTTTTCTTGGAGGTAGAGAGCACTTCACTAACATAATACACTGGCCTCTGGACTGGTTGCGCCTTGTCCTTTTCAGGACGCTCGACCACCATAACAATACTGACCACCCGAGTGGTTGCTGCAATATACAATATCATTGGCTCTTTTTACTTTGGAGCTGCCAGCACTGGAGCGGTAGCCATCATGCGCTTGAGCTTCTTGAATGCTTCGTCCGCTTGCGTGGTCCAAATGAACTTGTCTGTTTTCTTCATCAGCTGATATAGAGGAATTGCCTTCTCTCCCAGCCGACTGAGAAATCAGCTGAGCGACGCGAAGCATCCGGTAAACTTCTGCACATCTTTGAGATTTCTGGGCTTGCCCATCCTCTCGATTGCTGCAATCTTCTCAGGGTTTCACTCTATTCCTCTCTCAGAAACCAAAAATCCGAGCAACTTGCCGGCTGGCACGTCGAACACACATTTTTCTGGGTTGAGCTTGATCTGGTATGCTCGAAAATTTGCGAATGTCTCCTTGAGATCATCCAACAGGGTTGAGCCTAGCACCGACTTGACCACAAGGTCATCTACATATACATGAATGTTCCGACCTAACTGAGGCCGAACGCATCGCTGCATAGTACGCTGATAAGTCGCGCCGCCGTTTTTCAAGCCAAAGGGCTTGGTGATGTAGCAATAAGCCCCGAATGGGGTGATAAAAGTTGTTTTAATCTGATCGTTTACATCAAGCTTAATCTGGTGATAGCCTGTTGTGGCATCCAGAAAGCACAGGCGCTGACATCTAGCCGTAGGGTCAATCACTTGATCGATACGGGGCAATGCAAAAGGACCCTTGGGGAAGGCCTTATTCAGGCAAGTGTAATCTATACACATGCGCCAAGTTCCATTCTTCTTCGGAATCAGAACTGGATTTTCTAACCAGTCTGGGTAGAACACTTCTTTGATAAATCCTGCTGCGAGCAATTTGGCTATCTCGTCGTCGATTGCTCCTCTCTTCTCTTCTGAAATACGCCGAAGTGGCTGCTTGATCGGCTTGGAGCCAGGTCGGATATGAAGCTTGTGCTCGACAAGTTCCCTCGGTACACCAGGCATGTCATGTGGGGACCATGCGAAGATGTCACGGTTCTCACGGAGGAACTCGACGAGCTCGCCTTCCTATTTGCTGCTGAGCCCGGCCCCGATGATGACGCACTTGCTCGGGTCGGAGGGGTCAAGGGAAATTCTCTTGATGTCCTTGGCTGCGTGAAATACGGTCTCATCATCCGCTCTCTTGTCCTTCGTGCTTGTCATGGGGTCCTTCATCTGAGCTTGGGCCATTGCTATGACCTTGTCGAGCTGGCGCTGCTCTGCATCGATGACCAGAGAATTGGCTAGCTTAGAACCAGCGGACGAACACTCCAGTGACTTCCTGTAGTCACCACACACGGTGATTGGACCATTCGGCCCTGGGAGCTTCATCTTCAGGTAGGGCTGCATGATGTTGAACATGAACTTGGTTATCGCAGGCGATCCGAGCAGGACGTGGTATGGGCTACTCAGATCGGCCACCTCGAACCAGATCGGCTCTCGGCAGAAATTCTCCTCCGACCCGAACACTACCTCGAGCCGAATGCGGCCTAATGGGGTACATGAAAGGTCGGGCACTATCCCATGGAAAACGGTCCTGCTGGGCTCCAACTCGCTCTCACTGATGCTGAGCTTGACCATTGTGTCTCTGTACAGAATGTTGATGGCGCTGCCTCCATCAATGAGTGTCCTGGTGAACTTGCATGAATACAACGGTGCCGCCAAGATTGCATCCACTGCGAGCATATAACTTCCCGGGTTGGGCATTACGCTCGGGTGGTCTTCTGGGTCCCATGCTATGGCATTGTCCGACCAGTTCATCCTCTGAGAAATTGCTGGCATGGTGGCATTGATTGCCTGGTCACGGGCTCTCCGACTTCCCTTGTCATCCGATTCACTGGTGAAGATCATGTATGCTGCATCCTAACGTGGGAACTGTTGTCGAGCATTTGCTGGTGGTGGACCTGGGGGTGGGGGCGGTGGTGGGGGAGGGTTTCCTGCTCCTCCCTTTGCCAAATGCTCAACCCAGATGCACTGCCGAGTGGTGTGCGATGCGGGCTTGCCCACTCCACTATGCATTTTGCAAGGCTGGTTCATCATGTCCTCAAAGGTGTATGGGGGCCTGATCTGACCTTGCGGCCTTTTTGCAGGCTTCTGCTTCCGACTGCCTCCCGCAGCCCCTTGTTCTTCTTGATGTTGCACTGTTGCTACCTGCCGACTGCCATATTGGGCATCCGGCTGCTCGTCCTTCCTCTTGTTAAAACCTGTGTTGTTGTTGTTGGGGGTGTTGTTGAAGTTGGGGTTGTTGTTGTTGTTGTTGCCAAAGTTGCTATTCCGCTGGATCTCACACCTCTCGCGCCGATTGGGACCATTCGGCCCATTTGCTTCTGCCGACTGTTGCTGCTGGCCGGATGGTTGCCCTTGGATGAAACCACTGGGACTTAATGTGATCGGGCTCCTTGCAGAATCAGATGCGGCGAATGAATTGGCTATTCTCATCAGATCGGCCAAAGAAGTTATATCCTTGCGCAGGAGCTTGTGCTTCAACAAAGACCCGTCCAAGCAGCCGTCAGTAAAGTACTGGATGGCTTGGATTTCATGAACTCCCTCGCAAGTGTTTCTGAGCTTGATCCACCGCTGAAGGTAATAGTGAAGGGGCTCGTCCTTTCCTTGTACACAGAGTGCTAGGTGCCGAGGCATACCTGGGCGCTCGTAAGTACCCGTGAAGTTGCGAACAAACGCGTCCTCAAAATCCTTCCAACAATTGATGTTGTTGCTTGGCAAACTGTTTAACCAGGACCGAGCTGAACCTTGAAGCATGAGCGGTGCATAGCGTACAACTACGCACCGACCACCTCCTGCGATGCCGACCGATGTCATATAATCGACCAGCCAATCTTCTGGCTTGACTGATCCATTGTACTTGGGGGTGTCCCTGGGCAATGTGAAGCCTTTGGGGAACTGCTCTTGCCGAATGCGCGGGTGGAAGCATGCTGGACCTGCCGGCGCATCGTCTTTCGGTTGCTTATCCTGCTGCAACTGCTCGATTCAGTGCCTTGCATCATTATCCGCGATTGCTCGGGGACCTAAACACTGACTTATTGCCGGTCGGGCTGATGCCGTCGGTTGCTCGTTGCGCCTGCTATTGACTGCTGGCTCATCCCTCCGACTGCCTCCTGCAGCCCCTTGATTCCTCCGACTGCGGTGCAAACTGCCATGCGGCGAAGATGCCTGCCTCTGCTGCCAAGGTGGCGCATTCGTCTGGTTTGCACCCGCAGTTGCCCGAACTGATTTTGACGCTACTGGCCCTTGCTGCTCGGTGGCCGCCTTCTGCTGCTGGTTTGTTGTGGTTATGAGGTCACGCATTCGGCGCGTCCTCTCTCGCAGCTCTTCTCCTTCCAAGTGCTCCAGCTCGGTGGAAATCTGCTCGGCAACTCTTATGTTCTTCACACGAGAACTATATGAGATCTGTGGAATGGCGATGAGGGTTGTTACTGGCTACTGGGCCCCTCCCAGCTCTCTGCCGACTTCTCGGCCTGCCGCTCGGAGTTCCTCAATCACTGGGGGTGGGATAACACGCTTCCGGATATAGTGCGCTGAATTGTACTCCCGAACTGATGCCTCCATTCGACGCTTTTCAGCGTCGATCCGATCTGATTGCTCCTTCAGAGCCTGACGCACCTTTTCCAGCTCGGCGTGAGCCACAGCTGGATCAGCATGAAGACCTACAGGAGTGCTGAGCACGTCCGGTGGGTTTCTTGGGCCCGCTGGTGTCGTAGTTTCTGCCCTCGCAGCTCGGGTTGCTGAAGTAGAGCTGTGGCGACTAGACGCCCCCGCCATCATAACCTCCTCACGGATGTGCACAGTCGTGCCCTCTGTTCCCACGGCATCCGGCCCTCCTGGCAACGGATCCGTGAGCTCATAAAACACCCGTACCTCCCTGAGAAAAACATCAGGAAGTGCCGCAACAAAGACGCGATGTCCGCCGAAAGGAATGATGACGCCGCGCGGCAGAGGCATTCCAGCCCCAAACCGCGAGGCGTTGTCGATGACGAAGTCCCACGCTCCGCTCCTCATCACCAGGCCGGAGGCGAAGCGCATGCGCGATCCAGATGATGGCCCCGTCCGGATCAGAACTCCAATCGACGCCTCGGCCAGCCCCACGGTGGGCGCCAACTGTCGTCGATATGTAACGGCAGATGCCATGGGGATGGCTAAAGAGGGGGGCAAACAATGGTTAGTGCCGCTGGTACCGGAATCAAGAATGGGAACACACGTTGAGACACCACGATGTACCCAGGTTCGGGGCTCTCCGTAGAGATAACACCCCTAGTCCTGCCAAGCTAGTTATATGCAATAACTCTAGCTACAATGAATGCTCCTTGAGCTGTTTAAGAGGAAGGAGAAGAGGGCCTCTGGTCACTACTCTCTCCTGGCTCTCTCTAAGGTGGGTGAAGTTGCAATAAGTGCTCCGTTGTCCCTCACACAGGAGGGGTACCCGGGGCTCTTATAGGCCGAGTCCAGGGTACAAAGGTAAATATCCAAAGGGGAGGGCCCAGCTATCAGCCTTGGACAAGCTAGGGTCTCACATCGTGTTCTCCCGGATGACCCGGGGTATACTTGCAGCTCACCATACCGCTATCTTGTAGGCCTCGGTAGTGAACAGTGGAGCTAGAGACTTAGGCCTGTCGGCCTGTCCGCGTGATCGGCGTTGGAGGAGACCGCACTCCTCTGACAGTCCCGATCTTCAGGGATTGCGCATTGAATGCTCTTGTACTAGGTGTCCGACCTGGGATTCTGCTCGGCTGTTACTCTGTTTACTCCGGCCGAATCCTTCCTGGTGAGGCCGATTGCGTCCTCTCTAGGGCAATCGGCCCTCAACTTGATCAGCTCAGCCCACTTCTTCTTACTCTTAATTAGCTCGGCTTAGACTAGATCGGTGACCATCAGGTCGGTGATCTTTGCCTTGAAGAATTGTTTCCCCTGGGTGACTCTATCCAGGGGTCACTCCCCCGACAGCAATTGACAGGATTATAAACGCACCGCAATGCTAACTATGCTATAAAAGAAAGGAAGGGGCTCAAAAGCATGGGAAATACGCCAAAATAAGTAGATCGAAATCCATCTGCATCTACTACTAATCATCCACCTTGAGATATCTATCCAGAACATCTCGGTGGTATTAAGTTGCGAGCCCTATCCAAAGTGTAAACCCAAAGCAACAGACAACTGCATTAAAAAGACTTTGCGTAAAGTACACAATCCTTGCAACCGCGGTTACAAGCACCGTTGTTTTTCCCCTTGTGGACACGTCACATCCCCTAGACTCATGTTTCTGTCACTCAAGCATGTCATCAGGGGGCATGTACCCACAATCGAGCATAACGTTCCCTCTTGGAGTCACTACCTACCACTTGGCCAAAGCAATAAATAGCAACGGAGAACATGCAAGAATTACTTTGAAACAAAAAATACAAAAGATAAGAACCAATTATATTACTTTATCACAATCTGAACATAATATCATAATCCATCAGATTCCATCAAACTCAGCATAACTTAAGAAGAAAGATTACATATGTGCCTCGATCATGTAGGGCAGCTCACAAGGTCTAAACCATGAAGAACAAAGAGGGGAGGAGAACATCACATAGCTACTGATCACGGACCCATGGTCCAAGGTAGACTACTCACGGCACCTCCGAGGAGCGTCCATGGTGGAGGAGAAGCTCCCGAAGGTTGATCCTCCCTCCGGTAGGGTGCCGGGAAGGGTCCTGACGGTGCTCCTGATCTTGGAAGCGCGGCGCCGGAACAAAGGCGAGTTTGCGAAATAGGTTTCTGTCTTCGGAGTTTCCCCGTGGCGGAGAATAAATAGGCGAAGGGGGGAAGCCAGGGGACCACCAGGGGTCCAGCCCCCCCTGGCGCGGCCAGGCCCCTGGCCGCGCCAGGTGGCCGCCTGGACACCTGGTGGTGGTCCTCTGGCCCCAGTTGGGTGATTCAGGAAGGCTCCGTTGCGCTGATTTTTATCCGATTTTCCCGAATTTTTGGAGCACTTTTAATATGGGGGAAAACTGAAATAGAAAAACAGTAGAAAACAGGAACTGGCACTGGGGTGCACTGAGTTAGTAGTATAGTCCAAATATGATCAAAAGTGTATGAAAGTGTATCTAGATCATAGCAATATCACACAAGACATTCATGGAACGAGCAGAAATTATTGATACGTTTGAGAAGAAAAAGAGGAGGAGAGTGACGAACAAAAGGAGGAAGAATGAAGCCATCCATGTCTACCTTCTAATGAGAGTAACTCTTTGGATATTACCATATATGAGTACTATGATCCTATGAATTCTTTTGAAATATCCCTTTTTGATGAAGTTGATGCCTTCTATGCTTATGGTCGTGATGCCACTATGGATGATGCTTACGGAGATGAACTTTCTATAGTTCCTCATGTTAAGCATGAAATTTTTGCTATTGCACCCACACTTGATTGTCCTGTTATCCTTTTGAAATCTCCAACTCATATTCCGGAGACTTGTGCTCTTATTAAGGCTCAATGTGATGGGTTGCATTTATCTTATGATCCTAAAGACCGTGTTGAAAACAATACACGTGTTCTTGTAGGTCATGAACAACATGATTTATGTGATAGTTATATTCTTGATGTTGTTCATGACACTACTGAAAATTACTTTGAAAGAGGAAAGTTTGGTTATAGAAACTTCCATGTTACAAAAACACCTCTCTCTAAGCTGAAACTTTTGAAGATGTTCTTGTTCCACCTTCCTATACTGGTTTCTTTTTGCTTCTTTGATTTATTTTATTATAAGATTCCTATGCATAGGAAGTGGGTTAGGTTTAAATGTGTCTCATATTTGCTTCTTGATCCTCTCTTTTGCTCCAAATCCTTATTCTTATGTGAGCATCTTCTATAATCTTTATGCCTAGCTTAAAGGTGTAAAAGAAAGCGCTTGTTGGGAGGCAACCCAAGATATTTTTACTTCTGTTTTTAGTGGTCTTGATAATTGTTACTACTGTAACAACATCATTGTATCTTTATTTTTCAAGCTTTGTGCCAAGTATAGCCTCATATGACAAGGGAAGTCAATCAGAATAAATCACCAGTTCATCTTTTTGAGCTGAATTTTTTTACACAGAGTGCTCTATACAATCACGGAACTTTCGTATGTTTTGAGTTTTTTGATTTGAGTTGCAGAAGTTCCCCTAAAAAATTGTTTACTACTTGTTGTTCTGTTTTTCACAGATTCTACCACGTTTTGTCTCTCCTAACTTTTGCAAACATTAAGCTTGCTTTTTCTTTGCAAAAACCTTTTGGCAATCTTGAGAAACAGAAGCTCTTCAAGAATACCTTTATATCCAGTGGGGAAAATTATTTATTAAGGGTACTAACCTCTCTAATCAGCTTATGATGAGTTGTGTATGAAGGGAGTTTTCAACTGTGCGATGGAAAATGATGAAAGAAGATTCGGTAGTGTCAAGCGCTTAAGCTTGGGGATGCCCCCATGCATCCCCAATAAATATTCAAGGAGACTCAAGCGTCTAAGCATGGGGATGCCCCCGTGCATCCCCTTCTCCATCAACAATCATCAGTTCGTCCTTCGTCTCACTATATTTTTATCACTTCATGCGTTATGTGCTATGCTTGGAGCGTCTCGCTCTTAGGTTTTATTTTTAGTTTTATTTAGCTTTGCTTGCTGTTCATAACAAGTTAGATCCCGTCTTACTTTGTGTGGGAGAGAAACGTGCTCCACTTTCAAAATCTAGAACACATCATAGGATTCTTCATGCCTATCTTTTTGCTTTTGTGTGTTCTTTATCTTTTCGTAGCTACTGCCATGTTTAGTTTTAGTTTTAGTTTGTATTTAGCAAGAGCCTTGGATTTTGTTTAGTTTATTGCTGGAACTCTCTTTAGTTTTCATGTTTATCTTGTTAAGAGAGTTGGTTGTTACACTGAGTTATGTCTTGTTTTGAGAAGTAGGTAATTGAGGTTGCTATTTAATTTTAGTAGTAACTTGCACTAGTTTTGAGGTATTGATGTGAGTAATGTTTGAACTTTTGGTGTCACGAGCTCTAGCCTATTAGTGATAGGTGTCGTATTTTGGGAAATCTGTGTTTATTTTCAAAAACCTACTAAACTAGTTGAGAACTCTAGTTACTAGATGGATCACTACTCTTCTGAGGGGTCGGATATTAGAGTACACTCACGTACCATGAGTCGAAGATGCGCAAGGATAACCAAACCCCCATACACTCCCCTCGGGGTACTTGTCTCTTTGTGAACCTCCTCATTAGATTGAGAGTTACCGATAATAAGTGCATGAGTTCTTCGGACTAATATAAATATTGAAAGTTGACACTTCCACCTCCTCATATTTGCTAGCCTCTCATGTGTCGTGCATTGCTTTCTTCTCACTCCGAGAGTTGGCGTCCACCTTCGCCGGTACATCCAAACCCTTGGCATGATACGCTCTGTCATCATAAACCTCCTGTATATCCTTCCTCAAAACATCCACCATACCTACCTATTAATGCATTTCCATAGCCTTTCCGAGATATATTGACATGCAACTTCCACCTCTTCATGACTTGATCTTCATGTCATACATGTTCCTGCTACACTGGCAGCGGCATACATTGCATACATCATGATAGCTACATCTTCTTTATGATTTGAGTACCTTGTAAAGTGTGAAAGATCTTCTATACCCTCTTGTAAATTAGAGTGTTTCCCTTAAGTGAGGAAAAGATCCCAAAGTGGACAAAATGAAAGATCCCAAAGAGAACAAATGAGAGTTACATAGAAAGAGACATTGAGTCCACCAAAAAATACAAAAAAAGAGAAAAAAGAGAAAAAAGAAAAAAGAGAGAAAGGGGGCAACACTACTATCCTTTTAAAAGATCCACACTGGTACTCCCTCTTATCCTTGTACTCCATAGAGATGATTATGCATATAGCTATGTGGGGACCTTCACACTATAGAACTTGGCTTGCATATTCCAAGGATGAGCCTCCTCAAAAGAGTTTTAGGTCTTCCAGAGCGAGCAAGTTAGATGCACCCCCACTAGTTCCATTGGAGAGCTTTTCAGCTCATCTGTGCATCTGTTGCATGGCAATCCCTACTCCTCACATCATATCTATCTTTTGGCCTTCTCGTCTATGATTGTCCTCATTGATGTGAGCCTTTCTCATCCTTTTTGTCTTCCTCCTCCACCATATTTCTCTCTTTGCCATCCTAAGTGTCAACTCTCGTGCTTATGTGAATCCATTGCATGAGTGCTCAAAATATCGAAAGGGAGTGGATCAAATTGACTTGTACCTGGCTAGTGGTCTGGGGACGAGTCAAGATAAGACTCCAAAGAAGACCAAGTGTGAAACTTTAGTAGATTGAGTTCTCAACTAAAAATAATTTTATTTTTCTCGTATTCCCTATCCCCCTTCTTGCACGCAAACACCATTTGGAGACATTCGCGTCACGTACAGCGAGAGCTCTTGCACCTAATGTTCTTTCGTTGCTTGTTTCAATGCTAATATAGACTCTTGCATGTTATGACTAGAATTGAATTACATACCTTGATTGTTTTACATTTCAAAGTCCTTATATGGTTTCTAGCATGTCACCACAGAAATTATGCTTGTTATCATTTACCTACTCGAGGACGAGTAGGAATTAAGCTTGGGGATGTTGATACGTCTCAAACGTATCGATAGTTTATGCTCGCTCCATGCATGTTTTGTGTGATATTGCTATGATCTAGATACACTTTCATACACTTTTGATCATATTTGGACTAACCTACTAACTCAGTGCACCTCAGTGCCAGTTCCTGTTTTCTGCAGTTTTTCTATTTCAGTTTTTCCCCATATAAAAAATGCTCCAAAAATCCGGGAAAATCAGATAAAAAATTAGCGTGTCGGAAGACTCCAGAAGCCCGAAGTAGGGCCAGGGGCCCAACACCAGGCACCCAGGCGGTCACCTGGCGCGGTCAGAGGCTTGGCCGCGCCAGGGGGCGCCTGGGCCCCTGGTGGCCCCCCTGGCTGCCCCCCTTCGCCTATTTATTCTCCGTCACGGGGAAACTCCGAAGACAAAAACCTATTTCGCAAATTCTCCTATGTTTCTCCGCCGCCGCGCTTCCCGGCACCCTGCCGAAGGGAGGGTCGACCTCCGGGAGCACCGTCAGGACCCTTCCCGGCACCCTGCCGGAGGGAGGGTCGACCCCCGGGAGCTTCTCCTCCATCATGGACGCTTCTTGGATGTGTCGTGAGTAGTCTACCTTGGACCATGGGTCCGTGATCAGTAGCTATGTGATGTTCTCCTCCCCTCTTTGTTCTTCATGGTTTATACCTCGTGAGCTGCCCTACATGATCGAGGCACATATGTAATTTTTTCTGCTTTTGCTATGCTGAGTTTCATGGGATATGATGGATTATGAGATTATGTTCAGATTGTGATAGAGTAATATAATTGGTTCTTATCTTTTGTATTTTGTTTCGAAGTAATTTTTGCATGTTCTCCGTTGCTATTTATTGCTTTGTCCAAGTGGTAGGTAGTGACTTCAAGAGGGAACGTTATGCTCGATTTTTGGTACATGCCCCCTGATGACACGCTTGAGTGACAGAAACATGTGTCTACGGGATGTGATGTGGCCACAAGGGGGAAACAACGATGCTTGTAACCGCGGTTACAAGGATTGTTTACTTTACGCAAAGTTCTTTTTAATGCAGTTGTAGATGCAGATGGATTTCGGTCTACTTATTTTGGCGTACTGCCCATGCTTTTGAGCCTCTTCCTTTCTTTTGTAGCATAGTTTCATTGCGGTGCGTTTATAATCCTGTCAATTGCCCTTCTGTAATTTGTTTACCTCGCATAGCAGTCTTATCGTCTTTTGGTAGAGAGACATTGATGGCGCAAGAGTTGACGGATGTAGTCTTCTCGCCCTTCGTTGGTGAGCCCCAAGTGGAAGGCGTGATGCAGCACAACAGGAAATTTCCCTCAGTAAAGAAACCAAGGTTTGTCTCCAGTAGGACTCCAGAGATGATAAGTAGGTGTCAGCTGCGCGACTGACGCGGACCTGCACACAGACACAAATAACTTTGTTCCCAACGAAGTTCAGAGAGGTTGTCAATCTCTCCAGTCTTGTTGTTCACAAAGGATCAAACACAAGGGATAATGATAGCAACTGAAAGTAAAAGCAGAAAAGTAAATGAGCATGTAAACAATAATGAGGATATAGAACGGGATACGTGATGTTCACTAGTGATGTCTCTCTCTCCCAAAAGACGATAAAACAGCTATGCGAGGTAAACAAATTACAGAAGGGCAATTGACAGGATTATGAACGCACCGCAATGCTAACTATGCTACAAAAGAAAGGAAGAGGCTCAAAAGCACGGGCAGTACGCCAAAATAAGTAGACCGAAATCCAACTGCATCTACTACTAATCATCCACCTTGAGATATCTATCCAGAACATCTTGCTGGTATTAAGTTGCGAGCCCCACCCAAAGTGTAAACCCAAAGCAACAGACAACTGCATTAAAAAGCACTTTGCGTAAAGTAAACAATCCTTGCAACCGCGGTTACAAGTACCGTTGTTTTCCCCCTTGTGGCAACAGCACATCCCCTAGACTCATGTTTCTGTCACTCAAGCGTTTCATCGGGGGGCATGAACCCACAATCGAGCATAACGTTCCCTCTTGGGGTTACTACCTACTACTTGGCCAAAGCAATAAACATCAACGGAGAACATGCAAGAACTACTTAGGAACAAAAATATAAGAGATAAAAACCAAATATATTACTCAATCACAATCTGAACATAATCTCATAATCCATCAGATCCCATCAAACTCAGCATAGCAACAGCAGAAAGATTACAAAAGTGCCTCGATCATGTAGGGCAGCTCACGAGGTCTAAACCATGAAGAACAAAGAGGGGAGGAGAACATCACATTGCTACTGATCACGGACCCATGGTCCAAGGAAAACTACTCACAAGACATCTGGGAAGCATACATGGTGGAGAGGAGACTCCCGGAGGTCGGCCCTCCCTCCGGCAGGGTGCCGGGAAGAGGTCTTCTGGTGCTCCCGATCTCGGAAGCGCGGCGGCGGAGGAACAGAGGCGAGATCGCGAAAAAGGGTTCTGTCCTCGAGGGTTTCATGTCACGGGGGATATATAGGCGAAGAGGGGAAGCCAGAGGTGGACCAGGGGCCCAGGCGCCCCACCTGGCGCGGGCAGGGGTGGGGCCGCGCTGGGTGGCCGCCTGGGACACCCCTGGCTCCCCTCTGGCCCCACTCGGGCTCTTCGCGAAGCTTCCTGTACGCTGATTTTTCCTATATTTTTCCCGGAATTTTTCTGGCACTTTTTATATGGGGGAAAACTGAAATAGAAAAACAACAGAAAACAGGAACTGGCACTGGGGTGCACTGAGTTAATAGGTTAGTCCAAATGTGATCAAAAGTGTATGAAAGTGTATCTAGATCATAGCAATATCACACAAAACATGCATGGAGCAAGCAGAAATTATAGATACGTTTTGGACGTATCAACATCCCCAAGCTTAATTCCTGCTCGTCCTCGAGTAGGTAAATGATAACAGCATAATTTCTGTGGTGACATGCTAGCAACCATATAAGAACTTCGAAAAGTAAAGCAATCAAGGTTAGAAATTCAATTCAAGTCATAACATGCAAGAGTCTATATTTGCATTGAAACAAGTAACAAAAGAACATTAGGTGCAAGAGCTCTCGCTGTCCGTGACTCGAATGTCTCCAAATGGTGTTTGCGTGCAAGAAGGGGGATAGGGAATACGAGAAAAACATTTATTTGTTGAGAACTCAATCTACTAGAGTTTCACACTTGGTCTTTTTCTGTAATCTTATCTTGACTCGTCCCCAGACCACTAGGCAGGTACAAGTCAATTTGATCCACTCCTTTTTCAATATTTTGAGCACTCATGCAATGGATAAGTGTAAGCACGAGAGTTGACACTTAGGATGGCAAAGAGAGAAGTGCGGAGGAGGAATACAAAAAGGATGAGAAAGGCTCACAACAATGAGGACAATCATAGGCAAGAGATGCCAAATGATAGATATGATGTGAGGAGTAGGGATTGCCATGCAACGGATGCACAGACGAGCTAAGAAGCTCTCCAAAGGAACTAGTGGGGGTGCATCTAACTTGCTCGCTCATGAAGACCTAGAGCTCGTTTGAGGAGGCTCGTCCTTGGAATATGCAAGCCAAGTTCTATAGTGTGAAGGTCCCCACATAGCTATATGCATGAAGATCATCTCTATGGAGTACAAGGATATAAGGGAATTACTAGTGTGGATCTCTCAAAAGGATAGTAGTGTTGCCCCTTTCTCTCTTTTTGTTTCTTTTTCTCTTTTTTCTCTTTTTTTGTATTTTTTTGTGGCCTCAATGGCTCTTTCTATTTAACTCTCATTTGTCCTCTTTGGGATCTTTTATTGTGTCCACTTTGGGATCTTTTCCTCACTTAAGGGCAACACTCTATTTTACAAGAAGGTAAAGGAGATCTTTCACACTTTACAAGGTACTCAAAATCATAAATAAGATGTAACTATCATGATGTATGGAATGTATGTCGCTGCCAGTGTAGCAGGAACATGTATGACATGTAGATCAAGTCATGAAGAGGTGGATGTTGCATGGCAGTATATCTCGGAAAGGCTATGGAAATGCCTTGATAGGTAGGTATGGTGGCTGTTTTGAGGAAAGATATAAGGAGGCTTATGATGATAGACTGTATCATGCCAAGGGTTTGGATGTACCGGCGAAGGTGGACACCAACTCTCGGAGGGAGAAGAAGGCAATGCACGGCACGGGAGAGGCTAGCAAAATATGGGAAGGTGGAAGTGTCAACTTTCAATACTTACATTAGTCCGAAGAACTCATGCACTTATTATCGGTAACTCTCAATCTAATAAGGAGGTTCACAAAGAGACAAGTACCCCGAGGAGGAGTGTATGGGGATTTGGTTATCCTTGCGCATCCTCGACTCATGGTACGTGAGTGTACTCTAATATTCGATCCCTCCAAAGATTAGTGATCCATCTAGTAGCTAGAGTTCTCATCTAGTTTTGTAGGTTTTGAAAATACACACGGATTTCCCAAAATACGACACCTATCACTAATAGGCTAGAGCTCTTGACACCAAAAGTTCAAACATTACTCACAACAATACCTCAAAACTAATGCAAGTTACTACTAGAATTAAATAGCAACCTCAAGTACCTACTTTCAAGACAAAACACAACTCAGTGCAACAACCAACTCTCTTTAAGAAGATAAACATGAAAAATAAAAAGAGTTCCAGCAACAAACTAAACAAAAGCCAAGGCTCTTGCTAAAGACAAACTAAGAATAAAACTAAACATGGCAGCAGCTATGAAAAGATAAAGAACACACAACAGCAAAAAGATAAGCAGGAAAAATCATATGATGTGTTCTAGATTTTGGAAGTGGAGCGTGTTTCTCTACCACACAAAGTAAGACGGGATCTAACTTGTTATGAACAGCAATAAAAGCTAAAGAAAACTAAAAATAAAACCTAAGAGCGAGACGCTCCAAGCATAGCACATAACGCATAAAGTGATAAAAATATAGTGAGACGAAGGACGAACTGATGATTGTTGATGGAGAAGGGGATGCACGGGGGCATCCCTAAGCTTAGACGCTTGAGTCTCCTTGAATATTTATTGGGGATGCATGGGGGTATCCCCAAGCTTGAGCGCTTGACACTCCTGGATCTTCTTTCATCATCTTCCATCGCACACTTGAAAACTCCCTTCATACATAACTCATCATAAGCTGATTAGAGAGGTTAGTGCCCTTAATTAATAATTTTTCCCCACTGGATATAAAGATATTATTGAAGAGCTACTGTTTCTCAAGAGTGCCAAAAAGTTTTTGCAAAGAAGAAAAAAAAGCTTAAGGTTTGCAAAAGTAAGGAGAGACAAAACGTGGCAGAATCTGTGAAAAACAGAACAGCAGGTAGTAAAGAATTTTTTAGGGGCACTTCTGCAACTCAAATCAAAAAACTCAAAACATACGAAAGTTTCACAATTGTATAGAGCATGCTGTCAAAACAATTCAGATCAAAAACATGATCTGGTAATTTGATTCGAATTTTTCTGCCAAGGGACAGAATCTGTTTTCTGGACAGCATGTCACAACTTTTGCTTCCCTTATCATAAGAGGCTATAACTTGGCACAAAGCTGAAAAATAAAGATACAATGATGTTGCTACAGTAGTAAAAAACATCAAGACACAACAAAATCAAAAATAAAAACCTAAATTCGTTGCAGGCTGCCTCCCGAAAGCGCTTTCTTTTATGCCTTTAAGCTAGGCATGAAGATTATAGAAGATGCTCTCACAAGAATAAGAATTTTGAAGCAAAAGAGAGCATCAAGAAGCAAATATGAAACGCATTTAAGCCTAACCCACTTCCTATGCATAGGCATATTGTAAGAAAATAAATCAAAGAAGCACAAAGTGACATGCATAGGAAGGTAGAACAAGAACAACTTCAAAACTTTCAACATGAAGAGAGGTGTTTTTGTAACATGGAAGTTTCTACAACCAAACTTTCCTCTCTCAAAGTAATTTTCAGTAGCATCATGAAAAACATCAAGAATATAACTATCACATAAATCATGTTGTTCATGACCTACAAGCACACGTGTATTGTTTTCAACACGGTTTTTAGGATCATAAGATAAATGCAACCCATCACATTGAGCTTTGATAAGAGGAAAATTCTCCGGAGTTTGAGATTTTAAAAGGATAATAGGACACTTAAGTGTGGGTGCAATAGCAGAAATTTCATGCTTAACATGAGGAACTATAGAAAGTTCATCTCCGTAAGCATCATCCATAGTGGCATCACGGCCATAAGCATAGAAGGCATCAACTTCATCAAAAAGGGATATTTCAAAAGAATCCATAGGATCATAATACTCATATAAGGTAAGATTCAAAGAGTTACTCTCATTAGAAGGTAGATATGGATGGATCCATTCTTCCTCCTTTTGTTCTTCACTCTCCTCCTCTTTTTCATCCAAGGAGCTTTCAGGTTCATAAATTTCTTCTTCCATAGAGTCCTGCAAATCATTAGTCTCTTCCTTTGGGGGAGAGATTCTCTCAAGATGATCAGTAATGTAATAATTTGCATCGTAATTTTCCAAACAATAGTTAAGTATGGAAAGACTCTCAGATTTGTAAGGGGCATCATTAATATTTCTAAGAAGAGAAGTAATTTCATAGGCACCCTTATAAGCAACAAATTCTTCTATTGGCTCTGCATCATAAAAATCATAGTTTCCCTTAGCATAAGGAGCTAAGGTTTCATCATCATTGTACTCACATTGGAAAGAAAGGTGTTTGTGCCTCATAAAGCAACAAGATTCATCCCTGCAGAAAGATATATTATATATTGAGCACAAGTTTCTAGCATACTCATACAACTGGTGTATTTGTTTCCATAAGTTTATCCCCTTTTGAGACAAGCGGTGTTCCTTGTACCACTTTCGTTGATCCTCGGTGAATCCTCCATGCCAATAAGATCTAGTTTCAAAGAAGTCAGACATTGATTTGCAAGTAAGGAACTAGACATAATATACATATTTTTTGGATTTTTGATAAAGGACACTAAGATAAAAACTGAAAGGTAAACTAACAAGACTAAAAAACAAAGGTAAAGGGTAGTGTGCAACTCCCCTATCTTAGCACTCGGAGTCCCCGGCAACGGCGCCAGAAATTTGCTTGATGGCGCGAGAGTTGACGGGTGTAGTCTTCTCGCCCTTCGTTGGTGATCCCCAAGTGGAAGGCGTGATGCAGCACAGCAGCAAATTTCCTCAATAAAGATACCAAGGTTTGTCTCCAGTAGGACTCCAGAGATGATAAGTAGGTGTCAGCGGCGCGACTGACGCGGACCTGCACACAGACACAAATAACTTTGTTCCCAACGAAGTTCAGAGAGGTTGTCAATCTCTCTTGTCATGTTGTTCACAAAGGATCAAACACAAGGGATAATGATAGCAGAAAAGTAAATGAGCGTGGAAACAATAATGAGGATATGGACCGGGATACGTGATGTTCACTAGTGATGTCTCTCTCTCCCAAAAGACGATAAAACTGTTATGCGAGGTAAACAAATTACAGAAGGGCAATTGACAGGATTATGAACGCACCGCAATGCTAACTATGCTACAAAAGAAAGGAAGAGGCTCAAAAGCACGGGACGTACGCCAAAATAAGTAGACCGAAATCCAACTGCATCTACTACTAATCATCCACCTTGAGATATCTATCCAGAACATCTCGCTGGTATTAAGTTGCGAGCCCCACCCAAAGTGTAAACCCAAAGCAACAGACAACTGCATTAAAAAGCACTTTGCGTAAAGTAAACAATCCTTGCAACCGCGGTTACAAGCACCGTTGTTTCCCCCTTGTGGCAACAGCACATCCCCTAGGCTCATGTTTCTGTCACTCAAGCGTGTCATCGGGGGGCATGAACCCACAATCGAGCATAACGTTCCCTCTTGGGGTTACTACCTACTACTTGGCCAAAGCAATAAACAGCAACGGAGAACATGCAAGAATTACTTAGGAACAAAAATATAAGAGATAAAAACCAAATATATTACTCAATCACAATCTGAACATAATCTCATAATCCATCAGATCCCATCAAACTCAGCATAGCAACATCGGAAATATTACAAAAGTGCCTCGATCATGTAGGGCAGCTCACGAGGTCTAAACCATGAAGAACAAAGAGGGGAGGAGAACATCACATAGCTACTAATCACGGACCGATGGTCCAAGGAAAACTACTCGCGAGACATCTGGGAAGCATCCATGGTGGAGAGGAGACTCCCGGAGGTCGGCCCTCCCTCCGGCAGGGTGCCGGGAAGAGGTCTTCTGGTGCTCCCGATCTCAGAAGCGCGGCGGCGGCGGAACAGAGGCGAGATCGCGAAAAAGGGTTCTTTTATTAGGGTTTCACGTCACGGGGGATATATAGGCGAAGGGGGCAGCCAGAGGTGGACCAGGGGCCCCAGGCGCCCCCCTGGCGCGGCCAGGGGTGGGGCCGCGCCGGTTGGCCGCCTGGGCCACCCCTGGCTCCCCTCTGGCCCCACTCGGGCTCTTCGCGAAGCTTCCTGTACGCTGATTTTTCCTATATTTTTCCCGGAATTTTTCTGGCACTTTTTATATGGGGGAAGACTGAAATAGAAAAACAGCAGAAAACAGGAACTGACACTGGGGTGCACTGAGTTAATAGGTTAGTCCAAATATGATCAAAAGTGTATGAAAGTGTATCTAGATCATAGCAATATCACACAACACGTGCATGGAGCAAGCAGAAATTATAGATACGTTTTGGACGTATCAGACATCACTAGTGAACATCACGGGACCCCGGTCCATATTCTCATCACTGTTTACATGCTCATTTATTTTCTTGCTTTTTACTTTCAATTGCTATCATTATCATTATCTTGTGTTTTTTATCCTTTGTAAACAACAAGACCGGAGAGATTGAAAACCTCTCTGAACTTCGTTGGGAGCAAAGTTAATTGTGTTGTGTGCAGGTCCGCGTCAGGTGCGCCGCTGACACCTACTTATCATCGCCGGAGTCCTACTGGTCGATACTCAACCTCGGTATCTTCACCGAGGGAAACTTGCTGCTACGCTGCATCTTACCTTCCACTTGGGGTAACCAACGAAGGGCGAGAGGCAATCCTCTCTCACGTATCAACGGTTGGGTACGACAAGGCGTTGTGGTGTAAGACCCTTGCATGTGTGCGTCAGTATACTCCCATCATATCAAAATATAAGTAGCTGAAGTGATCTACCTAGTATATATAGAACTACCTATATTTTGATATGGAGAAATTAATCTGTATTCATGCATACATACGAGGAACAACAACGTCAGAGAGCTAGATGCACGAGTGTACGTGGTGTTTGATGGGTATGCTCTTCTAGTAGTTGTAGCAAGTTTTTTTAACATGTTAGGGCATCTTCATAAGGCATACACATTCGCTTGCCTTTAAGTTTTTAGACGATTTCTTCCACCCAGATATGAGAGAAGATGGTATCACTTCCAACAAGGAGCTAAGGTTAGGTTTGGAGGAGGGCATTGAGGTGATTATGGTTGGTTTTCCTGGGAGAGGTGGAGGCTGGAGAGAAAGAGGGACAATTTTAATTATCAAATAGATGATTTCCCGCACGTGTTGTAGTAACTTTATAAAAAAACTATATGATACCCCGCGCGTTGTTACAGAAACTGTTAACAAATATTTTAATGTTTTAAAATATAAAAACTTTATTAAACATAATATAATTTAATTACAAATTCTTTTTTGAAAGAAATATCGTTTTAAGTTAAAAATCTAAGAAAAATTGATGAAAAATAAAAAAGCGAGTGTCATTTTTGTTTTGTTAATTTATTACCTTGATAATATATGGGTGAGACGATATGAGACAAAAATAGCGTTGATCATCTAGGGGCGAGTGTAGGGGTCCGGTGTTGAGGATAGGCAAGTACCAAGAAAACATGCAAACTACTCCAAATCTAAAACACCATATTCAGAGAAATAACAGTGACGAGGGGGTGACCCCACGGCTCCTGCATGTGAGGATACCTAGTGCATGCGAAGACGAGAGGCCCGCTGGAAGCTTCGACAGGCCCACGACTGGCCCGTTCTAGGCACCGACGTAGGAGTCCGCGACCAATATGGAATCAAGACTTGGCGTTCAAGGCAAAGATAGAATTAGGCAATCGTCTCTGTAACCTAAGGCGGACTCCTCGAGACCCAGCCTAGTATATAAAGGCTGGGAGGGGGGACGCCTCATGACATCGAATCTACAATCAACACCCTTGGTCTTGTGCGAACTCGCCTAGAATTTCACTGTAATCGCCCCCTCGCACAATACAATCAAGCAGGAAGTGCTTCTCCTGTTAGCCGACGAGTATCGCCAGCCTGTTCCTTCTCTACGATCTAATCCAGGGTCCCTGACCATGGGATTTTCCGAGGCTGATCCTCGTCAATTGGCGCCGTCTGTGGGAACTTCGCAGGTTGGAATCACGATCTCGGCGACCCCTTCACCAGCACCCAGCAAGTCAACGGCTTCTTCAGCACTCGTCGACCCCATGACCCGAGAAGATTCCGATCTGTTCAGATCCCTCGGCTTCGTGGCTCACCTTCCGATCCTATGACCAGCCTTCGCCGACCTATGCACTCGCATCGAGCTGACCTTCAGCGGGTACCAGGTCTACATCAACCACTGGGGCACTCTCCGCCTTGCGGATCACGCTCGAGCACCTGCAGAAAAAATCGTTACGATAGCAGCAGCAGAAGACGAAGCACCCGCCCACGCGGCAACTTGGCGATCAAGCCACGACTCCCACCCCAACACAAAACTCTGTACCACTCACGACTACTCGAGTGGACTGACAATATGGAAGAAACGCAGCACAGACGCGACCGGGCTAGCAACTAGGGCACCGTTCCAGGTGTTCATGACAGACACCAGCGAGCCAACCTCAGACGACAAAGGCCAAGACAATGACCCGAGCAGTCATAGAGACGCACGCTCAAATAGTAAAAGCAGCAATCCTGACAATACTGGACAGATTACCGTCACCCTTGGGGAACCAGGAACCATACCAACAAAAGAATTTAAAAGACAAAAGCACAGCAACCGCAAGAACGACTAGCCGGAGAGCAGCAGGCGTCAGATCTCAGAAGCGGCAAAAGAGGACCAACCCATAGAGAAAATCTACCTGTCCAAAGAAGCAATCGCCAGAGTAAAAGACGCAGTAAAGCGTGGAAAGCTACTCCCAGATAACGCAACTCGCGACGAGCTCAAAGCATACAACAAGCTGGCGAGTGATATCACCAAGAAAACAAGACAGCATCGACTAGAACTGGAGAAGCAAGGAAAAATAGCTATCGACCTTAGGACCCACCGCAAAGCACCGCCCGAAAGAGACTCCTCCGACTACGGATCCCCCACCCGAGGAAAATCTAGATTCGGCAACCTGAGACATACCGATAAGAAGAAAGTTGCCCGCAAACTAGACGATGACTTCAGGCTCGAAGAGGACGACGAAGAAGAATAACAACTCACACCAGCGGAAGCTCTCATAACTGCCCAGGAATATCTCTCCCGTGCTTAGAAGGGCAGAATGGGTGCAGCAGATCGCAATACGACGATGGCACTCAAGGTAATGAAGGACACCATCACCGCCTCGGCACCCAAAAAAGCAGGCACAAGGCAAGTGCCTCGCGAACAGACACCGGACATGGACCCTAGTTCACCAGGCGACGACGAAGACGACATCAACGATGACTGGCGCAAACGCTCAAACAGAAACAAAGACCATGACAGGGACGACAACGGCAATCGACGTAGCAACAATCGACGAGACGCACGCGACGACATAGCACAATACAAAGTCAACCGAGGAAGACGCAGACGCGCAGCCCGCGAAGAGTACTCAGACGAGCAAGCATCCGACGAAGACATAGAACCATGCGGCGCACTATGCTTCACGCGATCCATACGCAAGACGTGGATGCCGAAAGGTTTTAAACTAAACTCCACAACGCACAAATATGACGGACTGGAGGAGCCAGAGGCATGGCTCGATGACTACCTAACAGCCGTCAAATTCCAACGAGGAACCAATATCACGGCAATGCAGTACGTACAGCTCATGCTCGAGGGCTCGGCGCGACACTGGCTGAAGAACCTATCACGAGGATCGATCAGTTCCTGGAAGCATTTCCCCAGCGCCTTCATCGAGAAGTTCAAATCTACCTACAAACGACCAGCATCACTCGAGGAGCTGAGAGCCTGTAGGCAAGGAACCAGAGAGTCACTGCAAGCGTACATCCAGCGGTGGACCATACTCAAAAACTCAGTTGAGGACATATCAGACGAAAGTGCGATCGACACATTCAGAAGAGGCCTACAACGCATCGACTTCAAAGAGCAACTCGGGCAGATGAAGGTCCGAACACTCGCGCGGTTACTAGAACAAGACAACAACTGGGCTGACAGAGAAGACTCCATATGAAACGAATCAGACATCCAGTCAGCACGCCCAGAACGCAACTACGACTACTACACCGGAGACAGGGGGTACGACAGAAGAAGCAAGCACCCCAGGCGTAACTTCTACGACGACAGAGGACCCGATATGGTCGCGGCAGGTTTCCCAGACGACAGAGACGGCAGACATCGAGACGACAGAATGCAGCGGAGGGACAACCAAGAAGAAGCACCCCAAGTCCAGAAACGAGACTGGAGATCAAGGCAGCCACGAGACGACACCCGAGCGTACTGCTCGGCCAAGGAACAGATCGACGGGCCCTGCACACTACATGGTTTCAAAATGAGCGCGAAGAACTCAATCAGGACACAACCTAAGAAACTGCAGGCGTTTCATCGAGCTTTCTGAAGAAAAAAGCCGGTCCACAGCACCAACAACACAACCTCTCGCAAGCGTAGTAGTGGGAACAATCGCCCACAATGCACCACCCTTGCGGCGCCGCATCAGCAAGGCAGGTGGCAGCCATCCAGGAGCGGTGCTCGACACCTGGCGAAGAAGAAAAATTCTCAGAAGCACATGGTCGAATCTATATGATCCAAGAAGGAAGACCAGCAAACAGGCAGCGGAAGCAGGTCACCAGACAAGTTTTCCTCGCAGTCTCCTCGCACCCTGCCATCCCAGAATACCTGCGCGGGTCTGAGATTGACACTACCTTCTCCCGAGAAGATCACCCGCCAGCCATCCCTCGTCCAGGATACGCCGCGCTGTTACTCGAAGAAAGAATTGGAAATTACGACATGTCGCGAGTCTTCATGGATGGCGGCAACGGAATCAACATCATATTCACCAAAACCCTGGAAGAAATGCTCATCCAAAATTCAGCACTAAAAACCTCAGGCACAACCTTCCACGGAATCCTTCCAGGCAAAGCAGTTTACCCCCTCGGGAAAATAAGCCTGGAAGTGGTCTTCGGCAACGCGAGTAACTTCCGCAAGGAAACACTGCACTTTGAAGTGGTCGACTGGAAATCACAGTATCATGCCATCCTCGGCCGACCAGCCTTCGCCCGCTTCATGGCAATACCGCACTATTCTTACCTCAAGCTAAAAATTCCAGGCCCACAAGGAGTCATCACAGTCAGCGGCAGCTTCATCAGGTCCGACCGCTGCGACAGAGAATTCCACAAGATATCAGAAACTTTTGGAGCACACAAAACTAGCAGAGCCGCGACACATGAAGAAGAAGCGCTCCCCTAGAAGCCAAGGCGCAACCAGAAGCCACACCAGCATCACACGCCAAAGACTCAAGTTATCTTCGCAACAACTTTAAATTCTTAGGGTTGTCAAGCCATCGACCCAAATAAAAGGTTGTCTTCAACAGTCCCCTCATGTAAGGACAATAGGAAAGATACTGAAAATATTTTTCCCAAAATTTGATTACTGTCACTCGGGGGCTCGCTCGCAGAAGCCACCCCCCGAGGCGTTATTCTCTTACGCGACTTGAACATTGGCACTCGGGGGCTCGGTCGCAGCAGCCACCCTCCGAGGCGTTATTCGCTTACGCGACTTGAAAATTGGCACTCGGGGGCTCGCTCGTAGCAGCCACCCCCCGAGGCGTTATTCTCTTACGCGACTTGAAAATTGGCACTCGGGGGCTCGCTCGTGCAGCCACCCCCGAGGCGTTGTTCTCTTACGCGGCTTGAACATTGGCACTCGGGGGCTCGCTCGCAGCAGCCACCCCCCGAGGCGTGATTCGCTTACGCGACTTAAACATTGGCACTCGGGGGCTCGCTCGCAGCAGCCACCCCCCGAGGCATTATTCGCTTACGGCGAATTGAAACATTGGCACTCGGGGGCTCGCTCGTAGCAGCCACCCCCCGAGGAGTTATTCGCTTACGCGACTTAAACATTGGCACTCGGGGGCTCGCTCGCAGCAGCCACCCCTCGAGGCGTTATTCGCTTACGCGACTTGAACATTGGCACTCGGGGGCTCGCTCGCAGCAGCCACTCCCCGAGGCGTTATTCGCTTACGCGACTTGAAACATTAGCACTCGGGGCCCCGCTCACAGCAGCCACCCCCCGAGGCGTTACTCGCTCTCGCGACTGCAAAACTGGTACTCGGGGGCTCGCCCGCATCGGCAGCCCCTTAGGACGATACCCATCTACATGACTCAGTTTCCCAAACACTCGGGGACTCCATTCATAGCAACGGCTCAGCAAAACAATACAACAAAAACTCAAAGAGGACTACACCACAACTACAGCTGTACAAGGGAGAATCTACAAAAATCAAGCAATTCCTAATCTCCAGGCTCCGACTTGACCTTGCACAGAGCACCCAGAAGACGGTCATTTTCCGCGCAAACCCACTTCACAACCTGGCTCGCAGGCTTGTCCGCAACGGCGTAATGATCATCCATCAGCTGATCTTGACCACCAAGAGGACCTTGAGCTTCCAGCATAATGTCTACCCCAGGCCAATGACTATGGACAAAGGCAAAAGCACAGCGAGCTCCTACATGAATCTGAGGATTTACTACGCGGCGAAGCTCCGCGGGCCGAGAGAACACCCGACATAGCCTCTCAAGTGACGACGGAACAGGATCCAGTGGATAAAACTCAGAAAAGATCCCGCCAAGTACCCCGCTGACGAGGGGGTGACCCCATGACTCCTACGGATGAGCCTACCTGGTGTCCATGGAGACAGAGGGCCCATGAAGATACAGCCTCGGCCCGCTCGTTGACACCGACGTAGGAGTCTACGACTCACAAGGAAGGTGTGAAGACCTGTCGTAGGGAGCAAGCTAGGGTTAGGAAAGCTTACCTATAAACGTAGAGGAATTCCCCGAGACCTAGCCCAGTATATAAGGGCTAGGAGGGGCGACAGCCAGGACAACCAATATCATCTGTAACCCTAGCCTTGAGCGCTCCAGCCTTGGCATCCCCTGTAATCGCATCTCCCCCATCAATAATATCGAGCAGGAGCGTGCCTCCCTGTTTGCCGACGAGCTATTGTCCAACCTGTGCCTCTCATGACTAACTGATGACAGCTTCTCGCCCTTCGTTGGTAGGCCCCAAGTGGAAGGCGTGATGCGGTACAGCAGCGAGTTTTCCCTCAGTAAAGATACCAAGGTTTGTCTCCAGTAGGACTCTAGAGATGATAAGTAGGTGTCAGCGGCGCACCTGACGCGGACCTGCACACAGACACAGATAACTTTTCTCCCAACGAAGTTCAGAGAGGTTGTCAATCTCTCCGGTCTTGTTGTTCACAAATGATAAAACGCAAGGGGATAATGATAGCAACTTGAAAGTAAAAACAGAAAAGTAAATAAAGCTTGGAAACAATAATGAGGATATGGACCGGGATACGTGATGTTCGCTAGTGATGTCTCTCTCCCAAAAGACGATAAAAATGCTATGCGAGGTAAACAAATTACAGAAAGGCAATTGACAGGATTATGAACGCACCGCAATGCTAACTATGCTACAAAAGAAAGGAAGAGGTTCAAAAGCATGGGCAGTACGCCAAAGTAAGTAGACAGAAATCATCTGGATCTACTAATAATCATCCACCTTGAGATATCTATCCAGAACATCTCGCTGGTATTAAGTTGCGAGCCCCACCCAAAGTGTAAACCCAAAGCAACAGACAACTGCATTAAAAAGAACTTTGCGTAAAGTAAACAATCCTTGTAACCGCGGTTACAAGCACCGTTGTTTTCCCCCTTGTGGCAATAGCACATCCCCTAGACTCGTGTTTCTGTCACTCAAGCATGTCATCGGGGAGGCATGAACCCACAATCTAGCACAACGCTCCCTCTTGGAGTCACTCCCTACTACTTGGCCAAAGCAATAAACAGAAACGGAGAGCATGCAAGAATTACTTAGGAACAAAAATACAAGAGATAAAAACCAAATATATTACTCTATCACAATCTGAACATAATCTCATAATCCATCAGATCCGATCAAACTCAACATAGCAATAGCAGAAATATAACAAAGGTGTCTCGATCATGTAGGGAAGCTCACGAGGTCTAAACAATGAAGATCAAAGAGGGGAGGAGAACATCACATAGCTACTGATCACGGACTCATGGTCCAAGGAAAACTACTCACGAGACATCCGGGGAGCATCCATGGTGGAGAGGAGACTCCCGGAGGTCAATCCTCCCTCCGACAGGGTACCGGGAAGAGGTCTTCTGGTGCTCCCGATCTTGGAAGTGCGGCGGCGGCGGAACAGAGGCGAGTTCGCGGAATAGGGTTCTGCTTCTGGAGTTTTCCCGTGACGGGGGATAAATAGGCGAAGGGGGCAGCCAGAGGTGGACCAGGGGCCCCAGGCGCCCCCCTGGCGCGGCCAGGGGTGGGGCCGCGCAGGGTGGCCGCTTGGGCCCCCCTGGCCCCCCCTCTGGCCCCTCCCAGGCTTTTCTCGCAGCTTCCGTCACGCTGATTTTTTATCTGAATTTTCCCGAATTTTTCTGGCACTTTTTATATGGGGGGAAACTGAAATAGAAAAACAGCAGAAAACAGGAACTGGCACTGGGGTGCACTGAGTTAGTGGGTTAGTCCAAATATGATCAAAAATGTATGAAAGTGTATCTAGATCATAGCAATATCACACAAAACATGCATGGAGCAAGCAGAAATTATCGATACGTTTTGGACGTATCAACATCCCCAAGCTTAATTCCTGCTCGTCCTCGAGTAGGTAAATTATAACAAGATTAATTTCTGTGGTGACATGCTAGCAACCAAAAAAGAACTTTGAAAAGTAAAGCAATCAAAGTTAGAGATTCAATTCAAGTCATAACAGGCAAGAGTCTATATTAGCATTGAAACAAGTAACAAAAGAACAAAAGGTGTAAGAGCTCTTGCTGTTCGTGACTCGAATGTCTCCAAATGGTGTTTGCGTGCAAGAAAGGAGGATAGGGAATACGAGAAAAAAGTATTTTTTTGTTGAGAACTCAATCTACTAAAGTTTCACACTTGGTCCTCTTTGAAATCTTATCTTGACTCGTCCCCAGACCACTATCCAGGTACAAGTCAATTTGATCCACTCCTTTTCGATATTTCGAGCACTCATGCAATGGATGAGCGTAAGCACGAGAGTTGACACTTAGGATGGCAAAGAGAGAAATATGGTGGAGGAGGAAGACAAAAATGATGAGAAAGGCTCACATCAATGAGGACAATCATAGGCAAGAGATTTGGATATGATGTGAGGAGTAGGGATTGCCATGCAACGGGTGCACATACCAGCTAGGAAGCTCTCCAAACTATATGCAAAAAGATCATCTCTATGGAGTACATGGATATAAGGGAACTACTAGTGTGGATCTCTCAAAAGAATAGTAGTGTTGCCCCTTTCTCTCTTTTTATTTCTTTTTTTCTCTTTTTTCTATTTTTTGTATTTTTTTGTGGCCTCAATGGCTCTTTCTATTTAACTCTCATTTGTCCTCTTTGGGATCTTTTAATTTGTCCACTTTGGGATCTTTTCCTCACTTAAGGGCAACACTCTATTTTACAAGAAGGTAAAGGAGATCTTTCACACTTTACAAGGTACTCAAAACATAAAGAAGATGTAACTATCATGATGTATGCAATGTATGTCACTGCCAGTGTAGCAGGAACATGTATGACATGAAGATCAAGTCATGAAGAGGTGGAAGTTGCATGACAATGTAACTCGGAAAGGCTATGGAAATGCCTTGATAGGTAGGTATGGTGGCTGTTTTGAGGAAGGATAAAGGGAGGCTTATGATGATAGAGCGTATCATGCCAAGGGTTTGGATGTACCGGCGAAGGTGGACACCAACTCTCGGAGTGAGAAGAAGGCAATGCACGGCACGGGAAAGGCTAGCAAAATATGGGAAGGTGGAAGTGTCAACTCTCAATACTTACATTAGTCCGAAGAACTCATGCACTTATTATCGGTAACTCTCAATCTAATGACGGGGTTCACAAAGAGACAAGTACCCCGAGGAGGAGTGTATGGGGGTTTGGTTATCCTTGCGCATCCTCGACTCATGGTACGTGAGTGTTCTCTGATATTCGACCCCTCAGAAGAGTAGTGATCCATCTAGTAGCTAGAGTTCTCAACTAGTTTTGTAGGTTTTGAAAATAACACGGATTGCCCAAAATACGACACCTCCCACTAAATAGGCAAGAGCTCTTGACACCAAAATTCCAAACATTACTCACAACAATGCCTCAAAACTATTGCAAGCTACTACTAAAATTAAATAGCAACCTCAATTACCTACTTTCAAGACAAGACACAACTCAGTGCAACAACCAACTCTCTTAACAAGATAAACATGAAAACTAAAAATAGTTCCATCAACAAACTAAACAAAAGCCAAGGCTCTTGTTAAAGACAAACTAAGACTAAAACTAAACATGGCAGTAGCTATGAAAAGATAAAGAACACACAACAGCAAAAAGATAGGCATGAAGAATCCTATGATGTGTTCTAGATTTTTGAAAGTGGGGCGTGTTTCTCTCCCACACAAAGTAAGAAAGGATCTAACTTTTTATGAACAGCAATCAAAGCTAAAGAAAACTAAAAACAAAACCTAAGAGCGAGACGCTCCAAGCATAGCACATAACACATGAAGTGATAAAAATATAGTGAGACGAAGGACGAACTGGTGATTGTTGATGGAGAAGGGGATGCACGGGGGCATCCCCAAGCTTAGACGCTTGAGTCTCCTTGAATATTTATTGGGGATGCATGGGGGCATCCCCAAGCTTGAGCGCTTGACACTCCTGGATCTTCTTTCATCATCTTCCAACGCACACTTGAAAACTCCCTTCATACATAACTCATCATAAGCTGATTAGAGAGGTTAGTACCCTTAATAACTAATTTTTATCCACTGTATATAAAGATATTCTTGAATAGCTACTGTTTTTCAAGAGTGCCAAAAAGTTTTGCAAAGAAAAAGCAAGCTTAAGGTTTGCAAAAGTTAGGAGAGACAAAACGTGGCAGAATCTGTGAAAAACAGAACAGAAGATAGTAAAGAATTTTTTAGGGGCACTTCTGCAACTCAAATCAAAAAACTCAGAACATACGGAAGTTTCGTAATTTTATAGAGCATACTGTGTAAAAATTTCAGATCAAAAAGATGAACTGGGATTTTTCTGGAATGTTTCTGGTCACGAGGACAGAATCTGTTTTCTGGACAGCATGTCACAACTTTTACTTCAATTGCCGTAAGAGACTATAACTTTGCACAAAGCTGAAAAATAAAGATACAATGATGTTGCTAAAGCAGTAACAAGCATCAAGACACAACAAAAGTAAAAATAAAAACCTAAATTCGTTGCGGGCTGCCTCCCGAAAGCGCTTCTTTAAAGCCATTAGCTAGGCATGATGCAAAAAGAAGAATCAAGTTTTATCAAGAGAAAGAGAATAACTAGCCCGTGTAACGGGCTCAAAAGGTAACTTGATTTTCTTTCTAGGGAAGTGTTCCATCCCCTTTTTGAATGGGAATTGAAATTTTATATTCCCCTCTTTCATGTCAATAACCGCACCAACGGTGCGAAGAAAAGGACGTCCCAAAATAATTGAACATAAAGGTTCACACTCTATATCCATAACAATAAAATCAACGGGAACATAGTTGTCATTGACAATGATAAGAACATCGTTGATCTTCCCCAAAGGTTTCTTTATGGAAGAATCAACAAGACGAACACCAAAAGAACAAGGCTCAAAAGGCTTCAATTCAAACATATCAAATATTCTTTTGGGCATAACAGAGGTACTATCTCCAACATCACATAAAGCATAGCAAGAGAAGTTATTCAATTTAATTTTGATCATAGGGTCCCAACCATCCTCTAGCTTCCTAGGTATGGAGGCTTCTACTCGAAGCTTCTCCTCCCTAGCTTTGATAATAGCATTTGTGATATGCTCTGTGAAGGCAAGATTAAGTGTGCTAGTGTGGGGGTCTCTAGACATTTTGTGTAACAAGCTAATAACTTCTGAGAGGGTACAACTATCAAAATCAATATCATTACTATCAAAGGTGGTAGTAGTGTCATCTAGGCTCACTTGTTTGAAACCCTCTATGTTCATAGGAGTTTCTTTTTCTATAGTTGAGGTATTAGCATCACCATTAATAGGTCCAACGGGACTAGGAGTGCATTGGGTGCTAATAGTTTGAGTGTCCTCAACAATTTGGATAGTGGCAACTGTGTGATGTGTAGGAAGGCTCTTAATTCTATCCTCTTCCTCTTTTTCTCTAGCCCATCTTTCTTTAAGTTTAGCCATCATCCTAATGTTTTCATTGATTTGCAACTGGATAGCGTTAACAGGAGTGGCTTTATTCTCCTCAAGGGGAGAGGTTCTAATTTTGAGCATCTCAATATCAAGGGCTAAGCCTCTACCTTCAAAGAGAGATTATCTATTTTAGATAATTTCTCTTCTACATTTTTGTTGAAGGCTTTTTGGGCAGTGATAAAGTCTCTAAGCATGCTTTCTAATTCAGAAGAGGGGTTCCTGTTGCTAGGGTGAGTGTTGTTGTTCCCATAGTTGGATGGGAACGGTCTAGGATTGCTAGCAAAATTTCCCCTATAAGCATTCTTGTTGAAGTTGTTTCTAGCAATAAAGTTCACATCTACTTGTTCTTGAGCAACCAAAGAATTTAAAGGAACATCATGAGGATCAATAGAAGGTTGCTTGGTAAGTAGAGACCTAATTAAGTCAACCTTTTCATTGAGGGAGGTAATTTCCTCGACAGAGTTTACCTTCCTACCTGTTGGAGCGCGCTCGGTGTGCCATTGGGAATAATTGGTCATCATTTCATTGAGAAGCTTCGTGGCAGCACCAAGTGTAGTTGACATAAAGGTTCCTCCCGCGGCCGAATCTAACAGGTTCCGCGAGGTAAAGTTCAAGCCTGGATAAAAATTCTGGATAACCATCCAAGTAGTCAAACCATGTGTAGGGCATTTCTTAACAAGAGATTTCATTCGTTCCCAAGCTTGGGCAACGAGTTCATTATCCAATTTCTTAAAATTCATAATATTACTCCTCAATTGGATAATCTTAGCAGGAGGGTAGTACTTCCCTATAAAATCATCTTTGCACTTATCCCAACAATCTATGCTATTTTTAGGCAAAGATTGAAACCAGATTTTAGCATCTCCCTTAAAGAGAAAGGAAAGAGCTTGAGCTTAACAACATCACCTTCTACTTCTTTATACTTTTGCATATCACATAATTCAACAAAATTATTCAAGTGTAAAGCAGCATCATCTCCAGCACCAGAGAATTGATCTCTCATAACAAGATTTAGCAAAGCAGGTTTAATTTCATAAGAGGTAGCTGAAGTGGCAGGTGTGGCAATGGGAGTGCAGATAAAGTCTTGGTTGTTGTCACTAGTGAAGTCACACAACTTGGTGTTTTCAGTGGAACCCATAGTGGCAGCAAGTGTGGCAGATATTTTTGGTATTTTTGATAAAAGACACAAAGATAAGAACTGAAAGGTAAACTAACAAGACTGAAAAACAAAGGTAAAGGGTAGTGTGCAACTCCCCTATCTTAACACTTGGAGTCCCCGGCAACGGCACCAGAAATTACCCTTGATGAAAGCTTCTGGCCCTTCGTTGGTAGGCCCCAAGTGGAAGGCATGATGCGGTACAGCAGCGAGTTTTCCCTCGGTAAAGATACCAAGGTTTGTCTCCAGTAGGACTCCAGAGATGATAAGTAGGTGTCAGCGGCGCACCTGACTCGGACCTGCACACAGACACAGATAACTTTGCTCCCAACGAAGTTCAGAGAGGTTGTCAATCTCTCCGGTCTTGTTGTTCACAAATAATAAAACGCAAGGGGATAATGATAGCAACTTGAAAGTAAATGCAGAAAAGTAAATAAAGCTTGGAAACAATAATGAGGATATGGACCGGGATACATGATGTTCGCTAGTGATGTCTCTCTCCCAAAAGACGATAAAAATGCTATGCGAGGTAAACAAATTACAGAAAGGCAATTGACAGGATTATGAACGCACCGCAATGCTAACTATGCTACACAAGAAAGGAAGAGGTTCAAAAGCACGGGCAGTACGCCAAAGTAAGTAGACCAAAATCCATCTGCATCTACTACTAATCATCCACCTTGAGATATCTATCCAGAACATCTCGTTGGTATTAAGTTGCGAGCCCCACCCAAAGTGTAAACCCAAATCAACAGACAACTGCATTAAAAAGAACTTTGCGTAAAGTAAACAATGCTTGTATCCGCGGTTACAAGCACCGTTGTTTTCCCCCTTGTGGAAACAGCACATCCCCTGGACTCATGTTTCTGTCACTCAAGCATGTCATCGGGGAGGCATGAACCCAGAATCTAGCACAACGCTCCCTCTTGGAGTCACTACCTACTACCTGGCCAAAGCAATAAACAACAACGGAGAGCATGCAAGAATTACTTAGGAACAAAAATACAAGATATAAAAACCAAATATATTACTCTATCACAATCTGAACATAATCTCATAATCCATCAGATCCGATCAAACTCAACATAGCAATAGCAGAAATATTACAAAGGTGCCTCGATCATGTAGGGCAGCTCACGAGATCTAAACAATGAAGATCAAAGAGGGGAGGAGAACATCACATAGCTACTGATCACGGACCCATGGTCCAAGGAAAACTACTCACGAGACATCCGGGGAGCATCCATGGTGGAGAGGAGACTCCCGGAGGTCAATCCTCCCTCCGGCAGGGTGCCGGGAAGAGGTCTTCTGGTGCTCCCGATCTTGGAAGCGCGGTGGCGGCGGAACAGAGGCGAGTTCGCGGAATAGGGTTCTGCTTCTGGAGTTTTCCCGTGACGGGGGATAAATAGGCGAAGGGGGGCAGCCAGAGGTGGACCAGGGGGCCCAGGCGCCCCCCTGGCACGGCCAGGGGTGGGGACGCGCCGGGTGGCCGCCTGGGCCCCCCTGGCCCCCCTCTGGCCCCTCTCGGGCTTTTCTTGAAGCTTCCGTCACGCTGATTTTTTATCTGAATTTTCCCGAATTTTTCTGGCACTTTTTATATGGGGGAAAACTTAAATAGAAAAACAGCAGAAAACAGGAAATGGCACTGGGGTGCACTGAGTTAGTGGGTTAGTCCAAATATGATCAAAAATGTATGAAAGTGTATCTAGATCATAGCAATATCACACAAAACATGCATGGAGCAAGCAGAAATTATCGATACGTTTTGGACGTATCACTAACCCAGGGTCCCTGACCATGGGATTTGCCGGGGTTGATCCCCGTCAATTGGTGCCGTTTGTGGGAATTCCTCTACATTTACAGGTAAGCTTTCCTAACCCTAGCTTGCTCCAGCCATCACGCAGCAGGCAGCAAACCCCGGTAGCAGCGGCAGACGGACCACCCAAAGAAAAAAATACTTGTCCAAGGAATCAATGGAAATGGTAAAGGAAGCAGTCGCCCGCGGCAGGCTACTACCATCAGATGCCTCAAGGGACGAGCTAAGAGCATACAACAAGCTAGCAGGCGAGCTAACCCAGCAGACGAGACAATGGCGCCTAGCCATGGAGAAGCAAGAAAAGGCGGAACTCGAAGAGAAAAGCAGTCGCAGACAACCTCCCAGAAGTGACTCACCAGGCCACGACTCCCCCACCTGCAACAGATCGAACCTCAACAACCTGCGGAAGACAGAAAGGGCAAGAGTGGTGCGGAAACTGGAAGATGACTTCAGATTAGAGGAAGACGACGACGAAGAAGAGCCCCTCACTCCGGCAGAAGCACTTATAAGCGCCCAGGACTACTTGTCCCGCGCCCAGAAAAGCAGAAAGGGCAAGATGGATCGCTACACTTCCATTTCTTTGCAGATAATGAAGGACGCCATCGACGCCTCGGTGCCTAAGAAATCCAACGCAAAACGGCAGACTCGCGAGCGGACACTGGACAGAGACCCCAGTTCACCAGACGACGACGACGACAATAACGACGACAGGCGCAGGCGCCCCGACAGGTACAAGAAACACGACAGCGACGACAACAACAGGCGCCGTAGCACTCGGCGAGATGCACGAGACGACATCACGCAGAACAGAGTCAACCGCAGCAGGCGAAAACGCGCAGCACGCGACTGATGTGCGAGGTGATGATAGTGATTTCTCGCCCTTCGTTGGTGAGCCCCAAGTGGAAGGCGTGATGTAGCACAGCAGCAAATTTCCCTCAGTAAAGATACCAAGGTTTGTCTCCAGTAGGACTCCAGATATGATAAGTAGGTGTCAGCGGCGCAACTGACGCAGACCTGCACACAGACACAAATAACTTTGTTCCCAACAAAGTTCAGAGAGGTTGTCAATCTCTCCAGTCTTGTTGTTCACAAAGGATCAAACACTAGGGATAATGATAGCAACTGAAAGTAAAAGCAGAAAAGTAAATGAGCGTGGAAACAGTAATGAGGATATGGACCGGGATACGTGATGTTCACTAGTGATGTCTCTCTCCCAAAAGACGATAAAACTGCTATGCGAGGTGAACAAATTACAGAAGGGCAATTGACAGGATTATGAACGCACCACAATGCTAACTATGCTACAAAAGAAAGGAAGAGGCTCAAAAGCACGGGCAGTACGCCAAAATAAGTAGACCGAAATCCAACTGCATCTACTACTAATCATCCACCTTGAGATATCTATCCAGAACATCTCGCTGGTATTAAGTTGCGAGCCCCACCCAAAGTGTAAACCCAAAGCAACAGACAACTGCATTAAAAAGCACTATGTGTAAAGTAAACAATCCTTGCAACCGCGGTTACAAGCATCGTTGTGTTCCCCCTTGTGGCAACAGCACATCCCCTAGACTCATGTTTCTGTCACTCAAGCGTGTCATCGGGGGGCATGAACCCACAATCGAGCATAACGTTCCCTCTTGGGGTTACTACCTACTACTTGGCCAAAGCAATAAACAGGAACAGAGAACATGCAAGAATTACTTAGGAACAAAAATATAAGAGATAAGAACCAAATATATTACTCAATCACAATCTGTACATAATCTCATAATCCATCAGATCCCATCAAACTCAGCATAGCAACAGCAGAAAGATTACAAAAGTGCCTCGATCATGTAGGGCAGCTCACGAGGTCTAAACCATGAAGAACAAAGAGGGGAGGAGAACATCACATAGCTACTGATCACGGAACCATGGTCCAAAGAAAACTACTCACGAGTCATCCGGGAAGCATCCATGGTGGAGAGGAGACTCCCGGAGGTCAGCCCTCCCTCCGGCAGGGTGCCGGGAAGAGGTCTTCTGGTGCTCCCGATCTCGGAAGCGCGGCGGCGGCGGAACAGAGGAGAGATCGCGAAAAAGGGTTCTGTCCTCGAGGGTTTCTCGTCACGGAGGATATATAGGAGAAGGGGGGCAGTCAGGGGGGCCACCAGGGGTCCAGGCGCCCCCCTGGCGCGGCCATCCCCTAGGGCGCGCCACCAGGGCACCTGGGCCCCTGGTGGTGGCCCTCTGGCCCCACCCAGGTTCTTCCGGAAGGTTCCTTCACGCTGATTTTTTATCTGATTTTTCCCGAATTTTTGGAGCACTTTTTATATGGGGGAAAACTGAAATATAAAAACAGCAGAAAACAAGAACTGGCACTGTGGTGCACTGAGTTAATAGGTTAGTCCAAATATGATCAAAAGTAGGGATGGAAATTTTATCCATGGATCTGGATACCCGTGGATACCCGACCTAGTAGGGCAAGGATATGGAGAGCATTCCTACCCATGGATTCGTGGATATGGATACCCACAAACAGCCGGATTGGGCACAGTTATAATTTCAGCTCCATGGATATCCAATGGATACCCATATGATAGGTGGGGACATATGCAAGTGAAACTAAATTAAGCAAACAACCAACCCCCAAGCAACTCGTAGTCATAGAAGGTCAAAGACCGGCCCATGTTCCCCCATCCCCCTCAACCCCAAGTTCCAACTTTGGTTATGATGTAATATAATTTTAATACAAGGGTTCTACTATGAGACTATTTTACTACTTCGGTTATGATGTTTGAAAAGTGTACTTGTCTTATGCTTGAAGCTTATGTTGTCATTAGTGAATGAACGATGAATCGATGATGAGTTAATTTGATCTTTGGGAAGGCTTCAAGCGGATTTTCCTATGCCCATGGAGCTCCATGGGTATATGGGTATCCAATGGGTTTGGTCATGGGCACAAGTTGTGCCCATGGATACCTTGGTGGATGGGCAGAGGGTAGGAAGATGGGTCATGGGTTGGATTTGGACCAGCTCCACCCACACCAAACCCGACCCATTGCCATCCCTAATCAAAAGTGTATGAAAGTGTATCTAGATCATAGCAATATCACACAAAACATGCATGGAGCAAGCATAAATTATAGATACGTTTTGGACGTATCAGTGACGAGTACTCGGACGAAGAGGCTTCCGATGAGGAAATCGAGCCATGTGGAGCACTATGCTTCACACGCGCCATACGTGAGACGCGTATGCCAAACGGGTTCAAACTGAACTCCACGACACTAAAGTACAACGGACTCGAGGAGCCGGAGGCATGCCTCGACGACTACCTAACAGCAGTCAAGTTTCAAAGAGGAACCAACGTCACGGCAATGCAGTACGTGCAGCTCATGCTCGAGAGCTCCACTCGGCATTGGCTGAAGAATCTTCGGCGCGGATCCATCAGCTCCTGGAGCCAGTTCCGAGGAGCCTTCATAGAAAACTTCAAATCCACATACAAGCGACCAGCCTCACTCGAGGAACTGCGGGCATGCAAACAAGGAACGAGGGAGGCCCTGCGAGCATACATCCAACGATGGACGATACTCAAGAATTCAGCGGAAGACATCTCGGACGAAAGTGCGATCGACGCGTTTAGGCGAGGCCTTCAGCGCGTTGAATTCAAGGAGCAGCTCGGACAGATGAAAGTCCGAACACTCGCACGGCTGTTAGAACTAGCCAACAGATGGGCGGACGGAGAAGACTCCGTTCGTAATGAAACAGAAACCCACACTGCACGATCAGAGTACGACTACGACTACAACGGAGATAGAGGAGCCGACAGAAGAAGGAAGCGACCCAGACGGAACTTCTACGACGACAGAGGACCTGATTTGGTCGCCGCCGGTTTCTCGAACGATCAGAACGGCAGGCACCGCGATGACAACAGACCACAGCGACGAGACAACCCAGAAGACGAGCCCCAGGCTCAGAGACGAGAATGGAGAACAAGGCAGCCACGCGACGGCACTCGCACATTCCGCTCCGCCAAAGAACAGCTCGACGGACCGTGTTCTATACACGGATTTAGAAACGAGCGAGGAGAGCTCAGATCGTCCCACACCCTCAGGAATTGCAGAAGCTTCAACGAGTTGGCCGAGGAGAAAAGCCGCTCCGTGGCCGCAACAGTGTCAGGCCCGATATGCGGTACTGTTCCAGATCTAGATGTTTCCATCCAGATCCGGGGACGAAGCACATATCGGTCCCACCGCGACATATGACATAGCCATATGCCCCGGATTTCCAACATGATATCACAACATTACAGATACAAGGATACACCATCTCATACAATCGGCATACAACTGCCTTAAATACAATACATCAGCGGAAGGTACATGTCTGAGTACAGACTACAATCAAATGCCTAGTGGCAAAGAGAAAAACACCGATCCCATAACCACACGGGTCCAGGCCCTCCGTCGGGATCCCCCTAACTAGTCGTCGTTGAGTCTCCACGTGAAACATCGATCACCATACCTGTTGTCGATCAAGAACCCTGAAAAGAGTTTGGGGGTAGTATCATGAGTACAGAGGTACTCAACATCCAACTGTAGTGGTCATCTGACCCAGCAAGGACTTCATCACTCGTCATTCTAGGACAACTAGTAGTTTACGGTAAAGATGGGGGAAGTGGTGAGGTTGCTGCCGCACTAGCATTTATGAAGTGGCTAACGATCTAGAGAGTAAGATAAGAAGCCAAGCAATCGATGAGGAATCGCCTCCAACAAGTCTTGCTATCAACTACTACGCAAACATAACACCTATCCTATCCTTGTCCTCCTCTTCGCATCCCGACGAAGAAGAAGCAGTCAAGGCACACACACACGTTGATCAAGTTATATTAAGATTATCTCAGTTGTTGTTGTCTATGAACAAGGAGTAGGTCTCAAGTCGTCCATAACCGTGGACACGGCTTCTCGAAAAGATTTAACCCTGCAGGGGTGTACCAACTGCCCATTACAAGGCTCCGCACGCACGCCCATCTCTCTCAGTTGCTACCCATCACAGGAAACCATTTTATGATTTAGTTCCAAGAGATCCGAAACGACAGGTCCCTCTAACTAACAACGAACAAATCCGGGTGGCCCCCGGTGAGACGACATCCAGCTCAGGAGCCGGCCGCGCTCTCGATCTGGTCTCTACCGTATGACTCCAGGTTTGGATTACCGGTTAATCACACATGGGACACCGGGTCCTCAGCCGGTCATGATGGGCCAGCAAGGGAACTATGTCCTCACTGGTCCGGGTTGGTTTAAAAACTACTGGCGTTCGACCAGCACACACACGGTTTCAAATGGTAAAATCAGCTTGGGCCACCACTAGAAATGCTTGAAGCTAGGTAGGTAAGAAAAGGGGACCCCATAAAATCCCACACGCGGTTAGGCACGCTCATTCTTAAAACCAATACCCGGAACTCGGATCCTAGGTGACTCGAATGGAACAAAGCGTCGGGGCGGGATAGCCTAGACCTTCCATCCTTCGTCGAATATAGTCAACATTAATAATAATCATATCATCAACAACAATATAAGTAATGTGATATCCCAACCCAAGGAGTAACAGGGTAACATCGTAGCATCCTAAGCATGCATACTAAGCAGGGGCTGAGCAACGAGCAATAGTAACATAGCAGTACAAGGTTTGCTGGGAAGGGACATGGCCGTATCGGTTTAAAAGAGGCTGTAAACATGTGGTAGGATCAAACATCGAACCTAACCTATACTAGCATGCAAACCGCTGGTTGAAATAGAATGGATCATAAGTAATGTATAGTCCTTGCCTGTTGATAAGTCGGGTTCCGACGGTGTAGTCGATCGCAAGCTTGCATCGTCTCCGAGAGGTACCCGCGGAAGCACACAAGAGGGTAAACACTGCAAAGCAATCAACGAACAGCCATCTATTACTACGAAGCAAACACGAGCAAGCATCAACAAGATGGCAACATGAGACATCGCACCTACCGTCGAGAGTGGTTACTAACAATTTAAGTGGAGTACTCGTCACACACGACGATACCGCACATTTACGGTGCTTCAAGTTGTTTAGCTACACAAGGTGGGAAAAGGTTGTTAACATGGCATCTCACTCAAGCATGGCATAACATACAAACATGGCAAGAGGTGCCGCATAAAGTAAACTATCTAATCTACTCACTTTAAGTGGGGGGAAAACTTATACATGGCAAACTATTGCGGACCCCACGATAAAAATTGCATTTGGTACTGTTTTGCCCTAAACAATATTTTATTATTTTTATTAGCAAGCAAGAGCAGCATAAACACAATCTACATGCAATTCTAGTCAAGTTACATATAAGAAACATTTTAAACAGAGCAACGGTTAAAAAGCAATAGCAGTTACAGTTTACAGTGGCAGACAGTGTAATTAGCAGTTAAACAACGTGTAAACAAAGTCAAACATGGCAACAAGCAACATTTTAATAATCTACGCGATAAACGGAGCAACTTTCATGTAGAAAGCGTCTCCATCGGAGCTACCGGTGAAAAGATACGCACAACGCAAAAGGCTAATACAATCTGCCTAAAATTAACAAATAAAACCTAGCAAAAAAACTATACGGGCCGAAACTAGTGCTATTGGGCCCAACAGAAAAAAAACAGAACTAATAAAAAAATAAAAAATAAAGGGGGGGCAGCCTCACCTAGCTGGGCCTGGCCCAGGTCGGCGGGCTGGGAGGCGGTTCTGGCCGAGGGTAGATGGGCCGCCTGGGGGGCGTTGGGCCTCGCGGGGCGCAGCCAGCCCAACTGGTCATGGCGGTTGGAGGCGGCCGAACCAGGCGCTCGTCCCAACCCGGACAGCACCCGGCGACGGCGGCCTGGGACGCCGGCGTTCCTCCGGCGAGGGGCGGGATGCAGGGCGCACGGCGGGGCGAGGCCGAGGTGGAGGCGCGGAGGAGACGGGGCCGGCCTGGCGCGCTCCGCGTGGCCAAAGGCGGTGGCTGTGGAGCTCGGGCCGGGGTGGCCATGGCGCTCGGGCCAACCGCGGCTCGCCCGTCCATGGTGGTGGCGGCCCCTGTGCCTGCGAGGAGAAGGGGAGGGGGTTAGGAGGAGGAAGAGAGAGGGGGGAGGAGAGGAGGGGAGCCGGCGCGGGAGGAGATGGAGTGTCGGGACCCGGGGTTAGCGTATGCAAGCCTCGCTACAACACAATCATATGGAGAGCCGAGAACCGTACCCACTTGTCTAAGCAGACAAGGCCAAGCACAGAACGTTCTCGGAAAGCATCGAACGTGAGGGCCATCCCATCCAAGCCGGATGATCAACTGAAATGGGTCCTCATCGTCCGCACACAAGTCTAAATGATATGGGTGATGAAATCCCATACTCATAGACAAGTCGCCTCACCCATACTATCGATTGTATTATAACCCTTACATAAACTTACTCCAGCCCGATCACTTAGTCGGGGTCTAGGGCGGGCTCGATCATACATCAAAGTGTGCACGAGACAGAGTCTCGAACAATCGCATCGCGATGCCCCAAGCTGCGCACATCTAAGGGCCACTTGGTGTATAAAAGACCGCCAGCCAGATCACAACTAAGGTCTCGAAAACCCATACAAAGACATGCATGTTATAAACATACACGCATCACACATGCCTTGTATGAACAGCAGGTATCATTGCAATTCTCTACAAAGTATACATCTTTATTAATAACTCTTACAGAGTGCACACAGAGATCACAAGCATGTGATCCAACATTACAACAGACAAGCGGAAGCAAAGTAGGTCTGAGTACAGACAAGTTTAACAAATGGCTTAGAGAAGCCTTATCTAAAAACAAGCCCTCCACGAGGGAACCAGTCGTCTGACTAGGACTACACTAGCTTGGTCTTGGTTTGAGTCTTCATTCTTCGAGCTTCAGGTAGAAGTCACCAACGGGGTCGGTGGGTTAATCTAAAACATAGATTAAGCAAACGTGAGTAAAAAATCGTACTCAGCAAGACTTACATAGGAGCTATACTACTCATGCATATGTATCAAGGTAAAGGGAGGTGGGGTTTCACTTGCAGAAGTGCCAGCTTTGACTTGGCTAGTCCTGAACTACGAGTACCAGACTTGAGGTAAGAAGCGTACACGAGTCCACTACATCTCTTCAACCAATTACACCACTATGGTTACTTCCTCGACTTCCCCACGAGAAGCACCCCATAGTACTCACGCTTATCTTGGTGTATTTTATAAGTATCCAGTTCAAGTTGTCTAATAATCGAGCACAGCTCTCCAAGAAGTCCATAACCGCGGACGCGGCTATTCGAATAGTTTTGTTAACCCTGCAGGGGTGTACGGCTACACACACACACTCATCAGTTACCGCCTGGGAGTGGGACCCTTCAAGCGGGTACCGGCGAGGATGTTGCCAGGACACTTCGCCCACAGCTCTGTTCTAGTCCAGAGAGTCGCCTATCTGAGGGGGATCCGTATGGAAGTCCGGCCGAGGTTCCAGTACAACCTCAAACGATGTGTGCAGGGTCCCAAGCCGGTCTTGAAAAGCCGTTCATCCACTTCGCAGACCGTGCCACAGCCCTACCAGAACTCTGAACTAATGCGACTCCTGGGGTTCGAACGGGGTGAGGTACTAGGTCGAGAGGGGTCAGTGAGCCCAATGTGTGGTTGTACTCTTCTTCTTGGATCACCACACAAGAACTCGGACTTAAGGCGGTGTTCAACGAGACAACCACTGTGTACTCCTACACAGCCTCTCATCATTCACCTTGTATTAGGGTAGATTCACCAACACGTTTCACTTTCGTCAACACCATGTTTATCATCATCCCGACTCACATCATAAGCAACCTCATTGTACCACTAAGCATGCAATAAGCAGTAACAGTTGCAGGGGCCACATGATATCAACCAACTCCTACATCTGCTAGGATTGTGGTTTGCTTACTACTGTGACAAGATGATAGGTCATGCAAAGGATATGGTTTCAACTATGCGGTAGAAACGATATCATGGTGATCATCCTAAACAATGCATAAGCGAGACATGAGAGGGAAGTGGGATTTTATCGACATGATCAATGGGGGTTTGCTTGCCTTGCTGACGAGGTTCAGTCACGGGGTCTTCAACGAAGGGGGTGACCTCGGGTTCCGGCTCCACTTCTATCCGAGCAAACAATACAAACAAAGTGATCAACATAAGGTACAATGCACACGCACATGATCAATTTTATAAGTGATGTTCATGGTACTGAGGCGTTGAGCATTCCATTTAAAAGGAGTATATTGCATTTGAGTTGCAAATTCAAACTCCATTTGAATTATCGATGAATTTCAAATGCATTTGAATGCATGAAAGTTCATCTGAAAAGTTGATTATGAAGTGAGGTGGTATAGTTGAGGTAATGTCTCTGATGTGGGGGTGAAACTATACAAAAGAAGTGTGTGGCAAAATCATTTGCAATTTCACCCCAAATTTGAATTTGAATTAAATGCATATGGATGTTTTCCACTGTTCACCCAATTTTAATTGGTCAACATGAAAACAGAGCCCATATTCATAATCCTTGGATTTTTCTGATATTTTTAGACATATTATTTATTAAATTTGGAGTTAAAATAAATTTTCTATGAATTATTGAAGTTTTGGGTATTTTCTGGAATTTCTGTAATTACTGAAATCAAATAAATCGATTTAAAAGTTTTACTGCGTCAGCATGATGTCATTGTGACATCAGAGGGGGGGCTGACTGGTGGGCCAGGGATGTCAGTGACACAGGGCTTAATTAACCGGCTGTTTAAACTAACTGGGGTTAGTTAGTGGCCAGGGGGCCCACTGTCAGTGAGGTGGGGTTAGTTTAGGGGGGTGGTTAAGGGGGTCATTAGGCCTAATGGCCGGCGGCTAGTCGCCGGTGGCACGGGCACGGCGGCGTCCTCGCCGGAGTTGCCTACAGGCCACGGGAGAACACGAGACGGCTACCAAATTGAAGCCCGCACACGCCTGCATCGCGCTGCACCCACGGGGAGGCCTAGGAGTGGCCGGAGCCTCGCCGGCGTCGTGCTCAGCGGCGACCGTGGCTCTGTGAAGACGAGGACGGCGATTTGGGGCACGGGAAAGGAAGCTGGAGGCACTTGGAGGTGGCTACGGGCCGTCCGCGTCTAATGGCGTGAGCTGGAGCTCAAGGAGAGGCTCGGGGCCACGGCTACTTCAAACTCGCGGCGGCCGGAGCTTCGGGTAACGGTGAACTTGCGAGGGGAGGCACCAGAAGAGCCACGGGAGGGATCAATCGAGGCAGGAGCTCACCCTGGAGCTACTGGAGTGGACGGCGAGGTCCTAGGGGTGTTGATGGTGACAAATTCCGGCGAAGACTCCGCGGCGGCCGGTGAAACAAGGTTGGAGTTGGCGTCGTCTCCGGGTCCGTTGAGCTCCAATTGATGGAGGGGATCGACGAAGACGTCGTCGTGGACTTGCCTAGACACAGTCGCTCGCCGTGTAGGGCTCTGTGGCCGCGCATTTGCTCCTCGGCGGCGACGACGTGCGCTCGGTCGCGATGGGATCTCAACGAGGAGGAGGCTAGAGGAAGCGGCGATGGGGGGAAAATGCGGGGCGTCTTGGCGGGCTCCATGGCGCCAGGATAAGGAAGGGGAGGCCTAGAAGGGCCAGGGCGTCGCCGTGGCGTCGTCGCTGCGCTCCCAGCTCCAGCGAGCATCTTGGAGGGGCGGGGGTAGAAGACGACAAGCCCGCTGGTGGGCTGGGCCGAGGCGACAGGAGGTGGGCCTCGCCTGTGGGCGACACGTAAGTGCCTTTTACTTTTTTTTCTTTTTTTTCTGCTTCTGTTGTTGACCTAGCTAATAAAATAGCTAGGTATTTTTATAAATGCCATAATTTTGTATATGGCCTCACAAAATATAGAGCTAGCCACTTATAAAATTTGGCACTTTTTAAAATTCAAAACATTTGAATTTTAAATCAAATAGGGTATTTGTTTAGTTTCCAAGCCATTATTTGAAAATTAGAAAATTCCATGAGCATGGGATTGCTCCCAAATCATTTTTAAAATGATCAGCACCATTTATAGGAATTTTCCAAATACTCAAATGTTTTTTTGGAAAAAGATTTTTATCTGGTCATTTGATTTAAATTCTCAGGGCTTTTCTTTTCCCCAATTTTGATTTTCTTTTTGAATTTTTCATATGATGCAAAGTAGCACTTGATCCTAGCACATACCTAACTTGGGGTTGTGACATGGAGGCCAACGGCGTCCAGCGGCCGGCGGCGGCTCGGCCACCACTGTGCAGGCGGCGGGAACGGGTTCCATGGGCAGGAGGGAGAGGAGAGAGAAAGGGCAGGGTTGGTGGGGAGCTAGACGCGATCTGGGCCGTCGGATCTCCGGATCTGACGTTCCAGAACTCACTGGGCAGAAAATTGAGCAAAATTGGGGGTGTGGCTGCAAATTGTGGCTAGGGAACCCTAAAAATGGGTGGGAGTGTGGTGGTCTTTATATAGCCCCGGTGGCTGGCAGTTTGCAAAAACAACAGCGGTTTTTCGCGCGCGCGCGGTGCTCACGTTTCTGACCGCCGGGGGTCCGCAGTACCTCCGATTCGGGTAAAACTTCGAACTGCGCGATCAGCGCGTCGAGCCGGAGGCGTTCACCTCGCGCTGGAACCGTTCCGAAAACACTTTCCGGCGCGCTATAAAAATAACCCGTTTAATTATTAAACGGGGTTTGTCATTCTGTTGGTTGCGGCTGGTCTCGTGCGGTTTACGCGACGGTGATCGGGTGAAACCCGGTGTCGCACAGGTCGAGTGTCAGGGTGGAAAGGGTCGGTCTCCGTCCGGTACGAGATAAGAGGGGTAAAATAATCGCCGATCGATAAATCGGGGATGCAACCACCGCAAACAAATCAGACAATCAAACAATTCACGCAGAAAACAATTTTTTTTAATTTTTCTGAAAACTGGGCTGTTATACTACAACACCACCAACAAGGGATCTCGTCCCGAGATCCAGGACGATCCGGGGGAGAGGGGGGAGAGAAAAGAGAGACGACGATCTTCAACACCACCAACAAGGGACTCCGCTCCATGTCGACGTCGAACTTCTGTTGAGGAACTTTCCGCAGAGAAACGACATCTTCGAAGAACGAAGCCATCAGGGTTCAAGCGGAGGAACGATGAGTTCAAAGCGACGGTCAACGGAAGCATTCTCACTCGAAGAGCGAGGATACCATGCAAGAGGACTGAAGTCGATCGGAGGACCAAGATGTAAACCAAAGTCGGAAGAACTAAAGGTACTACAGGATTTCCCAAACCTGAGATCGAAATCGAGACAATACGCTGCAAACAAGGCATTGTAACGGTTCTGAAACTCCACACACTCGAGATCCTAAAGTTTGAAAGGGGATAAGTCAAGATTAAAAAACTTACGGCACTTTTCCTGACCAGAGCAAAGTTAAGGAGTAAAAAGAATCCTACTCTCCGATAACTAACTTAATAACTACAAAATAGTTTTTGTCTAGACTCGACTTCGGCCAGAGAAGGGATCCTACGGTCGGTAAGGCTCTGATACCAAGTTGTCAGGCCCGATATGAGGTACCGTTTCAGATATAGATGTTTCCATCCAGATCCGGGGACGAAGCACATATCGGTCCCACCGCGACATATGACATAGCCATATGCCCCGGATTTCCAACATGATATCACAACATTACAGAGACAAGGATACAACATCTCATACAATCGGCATACAACTGCCTTAAATACAATACATCAGCGGAAGGTACATGTCTGAGTACAGACAACAATCAAATGCCTAGTGGCAAAGAGAAAAACACCGATCCCATAACCACACGGGTCCAGGCCCTCCGCCGGGATCCGCCTAACTAGTCGTCGTCGAGTCTCCACGTGAAACATCGATCACCATACCTGTTGTCGATCAAGAACCCTGAAAAGATTTTGGGGGTAGTATCATGAGTACAGAGGTACTCAGCATCCAACTGTAGTGGTCATCTGACCCAGCAAGGACTTCATCACTCGTCATTCTAGGACAACTAGTAGTTTACGGTAAGGATGGGGGAAGTGGTGAGGTTTCTGCCGCACTAGCATTTATGAAGTGGCTAACAATCTAGAGAGTAAGAAAAGAAGCCAAGCAATCGATGAGGAATCTCCTCCAACAAGTCTTGCTATCAACTACTACACAAACATAACACCTATCCTATCCTTGTCCTCCTCTTCGCATCCCGACGAAGAAGAAGCAGTCAAGGCACACACACACGTTGATCAAGTTATATTAAGATTATCTCAGTTGTTGTTGTCTATGAACAAGGAGTAGGTCTCAAGTCGTCCATAACCGTGGACACGGCTTCTCGAAAAGATTTAACCCTGCAGGGGTGTACCAACTGCCAATTACAAGGCTCCGCACGCACGCCCATCTCTCTCAGTTGCTACCCATCACAGGCAACCATTTTATGATTTAGTTCCAAGAGATACGAAACGACAGGTCCCTCTAACTAACAACGAACAAATCCGGGTGGCCCCCCGTGAGACGACATCCAGCTCAGGAGCCGGCCACGCTCTCAATCTGGTCTCTACCGTATGACTCCAGGTTTGGATTGCCGGTTAATCACACATGGGACACCGGGTCCTCAGCCAGTCATGATGGGCCAGCAAGGGAACTATGTCCTCACTGGTCCGGGTTGGTTTAAAAACTACTGGCGTACGACCAGCACACACACGGTTTCAAATGGTAAAATCAGCTTGGGCCACCACTAGAAATGCTTGAAGCTAGGTAGGTAAGAAAAGGGGGGCCCATAAAATCCCACACGCGGTTAGGCACGCTCAGTCTTAAAACCAATACCCGGAACTCGGATCCTAGGTGACTCGAATGGAACGAAGCGTCGGGGCGGGATAGCCTAGACCTTCCATCCTTCGTCGAATATAGTCAACATTAATAATAATCATATCATCAACAACAATATAAGTAATGTGATATCCCAACCCAAGGAGTAACAGGGTAACATCGTAGCATCCTAAGCATGCATACTAAGCAGGGGCTGAGAAACGAGCAATAGTAACATAGCAGTACAAGGTTTGCTAGGAAGGGACATGGTTGTATCGGTTTAAAAGAGGCTGTAAACATGTGGTAGGATCAAACATCGAACCTAACCTATACTAGCATGCAAACCGCTGGTTGAAATAGAATGGATCATAAGTAATGTATAGTCCTTTCCTGTTGATAAGTCGGGTTCCAAAGGTGTAGTCGATCGCAAGCTCGCATCGTCTTCGAGAGGTACCCGCGGAAGCACACAAGAGGGTAAACACTGGAAAGCAATCAACGAGCAGCCATCTATTACTACGAAGCAAACACGAGCAAGCATCACCACGAAGGCAACATGAGACATCGCACCTACCGTCGAGAGCGGTTACTAACAATTTAAGTGGAGTACTCGTCACACACGACGATACCGCACATTTACGGTGGTTCAAGTTGTTTAGCTACACAAGGTGGGAAAAGGTTGTTAACATGGCATCTCACTCAAGCATGGCATAACACACAAACATGGCAAGAGGTGACGGATAAAGTAAACTATCTAATCTACTCACTTTAAGTGGGGGGTAAAACTTATACATGGCAAACTATTGCGGACCCCACGATAAAAATTGCATTTGGTACTGTTTTGACCTAAACAATATTTTATTATTTTTATTAGCAAGCAAGAGCAGCATAAACACAATCTATATGCAATTCTAGTCAAGTTACATATAAGAAACATTTTAAACAGAGCAACGGTTAAAAACCTATAGCAGTTACAGTTTACAGTGGCAGACAGTGTAATTAGCAGTTAAACAACATGTAAACTAAGTCAAACATGGCAACAAGCAACATTTTAATAATCTACGCACAAAACGGAGCAACTTTCATGTAGAAAGCGTCTCCATCGGAGCTACCGGTGAAAAGATACGCACAACGCAAAAAGCTAATACAATCTGCCTAAAATTAACAAATAAAACCTAGCAAAAAAACTATACGGGCCGAAACTAGTGCTATTGGGCCCAACAGAAAAAAAAACAGAACTAATAAAAAATTAAAAAATAAAGGGGGGGCAGCCTCACCTAGCTGGGCCTGGCCCAGGTCGGCGGGCTAGGAGGCGGATCTAGCCGAGGGCAGATGGGCCGCCTGGGGGGCGTTGGGCCTCGCGGGGCGCAGCCAGCCCAACTGGTCGTGGCGGTTGGAGGCGGCCGAACCAGGCGCTCGTCCCGACCTGGACAGCACCCGGCGGCGGCGGCCTGGGACGCCGGCGTTCCTCCGGCGAGGGGCGGGATGCAGGGCGCACGGCGGGGCGAGGCCGAGGTGGAGGCGCGGAGGAGACGGGGCCGGCCTGGCGCGCTCCGCGTGGCCAAAGGCGGCGGCTGTGGAGCTCCGGCCGGGGTGGCCATGGCGCTCGGGCCAACCGCGGCTCGCCCGTCCATGGTGGTGGCGACCCCTGTGCCTGCGAGGAGAAGGGGAGGGGGTTAGGACGAGGAAGAGAGAGAGGGGAAGGAGAGGAGGGGAGCCGGCGCGGGAGGAGATGGAGGCCAGCGGCGTCCGGCGGCTGGCGGCGGCTCGGCCTCCACGGTGCAGGCGGCGGGCACGGGTTCCATGGTCAGGATGGAGAGGAGAGAGAAAGGGCAGGGTTGGTGGGGAGCTTGACGCGATCTGGGTCGTCGGATCTCCGGATCTGACGGTCCAGAACTCACTGGCCAGAAAATTGAGCAAAATTGGGGGTGTGGCTGCAAATTGTGGCTAGGGAAACCCTAGAAATGGGTGGGAGTGTGGTGGTCTTTATATAGCCCCGGTGGCTGGCAGTTTGCAAAAACATCCCCGGTTTTTCGCTCGCGCGCACGGTGCTCACGTTTCTGACCGCCGGGGGTCCGCAGTACCTCCGATTCGGGGAAAACTTCGAACTGCGCGATCAGCGCGTCGAGCCGGAGACGTTCACCTCGCGTTGGAACCATTCCGAAAACACTTTCCGGCGCGCTATAAAAATAACCCGTTTAATTATTAAACGGGGTTTTTCATTCCAATGGTTGCGGATGGTCTCGTGCGGTTTAGGCAGGGGCGGACCTAGAAACTATTTTGAGTGGGGGCAAACTATAGGAGTGGGGGCACACTTTGTAAAAATTCACAAATTTTTGACAAATTTATTTGAATTTTCAAAGGAATTCTATTGAAAATCCATATTTTGAGTGGGGTCCTAGGCCCCCACTCCCATGAACATGGGTCCGCCCCTGGGTTTAGGCGACGATGATCGGGTGTAACCCGGTGTCGTACAGGTCGAGTGTCAGGGTGGCAAGGGTCGGTCTCCGTATGGTACAAGATAAGAGGGGTAAAATAATCGTCGATCGATAAATCAGGGATGCAACCACCGCAAACAAATCAGACAATCAAACAATTCACGCAAAAAACAATTTTTTTTATTTTTCTGAAAACTGGGCTGTTACAAACAGCATGACCAATCGCAAGCATAGCAGTTGGGCTAGTCGCCCACGATGCGCCACCAGCCCCACCTCTGTCAACAAGACAGGTGGCCGCCATCCAGGAACGCCAAAGGACACCAGAAGAGGAAAACCAGTACCCAGAAGCCCACGGGAGGATCTACATGATACAAGAAGGCAGACCTTCCAACATGCAGCAGAAACAAGTCACCAGACAAGTCTTCCTGGCAACCTCCGCACACCCGGCTGTCCCAGAATACCTGCGCGGGTCGGAGACAGAAATCGTCTTCTCCCGGGACAACCACCCGCCAGTTGTTCCCCAACCAGGGCACGCCGCGCTAGTACTCGAGGCCAGAATCGGAAATTACGACATGTCGCGAGTATTCATGGACGGCGGCAGTGGGATCAACATCATCTTCACCCGAACACTCGATGACATGCATATCCAAAACAACGCACTCAAGTCCTCAGGCACAACCTTCCATGGGATCATACCAGGAAAGGCAGTCTACCCCCTCGGAAGGATAAGCCTGGAGGTAGTCTTCGGGAACGCGACAAACTTCCGCAAGGAAACGCTCGACTTTGAAGTGGTCGACTGGAAGTCGCAATACCACGCAATCCTCGGGCGACCAGCATTCGTGCAGTTCATGGCGGTCCCACACTACGCCTACCTCAAGCTCAAGATGCCAGGATCAGCAGGAGTCCTCACGATCAACGGAAGCTTCATCAAGTCAGATCAATGCGATCGTGACTTCCACCGAATCTCCGACACATTCGGAGCCGAGCAAGAACTCCGAGAAATAGCCATGGTGACGGACAAGAGTACCCTCCCATTGGTAAACCGAAGCGAATCCAAGGAGTACGGACGCGAATTCAGCATCGAAAGCGACACAGTCACTCACCAAGTGCACCCGACGGACCCGGACAAAACAGTCCGCGTGTACGCCCACCTACTAGAGGAGCAGGCGACGACTCTCGTCGCTTTCCTTCGAGACGAGTGGGAAATATTTGCCTGGTGCCCAGCCAACATGCCTGGGATACCACGCGAATTCGCGGAACACGCCCTACGCATCAAGCAAAACACGAAGTCGGTGAAGCAAGCGCTGAGACGATTCTCGGAGCCCAAGCGCAGAGCAATTGGGGAAGAAGTCAACCGGTTACTCGACGTCCAGTTCATCCGAGAAACGAAGAAAGCCACCTGGATAGCCAACCCAGTGTTGGTGCCCAAGAAAGACACGACCGTGATGCGCATGTGCGTCGACTACGAACCAGTCAACAAGCATTTCCCGAAGGACCACTTCCCCCTGCCTAGAATCGATCAGATAATCGACTCGACAGCAGGGTGCGATCTACTTTCCTTTCTTGATGCTTACTCAGGATACAACCAGATCAGGATGAAGGAGGAAGACGAAGAGCACACATCGTTCATCACCCCCTATGGAGTATTCTGTTACAGGACCATGCCATTCGGGCTCAAAAACGCAGGCGCCACTTACCAGCGAATGATGCAGGCCTGCCTGAAGGAGCAAATCGGAAGAAACGTGCAAGTCTATGTGGACGACATCGTCATCAAGACCTACAAAGCAGCCACACTACTCGACGACCTGCGCAAAACCTTCGCAGCGCTCAACAAGTACAGAATCAAACTCAACCCAAAGAAGGGCGCATTCGGCGTACCGGCGGGGAAGCTGCTTGGCTATATGGTCTCTACCCGAGGAATCGAGGCAAACCCTGAGAAAGTCCAAGCCATCACCCGAATGCAAGAACCAACCGACGTCAAAGGAGTACAACACCTCACTGGAAAGCTCGCAGCCCTAAGCCGCTTCATCAGCAGGCTGGGAGAACGCACGTTGCCTTTCTATCAGCTGCTCAGGAAGGGAGAGAAATTCGAGTGGACGGAGGAAGCCCGACAAGCATTCACGGACCTGAAGAAAACACTTTCGAGCCCACCAATCCTGGCGGTACCCAAGGAACGAGAGAAGTTGTACCTCTATGTGGCAGCACGTAACAGTGTAGTAAGCACAGCGCTCGTTGCCGAACGAGCAGAAGAAGGCAAGGTACAGAGCATCCAGAGACCAATCTACTACCTCAGCATGCTCCTGACAAAATCCCAGCAGCGGTACCCACACTATCAGAAGCTACTACTAGCCATCGTCAAGACCTCGAGAAAGGTGTCCCACTACTTCGACGAGCACTTATCACAATCGTGAGCAGCGCACCACTCGCTGATATACTCAACAACCCTGGAGCGACTGGATGAGTCGCCGAGTGGAACATTGAGCTCAGCCCACGGGACCTGCAGTTCAAGCACCCAACAGCCATTAAAGCCCAAGTACTCCCAGATTTCCTGGTCGAGTGGACGGAGGTTCAGACACCAGGCCCCCCAGACCTATCAAGTTCATGGTCAATGTTCTTCGATGGGTCCAAGAGACAACAAGGAGCTGGGGCAGGAGTTGTGCTCATCTCCCCTAAAGTAACAAAGCTGAAATACGTCCTCCAGATCAACTTCAGTCACACCTCCAACAACGAAGGAGAATACGAGGCACTCCTCCATGGCATGCGCATGGACAAAACATGCGGAGCCACTCGCCTCATAATTTACGGGGACTCCAATCTCGTCATCCAGTAGACGATGAGAAACTGCAACGCAATAGCCGACAACATGGCGGCCTACCAGGAGCTCTACAACACACTCGAAGGAAATTTCGACGGATGCGAGCTCCACTACATCACCAGGGACAACAACACAGAAGCTGACGAACTCGCGAACATCGGTTCGACCCGAGGACCAATACCACCCAGTGTTTTTCTCGAAAGCATCAGCCGAAGATCCATCAAGGTACAGGCAGCAGCACCTGAAGCAGTCGTGGACGGCGAGGACGCAACAGACCTGGCGCAGGTGGCTGCAGCAACCCCATCAGAAGGCACAAGCACTAGCACACCCGACAGCACAGCCCCGACAGAGCTCGAAGGACCTGTCTGGGAAAAACCGTTCCCCGATTTCTAATCGAAGGTATGCTACCGCAAGACGTGGCCGAAGCACGACACATCAGCCGACGATCCAAGGCATTCACGATGATCAACAAACAATTATACAAGCGCAGCATCACCCAGATACTCCAAAGGTGCATCGATGAAGAGGAAGGCAAAGCCTTACTGCTCGAAATCCACGAAGGCACCTGCGGACATCATGCGAGCAGCAGAGTACTCGTGTCCAAAGCATTCCAAGTTGGGTTCTATTGGCCCACAGCCATGAAAAACGCAGAGGAAATCGTGCGAAGCTGTGTCGCCTGCCAGAAATTCGCCAACAGGCCACACGCTCCCGCCTCAGAACTCAAGACCATACCACTATCCTGGCCGTTCGCCACCTGGGGACTCGACATGGTGGGACCACTCAAGAAATCATCAAAGGGCGGAAGGACACACCTGCTCGTCGCAGTCGACAAGTTCACTAAATGGATCGAAGCAGTGCCCATCACCAGCTCCACATCCCTCACGGCTGTCAACTTCATCAAATCGATCATCTTCAGGTTCGGAGTGCCACACAACATCATCACGGACAACGGCACGAACTTCACAGCCGTAGAATTCCAGAACTTCTGCGAAGAACTGGGCATCAAAATCAACTATGCATCAGTCGCGCACCCGCAGTCCAACGGCCAGGTGGAAAAAGCAAACGGCCTTGTGTGCGGGGGAATCAAGAAACGGCTCCCCGCACCACTCGAGCAAGCCGCCGGCAACTGGGTAGAATAACCTTGTGTGCTAGGTTTGTTTGTGCCCTTTGCATCATGCAAAAATTCAAATGAAATTCAAAAATGGGGAAAAGAAAAGCCCTGAGAAATTAATTCAAATGGCCAGATAAAAATATTTTTCCAAAAATCATTTGAACATTTGGAAAATTCCAATAAATGATGCTGATCATTTTAAAAATGGTTTGGGATCAATCCCATGCTCATGGAATTTTCTAATTTTCAAATAGTTCCCTGGAAATCAAATTTGACCCCTATTTGATTTGAAATTCAAATGTTTTGAATTTCAAAAATGCCCAAATCCTAAAAGTGACTAGCTACTGGTCACCTAGTATTTGTAAAAATGTTTGGGCATTTTACTAAAATGCCTAGCTATTTAATTCTAGGCAAAACAAATTAACAGAAAAAGAAAAGAGGAAACCCCCTGGCCATCTGGCCCAACTAAACCCCCTCCAGCCCACCAGCTCGGCCCAGCCCACCCCAGTTTGTCTTCTTCCCCAAGCTGACCGGTGGCAGCCTAGGAGCGAGCCGGCGCCACCTCGACGCCGTTGAGGGTCTTCTAGGCCTCCCCTGCCTCTCCTCTCTCGCCACGCAGACGCCCGCGAGGCTCCCCTTCCTTCCCCCCTAGCCCGTGGTCATCTCCTCCTCTCTGCGTCGCCATTGCCAGGCAGCCCGAGAGCTCGCCGGAGCGCAGCGCTGCGAACACCGTGGCCACCGGCCTCCTTTCGCCCCGCCTTGGTGTCCAGAAGATCCACCGCCGTCGCCTACGTCGCCTGGAGCACCCAATCGAGCCGAGGAGCCCCAGAGCCATCGCCCTCGTCATCATCTTTCCCGCCGGCCGCCGCTCGTCGGTGAGCGATTCCTCCGCCACCGCTGCCCCTCCGACCTCGACGTCCCCTCCAACAGCTCCGGGGTGAGCTCCTCTTCCTCTTGCCCTCTCTCGTGCTTCTCGCCGTGGTCCGTATCACGTTCTCTCCGTGGCCAGTAGCTCCTCCACCGCGTACCTCGACGCCGGCATGGCCTGGAGCCTCCCCAAGAACCCCCGATGGCAGGATTGGACGCAGGAGCTTGCGGGCTTCAAGTTGGTGGTTCCCCCGTGCCCTCCCGTGGCCAAATCCCCAGTCCGGCGAGAGCGCCGCCGTGCCGAGCCGCCGGTGTCAAGCCGCCGGGCACTTAACCCCTAATCCACCCCTAACCCACCTCCACAGAGACCGACAGGTGGGCCCCCAACCCCCCTAACCCCTCTGTTAATTAAACAGAGAGGGATTAGCCCCTCTCCCACTGACAGGGCTGGCCCACTGGCCAGAGCCCCTGTGACATCACCCCCACGTCATGTTGACGCAGTAAATAGAAAATCAATTAAATTAATTCCAGAAAATCCAAAAAAAATAGACAAACTTCAATAAATCATAGAAAATTCATATTAACTCCAAATTGGACATATAATATATGAACAATTATCAGAAAAATGCAAGGATTAAGAATATGCAATTTGTTTTTATGTTTGACCATTTTAAAATGGGTGAACAGAATCAAAGGTGTATATGACTTAATTTGAATTTGAATTTGGAGTTGGAATTTGCATTTCAAATGCAATATACTTCAATTAAGATGAATATGCTACAAAACAGTACCATTCACATCATGGAAAAACTTATCATGTGCTTGTGCATTTACTTTCGAAGTTTTCCCCCCCTTGTTGATGATTGCCTCCGATGACAGACGTTCCGAGACGGTGATCACCCCCGAAGGAGAAGAAGTTCGGTAAACCCCGTGTATCGTCAGAAGGGCAAGCAAACCCCATTGATCATGTCTATAAAATCCTACTTCCCTCTCAGTCTTGCTTATGCATGTTTAGGAGATCACCGAGACACGTTCTTTCGCATAGTTGAACCCATTCCGATGCATGACCTATCATTTTGTCACCGTATTAAGCAAACCACAATCCTAGCAGATTTAGGAGTTGAATGATGAGCATGTGGCCCCTGCAACTGTTACTGCTTATTGCTGCTTAGTGATACAATGAGGATGTTATGTTTGTGAGTCGGGATGGAATGAACACGGTGATGCTGATGATAACGTGTTGGTGAATCCACCCTAAACAAAGGTGAACGATGAGAGGCTGTGTAGGAGTACACAGTGGGTTGTCTCGTTGAACACTTCCCTAGGCCCCGAGTTCCTGTTTTGTGATCCAAGACCAAGAGTATGACCACATGTAGGGTTTATGTGAGCCCCGTTTGGCCTCTTTACTTACCCGATTCGGTCCAGGAGTCACACTAGATTCGGGCTTTCCATTTGACCTAACTATAGATATTTGGGTGGACCTGTGAGGCAGTGAAACCATCTGTCAAAGGTGGCGTCTCGGTCCCTTGCATTATCTGAGTCCGTTTCGTGGAACCGGACGGACTCTCGAGCGGTGACAAACTCAGGTAGTCGACTCCTGGATTAGAGAAGGTGATGTGAGGGTAGTGCCTTGGTTTCATCCACGTCCGACACCCGCTTGAAGGGTGACAAGAACGAGGCGATAAGCGATGACACGCGTGTGAAGATGTACACCCCTACAGGGTTAATGAACTATTTGAATAGCCGTGTCCGCGGTTATGGACTACTTGGAGACTCTACTTGATCATAGACAACTTGAATGGATACTTATAAAACTCGCAAGATAAGCGTGAGTGCTATGGTGTGCTTCTTCGTGGGGAAGTCGAGGAAGTAACCATAGTGGTGTATTGGTTCGAGACTTGGTAGTGGACTCGTGTACGCTTCTTACCTCAAGTCTGGTACTCGTAGTATAGGACTAGCCAAGTCAAAGCTGGCACTTCTGCATATTGAACCCCACCTCCTTTACCTTGATACTTGAGCATGAGTATTTTAGTTCTGATGTAAGTCTTGCTGAGTACGACTTTGTACTCACGTTTGCTTATTCTATGTTTTAGATGAGAACCCGGACCTCGATGGAGTCACCTTCGTGAAGCTCGATGTTGACCTTGGTAGCATAGTTCCAGACAGCAGTCTGGTCCCTCGTGGAAGGGCATGTATGTTTACAAGGCTTCTCTAAGCCATTTGTTAAACTTGTCTGTACTCAGACCTAATTTGCTTCCGTTGTATGATGTAATGTTGATCAAAGACATGTGATCTTTGTATGCTCTATATGTAAGTCAATAAAGAAGTACTTTGTAGAGCTTTGTGATGATACCTGCTGTTCATACTAGGCATGTGTGCTGCGTGTATGTCTATAACATGCATGTCTTAGTATGGGTTTTCGAGACCTTAGTTGTGATCTGGCTGGCGGTCTTTTATACACCAAGTGGCCCTTAGATGTGCGCAGCTTGGGGCATCGCGATGCGATTGCTCGTGACTCTGTCACGTGCACACTTTGTTGTATGATCGAGCCCGCCCTAGACCCCGACTAAGTGATCGGGCTGGAGTAAGTATATGTAAGAGTTAGGATTCAATCGATAACATGGTTGAGGCGACTTGTCTATGAGTATGGGATTTCACCACCCATAATCATTTAGACTTGTGAGCGGGCGATGAGGACCCATCTCAGTTGATCATCCGGCCTGGATGGGATGCCCCTCACGTTTGATGCTTTCCTAGAGTGTTCTGTGCTTGGCCTTGTCTTCTTAGACAAGTGGGTACGGCTCTCGGCTCTCCATGTGATTGTATCGTGACTGGAATTACATACGCTAACCCCGGGTCCCGACAGCCTGCCCCAAGTCTGTCGGGACCCGGGGTTAGCGTATGCAAGTCCCGCTACGACATAGTCATATGGAGAGCCGAGAACCGTACCCACTTGTCTAAGCAGACAAGGCTAAGCACAGAACGTTCTCGGAAAGCATCGTACGTGAGGGGCATCCCATCCAGGCCGGATGATCAACTGAGATGGGTCCTCATCGTCCGCACACAAGTCTAAATGATATGGGTGATGAACTCCCATATTCACAGACAAGTCGCCTCAACCATACTATCAGTTTCCTCAGCTGAGATTTGGTTCACACGTCCAAGATTTGTGGAAGTGAAAGGCTTGGCGGTGGGAACCTTCGGGGGTGGTTTGGCACGAACAGTGGGGTTTCCTTTGGCATGGGGTGGAGCATTCTGAATGACGGGGCACTCACGAGAATAGTGACCAGGCTGGCCACATCTGAAACAGGCTCCAAAGATAGTGCGGGGAGCTGGGTTGTTTGGTGGAGCTGGTGGACGAGGCGACACAAGTGATGGCCTCGGTGGGTTGTTTTGGTGGATCAAACTGTTAGGAATCCAGATCATGCGCTTCTGAGGGCGTGAACTGAAAGAAGGGGCAAGCTCAAGAGCATGCTTGCGAGACTTCTCGAAAACTTCATTGCCATGCTCAACTCTAAAAGATCTGTTGACTAAATCCTCAAAGGTGGCAAACTCAAGGAGGTTGAGATCATGACGAAGGATGGGGCTAAGTCCCTTGCGGAACCTTGCCTGCTTTCTGGCATCGGTGGTGATCTCATCTTGTGCATAACGAGCAAGACGGTTGAACACACTCACATACTCATGAATGGACATCTCTCCTTGATTCAGATTGCAGAACTCTTCCTTCTTGCGCTCCATCAACTCATCCAGAATGTGGTACCCTCGAAAGGCAACACGGAACTCTTGCCAAGTCACTACGTGACCATTTGGCTGCATTGCAACATAGTTCTCCCACCACTGAAGAGCAGCACCTTCCAAGAAGTATACCGCGAAAATAACTCGGTCATCGGGAGCAACATGTGCTGTATCAAGCTTACGCTTGATGGAACGGAGCCAATCATCAGCTTCGAGGGGCTCAGAGGAACATCGGAATACCGGTGGCTTGAGGAAGATGAAGTCCTGAATGCTCACAACCACATTGCGATGACGTGAGGTATTCTGCTCGATGAGCTCCAGAAGGCGTGTTTGATCACGTCGATTCTTCTCATCTTCCATCATGATTTCCGCTGCAGAAGGCGGTGGTAGAGGTTCATCATCATTTCGATTCCGAGCACGGTCTCGATTCCGACGAACAGCACTACGAGTTCCACCTGACATCCTGTGTGATAAAAATCAACAATCAGAACAGGTTGTACGATGGAGGCAAGGATAAAAGGATATGATTTAGGCAGAAAGATAAAAATGCGAAGGCAATGACTCAAAGAAACACAGAACAAATCCGGCAGCATAACGGCTACACTGGGATGGAAAATGGAACAATCTCGAAGAAATTGGACAGAACTTCTTCAAGGAACTCAAAACACGGAGACTCTGGACAACCACAACCATCCTACGGCTATAAGGAGGCAATCAACGAGATGTTCTAGTAAGACATAGATGAGCCTAGTCCTATCATCCCGTAGAAAAGGTAAGGGTGACTCAAAACTCAGATCGATGAGGGTAAGGAGAAAAAAGAAGCCTTACGTTGTTCCCTTATATACCCAGAGTAACTATATAACTATAGAAGGCTAGACTCGACTTCGGCCAAGGCTGATAATCCTACAGTCAGTCCTGCTCTGATACCAAGTCTGTCGGGACCCGGGGTTAGCGTATGCAAGTCCCGCTACGACATAGTCATATGGAGAGTCGAGAACCGTACACACTTATCTAAGCAGACAAGGCCAAGCACAGAACATTCTCGGAAAGCATCGTACGTGAGGGGCATCCCATCCAGGTCGGATGATCAACTGAGATGGGTCCTCATCGTCCGCACACAAGTCTAAATGATATGGGTGATGAACTCCCATATTCACAGACAAGTCGCCTCAACCATACTATCGACTATCTCATAACTCTTACATAGACTTACTCCAGCCCGATCACTTAGTCGGGGTCTAGGGCGGGCTCGATCATACATCAAAGTGTGCACGAGACAGAGTCTCGAACAATCGCATCGCGATGCCCCAAGCTGCGCACATCTAAGGGCCACTTGGTGTATAAAATACCGCCAGCCAGATCACAACTAAGGTCTCGAAAACCCATACAAAGACATGCATGTTATAAACATACACGCAGCACACATGCCTTGTATGAACAGCAGGTATCATTGCAATTCTCTACAAAGTATACATCTTTATTGATAACTCTTACAGAGTGCACACAAAGATCACAAGCATGTGATCCAACATTACAACAGACAAGCGAAAGCAAAGTAGGTCTGAGTACAGACAAGTTTAACAAATGGCTTAAAGAAGCCTTATCTAAAAACAAGCCCTCCACGAGGGAACCAGTCGTCTGATTGGGACTACACTAGCTTGGTCTTGGTCTGAGTCTTCATTCTTCGAGCTTCGGTTAGAAGCCACCATCGGGGTCGGTGGGTTCATCTAAAACATAGAATAAGCAAACGTGAGTACAAAGTTATACTCGGCAAGACTTACGTAGGAGCTATACTACTCATGCACATGTATCAAGGTAAAGGGAGGTGGGGTTTCACTTGCAGAAGTGCCAGCTTTGACTTGGCTAGTCCTGAACTACGAGTACCAGACTTGAGGTAAGAAGCGTACATGAGTCCACTACTTTCTCCAACCAATTACACCACTATGGTGCCTTCCTCGACTTCCCCACGAGAAAGCACGCCATAGCACTCACACTTATCTTGGTGTATTTTAGAAGTATCCAGTTCAAGTTGTCTAATAATCAAGCTAAGCTTTCCAAGCAGTCCTTAATCGCGGACGCGGCTATTCGAATAGTTTTTTTAACCCTGGAGGGGTGTACCGCTACACACACGTGTCATCAGTTACCTCCTTTTGCGTGTCACCGTTCAAGAGGTGACAGCGAGGATGCCACCACAACACTTCGCCCACAGCTCCGTTCTAGTCCAGAGAGTCGCCTATCTGAGGGGGATCCGTATGGAAGTCCGGCCGAGGTTCCGGTACAGCCTCAAACGATGTGTGCAGGGTCCCAAGCCGGTCTTGAAAAGCCGTTCATCCACTTCGCAGACCGTGCCACAGCCCTACCAGAACTCCGAACTACTGCGACTTCTGGGGTTCGAACGGGGTGAGGTATTAGGATGAGAGGGGTCAGTGAGCCCAATGTGTGGTTGTACTCTTCTTCTTGGATCACCACACAAGAACTCAGACTTAAGGCGGTGTTCAACGAGACAACCCACTGTGTACTCCTACACAGCCTCTCATCGTTCACCTTGTATTAGGGTAGATTCACCAACACCGTTTCACTTTCATCGACACCATGTTCACTATCATCCCGACTCACATCAAAAGCAACCTCATTGTACCACTAAGCATACAATAAGCAGTAACAGTTGCAGGGGCCACATGATATCAAACAACTCCTATGTCAGCTAGGATTGTGGTTTGCCTACTACTGTGACAAGATGATAGGTCATGCATCGGATATGGGTTCAACTATGCGGTAGAATCGATACAAGGTGATTTCCTAAACATGCATAAGAGAGACTGAGAGGGAAATGGGATTTTATAGACATGATCAATGGGGGGTTTCTTGCCTTGCTGACGAGGTTTCGATAACGGTGTCTTCAACGAAGGGGCTGGCCTCCGATTCCGGTTGCACGTCTATCAGTAACATGACAATCATAGGATCAACATAATGTACAATGCACAATCACATGAATAAGATTGTAATGGTGATGTTCATGGTACTGATGTGTTGAGCACTTCATTTAAAAGGAGTATATTGCATTTGAAATGCAAATTCAAACTCCATTTGATTTATCGATGAATTTCAAATGCATTTGAATGCATGAAAGTTTATTTCAAAAGGTTGAGCATGAAGTGATGTGGTATAGTTGATATAAAGCTTCTGATGTGTGGATGAATCCATCTAAAATAAATGTGTTGCAAAGTCATTTGAAAATTCACTCCAAATTTGAATTTGAAAAGGATCCATATGCATGTTTGCTACTGTTCACCCATTTTAAAATGGTCAAACATGAAAAAAAATTGCATATTCATAATCCTTGTATTTTTCTGATAATTTTAGACATATTATTTGTCCAATATGGAGTTAAAATGAATTTTCTATGAATTATTGAATTTTAAGCTATTTTCTGGAATTTTCTGGAATTACTGAAATTAAATAAATTGATTTAAATGCTTTACTGCGTCAGCATGATGTCATTGTGACATTAGGGGGGGCTGACTGGTGGGCCAGGGATGTCAGTGACACAAGGGCTTAATCCCTCTGTTTAAATTAAACAGAGGGGGGTTAAGGCCTGGGGGGGCCCACCTGTCATTGACCTGGGGTCAACTAACAGGGGGGTTAGCCCCTAATTAGCGTGCCTCGTCGGCGGCTAGCCGCCGGTGGCCACGGGATGCGGCGGCGCTGCACGGGGACGGCGTTCCAGGGGGTTATCTGGTGCGCTGATTGCACCGTTGGGACCCCCGTGCTCCCGCGCGTCGAGGGAGGTAGGCCAGTGTCTTGGGGGGTGGCCGGAGTTGACGCCGGCGTCGACTTGCGCGGTGGCCGTGGTATGGCATCGGCGGGAAGGTGGCTAGAGTGCACGATTTTGAGCGTTGGGTGGCTCGTTGGATTCCTGGGGCTCCAGGAGCTGCATGGGCACCTTGGGGTGGATGAACGACGCATAGGGCGAGCTCTAGTCCAGCCATGGCGGCGGACGTGCTCGGCTCCAATGGAGGCTAAAGCTAGGAGAAACAATCCACGGCAAAAACATAGGGCTTCTGTTCCTCTTCTCACCAGGAGTTCGACGGAGCAGCCGGAGGGGACGTAGATGACGAGGAGGCGACGAATTTCGCCGGGGACGGTTGCGGATCCGGCGGTGGCTTGTTGACGATTCCGGTGGCTTGAAGGCGAATCAGCTCCCGATCCTTGGCAAGGTGACGAAGACGACGTCGGTGAACACCAAGGACACGATGGCGCGGCCCCACGACGACGATGGCTACGCGAACACGGCGGCGCGCTCCACGGTTGTTCTCGGGCGGTGACGAAAACGGCGAAAGGGCGAAGGGGGAGACGTATCACGTGGGTGGAATGGATGAGGGAGACATTTGGGTGTCTCCAGGCGTGAGGAGGCGGCGCGGGAGAAGCAAGAGGTGGCCAGGGGCTCGTCGGCGTCCACGGCATGGTCGCCACGCAGCTCCCTGCGTGCTGGCCCGGGGAAGACGACAAGGAGCGGGGATGGGCCTGGGATGGCTGGGCTGCGGGGCGACAAGTTGGGCCCCTTTTCCCAGGTAAGTTTCTTTTTCTTTTTATTTCTTTTCTGTTTCTTTTCTGCATTATGTTTTGGCACTGCTAAATAAATAGCAAACCATTTTTTAAAATGCTGAAACTTTTTATATGGCCTCATATTATATTAGACTAGCCACTTATAAAGTTTGGCACTTTTTAAAATTCAAATTATTTGAACTTTAATTCAAATAGGGGTTTTTGAATTAATCCATGCTCCTGTTTGAATATTTGAAAATTCCATGAGCATGGGGTGGATCCCACATCACTTGATAGGTGATCACACTCATTTATAGGACTTTTCAAAATTACAAAAGGAATTTTTGGAGAAACTTTTTATCTGGCCTTTTGAATTAATTCATCTAGGGGGTGTTCTCTCTCCCATTTCAATTTCTTTTGAAATTTTTATCATGATGCAAAGGCCTAAGCTTACCCTAGCATATACCTAACTTTGCGTTGTGACACTGGCGATGTACCATGACGACCACCACGGCATGAGCGTGGTGTACGGCCACCACGGCCACGACGAACGCAGCCACGGCCAACACCCCGCTTTGGAGCCATGAGGAACAAGAGAAGAAGGAAGAGGAAAAGGAGCAAGTTGGATGGAGCTGAAACGCAGTGGAAGAGAACGCCTTATTTATAGAACACAAAACCTCCGAGCACGGAGAAGCCGAGACGACACCAGCAATTAATTCAAAGACCAAACGTCGCAGACGTCTCAAATTCCAAGACCAAGATGCTTTCCCACGGGACGCACTGTGCATGAGACGCGTCAATTCACGCGCGTTCCCAACGCGAGTATCGGAAACCCAACCAGCGCCTGCCGCACGCCACAACGGTCATCATTATGACCGGTCACGAAGACGTGACGGGTCACTGGCGAGGCATCCCTGACAGCCATCAAGCAGAGGCATCGTCATCCTGACAAGCGGCGAAGAAAACCAACGGACATCAAAGCTCTGAGATTCTATCAGATCTTTTTCCCGACGAAGAAAAACATCTCACTCCCATCGGGAGAGTACATCATAAAGAGTCTCGGGTGCTCCCTCACCTGAAGGTCAGCAATGTGCTCGAGTGACCACTCGGACTCATGAGAGTCTCGGGTGCTCCCTCAACCCGACGCAAGACAAACATGCATGCGCCAAGATCATACGGCGCTACGAGTCTCAGGTGCTCCCTCACCTCAAGAGCCGAAATGGCATTCGAGTGATTACTCACGAAAAAAACCCCGTCTGAGCACTCGAAACAAGCTCCTCGGGTGAATGAGTGAACAACTCGCTTGATGTTTTGTTCCAAGCGGGTGCAATGCTATAAGGCTCCGCGCCTCAAAAACACACATTCCTGGAACACGACACATTGTGCCCAGATGCCACGCAAGATTAGCGTGTAGGTAAGACCCCGCTGCGAAGTTCGGCCGGGCTGGGACTTGCCGAAGAGCGATTTCACTCCCAACCTTTTCCATGCGCTGTGCATGATAGAAAAGTCGGGCGGATGCGCCTTAGGCTATGCACATTACTGGCGGCAAATGAACATCGTAAGACCTGAAGCGGCCAGACTTTTGCTCAACACCAGTGTTCCAAGCTCACGTCGAGGGACGTGGGTTTGATTGGGCTACTGTGGTATTTGCCCTAGTGCAATTCACCAAGGCTCGACCAGTCGACTCCTTGGGCCCTTTCAGCTTAGCATCCCTCGAAACATGTTTTGTCATGGTCACCAGACTGCCAGCGACCCGCGGATGTACCGCGCATACCAATAACCGATAAAGGAATGTACTCGAGTCCCCCAGGCACTCGGGGGCTACTGATGAGGGGGTGACCCCATGACTCCTACGGATGAGCCTACCTGGTGTCCATGAAGACAGAGGGCCCATGAAGATACAGCCTCGGCCCGCTCGTTGACACCGACGTAGGAGTCTACGACTCACAAGGAAGGTGCGAAGACCTGTCGTACGGAGCAAGCTAGGGTTAGGAAAGCTTAACTGTAAACATAGAGGAATTCCTCGAGACCTAGCCCAGTATATAAGGGCTAGGAGGGGCGACACCCAGGACAACCAATATCATCTGTAACCCTAGCCTTGAGCGCTCCAGCCTTGGAATCCCCTGTAATCGCATCTCCCCCATCAATAATATCGAGCAGGAGCGTGCCTCCCTGTTTGCCGACGAGCTATCGTCCAACCTGTGCCTCTCATGACTAACCCAGGTTCCCTGACCATGGGATTTGCCGGGGTTGATCCCCGTCACCCGCAACAGTACTCAAGAGCCCGAGGCACCCTTTCAACCCGCAGCCAAAGAATGGCGAACACTCGAGCACGCGCCCTATCCATCCAGAAAGGATTGTTTGCCTGCACGACTGGGTGATCCAATCGCAACAACTCCAACTGTACGGCCTCCTCCTCATCGCGAGACTGCCCAGCAAGCACTTTTTAAAGAAGAGCAAAGATCAGCAGCTAGCATAAGCAAAATACCTCACGCAGTCGAGCAGTCGAAGAAAGACAAACTCAGCCTTCAGAAGATCAGACAACTTTACCACCCAAGATGCCAGGCTATCCAAAACAGCTTCAGCGCGTTCCCGTTTTGAGCGCTGGACTGCGACAGCACCCTTCAGACGAACAATATCGTGCTCGGCCTTTTTAGACTCAAACAAACAGACTCATAGGCACCCTCGCGAGCATCCTCCTTCAGCAAATTCCAAGCCCGAGAAACGCCCGGGGTGGCCTACCGCAAAGGAGAACAAGTCAAAGAAAAAGGACAACAAGCAGTACCAAAAGGACAAAGCAGATTCACCAATTAAAAGATCCACCATCCCGCAGGAGGCACATTACAACTCAAGTTCCAAGACAAAGCGCCAAAAACAAGTTTCCCCTACTCCTCTACCTGAGAATTACAAACATCAGCCTCCACAGCCAGCTGTAGCTGGCAGGCAAGCCGAGTGGCTCGAGCACTCTGCTCATCTATATACTCAGGCAGGCTATCCACCATGGAATCCTCAATAGGAACACCATGCCCCAGAAGAACAACAAAAGACGTGGCAAGCACACTCACCACGTTCTCACGAACCAAGCCCTCCAACTGGTTGCCATTCGGCCCAAACGCAGCAACCTGCGAGTCGAGACCCTCTGGCCTCTTCTCCTCATCTAGAAACATATGTTCATGAAGAAGCTTCAGAAGAGTCGAAGCCCGAGCACAAACATCCCTCCCGGCTCCAGCAGCACCTGAAATAGCATCCACAATGCCGCAAAGAGTGCTCAATCCCGCTGCAGCTCCCTCCACCGCCTCAACACCCACGGAGCCTACGCCAAGCGAGAAGATTCAGTGTTTAAAAACTCAAGAGAAGAATAACGCCAAAAGAAAGAAAAGGAACAGACCCCTTACCCGCCAAAGAGCTCGCCAAGTAACGTAGGCGCTCGCACTCGACACCTTCCACCTGCAGGAACCGCTCCTCCACTCGCTGCAACCGTTCGAGCTCACCATGCTGCACCTGGATTTCCTTTTCCTTGGACTCCAAAGCGGCCCGAAGCACAGAGAGTTCCTTTTCCGCAGCCTCAGTCCGCTTCTCAGCACCCTTCTTGCGACCTGAGGAGAGGGTATCAGTAAAGTAACCAACCAGCAGTCGGACAAAGACCAAAGGAGGAAAAAGTATCTTACGCCTCATGGTAGTCAAGCTACCCTGGGCCGAGTCATGAGCACGTCGCCATCGATCAACGTCGGTCAGCACACGTTCGCACATCCGGAACAAAGGCTGAAATCAAATAAATACACAAGTCAAAGCCAAGAAAAAAGGAAGATCAAGTCCAAAGGCTACAAGCAATCGCAAGTGATTGCTCGCAGCCTCGGGGGCTACTCCCATCGGCAGCACTGTCGTGCCCCCAACGTTGCACAAAAGATCAGCATAAGAGAAAGCCAAATCTACGACTGCAACCAATCACAATTGATTGCTCGCAGCCTCGGGGGCTACTCCCATCGGGAGCGCTGCCGCGCCCCAATACAGTTAGGAAGAACAAGGGATTCCATACTTGCTCAGCCATGCGATCAAAAAACATGGCCTTATCTTCAACAGAGATATCTCGCCTTTCCAAATAGTGCTCCTCAGGAATCGCAGGTTTTGCGTCTGGGGGAGAGACCTCTTCAGTAGCCGCAGCAGACCCCCCAGACGGAGCAGTCACAGGAGTCGTACCTGCACCTGAAGTTATAGGAGTCGCCGAAGGAACTGTCCGATCAGCCGCCACAGCAGAGCCACTCGGTCGCTCAGCCGCCACACCAGAGTCAGTTGATTGAAGATCAACAGCAGCAGTACTTGTAGAGGAAGAAGCAGGAACATGACCAGTACTGCAAGCGACATATCATCAGAATAGGAACCAAAACAAACAGCAAAATCACCGAACAAAATTTATACGAACCCACCAGGCGCAGCGCCCAGACGTAGTAACATCCCATACTTGCGCTTCTTTGGAGCAGCCAAAGGAGGACACGGCACAACAGATGGCGCGGCTGGTGGAAAATCATCACCACCACCCGCCGCATCACGTTCACTCGCACTCGAGGAGGGATTGCGTTTGATACGAAAAGGACTCGAGTCCTCACCATCACCAGCAGCTGACGGTTTTCCACCCGTGGACTCGCCAGCATCAGCACCCGAAGCACCCCCATCACCCGCACACGGAGGACCAGCATCAGCCGCATCAGGCTCGTCGAGTATTTCATCATCCTCAGGCTGTGGGGGATTGTTCAGCAAAGGAGTATGATCCTGCAAGTAAGAGCATCATCAATAATCAACAGACAATAGTCAAAATCACAAAAGACCTCATGTCAAATACCTGGGGGAGAGGAGCATCAACAGCATATGGACGAACGAGGCTTTCCTCTCAATACTTGTACACTTTGTAACATGCTGGACCCGAGACAAAAGGTCACCATCAGAGAACTCCTCGGACGAACACATGGTCAATTCATCGGGTCCAGTATACTGCCACATGGGACGCACCCGATGCTGAAGCGGCTGGACGTGTCTCTTCACGAACACAGAAATAAGTTGCCCGCCAGTTAATTCTTCCTTCAAGGCAGAAACTTTCTGCACCAACGGCTCAACAAGAGACACCTCGCCAGCAGACAGAGAATGCGACCACGAGGGCCGCTTATCCACTTGCGCAACGGGATTGAAAGAAGCAAGACCAAATTGCTGACCATCAACGTGCTGGTCCTTCAGATAAAACCAGCTCTTCCGCCATGTATAGACAGAATCCATCTTCTCCAGATCAAAGTAGGCACTCTTTTCCTTAATGGAAATACCCATGCCCCCAATAGCGTATTCAGAGTTCGTCCTCTTCACATTGAAGAGGCATTTCCAGAGCCCCCAATGGGGATAGATCCCCAAAAAACCTTCACACAGCGTGATAAAGCAGGAAATGTGCAGTATCCCATTCGGGGTCAAATCATGCAGTTGCAACTGATACACAAAAAGCAACCCCCGGAGGAAAGGATGAACTGGAAGCGCAAACCCACGAGAGAAGAAGCTTTGGAAGCATACCCGTTCGTCAGGAAGAGGTGCGGGAACTTCTTCATCCCCAGGAATCCGAGCTGCGCCATCTACTACCACGTCGTCTGCCACCAATGCATCGAGATCCGATGCTCCGAAATTAGACCGCTCCCATCTACCGGTCATCCTTGCCGACTCCTGCGCTGCTCTTCTAGGGTGCTTGGACATGGATCTCACCGCAAAACAGAACAAAGTAGAGAGGCAGGAGGCAAAGAATAGAAGAAGGCAGAGGAAGAAGAACAATCAGGGGAAGGCAATGGCTGGGTAAAACCTAAAATCCACCCAGCCCCCTGGTATTTAACCAACAGCCGCGGAAACGCCCAATCACCGTTAATCTTGGAACCACGGAGACGTGGCATGATCCCACGATAGCCGTGAAGCATGGAAAACCCAACCGGCGCACTAACCATACCGCCCACCACGCGCGAAGAACGAGGGCCATAATCACACAATGCGAAATTTCCAGGCAGCATGGCGTCACGTCATTTCTTTTCACAAGCTACAGTCATCCAACTTGCCAGGCGGCCCAGAAACGTCACATCTCAGCGAGGCGTATTGACTACGCGTCATCTGTCAGCATTCCGTTTTCCAATTTTTTTGACCATATCCCAAAATCTTTTTCTCCCATCGGGAGTACCTTTATTCAAAAGCAGAGCAAGATCTAAAAGCCTCAGAGTTCGTGTGCTCCCTCACCCAGAAGATGAAGGTGTGCTCGAGTGACCACTTGCATCAGCAGTAATCACGACATCTACAGAGTTTCGGGTGCTCCCTCACCCAGAAGGCAAACATGTACTCGAGTGACTACCCACACTAGCAGAAACGACACATCTACAGAGTTCGGGTGCTCCCTCACCTTGAATACGGCAAAGCATTCGAGTGGCTACTCGTAAGGCTCAACTAAAATTCGACGATACAGTCTACTTGCGCACTAGACGACTTTCCGAGTGGGTCCTTTCTTATTTGATTCCTCGTCTGAGCTCGCAAAAACTCCGCGAGTGACCACTAAAAGCTCACTTGATTGTTTATTCCAAGTGGGTGCATATCTAACTAGGCTCTGTGCCTCTATACAAAATGATGCATGGGCTGCGACTTGTTGTACCCAGATGCCACGCAAGCTTAGCGTGTAGGTAGGACCCCGCTGCACAGACGGCCGGGCCGGGACTTGCCACAACGCGACTTTACTTCTGACGTTTTCCATGCGCTCGCATGATAGAGAGATGAGCTGATAACAGACGCGTTAAGGCTATTTACTGGGCCCGGCGGCATTGATCCTATAAGACCTGCAGCGGCATGAACTTTCCTAGACACCGGGCGTTCCCAAGTTCGTGTCGAGGGACACGGGCTTGATTGGGCTACTGAGGTGTTTTCCACTGGCGCAATTCACCAAGGCTCGACCAGTCGACTACCTTGGGCCTTTTCATCTTAGCATCCCTCGAAATAATATTGTCATGGCTGAAACTGCCAACGACTTGCAGCCGCGCTGCGCATATGAAAGCAAAAGACGACTTGAGTCCCTGCGCGACTCTTTGAGTCCCCAAGGCACTCGGGGGCTAGTGACGAGGGGGTGACCCCACGACTCCTGCATGTGAGGATACCTGGTGCATGCAAAGACGAGAGGCCCGCTGGAAGCTTCGACACGCCCACGACTGGCCCGTTCTAGGCACCGACGTAGGAGTCCGCGACCAATATGGAAGTCAAGACTTGGCGTTCAAGGCAAATATAGAATTAGGCAATCGTCTCTGTAACCTGAGGCGGACTCCTCGAGACCCAACCTAGTATATAAAGGCTGAGAGGGAGGACACCTCAGGACATCCAATCTACAATCAACACCCTTGGTCTTGTGCGGACTCGCCTAGACTTCCACTGTAATTGCCCCCTCGCATAATACAATTGAGCAGGAAGTGCTTCTCCTGTTAGCCGACGAGTATCGCCAACATGTTCCTTCTCTACAATCTAACCCAGGGTCCCTAACAACGAGATTTGCCGAGGCTGATCCTCGTCAAGCAGGTTAGTTGTGCTCAATAGGGGGGAGCTTTGCAAAATCAACATATGTTTCTTTTAAACGTGGGTGCTGCACATTGGCTATTTTGTTGTGCAACTACCTAATATGGGTATGCAACAACAACGTATTACCCAAGCCCCACCAACTAATTAGATCATTGATGAGGGATCTGGTTAAGGGCCTCGTCACTAGGAGCAATTGATTGGAGTAGGTCATTTTCCTAGCTTCATACCATATTTTCCTTTGGTTCTAATGTGGTTCCTAATCAGGATATTGGTCCAATGATTGGTGCTATTTCTAATAGTTCAAGTGGTAAGACTGTAATACTCCATTTGTGTTGATGGATGGTTCTACGTTCCATAATCAGATTAAGGAGCATAATAAATAGAATGCTAAATTTGGTGCTAATAGTGGCATTGGAGGACATAATTTGGTTTGTTGAAAGCGCAAAAAGGTCGGGCATATTAACATGGATCGATTTAATCAGATCCATTGTGTTCTATGTGGGAACGAACCTCACCTGACTAAGTATTGTGCTTAGCTAAAGCAAATCAAGTCAGTCCAAGTATATTGGTTATATTTCCAAGGGTTTGCAATGTTTGCTTATTCCAAACACCAAGGAAATCAACAATCTTGAGCATGCCAACCCATTCGACTTTATTGGATTTTTGTTCGTAAAAGGAACAACAACAATGAGGTGGTGAGACATGAAGAGAGATTTGTAGCAAAAGGATTCACACAAAGACCCTTCATCATTCATGATGAAACCTTTTCTCTCGTTGTGAGTGAAATAACTTTCCAATATTTTATATCACTGAAATTGAATAATGAATTTGCATATCCAAATGATGGATGTTATGACTACATAGTTGTATGGGTCATTTTATTCAAATATATCTATGAAGTTATTGAGGGAATGAAGATTCTCAATTGGAAATCAAAATGCAACATGTGTTTTGTAAAGTTGTAGAAGCCATTATGGTTTAAAGCAATCGGAAAGGATGTGGTATAACCGACTGATGAGTTTCTTTGTTGGAAGGGTTACTCAAGCAATGATAATTGATCATGTATGTTCATCAATCGAAAAGGATGTGGTATAACCGACTGGTGAGTCACCACGCCGGAGGACAACCACACCGTGATGCAGATGGGGGTCACACCGGAGAAGGTAGACGACATCATCCACCTTCATGAAGAAGATGAAGACATGGAGGAGGAAAACTGCACCCCCCCCTCCCGCGTGCCCCGACGCTCGACCCGTCACCGCACATAGGATTGCTTGTCATCCCCACCCCCGATATAATAAAAAAAACTTTGTTAGAACCCCAGAATCCATCGGTGCACAAACGATGGATTTGAGGGTTCATCGGTAATCATACCCCCACCCCCGATCTATCATTCCCCCAAGCCCGATGTGTTCAATCAACCCCTACCAACACGCTCTAATCAAGTGCGCAAATCTAATCTAGCCCGACTCAAAAGCAGTAAATCAAGATCCAAAGTAAAGGCTTAATGCCATCGCCGATGCGCTCGTGAATCCGCTGCTACAAGAGTCTTGGATCTTCGTGCAGTATGTGTGGTGCTCGCCGCCGTCGGTGTGAGTGTGGAAGAGAGGAGAGGGAGCGGTGAGGGGAAATTGTGGGGCGGGGCTTTCAAAAACAGCGCGGCTTTCCGAGCATGGCTCCTTGCGTGCAACGAAACCCCACTAGCCTGGGTCGTTGAAAACTTCCGATCGCCATGTTTTCAGCAGGCCTGGCTAGAAGCTGCTTTAAGATTCATGCGTTACGAAGCAAATAGAAAGCATAAGTAACCAAACAGCTCAAAAACTATTCGCACGAATATAACTGAACCGTATGCAACCAACCAAACGGTGGACCCATCGCAATACCCGGGATCTCACTGCCGCCTGCCGATGGATACGCCCCAGGCTCGCTGACACCAAAATCTTCTCACAACTGTACAACTCGAAAGGTCCATCGATTTGCCTCGCCGGCCGCTGCGGCCTCCCTCTTCCGTCATGTGCCCACTGCACCGAATTCAGCGAGGGAACGGCAGGTCTACACTTGTACAGTAACGTTGGGCGTCAGCCAAGCTAGCCAGCTCGCCGGCCGGCTGCATCCTCGTGCATGCAGCGAGGGAACGGCCGGAGTAGTGGACAGGCTAGTGCTTGTAGGTGGTGGTACATGCAGATGCAGGGGTACAGCCACGTCGCAGTGGAGCAGATCACATGATGATTCAATGCGAAAAGACATGATGCTGGCGCTGGCGCGGCGGAATCCGCCGTGGTATACTGTTCACTCGTACCGAGATGGATTTCGTCGCTGTGCCCGCGCATCTCCATGGATCTTCCCCGGCCGTGATGCTGTGCATGATGCCATCTCTACTTCCCAGGCTCCCAGCTAGTACTATCTATGTTGGTACCGACGGTACTCAGTACTCACACTCTCAGCAGGTGAAATTGCAGAAATCAACACATTTTTTTTACAGAGTATGGCCTCCTTTTGGTTAATAGGATAGAAAAATCATAAGAATAGGAAAACCATAGAAAATGATATGACATGAATCTCAAATCCTATGCATAGGAATAGAAAAGAAGTTGCTCTTTGGTTCACATCATATAATTTTTTTCATTGAGTCTAATCTAATGTTTATTTTCCTATGAAATGTGAAGGATAGAAAGAATTTCTCCATAGGAATAGGATTCTATTTCTACAAACCAACGGTTGTAAAAGAAATTTTCCTACAAGATTCCCATCCTATGAAATTCCTACATAAATTCCTTCAAACCAAAGGAAGCCTACCTACTTTTCCTACGTGTTTGCTTGCGATGATGCGGATATGTCGTTCTCTTGCGTGGTGGACTCAGCGTGGGTTGGGGATGCTAGGCTGGAGTGCGATGCCGGAGCAAAGTCGCGACGACGGCGAGCTAGGTGCGCATCGGGCGACGTAGGGCGAAGGGTCCTCGGGGATCAGCGATAGCAACTTTGTCGTGGTCAGGTCTAACCTATGGGGCGGGCGCGAGCTGCGAACGATCGACTACATAGTGGTCGCGGAGGCTACTCGTCGCGACGACGGCGACATGTCTCCCTGCCCGGCATGGTCGTCGGCGACGCGGCGGTGGATGCCGGGGCGGCAGCTGGTGGTGGTCTTCTCGTCTTAGTGATGGGAGTTCAAGCTTGGCTGACCATGTGACAACACGCAAGGGATTCGAACCCTAGTGCCTAGATGTGACGGTCACGGTTGCAGTTGTCATTTTATGGGTAGCGATAGCGGCCGACACGACGGTGGGTGCTCTCTATAACGCCTAGAGTCGGGAAGCTGGTCTCTGTGGTCGTATGGGCGACTCGGAGACTGGATCTCAAGATGATGACGACCTTTCTGAGGCTGACGGAGGCATGAGCCGTCCCCTCAATCAACATACCCGGTCTGATGCGGCTCGACAAATGACACATGCCTTTGTTTCAGAGACGTCAAGCAATGCATGTCGCCTGCAGGTGAAGCCACCGACAGACGCTATGCAAGTTGTCTCATATGGAGGCATCAATTCATGCATATTACCAGCAGGTGATGCATTATGGGTATGGCTCTGGCGGATGTGCCGTGTTTAGCCTGCTGCTGCTGGATCAAAGATGGAGCGATAGTGGAGGGACGCATGCGGTATCAGACGTCTCTGTCTTCCGATGTCTTCTCCAAAGGTATCCGGCTACAATAGAATCTAGGTCGTGCCCGTGGTAGGAGTCCTACTTTAGGTCTAGGTGTTCATAGTGTCTTCCAAGCTAGATCACCTCCTTCCATCTCGCGACTCCTGGACTTCTGCCTTGGACCGACACCAGGCCGAGTCCTCTCTTTGCCCAAGCCACAATGAGTCAGCCCAAATTACATTTTGGTATTCTTGGAACCGTCCTGAAGGTACTGGGTCCTCCGTGGGTAATCCCCGCGACAAAGTGTGCGTGTTTCCTTACTTTTTGTCACGTGGAAAATAAGTTGAAATGTTTTTACCTATCCGAGGAAGATGGACCTCGATGCCACTAATGCGTGTGGTTTACTCTCCATAGTAATGACAGTCGATTCGCTTCCACTAATCGTGGGATCCGTTACTCGTGCGCTTATTAAGAGGTCGCTCCTCCCTTCCGAGTCGTAACCTAATCTCTTCGTCTGTTTATTCCACGTGTTGCGTTGGCTACCGCTTTCCCATCTCCCCTCTCGGTGTGCACCGAGGAGGGCGACAGCAGGCCTCTGGAACCCCGCCTCTTGTGATCTAGTAAGAGAGAGGGGTGATAAGGTTTTTGGGGAGCGCATCTGCGGGATTGCGGGACCTTCACCGTGGATGCGAGCGATGACGACCTCTTCCCAGACGACAACTTCTTCCCCGACGCGAACGGTCTCTTTGAGGAGGACATGTTGAGTTCCACTACCGTTTGTTCGTATGCTATACTTCCTTCTCTGTTAGGATTATCATTTGGTTTACTGTTCATAACAATCGATATAAATGTGATGTTTATTTTATGTGATCTCGATTACATGCCTAGCTACGATCATATATTGCTTGTTAGAGTTTTTTTACTGTTATCATGATTAATATGTACTACCTGCTTTCTGGTATATAAGGCTTGCACATGTATCTAGGTTAACGAATAGACAAACGTAATAAAACTTATATATCATTAGAAACTTCAAATCGTATACTTTCAATTGGTATAACTTTTAGACTATACAACTCATCTTATGGTGATCAAATTATGGATCTAGGGAGACACACAAGCCTTATAAACCGGAAAGGGGGTAATATTACCTATTGTTTTTATGTATTAAAATATATAAAAAATTTACCTAAATATTAAGTAGTCTTAAGGTAGATTTTTAATAACATTGTCAATTTTTGTCCAGAGAAAAAGGTTTCTATCTCTTGTAGGTTGTCCAATTTTTTCAGTAGAGAGGTTAATTCCAAGGGGTTGTGTGTTGGGGAGGATCTACCCAATCTTATCTTGAACACTTGTCATAGATTGTGAGCCTTTGCTTGGGGTGTGTTTGGTAGTTGTTCCCATTTGGGACATGCTAAGTCTAGACATGCTAAGTACATGCATCTGCAGTTGTTTGGTAGTGATGTATGTGTTGATACATGCTGAGTTGAGACTTTGTTTGGCAACATGCGTGTGTTTACACATGCTGAAGAATTTTGAATTCCAAATAAACTTTTTGAACGGTGAACAAAATTTTGAAAACGTGAACAAAAATTAAAGACATTTTAGAATTCCGTTTTATTTATTTTAAACAGATTTTAAATTTCTATTTTTTTAAATAATTAAACAAATTCTGAACATATTTTGAAAATGTAAACAATTTTTGAAAATCTAAACATTTTTTGAATTTTCTAATTTAGCGAACTTTTAGATTTTGAACATTTTTTGAAAACTTAAACAAATTCTGACCATCTTTTGAAAATTTAAACAAATTTTGAAAATCTGAACTTTTTTTAAATTCTAAATATTTTCTGTAAATTTAACAAACTTTGAAATTTTGAACATCTTTTGAAAATTTAAACAATTTTTTTTTAAAACTTAAACAATTTCTAAAAATCTGAACTTTTTTTGAAATTCTAAATATTTTTTATAAATTTAACAAACTTTGGAATTTTGAACATTTTTTAAAAATATAAACAAATTTTGGATTTCTTAACATTTTTTGAAACACAGATGTTCTCTTTTCACGCATGCTGACCAGAGAACGGTTGTTGGGGTGTTCTCTCTTCGTGCATGCTACGGGGGTATTTGAGCTCACCTCGTGCATGCTGAGGAGACCCCGTGCAGGCTACCAAAGACCCAAAAGTGGGTTGAGTAGGGAACTTTTGCCCTCATACACCCTCCATGCATCCCACCAAACACACCCTTGATGATCATCAAATTCTTGTCCCATTTCATCTTGGAGAGTATGGATGAAATTGTTGGACTTATCGGGGGTATTTTCAACAATTCCTCCTCTTTCCCAATGCACCACGAGGGAGCATCCGCTATCAAGCCAAAAATATTTATAATGAAAAAATACACATGCAATGGATATCAAAGTTAATAAAATGTATGCTGTAAAAACGTTAATATGATGTACTCCAGTTTCGACAGATTCTAAAATAAGTTCGCACTGGTTGCTGGGCGCATGAGTTTGATGCCACCCCCCCAAGTTCGAGCCTCAGCTCTAGCTCGTGGTGCTCACGGAGTTTTCTTCTACACAAAAAGCCAACAAGGGTTAGCTCTGAGTCGATCTCATTTAAAAAAAAAATACTACCTCCGATCTATATTAATGGACTCAACTTTATCTAGATTCGTATGTATCTAGTTAAGTATTTAGACTAGATGCATGTGTATCTAGACAAAGTTGAGTACATTAATATGGATCGGAGGGAGTAGTTTTTTGGATGTAAGTAACCAAATTAAGCTTTGAAAATGACCATTTAGTATAAAAAACACGTGATCTTCTATGCACAGCGCAGGTGGTCCTGGCTACCGGTTAATTTCCAAGGATAATAAAGAAAAACTACCCCCTACTCTCTCACCCTCCAGCTACGTCCACCCAGCGCTTCTGTCCGTCTCCTCGTGTTTATTTATACACACACCTTTCTTTCTCCATAGCCAGTTAGCCACCACTACTGGAAGCCATAGCCCATAGCTGAGGAAGGGAAGATCAAACGACGAAGCAAAGCAAGTAGAGAAGGCGCGTCAGATACATCTCATGGGGGAGCAGGAGAACAGCAGCAGCGGCGAGAGCGGCGGCAGCATGGTGGAGGCGGCGCCGGCCAAGAAGACCGGCGTCGCCGCCGACCCGCGGCTCCAGGGCATTTACGACGCCATCCGCGTCGTCCCGCACTTCCCCAAGCCAGGTCCGTCCGTCTTCCTACGAGAAACCATTGGCTAGTGAACTGACCACGCGCATGTCGTGTGTGGTGAGCGCGAGCTGACTGACGGTGGCGTGCGTGCGTGCAGGGATCATGTTCAACGACATCACGGGGCTGCTGCTGCGGCCGGGCGTGTTCAAGGACGCCGTGGACATGTTCGTGGAGCGCTACCGCGGCATGGGCATCGCGGCCGTCGCAGGTCAGTAAGATTGATCCACATCCACCGGTCAATGATCGATGCTGCGGGAGCCATGTGCCACCCACACGCGCTCGCTCGCGCGTGCACGCTGCTGCCGCCGCCGGCCCGTGCGTCTTTCTTTAATGCCCTGGGGCGCGCCGTTGGCACGCTTCGCTGGCGCTCTGGAATATTACGGGGCAGATGATAATTCCTGCTCAAATCTTGTAAAAAAACCGCTATCGCCACATTACAAATTAGTCGTAGTAAACTCCTATCTTGAGACATCACACTTGTGGATCACACCATACAGTAGCTGCAGTACCTTAGAACAGTAGGTGCAGTACTAGGTATATGTGTGTTTCTCCGTCTGGTCCAGAGACGACGAGAGCAATCAATCCCAGGGGCCAATGGTGGGAAGAGGAGGAAGAAGAGTCGTCCTGGTCCATGGATCAATCAAAGCCAGTTTGCTAGCCTACGTGCGCACGCATGTGGGGGTGTGTCCCTGCAGTGTCGTCGTATGCCATGGTCCCTGCAGCCGAACGTCCCGGACGCCAGTGCGCGCCCGGCGCGCCGGCCGGCCACCTGTACGGCCCGCCGAGCAGGAGGGCCAGCGGCATCGCCTGTACGCGTTCAATGCCCGGGCCGCACGTAGGCGGCCGCCGATTGGGGGGAGATCGCGCCGGTGGCCCGCCCGCGCGCGTCATGGATCACCTGATCGGACGGCCACATGCGCTGTCTGTCTGTATTCGGGTACCCTACGCGCTGGCTGGCTGGCATCATCACCAGTAGTACTGGCTCTGGTAGTAGTACTAGTACAAGATGTAGTACATCGACCTGGTTAACTCCGCTGTTTGCTTCCTCGGCGTCATCACTCAACGGCATTCTGACGTGATTGCGTGCCGTCAGTCCGGCCAACTGAATCTCGCGACCTTGTTAACACGAGGTCTTTCTTTTCTGCTACTAGTAGGACTGAAGAAGCTTTGGGTCATGGCCTCCCTGAATCTATATCTGTATGCTTCTCTAACCTGTGGTATTTTGTACTGGTGCTAGGTGTTGAAGCAAGAGGGTTCATATTCGGCCCGGCGATCGCGCTGGCCATCGGAGCCAAGTTCATACCGCTGCGCAAACCCAGGAAGCTCCCAGGTACTGAATCTCACCTGCACTTGGTCATTTTCAGTCTCTCTCAGCTTTGAAAAGGATGATCCGATTCGATCCATCAACGTGTATTTAGCTACTGCATGCTGAATCTTTCCCTGAATCTGTTGGCTCATTAACCACCTACCTACGTACTGAAAATGACGGAGCTTCATTGTCAGTAGATTCATGTGATGTTTTGTTCCAATCCATTAAGCTGCAGTTTATCTCATTTTCTACAAAAATGTGAATAATCTTATTACCGCCGCGCAAACCTAGAAAGGTCCCAGGTATTCTCAAGGTTCTCACCCTGCACTTTGGTCATTCTCACTCTCAGCTGTGAAAAGATGATTCCACCTGGCTTTATATCAACTGCTGCGCGAGTACACTAGCTAATGCATACTGAATCTTCCCCTGAATATGTTATCACATTTAACAACCTACCTACGTACTGAACATGCCAAAATTTCTGAAAAGTTGTTACAAGATCGCTCAATCGATTAAGCTGCACTTTACCAGATTTTCTCCAAACACGAAAATATTTGTTACTAGGTTACAAAATGTGCTAATTTCGCTTTAACAATGAAGGTGAGGTGATTTCCGAGACCTATACACTTGAGTATGGGACGGATTGCTTGGAGATGCATGTTGGCGCGGTTGAACCTGGCGACCGCGTAGTGGTGGTTGATGATCTCGTTGCAACCGGCGGGACACTTTGTGCAGCTATAAAACTTCTTGGTAAGTCCCTCTTGTTCTCTCTAAGAATGGTGCACATGTAGATGAAATGTGAATAATTCATAGATACAAGACTGAACTTGGAGCTTGTTGCCACAAAAAAAACCTGGAGCTTGTGGAGCTGTGGTATTCATTCTAGTCCAGTAAATAAATGAAATTGGGATAAGTCAAAGACTGTGTGATGCTGACATGGAATAATCTCTGATAGCCGTGCCAAAAATAGGCACATCAAGTATCATGTGGTGTGGTCAATTAAGCATCCCAACAACTTAGTGATGACATGTAGAGTAGAGGACCATCATGTTTTCTTGACAACAAGCAAAGTTTTGTCCATGAGCGTGACAAATTCCTGTTTGAAATTGTAAGCCCTATTTAAGGGGGTAGCTACTAGCTAATTACATAAAGGTGTTCTTTTGATGTGACTAGACGCATGATTTCGATCGTTGATGCTGCGAGAGGAAACTTTGTAGATAAGGATCAAGCATCCATATCAAAGATTTCTAGTTACATGTCTCGCTCAATCATATGAACATGAATATATCATGAGCTAAAAGCATGAATTGTCTTTTGACTAATCTTTCCATGATTGATGCAATTATTTGCATTCCAGAACGTGCTGCAGCTGAGGTGGTTGAGTGTGCATGCCTCATTGGACTTCCTAAGTTTAAGGTACGCAAGGGCTACGGTGAAACAACCCTAGCTAAAAAAGGTTACTACTACAAGTATTGCACTATGCCACTAGGACAGATAAATGAGGAAACAATGAACAAAATAATCTCTGAGCTACCATGTTATCTAGAAGAATCCTAATTTGCAAAACCTTGTGGTTGTAGGTCTTTCCTATTCTACTTGCATGGGCAAAGTAACTTAGACTTATAGGTTATCCTGCTTGAACATACTTGCTGTAAAACTGAACTTATGGGAAAAGTGGGAAACAATACCACTAGTAGAAACACTACACACATACTTCTTTTCGCAATAATGGAAATTTTCCATTAATTTCATCATTGCATCAAGAATATACACTGATCAAACTGACTGCGTAAATGTGCTTTTGTAGTATAATAATAAACAGTCAGCTGCATAACTTCATTTTTAATCTAGCAAATGTATTTAGTGCATCGAAGTTCCAAGAGATACATAACCCAGCCGGCCTTTCAAATGTATTAACTTTATATATTCTGCAGGATTTTTACAAGCTCAATGGAAAGCCAGTTTACATACTGGTGGAGTCCCGCAAATAGTAGTAAGAAGATGATGATTGATCAGGCAAGTGTTCATAGTCCTGTGCTTCAAATCTCTCTCAATAAGTCAGTTTCTTCATGATATTTTTCAACATATTTTGTAACACGGCTAGGTTTGCCAATTAACAAACTCATGATGTTCTTGTACAAATACACTGCTACTAATCATATCAATAATCAACCTACGCCCCGCAGGAGTAAATGATGCGATCCAACAATAATCACAACTTGACTAGGCATCCATTGCAGCTACCACATTAAGCTATTCTCCACAACCCACATCTAACTTTTCGAAATAGGATCTGTTCTGTCTAATTCAGAGGTTATACGTGCTAATTCCGGTCTTGTTTATTCTTCAGAAAAAGGATCACTGCAAGCGCGTATGGTGGACGTGTATTGATAACTCTGCAGTACACTGTTAATGGCAGCCGCTAAGTTTCTCGGTGGAGAGAGGTAGAGGAAATGTAGCTTTGCTAGCACTAGTTTTCCAGTAGTATTGATGATGAGAGCTTGTAGCTATTTCTGTCGGGAATCATAACTGTTAGCCGCAAAGAAGAGGACCATTGTGCTGTTCAGGTTCTTTTATGAGAATTTTCCACTGCTTTTTTCGCTTGTTACCTCAGCAATAGTTCATATCATTGTCTCTAAATTTATGCGTGGTAAGATTACAGCGCTAATTAGAGCCATAGGCACTCGCTACTTTACACCGGTACAGTTTCCGAACTTTAGCTATCAAAATAGAACAGCCTGCTTCAGGATATTTGCTGTGGAGTCGCCTCGATCAGTTCTTCTGAGAGAAATCTTGCCACGATGCGGATCTTTGCACACCGGCAGAGCGCGGGAGCTGCTGCTCTGATGCCGATCTCGGCATGCCAGAGGCGGAAGGAAGTGCAAACTGTTGCTGGGACGCGGACCTTGACATGTGGCCGGAGCAGAGAAGAGGGGAGCTCGCCGCGCGGGGGTCACCACCGAGCTGCTGGCACGAGACCGACCTGGGCATGGCGCCTGCGCGGTGGAGACGGCACCGGAAGGAACCAGGGTGGTCTGTGGGCGAGCAGATGCAGTGCCGCATTTCTTCCTTCGTCTTCGGCGGCACCTTGCCCGCCCCGGCGGCGATCTTGGAAGCCATCTTCAGAGCTCCCGGATTCTTGGGTTCTGGCCGAACTTGTTTATACGACGCGTCCAGAGTTGAGTCTGCCAGGGTTGTTGATACGACGCGTTTGTTTTAGTTACGCTTGGCACGGGATATTTATAACAGAATCGCAGGGTGGAATTCAGATTCGTTACGATTCCATCACAAACCGCATCAGATCGGTTGCAAAATGCAAACAGAAAGTCCGAAACAAACTGGAGATCGCCCCGAGAACTGACGGAAAAATAGGCACTACACAAACTGAATGGAAAAAATGATGATATGCTACTGCTAAATTCAACTCTCCAGCGAGAGAGTTGCATGACAGGCGACTTACAAAGGTACATCGATCTGACGATCTATAATTCTATCTGTTGTACAACACGGTCAAGAACAAGAAAGTCGCGAGCGCGACCTCTCGATCGGCGGATCAGAGCGTTGGCAGCATCATCTGGAGCAGGGGAGCCGGCCGGGACAGGCTGTGCCGCGCCTTGAACTTCCTGATGGCCGCCTTGAGCACCCTCCTCCACCCCTCCTGAAGAACCCAAACAAACCAACGGAAACCTTGTAACGCTAATGCAGATTTCTAGAGCTAGCTCAAGATTGGGAGGGGTTCATGCGCAGGGAACTACCTTCGTGGGCGCGGGCGATGGCGTGGGCGGCGATAAATCCAGCTTCGTCCTGCCCGTGTCGTGGAGGTCGAGGAAAGAACCGTCCCGCCGCAGTCGCCGGCGCCGGCACCTCGACCTGCCGCCTCCGCCGGCAGAGTCCTTGACCCTGCTCCCGCCGGCCCTGGCCCTCGCCCTGCGCTTCAACTTGGCGATGAGGGAGCCAGCTCCGGAGGCCGGCGAGTCGCTGGGGACCTTGTTGACCGGGGACCAGATGCCGCTCTGGGCGTAGTCGAAGTCGTAGGCGGAGGAGTCGGGGAACTTGCCGAGGAGGTTCCGCGCCATGGACTGCTCCAGGTACTCCACCGTGACCACGCGCTCCACCACCAGCACCGTGGCAGCCGGGTTGCTGTTGTCGCCGCCGGCGTCTGTCTCGGCCGTGCTGTTCATCTTGGCTTCAGGCTCAAGAAGTGCTTGGAATCGAGAAGGAACAGAGGGAATGCCGAATGGAAGGGAGGGAGGCGGGTGGGAAATGGAGCAGATCAGTGGAAGTAACCGTTGCGGTGGCTGGGCGGGCACTCGACCGTTGGGATCTGGAGTATTCGTGACACTGATGAGCGGGGCAAGGGCTGCCTGCATCCAAGTTGAGCAATGTAGCAGGGTGGCCCAGTGTGTTTTCTTATTCTCTTTCTTTCTGGGACCAATTATTTCTGTTGTTTATAATCCTGGTAATATTTTTTTTGGATTTACTAATTTTTCATATAGATATAAATTCCCAGAGCTTATAGAGTGAACTAGTACAATTTTTCTGTAACCTCGGGCAACACTTCGATAGCCTTGGATCTAGCGCATTTATCTTGGCGCAAAGCAACCTACCATGTAGTCCACATGCGAGCATCCACATTGGTGCTTGTACTGTGCGATCCGTCCACCCTCCTCACTCGCCAACACTCACTCACCACTTCCTCTTTCCTCTTCAGGGCAATTCAGCCAGATCCCATCGTCATGGGCCATGGAGGTGTCTCGTCCACCTTCATATACGTCACGGGGCGCCGAAGGTGGTGCCATGGGCTTCAGGCACAATGTGGGTGGACGTGGAGCATCGGCTCAATGGGCGGCGCCAATCACGGCGGCACCCGCTCTCTGGCCTCTCAAGCGGCCGCATGAGGGCGTAGGGAAGGTGGTATCGACCGCGAGGGGAAGGGGGCGCGATAGTATATGCAATGATTATTGAGTTGAGTAAAAAATCATAGTTATGGAATATATATTCCATGTATATACAATAAACTTTTTGCCATGAAGCTTTTGCAAAATAATTTTACCATGGCAAGTTTATTTTATACACCATGGAAAATTTAGTTCACACCTCATGAAATATTAAGTTTAATGGATCATGGTAACTTTATTTCATTTTTTGTACCATGACAATTTTTCAGATCATGGAAAATTTGTTTTGTTTGCAATAAGCAAAACCATATAGTTTTTGTCATCGTTATTTGCATTTAGTAAAATAATGACATAGTGTATGCAATATATTTTCCATTGATAGAAAATATTTTTTTTACATGTAGTTTTTGTAAAATAATTTTGCCATGGCAAATTTAGTTCAGAAATTATGACAAATTTAATTTAATGCATCATATCAAGTTTAATTCATTTTTCTACCATGATAGATTTGATTTTGGATCATGGGCAAACTTGTTTTTTTCACATGCAGAACCATGTAGTTTTTGCCATGATTATTTGTTTGAGTAAAAACATGACATACGATATGCCACTAGATTGCCATGGATACAACATAATTTTGTTGGCCATGTAGTTTTTGTAAATTATATTTACCATGGCAAGTTTAGTTTAGGGACGATGGCAAATTTAGTTAATGGATTATGCTGATTTTTATTTCACATGTACTACCATGATAGTTTTGATTTTGGATATAGCAAATTAGTTTTGTTTACTAAGCAAATACCATGTAATTTTTTCCATGGATATTTCGTGTTGAGGTTAAAAATTCCATAGTATAGATAATAGATTTCCCATTTATATTTTGTGCTGAGTTCTAAAATTCTAGTATACACAATAGATTTGCCATGGATAAAAAATAAAATATTCCATGTAGTTTTGTAATTTTTTTGTCATATTTTTTCCTTCAACTTTAAAAGCATATTGCCATGTCAATTACAATATATTGAAATGGATTTTTAATGTGTTTTTCCCATAAAAGACTATTGTTGCATACTACCTTGCATCGATCTTTGAAATCTTTTTCATAGAACTTGCCATGTTTTTACATGACAAACTCGAAGCATATTGCCATGCCATTTTACCATGTCTATTACGTTCTATGTTTTTTTTCTTTATATTGCCATCATATTTATTAACCATATGACAATACTAAAAGTTTTTCTCTCTACTATTTTTACCATGTCAATTATATCACAAATGTTTATTTTTATTTTTATTAGAATTTCGCAAATTGTTGTTCGTATATAAGGGCGTCTCCAACACACACCATGAAACCTCCCGCATCCGTCTGGATTGTGCTGTCCGAACCACTTTTGACATCTAACATGGTGTTGTATTTATTCACGGACCAGTCCGCATGTTAGTTTTTCTGCAAATCTGACCCAAACACTAGAGGGGGGGGGGGGCTTTGTGGGAGTCCGGACCGCTGACACGTCCTCGCCCGACACCCCAAAACCCTTCGCGTCAAAAACCTCTTTGCGCGTGAAATGGTTGCTGCACATTCGTGGAGGTCACTGACATTGAATGTCGGCTGATGGGAAGAGATGTGAGAGATGCTCGATGTGTCCTTGTAGATAGAAGTGGCTATATTATGGTGTCTGGCGATCTACCGTTAGGTATATGGCTGTCAACACGAGCGAGCTGCGGGCGGTGGCTACTACAATTTGTCTTCAACGGCCCGGCGGCATGGTACGGTGCCTTCTGCTATTGGGGGGATCTTCTTTGATTTCCCCGAAAATAAGCTCGTGCACCCTGTTCTTGCGGAGGATCTTGCTGACATCTCTTTCCTTGGAGGCCATCATGGTGATGGCGACGAGGCTCTTGATGCTTATAGCTCTATAGGTTGTGGTATGGATCTTACAGCTGAGGATGTCTTGGAGAAGCTACACCGCCCATCTAGTGGTTGAATGGCGGTCTCCATCGGGAGCTACGGCACCCACTACGGTGGTTGAAGAGCGGTCTTCTCAGTGAGCCTCAATTTCTTATAGCTAAATGACAACCTATTTTCTTCTTCCAAAGGGAGGCAATGCTTCTCCTTGTAGGAGTATGTGGTGTATCATCGCGGAGATCTCGCTGAACCAAGTGGTTTGTTTTCGGTGCCGACAATGATTCAATCCATCGAGGAACATTTTTGATCCAATCGTGTTTCTTCACCTTTGTTCAAGGTCTTTTTTGTAAGATTAAAGAGCTTGGTTGTATTTTCTACTTTCTCTTAAAACCATGTTGTTCCATGTACTATCCCTCATGTTAATTAATGAAATGTTGGGTTCTTCGTGATCCTTGTACTGTTGAAAACTGATTATGAAAGTGGATGACAACCAAGAAGCTTAAAGAAACCCATACAGAAAGGACGTGGCTGTTTTGACCGTAGGTGCATTTGCACCTAACCCATACAGACACATAGAAAATATTATTTACAGAAGTTGTACAAAATTAATAAAATAAATTTTAGCTATATATTTTAGAAATGAAGGATGATCCAGAGTGTCTGCATCGTTGTGATGCACACAATCACGTATCTTGATGATTGTTGCAAGCTTTTGTTCACGTCAAACGGTTGTGCTTTTCGCTCAAGCATCTTTTCTATGCTAGCCGTTGAGCTGTCTTCCTCTTCCAAACATCTCCACGCTGCTTATATAAACAAGTGAAGGCGAAAATCATTGTTTAGGCACTAGGATCGGGGTCACCATACGTGGCAAACCACTACAGTACAAATCTACTAGTACGTACGTACGAAATACTCTCGCTTCTTCGTTCCGGCGCGTGAGAGAGCTGTTTCGTCTTCGTAATATATCAGTTTCCGAGCACCTTCTTCTTCGCTGACGAAGCATCAGGTGTTGGAATTTAATCCTTCGGGATCGCTCACATTAAATAGACGAACACGCGCGTACACAAACAATTTTAGCCAAGGTCCGTATCATACCCTTTGTTTTTCTCTTTATTGCTTGTTACCTCTGCTACGATGTTGTTACAAAGTTGCTGCCCTATACCCGTGTATATAGTCCAGCCAACCCAGCTAATACAAATTCTGGTCGGACACAACCTAGACTTGAAACCGGACACGAACCAACGTGTACTACTAGCTATACGTGTACAGCCAGGACCGGAGTACTTCCTAATTAAAACTCAAGATTACCTAATAATCACCCCCTAATCTTGATACTCTGTCTTCGGTGCTTTTCTTGACCTTGACTCATTGAAGATCTATGACTCATCGACTACCATCATGTCCGTACGTTGAGTATGACCCAATGGAAACATGCATCGCCTCTCTTGCTCCGCCATGTTGTGCCACCGCTATTGCTTGGCCCCTGCCTTGCACTCGGTTCGCATCTTTGTGCCACCGCCATTGCTAGGCATCCTCGCACTCGGTTCGCACCATACTCCTCGTACTTGCTTCAATAGATCCACCGTCTATTGCTCGCACATCTCCTCGCTTTACGATGGATTACTACCATCGTCTGCCTTCGGAAATCCACCGAATCAACACTGACCGCAGCCAGGACGCTCCACGAGGACATGAACATGACTCACGGAACACCGTGCACACCTTCAACTCCAACGAATCAGCATCAAGACGAGCACTTGGACATGACGACGACTCACTTGACGCGACGACGATCAACCATGCAAACTCGCATGACTCCTTGACTAAAACTCCCCGGACGATGATATTGACGGCTTTCCGGCTCCACACCTCGGCACCACCGCTTCCATCAACGATCATCTTCCATCGCCTTGCAGACGACAACCTGTCGTCTTCCTCCTTGTCGCTCCTCCGAACGACGATTGCTTGATCCGCATCGCCGCTGCACAACTCAACGACTTCATGGCCCGCCTCTCTTCTTGTCGCCGCACCTTCGACGACTATATTGCCCGCCCCGAGGCACTAGTCGGGCGCCACCCCGGGGCAAGCGCGGTTTCGGACCGACCTTGCTCTGATACCAATTGTTGGAATTTAATCCTCCAGAATCGCTCACATCAAATAGACGAACACGCGCGCACACAAACAATTTTAGCTAAGGGGCCGTATCGTGCCCTTTGTTTTCCTCTTTATTGCTTGTTACCTCTGCTACGATGTTGTTACAAAGTTGTTGCCCTATACCCGTGTATATAGTCCAGCCAACCCAGCTAATTACAAATTCTAGTCGGACACAACCTAGACTTGAAACCGGACACGAACCAACGTGTACTACTAGCTATACGTGTACAGCCAGGACCGGACTAGTACTTCCTAATTAAAACTCAAGATTACCTAATATCAGGCTCAGTTATTACCATCCTTCTTCCTAGCTTGTTCGCATCAGTTTCCGAGCAGCTTCTTCGCATCATCACCCTCAATCGCCATCCTGCTTCCTTGCTCGAATCATTTTCCTAGCAGCTTGCATCGACATGGAAGGCACTATGCAGGTTTCGTTTTATAAAATTTCAACTGCCATTATCGTACTACACTGCTCCGCCCAAGACCGCGTATCATCGACGAAGCATTTCATTGTTTTCTTGTGAAATTATTTAATTTGTGCTTTGTCTTGCAACGCAGATGAATCCTTGCGCCATCTGCCTCGGCGGCATGGGCGCCGGCGGCGGGCAGGCCATCTTCACGGCCGAGTGCTCGCACACCTTCCACTTCCACTGCATCTCCGCCAGCGTCGCGCACGGCCACCTCCTCTGCCCGCTCTGCAACGCGCAATGGCGCGAGCTCCCATTCCTGCGCCCGCCCGCATCAACGCCGCATACTCAGCCGCCGTCCGTGGATCCACCGCAGCGTCGGCGAGTACGCGCCCAGTCCGTGGAGGATCCGGCCGTCTTCGACGACGACGAACAGGTGCGGGCGCCTCATAGCGGGCGGCAAGCCGAAGGCGCTGCGTCCGACGAGGCGGTGGTCGTCAAGACACACGGCCACTACTCCGCCATCGCCAGAGACTCGTCCGACGACAACTTCGCCGTACTCGTGCACCTTAAGGCCCCCGGGATGATAACCGGCTCCGGCGACGCTCCGGCGCAACGCGCGCCTGTGGACCTCGTCACGGTGCTCGATGTCAGCAGCAGCATGCACGGGAGCAAGCTCGCGCTGCTGAAGCAGGCGATGCGGTTCGTCATCGACATCCTCGGCCCCGACGACCGCCTCTGCATCGTGTCCTTCTCGTCCAGGGCGCGCCGGGTCACCAGGCTCGCGCGCATGTCCGACGCCGGGAAGGCTCTGTGCGTGCGCGCCGTGGAGTCCCTCACGGCGCGCACCGGCACCAACATCGCCGACGGGCTCCGGACGGCCGCCAAGGTGCTCGATGAGCGCCGGTACAGGAACGGCGTCTCCAGCGTCGTGCTCCTCTCCGACGGCCAGGACAACTACACCCCGATGAGGCAGGCGTTCGGAAGGGGATCACCCAACTACGCGGCGCTCGTTCCGCCGTCGTTTGCGCGCACGGGCACCGGTACCGGTGACCGGGCGACGGCGCCGATCCACGCGTTTGGCTTCGGGAACGACCATGACGCGGCCGCGATGCACGCCGTTTCCGAGTCCACGGGAGGCACGTTCTCGTTCATCGAGAACGAGGCAGCGATCCAGGACTCGTTCGCGCAGTGCGTCGGCGGGCTGCTCTCCGTCGTGGTCCAAGAGGCGCGCGTCGCCGTCGAGTGCATGCATCCCGGCGTCCGCGTTGGGTCGGTCAAGTCCGGGCTCTACGAGAGCGGCGTCGACGAGGACGGCTGCGCTGCGTCGATTGTGGTCGGCGAACTCTACGCCGACGAGGAGAGGCGTTTCTTGCTCTTCTTGGTAGTACCAAGAGCAGAAGAAACGGACGGTGATCTCACTACTCTGATCAAAGTTAGCTGTTCCTACCGAGACGCGGCCGCCGGCGCGGAGATCAGCGTGATGGCCGAGGACACGGTGGTGGCGAGGCCAGAGCACGCGGTCGACGTCGAACGGTCGGCGGAGGTGGAGCGAGAGCGCGTCCGGGTCGAGGCCACCGAGGACATCGCGGCGGCGAGGGCCGCCGCGGAGCGGGGCGAGCACCAGGAGGCGGTGGAGATACTGGAGAGCCGGCGGCGAGAGGTGTCGCAGTCGGAAGCGGCACAGGGCGGCGACCCCATGATCGTGGCGCTGGAGGTCGAGCTGCGGGACATGCGTCGGCGCGTGTCGAGCCGGCAGAGCTACGCGCGCTCCGGGCGGGCGTACATGCTGGCCGGCATGAGCGCGCACATGCGGCAGCGGGCCAGTTCGTCGCAGCTCCAGATGCAGCTGCCTTCGGTGATCGCGTTCGACGGTGGTGCGGTGACGACGACGACAGCGCCGCAGCGAGCTTCGATGCTGCCGTACGCGACGCCGGCCATGCTCGCCATGCTGTTGCGGTCGCGGAAGGCGCGCGAGGCGTCGTCTGCCGAGAGCGAGCAGCAGCAGCCAGGAGCACGAGAAGGACCTGAGGGCTCCCAACTGACGGTGCCAGACCCAGAGGAGCTAAACGGCTGAACCATTAGCCTTTTAACATTGCTCACCACATAGCACATATTCCATTTCATAAACTTAGATAGCTCTATATACTTTGATAGCTTAAAATAGCGATGAAGTATGGACTTGGAGTTTATATTACAAAGTTTAAATTCATTTTGGAAACTGTTTTGGATGTACTGTAGGAATTTGTTTTGTTCCGCTCTGAAGAATTATCACAAATGTACTTTGTGCTCTGAACAATTGCCTAAACTTTACTGTTATTGTTCTGAATAATGAAATCATGTAATTAACACCACAAATTATACAATGAATCGCATGCTCTGAATTTTTTGTGGTGTTACGTGCGAAGTTTCTACAGAAATGAGCTCTTTTACAGTACATTCAAATCTATGTGGACCGTGTTTTTCCTTCCAATCAAGGAGCATAGCCCCCAATTTCCCTTCATCATGAAAGCTACGTTAATATTTTTTTTTTGAACCGGACCATTGCCCCTTTCCATTACTCACATAACGGAAATACAGGGTTCGAGTGAGAAGGGGAGAGGGAAAGGGCGGAATAGTACAAGTTCGAGATCAGTGGGAAACCCACCCACAGAGGTTCGGAGTCGAAACCTCTGCCGTGGGGCAAAAACCCACTGTCCCATCTGTCACAGTTCACCGGCATAAGCCACCACCGAGAAACAACATCAAGTCTTAACCTCAAGCCTCACGCGGGAGGGAGAAACGAGTACGCAAAATAAGACTACCCAGACAACATTACCAATCCCCAAAAGCTTCAGGTCTTCGCACTTCAAGTCCTTGCTGCCGCACCATCTTGCACCGTATTGCAAATCCTGAGCAGCTTCGACGCGTTCTCCTTCAGCAGGTCCGCGCCCATTGACAACAGCTCTCCATCCCCTCCTTTAAGCAGGCCTGCCCAGGATTTAAGAAACACCACATCTGTGTAAACTATATCAAACGGTCTGCCAAGACTTTTAAATTCGAAAGTTGCGCGATTCCTATACGTCCAGATAGACCAGCAAATCGCAGCCAAACCCATGGTATAAAATCTCTCCCTATCAGGAAGAAACGCATAACACCAGGCAAAAAATTGCCAACTGTTGGTGGGACATAAATCTGTCCCCAACATAGAAGACACTGTCCTCCAAACAACCTTGGCCACAGAACATCCAAAAAACAGATGGTTAGAAGTTTCCCTAGCCAAGCAAAAGGAGCAACGAGGATTGCCCTTCCAATTTCTTTTCCTCATCACATCACGAGTTAAAATCGCGTCCTGGGATAGTTGCCACAGGAAGATTTGAATTTTTAAGGGTAACTTCGCCTTCCAGATCCACGTGTAAGAGCAATGTGACGCCCCCAAAATCAGACCGTGTACAGTAATCATACACACAGGGTACACGACTGAGATTAGGGTGCCACGGTGATAATATCACAGCACAACACCAAACACAAAAGGATAAACAAATATATTACAATAGAGGGGGTCACGCGGACCCGAATATATAAGTCATACAAGCCATAATATCTGAGTACAGACATAGTTAGTCAAGTTTTGCCTTAAGAAGGCTAGCACAAATCACATCAGAGATACAGAACGAAAAGGCGAGGCCTCCTGCCTGGGATCCACAGAACTACTCCTGGTCGACGGGGAACTCGACGTCGTAGTAGGCGCCTCCGGGGTACTCCTGCTCCTGAGCTCCAACGTCGGCTGCAGCGGCCGATCAGGCAAAATAGTAAAGGAAATAAAGCAGGTGAGTATCTAGTATACCCGCGAGTCTTACGTCCGCTACTAAGCATTATGCATTGTATCAACGGAATGAAGAGGCTGTATATAGTGGACTGAAGACAGAAATTCAGAGCAAGGGTAAGAAGCTAGGCCTATCGAAGACTAGCATCTTCCGACGATGTCTTGCAGCATGAGGTAAGAATCAGCCAACAGTTTATATAAAGCAATGAAGTAACAATGAAGCAGAAGTTGCTGCAACATTGAATAATAATAAGTTGTAATAATTAACAATGCCTCCGAGTCCACCTCCTCGACATCCCCGCGAGGAAGAGAACTCGAAACCATACAGTTTAATAATAGTTTCTAGTGGTAAGATCCAGCTTCAGCATAAAGCGTCCTGTTACCGTGGACACGGCTATTCGAATAGATTAATCTTCCCTGCAGGGGTGCACTTGTGTTACGCTTCACGCACGGATCTCCAGGGTGGCGGGAACCTTGTTAGGGAACGCTCCACCGAGGCTATCCGACACTTCCTAGCCCATCTTTCAAACTCAACAGAGAGGTCATCCGCCGGACTATATCCTATGTACGCGGGGCTTTGGACCCTAACCCCGACGTACTCCTGCACGGTGCGAGGCTGGCCGGTGAAGTTAAATCAAAGCAAATACAAACCACACTGCCGCGGCAAATAAGACAACACCACTTCCCGGCGCAGGCCGCGGTACTGCTGACGTCTGAAGAGTCCTCGGACGACACTAAGAAGCAGAGGAGCCCATAACTCGTAGTTCCCACGGGTAGGTAGTGCGTACATGGCATATAGCCAACTCAAGACATTCACTGAACCATTTAGCATTTTAATTAACCTGCGTGGCAACCGTTATCGTTGCCTCGACTTAACCGACCCGCAGACAACGACAACAGCGAGGACCACCAGTACATCGATGCCTGCCCTGTCGTCCCACCAAGTCACTGCGGTTACCAACAAGGTGAACTGTCTCCTTACCTTGTCTCGCGTGTGCTCCTGGAGGAGCTCGACTTTCGTGGTTTGGTAACTCTCGCGGCCAACGATCAGGGGCCAAGCACACCGGTACACTGGTCGTACCCTCCCTGTCGTCCCGTCGCAATACCTCTCGCGGGCACCGTTGGGTCGCCCGACTTCTTACCTTTAAGGACAATCGTCGTTCAGGACCCTACGGCGGTAAGACAAAGTCAGCCTCGAGTGGAGTACCAGGATTACTCCTGGATAGCTCACACTTGAGGTGACTAGGCATAACCCAGGTAGGGGCCTTAGACGGTGTCTGCATTGTACCATACCTGTGCAGTTATAATATTTATATCCGCGTTCACTCCCCTGAGTGATCACGGCCCTCTATCTAATCCTAGCTAACAATGCGCAGGGTTCACTGCTGAAATAATGCATAATAATAATAGGCAGCATAGGATAAAGGAAGGCACATCAAGGGGCGACAAAATCAGGCTATGCAATTGAATAGGATTGTAATCGTAGCAGCAGCAGTAACCATGCCTAGTGCAAGAAAAGTACGGAAAGATAGGCGATATCTGGGGAAGAGAATGGCTCTGCTTGCCTGGAAGCTCGACGGTCGGGGTAGGGTCGTCGACGAAGTAGTCGTACTCAGCAACGGTGTAGTCGACGGCAGCAGCGGGGTCTACCGGAGATTAAGGGGGAAGAAACAGTAAATACACAGCAAGCATATACCAACAGATGCATGACATGATAGATGAAATGTTAACGGTATTCTAACGCAGTGCAATGCACGTTGCTCGGATGGAAATTCATCTGAGGATGAACTACCGGCTCCGGGTGATTACCGGACAGGGTGCCCGGAGGGGGAAGGATCAAGCCGGAGGTGTCGTGGTTACCGGAACAACATAAGGGGGGTGTATCCGTGCTAGTTGATCCATTCCGGACAACTTTCGTGTTCGGAATAAATTCATCCGGGCAGGCTAACAGTACCGGACCATTTATCGGACAGTCGGTCCGGAGGGGGAATGTTCGATGTTCGTTGTGTTAGAGGGGTGTGGTAGACATACGGATAGCGTATTTGTATTTGTTATATTTTTCCTGATCAATTTTCATGTATAAAGTTTTTGAATCCGAGTTACGGTTTAAAAGTTATTGAATTTCAAAGTTTAAATCAATTTAAATGATTTTCTAGATTTTCTTTTATTATTTATTAAACATTATCCAAAAAATTATCCAGAACAGTGCTGACATGTGGGACCCACATGTCAGCCTCTGTTATTTATAAAACATTTAATTAAATTAGAAAATGCCTCTGGACCCACATGTCAGTGACTCAATTTTAATTATTGGATTAATCTAAATCATTAAGTTAATTATTTTACAGGGGGACCCACCTGTCAGTGACTGGAGTTGCCCAGTCAGCACGGTTGACTGGTCAACCCAGTCAACTGGGACCAAGGGGGCCACTGACAGTGACCCAGGGTTTGCCCCCAGGTGTGCCACGTCGGAGGCTGCCGGCGGCGAGTCGCCGGCGAGCCCAGCACGGCGGAGGCCACGGGAGGGGCGTCGGAAACGGGCTAGGGGGCACCATTCGTTGCGGGGTTTGATGCATTCGAACGGGAGGACAACGCTGCGTCGATTCCAGGTGGTGGCGACGTCGGGGGTGGCCGGAAAATGTGCCGGCGACGAGGTCAGGCGGCGGCGTCGCACGGGTGAAGTGGTCGACGACAAAAGCGGGCACGGGAGGGGGCGTGGCGGGTACCATTCGACGCGGACGACCACGGGGAGGAGTTTGGTGGCGGTGCGGTGGCTTGGGGTGGACGCTTAGGAGCTCGAGCTCAACAATGGCGGAGGGGGTTCTCGGGCTCCCATGGCACTTTGGTACAGGCGAGGGAATCGATTGCTCTACGGGGTGGGATCGACCCTATGGTCCATGGGGAGCACGCGGGTGTCATTTGCGTGAGCTGGGACGGACCAGGCCGACGGCTACGACGACGAACCACGGCGGCCGGAGCGAGCTCAAGGGGGAAAAAGGCTACGACGTTATCGGGACTCATCGGGCGGTTGGGGGTGGTGAGGGTGCTCACCACGAACGCGTCGGGGTTGGCAGCGGGCTCGGGGACGTCGTGGTGGCGCCGGATTTCCTCTGCGATGTCGCGGCGGCCGGAGTTGGGGAAGGTGACCGTGTGCTCGGGGTGGAGGCTCCCGCCTCGATTCCTTGCGCTCGGAGACGAGGACGACGACGAGGGACACGCTGGACACGGCGGGGTGGCGACGCGAGCTCACTGGCCGCGTGAGCTCACTGCCATGGCGACGGCGACGCTCGGGAAACTTTCCCCGAAGCGTGGGAGAGGAGGAGGAGGGGAATGAAGGCGCGGGGGTGTCCAGGAGGTCGGGGGCTTCGTCCTTATCGCGACCGCGGCGGCAGGGAGCAGGTGAAGGGCGGGGCCGGCCTGGTAGCGGCGTGCCCACGACGGCCGCCGTACGGGAGCAGGTGGGGGTGGTTGGGGGGAAGAAGACAAGGGTGGGGTGGGCCTGGGCTAGGTGGGCCGTTGTACCGGCGATAGATAGCGTTTTCCTATTTGTTTTGTTTTATGTTTACTCTATTACTTTTCTGTAATTGATTTATTAACCCTAGCATTTTTGTAAAATATTATTGGTGATTGTAAATTAGGTTTACATATTACTGAGGTGCCACAAAAAGTTTTGCAGCAAAATAAATTCATTAGATATTTCTTTTAAATATTAAATGCCCAAAGTAGGGGCTTTAACCTACTGTTAGAATTGTTTGGAATTTTCTACAACTTCAAAAATTACCAAAGTTGTTCCAACATGATTATAATGATTTTAGGCAATTTAAAAAAATAGTTTCATGGTTTTTGGAACAACTTTATTCCAGCACTTTTGTTTTAATTTCCATTTAAAGTAGTTTCAACTAGGGTTTAGTTTCATGATGAGGGAGATGACTTGGGATTAGGGTTTTGATTACCAACCAACATGGTTTGAAAGGAGCAGAAGCAAAGTTTGATTAGGGACAGGGGATAACAGTGATTAACCAACAGTGATAGTCAACAGTGATGATGATTACTGTTACAGGCATCTGAGGGTGTTACAAGCAACCTGAGAGAGATCTCTCCAGCATAGTGTAAACAGACCTAGTGGTAAATTTTTCTTTTGGGCCTATCGCCCAACCTACCACATCAGGTTCCCCGTTTGTTACCAGATTACTCAAAACTACACACATCTCGCGCCATTGATTACATAAAGGATGCACCAAACGACGTCGGAAGAAACCAGGCATATCAACATACCAATCACTAACAACAATGTCCGGGAAGTTACACACCCCAAACAGATGAGGGAACTGGAGACAAAAGGGAATATTGCCATTGATGGGATCTTTCCAAATACGAACCAGATTACCAGAGTTGAGAGTTATCTTTCTCCCCTCCATATAATACTCTTTCACTTTTAATAAAGCTTTTCAGATGGGCGAATCTTGAAATTTTGGACCAACCGTGGCCACAGATTGCCTCCTCAAATACTTAGCTTTGACAATATCTTGCCATAGCCCATTTTGTGTCTCTAACTTCCACCACCATTTGACTAGGAGGCTAATGTTTTGTTTACGCAAATCTTTAACACCCAGCCCTCCTTTAGTTTTAGATCTGCACACACGAGACCATTAAACTAGATAGTATCTTTTCTTTAACCCGCCTCCTTGCCAGAAGAAACGGCGTCTGTGTACATCCAACTTATCTATGACGGTCTTAGGTAATAAAAACATTGACATATAATAGTACACAATACTGGATAGAGATGAATCCAGCAAAATAAGTCGACCTCCCGACGAAGCTGTACTGCCAGCCCATGAGCCACAACGATTACCAAATTTAGTCCCCACAAAATCCCAGTCACTCACCCTTAGGTTAGAGAAACTCACAGGAACCCCGAGATACTTCATAGGGAAATGGCCACTGGATATAAAGATTTCTTGAAGAGCTACTGTTTCTCAAGATTTCTCATGTCTGGTTCAACCTCGTTCTGAACAAATCCTTATTCACTCGTTCCCGTGATATTCATCCCCGTGACCTAGTCACACGCTGCACAGCTTTATGGATGGAATCTCACCGAGTGGGCCCCGAGTATCTATCCATTATATGGATTGACAAATCCCGCTCTTGTAACAATACTCCTCAACATATCTCCACGGAATACCTAAGATACAACCGTTATGACCCGCATATTTCAGTCAGGTGGTGGGATGTAAGTCAAAGCATCCGGGAAGATAGTGATTATGCACGTACTCACAGTCAAAGGAACGGTCTACCACGTTCTGTAATTACAACACTGAACCTTCATAAGATTTGATCATGCTGTAATGCTTACTTTGGGTAATGTTCATCACGTCACTTAACCAGTGAGGTGACCTCATAGTCAAGAGACTTAATTGTCCATGATCGCGAAACCACGACCATCATGTTGACCATGAACTAGTTATCGATGTAGAGGCTAACTAGGAACTCTGGGGGTTTCTATACCACACCTGCATCATTGTTTCACTGACGCAGTTCTAGCACGGTATGAAAACTGGTTATGAACTTTCTTAGATATATTGGAATAATCATATATTATTTGCCTATAGAGCATATATCCAACAGCAATGCATCCTGATGGTCACGTAGTGATTTGGCAGGAGTTCCGTGATGCCTTCCAAGGGTACCACATTCTGGATGAGTTGATGGAAAGAAAGAGGGAAGAGTTCTGCAACCTATCTCAGGGAAATATGACTGTTCATCAGTACAGGACTGAGTTCAATCGTCTTTCTCGTTATGCCCCTGAGAAGATATCAACCGATGCCAAGAAGCAAGCAAGGTTCCGCAAGGGACTTAACCCTGTCCTTCGTCATGATCTCAATCTCCTTGAATTCGTCAACTTCGAAGATTTGGTCAATAGATCATTCAGAGCTGAGCATGGAAATGAGGTCTTTGAAGAGTCCCGCAAGCGTGATCGTGATCTTGCTTCCTCCTCTAGTTCGGGTTCTCAGAAACGTCGAGTTTGGATACCAACTAGTGCCCTTCCTTCGCACTTGATTCCAAGACCATCTCCACAAAGCAAGAAAACCCAGAAAGGTAGTAGAGAGCTTGCCATCCAAGCTCCACAACCTAACACCCGAGTGTGCTACAAGTGTGGTCATCCTGGCCACATTGCACGACAATGTTCATTGAAAGAGAATGTTCCTCCTCGTCCAAAACATAAAGCCAAAGCTAAGCCACCAAAGCCTTCCAAAGCCAAGTCCGCTATTGTTGAATATGGACGTGTGAACCATGCCACCATCAAAGAATCCCAAGAGGATACGAAGGTTGTACTCGGTACACTTCTTGTCAACTCCAAACCTGCTTCTTTTCTATTTGATTCTGGAGCCTCTCATTCCTTTTTATCTGAAAAGTTCACACTCCTGCATGACATTTCATTTGAGGAGTTGCCTACCCCTTTCATAATTAAAACTCCAGTAGGGTAAGTCATGACAATGAAATTGCTGTTGAAGATGTTGTATTCCTTGCTTCTCTCATAGCCCTCAAATCTTCAGATATCGATATCATCTTAGGTATGGATTGGTTGTCCAAGCACCATGCTAGGATTGATTGTGCCACTAAATCAGTTCAACTCACTCATCCTTCCGGCAAGATAGTCCATTTCACATCTCAAGGTTCAGAAACCCAGCTATATTCGTTGAATGAACATCCCCTTCCTAACCTTGAAGATATTCCGATAGTTTGTGACTTTCCGGATGTCTTTCCAGAAGAGCTGCCGGGAATGCCACCCGACAGGTCTGTGGAATTCATTGTAGATCTTATACCAGGCACAACCCCAATTTCCAGACGTCCATATAGAATGGCCCCACATGAGTTAGCTGAGCTAAAAACCCAACTTGATGCTTCGTTGGCAAAAGGCTTCATCCGCCCTAGCTCATCGCCATGGGGTTGACCCGTTCTGTTCGTAACAAAGAAAGATAGAACAGAAAGGATGTGCGTAGACTATCGCCCGCTAAATCTAGCGACGATAAAGAACAAGTACCCAGTTCCCAGGATCAATGATCTTTATGATCAACTTGCTGGATCCTCTGTCTTCTCCAAGATGGATTTGAGATTAGGTTATCATCAAATCAAAATCAGAAACGAGGACATTCCCAAGACGGCTTTCACTACTCGTTACGGTCTATATGAGTACACCGTCATGTCCTTCGGTTTAACCAATGCCCCAGCCACTTTTTCGCGCTTGATGAATTCGATCTTCATGGAGTACTTAGATAAATTTGTTGTGGTTTATCTTGATGACATTCTCATCTACTCGAAGAACGAAGAAGAGCACGCAGAACATCTTAGGCTGGTATTGATGAAACTTAGAGAGCATCGCCTTTATGCCAAGTTCTCCAAGTGTGAATTTTGGCTACCAGAAGTGACCTACTTAGGCCACGTGATTTCTGCGAAAGGTGTTGCAGTCAATCCCGAGAGAGTTCAGGCCCTCCTTGACTGGACTCCACCTGAATCGGTTAAGCACGTTAGGAGTTTTCTTGGCCTAGCAAGATATTGTTGCCGCTTCGTTGAGAACTTCTCCAAAGTTGCAAAACCTCTTACTGAACTCCTCAAGAAAGATAAGAAATTCCAATGGACCCCCAAGTGCGAGGAAAGCTTTCAAGAGCTAAAAACAAGATTGTCTTCTGCACCCGTACTTGCGCCTCCAGACACCGAAAAGGATTTCGAAATCTATTGTGATGCTTCACGGCAAGGGTTACGATGCATACTTATGCAAGATCGACATGTGGTAGCTTATGCTTCACGACAGTTGCGTCCACATGAAGTGAACTATCCTACCCACGATCTTGAACTCGCTGCCGTAGTTCATGCCCTGAAGACTTGGCGACATTACCTCCTTGGTAATCATTGTGAAATCTATACCGATCACCAAAGCCTCAAATACATATCACCAAGCCAGATCTTAATCTCAGGCAAAGACGCTGGATAGAGTTGATAAAAGATTACGACTTGAGTATCTCTTACACCCCAGGCAAAGCCAATGTAATGGCTGATGCACTAAGTCGTAAGTCGTATTGTAACAACCTCATGTTACAACAGTATCAACCACTTCTCTATGAGGAATTTTGAAAGATGAATCTCGAGATTGTTCCTCATGGATTCCTTTCCACCTTGGTAGTGAAACCAACCCTTGAGGATCAAATCAAAGCTGTTCAACAACGTGCTCGAGGTATCCGGTATATCAAACAGAACATTGCTAGCGGTAAGGCAAAATGTTTTACCCTAGACAATGAAGGTACTGTGTACTTCGAGAATAGGATGGTAGTTCCGAAGAATATGAATCTAAGGCAACAGATCCTTAAGGAAGCTCATGACACCCCTCTCTCGATTCATCCTGGTAGTACTAAGATGTATCAAGATTTACGCCAGAGATTTTGGTGGACTAGGATGAAGCGAGAAATCGCTCAATTTGTTGCTGAGTGTGATGTTTGTCGTCGTGTGAAAGCAAAGCATCAAAGACCTGCTGGTACTCTTCAACCTTTAGCCATTCCTGAGTGGAAATGGGATAAAGTCAGTATGGATTTCATCACTGGCTTTCCAAAGTCTCAGAAAGGAAACAATGCCATCTTCGTGGTCATTGACCGTCTTTCCAAAGTTTCTCATTTCCTTCCTGTTCGCGAGAGTATAAATGCTAGCCAGTTAGCGGATTTATATGTCTCCTGGATCATTTCTCTCCATGGTGTTCCTTTGGAAATCAATTCAGACCGTGGAAGTCTTTTCACCTCTCGATTTTGGGAAAGTTTTCAAAATGCTATGGGAACCCATCTCTCCTTTAGCACCGCCTTTCATCCCCAGTCAAGTGGTCAAGTAGAAAGAGTTAATCAAATTCTCGAAGACATGCTCAGAGCCTGTGTTATCTCATTCGGAAAGAGTTGGGAGAAATCTCTTCCATTCGCCGAGTTTGCTTGTAACAATAGCTTCTAATATAGCTTGGGCATGGCACCCTTTGAATTTCTCTATGGACGAAAATGTCGAACACCATTGAACTGGTCAGAAACCGGTGAAAGACAATTCTTTGGACCGGATATGATCTAGGAAGCAGAAGAGAAGGTTCGCATTGTTCATGAGCAATTGAAAACAACCCAGTCTTGTCAGAAAAGCTATTATGATCGTTATCATAGGCCAGAGAGCTACGAGCTGGACGAGAAGGCTTACCTCCGAGTTACTCCTCTGAAGGGAACCCATCGCTTCGGTATCAAAGGAAAATTGGCCCCACGTTACATAGGCCCCTTTCGCATTCTAGCTAAACGTGGAGAAGTTGCCTACCAACTTGAACTACCGCCGCATCTTTCTCAGGTTCACGATGTCTTCCACGTATCTCAACTCAGGCGTTGCTTCAAGGACCCCATCCGCGAAGTAGACCACGAAACGCTTGATCTCCAAGAAAATCTGTCTTATCGAGAGTATCCTTTCCGTATCCTCGATGAATCTGAGCGCACCACCCGACGTCAGATGATCAAGTTCCTCAAAGTGCAGTGGTCCAACCATTCTGAGAAGGAAGCCACCTGGGAACGAGAAGATCGTCTTCGAGTTGAATACCCCACCCTCTTTCCGACTACTTCTGAATCTCGGGACGAGATTCTTTTGAGTGGGGGCGAGTTGTCACAACCCTAGTTTTGGTATGTGATTTTATTACTAGAAATAATTGCATCATGTTTAAATTCTTGGTTTAAGAATTAGGGATTTGGAAAAGCCTCAAAAAGAATTTAAATAAAAAGGCCAGATAAAAAGTTTTTCCAAAATTCCTCCAAACAATTTTGAAAAGTCCTATAAATGAGTATGATCATTTTAAAAATGATTTGGAGTCAAACCCATGCTCATGGATTTTTCAAATATTCAAACAGAGGCTTGGAAATTAAATTTAAATGCTATTTGAATTGGATTCAAATAATTTGAATTCCAAAAATCTTCAAATCTTGGGAGTGACTAGTAGTATGTCACATATGTCCAAGATAAATATTTGAGGATTTTATAAAATGCATAGGTAATTATTTTACCACAGCAAAACAAAGGTCAGAAGAATTAAACAGAAAAGAATTTAGAAAAGGGAAGAGGCCCACCTACTTGGCCCAACTCACCTAGGCCGGCCCAGCCCAGCTGGCCTCACTGTCGTCTTCCTCCTTTGCCAGAAGGAGGGACGGCCGAGCCGTGCGCCTGACATGGCCGCCAGCTCCTGCTTCTGGCCAGCGCAACTGCCTCTCCCCCCGTCCCTATCCAGCTCAGTGGAAGGCCCCGTGCACCCCCTTCCTTTTCCCCCTTCCTCTGGACCTCCTCCTCTCTCTCTCCCATGCGTTCTCGCGAGGTCCCGTGCGTCTCCGCAGATCACCGTCGCACCCCGGCGTGGCCAACGCCGACGAGGAGACAAGCCGAGGTGTCCCCTGCGACCACCGCCTTCGTCTTCGCCACCAACAGCGAGGAATCGAGCACAGGAGACCGGAGCATGAAATCCCCTTCCTCGACTCGCCGCCGGCCACCGTGGAAACCGACGAGGATTGCACCGCCGCCCGGCCTTCCCGTACCTCTCCGTCCTCTCCATTGGCTTCGGGGTGAGCTCCCCCTTCTTCCCCGTCTCTCTGTGCCCCTCCCCGTCTGCCACATCTCCTCCCCGCCGTAGACCAAGCTCCGGCCGTCGCGTGTGAGGTCGCCGCTGTCGACCTTGGCCTCCCCGTGCTCGTCCAAGTTGTCTAGGTGACGCGCGGGTCCATGGGACTTCTCCTGGTGTTCGCGGCGCCGAGATTCGTGGCCGGAGCCGTCGTCCCGAGCGGGCACCGCCGCGCGGTTTGGCCACCGATGGCTAACCGCCGGCCGTGCCGACGTGGCACGGTCATTAGGGGCTAACCCCCCTGGTTATTTGGCCCCAAGCCAATGACAGGTGGGGCCCTGGCCCCCTTAAACCCCCTGTCAGTTTAATTAAAACGGGTTTTACCCCAGAGGGGATGACAGGTAGGGCCCAGGCGTCAGGTTGACTGGTCAGCGCCCCCATGATGTCATGATGACGTTAGCCTTGCGCAATAAATCATTTTTTCTTATTTACCAGAAATCCAGAAAATAGTTAAATCTTTGAAATTCAATAAATTTTAAACCATAACTCCAAATCAAATAATTTATATATGAAAAATCATCAGAAAAGTTCAAGGATTCCAAATATCATACTTTCATAGATGAAAAACACATCTATGATGATGAACCAGTAGCATTTATCTATTTGGGTTATTTGGAATAATTCAAAATAAATGTTAAATCATTTCAAATTAAATCTTTGCAATGCCAACCTTATCACATGAACATCAGAGGCATATCATACACATGACAACATGGTTTACCATATCCAAACATTGGCAAATGCAACCTTGGCTAATTTGAACCACATTTGGAGTTTGAATTTGAATTTCTTATTCAAATCAACTTCAATTAACATGTGACAATTGAACCTAGATCACATCAGTACCATGCCATGTTTCATTTCTTGAATGTGCATTGCAGTGTGATGTTTACATTGTTGTTTTCTCGGTGTTTGCTTCTTCTCGATAGATCCATCGCCGGACGTAGTTCCTGTTTTCTCCGAAGAGTGGCACCCCCGAGTCTCAACAATAAGGCAAGCAAACCCCCTTTGATAATATCTATAAAAAACCAGTTTCCCTCTTGTTCTCTTATGCATGATTAGGTGATTCACATGTTACCGTTCTTCCGCTAGTTGAACCCATCCTTTGCATGACTTATCATTGCTACACAGTATTAAGCAAACCTCAACCTAGCAGATACAATGTTTGTTTGTGTTCATCATGTGGCCCTTCATCCATGTTATGCCATGCCATGCTAGAGTTGTTTGCAATAAAGTTGATCCATCTGGGTGATGTATCGGGATGGTAGTGAACACATGCAACAAGGTGGTAACGTGTTGATGAAGTCACCCTAATATAAGTGAACAATGAGAGGCTGTGTAGGAGTACACAGTGGGTTGTCTCATTTACACTGCCCTAGGCTCTGAGTTCTTGTGTTGTGATCCAAGACACAGATTACTACCTCATGTTGGGCTCATTGACCCCTCTCGACCTATTAACTCACCCCGACTAGGGTCCATGATTCGCATGGGTTAATTGTTATTCTATTTGCTTTCATAACGTAGCACGGTTTTAGGCAAGCGCAACACCATCCGTCGAGGTGGGCTTGTCGGACCGTCCATACATCGTCTGGGTCCTGAACGGAAACCCCGGCCGGATTCCCGATTGGGGTACATACTCAGATAGGTGATCCCCTGGACTAGAGTTGGAGCCGTGAGGTAAGTGTCGTGGTACTATCCTCGCCGACACCGCTTGAAGGTGACGAGTTCTAGGAGGTAAGTGGTAGCTACGTATGTGAAGAAGTACACCCCTGCAGGGTTAATGAACTATTCGAATAGCCGTGTCCGCGGTTATGGACTACTTGGAGATCTTTACTTGATTATTAGACACCTCAAATGGATACTCTAAAAATCGCAAGATAAGTGTGAGTGCTTTGGGTTTCTTCCTCGTGGGGAAGTCGAGGAAGGATCCATGGTTGTGTATTGATGTGGTCATCAAGATTAGATTGACTCGTGTGCGCCTCTCATCTCAACTCTATGTAGTCGTAGTACAAGATAGCCAAGTCAAAGCTTTCTGCATTACAACCCCACTTGCCTTTACCTTGGTACTTGAGCATGAGTAGTATAGTTCTGACGTAAGTCTTGCTGACTACGACTTTGTACTCACGTTTTCTTATTCTATGTTTTAGAGACGAGACCACTGACCCTGACGGTGGCCTTCCCCTCAAGCTCGACGTCGACGAAGTGATGTAGTCCCAAACAGCAGCCTGGTCCCTCTGGAGGGTCGTTGTGTTTTCTTAAAGGATTCTTAAGCCATTTGTTAACCTTGTCTTTACTAAGACATAATTTGCTTCCGTTGTTGTATGATGTAATGTTGGATCACAGTGATGTGATCTCTGATTGTAACAATACTATATCTGCTCTGTATAGCAGATTGAATAAAGCTATGAGTTTGTAGAGTTCATGTTGTGTTACCTGCTGTTATACACTTGGCATGCATGCTGCGTGTATGTTTATATCGTGCATTTCATGTGTGGGATTCGATAGCTTAGTTGAGTTCTTGCCGACGGTCTTTTATACACCAAGTGGCCCTTAGATGTGCGCAGCTTGGGGCATCGCGATGCGATTGCTCGTGACTCTGTCACGTGGCAAACTTTGATGTATGATCGAGCCCGCCCGAGACCCCGACTAAGAGATCGGGATGGAGTCTGTTTATGTAAGTGTTAGGATTCAATCGATAATTTGGTTGAGGCGACTTGTCTATGAGTATGGGATTTCACCACCCATAATCATTTAGACTTGTGAGCGGGTGATGAGGACCCATCTCAGTTGATCATCCGGCCTGGATGGGATGCCCCACACGTTCGAGCTTTCCGAGAGTGTCTTGTACTTGGCCTTGTCTGCTTAGACAAGTGGGTATGGCTCTCGGCTCTCCATATGATTGAATTGTGACTGGAATTACATATGCAAACCACGGGTCCCGACATTTTACCCACTGGATATAAAGATATTCTTGAAGAGCTACTGTTTCTCAAGATTTCCAAAAAGTTTTTGCAAAGAAAAAGCAAGCTTAAGGTTTGCAAAAGTTAGGAGAGACAAAACGTGGCAGAATCTGTGAAAAACAGAACATCAGGTAGTAAAGAATTTTTTAGGGGTACTTCTGCAACTCGAATAAAAAAACTTAGAACAGACGCTCGAAATTCAATTATATGGAGCACGCTGTCAAAATAAATCAGATCAAAAAGATGATCTGGTGATTTTAGGCTAATTTTTCCGTCCAAGGACAGAATCTGTTTTCTGGACAGCATGTCACAACTTTTGAACTTTCATGCAATCGGAGGCTAGACTTGGCACAAAGATTGAAAATAAAGATACAATGATGTTGCTACAGTAGTAACAATCATCAAGACCACTAAAAACTGAAATTAAAAAAACTCAAACTAAAGATAACAAGGGTTGTCTCCCTAGAGCTCTTTCTTTATAGCCATAAATATAGGCTTAAGATTTTAATGATGCTCTCATAGGAATAAGGAATAAGAGTTGAAGAACAAAAGAAAGCATCAAGAAGAAAATACCAAACACATTTAAGTCTAACATGCTTCCTATGCATAGGAATATTGCAATGAAATAATTTATTGAAGCACAAAGCAATGAGCATAGGAAGACAAAACAAGTGCAACTTCAAAACCTTCAACATAAAAAGAGGGAACTTGATATTATTGAAATATCTATGAGCATATGTTCCTATCTCATAATAATTTTCAGTGGGATCATGAATAAACTCAACAATATAAGTATCACATAAAAAATTCTTATCATGATCCACAAGCATAGAAAATTTGTTACTCTCCACATAAGCAAAATCCTTCTCATTAGTAATAGTGGGAGCAAACTCAAGAAAATAGCTATCAAATGAATCATTCTTATCATGATACACTTCAAAACATTCATTCTTTATAGCATAAGTGTCATCACAATAATCATCATAGATAGGAGGCAAAGCATCATCAAAATAAATTTTCTCATCAAAACTTGGGGGGATAAAAAGATCATCTTCCTAAAACGTAGCATCCCCAAGCTTATGGTTTTGCATATCATTAGGATCAAAGGTATTCAAAGAAGACATACTAATAACATTGCTACTAACATGAGTGTTGTGCAAATAATGAAGCTCCATAGGCTTTTTGATTTTCTCTTCAAACACTTCATGTCCCAATTCAAGGTAGAGCTCATAAAGCTCTCTCATAATATTTTTGTTGTTTTCCATAAGGCCTAACTAGTGAAAATAAAAACAAGAAACGAAAAGATTTGATTGCAAAATCTAAAGATATACCTTCAAACCTTACTTCCCCGGCAACGGCGCCAGAAATAGCTTGATGTCTACGCACGCTTCTATTCTTGTAGACTATGTTGGGCCTCAAAGCGCAGAGGTTTGTAGGACATCAACAATTTCCCTCAAGTGGATGACCTAAGGTTTATCAAACTCAGGGAAGTAGAGGTTGAAGATGGTCTCTCTCAAGCAATCCTGCAATTAAGATACAAGAAGTCTCTTTTGTCCCCAACACACCAAATACAACTAGGAGTTGTATATGTGCACTAGTTCGGCGAAGAGATGATAAAATATGGGTGATAGATGTGGCAAAACAAGGTAATATAAATCTGTAATGAAAAGTGCAGCAAAGAAACAATTGGTAAACGTGAGCACAAACGGTATTGCAATGGTGAAAACAAGGCCTAGGCTTCATACTTTCACTAGTGGCAACTCCCAACAACATTAACATAGTCTAATCACATGATATTTCCCATAAAACATGCAATGGAGACGTACTCGGGGGTCATTCCTTTGTGGTCAAGAGAGGACGAGAATTGTGTAGGGCTACAAAAGCACACCTCAGAGTTCGTAGTTCTCAATCTATGGATTTCCCAATGTCACCGCGGCCATCCAAAGAGAGTACCACAATCACCACAACATATCTAAAGGATAGTCAAAGACAAGCACCAAAAGACTCTCAATCTTCAATCCACACACAAAAGAGGAAATCACTCATGATATTATTCTTCTAACCCATGTCCAATAGACCGCTGTCACCATGGTATCGGGGATTATACTAGATAAGATCAAGTGAGTACATCAATCCAATACAAAGAGGAAGGGGAAATATCATGGGCTCTCCCTAGATTAACATAGCCTATGATCACAACAAAGATCACATCATGGGAGAGAGAGAAACCACATAGATCAGGATATAAGCCTTACCCCCGAGGGGAACTACTCACACATGGACATGGTGAGAGGGAGAGTTGTTGATGGAGAGGTGCAGCCCGGAGGAGATGAAGGAGACGGCGACGGCGGCGCCCACGGCCACGGCCACGGCGGTGGCCACGACCCTTGGGGGCAGCAACCCTTGGCCCCTTCTTCTTCCTTGGAGATGGTGCTGCTGTGGATATTGATCTCCCCCTCAAGACGGCTGTCAAGGGGGAGGAAATTTCGTGGTGCCCTTTGACCTAGGTTTCCTCTCTTTATATAGACTCTCGGATTCCCGTCATCCAGATTACGTCTTCTGTATTTCTGGGTTTCTGGAAGCATCCGAACTCCGATTGGGCCAAATTTTATGTCTAAATACACCGGAAAAAAATCCCTACAACTTTGTAGTTTTAAGTTTTTCCGTTTGAGGCCGTCTTCTAGCGTTTCCGAGGCGATCTTTAAAACCTGTCTGGTGGGGACAGATTTCGGGAAAGTTAGAGTCCAACTCCTACAAGGCTCCTTTTTGTGATTTTTCCTTTATCCAAGTAATTCCTACACATAAAGTACAAAAACAATAACTTGTGCACTCTTGCAACCATTAATAGGTTAGTTCCAAAATATGTTATAAAAAGATATGAAAGTGTATCAAAAGCATAGCAATATCACACAAAACATGCATGGAGCAAGCAGAAATTATAGATACGTTTGGGACGTATCACTCGATCAGAATGCTTCCGACTTGGTTGCAAACACAAACGTCGGCTTCCAAAGGCAGAAGCAGGGGGAAACAACTACCGCAAGTCCGAAGGAAGTTTCCGACCCCCAAGCAGCTTTGAAGAAGCTGTGAAAAGACCTTGCCCGATACATAGTAAACTCGGCCGTCCAGCCAATCACATCTGGGAAGATTGCAACTTCATGAAAGAGTTCGCACGGCTTGGAGGCCAGGGACCTCCCGGGTCAGGTGGAGGAGTCGGTCAAAACAACAATAACCAAGATTTTGGGCATCAGGGAGCCGGCGCAGCACCTCAACACCAAGGATCCAGGGGAGGAGGGCACCAATACCAGTCAGGGCTTGTTGGATTCCAAGCAAACCCAAAAGAGCTCCAAGACCACTTAGCTTACCATGTCTTCACCACCAGTAGCTGTCGGAGAGACAGGAAGCTGCAACAGAGAGCTGCCATGGCCGTGGTCACAGAGCCGGCTTGTCCCAGGTGGCTTAATTGGCCCGAACAACCAATCACCTAGACAAGGGATGATCACCCCCCAGTGGTAGAGAACCCGGGCACTCTAGCCCTGGTGGTTTCTCCACAAATTGGGTGTTACACACTTGAAAAAGTTCTCATGGACGAAGGAAGCAGTATCAACATCCTTTACTACGAGACCTTCCACGGGATGGGATTGACTCATAAACAACTGCAACCCTCCAACATTGTTTTCCATGGAATAGTCCCAGGCAAGTCGGCACGCCCGATAGGAAAAACCTACCTAGAGACAGCCTTTGGAACTCCTGAAAATTTTCGCTCTGAGATCATACCCTATGAGGTGGGAAAACTCGAGAGCCCATATCATGCCATCTTGGGCAGACCGGCTTATGCCAGGTTCATGGCTCGACTATGCTATGACTATCTAAAGCTAAAAATGTCGGGTCCTAACGGGCCAATCACGATGGATGGGAGCCGGACCAGAGCTACGGAATGCGATGAACAACACGTCAAGTCTGCCTACTCGGCATGTACCAAGGAGGACTTGACAGCATACCAAGAGAAGGTACGTAGATCCAGCGGACTCCACCATCCTGAAGAAACCGACTCCTGACAATAACCCCAAATTCCAACCGGCTCAGGACACGAAGAAAGTCAACTTTGTCTCTGGTGACGCTTCCCAGCAGTTCCTCCGTGAGAATCGGGACATTTTTGCATGGAAACCTTCTGACATGCCAAGTGACTGATGGCAAGAGAGTGTTAATACTCTTGAAGCCCTCGTTGATTACCCCAAGTGCAAAGTGAGATATAGTGCAGCGGCAAGTTTTCCCTTGGCAAAGGTACCAAGGTTTGTCTCCCGTAGGACTCCGAAGGATACAAGAAGGTGGTAAAGTGAATAATGGCGCCGAGGTTGCTAGCTTCACCTGGACCTGCACACAGTTACAAATAACTTTGCTCCCAACGAGTACAGAGGAGTTGTCAATTCCTCCGGCCTTGATGTTTACAAAGGACCAACGCAAGAGATAATAATAGTGGCAACTGAAATTAAAGACTGAAAGTAATAAGGGTGTAAACAGTGATATGAAGATGGACCAGGGTCCCGTTATTTTCACTAGTGACGTCTCTCTCCCAAAAGACGATAAAAGTGCTAGCAAGGTGAACAAATCACAGTTGGGAAATTGACAGGATTATGAAGGCACCGCAATGCTAACTATGCTGCAAAGAAAGGAAGGGCTCAAAAGCAATGGGAAGTACGCCAAGGTAAGTAGACCTAAATCCATCTACATCTACTACGAATAATCCACCTTGAGATATCTATCCAGAACATCTCGCTGGTATTAAGTTGAGAATCCCACCCAAAGTGTAAACTCAAAGCAACAGACAACTGCATAAAAGAACTTTGCGTAAAGTAAACAATCCTTGCACCCGCAGGTACAAGCACCGTTGTTTTATCCCTGGTGGCAACATCACATCCCCTAGTCTCATGTTTCTGTCACTCAAGCTAGACATCAAGGGGCTGAACCCACAGTCGAGCATAACGCTCTCTCTTGGAGTTGCAAATAAAATACTTGGCCAAAGCAAATACCGCAACGGAGAACATGCAAGAATTTACTCAAGAACAAAATATAAAAGAGAAGAACCAAATATATTACTCATCGCAATCTGAACATAGTCTCGTAATCCATCAGATCCCAACAAACTCAGCATAGCAACAACAGAAATTACATAGATGCCTCGATCATGTGAGGTAGCTCACGAGGAATCGAAAGTGGAGGCACAAAAGGGGGAGAGATAGATCACATAGCTACTGGTCACGGACCCATGGTCCAAGGGAAACTACTCACGGTACATACGGGAGGCGTCCATGGCTATGGAGGGTCTCCCGGAGGGGGTAGCTTCTCCTGGCAGGGTGCCGGAGCAGCTTCTCCAGGCAGCCCCGATCTAGAAACGGCGGCGGCGGCGGAACAGAGGCGAGCTCGCGAAAAAGGAGTCCGTCCTAGGGGTTTCCACCCCGAGGGGTAAATATAGGCGAAGGGGGGTGTCGAGGGGACCCACGCGGCAGTCAGGAGGCCTCCTGGCGCGGCCTAGGGTGGGGCCGCGCCAGCTGCCCTCCTGGCTGCCTGGTGGTGGCCCCCCTTCGCTCCTTTGGTGTTTCCGGAAGCTTCCGCGACGCTGATTTTTATCTGATTTTCCTGGATTTTTTGGAGCACTTTTAATGGCCGGAAAACCTGAAATACAAAAACAGCAGAAAACAGCAACTGGCAGCTGGATGCACTGAGTTAGTAGATTACTCCAAATTGGTTCAAAAGTGTATGAAAGTTCAAGGAAAACATGGCAAAGTCACACAAAACATGCATGGAACAAGAAGAAATTATAGATACGTTTGGGACGTATCAACATCCCCAAGCTTAATTCCTGCTCGTCCTCGAGTAGGTAAATGATAACAAGCATAATTTCTGTGGTGACATGCCACACAACCATAAAACACTTTTAAGTAAAGCAATCAAAGCATGCAATTCAATTCAAGTCTTAACAAGCAAGAGTCTATATTAGCATTGACAAAAGCAACAAAAGAACAAAAGGTGCAAGAGCTCTTGCTGTCCGTGACTTGAATGTCTCCAGATGGTGTTTGCGTGCAAGCAAGGGATAGGGAAATACGAGAGAAAAAATAAGGTTGTTGAGAACAACTATTTACTAAAGTTTCACACTTGGTCTCCTTTGGATTCTTATCTGGACTCATCCCCAGACCACTAGCCAGGTACAAGTCAAACTGATCCACTCCCTTTCGATATTTTGAGCACTCATGCAATGGATGAGCGTGAGCAAGAAAGTTGACACCTAAAAGGCGAAACAGAAAGAAGGTGGAGGAGGAAGAAAAAAAGGTGTGAAAGGATCACATCAATGAGGACAATCATAGGCGAGAGAAGGCCATATGATAGATATGATGTGAGGAGTAGGGATTGCCATACAACGGATGCACATGTGAGATAAAACCTCTTCAAGGGAACTAGTGGGGGTGCATCTAACTTGCTTGCTCAAGAAGACCTAGAGCTCGTTTGAGGAGGATCATCATTGGAATATACAGGCCAAGTTCTATAGTGTGAAGGGTCCCCACATAGCTATATGCATGATGATGATCTCTATGGAGTACAAGGGATAGAAGATGAAGTACTAGTGTGGATCTCTCAAAAGGAATAGTAGTATGCCCCCTTCTCTCTTTTTATTTTTCTTTTTCTCTTTTATTTTTATTTTTTTGGTGGCCTCAATGGCTCTTTCTATTTAACTCTCATTTGTCCTCTTTGAAATCTTTTGATTTTGTCCACTTTGGGATCTTTTCCTCACTTTAGGGGCAATATTCTATATTTTACAAGAATATAGGAGATCTTTCACACTTTACAAAGGTACTCATATAAAGAAAATATAACTATCATGATGCAAATGTATGCTTCTGCCAGGATAGCAGGATATGCAATCATACTAGCGCGTCATGTAGCAATGATTAGGGCAAGGTCCAACTAGCATGCGGCTCATCGATCAAGCAAGTAGCATGTATGACATGAAGATCAAGTCATGAGAAGGTGGAAGTTGCATGGCAATGTATCTCAGAAAGGCTATGGAAATGCCTTGTAGGTAGGTATGGTGGCATTTTTGAGGAAAGATATAAGGAGGCTTATGATGACAGAGCGTATCATTCCAAGGGTTTGGATGCACCGGCAAAGTATGCGCCAACTCTCGAGGTGAGAAAGTGCAATGCACGGTACCGAAGAGGCTAGAAAAAGTATAGCTGGGTGGAAGTGTCAACTTTCGAATACTCACATTAGTCCGAAGAACTCATGCACTTATTATCGGTAACTCTCAATCTAAACAGGAGGTTCACAAAGAGACAAGTACCCCGATGAGGAATGTATGGGGGTTTGGTTATCCTTGCGCATCCTTGACTCATGGTACGTGAGTGTACTCTAATATTCGAACCCTCTAGAGGTTAGTGATCCATCTAGTAGCTAGAGTTCTCAACAGGGGTTTTTGGTTTTCGAAAAACACACAGATTGCCAACAATACGACATCTATCACTAATAGGCAAGAGCTCTTGACACCAAAATTTCAAACATTACTAAGGTCAATACCTCAAAACTATTGCAAGTTACTACTACAAAGGGAACAACAACTTTAACTACCTACTTTCAGTCAAGACACAGAACTCAGTGCAACAGGCAAACTCTCTAACAAGATAAAACATGCAACCTATATAAATTTCAACCTAAGACAAAAAGAAAAACTCTAGAAAAACTAAAGCACTACAACTAAACAGAACAACAGCTAAGAAAAGAAAAAGAACAGCTCACAGCTAAAAGAATAAGCATGCAAATCCTATGAGGAGTTCTAGTTAAAGCGGAGTGTGTATCTCTCCCACACAAAATACTAAGTTGGGGTCTAACTTGTTACTACAGCAAAGAAAGCAAAACAAACCTAGAAAAGTAAAGAGCGAGACGCTCCAAGCAAAGCACATAACGCATGAAGTGATAAAAATATAGTGCAACGAGAGACGAACTGATAATTGTTGATGAAGAAGGGGATGCACGGGGGCATCCCCAAGCTTAGACGCTTGAGTCTCCTTGAATATTTATTGGGGGTGCACATGGGCATCCCCAAGCTTGAGCGTTTGACCCTCCTGAATCTTTTTCATCATCCTCCATCGCGCACTTGAAAACTCCCTTCATACATAACTCATTGTAGGCTGATTAGAGAGGTTAGTACCCTAATAAAATAATTTTACTCTACTGAAAATAAAGATTTCCAGGAAGAGCTACTGTTTCCCAAGATTTCCAAAAGGTTTTTGTAAAGAAAAAGCAAGCTTAAGGTTTGCAAAAGTGAAGAGAGACAAAACGTGGCAGAATCTGTGAAAAACAGAACAACAGATAGAAACGAATTTTTAGGGGTACTTCTGTAACTCAAATCAAAAAACTCATAACATACGGAAGTTTCGTAATTGTATAGAGCACGCTGTCTAAACATTTCAGCTCAAAAAGATGAACTGGGATTTTTCTATGATTTTTCTAGTCACGAGGACAGAATCTGTTTTCTGGACAGCATGTCACAACTTTTACTTCCCTTGCCGTATGAGGCTAAACTTGGCACAAAAATTGAAAAGTAAAGATACAATGATGTTGCTACAGTAGTAACAATCATCAAGACCACTAAGACCAGAACAAAATAAAAAAAAAACCTAAATTCGTTGCGGGCTGCCTCCCGAAAGCGCTTCTTTAGAGCCATTAGCTAGGCTTAAAGCAGAAGATCAAGTCTTTTCAAGAGAATAACTAGCCCGTGTGACGGACTCAAAAGGTAACTTAATCTTTTTTCTAGGGAAATGTTCCATCCCTTTCTTGAGAGGGAATTGGAATTTGATATTTCCCTCTTTCATGTCAATGATAGCACCAACTGTGCGAGGAAAAGGACGTCCCAAAATAATTGGACAAGAAGGTTCACATTCAATGTCCATAATAGTAAAATCAACGGGAACATAATTGCCATTGACAATGATAAGAACATCGTTGATCTTCCCCAAAGGTTTCTTTACGGAAGAATCAACAAGACGAACACCAAAAGAACAAGGATCAAAAGGTTTCAATTCAAGCATATCATACATTCTTTTGGGCATAACAGAGGTACTTGCTCCAGCATCACAAAGAGCATAAAAAGAGAAGTTATTCAATTTAATTTTTGTCATAGGATCCCAACCATCTTCTAGCTTACTAGGTATGGAGGCTTCTAGTCTAAGGTTCTCCTCCCTAACTTTGATTAGAGCATTGGTGATATGCTCTGTGAAGGCAAGATTGAGTGTGCTAGTGTGGGGGTCTCTAGACATCTTGTGTAGGAAACCAATAAATTCAGGTAAAGTGCAGTTGTCAAAGTCTAGGTCACTACTATCTATCAAGGAGGTAGTGATATCATTTAGGTTCACTCGTTTGAAAGCCTCTATGTTCATACAGGTTTCCTCATCTATGGTTGAGGTGGTAGCATCACCATTGATAGGTCCAGTGGGACTAGGGGTGTGATGGGTGCTAACAGTTTGGACATCCTCAACTACTTGGATAGTAGCTACTGTGTGGTAGGTAGGAAGGCTCTTAATTCTCTCTTCTTCCTCCCTTTTCTCTAGCTCATCTTTCTTTGAGTTTAGCCATCATCCTAATATTTTCATTGATACGTAACTGGATAGCATTAATAGGAGTGACCTTACTCTCCTCAAGGGGAGAGGTTCTAATTTTCAGCATCTCTACATCAAGGGCTAAGTTGTCTACCTTCAAACAAAGATTATCTAATTTAGCTAGTTTTTCTTCCACATTCTTGTTGAAGGCTTTTTGGGTAGTGATAAAGTCTCTAAGCAAGGTCTCTAGTTCTGAAGTGGAGTTTCTGGTGGTAGGATAAGTGTTGTTCCCATAGTTGTTGGATGGGAAAGGCCTAGGATTGTTGCTACCAAAGTTGCTCCTATCAGAATTATTGTTGAAGTTGTTTCTAGAGACAAAATTGACATCTACTTGCTCCTGAGCAACCAAAGAATTTAAAGGAACATCTTGAGGATCAATAGAAGGTTGCTTGGTAAGTAGAGACATAATAAGGTCAACCTTTTCATTTAAAGAGGAGATCTCCTTGACATAGTTTACCTTCTTACCGGTTGGAGATCTCTCGGTGTGCCATTGCGAGTAGTTCAGCATCATCTCATCTAGTAGTTTTGTGGCAGCACCAAGCGTGGTTGACATAAAAGTTCCTCCCGCGGCCGAACTAACAGGTTCGGCGAGGTGAAGTTCAAGCCTGCATAAAAAGTCTGGATAACCATCCAGGTAGTCAGTCCATGTGTGGGGCAGTTCTTGACAAGCGTCTTCATACGTTCCAAAGCCTGGGCAACGTGTTCGTTATCTAATTGCCTGAAATTCATAATGTTACTCCGCAATTGAATAATTTTAGCAGGGGGATAGTACTTCCCTATAAAAGCATCTTTGCATTTACTCCAAGAATCAATACTGTTCTTGGGTAAAGATTGTAGCCACTCCTTGGCTCTTCCTCTCAAAGAGAAAGGAAAAAGGTTTAGCTTGACGATGTCTCCATCCACTTCCTTGTACTTCTGCATGTCGCAGAGCTCGATAAAGTTGTTTAGGTGCAAGGCAGCATCTTCTCCTGATCCTGAGAATTGATCTTTCATGACAAGGTTAAGCAGAGCAGGTTTAATCTCATAAGAAGGTGCTGAAGTGGCAGGTGGAGCAATAGGAGTGCAGATAAAGTCACTGTTGTTGTGACTAGTGAAGTCACACAACTTAGTGTTTTCATTGGAACCCATAGTAGCAGCAGGTATTTTTGTTATTTTTGGTTAAGGACACAAAAGTAAAAATTAAAGGTAAACTAACAAGACTAAAAAGCAAAGGTAAAAGATAGTGTGCAACTCCCCTACCTTGTAGACTGGAGTCCCCGGCAACGGCGCCAGAAAACTTGCTGATGGCAAGAGAGTTTTAATACTCTTCAAGCCCTCGTTGATTACCCCAAGTGCAGAGTGAGATATAGTGCAGCGGAAAGTTTTCCCTTGGAAAAGGTACTGATATGTCCAAAACGTATCTATAATTTCTTCTTGCTCCATGCATGTTTTGTGTGATATTTCTATGATCTAGATACACTTTCATACACTTTGATCATATTTGGACTAAGCTATTAACTCAGTGCACCCCAGTGCCAGTTCTTGTTTTCTGCTGTTTTTCTATTTCAGTTTTCCCCCATATAAAAAGTGCCAGAAAAATTCCGGAAAAAATATAGGAAAAATCAGCGTACAGGAAGCTTCGCGAAGAGCCGGAGTGGGGCCAGAGGGGAGCCAGAGGTGGCCCAGGAGGCCACCCGGCGCGGCCCCACCCCTGGCCGCGCCAGGGGGGCGCCTGGGGCCCCTGGTCCACCTCTGGCTTCCCCCCTTCGCCTATTTATTCTCCGTCATGGGAAACTTCCGAAGACAGAACCCTTTTTCGCGATCTCTCCTCTGTTCCGCCGCCGCGCTTCCAAGATCGGGAGCACAAGAAGACCTCTTCCCGGCACCCTTCGGAGGGAGGGCCGACCTCCGGGAGTCTCCTCTCCACCATGGATGCTCCCCGGATGTCTCGTGAGTAGTTTTCCTTGGACCATGGTTCCGTGATCAGTAGCTATGTGATGTTCTCCTCCCCTCTTTGTTCTTCCTGGTTTAGACCTCGTGAGCTGCCCTACATGATCGAGGCACTTTTGTAATCTTTCTCCTGTTGCTATTCTGAGTTTGATGGGATCTGATGGATTATGAGATTATGTTCAGATTGTGATTGAGTAATATATTTGGGTTTTATCTCTTATATTTTTGTTCCTAAGTAATTCTTGCATGTTCTCTGTTGTTGTTTATTGCTTTGGCCAAGTAGTAGGTGATGGCTTCTCGCCCTTCGTTGGTTACCCGAAGTGGAAGGTTGAGATGTAGCGCAATAGCAAGTTTCCCTCGGTGAAGATACCAAGGTTTGTCTCCAGTAGGACTCCAAAGATGATAAGTAGGTGTCAGCGGCGCAACTGACGTGGACCTGCACACAGACACAGATAACTTTGTTCCCAACGAAGTTCAGAGAGGTTGTCAATCTCTCCGGTCTTGTTGTTCACAAAGGGTAAAACACAAGGGATAATGATAGCAATTGAAAGTAAAAACAGGAAAGTAAATACAACGTGGAAACAGTAATAAGGATATGGACTGGGATACGTGATGTTCACTAGTGATGTCTCTCTCCCAAAAGACGATAAAACTGCTATGCGAGGTAAAAAAATTACGGAAGGGCAATTGACAGGATTATGAACGCACCGCAATGCTAACTATGCTACAAAAGAAAGGAAGAGGCTCAAAAGCACGGGCAGTACGCCAAAATAAGTAGACCGTAATCCAACTGCATCTACTACTAATCATCCACCTTGAGATATCTATCCAGAACATCTCGCTGGTATTAAGTTGCGAGCCCCACCCAAAGTGTAAGCCCAAAGCAACAGACAACTGCATTAAAAAGAACTTTGCGTAAAGTAAACAATCCTTGTAACCGCGGTTACAAGCACCATTGTTTTCCCCATTGTGGCAACAGCACATCCCCTAGACTCATGTTTCTGTCACTCAAGCGTGTCATCGGGGGGCATGAACCCACAATCGAGCATAACGTTCCCTCTTGGAGTCACTACCTACTACTTGGCCAAAGCAATAAACAGAAACAGAGAACATGCAAGAATTACTTAGGAACAAAAATATAAGAGAAAGAAACCAAACATATTACTCTATCACAATCTGAACATAATCTCATAATCCATCAGATCCCATCAAACTCAGCATAGCAATAGCAGAAATATTAAAAAAGTGCCTCGATCATGTAGGGCAGCTCACGAGGTCTAAACCATGAAGAACAAAGAGGGGAGGAGAACATCACATAGCTACTGATCACGGACCCATGGTCCAAGGAAAACTACTCACGAGACATCCGGGGAGCATCCATGGTGGAGAGGAGACTCCCGGAGGTCGGCCCTCCCTCCGGCAGGGTGCCAGGAAGAGGTCTTCTGGTGCTCCCGATCTCGGAAGCGCGGCGGCGGCGTAACAGAGGCGAGATGGAAAAATAGGGTTCTGTCTTCGGAGTTTCCCCGTGACGAAGAATAAATAGGCGAAGGGGGGAAGCCAGAGGTGGACCAGGGGCCCCAGGCGCCCCCCTGGCGCGGCCAGGGGTGGGGCCGCGCCGGGTGGCCGCCTGGGCCCCCTGGCTCCCCTCTGGCCCCACTCGGGCTCTTCGCGAAGCTTCCTGTACGCTGATTTTCCTGTATTTTTCCTGGAATTTTCCTGGCACTTTTTATATGCGGGAAAACTGAAATAGAAAAACAGCAGAAAACAGGAACTGGCACTGGGGTGCACTGAGTTAATAGGTTAGTCCAAATATGATCAAAAGTGTATGAAAGTGTATCTAGATCATAGCAATATCACACAAAACATGCATGGAGCAAGAAGAAATTATAGATACGTTTTGGACGTATCAACATCCCCAAGCTTAATTCCTGCTCATCCTCGAGTAGGTAAATGATAACGGCATAATTTCTGTGGTGACATGCTAGCAACCATAAAAGAACTTTGAAAAGTAAAGCAATCAAGGTTAGAGATTCAAATCAAGTCATAACATGCAAGAGTCTATATTAGCATTGAAGCAAGTAACAAAAGAACATTAGGTGCAAGATCTATCGCTGTCCGTGACTTGAATGTCTCCAAATGGTGTTTGCGTGCAAGAAGGGGGACAGGGAATACGAGAAAAAAGTATTTTTGTGTTGAGAACTCAATGTACTAAAGTTTCACACTTGGTCTCCTTTGGAATCTTATCTTGACTCATCCCCAGACCACTAGCCAGGTACAATTAATTTTATCCACTCCTTTTCGATATTTTGAGCACTCATGCAATGGATGAGCGTAAGCACGAGAGTTGAAACTTAGGATGGCAAAAAGAGAAATACGGAGGAGGAAGGCAAAAAGGATGAGAAAGGCTCACATCAATGAGGACAATCATAGGCAAGATATGCCAAATGATAGATATGATGTGAGGAGTAGGGATTGCCATGCAACGGATGCACATACGAGCTAAGAAGCTCTCCAATGGAACTAGTGGGGGTGCATCTAACTTTCTCGCTCATGAAGACCTAGAGCTCGTTTGAGGAGGCTCATCCTTGGAATATGCAAGCCAAGTTCTAAAGTGTGAAGGTCCCCACATAGCTATATGCATAATGATCATCTCTATGGAGTACAAGGATATAAAAGGGAGTACTAGTGTGGATCTCTCAAAAGGATAGTAGTGTTGCCCCTTTCTCTCTTTTTATTTCTTTTTCTCTTTTTTCTATTTTTTTGTATTTTTTTGGTGGCCTCAATGGCTCTTTCTATTTAACTCTCATTTGTCCTCTTTGGGATCTTTTATTGTGTCCACTTTGGGATCTTTTCCTCACTTAAGGGCAACACTCTATTTTACAAGAAGATAAAGGAGATCTTTCACACTTTACAAGGTACTCAAAATCATAAAGAAGATATAACTATCATGATGTATGCAATGTATGTCACTGCCAGTGTAGGAGGAACATGTGTGACATGAAGATCAAGTCATGAAGAGGTGGATGTTGCATGGCAATATAACTCGGAAAGGCTATGGAAATGCCTGGATAGGTAGGTATGGTGGATGTTTAGAGGAAATATATAAGAAGGCTTATGATGACAGAGCGTATCATGCCAAGGGTTTGGATGTACCGGCGAAGGTGGACACCAACTCTCGGAGTGAGAAGACGGCAATGCACGGCACGGGAGAGGCTAGCAAAATATGGGAAGGTGGAAGTGTCAACTTTCAATACTTACATTAGTCCGAAGAACTCATGCACTTATTGTCGGTAACTCTCAATCTAATAAGGAGGTTCACAAAGAGACAAGTACCCCGGGGAGGAGTGTATGGGGGTTTGGTTATCCTTGCGCATCCTCGACTCATGGTATGTGAGTGTTCTCTGATATTCGATCCCTCCAAAGATTAGTGATCCATCTAGTAGCTAGAGTTCTCAACTAGTTTTGTAGGTTTTGAAAATACACACGGATTTCCCAAAATACGACACCTATCACTAATAGGCTAGATCTCTTGACACCAAAAGTACAAACATTACTCACATCAAGACTTCAAAACTATTGCAAGTTACTACTAGAATTAAATAGCAACCTCAATTACCTACTTTCAAGACAAGCCACAACTCAGTGCAACAACCAACTCTCTTTAACAAGATAAACATGAAAACTAAAAAGAGTTCTAGCAAAAAACTAAACAAAAGCCAAGGCTCTTGCTAAAGACAAACTAAGACTAAAACTAAACATGGCAGTAGCTATGAATAGATAAAGAACACACAACAACAAAAAGATAAGCAGGAAAAATCATATGATGTGTTCTAGATTTTGAAAGTGGAGCGTGTTTCTCTCCCACAAATAGTAAGATGGGATCTAACTTGTTATGAACAGCAAGCAAAGATAAAGAAAACTAAAAACAAAACCTAAGAGCGAGACGCTCCAAGCATAGGACATAATGCATGAAGTGATAAAAATATAGTGAGCCGAAGGACGAACTGATGATTGTTGATGGAGAAGGGGATGCGCGGGTGCATCCCCAAGCTTAGACGCTTGAGTCTCCTTGAATATTTATTGGGGATGCATGGGAGCATCCCCAAGCTTGAGCGCTTGACACTCCTGGATCTTCTTTCATCATCTTCCATCGCACACTTGAAAACTCCCTTCATACATAACTCATCATGAGCTGATTAGAGAGGTTAGTAACCTTAATAAATAATTTTCCCCACTGGATATAAAGTTATTCTTGAAGAGCTACTGTTTCTCAAGAGTTCCAAAAAGTTTTTGCAAAGAAAAAGAAAGCTTAAGGTTTGCAAAAATTAGGAGAGACAAAACGTGGCGGAATCTGTGAAAAACAGAACAGCAGATAGTAAAGAAATTTTTAGGGGAACTTCTGCAACTCAAATAAAAAAACTCAGAACATACGGAAGTTTCGTAATTGTATAGAGCAAACTGTGTAAAAAACTCAGCTCAAAAAGATGAACTGGGATATTTCTGGAATTTTTCTGGTCACAAGGACAGAATCTGTTTTCTGGACAGCATGTCACAACTTTTACTTCCCTTGCCGTAAGAGGCTATAACTTGGCACAAAGCTGAAAAATAAAGATACAATGATGTTGCTACAGTAGTAACAATCATCAAGACACAATAAAAGCAAAAAAGAAAAACCTAAATTCGTTGCGGGCTGCCTCCCAAAAGCGCTTCTTTAAAGCCATTAGCTAGGCTTAAAGATTATGAAAGATGCTCACAAGAGAATAAGAATTGAAGCAAAAGAGAGCATCAAGAAGCAAATGTGAAACACATTTAAGCCTAACCCACTTCCTATGCATAGGCATCTTGTAAGAAAATAAATCAAAGAAGCACAAAGTGACATGCATAGGAAGGTAGAACAAGAACAACTTCAAAACTTTCAACATGAAGAGAGGTGTTTTTGTAACATGGAAGTTTCTACAACCAAACTTTCCTCTCTCAAAGTAATTTTCAGTAGCATCATGAACAACATCAAGAATATAACTATCACATAAATCATGTTGTTCATGACCTACAAGCACACGTGTATAGTTTTCAACACGGTCTTTAGGATCATAAGATAAATGCAACCCATCACATTGAGCTTTGATAAGAGGAAAATTCTCCGGAGTTGGAGATTTTAAAAGGATAACAGGACACTCAAGAGTGGGTCCGATAGAAAAAATTTCATGCTTAACATGAGGAACTATAGAAAGTTCATCTCCGTAAGCATCATCCATAGTGGCATCAAGGCCATAAGCATAGAAGGCATCAACTTATCAAAAAGGGATATTTCAAAAGAATCCATAGGATCATAGCACTCATATAAGGTAAGATTCAAAGAGTTACTCTCATTAGAAGGTAGACATGGATGGCTCCATTCTTCCTCCTTTTGTTCGTCACTCTCCTTCTCTTTTTCATCCAAGGAGCTTCCAGTTTCAGCAATTTCTTCTTCCATAGTGTCCTGTAAAACATTAGTCTCTTCCTTTGGGGGAGAGATTCTCTCAAGATGATCAGTAATATAATAATTTGCATCATAATTTTCCAAACAATAGTTAAGTATAGCAAGACTCTCAGATTTGTAAGGGGCGTCATCAATATTTTCAAGAAAAGAAGTAATTTCATAGGCACCCTTAAAAGCAACAAATTCTTCTATTTGTTCTGCATCATAAAAATCATAATTTCCGTTAACATAAGAAGCTAAGGTTTCATCCTCGTTGTACTCACATTGGAAAGCAAGGTGTTTGTGCCTCATAAAGCAACAAGATTCATCCCTACAGAAAGATATATTATATATTGAGCACACTTTTTTAGCATACTCATACGATTGATGTATGAGTCTCCATAAGTGTATCCCTTTTTGAGACAAGCGGTATTCCTTGTAATATTCTTGTTGATCCTCGGTGAATCCTCCATGCCAATAAGATCTAGTTTCAAAGAAGTTAGACATTTATTGGCAAGTAAGGAACTAGACATACTATATATTTTTTTGATTTTTGATAAAGGACACAAAGATAAAAACTGAAAGGTAAACTAACAAGACTAAAAAAACAAAGGTAAAGGGTAGTGTGCAACTCCCCTATCTTAGCACTCGGATTACCCGGCAACGGCGCCAGAAATTCGCTTGATGGCTTCTCGCCCTTCGTTGGTTACCCCAAGTGGAAGGTTGAGATGTAGCGGAACAGCAAGTTTCCCTCGGTGAAGATACCAAGGTTTGTCTCCAGTAGGACTCCAAAGATGATAAGTAGGTGTCAGCGGCGCAACTGACGTGGACCTGCACACAGACACAGATAACTTTGTTCCCAACGAAGTTCAGAGAGGTTGTCAATCTCTCCGGTCTTGTTGTTCACAAAGGTTAAAACACAAGGGATATTGATAGCAATTGAAAGTAAAAACAGGAAAGTAAATACAGCGTGGAAACAGTAATAAGGATATGGACCGGGATACGTGATGTTCACTAGTGATGTCTCTCTCCCAAAATACGATAAAACTGCTATGCGAGGTAAACAAATTACAGAAGGCCAATTGACAGGATTATGAACGCACCGCAATGCTAACTATGCTACAAAAGAAAGGAAGAGGCTCAAAAGCACGGGCAGTACGCCAAAATAAGTAGACCGTAATCCAAATGCATCTACTACTAATCATCCACCTTGAGATATCTATCCAGAACATCTCGCCGGTATTAAGTTGCGAGCCCCACCCAAAGTGTAAGCCCAAAGCAACAGACAACTGCATTAAAAAGAACTTTGCGTAAAGTAAACAATCCTTGTAACCGCGGTTACAAGCACCGTTGTTTTCCCCCTTGTGGGAACATCACATCCCCTAGACTCATGTTTCTATCACTCAAGCGTGTCATCGGGGGGCATGAACCCACAATAAAGCATAACGTTCCCTCTTGGAGTCACTACCTACTACTTGGCCAAAGCAATAAACAACAACGGAGAACATGCAATAATTACTTAGGAACAAAAATATATGAGATAAAAACCAAATATATTACTCTATCACAATCTGAACATAATCTCATAATCCATCAGATCCCATCAAACTCAGCATAACAATAGCATAAATATTACAAAAGTGCCTCGATCATGTAGGGCAGCTCACGAGGTCAAAACCATGAAGAACAAAGAGGGGAGGAGAACATCACATAGCTACTGATCACGGACCCATGGTCCAAGGAAAACTACTCACGAGACATCCGGGGAGCATCCATGGTGGAGAGGAGACTCCCGGAGGTCGGCCCTCCCTCCGGAAGGGTGCCGGGAAGAGGTCTTCTGGTGCTCCCGATCTCGGAAGCGCGGCGGCGGTGGAACAGAGGCGAGATTGCAAAATAGGGTTCTGTCTTCGGAGTTTCCCCGTGACGGAGAATAAATAGGTGAAGGGGGGCAGCCATAGGTGGACTAGGGGCCCCAGGTGCCCCCCTGGCGCGGCCAGGGGTGGGGCCGCGCCGGGTGGCCGCCTGGGTCCTCCTGGCTCCCCTCTGGCCCCACTGGCTCCCCTCTGGCCCCACTCCGGCTCTTCGTGAAGCTTCCTGTACGCTGATTTTTCCTGTATTTTTCCCGCAATTTTTGTGGCACTTTTTATATGGGGGAAAACTGAAATAGAAAAACAGCAGAAAACAGGAACTGGCACTGGGGTGCACTGAGTTAATAGGTTAGTCCAAATATGATCAAAAGTGTATGAAAGTGTATCTAGATCATATCAATATCATAGAAAACATGCATGGAGCAAGCAGAAATTATAGATACGTTTTGGACGTATCAGTAGGTAGAAACCCCAAGAGGGAACGTTATGCTCGATTGTGGGTTCATGCCCCCCGATGACACGCTTGAGTGACAGAAACATGAGTCTAGGGGATGTGCTGTTGCCACAAGTGGGAAAACAACGGTGCTTGTAACCGCGGTTACAAGGATTGTTTACTTTACGCATAGTGCTTTTTAATGCAGTTGTCTGTTGCTTTGGGTTTACACTTTGGGTGGGGCTCGCAACTTAATACCAGCGAGATGTTCTGGATAGATATCTCAAGGTGGATGGTTAGTAGTAGATGCAGTTGGATTTCGGTCTACTTATTTTGGCGTACTGCCCGTGCTTTTGAGCCTCTTCCTTTCTTTTGTAGCATAGTTAGCATTGCGGTGTGTTCATAATCCTGTCAATTGCCCTTTTGTAATTTGTTTACCTCGCATAGCAGTTTTATCGTATTTTGGGAGAGAGACATCACTAGTGAACATCACGTATCCCAGTCCATATCCTTATCATTGTTTCCACGCTCATTTACTTTCCTCCTTTTAATTTCAGTTGCTATCATTATCCCTTGTGTTTGATCCTTTGTGAACAACAAGACCGGAGAGATTGACAACCTCTCTGAACTTCGTTGGGAACAAAGTTATTTGTGTCTGTGTGCAGGTCCGCGTCAGTTGCGCCGCTGACACCTACTTATCATCTCTGGAGTCCTACTGGAGACAACCTTGGTAACTTTACCGAGGGAAATTTGCTGCTGTGCTGCATCACGCCTTCCACTTTGGGCTCACCAATGAAGGGCGAGAAGACTACACCCGTCAACTCTCGCGCCATCAAGCAAATTTCTGGCGCCGTTGCCGGGGACTCCGAGTGCTAAGATAGGGGAGTTGCACACTACCCTTTACCTTTGTTTTTTTAGTCTTGTTAGTTTACCTTTCAGTTTTTATCTTTGTGTCTTATATCAAAAATCACAAAAAAATCTGCCACACTTGCTGCTACTATGGGTTCCACTGAAAACACCAAGTTGTGTGACTTCACTAGTCACAACAACCAAGAATTTATCTGCACCCCCATTGCCACACCTGCCATTTCAGCTACCTCTTATGAAATTAAACCTGCCTTGCTAAACCTTGTTATGAGAGATCAATTCTCTGGTGCTGGAGATGCTGCTGCTTTACACTTGAATAATTTTGTTGAATTATGTGATATGCAAAAGTATAAGGAAGTAGAAGGTGATATTGTTAAGCTCAAGCTCTTTCCTTTCTCTTTAAGGGGAGATGCTAAAATCTGGTTTCAATCTTTGCCTAGGAATAGCATAGATTCTTGGGATAAGTGCAAAGATGCTTTTATAGGGAAGTACTACCCACCTGCTAAAATTATCCAATTGAGGAGTAACATTATAAATTTTAAGCAATTGGATAATGAACACGTTGCCAAGGCTTGGGAACGAATGAAATCTCTTGTTAAGAAATGCCCTACACATGGTTTGACTACCTGGATGGTTATCCAGACTTTTTATGCAGGCTTGAACTTTACCTCGCGGAACCTGTTAGATTCGGCCGCGGGAGGAACCTTTATGTCAACTACACTTGGTGCTGCCACGAAGCTTCTCGATGAGATGATGACCAATTATTCCCAATGGCACACAGAATGCGCTCCAATAGGTAGGAAGGTAAACTCTGTCGAGGAAATTACCTCCCTCAATGAAAAAGTTGACTTAATTATGTCTCTACTTACCAAGCAACCCTCTATTGATCCTTGTGATGTTCCTTTAAATTCTTTGGTTGCCCAAGAACAAGTAGATGTGAACTTTATTGCTAGAAACAACTTCAACAACAATGCTTATAGGGGAAATTTTGCTACCAATCCTAGACCGTTTCCATCCAACTATGGGAACAACAACACCTACCCTAGCAACAAGAACCCCTCTGCTGAATTGGAAAATATGTTTAGAGACTTTATCACTACCCAAAAAGCTTTCAAAAAAAATGTAGAGGAGAAATTAGCTAAATTAGATAATCTCTCTTTGAAGGTAGAAAGCTTAGCCCTTGATATTGAGATGCTTAAAATTAGAACCTGTCCCCTTGAGGAGAATAAGGCCACTCCTATTAATGCTATCCAATTACAAATTAATGAAAATATTAGGATGATGGCTAAACTTAAAGAAAGATGGGCTAGAGAAAAAGAGGAAGAGGATAGTATTAAGAGCCTTCCTACACACCACACAGTTTCCACTATCCAAATTGTTGAGGACACCCAAACTATTAGCACCCAATGCACTACTAGTCCCGTTGGACCTATTAATGGTGATGCTAATACCTCAACCAAAGATGAAGAAACTCCTATGAACATAGAGGGTTTCAAACAAGTGAGCTTAGACGACACTACTACCACCTTTGATAGTAGTAATATTGATTTTGATAGTTTCACCCTCTCAGAAGTTATTAGCTTGCTACACAAAATGTCTAGAGACCCCCACACTAGCACACTTAATCTTGCCTTCACGGAGCATATCACAAATGCTCTCAACAAAGCTAGGGAGGAGAATCTTAGAGTAGAAGCCTCCATACCTAGGAAGCTAGATGATGGTTGGGATCCTATGATCAAAATTAAATTAAATAACTTCTCTTGCTATGCCTTATGTGATGTTGGAGCCAGTACCTCCGTTATGCCCAAAAGAATATTTGATATGTTTGAATTGAAGCCCTTTGAGCCTTGTTCTTTTGGTGTTCGTCTTGTTGATTCTTCCATAAAGAAACCTTTGGGGAAGATCGACGATGTTCTTATCATTGTCGATGACAACTATGTTCCCGTTGATTGTATTGTTATGGATATAGAGTGTGAAACTTTGTGTCCAATTATTTTGGGACGTCCTTTTCTTCGCACCGTTGGTGCGGTTATTGACATGAAAGAGGGGAATATAAAATTCCAATCCCCATTCAAAAAGGGGATGGAACACTTCCCTAGAAAGAAAATCAAGTTACCTTTTGAGTCCATTACTCGGGCTAGTTATTCTCTTTCTCTTGATAAAACTTGATTCTTTTTTTGCATCATGCCTAGCTTAAAGGCATAAAAGAAAGCGCTTTCGGGAGGCAGCCCGCAATGAATTTAGGTTTTTATTTTTGCTTTTGTTGTGTCTTGATGTTTGTTACTACTGTATCAACATCATTGTATCTTTATTTTTCAGCTTTGTGCCAAGTTATAGCCTCTTACGGCAAGGGAAGTAAAAGTTGTGACATGCTGTCCAGAATACAGATTCTGTCCTCGTGACTAGAAAAATTACAGAAAAATACCAGTTCATCTTTTTGAGCTGAAATTTTTACACAGAATTCTCTATACAATTACGAAACTTCCATATGTTTTGAGTTTTTTGATTTTAGTTGCAGAAGTGTCCCTAAAAAATTCTTTACTACCTGCTCTTCTGTTTTTCACAGATTCTGCCACGTTTTGTCTCTCCTAACTTTTGCAAACCTTAAGCTTGCTTTTTCGTTGCAAATTTTTTTTGGCACTCTTGAGAAACAGTAGCTCTTCAAGAATATCTCTATATCCAGTGGGGAAAAATTATTTTATTAAGGGTACTAACCTCTCTAATCAGCTTATGATGAGTTATGTATGAAGGGAGTTTTCAAGTGTGCGATGGAAGATGATGAAAGAAGATCCAGGAGTGTCAAGCGCTCAAGCTTGGGGATGCCCCCATGCATCCCCAGTAAATATTCAAGGAGACTCAAGCGTATAAGCTGTGGGATGCCCCCGTGCATCCCCTTCTCCATCAACAATCATCAGTTCGTCCTTCGTCTCACTATATTTTTATCACTTCATGCGTTATGTGCTATGCTTGGAGCGTCTCGCTCTTAGGTTATATTTTTAGTTTTCTTTAGCTTTGCTTTCTGTTCATAACAAGTTAGATCCCGTCTTACTTTGTGTGGGAGAGAAACACGCTCCACTTTCAAAATCTAGAACACATCATAGGATTTTTCCTGCTTATCTTTTTTCTGTTGTGTGTTCTTTATCTTTTCATAGCTGCTGCCATGTTTAGTCTTACTCTTAGTTTGTCTTTACCAAGAGCCTTGGATTTAATTTAGTTTGTTGCTGGAACTCTTTTTACTTTTCATGCTTATCTTTTTAAGAGAGTTGGTTGTTGCACTGAGTTGTGTCTTGTCTTGAAAGTAGGTAATTGAGGTTGCTATTTAATTCTAGTAGTAACTTGCAATAGTTTTGAGGTATTGTTGTGAGTAATGTTTGAAGTTTTGGTGTCAAGAGCTCTAGCCTATTAGTGATAGGTGTCGTATTTTGGGCAATCCGTGTGTATTTTCAAAACCTACAAAACTAGATGAGAACTCTAGCTACTAGATGGATCACTAATCTTTGGAGGGATCGAATATTAGAGTACACTCACGTACCATGAGTCGAGGATGCGCAAGGATAACCAAAACCCCATACACTCCTCCTCGGGGTACTTGTCTCTTTGTGAACCTCCTTATTAGATTGAGAGTTACCGATAATAAGTGCATGAGTTCTTCGGACTAATGTAAGTATTGAAAGTTGACACTTCCACCTTCCCATATTTTGCTAGCCTCTCCCGTGCAGTGCATTGCCTTCTTCTCACTCCGAGATTTGGTGTCCACCTTCGCCGGTACATCCAAACCCTTGGCATGATACGCTCTGTCATCATAAAACTCCTTATATCTTTCCTCAAAACAGCCACCATACCTACCTATCAAGGCATTTCCATAGCCTTTCCGAGATATATTGCCATGCAACATCCACCTCTTCATGACTTGATCTTCATGTCATACATGTTCCTGCTACACTGGCAGCGACATACCTTGCATACATCATGATAGTTACATATTCTTTATGATTTTGAGTACCTTGTAAAGTGTGAAAGATCTCCTTTACCTTCTTGTAAAATAGAGTGTTTCCCTTAAGTGAGGAAAAGATCCCAAAGTGGACACAATAAAAGATCCCAAAGAAGACAAATGAGAGTTAAATAGAAAGAGCCATTGAGGCCACAAAAAAATACAAAAAAATAGAAAAAAGAGAAAAAGAAATAAAAAGAGAGAAAGGGGAAACACTACTATCCTTTTGAGAGATCCACACTAGTACTCCCTTTATATCCTTGTACTCCATAGAGATGATCATCATGCATATAGCTATGTGGGGACCTTCACACTATAGAACTTGGCTTGCATATTCCAAGGATGAGCCTCCTCAAACGAGCTCTAGGTCTTCATGAGCGAGCAAGTTAGATGCACCCCCACTAGTTCCATTGGAGAGCTTCCTAGCTCGTATGTGCATCCGTTGCATGGCAATCCCTACTCCTCACATCATATCTATCATTTGGCATCTCTTGCCTATGATTGTTCTCATTGATGTGAGCCTTTATCCTCCTTTTTGTCTTCCCCCTCCGCACTTATCTCTTTGCCATCCTAAGTGTCAACTCTCGTGCTTACGCTCATCCATTGAATGAGTGCTCAAAATATCGAAAAGGAGTGGATCAAATTGACTTGTACCTGGCTAGTGGTCTGGGAACGAGTCAAGATAAGATTACAAAGAGGATCAAGTGTGAAACTTTAGTAGTATGAGTTCTAAACAAATAAATGTTTTTATCGTATTCCCTATCCCCCTTTCTTGAACGCAAACACCATTTGGAGACATTCGAGTCACGGACAGCGATAGCTCTTGCACCTAATGTTCTTTTGTTACTTGTTTCAATGCTAATATAGACTCTTTCTTGTTATGACTTGAATTGAATTTCTAACCTTGATTGCTTTACTTTTCAAAGTTCTTATATGGTTGCTAGCATGTCACCACAGAAATTATGCCGTTATCATTTACCTACTCGAGGACGAGCAGGAATTAAGCTTGGGGATGTTGATACGTCCAAAACATATCTATAATTTCTGCTTGCTCCATGCATGTTTTGTGTGATATTGCTATGATCTAGATACACTTTCATACACTTTTGATCATATTTGGCCTAACCTATTAACTCAGTGCACCCCAGTGCCAGTTCCTATTTTCTGCTGTTTTTCTATTTCAGGTTTCCCCCATATAAAAAGTGCCAGAAAAATTCCGGAAAAAATATAGGAAAAATCAGCGTACAGGAAGCTTCGCGAAGAGCCGGAGTGGGGCCAGAGGGGAGCCAGGGGTGGCCCAGGAGGCCACCCGGCGCGGCCCCACCCCTGGCCGCGCCAGGGGGGCGCCTGGGGCCCCTGGTCCACCTCTGGCTTCCCCCCTTCGCCTATTTATTCTCCGTCACGGGAAACTTCCGAAGACAGAACCCTTTTTCGCGATCTCTCCTCTGTTCCGCCGCCGCCGCGCTTCCAAGATCGGGAGCACCAGAAGACCTCTTCCCGGCACCCTGCCGGAGGGCGGGACGACCTCCGGGAGTCTCCTCTCCACCATGGATGCTCCCCGGATGTCTCATGAGTAGTTTTCCTTGGACCATGGGTCCGTGATCAGTAGCTATGTGATGTTCTCCTCCCCTCTTTGTTCTTCATGATTTAGACCTCGTGAGCTTCCCTACATGATCGAGGCACTTTTGTAATCTTTCTACTGTTGCTATGCTGAGTTTGATGGGATCTGATGGATTATGAGATTATGTTCAGATTGTGATTGAGTAATATATTTGGTTTTTATCTCTTATATTTTTGTTCCTAAGTAATTCTTGCATGTTCTCCGTTGCTGTTTATTGCTTTGGCCAAGTAGTAGGTAGCAACCCCAAGAGGGAACGTTATGCTCGATTGTGGGTTCATGCCCCCCGATGACACGCTTGAGTGACAGAAACATGAGTCTAGGGGATGTGATGTTGCCACAAGGGGGAAAACAACGATGCTTGTAACCGTGGCTACAAGGATTGTTTACTTTACGCATAGTGCTTTTTAATGCAGTTGTCTATTGCTTTGGGTTTACACTTTGGGTGGGGCTCGCAACTTAATACCAGCGAGATGTTCTGGATAGATATCTCAAGGTGGATGATTAGTAGTAGATGTAGTTGGATTTTGGTCTACTTATTTTGGCGTACTTCCCGTGCTTTTGAGCCTCTTCCTTTCTTTTGTAGCATAGTTAGCATTGCGATGCGTTCATAATCCTGTCAATTGCCCTTCTGTAATTTGTTTACCTCGCATAGCAGTTTTATCATCTTTTGGGAGAGAGACATCACTAGTGAACATCACGTATCCTGGTCCATATCCTTATCATTGTTTCCACGCTCATTTACTTTCCTGCTTTTACTTTCAGTTGATATCATTATCCCTTGTGTTTGATCCTTTGTGAACAACAAGACCGGAGAGATTGACAACCTCTCTGAACTTCGTTGGGAACAAAGTTATTTGTGTCTGTGTGCAGGTCCGCGTCAGTTGCACCGCTGACACCTACTTATCATCTTTGGAGTCCTACTGGAGACAAACCTTGGTATCTTTACCGAGGGAAATTTGCTGCTGTGCTGCATCACGCCTTCCACTTGGGGCTCACCAACGAAGGGCGAGAAGACTACACCCGTCAACTCTCGCGCCATCAGGTACCAAGGTTTGTATCCCGTAGGACTCCGAAGGATACAAGAAGGTGGTAAAGTGAACAATGGCGCCGATGTTGCTAGCTTCACCTGGACCTGCAAACAGATACAAATAACTTTGCTCCCAACGAGTAAACAGGAGTTGTCAATTCCTCCGGCCTTGCTGTTTACAAAGGATCAACGCAAGAGATAATAATAGTGGCAACTGAAAGTAAAGACTGAAAGTAATAAGGGTGTATACAGTGATAGGAAGATGGACCAGGGTCCCGTGATTTTCACTAGTGATGTCTCTCTCCCAAAAGACGATAAAAGTGCTAGCGAGGTAAACAAATCACAGTTGGGCAATTGACAGGATTATGAAGGCACCGCAATGCTAACTATGCTGCAAAGATAGGAAGGGCTCAAAAGCAATGGGCAGTACGCCAAGGTAAGTAGACCGAAATCCATCTGCATCTACTACGAATCATCCACCTTGAGATATCTATCCAGAACATCTCGCTGGTATTAAGTTGCGAATCCCACCCAAAGTGTAAACTCAAAGCAACAGACAACTGCATTAAAAGAACTTTGCGTAAAGTAAACAATCCTTGCACCCGCAGGTACAAGCACCGTTGTTTTATCCCTGGTGGCAACAACACATCCCCTTGTCTCATGTTTCTGTCACTCAAGCTAGACATCAAGGGGCTGAACCCATAATCGAGCATAATGCTTTCTCTTGGAGTTGCAAATAAAATACTTGGCCAAAGAAAATACCGCAACGGAGAACATGCAAGAATTTACTCAAGAACAAAATATAAAAGAGAAGAACCAAATATATTACTCATCACAATCTGAACATAGTCTCATAATCCATCAGATCCCAACAAACTCAGCATAGCAACAACAGAAATTACATAGATGCCTCGATCATGTGAGGCAGCTCACGAGGACTCGAAAGTGGAGGCACAAAAGGGGGAGAGATAGATCACATAGCTACTGGTCACGAACCCATGGTCCAAGGGAAACTACTCACGGTACATACGGGGGGCGTCCATGGCTATGGAGGGTCTCCCGGAGGGGGTAGCTTCTCCCGGCAGGGTGCCGGAGCAGCTTCTCCAGGCAGCCCCGATCTAGAAATGGCGGCGGCGACGGAACAGAGGCGAGATCGCGAAAAAGGAGTCCGTCCTAGGGGTTTCCACCCCAAGGGGTAAATATAGGCGAAGGGGGGTGTCGAGGGGACCCACGAGGCAGTGAGGAGGCATCTTGGCGCGGCCTAGGGTGGGGCCGCGCCAGCTGCCCTCCTGGCTGCCTGGTGGTGGCCCCCCTTCGCTCCTTTGGTGTTTTCGGAAGCTTCCGCGACGCTGATTGTTTATCTGATTTCCTGGATTTTTTGGAGCACTTTTAATGGCCGGAAAACCTGAAATACAAAAACAGCAGAAAAAGCAACTGGCAGCTGCGTGCACTGAGTTAGTAGGTTAGTCCAAATTGGTTCAATAGTGTATGAAAGTTCAAGCAAAACATGGCAAAGTCACACAAAACATGCATGGAACAAGAAGAAATTATAGATACGTTTGGGACGTATCAGTGACCTGAGGTAACTCGCTGAGCACCACCTAAATATTGATCCAAAACTGAAGTCGGTCAAGCAATTCCTTCGTTGTTTTAATGACGAAAGGAGGAACACCATTGGGGAAGAGATAGCCCGGCTCCTTGCTGTCGGGTTCATTATGGAAGTTTTCTATCCGGAGTGGCTCGAAAACCCGGTCCTCGTTTTGAAAAAGAACGACACTTGGCGTATGTGCATTGACTACACCGACTTAAACAAGGCTTGCCCTAAGGATCCCTTCGCACTGCCTCATATTGATCAGATCATAGAATCTACTGCGGGATGCGAGCTCCTGTGTTTTCTCGACACCTACTCTGGCTATCACCAAATCAAGATGGCTCTTGTAGACCAGGAGAAAACAACTTTCATCACTCGTTTTGGGATATACTTCTACACTTCTATGCCTTTCGACTTGAAGAATGCAGGTGCCACATATCAGCGAACAGTGCAGAATTGCCTCAAGGAGAAAATTGGGCGCAATGTGCACGCTTACGTGGATGACATAGTTATCAAATCTCAGCTGGCCGACTCACTCGTACGTGACCTCCAGGAAACCTTCAAGAATCTGCGCAAATACCAGATGAAGTTAAACCCGAGCAAGTGCACCTTTGGGGTCCCTGTAGGAAAGCTCCTCGGGTACATAGTATCGGAGAGAGGTATTGGGGCAAACCCGGAAAAGATCAATGCCATCATGGCCCTTCTAAATCTGGCGTCAGTAAAGGGAGTCCAACGACTCACATGGTGTGTTGCTGCCCTAAGTCGGTTTATAAGCCTACTTGGAGATAAAGCAATCCCCCTGTACCGACTCTTACGAAAGTCGTAAAAATTCGTCTGGGATGATGAGGCTGATCAAGCTCTTCAGTCACTAAAGAAACAGTTGTCCCAGCCTCCAATCCTGGCAGCTCCTAAGCCAAAGGAGCCGATGCTACTCTATATCTCATCTAACAATCGAGCAGTCAGTGTTGTGGTTGTGGTTGAACGTATGGAAGTCGATAAAGAGCAACCCTTGCAGAGGCCATTCTATTATATTTGTTAGGTCTTGACTTCATTGAAGCAACGCTACCCTCACTGGAAGAAACTGGTCCTTGGTGTATTCATGGCAAGTCGGAAGCTCAACCACTACTTCCAGGAGCACCCCATAACTGTAGTCAGATCAGCACCACTTACAGATATCATCCAGAACCGGGAAGCCACGGGAAGGATTTCAAAGTGGGCTATAGAGTTGGGGGCGTATCACATCAAGTATGAACCACGCACGGCCATCAAGTCCCAGGCGCTAGTCGACTGCATCAATGACTGGACAGAAATCCAGGCACCTCCAGAGAAGCCGATTAGCAAATACTGGACAATGCAATTCGATGGGATTCGGCAGATCCAAGGGTCAGGAGCCGGCGTGGTCCTTACTTCTCCCAAAGGAGAGAAATTCTTCTATGTCTTGTAGCTGCAATTCACTTTCACCAACATCTCAGCAGAATATGAGGCCCTACTTCATGGGCTGCTGTAGTGGTGATACCTAAGGCATACCCTTAAGTATCTCATATCATGGGGTACCCTTAACGAGATAATAAGAGTAAGATTGACATATAACCGAGTCAGGTGTTACTCGATGATTACACCTCCGAGTAACAAATAACTCGGGGTGGCATGCTACTCGGACATGAAGCTACCGAGTAACGAGCAACTCGGACAAGAGGATGTTCAACAGACACCGAAGCTATACAGTCAAGCATCCCACTACACCCATTATTATACGACTTAATGGAGGAGATTTTATGTTTCAATTAGAAGCGTTACTCTAGCATTAATAGCCATTAGTCCCTCTTAATTCCCCGCTCATGTAATGGGGGCGGCACACTCTATATAAGCCACCCCACCACCACTACGGGGGGACACTCTCTTCTTCTTCCTCTAGACATCTTGTTCATACAAAGATAAGGAAAATCTCCTCCGAGAGCACGAGACGTAGGGATTTTACCTCCTTCGCGACAGTCCCGAACTCGATAAAATCGCCTGCGTCACCCGTTTGCATCTCGATAGATCATGCTCCATTCATACCCCTCTCTTACTTTCCTACAATTTTGATCAGGGGTATTAACTCAGTGCACCACAGTGCCAGTTCCTGTTTTTTGCTGTTTTTCTATTCCAGGTTTCCCCCATATTAAAAGTGCTCCAAAAATTCGGGAAAATCAGATAAAAAATCAACGCAACAGAAGTTTTCGGAACCCCGAAGGAGGGCCGGGGGGGCCACCACCAGGGACCCAGGCGGACACCTGGCGCGGCCTAGAGTCTGGCCGCGCCAGGGAGGCGCCTGGACTCCTGGTGCCCCCCTGGCTGCCCCCTTCGCCTATTTATTCCCCGTGGCGCGAAACCCTGGAAGACATAACCCTTTTTTCGCGATCTCGCCTATGTTCCTCCGCCGCCGCGCTTTCAAGATCGGGAGCGTCAGCAGACTTTTTCCCGGCACCGCGTTGGAGGGAGGATCGACCTCCGGGAACTTCCCCTTCACCATGGACGCTTCCCGAATGTGCCGTGAGTAGTTTCCTTTAGACCATGGGTCCGTGATCAGTAGCTATGTGTTTTTCTCCTCCCCTCTTTGTTCTTCATGGTTTAGACCTCGTGAGCTGCCCTACATGATCGAGGCACATATGTAATCTTTCTGCTGTTGCATGCTGAGTTTGATGGGATCTGATGGATTATGAGAATATGTTCAGATTGTGATAGAGTAATATATTTGGTTCTTATCTTTTATATTTTTGTTCCTAAGTAATTCTTGCATGTTCTCCGTTGCTGTTTATTGCTTTGGGAAAGTAGTGGTAGTAACTCCAAGAGGGAACGTTATGCTCGATTGTGGGTTCATGCCCCCTGATGACACGCTTGAGTGACAGAAACATGAGTCTAGGGGATGTGCTGTTGCCACAAGGGGGAAAACAGCGATGCTTGGAACCGCGGTTGCAAGGATTTTTTACTTTACGCAAAGTGCTTTTTTAATGCAGTTGTCTGTTGCTTTGGGTTTACACTTTGGGTGGGGCTCGCAACTTAATACCAGCGAGATGTTCTGGATAGATATCTCAAGGTGGATAATTAGTAGTAGATGCAGTTGGATTTAGGTCTACTTATTTTGGCGTACTGCCCATGATTTTGAGCCTCTTCGTTTCTTTGTAGCATAGTTAGCATTGCGGTGCGTTTATAATCCTGTCAATTTCCCATCTGTAATTTGTTCTCCTCGCATAGAAGTTTTATCTTCTTTTTGGAGAGAGACATCACTAGGGAACATCATGGGACCCCGGTCCATATTCTCATCACCGTTTACACGCTCATTTAATTTTCTGCTTTTACTTTTAGTTGCTACCATTATCATTATCCCTTGTGTTTTGATCCTTTGTAAACAACAAGACCGGAGAGATTGACAACCTCTCTGAACTTCTTTTTGAGCAAAGTTATTTATGTCTGTGTGCAGGTCCAGGTCAAGGAAACAACCTACGGTGCCATTGTTTCCTTGCCACCTACTTATCATCTCCGAAGTCCTACTGGAGACAAACCTCGGTATCTTCACCGAGGGAAACTTGCCGCTATGCTGCATCTCACCTTCCACTGGGGGTAACCAACGAAGGGCGAGAAGGAATTATCTCTCGCGTATCAAGCAAATTTCTGGCGCCGTTGCCGGGGACTCCGAGTGCTAAGATAGGGGAGTTGCCCACTACTTTTACCTTTTCTTTTTAGTCTTGTTAGTTTACCTTTCAGTTTTTATCTTTATGTCTTATATAAAAAATTACAAAAAATCTGCCACACTTGCTGCTACTATGGGTTCCACTGAAAACACCATGTTGTGTGACTTCACTAGTCACAACAACAAAGACATTATCTGCACTCCTATTGCCACACATGCCACTTCAGCTACCTCTTATGAAATTAAACCTGCTTTGCTAAACCTTGTTATGAGAGATCAATTCTCTGGTGCTGGAGATGATGCTGCTTTACACTTAAATAATTTTGTAGAGTTATGTGATATGCAAAAGTATAAAGAAGTAGATGTTAAGTGAAAGATTTTTACTTTCTCTCTAAGGGAAGGAGCTAAAATTTGGTTTCAATCTTTGCCTAGGAATAACATAGATTCTTGGGATAAGTGCAAAGATGCTTTTATTGGGAAGTATTACCCACCTGCTAAAATTATCCAATTGAGGAGTAACATTATGAATTTTAAGCAATTGGATAATGAACATGTTGCCCAAGCTTGGGAACGTATGAAATCTCTTGTTAAGAAATGCCCCACACATGGTTTGACTACCTGGATGGTTATCCAGACTTTTTATGCAGGCTTGAACTTTACCTCGCGAAACCTGTTAGATTCGGCCGCGGGAGGAACCTTTATGTCAACTACACTTGGTGCTGCCACAAAACTTCTCGATGAGAGGATGACCAACTATTCCCAATGGCACACTTAAGGCGCTCCAACAGGTAGGAAGGTAAAATCTGTCGAGGAGATTGCCTCCCTAATTGAAAAGGTTGACTTAATTATGTCTCTACTTACCAAGCAACCCACTATTGATCCTCATGATGTTCCTTTAAATTCTTTGGTTGCTCAGGAACAAGTAGATGTGAACTTTATTGCTAGAAACAACTTTAACAACAATTCTCATAGGGGCAATTTTTCTAGTAATCCTAGACCGTTTCCATCCAAGTATGGGAACAACAACACCTACCCTAGCAACAAGAACCCCACTTCTGAACTAGAAAACGTGCTTAGAGACTTTATCACTACCCAAACAGCCTTCAACAAGAATGTAGAAGAGAAGTGAGCTAAGTTAGATAATCTCTCTTTGAAGATAGATAGCCTAGCCTTGATGTTGAGATGCTAAAACTTAAAATCTCTCCCCTTGAGGGGAGGAAGGCCACCCATATTAATGCTATCCAACTACAAATTAATGAAAATATTAGGATGGTGGATAAACTTAAAGAAAGATGGGCTTGAGATAAAGAGGAAGAGGATATAATTAAGAGCCTTCCTACACACCACAAAGTTGCCACTATCCAAGTTGTTGAGGATACCGAAACTATTAGCACCCAATGCACTCCTGGTCCCATTGGACCTATTAATGGTGATGCTAGTACCTCAATTGTAGAAGAAGAAACTCCTATGAATATAGAGGGTTTCAAACAAGTGAGCCTAGATGACACTACTACCACCTTTGATAGTAGTGATATTGATTTTGATAGTTACACCCTCTCAGAAGTTATTAGCTTATTACACAAAATGTCTAGAGACCCCCACACTAGCACACTTAATCTTGCCTTCACGGAGCATATCACAAATGCTCTCATCAAAGCTAGGGACGAGAAGCTTAGGATAGAAGCCTCCATACCTAGGAAGCTAGATGATGGTTGGGACCCTATGATAAAAATTAAATTAAATAACTTCTCTTGCTATGCTTTATGTGACGTTGGAGCTAGTACCTCCATCATGCCCAAAAGAATGTATGATATGTTTGAATTGAAACATTTTGATTCTTGTTCTTTTGGCGTTTGTCTTGTTGATTCTTCCGTAAAGAAACTTTTGGGGAAGATCGACGATTTTCTTATCATTTTCAATGACAACTATGTTCCCGTTGATTTTATTATTATGGATATAGAGTGTGAACCTTTATGTCCAATTATTTTGGGACATCCTTTTCTTTGCACCGTTGGTGCCGTTATTGACATGAAAGAGGGGAATATGAAATTTCAAATCCCTCTAAAAAATTGGATTGAACACTTCCCTAGAAATAAAATCAAGTTACCATTTGAGTCCGTTACACGGGCTATCTATTCTCTTTCTCTTGATAAAACTTGATCCTTCTTTTGCTTTATGCCTAGCTTAAAGGCGTAAAAGAAAGCGCTTGTTGGGAGGCAACCCAAGATGTTTTTACTTCTGCTTTTAGTGGTCTTGATGATTTTTACTACTGTAGCAACATCATTGTATCATTATTTTCAAGCTTTGTGCCAAGTTATAGCCTCTTATGATAAGGGAAGCACAAGTTGTGACATGCTGTCCAGAAAACAGATTCTGTCTTCTTGACGAAAAAATCAGAACAAATCACCAGTTCATCTTTTTGAGCTGAATGTTTTCCACAACATGCTCTATACAAAATTGAAACTTTCGTATGTTTTGAGTTTTTTGATTTGAGTTGCAGAAGTGCCCCGAAAAACTTATCTACTACCTATTGTTCTATTTTTCACAGATACTGCCACATTTTGCCTTTCCTTACTTTTGCAAACCTTAAGCTTGCTTTTTCTTTGCAAAAACCTTTTGGCAATCTTGAGAAACATAGCTATATGCATGAATGATCATCTCTATGGAGTATAAGGATAAGAGGGAGTACTAGTGTGGATCTTTCAAAAGGATAGTAGTGTTGCCCCTTTCTCTCTTTTTATTTATTTTCTCTTTTTTCTAATTTTTTGTATTTTTAGGTGGCCTCAATGGCTCTTTCTATTTAACTCTCATTTTTCCTCCTTGGGATCTAATATTTTGTCCACTTTGGTATCTTTTCCTCACTTAAGGGCAACACTCTAATTTACAAGAGGGTATAGAAGATCTTTCACACTTTACAAGGTACTCAAATCATAAAGAAGATGTGGCTATCATGATGTGTGCAATGTATGCCGCTGCCAGTGTAGCAGGAACATGTATGACATGAAGATTAAGTCATGAAGAGGTGGAAATTGCATGGCAATATATCTTGGAAAGGCTATGGAAATGCCTTGATAGGTAGGTATGGTGGCTGTTTTGAGGAAAAATATAAGGAGGTATATGATGACAGAGTGTATAATACCAAGGGTTTGGATGTACCGGCGAAGGTGGATGCCAAATCTCGGAGTGAGAAGAAGGCAATGCACGACACATGAGAGGCTAGCAAATATGAGGAGTTGGAAGTGTCATCTTTCAATACTTACATTAGTCCGAACAACTCATGCTCTTATTATCGGTAACTCTCAATCTAATAAGGAGGTTCACAAAGAGACAAGTACCCCGAGGAGGAGTGTATGGGGGTTTAGTTATCCTTGTGCATCCTCGAGTCATGGTACGTGAGTGTACTCTCGATCCCTCCAAAGATTAGCGATCCATCTAGTAGCTAGAGTTCTCAACTAGTTTTGTAGGGATTTTGAAAATAAACACGGATTTCCCAAAGTACGACACCTATCACTAATAGGCTAGAGCTCTTGACACCAAAAATTCAAACATTACTCACATCAATACCTCAAAACTATTGCAAGTTACTACTAAAATTAAATAGCAACCTCAATTACCTACTTTCAAGACAAGACACAACTCAGTGCAACAACCAACTCTCTTAACAAGATAAACATGAAAACTAAAGAGAGTTCCAGCAAAAAACTAAACAAAAGTTAAGGCTCTTGCTACAGACAAACTAAAACTAAAACTAAACATGGCAGTAGCTACGAAAAGATAAAGAACGCACAACAGCAGAAAGATAAGCATGAAAAATCCTATGATGTGTTCTAGATTGGATTGGAGCGTGTTTCTCTCCCACACAAAGTAATATGTGGTCGAACTTGTTATGAACAACAAGAAAAGCTAAAGAAAACTAAAAATAAAACCTAAGAGAGAGACGCTCCAAGCATTGCACATAACGCATGAAGTGGGAAAAAATATAGTGAGACGAAGGACAAACTGACGATTGCTGATGGAGAAGGGGATGCACGGGGGCATCCCCAAGTTTAGACGCTTGAGTCTCCTTGAATATTTATCGGGGATGCATGGGGGCATCCCCAAGCTTGAGCGCTTGACACTCCCGAATCTTCTTTCATCATCTTCCATCGCAGACTTGAAAATTCCCTTCATACATAACTCATCATAAGCTGATTAGAGAGGTTAGTACCCTTAATAAAATAATTTTTGCCCACTGGATATACATATATTCTTGAAGAAATATTGTTTCTCAAGATCGCCAAAAGGTTTTTGCAAAGAAAAAGCAAGCTTAAGGTTTGCAAAAGTAAGGAGAGACAAAATGTGGCAGAATCTGTGAAAAACAGAACAACAGGTAGTAGAGAATTTTTTCGGGGTACTTCTGCAACTCAAATAAAAAAACTCAGAACATACAAAAGTTTCTCAATTTTATAGAGCACGCTGTGTAAAAAATTCAGCTCAAATGATGAACTGGTGATTTGTTTCGAATTTTTCTGTCAAGAAGACAGAATCTATTTTCTGGACAGCATGTCACAACTTTTGCGTCCCTTGTCATAAGAGGCTCTAACTTGGCACAAAGCTTGAAAATAAAAATACAATGATGTTGCTACAGTAATAAGAATCATCAAGACCACTAAGAACAGAAGTAAAAAACATCTTGGGTTGCCTCCTGATACGTTCCAAACGTATCTATAATTTATACTTGCTCCATGCATGATTTGTGTGACTTTGCCATGTTTTGCTTGAACTTTCATACACTTTTGATCATATTTGGACTCACCTATTAACTCAGTGCACCCAGTTGCCAGTTCCTGTTTTCTGCTGTTTTTATATTTCAGGTTTTCCGGCCATTAAAAGTGCCAAATAAATTCCGGAAAAATTATATAAAAAATCAGCGTCCCAGAAGCTTCCTGAAGAACCAAGGATGGAAGGGAGTGGATCCACCAGGGCCCCAGGAGGTTCCCTGGCGCCCCCCTAGGGCGCGCTGGGCATCCTCCTGGTTTCCCTGTGGCCCCCCTCGGTGCCCCCCTTGGCCTATATTTAGTGCCCGCGGAGGAAACCCCTAATATCGATCTGCTATTCCCGTTCTCCTCTCTGTACCGTCGCCACCGTTTCAAGACTGGGGCTGCCAAGAGAAGCTGTCCCGGCACCCTACCGGAAGGAGTACTCCCCTCCGGGAGACCATCCATCGCCATGGACGCCTCCCGGATGTGTTGTGAGTAGCCCCCCTTGGACCATGGGTCCATGACCAGTAGCTATGTGATGTTCTACTCCCCTCTTTGTGCTTCCACTTTCAAGACCTCGTGAGCTGCCTCACATGATCGAGGCACCTTTGTAATTTTCTGTGTTGCTATGTTGAGTTTGCTGGGATCTGATGGATTATGAGACTATGTTCAGATTGCGATGACTAATATATTTGGTTCTCTTTTATATTTATGTTCTTAAGTTAATTCTTGCATGTTCTCCGTTGTCGTATTTTCCTTTGGCCAAGTGATTTGTTGCAACTCCAAGAGGGAGCGTTATGCTTGATTGTGGGTTCAGCCTCCTGATGTCTAGCTTGAGTGACAGAAACATGAGACTAGGGGATGTGTTGTTGCTGTTGGATATGTGCCCTAGAGGAAAATTAATAAAGATATTTGTTACATATCTGTTTGTTCATAATACGTTATATATTGTGCTAGAACTGTATTAAGCGGAAACATTAATACACGTGTGATATATAACAACCTGGTCCCTAGTTAAACTCAGGCATACTAGCTCATTGGGCAATTGATGATCAAGGTTTCCTGATCATGAGAACATAATAGTCTATTGACAATGAGGTCGTATCATTAAGAGAATGATGTGATGGACACACACCCACCTTAAGCATTGCAGTGTGATCAAGTCACATAAGTTCAGCATTGCGATGACTTAATAACATAGTGACTGAATCCTTAGACCGTGATGATCATACATAATTGCTATCTATTAGGATGCTTTGAGTGCATTAACCGTTACACCGAAACATGGTAACTGAAAAGGTGTATCTTGGGTATTCCGAAGTAGATATGTTGAGGAGTATGAACTAGATCAGAGCGGGATTTGTCAATCCAAGTGACGGATAGGTACTCTGGGGCCACTCGATGGTGTTGCATCAATAGCTTGCAAGCAAGTGACTAGGTCACAAGAGATGTAATATTCACAGACGAGTAAACATGTTATGTCGGAGACGAGGAAGAACTAGGTATTGGATACCGACGATCATACCTTGGACAAACATAGTACCGAAGCACAAAGGGATCAAGTCATATTGTTAACGGTTCAACAACGATGAAATTTATTCGTTGGAAGAGTAAGGGCACATCAAGGATTGTAACCAGATCCCACATGATGGTCATTGGTCAGAGAGTGTCTCGATCATGTCTACTGTTTCCTGGACCGTAGGGTGTCACACTTAAGTGCAATCGATGCATTAAGGATTGATTCGGGATCATCGGTGAAAAGAGAGAAAACACCAGAAATGTACCGGGAGGTGCCGGAAGCTGTTCCGGATATTTGAAAGGTTAAAAATAATATATATTAATGTTTAAATATGTTTATTATTTAATTGACAGAATTAATATTAAAAATGATTTAAATAATTAATTAAAAAGTGAAAAGGGATTTGGGCCTTAAAAGGCCCATGAGGGGAAGGGGGAGCCTCCCCCCTTGGGCTTGGCGCCAAGGGAGGGGCCCATCCCCCTCCTAGCCGCACCACTCCCCCCCTTGGGGGTTTAGTCCCACATGGGGGAAGGGGAGGGGGTGGAACCCCTCCTTGTCCTATATAAGGAGGGGTGGGGGTGCCTTTTTCCACATAACATTGAGTTTCTCACTCTCTCTCTTTCTCTGACCTAGGGCGGACTCCCCTGGTTTAGAGTCTGCACCTGGTTGGGGGTTTCACCATCATCCGGACGCAGTCGCGCTGCCGGAATCGGGATCCGGATCAATCTTCTCTCCGCTGCTCTTCTGGTTCGGAGCCCGGAGGGACGTCGGTTGCACCGTATGTGTGTAATCCCGCGAGGCACTACACCTGTGGTGCTACTTCATCGTCGGAGGTTCTTCAACACGACAGGGAGGTCGTAGGATCAGAGTGTACGCCAACCACGTTCGAGGAACGTTTCCCTCTTTCGGTCTTCAAAGGTATGAACACCGATTCCTTCCGTTACATACATCAGCTTAGCATAGATCTTAGGTTCGGGACTCGTAGGTAGGAATTTTTTTTTTCTGCGCTGATCCCCAATAGTGGTATCATGAGCAAGGCTATGCGTAGATGTATTGTACGGGTAGAACACATCTAGGATGTGGGCATCAATTCTCCAATTGTTACCCTCCCACGTGTACTCGTTTAGCGTTGCGGCAATGTCCTGATGAAGCGGCCCCGACCGACCTTACGCATTTACGCGAGACTGGTTCCACGCTTGACATATGGCTTGTACCATATAAGTGGCTGGGGGTGTCTGTCTCTCTAACATTAGCGACGCGAAAACGTTTGCAACGGAGGGTCCCGACAGGGGTGTAATAGAGACGATTGCAGGATTGGTGTTGTGGCTTGTTTTTACAGGATAGAAAGCAGTTCTCTCTCGAAACCCCTTAGCAGCCACGTAAAACTTGAAAAAGATAAAGTATAAGGCGTTTTAAATTTAATTTTCATGTAAGGGGGGATCATAGCTTGTATGATTTACAGTTTTACTTCCTGTCTTGCTAATATGCTAGATATGCGACGGTAGCATGATAGGATAATCTCTCTCAATACCATGATTCTATTCTACCTTAGTGGGCACCGCCTGGAAGGATCTCTTTATGATAGGCAGGCCGTGACGATCGGGTGTCATACAGACATTAGCGATCGCATGAGGTTGAGTTTGGCAAGCCTAGCATATGCAGATATGGCCTTGCTGAACAGCCATACACTAAGGTTCGACTGGCAGGATTGACATATGTAGATATGAGCTTGGGATACAGATGACCGAAAGGTTAAGCATGAGTCATATAACGGATATGATTGGCATGATGGCCTACCTAGGGAGATGTGTCGTCGGCCGTGTGATATTCGAGGGCGGTCATTCAAACTAGGATTATGTTAATCACTTAGTAAATTTGGAGAGATGTTTAACTAAGTGGGAGTTTTAGAATTAATTAAAATTGAACTCCAATTATGAACAAAGTCTGAATATGTGTTTTGCAAATAACCATTGTATATGGCTGCACCTCGCCCCTCATTCAACTTAGGGTCATTCCTAGACAAAGACAAACTAAAAACCAATGGGTCAAACTTCACCAACTGGTTCCGCACTCTGAGGATTCTCCTCATTCCCCTCAAGATGGCATACGTACTAGAGGTCGCGTTAGGTGACGAACCACCAGCAGACGCTAGTCAGGATGAGAAGAATGTCTACCTCTCCAAGACGGATGATTACAACCTTGTCCAGAGTGGAATGCTTTACTCCATGGAGGCTGAGCTGCAGAAACACTTTGAGAGGATGGGTGCATATGAGATAATCACCGACCTCAAGGCCGTCTTTTCACCCCAAGCCAGGGCTGAACGTTATGAGGCTTCTGAAGCTTTCTTCTCAGCAAAGATGGATTAGCATAGCAGTGTTAGTGAGCACGTGGTCAAGATGTCTGGCGACGTTCAACGCTTGAATGCTCTGGAATGTCAGATTCCAGATGAACTTGCTGTTGATAGGGTGCTGCAGTCGCTGCCCCCTAGCTACAAAGGCTTTGTGTTGAACTACAACATGCAGGGGATGACTAAGACCCCTTCTGAGTTGTTCGCCATGCTGAAAACTGCTGAGGTTGAGATCAAGAAGGAGCATGCCGTATTCATGCTCAACAAGACCGTTGAATTCAAGATGTCTAGCAAGAAGGAGAAGGGAAAGAAGGGAAGCCCGAAGAAGGGTGACAAGCCAGTTGTCACTCCTCGTAAGGCACCCAAACCTGGACCCAAGCCCGGCGTTGAGTGCTTCTACTGCAAGGGTGATGGTCACTGGAAACACAACTGCCCCAAGTACCTAGAGGATAAGAAGGCTGGAAAGATTGTCAGAAGATACAAAGGTATATTTGATATACATGTTATTGATCTTTTCTTAACAAGCGCTGGGAACAAATCCTGGATATTTTATACAGGATCTGTTACTCATATTTCTAACTCCTCTCAGGGGCTACGGAATAGGCGACACTTGATGAAAGATGAAGTGACGATGCGCGTGGGAAATGGCTGCCGGATTGAAGTGGTGGCGGTCGGCACGAAGCATCTTAGTCTCCCTTCGGGATTAGTTTTGATTTTGAATAAGTGCTACTATGTACCCGCATTGAGTGTGAACATCGTTAGTGGTTCTTGCTTGAAGCGAGACCACTATTCTTTTAAGTCAGATACAATTGGTTGTGCGATTTATAAGGATGATGTGTTTTATGTTCACGCACCGGAGAAAAATGGCTTATTCATTCTTAATCTCGATTGTGATAGAATTCATATTGATAACGTAGAGGCCCAAAGATTTAAACCTAGTGGCGAAGAACACATGACGATGTGGCATTGTCGACTTGGTCATATTGGTGAAAAGCGCATGAAGAATCTTCATGATGATGGACTTCTGGAGTCATTGGATTTTGGATCCCTTGACACATGTGAACCATGACTTATGGGCAAGATGACAAGGACTCCATTCAATGGAACAATGGAGCGTGCGGAAGACTTGTTAGGGATCATACATTCAGATGTATGTGAACCTATGAACGTCCCCACATGAAATGGTCTTCGTTACTTCGTGACCCTCACAGATGACTTAAGCAGATATGGGTATATCTACTTAATGAAACATAAGTCTGAAACCTTCGAAAGGTTCAATGAATTTCAGAGTGAGGTCGAGAATCAACTCGGGAAGAAAATCAAGCACCTTCGATCCGATCGAGGAGGCGAATATTTAAGTCACTAGTTTGGAGATCATCTTAAGACTTGTGGCATCGTACCACAACTTACACCGGCAGGAACACCTCAGCGTAACAGTGTTTTTGAGCGACGTAATCGAACTCTATTGGATAGCGTACGATCGATGATGTCTCATACCGACTTACCTGTGTCATTATGGGGGTATGCATTAGAAACTGCCGCTTACATTCTTAATAGGGTACCGTCCAAATCCGTAAAGAGAACACCATTTGAGGAATGGCATGGCAAGAAACCAAAGTTGTCTCACTTGAAGATTTGGGGTTGTGAGGCTTATGTTAGGAAACTTCAGCCTGACAAACTCCAATCAAAAGCGGATAAGTGCATCTTTGTGGGATATCCAAGGGAAACCGTTGGATACACCTTCTACAACCAGTCTGAGGGCAAAACTTTTTTTCGCCAAGACTGGATGCTTTCTTGAGAAAGAGTTTCTTTCGAATGAATTGAGTGGGAGGAAAATAGACCTCAACGATATGATTGACCAATCACTCCAAGTGGAAGAAATGGCAATGGAAGTTGTTCCGGAACCATCTTCCGTAGTGGGAGTTGAAGAGAACGGTCATCATGATATTCATAACGATCGTGACATATATGATGATCATGATCAAGATGAAGAGGATCCTATTGTACCCCGCAGGTCATCAAGAGCCCGAGTAAAAACTCAGTTTTATGGGCAACTTGTCAATGCAGTCATGTTAAATGAACCTGACGAACCTGCGAACTACAAAGAAGCAATGGAGGGACCCGAGTCCGAGAAATGGCTGGAAGCCTTGAAATCCGAGATAGACTCCATGTATGCCAACAAAGTATGGACTTTGGTGGATATTCCCGAGGACCGAAAGACCGTCGAGAATAAGTGGATATTCAAGAAAAAGACTGACGCAGACGGAAACATATCTGTCTATAAAGCTCGACTTGTCGCAAAAGGTTTCCGACAAATTCAAGGAGTTGACTACGAAGAGACTTTCTCTCCCGTAGCGATGCTAAAGTCTATCTGGATATTGCTAGCAATTGCTGCCTATTAGGATTATGAAATATGGCAGATGGATGTGAAAACCGCGTTCCTAAATGGCAACATTGAGGAAGAGTTGTATATGGTACAACCGGAAGGTTTTATTGATCCTAAGGACGCTGGTAAGGTATGCAAACTTCAACGGTCCATTTATGGGTTGAAGCAAGCATCTCGGAGCTGGAATCTTCGTTTTGATGAGGTGATCAAAGCATTTGGATTTCTCCAAAATGAAGAAGAATTCTGTGTTTATAAGAAAGCGAGTCGGAGCTCTGTGGCATTCCTAGTACTATATGTGGATGGCATATTATTGATAGGGAATGATGTGAAATTTCTAGAGGGGGTAAAAGAATATTTGAATGGACAATTTTCCATGAAGGACCTAGGTGAAGCTGCATACATATTAGGCATTAAAATCTATAGAGATAGATCAAGACGCCTATTAGCACTGAGTCAGAGAAATTTGTTGGGAATGTGCCCTAGAGGCAAATAAAATATGTTTTATCGAGCATATTCCATTAGTTCATAATACGTTTGATACTATGCTATAACTGTATTAAGCGGAAATATTAATACAGGTGTGGTATACAAACAACCAGGTCCCTAGTAAACCCTAGTATACTAGTCCATTGGGCGATTGATGATCAAGGTTTCCTGATCATGAGACAATGGCGTCTGTTGACAATGGAGTCGTATCATTGGATAATGATATGATGGACATACACCCACCAGAAGTGTTGCGATGTGATCAAGTCACATAGTTCGACATTGCAATAACTATAACGTAGTGACCAGATCCTTAGACCGTAATGATCATACGTAATTACTGTCTATTAGGATGCCTTGATTTGCTACCCACCGCCTGACTGAAATATGCTGGCCATAAAGGAGTACTTCAGGTATTCCGAATAGATATGTTAATGAGTATGCAAATAGATCAAAGCGGGATTTTTCCATCCGTCTGACGGATAGGTACTCTGGGCCCATTTGGTGATGTTACATCATAAAGTTTGCAAACGTGTGACTAGGTCACGGAGTTGTAATATCACGGGAACGAGTAAACTTGTTTGTTGAGAACAAGGAAGAACTAGGTATATTGGATACCGATGATCAAACCTCGGACAAGCAAAGTACCATAGGACAAAGGGAACAGGCATACGGTTAACGGATCCAACAGCGATTGAAGTTCATTCGATGGAAGCGCAGGGGCTATCAAGGATTGTAACCAGGTCCAATTGATTATTCATTGATCAATGAGAATTGTCTCGATCATGTCTGCTGTTTCCCGGACCGTAGGGTGTTACACTTAAGGGTACTCGACGCAGTAAGGATTGATTCGGGATCACCGGAGAAATTGGAGAGAACACCGGAATTGTTCCGATGAAGGCCGGAAGTTGTTCCGGGTATTTTGAAAGGTTAAAAATATATTTAATAATGTTTAATATATGTTTTATTATTTAATTATCTGAATTAAATATTAAAATGTATTTAAATATAATGAAAAATGAATTAAAAGGCATATGGGCCTCATAGGGCCCATTAAGGGGAGAGCGAGTCCTCCCCCATGGGCCATGGCGCCATGAAGGGGCCCATGCCCCCCCTAGGGGCGCATTTGCCCCCCGTCCCCTTGGGATTAGTCCCACATGGGAAGTTGAGGGGAGGTTGCCCCCCTCCTTGGCCTATATAAGGAGGGGTAGGGTGCCCTTTTCTTCACATCCAAATTTGAGACAAGTTTCTCATCTATCTTCCTCCTTTCTCCTTCCTCGAGTGGACTCCCCTTGTTTGGAGTCTACACTTGGTTGGGGATTTCTCCACTATACGCACGCCGTCGTGCTACTGGAATCGGGATCCGAATCCATCTTATTTCCGCTGCTCTACTGGTTCGGAGCCCGGAGGGACGTCGGGTATACTGTATGTGTATAATCCCGCGAGGCACTACACTTGTGGTGCTACTTCATCGTCGTGGTCGTATCGCGAGGTCTTCATCAGCAACGTTCCGACGGGGACGTAATCCCGTCATCGGTCTGCAAGGATCGGGTGGCTACATGAGTCATCGTGGATCTGCGCGGCATCGGGGAATGCCGGTACGACTACACCAACCACGTTCATGCGGGAATGTTTCCCGCTTAACGGATTACATACTGGTATGTGATCTATTTCTGTCCATTACTTGCATCAGCATAGCATAGGTCTTGGGTTTGGGTCTCGTAGGTTATGAATTTTTTTTGTTTTCTGCCCCGAACCCCAACAGTGGTATCATGAGCAAGGCTATGCATAGATGTATTGTACGGATAGAACACATCTATTATGTGGGCATCAATTCTCCAATTGTTACCCTCTCACGTGTACTCATTTAGCGTTGCGGCAATGTTTGATGAAGCGGCCCCCGACTGACCTTACGCGTTTACGCGAGACTGGTTCCACGCTTGACATATGGCTTGTACCATATAAAGTGGCTGGGGGGTGTCTGTCTCTCTGCATTAGCGATGCGAAGATGTTTGCAACGGAGGGCCCCGACAGGGGTGTAATAGAGACAATTGCGAGATTGGTGTTGTGGCTTGTTTTCGCAGGATAGAAAGCGGTTCTTTTCTCGAAACCCCTAGCAGCCACGTAAAACTTGCAAAAGATAAAGTAGAAAGGCGTTTTCAACTTTAATTTGCATGTCGGGGGAATCATAGCATGTATGATTTATACTATTGCATCCTGTTTTGCTAATATGTTAGATATACGACGGTAGCATAATAGGATGATCCCTCACTAATCCAACAAAGTGTCCTTCCTTAGTGAAGCACCATCTGGAAAGTTCTTCATTATGGAGGCATCACGTGTCACACGGGTGTCAAACATTTTTACGTTCACAAGAGATGGGTGGAGCAAGCCTAGCATGTCCAGAAACATGGCCTTGCATACGCGACATATACTCACTAAGGTTATTGTGGCGAGCCTGGCATGTGCAGACATGGCCTCGGGACACAAGAGACCGAAAGGTCGAGCATGATTCACATGGATGATGTGATTGGCATGATGGCCTACCTTGAACAACATACTGATGGTCGTGTCACATGGGGGAGGTATGTTCTTCAAGGATCGTGTAAACACTTATAACAAACTATGAGGGATGTTTGTCTGAGTGGGAGTTCCAGAATTGTTTTTGAAACATGAACTCCATATTATGAACTTAATCTTCATGTCTTAGAAAATATCATTGTAGATAACGTCATACCAATGTTTAGAACTATGGCTCTTTTAGTATAATAGAACTTAAGGTAAATTGGTCTTACTTCATTGATGTGTACCAACACCATTAGAGACATACTCATTAGTAATGACTTGCTAAACATAATACGAAGAACTGATAGGAGATACACCTGACAACTCCGTAATCAAGGAAGATGATGATGAGTATCGCACTCACCGTCACTTATGAATGACTGTCCAATACACCATAATTCATTCTATGGAATCTGAATTGTGAATGCATGTTAACCAACACGTATGACATGCTAGGTGAACTTGAAAGCACTTGGCCACAAATCAGAGTAATGGAATATGAGTATATGGACGGGGTTTCTTTCAACTATGGTGGAAGGAACAACCTACTGAGAAAGTCACTTGGAAAATGTATAAGATACATGGAACACCTTGTGTATAACTTGGACTACTGAATGACTGGTTACTTTGGGATAACTGGGGAGTTGCATCTGCTTCCTCCCAGTTACAAAGACCATGTCTGGACTATGTCAGGAAGGAGAATCGTTCACCTGTCATGAGGTCATGGTTAAAGTTAAGAAATTTAAAAGTAGAACCAATGCAGGAATGGTCGTTGACGGAGAAGGTATATTTGATATACGAGTTATAAATGTCTTTGCCACGAAACACTAATTGAGGTTGATTAAGTATTCGATGCTTGAACTTACTGCTTGAGAGTGGCTTGGAAGGGATGAGGTGACAATGTGTGCTGACGGCAATCAAGATAGTTGATGGTCGACAACACTCTCCCTCTGCATCTATCAATTGATTAATATATATGAATAATTTTTATGATCGTTTGAATGAGGACTTTATTAGTGTGTCTTGCATCTCGCGAAGACAATTATTCATATTAGTGAGAAACAAGTCAGTTGTTCTCCTTTTATGAATGATATCTCTTATGTTCACATTACAATTATGATTGAGTTATTCTTATATTGATGATAGTTGTTTGATCATTTATAAGAAATATTGTAATGCCAAGAAATATACAGGCTTAATAATGAAACTACAGTTTAAGTCATGAAGGGTATGATGATGTCTTAAGATACTTGATCTCTTGACACATACAAACCATGCCTTTTAGGTGAGATGACTAAAACCTCGCATTCTGGTAAACGGAATGTGTACTGATTGTTGAGTATCATACATTGTGATGTATCGTATGTCAGCATGTGGTGAATTTCATTGTTTTGTGAACTTCATATGTGGACTTAGATGAATATATGTATTCACTAATGAAACATGAGTCTGAAATAGTTTGATATGATCAAAAGGGATTTCAGAGTAAAGATGGATATATATTTAACAAGAAAGACAAGTCTCTACGATTTGATCAAAGTGACAAATGTTTTGAGTTAGTCTTGGGAAAAAAGACTTGTGTGAAAGTTGTTCCACAAATTGCAATGTCTTGAGACACTTCAATATGATTGACGTGCCTGAACATGTGATCATATTCTACTAAATAGTGTATGGTCTAAGTTATCTCTTACCAAGTTACGTTATTATTGTTTAGAGTTATTAATTTAATATGCAAACACTCACTTCAGCATAGGGAACCATCTGAGTTCGTGGAAACCAACACTATATATGTCATGGTGTGTTGTGGTTTCTAGGAAGCTTGATTTATTTAAGATAAATTATCTTTGTAGTGTATCCTTAGACAACTATGGATGCATCTTCCACAACTAGAACCAAAAGGAGCAAAAATTGTATTGCTATGTTTGGTGTTTGTCAAGAATTGTTCTTGATAAATGTGGTAATGGAAGAAAAGTGAAAGTTCAACCAAGGTAATTGACCTTGCCTCCAAATGTCAAAGTAGTGCAACGGAATATGTTCTGGAAGCAAAGCTCTACAATAAGAGGAGAAACTAATGATAATGATCATGATCTTCTGATGGGAGCTTTTACTGAGAAAGGTAGGATTCAAGAATATATATTTGCCCCTTGTGCAAAATGATATTCATGATTCACTTGTCATGTTAATGGAACAAGACATTCCTACGAACTACAAAGAAGCGATGGTGGACCTAAGTACGAGATATGACTATGAGTCATGAAATCCTTTGTTGAGTTACATTTAAAGATTGCTTGAATCTTATCAAGTAAGGAGGTTACTTGATATTCACAATAACTTGAGAGTTATGAGGAATAAATGTGAACATCAAAGGGACGTCAAGATTGGTTTGTCACAAAGATTGTTTCTGACAAATTCAATGGGTTGACTACAATGTGTAGCAATGCTTGAGTCAAAGGAATATTCACTACGATTGATCCATGATTGTTATCAATAACGTGACTTCCTCAAATCCTGTATTTGAAGAAGTGTTGTAATTGGTACAACAAGAAGGTTTTGGAAAAACATATGGATACTAGTGTCTCATAAACTGAATTCTCATTTTGATGGATGATCAAAGGATTTTGGACTTAACCAAAATATCGAGGAAACTTGCATTTGCATGAAACTGAGTGGGAGCTGAATAGTTTCCGGAAACTTAATATGTAGACGACATATTTTGAGTGGGAGCTATGGGAGTATTATCCTAGACTTATATGTAAATGACATATTTGAATAGGAGCCATGTGGTTAGTATCCTGAACTTAATATGTGTCTGACATATCTAAGTGGGAGCCATGTGGATGTTATCCTTGTCTTATATGTGGCCGACATATTTGAGTGGGAGCAATATGAGTGCTATCCTATAACTTAATATGTGCATGACATATTTGAGTGGCAGCATGATAACATTCTCATATATGGATAACATATTATGAATGGTGCAGTTGGTGTTAATGATTATTTGAATCTTTCATAAATGAAGATGAATAAGTATTAAGCATTGAAGATCTATTAAGATAGATATGTGTTTAATAACATTGAGTCGTAATACTTTCCTGGACAAGATTCTGAAGGAGTTCAGAATGGGACAAGTCAAGAAGTGGTCCTTACTTGTATATCCAAGAGAAGTGTTGAGTTAATCTCAGTACAAGAACAATGGTTAATGGTTAATGAAAGAAATGGATGTGTTGGATCCTCTATGCCTTTGTCATAGGTTCTTTCATATAAAACCAGAGTTATGTACTCGACGTAATGTGACCCAAGTTCTTAGTAGTAATAACATGTTGTGATATGATTTATGAGTAAATCATTGAAAAAATAGTTAAGTTTATCCTTCAGTGTCTGAAGAGAACTGAGGATACATCTCAAATTTGTAAAGGATAGTGGACTTGACCATAAATGTTATGCTGGTTCAAGTTTTGACACTAACCTAGAAAATTGAGATATCATACTAATGAATGCATAAGTTGAAAGAAACATGGTTAGACATCAAAGTTGCATACAATGCACTAGGGATTGAATCTACATTGATGTGGCTGCTTTAGAAGTAGCAGGAGTTATATTATGGCTTAAGAAGTTCGACTTCTGATTGAGTGAGTTTCAAGTGTGCATGACTATGGGAAAGTCCGCGTGACCCACCGGATGTCATTGCTATGACACAGCAAACGAAGTCTCACTTCACCGCCAAATATATATACCTCATCATTATAGTGGATAATGAAGGAATGTCAAATTAGGTGACATTATGATTTGCAAAGGACATACGGTTCTGAATGGTACCCAGACCGTTGATACAACCTCTTCCACGGGCAAGCATGATCAATAAGGAGTTATGATCCAGAAAAATGCAACTAGATTATTTGTACTCTAGTGCAAGTGGGAGACTATTGGGAATGTGCCCTAGAGGAAAATAAAATATGTTTTATCGAGCATATTGCATTAGTTCATAATACGTTTGATACTATGCTATAACTGTATTAAGCGGAAACATTAATATAGGTGTGGTATACAAACAACCAGGTCCCTAGTAAACCCTAGTATACTAGTCCATTGGGCGATTGATGATCAAGGTTTCCTGATCATGAGACAATGGCGTCTGTTGACAATGGAGTCGTATCATTGGATAATGATATGATGGACATACACCCACCAGAAGTGTTGCGATGTGATCAAGTCACATAGTTCGACATTGCGATAACTATAACGTAGTGACCAGATCCTTAGACCGTAATGATCATACGTAATTACTGTCTATTAGGATGCCTTGATTTGCTACCCACCGCCTGACTGAAATATGCTGGCCATAAAGGATTACTTCAGGTATTCCGAATAGATATGTTAATGAGTATGCAAATAGATCAAAGCGGGATTTGTCCATCCGTGTGACGGATAGGTACTCTGGGCCCACTCGGTGATGTTACATCAGAAAGTTTGCAAACGTGTGACTAGATCACGGAGTTGTAATATCACGGGAACGAGTAAACTTGTTTGTTGATAACGAGGACGAACTAGGTATATTGGATACCGATGATCAAACCTGGGACAAGCAAAGTACCATAGGACAAAGGGAACAGGCACACGGTTAACGGATCCAACAACGATTGAAGTTCATTCGATGGAAGCGCAGGGGCTATCAAGGATTGTAACCAGGTCCAATTGATTAGTCATTGATCAATGAGAATTGTCTCGATCATGTCTGTTGTTTCCCGGACCGTAGGGTGTTACACTTAAGGGTACTCGACGCAGTAAGGATTGATTCGGGATCACCGGATAAATTGGAGAGAACACCGGAATTGTTCCGATGAAGGCCGGAAGTTGTTCCGGGTATTTTGAAAGGTTAAAAATATATTTAATAATGTTTAATATATGTTTTATTATTTAATTATCTGAATTAAATATTAAAATGTATTTAAATATAATTAAAAATGAATTAAAAGGCATATGGGCCTCATAGGGCCCATTAAGGGGAGAGGGAGTCCTCTCCCATGGGCCATGGCGCCATGAAGGGGCCCATGCCCCCCCTAGGGGCGCATTTGCCCCCCCTCCCCTTGGGATTAGTCCCACATGGGAAGTTGAGGGGAGGTTGCCCCCCTCCTTGGCCTATATAAGGAGGGGTAGGGTGCCCTTTTCTTCACATCCAAATTTGAGACAAGTTTCTCATCTCTCTTCCTCCTTTCTCCTTCCTCGAGTGGACTCCCCTTGTTTGGAGTCTACACTTGGTTGGGGATTTCTCCACTATACGCACGCCGTCGTGCTGCTGGAATCGGGATCCGAATCCATCTTCTTTCCGCTGCTCTACTGGTTCGGAGCCCGGAGGGACGTCGGGTATACTGTATGTGTATAATCCCGCGAGGCACTACAATTGTGGTGCTACTTCATCGTCGTGGTCGTATCGCGAGGTCTTCATCAGCAACGTTCCGACGGGGACGTAATCCCGTCATCGGTCTGCAAGGATCGGGTGGCTACATGAGTCATCGTGGATCTGCGCGGCATCGGGGATTGCCGGTACGAGTACACCAACCACGTTCATGCGGGAACGTTTCCCGCTTAACGGACTACATACTGGTATGTGATCTATTTCTGTCCGTTACTTGCATGAGCATAGCATAGGTCTTGGGTTTGGGTCTCGTAGGTTATGAAAAATTTGTGTTTTCTGCCCCGAACCCCAACAAAATTACCTTGAGAAGATATTGAAGAGGTTCAATATGGATAACGCCAAGAGAGGCCTCTTGCCCGTTATGAAAGGAAGTAAATTGAGTGTGACTCAATGCCCAGCAACAAAAAAAGAAAGGGAGGAAATGTCCTCAAAGCCCTATGCCTCAGCCATGGGTTCTATCATGTATGCTATGATGTGTACTTGACCAGATGTGGCCCTGGCGGTTTGTCTGACTAATTGTTTCCAAAGTAATCCTGGAATGGATAATTGGATTGCAGTGAAGAATGTCCTTAAGTACTTACGAAGAACTAAGGATCTGGTTCTTGTCTATGGAGGATATGAAGAAGAGCTCACCGTAACAGGTTACGTCGATGCCAGTCTTGGTACTGATCCCGATGACTCAAAATCCCAGACGGGATACATGTTTATGTTGAATGGTGGTGTGATTAGCTGGAGGAGCGGCAAGCAGTCAGTCATCGCCCAATCTACAATGGAGTCAGAGTATATTGCCGCTTGCGAAGCGTCAAACGAAGCGCATTGGCTGAATAAGTTCGTCATCGAGCTTGGCGTATTCCCTAGTTGCACTGACCCTATTAGCATTTATTGCGACAATACGGGTGCCATTACTAACGCAAGGGAGCCGAGGACTCACTCTACAGCCAAGCATATTCTCCGGCGTTTCCATGTGACGAGGGATTACGTCAAGGATGGTCATACTAGGATTTTCAAAATACATACGGATCTGAATCCGTCAGACCCAATGACTAAACCTCTTCCACAAGCCAAGTTTGAACAACACCGAGGGACTATTAGTGTTAGATACATACCTGATGTAAACTAGTGTAATTTGTACTCTAGTGCAAGTGGGAGACTGTTGGACAAATTAATAAAGATATTTGTCACATATCTGTTTGTTCATAATACGTTATATATTGTGCTAGAACAGTATTAAGCGGAAACATTAATACACGTGTGATATATAACAACCAGGTCCCTAGTTAAACTCAGGCATACTAGCTCATTGGTCAATTGATGATCAAGGTTTCCTGATCATGAGAACATAATAGTCTATTGACAATGAGGTCATATCATTAGGAAAATGATGTGATGGACACACACCCACCTTAATCATTGTAGTGTGATCAAGTCACATAAGTTCAGAATTGCGATGACTTAATAACATAGTGACTGAATCCTTAGACCGTGATGATCATACATAATTGCTATCTATTAGGATGCTTTGAGTGCATTAACCGTTACACTGAAACATGGTAACTGAAAAGGTGCATCTTGGGTATTCTGAAGTAGATATGTTGAGGAGTAGATCATAGCGGGATTTGTCAATCCGAGTGACGGATAGGTACTCTGGGCCCACTCGGTGGTGTTGCATCAATAGCTTGCAAGAAAGTGACTAGGTCACAAGAGATGTATGTCAGAACCCTCTGTTACGTAATGTGCTAGGGTTAACAAGTCACTTTCATCATGTCAAAATTTTCAAAAGAAATCTTTGAAATCAAAATCAAAAGCAAAATGGGAGAAGGAACCCCCCCAGATGAATTAATTCAAAAGGCCAGATATAAATCTTCTCCAAAAATTCATGTTAGATTTTTGAAAAGTCTTATAAATGAGTGTGATCACATATCAAGTGATGTGGGACCCACCCCATGCTCATTGATTTTTCAAATATTCAAACAGTGCCTTGGATTTAATTAAAAACCCCTATTTGAGTTAAGATTCAAATTATTTAAATTTTAAAAATGTTGAAACTTTATAAATGGCTAGTCTATATTATTATGAGGCCATATAAAATTTTTCAGCATTTAATAAAATGCCTAGCTATTTATTTTAGCACAGCAAAACAAATGTCAGAAAAGAAAAACAGAAAAAGAAGCAGAAACGCTTACCTGGCGCCCAGGCGAGAGCAGCCCATCCGGCCCACCCGGCCCAGAGGGGCAGCAGGGTCTTCTTCCCCGCCCCGCGCCTCCAAGCTGCTCGGTGGAATGCCACCGTGCCAGCCGTGGACGCCACGTCGCCGCCGAGCACCTTCCAGGCCTCCCCGTGCCCCCTTCTCGCGCCTGGAGACGTCTCTCTCCCGTCCTGATCCATTCCCCCCCTCCAGAGCTTCGTCCTCCTCCTCCCGTGCTCGATTTCGTCGCTGCCCAAGGACCGCCGTGGAGCACGCCGCCCAGTCCACGCAGCCACCATCGTCCCCGAGCCGTGCCACCGTGTCCAGAAGAACCGCAGCAGGCGTCTTCGTCGTTCCCCTCAATCAATCGAGCACGAGCGCCTCAGCAGACGTCGCCAGCTTCATCAAGGAGTCGCCGGACCCGCGAGCTCGCCGTCGTCGATTCGCCGCCGTGGAAGCCTCCCCGAGCTTGCCGTTGCTTCCGTTCGAACCGCGGTGAGCTTTTGAATTTTTCCCCCAAGCTCCTAGTGCCTCGTAGCCCCTCTAGCCAAATCCTCCATGAGAACCGAGCTCCTCGCCGCCATGGTTGAGCTAGAGCTCGTCCTCGTGCTCCTCGCGGCACCCCAGTGCGCGCGTTTGACTCGCGGACGTTCCAACTTTCGAACGCACGCAAGATCAGCCCAAGCCGTGCACGCTAGCCTCTTCCCCCAATCTCGCCGTCGTTCTGCTTCCGCCCAGCACGTCGCCGTCGTCGCTCCCGACCTCCCCGTGACCCCCTGATGCTTCCTCTCGACGCGGACGACCTCCAGGAGCACGCCGATGCCCTCCGTTTCCTCTCCCGTGGCCTCTAGCCGATTCCGGCAAGGGCGCCGCCGCGGCCAGGCCACCGGCGTCAAGCCGCCGGTGGGTTATCCCCTAATCACGCGCTAAACCCCCCTGGAGTCGATGACAGGTGGGTCCCTGGACCCCTTAACCTCCCTGTCAGTTTAAACTAAACGAGGATTAACCCCAGACCCACTGACAGGGTTGGCCCACTGGTCAGCCCCTTGCTGACGCCATGCTGGTGCAGTGCTGACGCAGTAAATCAATTCCAGAAATTGAAATAAATAAAAGAAATTCCAGAAAATCCAGAAAATAGCCCAAACTTTGGAAATTCATAGAAAATTCATATTAACTCCAAATTGGACAAATAATATATGAAAAATGATCAGGAGAAAATAAGCTATCCAAAAATCCAAATTTCAACTATGTTTGAGTTGATTTTAAAATGGGACCAGTAGCATATGTCATTTGATTTATTTGGAATTTATTCAAATTTAATTCAAATGATTTTGCAACTTGGACCATGGAAACATGCTATATTTCAACATCACATCAGAGGCATATCATACACATTTCCAAATGATTCAAATTGATCAAACAATGTCACATGTAAATTGGCTAAGTTTGAATTCAAATTGGAGTTTGAATTTTCAATTCAATTTGCAATATACTCCATTTAAATGGAATTGCTTCACACATCAAAGCATATACATCAAGTTTCAACCTTCCATCATGTGATTGTGCATTGTATTTACTTTGCTACCTTGTTTGTTATTTGTCGAGTAGAGGTGGAACCGGAGCAGGAGGCTGCCCCCTTCGTTGAAGACCCCGAACCTCATCAGCAAGGCAAGCAAACCCCCATTGATCATGTCGATAAAATCCCAATTCCCTCTCATGTCCCGCTTATGCATTGTTTAGGATGATTACCATGCTGCGTTTCTACCGCATAGATGAACCCATTCCTTTGCATGACCTATCATTTTGTCACAGTAGTAAGCAAACCACAATCCTAGCAAATGTAGGAGTTGATTGATATCATGTGGCCCCTGCAAATCTTATTGCTTATTGCATGCTTAGAGTGATACCATGATGATAATTTTATGTGAGTCGGGATGGTAGTGATCATGTTGATGATGGTAGAAAAGTGTTGGTGAATCTACCCTAATACAAGGTGAACGATGAGAGGCTGTGTAGGAGTACACGGTGGGTTGTCTCGTTGAACACCGCCCTAAGTCCGAGTTCTTGTGTGGTGATCCAAGATGAAGAGTACAACCACACATTGGGCTCACTGACCCCTCTCAACCTATTAACTCATCCCTTTCGACGTCCAGATGTCGCAATAGTTCGGAGTTCTGGTAGGTCTGTGGCCTGGCTGCTAAGTGAGAGAACGGCTCATCCGAGACCGGCTTATGCACCACGCACACATCACTTGGGTCCACTTCGGTAAACCGGCCGGGTTCACGATTGTGGTAGCCAACCCAAGTAGGCGGCTTTTCTTGGACTAGATAGGCTATGAGGTAACAGTTGTGGTGAGCATCCTCGCTGACACCCCTTGAATGGTGTCGAGATCAAAGGCGGTAAATGATGATCATGTGTGTGTAGCGGTACACCCCTGGAGGGTTATCAAAACTATTCGAATAGCCGCGTCCGCGGTTAAGGACTGCTTGGAAAGCTTAGCTTGATTATTAGACAACTTGAACTGGATACTTCTAAAATACACCAAGATAAGTGTGAGTGCTATGGTGTGTTTTCTCGTGGGGAAGTCGAGGAAGGCACCATAGTGGTGTAATTGGTTGGAGAAAGTAGTGGACTCGTGTACGCTTCTTACCTCAAGTCTGTTATTCGTAGTTCAGGACTAGCCAAGTCAAAGCTGTCATTTCTGCAAGTGAAACCCCACCTCCCTTTACCTTGATACATGTGCATGAGTAGTATAGCTCCTATGTAAGTCTTGCTGAGTACGACTTTGTACTCACGTTTTCTTAATCTATGTTTTAGATGAAACCACTGACTCCGAAGGTGGCTTCTTCATCGAGCTGGACGACTGAAGATCAAGCTAGTCTAGTCCCAGTCAGACGACTGGTTCCCTCGTGGAGGGCCTGTGTTTAAATAAGGCTTCTTAAGTCATTTGTTAAACTTGTCTGTACTCAGACATACTTTGCTTCCGCTTGTGTTGTAATGTTGGATCACATGTTTGTGATCTCTGTGTGCACTCTATAAGAGTTATCAATAAAATGTATACTTTGTAGAGAATCGCAATGATACCTGCTGTTCATACAAGGCATGTGTGCTGCGTGTATGTTTATAACATGCATGTCTTTGTATGGGTTTTCGAGACCTTAGTTGTGATCTGGCTGGCGGTCTTTCATACACCAAGTGGCCCTTAGATGTGCGCAGCTTGGGGCATCGCGATGCGATTGCTCGAGACTCCGTCTCGTGCACACTTTGTGGTATGATCGAGCCCGCCCTAGACCCCGACTAAGTGATCGGGCTGGAGTAAGTTTATGTAAGAGTTATGAGATAGTCGATAGTATGGTTGAGGCGACTTGTATTTGAATATGGGAGTTCACCACCCATATCATTAGACTTGTGTGCGGACGATGAGGACTCATCTCAGTTGATCATCCAGCCTGGATGGGATGCCCCTCACGTACGATGCTTTCCGAGAACGTTCTGTGCTTGGCCTTGTCTTCTTAGACAAGTGGGTACGGTTCTCGGCTCTCCATATGACTATATCTTAGCTGGACTTGCATATGCTAACCCCGGGTCCCGACAATGTAATATTCACAGACGAGTAAACATGTTATGTCGGAGACGAGGAAGAACTAAGTATTGGATACCGACGATCATACCTCGGACAAACATAGTACCAATGCACAAAGGGATCAAGTCATATTGTTAACAGTTCAACATCGATGAAGTTTATTCGATGGAAGCGTAAGGGCACATCAAGGATTGTAACCAGATCCCACATGAGGGTCACTGGTCAGAGAGTGTCTCGATCATGTCTACTGTTTCCCGGACCGTAGGGTGTCACACTTAAGGGCAATTGATGCATTAAGGATTGATTCGGGATCATCGGTGAAAAGAGAGAAAACACCGGAAATGTACCAGGAGGTGCCGGAAGCTGTTCCGGATATTTTGAAAGGTTCAAAATAATATATATTAATGTTTAAATATGTTTTATTATTTAATTGACAGAATTAAATATTAAAAATGATTTAAATAATTAATTAAAAAGGTGAAAAGGTATTTGGGCCTTAAAAGGCCCATGAGGGGAAGGGGGAGCCTCCCCCCTTGGGCTTGGCGCCAAGGGAGGGGCCCATCCCCCCTCCTAGCCGCACCACTCCCCCCCTTGGGGGTTTAGTCCCACATGGGGGAAGGGGAGGGTGTGGAGCCCCTCCTTGGCCTATATAAGGAGGGGGTGGGGTGTCTTTTTCTACATAACATTGAGTTTCTCTCTCTCTTTCTTTCTCCGACCTAGAGAGGACTCCCCTGGTTTGGAGTTTGCACCTGGTTGGGGGTTTCACCATCATCCGGACGCCGTCGTGCTGCCGGAATTGGGATCCGGATCAATCTTCTTTCCGCTGCTCTTCTGGTTCGGAGCCCGGAGGGACGTCGGTTGCATCGTACGTGTGTAATCCCGCGAGGCACTACACCTGTGGTGCTACTTCATCGTCGGAGGTTCTTCAACACGACAGGGAGGTCGTAGGATTAGAGTCTACGCCAACCACGTTCGAGGAACGTTTCCCTCTTTCGGTCTTCAAAGGTATGAACACCGATTCCTTCCGTTACATACATCAGCATAGCATAGATTTTGGGTTCGGGACTCGTAGGTAGGATTTTTTTTGTTTTCTGTGCCGATCCCCAACAGTTGGCACCAGGGATAAAACAATGGTACTTGTACCTGCGGTTGCAAGGATTGTTTACTTTACGCAAAGTTCTTTTAATGCAATTGTCTGTTGCTTTGAGTTTACACTTTGGGTGGGATTCGCAGCTTAATACCAGCGAGATGTTCTGGATAGATATCTCAAGGTGGATGATTCGTAGTAGATGCAGATGGATTTCGGTCTACTTACCTTGGCGTACTGCCCATTGCTTTTGAGCCTCTTCCTTTCTTTTGTAGCATAGTTAGCATTGCGTGCGTTTATAATCCTGTCGATTGCCCAACTGTGATTTGTTTACCTCCTAGCACTTTTATCATCTTTTGGGAGAGAGACATCACTAGTGAACGTCATGGGACCCCCGTCCATATTTCCACCATTGTTTACACCCTCAATTTACTTTCAGTTCTTACTTTTAGTTGCACTTTTATCTCTTGGGTTGATCCTTTGTAAACAGCAAGGCCGGAGGAATTGACAACTCCTCTGTACTCGTTGGGAGCAAAGTTATTTGCTGTGTGTGCAGGTCCAGGTGAAGTAAGCAATCTTAGATTGTGAACGGTGCCATTGTTCACTTTACCACCTTCTTGTATCTCTTGGAGTCCTACGGGAGACAAACCCTATCCTCTACATAGGGGAAATTTGCAGCTACGCTACATCTCACCTTCCACTTGGGGTAACCAACGAGAAGTGAGAGAACTATCTTCCTCACCGTATCAAGATAATTTCTGGCGTCGTTTCCGGGGACTCCACTCTACAAGATAGGGGAGTTGCACACTATCTTTTATCTTTGCTTTTTGGTCTTGTTAGTTTACCTTTCAGTTTTTACTTTTGTGTCCCTTATCAAAAATACCAAAAATACCTGTTACCTTTCTTGTGTGGTCAAGTATGTTAGGAGTTGGTACTATGAGGGAATCCGAGGTTTTGGATTTCCATCAATGGAACGGGGAGAATATGAAGAAGGCATGGGACAGAATTTCTGAAGCACATAAGGCAAATATGCCTTGGTTACCCATAAGGATTGTGCTTAGAAATTTTTACTTTGGCCTTTTTAAGTGGTGTAAGCACTCTCTTGATCTTATAGCTGAAGGAGACTTTGTAGAGTGTGATGAAGCTAGAGATCTTGAAATTATAAATGGTTTATCTAGTTATTTTGTTTATTATGGTCTTGATACTGTTGTAGACAGAATTGCGACTATCGAGAAGAAGCTTGATGCTCTAGACTTAAAAGGAGTAGAAAAGTCAAACCCTCCTAAAGAGGAGATTTTGGAAATAGAAAATGATTGGGAGCCTTTTGTTAGGATTGTTATCTCTAACCAAAACTTCCTTGCTTTTTGTGACATTGGATCTATAGTTTCTATAATGCCAAGCTTTATTTATGATTCTTTGTACCTTGCAAGCATGGAAATTTTTCCATCTTTCCATGAACATTCTAATGGTCATATTTCTGAGGTCCAGGGAAGATTAAAAGATGTCCAAGTCATGTTTCTTAAAAGAAGCGTAGAAATTGACTTTGCCATCATGAAGACCAAACGAGGAAATATAGTGCTTGGAAGGGACTTCCTCCGAGCCATGAAAGGCTTCATTGATATAGGTAAAGGACAAATACGCTTGCGTGCTGAGGAAAAATGTACGTACCTATTCCCTCGGAAGAACAAGGATGAGCTTATTGAAAACCCCTCTGAAATTCTTGGTGATTCAGATGATTTTGGAGATCTTTGATCTTTTGCCTTATGCCTAGCTTAAAGGCGTAAAAGAAAGCGCTTGTTGGGAGGCAACCCAATATGTTATTACTTCTGTTTTTAGTGGTCTTGATGATTGTTACTACTGTAGAAACATCATTGTATCTTTATTTTTTAAGCTTTCTTCCAAATATAGCCTCTTATTGAAGGGTTCGTAGCAAGGAAAACAAAAAAAATTCCTACGCATAAACAACCAACAAGCCAAGATCTAATCTAGGAGATGTAAGCAACGAGTAGGATGTCATAGAAGAACTCACCCTCGAAGACTTAAAACTTTACGAGATCAAATCTCTTGGATGATGTAGTGGTTCACTTGCCGATCTCAAGATCGCGATGATGTACGCTGAGCGTCTCCGTGCTCGGTCACACGTACAGCTTGATGACGGCCTCCGTTCCCTCGATCCAGCGGGGCGGCGGAAGTAGAGGATCCCTGGAAATCCAGCAGCACAACAACGTGATGCGGTGAAGAATCCCACGGTCAGGGCTTCGCCAAGCGGAAGACCATGGTATGGAGCAGCGGGTGGAGAGGAAGGGAGGTGAGGCAAGTATATGGGAGGGGAAGCCCTCACCCTCCTTTTATAGGGGAGGAGTGGGCAGCCCAAAGGGGGGGGTGCGGCCAACTCATGGTGCCCCCACCTCTTCCCCTCTTGATGTGAGTGGAAGCCACACTCACACCCACTCATGCTCCCTTAATTGTCCACTTGGAAAAGCCAAAGGTTTTATTTAATAAATAAATAAAACATTTCTATTTCTTTATTTAATATTTGTTAATCCTATTAACAAACATTTGCACATTGCACCTCGAATCATTTGTTAATTCTATTAACAACCATCCGGCAAAAACCCCTTGAACTGTTTCAATTTTACTCGAAACAATTTCGGTGCTGTCCAAAACATTCTTCAATATTCCTTATCCTCTCAAAATGCATCATCAAACCTTAAGTGTGTCACCCTACGGTTCGCAAATAATACAGACATGATTGAGACACCTCTCTGATCAATAATCAACAGCGGGATCTGGAGATCCGTGATGACTCCTATATATTCAACGATGAATCTTGTGATCGTGTGAACCATCAACGTCGTAACTAATTCCCTTTGTCTCGCAATATTTTACTTGTCCGAGATCCGATCATCGGTATCAACCATACCTTGTTCGATCTCGTTTCCGACAAGTACTCTTTTACTCGTTCTGTGATATGACATTCTTGTGACCTAGTCACGTGCTTGCAAGCGGTGTCAATGTGATATCACCGAGAGGGCCCAGAGTATATCTCTCCGTCATTTTGGATGGACAAATCCCATTCTTGATCCATGAGCCTCAACTAATACTTTTCGAATACCTAACACCACCTTTATAGTCACCCTGTTACGGTGTGACGTTTGATGTCATTAAAGTATTCTTTCGGTATTAGTGATTGACATGATCTCATGGTCTAAGGAACAAGATTACTTCGAATGCAAGATATAACAATATAAACTAAATGACTTGATCGTATTGTTATACTTAGTTTTGGTTTATATTCATCACATCATTCTCCTAATGATATGATCCCGTTATTAACAACATCCAATGTTCATGATCAGGAAACCTTGATCATCTGTTAATCGACGAGCTAGTTAAAAGAGAGGCTTTACTAGGAACCATTGTTTGTTTATTAAACACACATGTATCAACGTTTCCTATTAATACAATTCTAGCATGAGAAATAAACGTTTATCATAAACAAGGAATAATATAATAAACACTTTATTATTGTCTCTCGGGCATATTCCCTTCAGTCTCCCAGTTGCACTAGGGGCAATAATCTATATTACATAGTAATGAATCTAACACCCATGGAGTTCTGGTGTTTATCATGTTTTGCCTTTGGGAGAGTTTTAGTCAACGGATCTGCCACATTCAGATCTGTGTGTACTTTGCAAATCTTCACACCCCCATCCTTGACATAATCGCGGATGGTGTGAAAACGATGCTTGATATGCTTGGAATTCTTGTGAGACCTTGGTTCCTTAGCATTGGCAATGGCACCATTGTTGTCACAATAGATAACCATTGGACCCAAAGCACTCGGAACCACACCTAGTTCGGATATGAACTCCTTCATCCAAACTGCTTCATTTGCTGCCTCTGAGGCAGCAATATATTCCGCTTCTGTTGATGATCCCGCTACCACAGATTGCTTGGAACTCCTCCAGCTTACTGCTCCTCCATTCATAATAAATACGTATCCGGATTGTGACTTAGAGTCATCCGGATCAGTGACGAAGCTAGCATCGACGTAACCTCTTGCGACGAGCTCTTCTTCACCGCCATACACGAGAAACATATCCTTAGTTCTTCTCAAGTACTTAAGGATATTCTTGACCGCCGCCCAGTGTTCCAAACCTGGATCGGATTGGTACCTGCTAGTCAAACTAACAGCATGTGCCACATCTGGTCTTGTACATAGCATAGCATACATGACAGAACCTACGGAATCTTATTCATTTCCTCTTTATCTTCTGCTGTAACTGGACATTGAGTCTTACTCAACGTCTTGCCTTGCAACATTGGTAAGAACCCCTTCTTACTTTTATTCATTCTGAACTTCTTCAAAATCTTGTCAATGTATGTACTTTGCGAAAGTCCTATTAAGCGTCTTGATCTATCCCTGTAGATTTTGATGCCTAATATATAAGCTGCTTCACCGAGGTCTTTCATCAAAAAACTACAATAACCTTTTACACCTTTTAAAAATTCTATATCATTTCCAATCAACAATATGTCATCCACATACAGTACTAGAAATACTACAGAGCTCCCACTCACTTTCTTGTAGATACAAGCTTCTCCGTACGTTTGATCAAATCCAAACTCTTTGATCACCTTATCAAAACGGAGGTTCCAACTCCCGGATGCTTGCTTCAGTCCATAAATGGAACGTTGAAGCTTGCATACCTTGTCAGCATCCTTAGGATCAACAAAACCTTTGGGTTGCATCATATACAACTCTTCCTCAATGTCACCATTCAGGAATGCCGTTTTGACATCCATCTGCCAGATTTCATAATCGAAAAATGCAGCAATTGCTAACATAATCCTAACTGACTTTAGCATCGCTACTGGTGAGAAGGTATCATCGTAGTCAACTCCTTGAATTTGTCGAAAACCTTTTGCGACAAGTCGAGCTTTATAGACGGTCACATTACCATCAGCATCAGTTTTCTGTTTAAAAATCCATTTGTTCTCAACGGCCTTACGGTCATCGGGTAAGTCTACCAAAGTCCAAACTTGGTTTTCGTACATGGATCCCATTTCGGATTTCATGGCTTCAAGCCATTTGTTGGAATCTGGGCTCATCATTGCTTCATCATACGTCGCAGGGTCATAACTTCCATCTACCATGAAGTTTAAGACGGGATTCCCATACAGTTCAGGAGTTGTACGTTCCCTAGTTGACCTGCGAAGCACGGTATTTTCCTCTTCTAGAGTTTCATGATATTGATCATTAGTTCCCTCTTCAACTGACGGAGTCGGCACTAGAACAACTTCCGTTGTTGCGCTACTCGCCATTCCAAGAAGAGAAGGTTCAATAACCTCATCGAGTTCTACCTTCCTACTATTCACACCTTTCGAGAGAAACTCCTTCTCTAAAAAGGATCCATTCTTGGCAACGAAAATCTTGCCTTCGGATCTGTGATAGAAGTTGTACCCTATTGTTTCCTTAGGGTATCCTATGAAGATGCATTTTTCCGCTTTGGGTTCGAGTTTATCAGGTTGAAGCTTCTTCACATAAACATCACAGCCCCAAACTTTTAGAAATGACAGCTTAGGTTTGTTTCCAAACCATAATTCATACGGTGTCGTTTCAACGGATTTAGATGGTGCCCTATTTAAAGTGAATGCAGCGGTCTCTAGTGCATAACCCCAAAATGAACGTGGCAAATCTGTAAGAGACATCATAGATCGAACCATATCCAATAAAGTACGATTACGACGTTCGGAAACACCATTACGCTGTGGTGTTCCGGCAGGTGTGAGTTGTGAAACTATTCCACATTGTTTCATATGCATGCAAAACTCGTAACTTAAATATTCACCTCCACGATCAGGTCGTAGAAATTTAATCTTTCTGTTACGATGATTTTCAACTTCACACTGAAATTCTTTGAACTTTTCAAACGTCTCAGATTTGTGTTTCATTAAGTAAATATATCCATATCTACTCAAATCATCTGCGAAAGTGACAAAATAACGATATCCACCGCGCGCCGATACACTCATTTGTCCACACACATCAGTATGTATGATTTCCAGTAAGTCTGTCGCCCGTTCCATAGAACCTGAAAATGGGGTTCTAGTCATCTTGCCCATAAGGCATGGTTCACACATTTCAAATGATTCATAATCAAGTGATTCTAAGAGTCCATCAGAATGGAGCTTCTTCATGCGTTTAACACCAATATGACCTAACCGGCAATGCCACATGTAAGTAGCAATATCATCATTTAACTTGATTCTTTTGGCATTCACACTATGAATATGTGTATCAATACTATCAAGATTCAAAAGAAATAAACCATTCTTCTCAGGTGCGTGACCATAAAAGATATTATTCATATAAATCGAACAACCATTGTTCTCGGACTTAAAGGAATAACCACTCTGCATTAAGCAAGATCCAGAAATGATGTTCATGCTTAACGCAGGCACCCGATAACATTTATTCAGGTTTATAACTAATCCAGACGGGAAACGAAGAGGTAGCGTGCCGACGGCGATCACATCAACTCTTGATCCATTGCCGACGCGCATCGTCACCTCATCCTTTGCTAGTGGTCGCTTGTTCTGCAGTTCCTGTTTCGAGTTACATATGTTAGCAACCGAACCAGTATCAAATACCCAGGCGCTACTGCGAGTACTAGTAAGGTACACATCAATAACATGTATATCACATATACCTTTGTTCACTTTGCCAGCCTTCTTATCTTCCAGATATTTGGGGCAGTTTCGCTTCCAGTGGCCATTGCCCTTGCAATAAAAGCACTCAGTCTCAGGCTTAGGACCATTCTTGGTTTTCTTCTCAGGTGTAGAAACAGACTTGCCAACCTTCTAGAAGTTTCCCTTTGGTTTGCCTTTCTTGCCTTTCTTGAAACTAGTGGTCTTATTGATCATCAACACTTGATGCTCTTTCTTGATCTCCACTTCAGCAGTTTTAAGCATCGAGAGAAGCTCAGGAAGAGACTTCTTCATGCCTTGCATATTATAGTTCATCACACAGTTCTTGTAACTAGGTGGCAGAGATTGAAGAACACGATGTATCCCTAGCTCATTGGGATCGTTATTCCCAAGGCTATGAGCTTATCAGCGTACACAGACATTTTGAGTACGTGCTCACCGACAGAGCTGTTCTCTTCCATCATGCAGCTAAAGAACTTTTCTGAAGCATCATAGCTCTCAACTGCAGCATGGGTATCGAAAATCATTTTCAATTCTCCCATTGTAGCATAAGCAGTGCTGTTCTCGAAATGTTTTCGCAGCTCTGGTTCTAATCCATACAGGATGCCGCAATGAACTATACTGTGGTCTTCTTTTTGAGTCAGATAAACATTTTTATCTTCATCAGAAGCATCATCAGCGGGCTGGTCACCTAGAGGTGCATCAAGCACATAGAGCTTCTTGCAAGCAGTGAGGAGAATCCTCAGGTTAAGTGCCCAGTTGGTAAAGTTGCTACCATTGTTCGCTAGCTTTCCTTTCTCCATGAACATATTGAAATTGAAGGTAGGTGCAGCCATGATCTACAACATATTTGCAAAGACTATTTAGACTAAGTTTATGATAAATTAAGCTCAAGTTAATTCAAAAAATTATCCCATGAACTCCCACTCAAAAACAACATCCCTATTAGTCGTTTTTGTGATTACACAAACCAAATTCACTACACCAAAACCGATCATCACGTGAGATGATGTAGCTGCAAAGGCGAACATCGACATGTTCATCATATCATCCATATGACTTATGCTTTACCTTTCGGTTCATGTTCCGAGGCCATGTCTGTACATGCTAGGCTCGCCAAGTAGAACCATTGTATTGCGTGTGTTTCAAGGCCATGTCTGTACATGCTAGGCTTGAAAACACCCGTTGTATGTGAACGTAGAGTCTATCACACCCGATCATCACGTGGTGTCTCGAAACGACGAGCTTTCTTAACGGTGCATACTAAGGAAGAACACATTATTATCTTGATATTAATTGAGAGGGATCATCTTATAATTCTACCGTCGCGGTCTAAGCAAAATAAGATGCATAAAAGGATTAACATCACATGCATGGATAATGTGATATGATATGATCCTTCTTGCACTTGATCTCCATCTTGTGCATCATGGTATGATCTTCATCATCCCACCGGCGTGGCACAAAGGTCCATGGCACCTCCATCTTGATTGTCCATCAAATTACAACATATCACACGGATATGATATACAACACGGAGGCCATAAATAATAAGACAACCATATGGCTCCTGCCGGTATGTCAATAACTTACAAAATGGATCATCTCATACATCAAATTTGTAAAATCGACCATATCACATCACATGCCCTGCAAAAACAAGTTAGACGTCTCTAATTTATTTTTGCATATTTTACGTGGCTTGGGCTTACAAAGATAGAACCGTTCATACCTACGAACATAAACCACAACATTGATAAAACATATTTTTAACAACCCGTTGTAGGTTAGGTCCTAACTATAGTGAGAGAGACAGACACCCGCCAGCCACTTATGCAATACAAGTTGCATGTCAGTCGTGGAACAAGTCTCATGTACGCGGACATGTAAGGTTAGTCCGGGCCGCTTCATCGCACTATGCCACAAGGATCCAAAATACAAAAGGAGGAAAAACCAGGATCATCAACGCCCACATCCATATGTTTTCTACTCGTACAAACCATCTACGCATAGACGAGGCTCTGATACTACTGAAGGGTTCGTAGCAAGGAAAACAAAAAAAATTCCTACGCATAAACAACCAACAAGCCAAGATCTAATCTAGGAGATGTAAGCAACGAGTAGGATGTCATAGAAGAACTCACCCTCGAAGACTTAAAACATTACGAGATCAAATCTCGTGGATGATGTAGTGGTTCACTTGCCGATCTCAAGATCGCGATGATGTACGCTGAGCGTCTCCGTGCTCGGTCACACGTAGAGCTTGATGACGACCTCCGTTCCCTCGATCCAGCGGGGCAGCGGAAGTAGAGGATCCCCGGAAATCTCGCAGCACAACAACGTGATGCGGTGAAGAATCCCATGGTCAGGGCTTCGCCAAGCGGAAGACCATGGTATGGAGCAGCGGGTGGAGAGGAAGGGAGGTGAGGCAAGTATATGGGAGGGGAAGCCCTCACCCTCCTTTTATAGGGGAGGAGTGGGCAGCCCAAGGGGGGGGGGTGCGGCCAACTCATGGTGCCCCCACCTCTTCCCCTCTTGATGTGAGTGGAAGCCACACTCACACCCACTCATGCTCCCTTAATTGTCCACTTGGAAAATCCGAAGGTTTTCTTTAATAAATAAATAAAACATTTCTATTTCTTTATTTAATATTTGTTAATCCTATTAACAAACATTTGCACATTGCACCTCGAATCATTTGTTAATTCTATTAACAACCATCCGACAAAAACCCCTTGAACTATTTCAATTTTACTCGAAACAATTTCGGTGCTGTCCAAAACATTCTTCAATATTCCTTATCCTCTCAAAATGCATCATCAAACCTTAAGTGTGTCACCCTACGGTTCGCGAATAATACAGACATGATTGAGACACCTCTCCGATCAATAATCAACAGCGGGATCTGGAGATCCGTGATGACTCCTATATATTCAACGATGAATCTTGTGATCGTGTGAACCATCAACGTCGTAACTAATTCCCTTTGTCTCGCGATATTTTACTTGTCCGAGATCCGATCATCGGTATCAACCATACCTTGTTCGATCTCGTTTCCGACAAGTACTCTTTTACTCGTTCTGTGATATGACATTCTTGTGACCTAGTCACGTGCTTGCAAGCGGTGTCAATGTGATATCACCGAGAGGGCCCAGAGTATATCTCTCCGTCATTTTGGATGGACAAATACCATTCTTGATCCATGAGCCTCAACTAATACTTTCCGAATACCTAACACCACCTTTATAGTCACCCTGTTACGGTGTGACGTTTGATGTCATTAAAGTATTCTTTCGGTATTAGTGATTGACATGATCTCATGGTCTAAGGAACAAGATTACTTCGAATGCAAGATATAACAATATAAACTAAATGACTTGATCGTATTGTTATACTTAGTTTGGGTATATATTCATCACATCATTCTCCTAATGATATGATCCCGTTATTAACAACATCCAATGTTCATGATCAGGAAACCTTGATCATCTGTTAATCGACGAGCTAGTTAAAAGAGAGGCTTTACTAGGAACCATTGTTTGTTTATTAAACACACATGTATCAATGTTTCCTGTTAATACAATTCTAGCATGAGAAATAAACGTTTATCATAAACAAGGAATAATATAATAAACACTTTATTATTGTCTCTCGGGCATATTCCCTTCACTTATGACAAGGGAAGTGAAAGTTGTGACATGCTGTTCAGAAAACAGATTCTGTCCTCGTGAAAGGAAAAATCATAGTAAATCACCAGTTCATCTTTTTGAGCTGAATTTTTTACATAGCGTGATCTATACAATCACGGAACTTTCGTATGTTCTGAGTTTTTTCTATTTGAGTTGCATAAGTGCCCCTAAAAAATTCTTTACTACCTGTTGTTCTGTTTTTCACAGATTCTGCCACGTTTTGTCTCTCCTAACTTTTACAAACCTTAAGCTTGCTTTTTCTTTGCAAACATTTTTGGAAGTCTTGAGAAACAGTAGCCCTCCATGAAAATCTTTATTTGCAGTAGAGGAAAATTATTTTAATAGGGTACTAACCTCTCTAATCAGTTTACAATGAGTTATGTATGAAGGGAGTTTTCAAGTGTGCGATGGAAGATGATGAAAGAAGATCCTGGAGTGTCAAACGCTCAAGGTTGGGGATGCCCCCATGCATCCCCAATAAATATTCAAGGAGACTCAAGCATCTAAGCTTGGGGATGCCCCCATGCATCCCCTTCTTCATCAACAATTATCAGTTCATCCCTCGTTGCACTATATTTTTATCACTTCATGCGTTATGTGCTATGCTTGGAGCGTCTCGCTCTTTACTTTTCTTAGGTTTCTTTTTGCTTTGTTTGCTATAATAACAAGTTAGACCCCAGATTTATTTTGGATGGGAGAGAAACATGCTCCGCTTGAACTAGAACTCCTCATAGGATTTGCATGCTTATTTCCTTAGCTGTGAGTTGTTATTTTTCTATTCTTAGCTGCTGCCATGTTTAGTGGTAGTGCTTTAGTTTTCTTCTAGAGCTTTTGTTTTGTCTCAGGTTGAACTTTCTATAGGTTGCATCTTTATCTTGTTTAGAGAGTTTTCCTGTTGCACTGAGTTTTGTGTCTTGACTAGAAAGTAGGTAGTTGAAATTGCTATTCTCTTTGCAGTAGTAACTTGCAATAGTTTTGAGGTATTGACTATAGTAATGTTTGAACTTATGGTGTCAAGAGCTTTAGCCTATTAGTGATAGATGTCGTATTTTGGGCAATCCGTGTGATTTTTGAAAACCAAAACCCCTGTTGAGAACTCTAGCTACTAGATGGATCACTAACCTCTGGAGGGTTCGAATATTAGAGTACACGCACATAACATGAGTTGAGGATGCGCAAGGATAACCAAACCCCCATACACTCCTCCTCGGGGTACTTGTCTCTTTGAACCTCCTGATTAGATTGAGAGTTACCGATAATAAGTGCATGAGTTTTTCGGACTAATGTGAGTATTCGAAAGTTGACACTTCCACCACCCATATTTTTCTAGCATTTTCGGTACTGTGCATTGCCCTTTCTCACCTCGAGAGTTGGCGCATACTTCGCCGGTGCATCCTAACCCTTGGCATGATACACTCTGTCATCATAAGCCTCCTTATATATTTCCTCAAAACAGCCACCATACCTACATACAAGGCATTTCCATAGCCTTTCTGAGATACATTGCCATGCAACATCCACCTTCTCATGACTTGATCTTCATGTCATACATGCTACTTGCTTGATCGATGAGCCGCATGCTAGTTGGGCCTTGCCCTAATCATTGCTACATGACGCGTGATACGTCCAAAATGTATCTATAATTTCTGCTTGCTCCATGCATCTTTTATGTGATATTACTATGATATTGATGAACTTCCATACATTTTTGATCATATTTGGACTAACCTATTAACCCAGTGCACCCCAGTGCCAGTTCCTGTTTTCTGCTGTTTTTGTATTTCAAATTTTCCCATTACTTAAAGTGCCAGAAAAATTCCGGGAAAAACATTGGAAAAATCAGCGTACAGGAAGCTTCGGGAAGAGCCCAAGTGGGGCCAGGGGGGAGCCATGGGTGGCCCAGGCGGCCACCTGGCGCGACCACCCCCTAGGTCGCGCCAGGGGGCGCCTAGGGCCCCTGGTCCACCTCTGGCTTCCCCCCTTCGCCTATATATCCCTCTCGTCCCGAAACCCTCGAGGACAGAACCCTTTTTCACGATCTCTCCTCTGTTCCGCCGCCGCCGCGCTTCCAAGATCGGGAGCACCAGGAGCCCTCTTCCCGGCACCCTGCCGGAGGGAGGAACCACCTCCGGGAGCTTCTCCACCACCATGGGTGCTTCCCGGATGAACTATGAGTAGTCCACCTTGGACCATGGGTCCATGATCAGTAGCTATGTGATGTTCTCCTCCCATCTTTGTTCTTCATGGTTTAGACCTCGTGAGCTTCCTTACATGATCGAGGCACATATGTAATCTTTCTGTTGTTGCTATGCTGAGTTTGCTGGGATCTGATGGATTATGAGACTATGTTCAGATTGTGTTTGATTAATATATTTGATTCTCCTCTTTTATATTTATGTTCTTGAGTAATTCTTGCATGTTCTCCGTTTCTGTTTATTGCTTTGTCCAAGTAGTAGGTAGTGACTCCAAGAGGGAGCGTTATGCATGATTGTGGGTTCATGCCCCCTGATGACTAGCTTGAGTGACAGAAACATGAGCCTAGGGGATGTGTTGTTGCCACAAGGGAGAAAACAACGGTGCTTGTACTTGCGGGTGCAAGGATTGTTTACTTTACGCAAAGTTCTTTAATGCAGTTGTATTTTGCTTTGAGTTTACACTTTGGGTGGGATTCACAACTTAATACGAGCGAGATGTTCTGGATATATATCTCAAGGTGGATGATTAGTAGGTAGATGCAGATGGATTTCGGTCTACTTGTCTTGGCGTACCGCCCATGCTTTTGAGCCTCTTCCTTTCTTTATAGCATAGTTAACATTGGTTTGTGCACATAATCCTGTCAATTGCCCATGCTATCATTATTATCCCGTGCGTTTGATACTTTGTAAACAACAAGGCCGGAGGGATTGACAACTTCTTTGAACTCGTTGGGAGCAAAGTTATCTGTTGTGTGTGCAGGTCCACATCAACCGCCGAATTGATGGCGCCGTTGTCACCTTCCTGTTGTTTTCGGAGTCCTACTAGAGACAAACCTTGGTATCTTCACCGAGGGAAATTTGCTGTTGTCTACATCTCAACCTTCCACTTTGGGTAACCAAACGAGGGGCGAGAAGCCATCAAAGCTAATTTCTGGCGCCGTTGCCGGGAGTCCACTCTTCAAGATAGGGGAGTTGCACACTATCTTTTATCTTTGCTTTTTAGTCTTGTTAGTTTACCTTTCAGTTTTTTCTTTAGTGTCCTTTATCAAAAATCAAAAAAATAGTTACCTTGCTTGCTGCTGCTATGGGTTCCTCCGAGAACACCAAGTTGTGTGACTTCACTAGTCATAAGAACAATGAATTTATCTGCACTCCTATTGCTCCACCTGCCACTTCAGCACCTTCTTATGAGATTAAACCTGCTTTGCTGAACCTTGTTATGAAAGATCAATTCTCCGGTGCTGGAGATGATGCTGCTTTGCACTTAAATAATTTTGTTGAGCTCTGTGATATGCAAAAGTAGAAATAAGTAGATGGTGATATCGTTAAGCTTAAGCTTTTTCCTTTGTCCTTGAGAGGAGGAGCTAAAATCTGGTTTCAATCCTTGCCTAGGAATAGCATAGATTCTTGGGATAAGTGCAAGGATGCTTTTACTGGGAAGTACTACCCCCCAGCTAAGATTATCCAATTAAGGAGTAATATTATGAATTTTAAACAATTGGATAATGAGCACGTTGCCCAAGCTTGGGAATGCATGAAATCTCTTGTTAAGAATTGCCCTACGCATGGTTTGGCTACTTGGATGGTTATCCAAACTTTTTATGCAGGCTTGAACTTTACCTCGCGAAACTTGCTAGATTCGGCCGCGGGAGGAACCTTTATGTCAACAACGCTTGGTGCTGCCACAAAACTACTCGATAAGATGATGACCAACTATTCCCAATGGCACACCGAAAGAGCTCCAACAGGTAGGAAGGTAAACTCTGTCGAGGAGATCTCCTCCCTAAATGAAAAAGTTGACTTGATTATGTCTCTACTTACCAAGCAATCTCCTATTGATCCTCATGATGTTCCTTTAAATTCTTTGATTGCTCAAGATCAAGTAGATGTGAAATTTATCTCTAGAAACAACTTCAATAACAATGCTTATAGGAGTAATTTTGGTATCAATCCTTGACCGTTCCCCTCCAACAACTATGGGAACAACAACACTTATCCTAGCACCAAGAACTCCACCTCTGAACTAGAGAGTATGCTTAAAGACTTCATCACTACCCAAAAAGCCTTCAACAAGAGTGTAGAGGAAAAACTAGACAAATTAGATAATCTCTCGTCGAAGGTAGAAAATTTAGCCCGTGAAGTATAATTGCTTAAAATTAGAACTTCTCCTCTTGAGGAGAGGAAGGTCACTCCTATGAACGCTATTCAAGTGCAAATTAATGAAAACATTAGGATGATGGCTAAACTTAAAGAGAGATGGGCTAGAGAAAAGGAGGAAGAAGATAGAATTAAGAGCCTTCCTACACACCATACCGTTGCTACTATCCAAGTCCTTGAGGATATCCAAACTGTTAGCACCCAATGCACCCCTAGTCCCATAGGACCTATTAATGGTGATGTTATGACCTCAACCGTAGAAGAAGAAACTCCTATGACTATAGAAGCTACCAAACCAGTGAGCCTAAAGGACACCACTACCACTTTACTTGATAGTAGTGACCTTGATTTTGATAATTGCACCCTTTCTGAAGTTATTCGTTTCCTTCACAAGATGTCTAGAGATCCCCACACTAGCACACTTAATCTTGCCTTCACGGAGCATATCACTAATGCTATCATTAAAGCTAGGGAGGAGAAGCTTAGGGTAGAATCCTCCATACCTAGAAACCTAGAAGATAGTTGGGATCCTATGATAAAAATTAAGTTGAATAACTTCTCTTGCTATGATTTATGTGATGTTGGAGCTAGTACCTCCGTTATGCCCAAAAGAATGTATGATATATTTGAATTGAAACCTTTTGATCCTTGTTCTTTTGGTGTTCATCTTGTCGATTCTTCCGTAAAGAAACCTTTGGGGAAGATCGATGATGTTCTTATCATTGTCAATGACAATTATGTTCCCGTTGATTTTACTATTATGTACATTGAATGTGAGCCTTCTTATCCAATTATTTTGGGACGTCCTTTTCTTCGCACCGTGGGTGATGTTATTGATATGAAAGAGGGGAATATCAAATTCCAATTCACTCTCAAGAAAGGGATGGAACACTTCCCTAGAAAGAAGATTAAGTTACCTTTTGAGTCTGTTACATGGGCTAGTTATTTTCTTGATAAGACTTGATCTTTTGCTTTATGCCTAGCTTAAAGGCATAAAAGAAAGCGCTTTCGGGAGGCAGCCCGCAACGAATTTAGGTTTTTATTTTTGTTTTTCTTCTGTTTTTAGTGGTCTTGATGATTGTTACTACTGTAGCAACATCATTGTATCTTTACTTTTCAAGCTTTGTGCCATTTATACCCTCATATGACAAGGGAAGTGAAAGTTGTGACATGATGTCCAGAAAACAAACTCCGTCCTCGTGACGGGAAACATCATAGAAAAATCCCAGTTCATCTTATTGATCTGAAATTTTTACACAGCGTGCTCTATACAATCACGGAACTTTCGTATGTTCTGAGTTTTTTTATTTGAGTTGTAGAAGTATCCCTAAAAAATTATTTACTATCTGCTGGTCTGTTTTTCACAGATTATGTCATGTTTTTCCTTTTCTTCGTTTTGCAAACCTTAAGCTTGCTTTTTCTTTGCAAAAACTTTTTGGAGACCTTGAGAAACAGTAGCTCTTCAAGAATATGCTTATTTCCAGTAGAGAAAAAATATTTTATTGTGGGTACTAACCTCGCTAATCAGATTATGATGAGTTATGTATGAAGGGGGTTTTCAAGTGTGCGAGGGAAGATGATAAAAGAAGATCCAGGAGGGTCAAACGCTCAAGCTTGGGGATGGCCCCAAGCATACCCAATAAATATTCAAGAAGACTCAAGCGTCTAAGCTTGGGGATTCCCCCATGCATCCCCTTCTCCATCAACATTTATCAGTTCGTCTTTCATTCCACTATATTTTTATCACTTCATGCGTTATGTGCTATGCATGGAGCGTCTTGCTCTTTATTTCTTTTTTAGTTTGATTTAGCTTTTCTTGCTATTTATAACAAGTTAGAACCCAGCTTTCTTTGTGTGGGAGAGAAACACGCTCCACTTCACCCTAGAACACAACATAGGACTTTCATGCTTATCTTTGCTATGTGTGTTCTTTATCTTTTTCGTAGCTGATGTCATGTTTTAGCTCTTAGTTTTCATGCTTATATTTTTAAGAGCTTTTGTTTAGTTTGTTGCTGGAACTCTCTTGAGTTTTCATGTTTATCTTGTTTAGAGAGTTTGCCTGTTGCACTGAGTTGTGTGTCTTGACTTGAAGTAGGTAATTGAGGTTGCTATTCAATTGTAGTAGTAACTTGCAATAGTTTTGAGGTATTGCCATGAGTAATGTTTGAACTTTTGGTGTCAAGAGCTTTAGCCTATTAGTGATAGAGGTCGTATTTTGGGCAATCCGTGTTTATTTTCGAAAACACTACAAAATTAGTTGACAACTTTAGCTACTAGATGAATCACTAATCTTTGGAGGGATCGAATATTAGAGTACACTCACGTACCATGAGTCGAGTATGCGCAAGGATAACCAAACCCCCATACACTCCTCCTCGGGATACTTGTCTCTTTGAGAACCTCCTAATTAGATTGAGAGTTACCGATAATAAGTGCATGAGTTCTTCGGACTAATGTGAGTATTCGAAAGTTGACACTTCCACCCAGCCATATTTTTCTAGCCTCTTCGGTACCGTGAATTGCCCTTACTCACCTCGAGAATTGGCGCATACTTCGCCGGTGCATCCAAATCCTTGGAACGATACGCTCTGTCATCATAAGCCTCATTATATCCTTCCTCAAAATAGCCACCATACCTACCTATCAAGGCATTTCCATAGCCTTTCCGAGATACATTGCCATGCAACATCCACCTTCTCATGACTTGATCTCCATGTCATACATGCTTTTGCTTGATCGATGAGTTGCATGCTAGTTGGGCCTTGCCCTAATCATTGCTACATGACGCGCTAGTATCATTTTATATCCTGCTACACTGGCAGAGGCATACATTTGCATACATCATGATAGTTTCATTTTCTTTATGTTGAGTACTTTTATAAAGTGTGAAAGATCTTCTATAATTCTTGTAATATATAGAGTGTTTCCCCTAAAGTGAGGAAAAGATCCCAAAGAGGACAAAATCAAAAGATCCCAAAGAGGAAAAATGAGAGTTAAATAGAAAGGGCCATTGAGGCCACCAAAAAATACAAAAAATAGAAAAAAGAGAAAAATAAATAAAAAGAGAGAAGGGGGCACACTACTATTCCTTTTGAGAGATCCACACTCGTACTCCCTCTTATATCTTGTACTCCATAGAGATTATCATTCATGCATATAGCTATGTGGGGACCTTCACATCATAGAACTTGGCTTGTATATTCCAATGATGAGCCTCCTCAAATGAGCTCTATGTCTTCTTGAGCAAGCAAGTTGGATGCACCCCCACTAGTTCCATTGGAGAGATTACCTTAGCTCATATGTGCATCCGTTGCATGGCAATCCCTACTCCTCACATCATATCTATCATTTGGCTTTCTCTCACCTATGATTGTCCTCATTGATATGAGCCTTTCACACCCTTTTTGCCTTCCTCCCCCATTATTTTTTCTCTCCTTTGCCATCCTAAGTGTCAACTTTCTTTCTTACGCTCATCCATTGCATGAGTTCTCAAAATATCGAAAGGGAGTGGATCATTTTGACTTGTACCTGGCTAGTGCTCTGGGGATGAGTCAAGATAAGATTCCAAAGAAGTACAAGTGTGAAACTTTAGTAGATTAAGTTCTCAACAATAAAAACTACTCCCTCCGATCCATAAAAAGTGTCGCAAACTTTGTACTAAGTTAGTACAAACTTTGTACTAAGTGGGCGACACTTTTTATGGATCGGAGGGAGTATGTTTTACTCTCTCGTATATCCCTATCCTCTTTCTTGCACACAAACACCATATAGAGACATTCGAGTCACGGACAGCGAGAGCTCTTGCACCTTTATGTTCTTATGTTGCTTGTTTCAATCCTAATATAGACTCTAGCCTGTTATGACTTGAATTGAATTACATGCCTTGATTGCTTTACTTAAAATTTCTTATATGGTTGGTAGCATGTCACCACAGAAATTATGCTTGTTATCATTTACCTACTCGAGGACGAGCAGGAATTAAGCTTGGGGATGTTGATACGTCCAAAACGTATCTATAATTTCTGCTTGCTCCATGCATCTTGTTTGTGATATTGCTATGATATTGATGCACTTCCATACACTTTTGATAATATTTGGACTAACCTATTAACTCAGTGCACCCCAGTGCTAGTTCCTGTTTTCTGCTGTTTTTGTATTTCAGATTTTCCCATTACTTAAAGTGCCAGAAAAATTCCGGGAAAATATAGGAAAAATCAGCATACAGGAAGCTTCGGAAAGAGCCCAAGTGGGGCCAGAGGGGAGCCAGGGGTGGCCCAGGAGGCCACCTGGCGTGGCCACCCCCTAGGCCGTGCCAGGGGGGCACCTGGGGACCCTGGTTCACCTCTGGCTGCGCCCCTTCACCTATATATACCTCTCGTCCCAAAACCCTCCAGGACAATACCCTTTTTCGCGATCTCTCCTCTGTTCTGCCGCCGCCGCGCTTCCAAGATTGGGAGCACCAGGAGCCCTCTTCCCGGCACCTCGCCGGAGGGGGGAACCACCTCTAGGAGCTTCTCCACCACCATGGATGCTTCCCGGATGAAACGTGAGTAGTCCACCTTGGACATGGGTCCATGCTCAGTAGCTATGTGATTTTCTCCTCCCCTCTTTGTTCTTCATGGTTTAGTCCTCGTGAGCTGCCCTACATGATCGAGGCACATATGTAATCTTTCTGCTGTTGCTATGCTGAGTTTGCTGGGATCTGATGGATTATGAGACTATGTTCAGATTGTGTTTGAGTAATATATTTGATTCTCCTCTTTTATATTTATGTTCTTGAGTAATTCTTGCATGTTCTCCGTTTCTATTTATTGCTTTGGCCAAGTAGTAGGTAGTGACTCCAAGAGGGAGCGTTATGCATGATTGTGGGTTCATGCCCCCTGATGACTAGCTTGAGTGACAGAAACTAGAGTCTAGGGGATGTGCTGTTGCCACAAGGGAGAAAACAACGGTGCTTGTACTTGCGGGTGCAAGGATTGTTTACTTTACGCAAAGTTCTTTAATGCAGTTGTTTGTTGCTTTGAGTTTACACTTTGGGCGGTATTCGCAACTTAATACCAGCGAGATGTTCTGGATAGATATCTCAAGGTGGATGATTAGTAGGTAGATGCAGATGGATTTCGGTCTACTTGTCTTGGCGTATCGCCCATGCTTTTGAGCCTCTTCCTTTCTTTATAGCATAGTTAGCATTGGTTTGCGCACATAATCCTGTCAATTGCCCAGTTGTAATTTCTTTACCTCGCATGGCTATTTTATCGTATTTTGGGAGAGAGACATCACTAGTGAACATCATGGGACCCCGGTCCATATTTCCAACACTGTTTACACCCACTATTTATTTTCTGCTTTATTTCCTTTTCTGTTGCTATTGCTATCATTATTATCCCGTGCGTTTGATACTTTGTAAACAACAAGGCCGGAGGGATTGACAACTTCTCTGAACTCGTTGGGAGCAAAGTTATCTGTTGTGTGTGCAGGTCCACATCAACCGCCGAATTGATGGCGCCGTTGTCACCTTCCTGTTGTTTTCGGAGTCCTACTGGAGACAAACCTTGGTATCTTCACCGAGGGAAATTTGATGTTGTCTACATCTCAACCTTCCACTTTGGGTAACCAACGAGGGGCGAGAAGGCATCAACGCACTAGTATCATTGCATATCCTGCTATCCTGGCAGAGGCATACATTTGCATCATATAGTTATATCTTCTTTATGTGAGTACCTTTGTAAAGTGTGAAAGATCTCCTATATTCTTGTAAATTATAGAGTTTTGCCCCTAAAGTGAGGAAAACATCCCAAAGAGGACAAAATCAAAAGATCCCAAAGAGGAAAAATGAGAGTTAAATAGAAAGAGCCATTGGGGCCACCAAAAAAATACAAAAAATAGAAAAAAGAGAAAAGCAAAAAATAAAAAGAGAGAAGGGGGCACACTACTATTCCTGTTGAGAGATCCACACTAGTACTTCATCCTCTATCCCTTGTACTTCATACAGATCATCATACATGCATATAGCTATGTGGGGACCCTTCACACTATAGAACTTGGCTTGTATATTCCAATGACGAGCCTCCTTAAACGAGCTCTAGGTCTTCTTGAGAAAGCAAGTTGGATGCACCCCCACTAGTTCCCTTGGAGAGCTTTTAGCTCACATGTGCATCCGTTGCATGGCAATCCCTACTCCTCACATCAAATCTATCATTTGGCTTTCTCTCCTATAATTGTCCTCATTGATGTGATCCTTTCACACCTTTTTTGTCTTCCTCCTCCACCATATTTATCTCTTTGCCATCCTAAGTGTCAACTTTCTTGCTCACGCTCATCCATTGCATGAGTGCTCAAAATATCAAAAGGGAGTGGATCAGTTTGACTTGTACCTGGCTAGTGGTCTGGGGACGAGTCAAGATAAGAATCCGAAGGAGACTAAGTGTGAAACTTTAGTAGATAGTAGTTCTCAACAACCTTTTTTCTCTCTTTTTCCCAGTCCCCTGCTTGCACGCAAACACCATCTGGAGACATTCGAGTCACGGACAGCGAGAGCTCTTGCACCATTTGTTGTTTTGTTGCTTGTGTCAATGCTAAATAGACTCTTGCTTGTTAAGACATGAATTGATTTGCATTCTTTGATTGCTTTACTTAAAAGTCCTTATATGGTTGTGTGGCATGTCGCCACAGAAATTATGCTTGTTATCATTTCCCTACTCGAGGACTAGCAGGAATTAAGCTTGGGGATGTTGATACCTCCCAAACGTATCTATAATTTATAATTGCTCCATGCATGATTTGTGTGACTTTGCCATGTTTTTCTTGAACTTTCATACACTTTTGATCATATTTGGACTAACCTATCAACTCAGTGCACCCAGTTGCCAGTTCCCGTTTTCTGTTGTTTCTCTATTTCATGTTTTCCGGCCATTAAAATTGTCAAATAAATTCCGGAAAAATTATATACAAAATCAGCGTCCCGGAAGCTTCCCAAAGAACCAAGGATGGAAGGGACTGGACCCACCAGGGCCCCAGGAGCGTCCCTGGCGCCCCCCTAGGGCGCGCCGGGCACCCTCCTGGCTGCCCTGTGGCCCCCCTCGGTGCCCCCCTTGGCCTATATTTAGTGCCCACGGAGGAAACCCCTAATATCGATCTGCTATTCCCGCTAACCTCTCTGTGCCTCCGCCGCCGTTTCAAGATCGCGGCTGCCAGGAGAAGCTGCCCCGGTACCCTGCCGGAAGGAGGAATCCCCTCGACCATCCATCGCCATGGACGCCTCCCGGATGTGCTGTGAGTAGTCCCCCTCGGCTCATGTTCTCCTCCCCTCTTTGTGCTTCCACTTTCGTGCCCTCGTGAGCTGCCTCACATGATTGAGGCACCTTTGTAATTTTCTGTGTTGCTATGCTGAGTTTGCTGGGATCTGATGGACTTTGAGACTATGTTCAGATTGCGTTGAGTAATATATTTGGTTCTCTTTTATATTTGTGTTCTTAAGTTAATTCTTGCATGTTCTCCGTTGCCGTATTTTACTTTGGCCAAGTGATTTGTTGCAACTCCAATAGGGAGCGTTATGCTTGATTGTGGGTTCAGCCCCCTGATGTCTAGCTTGAGTGACAGAAACATGAGACTAGGGGATGTGTTGTTGCCACCAGGGATAAAACAACGGTGCTTGTACCTGCGGGTGCAAGGATTTTTTATTTTACGCAAAGTTCTTTTAATGCAGTTGTCTGTTACTTTGAGTTTACACTTTGGGTGGGATTCACAACTTAATACCAGCGAGATGTTCTGGATAGATATCTCAAGGTGGATGATTCATAGTAGATGCAGATGGATTTCGGTCTACTTACCTTGGTGTACTGCCCATTGCCTTTGAGCCTCTTCCTTTCTTTTGTAGCATAGTTAGCATTGCGGTGCGTTTATAATCCTGTCAATTGCCCAACTATGATTTGTTTACCTCGCTAGCACTTTTATCGTCTTTTGGGAGAGAGACATCACTAGTGAACGTCATGGGACCCCGGTCCATATTTCCACCATTGTTTACACCCTCAATTTACTTTCAGTTCTTACTTTCAGTTCCACTTTTATCTCTTGCGTTGATCCTTTGTAAACAGCAAGGCCGGAGGAATTGACAACTCCTGTGTACTCGTTGGGAGAAAAGTTATTTGCGATGTGTGCAGGTCTAGGTGAAGTAAGCAATCTTAGATTGTAAACGGTAGACAAACCCTATCCTCTACATAGGGGAAATTTGCTGCTACGCTACATCTCACCTTCCACTTGGGGTAACCAACGAGAAGTGAGAGAACTATCTTCATCACCATATCACCTCCCAACAAGCGCTTTCTTTTACGCCTTTAAGCTAGGCATAAGGCAAAAGAAGGATCAAGTTTTATCAACAGAAAGAGAATAGCTAGCCCGTGTAACGGACTCAAAAGTTAACTTGATTTTCTTTCTAGGGAAGTGTTTGGTGGCAAGAGAGTGTTATACTCTTCAAGCCCTCGTTGATTACCCCAAGTGCAGGGTGAGATATAGTGCAGCGGCAAGTTTTCCCTTGGCAAAGATACCAAGGTTTGTCTCCCGTAGGACTCCGAAGGATATAAGAAGGTGGTAAAGTGAACAATAGCGCCGAGTTTTCTACTTCACCTTGACCTGCACACAGATACAAATAACTTTGCTCCCAACGAGTACAGAGGAGTTGTCAATTCCTCCAGCCTTGCCGTTTACAAAGGATCAACGCAAGAGATAATGATAGTGGCAACTGAAAGTAAAGACTGAAAGTAAATTGAGGGTGTAAACAATGATATGAAGATGGACCAAGGTCGCGTGATTTTCACTAGTGATGTCTCTCTCCCAAAAGACGATAAAACTGCTAGCGAGGTAAACAAATCACAGTTGGGAAATTGACAGGATTATGAAGGCACCGCAATGCTAACTATGCTGCAAAGAAAGGAAGGGCTCAAAAGCAATAGGCAGTACGCCAAGTTAAGTAGACCGAAATCCATCTGCATCTACTACGAATCATCCACCTTGAGATATCTATCCAGAACATCTCGCTGGTATTAAGTTGCGAATCCCACCCAAAGTGTAAATCCAAAGCAACAGACAACTGCATTAAAAGAACTTTGAGTAAAGTAAACAATCCTTGCACCCGCGGATACAAGCACCCTTGTTTTATCCCTGGTGGCAACAACACATCCCCTAGTCTCATGTTTCTGTCACTCAAGCTAGACATCAAGGGGCTGAACCCACAATCAAGCCTAACGCTCCCTCTTGGAGTTGCAATAAATCACTTGGCCAAAGTAGAATACGGCAACGGAGAACATGCAAGAATTTACTCAAGAACAAAATACAAAAGATAAGAACCAAATATATTACTCATCACAATCTGAACATAGTCTCATAATCCATCAGATCCCATCAAACTCAGCATAGCAACGGCAGAAAATTACAAAGGTGCCTCAATCATGTGAGGCAGCTCACGAGGTCTTGAAAGTGGAGGCACAAAGAAGGGAGAGATAGATCACATAGCTATTGGTCACGGACCCATAGTCCAAGGGAAACAACTCACGGTACACACGGGAGGCGTCCATGGCTATGGATGGTCTCCCGGAGGGGGTAGCTTCTCCCGGCAGGGTGCCGGAGCAGCTTCTCCAGGCAGCCCCGATCTTGAAACGGCGGCGGTACAGAGGCGAGATCGCGAAAGAGGAGTCCGTATTAGGGGTTTCCACCTCGAGGGGTAAATATAAGCGAAGGGGGGTGTCGAGGGGACCCACGAGGCAGTCAGGAGGGTCCCTGGCGCGGCCCAGGGTGGGGCCGCGCCACCTGCCCTCCTGGTTGCCTGGTGGTGGCCCCCTTCGCTTCTTTGGTGATTCCGGAAGCTTCCGCGACGCTGATTTTTTATCTGATTTTCCTGGATTCTTTGGAGAACTTTTAATGGCCGGAAAACCTGAAATACAAAAACAGCAGAAAACAGCAACTGGCAGCTGGGTGCACTGGGTTAATAGATTAGTCCAAATATGCTCAAAAGTGTATGAAAGTTCAAGCAAAACATGGCAAAGTCACACAAAACATGCATGGAGCAAGCAGAAATTATAGATACGTTTGGGACGTATCAACATCCCCAAGCTTAATTCCTGCTCGTCCTCGAGTAGGTAAATGATAACAAGCATAATTTCTATGGTGACATGCCACACAACCATAAAAGGACTTTTAAGTAAAGCAATCAAAGAACGCAAATCAATTCAAGTCTTAGCAAGCAAAAGTCTATATTAGCATTGACACAAGCAACAAAAGAACAAAAGGTGCAAGAGCTCTTGCTGTTCGTGACTCGAATGTCTCCAGATGGTGTTTGCGTGCAAGCAAGGGATAGGGAAATACAAGAGAATTTTTTTTGCTGTTGAGAACAACTATCTACTAAAGTTTCACACTTAGTCTCCTTTGGATTCTTATCTTGACTCGTCCCCAGACCGCTAGTCAGGTACAAGTCAAACTGATCCACTCCCTTTCGATATTTTGAGCACTCATGCAATGGATGAGCGTGAGCTAGAAAGTTGACACCTAAAAGGCGAAATCGAAAGAAGGTGGAGGAGGAATTAAAAAGGTGTCAGAACCCCAACTAGGGTAAGTGCTAGGGTTTGAGTTCCCCTTTGCATCATGTGAAAATTTCAAAAGAAATTCAAAAATGGGGAAAAGAAAAGCCCTAGAGAATTTAAATAATTTGCCAGATAAAAATCTTTTTCCAAAAATCATTTGAATGTTTGGAAAACTCCTAGAATTGTTGCTGATCATTACAAAAGTGGTTTGGGTTCATTCCCAAGCTCATGGAATTTTCTAAAATTCAAAATGTGCCATGGAAATTAAAGTTGACCCCTATTTGAATTGAATTCAAATGTTTTGAATTTCAAAAATGCTCAAATTCTTAAATTGGTCACCTAGGATTTATTAAAATGTTTGGGCATTTTACTAAAATGCCTAGCTATTTAATTCTAGGCAAAACAAAATAACAGAAAAGGAAAAGAAGAAGAAAAAGAAAAGAGGAGAACCCTGGCCATCTGGCCCAACTAACCCCCCAGCAGCCCAGCCGGCCCAAGCCCACGCCCACTCCCCTGTCGTCTTCCTCCCCGGTGCCCAAAGCAGCTCGCTGGAGAGCTGGGAGCACGCCGACGCCACCGCGACGCATCCAGGCCGCCTCGGGCCTTCTAGCAGCGCCACGGAGACGCCCTAGAAGCCGTGCGTCTTTTCCCCCTCCTCTAGCCCGTTCTCCTGTTGGATATATGCTCTAGAGGCAAATAATATATGATTATTCCAATATATCTAAGCAAGTTCATAACCAGTTTCATACCGTGCTAGAACTGCGTCAGTGAAACAATGATGCAGGTGTGGTATAGAAAACCCCAGAGTTCCTAGTTAGCCTCTACATCGATAACTAGTTCATGGTCAACATGATGGTCGTGGTTTCGCGATCATGGACAATTAAGTCTCTTGACTATGAGGTCACCTCACTGGTTAAGTGACGTGATGAACATTACCCAAAGTAAGCATTACAGCATGATCAAATCTTATGAAGGTTCAGTGTTGTAATTACAGAATGTGGTAGACCGTTCCTTCGACTGTGAGTACGTGCATAATCACTATCTTCCCGGATGCTTTGACTTACATCCCACCACCTGACTGAAATATGCGGGTCACAACGGTTGTATCTTAGGTATTCCGTGGATATATGATGAGGAGTATTGTTACAAGAGCGGGATTTGTCAATCCATATAATGGATAGATACTCGGGGCCCACTCGGTGAGATTCCATCCATAAAGCTGCGCAGCCTGTGACTAGGTCACGGGGATGAATATCACGGGAACGAGTGAACAAGGATTTGTTCAGAACGAGATTGAACCAGACATAGGATGTCATTGATCGAATCTCGGAACCATCCAGTATCGCTGACAAAGGGAATGCTATACGGCGTATGGTCCAATCGGTGTTGATATCCGGAATGCACAGGGGTCATTATGGGCATCCAGGTCCCACAGATGATCATTGACTGTAGCCTCTGCTCAGTCATGACTGGAGTGTTCTCGGACCGTAGGGTAACACACTTAAGGGCTAGATGAAATCGGAGACCTTTTCGGAACCATCGGAGCAACCAGAGAATAAAGGAAACAATATCGGAGAAGTACCGTGTTGAACCGAAACAAGTTCGGAGTGAACCGGAAGGTGTTCCGGAGCACCGGGAGATGGAATATTATGTTTTAGTTATTAATTAATTGAATTAATAATTAAAATCATTTTATTTCTAATTAATATGTGCTATGGGCCTTAGTGGAGAAAAAGGCCCATTAGGGGAATTAAAAGGGAAAAAGAAAAAGAAAAAGAGGGGGGAGGCGCCATGGGCCCTAGGGCCCATGAGGGGTGCGCCCCCTCCCCCCCACCCCCCTTGGCCGGCCAACCCCCCTTAGCAAGGGACTTTAGTCCCACATTTCTAAAGGAGGGGGGTTGACTCCCTCCCCTCTGCCTATATATAGATAGCCAGGGTGCACATATTTAATACACAGAAATTCGTGAGAAAATAAATATTACTCCGAATTGAGATCGGTTTTCTCTGGTCTTCTCCCCTCCCTTGTCTCTTTCACGGTGGACTCCCTAGTGTGAGTCTATAGTGGAATTGAGGCTTCTCTGCTAGAATCGGAGGCCGTCGTGCTGCCGAAGCTCCGTCCGGAGGTCTGCTTCCGCCACCTCCGCTGGATCGGAGAACGGAGGTCGTCATCGAGTCTCGTACGTGTGCGAGTACTACGAGGTGCTGCACGTGTGGCAGTACACCCATCCGGGTGCTCAACACAGCCAGGGGTCTGTGAAACTTGATCGGCTACATCAACCACGTTTGCGGGAACGTTTCCCGCGCAACGGACTACACCCCGAGGTATGTTATTTCCGCACTGCTTTCCGTTACGGTAATACGGCTAGCTAGATCTTGGGTTATGGGAATGCTAGTTAGAAAAATTTGTGTTTTCTGCTGCGAACCCCAATAGTGGTATCATGAGCTAGGTCTATGCTTAGTATTACTGTATGGATATAACACATCGGGGATGTGGGCGTTGATTGTATGATTTTTACCCTCCCACGTGTACTTGTTCACATCTGCGGCATTGTTTGATGAAGCGGACCCCGACCGACTTTACGCGTACTCTTACGCGAGACTGGTTCCACGCTTGACATGCGGCTTGTACCGTATAAAGTGGCTGGGGGGTGTCTGTCTCTCTAATTTAGCGGATGTGGCATTTGCAATGGAGGGCCCCGTGCGGGGTGTAATAGAGACAATCGTATGGTTGACGTTGTGGTTGACTCGTAGGTTAAAACCTGTTTAACTATGAAAGCCCTAGCAGCCACGTAAAACTTGCAATATACAACTAGACCGTCTAAACCTTGTATTGCTAAGTGGGGGCTATCGTTTGTTTGTTTGTGATGTAGTGATAGCTTTGCTATGTGTTACTAGTAAGTAGTAATTGTCATCATAAAACAAACTAAAATGGAGACACTGTAGACTTAGTGTTGCCATAGCCCAGACATCTTAAAACTTGCTAGTATAGGATACACGACGGTAGCATGTGATAAGATGATCCCTTAACAAAGCCAAACACAAGTATTCTACCGAAGTGTGCACCGCCTGGAAGGTTCTCCCATATGGCTTGATGCTCCGTACATACCGGAGTTGTCCTACATATTAAATGGAGTTCGCATGAGGTTGGGTTCGGCAAGCCTGGCATATGCAGATATGGCCTTGCTGAGCAGCATATAACATGGAGGTTAATTTGGCGAGCCTAGCATATGCAGATATGGCCTCGAAATACTAGAGATCGAAAGATCGAGTATGAGTCACAGTACATATAAGATAATGTGATCGCACAAGTTGTTGTCTACCTTTGAAACTGACCCGTCGGCCGTGTGATATTCGAGGTCGGGCAGTGAATCTGGATCATGTAATCACTAAAACTTCCTAGGGATGAATTGTTTTAGTGCGAGCTCATTTATAATATGATTATATGAACTCTTTTGTTGTGAACTAGTCTTAATTGTGTTCCTTGCAATTATGTTTGTAGAAAATGGATAATACCCAGTACCTTGAAATGGTTTCCTTCTTACATGGTGAAAGACTTAAAGAAAATGGGTCAAACTTCATTAGTTGGTACTTACGCCTTAGAGCCGTGCTCAAGAGAATCAACCTTTCATTCTTAACTAAAAAGCATGTGGGAAACCCTCCAGCAAACGACATGGATGCACAAGCGGCGATTGATTATCAGTATCGTCGTAGGACATATGCCATAGCCAAGGGTATCATAGAAACCAGCATTCCGCAAATTTTGCGTGAGGAGTATGCTGATTTGGATACATATGATATGATCGATGAGCTGAAGTCATCAAACTTGCATCAGTTTAGAGTTGCCAGATTTGAGTTAGAAAGTAAGTTTCTCTCTACAAAGATGGAAGAAGGCTCTTGCCTGAAGGCACACTTGGCCAAGATGCATGAGATACATCTGATCCTCGTAGATGACTTCGACTATGAGACCACACATGAGTCTGCGATATACATGGTGTTACACTTGCTTCCACCGAGCTATACAGACCATGTTCATGGCTATGTCGGCAGAGGTGAAAGCCTCGAGTTCTCTGACTTCATGGATAGACTTCAGTACCTGGAGGTCGAACCCATTGAAGGAGAAGTTGTCGATGGAGAAGGTATATACTTGATATACTTTATAAATGTTTATTCCCTTATACAACATTTGCAGTAAATGAGTATGTGATACTTATTCTGTTTTATGAAAACAGGACCTGCCGTTGCATGGACGGGAAGAGGTGAAATCAAGGATTGATGGATATCAAGTCAGTTGATGGCCAGCAAGGATTCCGCCGAGACATCTATCATAGGAGATACTTAGAGTAATAGATAAATCTTATGTAATCATTATAGTATGAACACTTAGTTGTGTGTCTTGCATCTCGCGAGACAAAGTTATTCATGTAATGAGACAAGCCAGTTGTTCCATCTTTATGAATAAAAGTGTGCTTATACTTTGATTACGTCTTGATTTATGATATGATAGAAAGCATTTATAATACTACTATTATTGTCAAGAAATATTCAATGTTTAATGATAAAGTTGTCTTGATTATAACAAGTCAAAGATTTGATTGCATGAGGTGATTTCATAACTGATGAATTCATTAAATGTATGATCTATTAACTTGTGAGTTCATTATCGAATGAAAATCATAACTTGATTGCATGAGATGGATTAGATACGCGATCTATGAACCTCTGCAATAAATATAACCATGACAAGGTTCTAGCAAGTAGAACTTATGCCAATCATTATACATAAATGATGTAGAATGGGCATGTGAGTTATCATTAAAGACTTCATATGATTAATTGAAAGTTGTATTCAATTGAGATCATAAAACTGAGATTCGGGAATCACAGTGAGAAGTGAGAATACAAGGACACATATCACTACGCTATGATCCGAAGTGATAAGTATTGATATTGACATAATGGGAGACTTGTGGAAGTTGTACCACAAACTACGATGGAAGTTGAAAGTGCTAGACTACTTAAACCATTCGTAGTCATACTAAACCATAGTATGGTCTAAACGTTCTTTCCCCTAGCACTATAGTTATTGTCGAATAAGTTGTTTAATTCATTAAGTTAAAACACCCACTTCATGAATAGGAAACCATCCCGAATCTAACGAGACATGATAACTCCATAACTGATGGTGTTATAAGGTTTCTTAAAAGAAAGAATTTCTTTGTAATAAAACTACGAGCAATTGAAATTACATATTCCCCCCGAATAGCAAAATTTGTGTTGCTTAATTGGTAATACGAGAAAAGTCTCTCGACACGGATCCAATGGGAGATAATGGAAACTTTGACCGGGGTATTGGACCTTGCCTTCAGAATATCAGAGTATTGCAACGGAAGCATGTTCCGCTGTAATGACGCTATATAAGGAAGGATATGCCAAAGATGATTGATCTTGGTATATGAGTTGAAGCCATTGTTGAATTTAGAAGGTTATCATGAATACGTTCTATACAGAACAATAATCATGAGTCTTCTTAATAAAACAATAGGGAATAATATTGCTTGAAGACACAAAGGAATGATGGTAGCCTAGAACACGAGGAGAAATGAAATAATATTGAGTTACATATAGGATGGCTCACGTCCTGTGAAATAAATTGGTTATTTCATATTCTCGACAAACTGGAGAGTTATTGAGAATAATGTAATGGGCATAAGGAATTATTTGGTTATGACCAAAGTTCAATGGTGATTGACTACGGAAACGTAGGAATGCTTTAATCAATAAAATATTTCATTTACACTACGATGGACCATAGCCTGAAATTGCATCTCAGTCAAATTTGGGATTTGAAAGAGAATTGCAATGGGCATGACGAAGGTTACTTCGTTAAAAGGATGGACTATAGTACCTCAAGACAGGAACCCTCAACCTTGATTTGATCAAGTGATTTTGTGATGACCAAAATAATGAGTGGGCCTGCAGTTTCATGAAACTGAGCGGGAGCTTTGAAGACTTCCCGGAAACTTGGAATGCAGAGGGAATTTTCTGAGTGGGAGTTTTGGAAGCATTGTCATTGTGTGAGACATAGTGAACAATAAAATGACTCGATGAAAGCTGAACCACAAATATATGAGTATAAGATGGATATATTTGAGTGGGAGCATGATCATTGTCTCAAACATATATGCATTGATATGTGTGAAGAATGGTCTCATATATATGGATATGCATTGATTGTGTATATAGAGAATTGTCTTATATACATATGTGCATTATGATATATATAGAGCATAAGGCAAATGAAATACAAGATTGCAAGAATCTTCTTTTATGTGAAATACCAACACACTACACGTTGAAATCTATATGAGTAGATTAAGATACAGATAATGAAACGAAGTGAAGGTTGGAATAATCTTCTAGACAAGAAACAGGTTCTTGTGACTAGAAATTATATAATGGATGAAATCCAAATATCACAAGCAATGTCTTGATGGAAGAATAGAGATGCACCATGTACTGGACATGTGATCTTATATGTTCTTGACATATGATTCTATCATATAACATGCATTGTGAATCCAACAACAGAATGACTCAAAATTTCTTGGAAGAAGAACAGATTCCGATGTGCTTTAGGAGTAAAACACAGAATCTAAATAAAAGTCCATGCATTCAGTATATGAGGAATACTGAGGACTATTCTCTAAAATATAGAAAGGATAATAGACTTGAATGTAATGCAAGATTACAATTGCAAGCCATATTATGGGTCTATATGGATTTAGAGACATCACCAAAGACATGAAAGAAACGTGAGAAAAATTCACGGCACTAAAAACATAATACTACTTAAGAAAGTAGACGTATGGATAAAAGTTTAGCGTTAGAAGTATTGGACTTCTGGCTGAGTGTATTTCCCAGTATATATGACTAAGGATGAGTCTTCTAAAGACTGAACCAGGAGATCATTGGAGGATACTGTGAAATAATAGTCTCACACTCCCGCGAAACTTATATCCACCCATTATATGATAATGAGTGGTATGTCAAAAGAGTTTTTGACCTGTACAAGTTGCAAAGGAAACATAAGAATCTGAATTGGTGCAGTTCGTTGACGAACCCTCTTCCATGAGCATGCATGATCAATGAAACACTTATGTGATAAGATGATTATGATCGGGAAAATGCGGCTAGATTATTAGCACTCTAGTGCAAGTGGGAGACTATTGGATATATGCTCTAGAGGCAAATAATATATGATTATTCCAATATATCTAAGCAAGTTCATAACCAGTTTCATACCGTGCTAGAACTGCGTCAGTGAAACAATGATGCAGGTGTGGTATAGAAAACCCCAGAGTTCCTAGTTAGCCTCTACATCGATAACTAGTTCATGGTCAACATGATGGTCGTGGTTTCGCGATCATGGACAATTAAGTCTCTTGACTATGAGGTCCCCTCACTGGTTAAGTGACGTGATGAACATTACCCAAAGTAAGCATTACAGCATGATCAAATCTTATGAAGGTTCAGTGTTGTAATTACAGAACGTGGTAGACCATTCCTTTGACCGTGAGTACGTGCATAATCACTGTCTTCCCGGATGCTTTGACTTACATCCCACCACCTGACTGAAATATGCGGGTCATAACGGTTGTATCTTAGGTATTCCGTGGAGATATGTTGAGGAGTATTGTTACAAGAGCGGGATTGTCAATCCATATAATGGATAGATACTCGGGGCCCACTCGGTGAGATTCCATCCATAAAGCTGCGCAACGTGTGACTAGGTCACGGGGATGAATATCACGGGAACGAGTGAATAAGGATTTGTTCAGAACGAGATTGCACCAGACATAGGATGTCATTGATCGAATCTCGGAACCATCCAGTATCGCTGACAAAGGGAATGCTATACGGCGTAAGGTCCAATCGGTGTTGATATCCGGAATGCACAGGGGTCATTATGGGCATCCAGGTCCCGCTGATGATCATTGACTGTAGCCTCTACTCGGTCATGACTGGAGTGTTCTCGGACCGTAGGGTAACACACTTAAGGGCTCGATGAAATCGGAGACCTATTCGGAACCATCGGAGCAACCAGAGAATAAAGGAAACAATATCGGAGAAGTACCGTGTTGAACCGAAACAAGTTCGGAGTGAACCGGAAGGTGTTCCGGAGCACCGGGAGATGGAATATTATGTTTTAGTTATTAATTAATTGAATTAATAATTAAAATCATTTTATTTCTAATTAATATGTGCTATGGGCCTTAGTGGAGAAAAAGGCCCATTAGGGGAATTAAAAGGGAAAAAGAAATAGAAAAAGAGGGGGGAGGCGCCATGGGCCCTAGGGCCCATGAGGGGTGCGCCCCCTCCCCCCCTTGGCCGGCCAACCCCCCTTAGCAAGGGACTTTAGTCCCACATTGCTATGGGAGGGGGGTTGACTCCCTCCCCTCTGCCTATATATAGATAGCCAGGGTGCACATATTTAATACACAGAAATTCGTGAGAAAATAAATATTACTCCGAATTGAGATCGGTTTTCTCCGGTCTTCTCCCCTCCCTTGTCTCTTTCACGGTGGACTCCCTAGTGTGAGTATATAGTGGAATTGAGGCTTCTCTGCTAGAATCGGAGGCCGTCGTGCTGCCGAAGCTCCGTCCGGAGGTCTGCTTCTGCCACCTCCGCTGGACCGGAGAACGGAGGTCGTCATCGAGTCTCATACGTGTGCGAGTACTATGAGGTGTTGCACGTGTGGCAGTACACCCATCCGGGTGCTCAACACAGCCAGGGGGCTGTGAAACTTGATCGGCTACATCAACCACGTTTGCGGGAACGTTTCCCGCGCAACGGACTACACCCCGAGGTATGTTATTTCCGCACTGCTTTCCGTTACGGTAATACGGCTAGCTAGATCTTGGGTTATGGGAACGCTAGTTAGAAAATTTTGTGTTTTCTGCTGCGAACCCCAACATCTCCTCCTCTCCCCTCGCCGTTCTAGCAGCCGCCCGAGAGCTCCCTGGAGCACCTTCGCCGCCCAGCCGTGGCCAGCAGCCGCCTTCGCCGCCATGTACAGAAGGTTCTACGCAGTCGGCTGATACGTCCAAAACGTATCTATAATTTATGCTTGCTCCATGCATGTTTTGTGTGATATTGCTATGATCTAGATAGACTTTCATACACTTTTGATCATATTTGGACTAACCTATTAACTCAGTGCACCCCAGTGCCAGTTCCTATTTTCTGCTGTTTTTCTATGTCAGTTTTCCCCCATATAAAAAATGCCAGAAAAATGCCAGGAAAAATACAGAAAAAAATCAGCATACAGGAAGCTACCATAAGAGCCCGGGAGGGGCCAGAGGGGGGCCAAGGGGGGGCCAGGCGGCCACCCGGCGCTGCCCCACCCCTGGCCGCGCCAGGGGGGCGCCTGGGGCCCCTGGCCCACCTCTGGCTGCCCCCTTTCGCCTATTTATCCCCCGTCACGGGAAACTCCAAAAGCAGAACCCTATTCCGCGAACTCGACTCTGTTCCGCCGTCGCCGAGCTTCCAAGATCGGGAGCACCATAAGACCCCTTCCCGGCACCCTGCCGGAGGGAGGATTGACCTCCGGGAGTCTCCTCTCCACCATGGATGCTCCCCGGATGTCCCGTGAGTAGTCTTTCTTGGACCATGGGTCCGTGATCAGTAGCTATGTGATGTTCTCCTCCCCTCTTTGATCTTCATTGTTTAGACCTCGTGAGCTGCCCTACATGATCGAGGTACCTTTGTAATATTTCTGCTATTTCTATCTTGAGTTTGATCGAATCTGATGGATTATGAGATTATGTTCAGATTGTGATAGAGTAATATATTTGGTTTCTATCTTTTATATTTTTGTTCCTAAGTAATTCTTGCATGTTCTCCGTTGCTGTTTATTGCTTTGGCCAAGTAGTAGGTAGTGACTCCAAGAGGGAGCGTTGTGCTAGATTGTGGGTTCATGCCTCCTTGATGACACGCTTGAGTGACAGAAACATGAGTCTAGGGGATGTGTTGTTGCCAAAAGGGGGAAAACAACAGTGCTTGTAACCACGGTTACAAGGATTGTTTACTTTACGAAGAGTTCTTTTTAATGCAGTTGTCTGTTGCTTTGGGTTTACACTTTGGGTGGGGCTCGCAACTTAATACCAACGAGATGTTCTGGATAGATATCTCAAGGTGGATGATCAGTAGTAGATGCAGTTGGATTTCGGTCTACTTACTTTGGCGTACTGCCCGTGCTTTTGAACCTCTTCCTTTCTTTTGTAGCATAGTTAGCATTGCGGTGCGTTCATAATCCTGTCAATTGCCTTTCTGTAATTTGTTTACCTCGCATAGCAATTTTATCGTCTTTTGGGAGAGAGACATCACTAGCGAACATCACGTATCCCGGTCCATATCCTTATCACTGTTTCCACGCTACATTTACTTTACCGCTTTTATTTGCTATCATTATCCCTTGCATTTTATCCTTTGTAAACAACAAGACCGGAGAGATTGACAACCTCTCTGAACTTCGTTGGGAACAAAGTTATCTGTGTCTGTGTGCAGGTCCGCGTCAGTTGCGCCACTGACACCTACTTATCATCTCTGGAGTCCTGCTGGAGACAAACCTTGGTATCTTCACCGAGGGAAAACTGCTGCTGCACTACATCTCAACCTTACACTTGGGGAAACCAACGAAGGGGCGAGAAGCCATCAAGAAAAGTTTTCTGGCGCCGTTGCCGGGGACTCCAAGTGCTAAGATAGGGGAGTTGCACACTACCCTTTACCTTTGTTTTTTAGTCTTGTTAGTTTATCTTTCAGTTTTTATCTTTGTGTCTTTTATCAAAAATACCAAAAAAATCTGCCACACTTGCTGCTACTATGGGTTCCACTGAAAACACCAAGTTGTGTGAATTCACTAGTCATAACAACCAGGACTTTATCTGCACTCCCATTGCCACACCTGCCACTTCAGCTACCTCTTATGAAATTAAACCTGCTTTGCTAAACCTTGTTATGAGAGATCAATTCTCTAGTGCTGGAGATGATGCTGCTTTACACTTGAATAATTTTGTTGAATTATGTGATATGAAAAATTATAAAGAAGTAGAAGGTGATGTTGTTAAGCTCAAGCTTTTTCCTTTCTCTTTAAGGGGAGATGCTAAAATCTGGTTTCAATCTTTGCCTAGAAATAGCATAGATTCTTGGGATAAGTGCAAAGATGCTTCTATAGGGAAGTACTACCCTCCTGCTAAGATTATCCAATTGAGGAGTAATATTATGAATTTTAAGCAATTGGATAATGAACATGTTGCCCAAGCTTGGGAACGAATGAAATCTCTTGTTAAGAAATTCCCTACACATGGTTTGACTACTTGGATGGTTATCCAGACTTTTTATGCAGGCTTGAACTTTACCTCGCGGAACCTGTTAGATTCGGCCGCGGGAGGAACCTTTATGTCAACTACACTTGGTGCTGCCACGAAGCTTCTCGATGAAATGATGACCAATTATTCCCAATGGCACACCGAACGCGCTCCAACAGGTAGGAAGGTAAATTCCATCAAGGAAATTTCCTCCCTCAATGAAAAAGTTGACTTAATTATGTCTCTACTTACCAAGCAACCCTCTATTGATCCTCATGATGTCCCTTTAAATTCTTTGGTTTCTCAAGAACAAGTAGATGTGAACTTTATTGCTAGAAACAACTTCAACAACAATGCTTATAGGGAAAATTTTGCTAGCAATCCTAGACCGTTTCCATCCAACTATGGGAACAACAACACTTACCCTAGCAACAACTCCTATAGTCCTGCTTATACGAAAAGAGACCTACCCAGCTATGATAAATTGGTAGAAATAGAGAAGGCCACTAAGAACTATATGCACACCAAGTTTGAACAAAACAGAGCCTTCTCTAGACAAATAGGTGAGCATACTTCCATTCTGCAAAACATTAGTGAACAGCTTGGTAGCCTGAACAGTGAGATTTCTAATCTCCAGGCTAGACTTACCACCACCAAAACCCATGTTTCGAATATGTCCCACACCCAATCTACCTTGATAAATCAGATGGCAGCCAAACCGGAAGTTATCCCTATGGAAGAAGATAGAATTAAGAGCCTTCCTACACACCACACAATTGCCACTATCCAAATTGTTGAGGACACTCAAACTATTAGCACCCAATGCACTCCTAGTCCCGTTGGACCTATTAATGGTGATGCTAATACCTCAACCATAGATAAAGAAACTCCTATGAACATAGAGGGTTTCAAACAAGTGAGCCTAGATGACACTACTACCACCTTTGATAGTAGTGATATTGATTTTGATAGTTGTACCCTCTCAGAAGTTATTAGCTTGTTACACAAAATGTCTAGAGACCCCCACACTAGCACACTTAATATTGCCTTCACGGAGCATATCACAAATGCTCTCATCAAAGCTAGGGAGGAGAAGCTTAGAGTAGAAGCCTCCATACCTAGGAAGCTAGATGATGGTTGGGATCCTATGATCAAAATTAAATTGAATAACTTCTCTTGCTATGCTTTATGTGATGTTGGAGCTAGTACCTCCGTTATGCCCAAAAGAATTTTTGATATGTTTGAATTGAAACCTTTTGAGCCTTGTTCTTTTGGTGTTCGTCTTGTTGATTCTTCCATAAATAAACCTTTGGGGAAGATCGACGATGTTCTTATCATTGTCAATGACAACTATGTTCCCGTTGATTTTATTGTTATGGATATAGAGTGTGAACCATTATGTACAATTATTTTGGGACGTCCTTTTCTTTGCACCGTTGGTGCGGTTATTGACATGAAAGAGGGGAATATAAAATTCCAATTCTCATTCAAAAAGGGGATGGAACACTTCCCTAGAAAGAAAATCAAGTTACCTTTTGAGTCCGTTACTCGGGATAGTTATTCTCTTTCTCTTGATAAAACTTGATTCTTCTTTTTGCATTATGCCTAGCTAATGGCTTTAAAGAAGCGCTTTCGGGAGGCAGCCCGCAACGAATTTAGGTGTTTCTTTTTGTTTTTGTTGTGTCTTGATGATTTTTACTTCTGTAGCAACATCATTGTATCTTTATTTTTCAGCTTTGTGCCAAGTTATAGCCTCTTATGGCAAGGGAAGTAAAAGTTGTGACATGCTGTCCAAAAAACAGATTCTGTCCTCGTGACCAGAAAAATTAAAGAAAAATCCCAGTTCATCTTTTTGAGCTGAATTATTTACACAGTATGCTCTATACAATTACGAAACTTCCGTATGTTCTGAGTTTTTTTATTTGAGTTGCAGAAGTGCCCCTAAAAAATATTTACTATCTGCTGTTCTTTTTTTCACAGATTCTGCCACGTTTTGTCTCTCCTAACTTTTGCAAACCTTAAGCTTGCTTTTTCTTTGCAAAAACTTTTTGGCACTCTTGAGGAAACAGTATCTCTTCAATAATATCTTTATATCCAGTGGAGAAAAATTATTTATTAAGGGTACTAACCTCTCTAATCAGCTTATGATGAGTTATGTATGAAGGGAGTTTTCAAGTGTGCGATGGAAGATGATGAAAGAAGATCCAGGAGTGTCAAGCGCTCAAGCTTGGGGATGCCCCCATGCATCCCCAACAAATATTCAAGGAGACTCAAGCGTCTAAGCTTGGGGATGCCCCTGTGCATCCCCTTCTCCATCAACAATCATCGGTTCGTCCTTCGTCTCACTATATTTTTATCACTTCATGTGTTATGTGCTATGCTTGGAGCGTCTCGCTCTTAGATTTTTTTTTCTTTAGCTTTGCTTGCTGTTCTTAACAAGTTAGATCCTTTGTTACTTTGTGTGGGAGAGAAACACGCTCCACTTTCCAAATTTAGAACACATCATAGGATTCTTCATGCCTATCTTCTTGCTGTTGTGTGTTCTTTATCTTTTCATAGCTACTGCCTTGTTTAGTTTTAGTCTTAGTTTGTCTTTAGCAAGAGCCTTGGCTTTTGTTTAGTTTGTTGCTGGAACTCTTTTTAGTTTTCATGTTTATCTTGTTAAAGAGAGTTGGTTGTTGCACTGAGTTGTGTTTTTTCTTAAAAGTAGGTAATTGAGGTTGCTATTTAATTCTAGTAGTAGCTTGCAATGGTTTTGAGGTATTGTTATGAGTAATGTTTGGACTTTTGGTGTCAAGAGCTCTTGCCTATTAGTGATAGGTGTCGTATTTTGGGCAATCCGTGTTTATTTTCAAAACCTACAAAACTAGTTGAGAACTCTAGCTACTAGATGGATCACTACTCTTCTGAGGAGTCGAATATCATAGAACACTCACGTACCATGAGTCGAGGATGCACAAGGATAACCAAACCCCCATACACTCCTCCTCGGGGTACTTGTCCCTTTGTGAACCTCCTCATTAGATTGAGAGTTACCGATAATAAGTGCACGAGTTCTTCAGACTAATGTAAGTATTGAGAGTTGACACTTCCACCTTCCCACATTTTGCTAGCCTCTCATGTGTCGTGCATTGCCTTCTTCTCACTCCGAGAGTTGGTGTCCACCTTCGCCGGTACATCCAAACCCTTGGCATGATACGCTCTGTCATCATAAGCCTCCATTTATCTTTCCTCAAAACAGCCACCATATCTACCTATCAAGGCATTTCCATAGCCTATCCGAGTTATATTGCCATGCAACATCCACCTCTTCATGACTTGATCTTCATGTCATACATGTTCCGGCTACACTGGCAGAAGCATACATTGCATACTTCATGATAGTTACATCTTCTCTATGTTTTGAGTACCTTGTAAAGTGTGAAAGATCCTTTACCTTCTTGTAAAATAGAGTGTTGCCCTTAAGTGAGGAAAAGATCCCTAAGTGGACACATTAAAAGATCCCAAAGAGGACAAATGAGAGTTAAATAGAAAGAGCCATTGAGGCCACAAAAAATACAAAAAAATAGAAAAAGAGAAAAAGAAATAAAAAGATAGAAAGGGGCAACACTACTATCCTTTTGAGAGATCCACACTAGTACTCTCTCTATATCCTTGTACTCCATAGATTGCCTATCAATTGCCTTTCTGTAATCTGTTTACCTCGCATAGCAATTTTATCGTCTTTTGGGAGAGAGACATCACTAGCGAACATCACGTATCCCGGTCCATATCCTTATCACTGTTTCCACGCTACATTTACTTTACCGCTTTTATTTTCTATCATTATCCCTTGCATTTTATCCTTTGTAAACAACAAGACCGGAGAGATTGACAACCTCTCTGAACTTCGTTGGGAACAAAGTTATCTGTGTCTGTGTGCAGGTCCGCGTCAGTTGCGCCGCTGACACCTACTTATCATCTCTGGAGTCCTGCTGGAGACAAACCTTGGTATCTTCACCGAGGGAAAATTGTTGCTGCACTACATCTCAACCTTACACTTGGGGAAACCAACGAAGGGGCGAGAAGCCATCATCGGCCTCATCGTCAAGAGCAACTAATCGAGCCAGGAGCCTCTGGAGACGCCGCCCGCGTCGACTTCCTCCCCACGGCCGCCGTGCGCCATTATCGGAATTGCTTCGCCGTCGTTGCTTCTCTTCCCCCACCGACCTCTACATCGTCTTCACGGTGAGGCCCCGGTTATTTCCCCCCAACCCGCGCTCGATTTGGCGCCCTGTAGCCGCCTCTCCTCTGTCCAGTGGCTCCGGTCGCCGCCTCGTTCGACGCCGCCGACGAGCACGACCTCCCCGGTGGTTTTGCGTTGCTCCGGAAGACGCGCACGACTGCGGGCTTCGATTTGGTGGCCGCGCCTCGCCAAACCGTTGCCATTTGGGCACTCCGGCGAGCCCTCCTCCGTGCGCTACGGTCGCCGCCTGCTAATCGCCGGTGGACAGATTAGTTTAGGGCTAATCACACCACTAACCACCCCCCTTAAGTCACTGACGAGTGGGCCCCTGGGCCCTAATCCCCCTCTGTTAGCTTAATTAATCGGGGGTTATCTTTGTGCCACTGACCAGAGGACCCCACTGGTCAGAGCCCCCCCCCCCCCCACGTCATGTTGACGCAGCAGTGACGCAATAACCCTTTTTTTGAATTAATAGAAATCAGAAAATTACAGAAAATAGATTAAACTTTAGAAATTCATAGAAAATTCATATTAACTCCAAATTGAACATATAATATATGAAAAATTATCAGAAAAATGCAAGGATTAAGAATATGCAAAAAAAATTCATGTTGGACCATTTTAAAATGGGGCAACAGTAGCAAGTTTGCATATGGCTTAATTTGAATTCAAATTTGAAGTTTGAATTTGCAATTCTTTTGCAATACACTTCAATTAAATGGAATTGTCAACACATCAGTACCATGTACATCATGTTTTCACAACTTATCATGTGCTTGAGCATCGCAATTATATTTATCCCTTGATTGCTTTGTTTGCTCGATAGAAGTGGAGCCGGAACCGGAGGCCACCCCCTCCGTTGAAGACACTGTGTGTGAACCTCGTCAGCAAGGCAAGCAAACCCCATTGATCATATCTATAAAATCCCACTTCCCTATCAGTCACGCTTATGCATGATTAGGAGATCACCTTGTATCGATTCTACCGCATAGTTGAACCCATATCCGATGCATGACCTATCATCTTGTCACAGTAGTAAGCAAACAACAATCCTAGCTGACATAGGAGTTGTTTGATATCATTTGGCCCCTGCAACTGTTACAGCTTATTGCATGCTTAGAGGTTACAATGAGGTTACAATGATCTGTGAGTCGGGATGGTTGTGATCATGTTACTGATGAAGGTGAAACTGTGTCGGTGAATCCACCCTAATACAAGGTGAACGATGAGAGGCTGTGTAGAAGTACACAGTGGGTTGTCTCGTTGAACACCGCCTTAAGCCCGAGTTCTTGTGTAGTGATCCAAGACGAAGAGTACTACCACATGTTGGGCACATGGACCCCTGCTCAGCCTACTAACTCACCCCAGTTCAAGTCCAGGAGTCACTAGTTCGGGCTTTCCATTTGGCATATGCATAGAAAAAGAATGAAGGAAAGTTTGCATCATTTAGATATGTGGGTGGACCTGTGAGACAGTAAAACCATCTGCTAAGGTGGCGTCTCGGTCGCCTGCATCATCTGAGTCCGTATCATTGACCCGGCCGGACTCTTGAGCGGTGAGCAACTCAGATGGTTGATTCCTAGATTAGAATTGGCTGTGAGGTAAAAGTTGTGGAAATTATCCTCGCCGACAACCGCTTGAAGGGTGACGAGATCCCGGCAGTAACTTATGGTTTCATGTGTGTAGCAGTACACCCCTGCAGGGTTAACAAAACTATTCGAATAGCCGCGTCCGCGGTAAGGGACTACTTGGAAATCTGTGCTTGATTATTAGACAACTTGAATGGATACTCCTAAAACTCGCAAGATAAGCGTGCGTGCTATGGTGTGCTTCCTCGTGGGGAAGTCGAGGAAGTATCCATAGTGGTGTTTGGGTTGGAGACTTGGTAGTGGACTCGTGTACGCTTCTTACCTCAAGTCTGGTACTCGTAGTACAAGACTAGCCCAGTCAAAGCTGGCACTTCTGCATGTTGAACCCCACCCCCCTTTACCTTGAAACTTGAGCATGAGTAGTATAGTTTTGATGTAAGTCTTGCTGAGTACGACTTTGTACTCATGTTTCTTATCCTATGTTTTAGATGAGAACCCAGACCCCGATGGAGTCACCTTCCTGAAGCTCGACGTTGACTAAGCTAGTATAGTTCCAGACAGCAGTCTGGTCCCTCGTGGAAGGGCATGTTTGTTGAACAAGGCTTCTCTAAGCCATTTGTTAATCTTGTCTGTACTCAGACCTAATTTGCTTCCGTTGTATGATGTAATGTTGATCAACGACATGTGATCTTTGTATACTCTATGTGTAAGTCAATAAAGAAGTACTTTGTAGAGTTATGTAATGATACCTGCTGTTCATACTAGACATGTGTGCTGCGTGTATGATTATAACATGCATGTCTTAGTATGGGTTTTCGAGACCTTAGTGGCCCTTAGAGGTGCGCAGCTTGGGGCCCTTAGAGGTGCGCAGCTTGGGGCATCGCGCTGCGATTGCTCGTGAATCTGTCACGTGCACACTTTGTTGTATGATCGAGCCCGCCCTAGACCCCGACTAAGTGATCGGGCTGGAGTAAGTCTATGTAAGAGTTAGGATTCAATCGATAACATGGTTGAGGCGACTTTTCTATGGGTATGGGATTCACCACCCATAAGAATTTAGACTTTTGAGCGGACGATGAGGACCCATCTCAGATGATCATCCGGCCTGGATGGGATGCCCCTCACGTTCGATGCTTTCTGAGAGTGTTCTGTGCTTGTCCTTATCTTCTTAGACAAGTGGGTACGGCTCTCGGCTCTCCATGTGATTGCATCGTGACTGGAATTACATACGCATACCCCGGGTCCCGACAAAAGGTGTGAAAGGCTCACATCAATGAGGACAATCATAGGCGAGATAAGGCCATATGATAGATATGATGTGAGGAGTAGGGATTTCCATGCAACGGATGCACATGTGAGCTAAGGTAAGCTCTCCAATGGAACTAGTGGGGGTGCATCCAACTTGCTTGCACAAGAAGACCTAGAGCTCGTTTGAGGAGGCTCATCATTGGAATATACAAGCCAAGTTCTATAGTGTGAAGGTCCCCACTTAGCTATATGTATGATGATGATCTCTATGGAGTACAAGAGATAGAGGATGAAGTACTAGTGTGGATCTCTCAAAAGTAATAGTAGTGTGCCCCTTTCTCTCTTTTTATGTCTTTTTCTATTTTTTCTATTTTTTGTATTTTTTGGTGGCCTCAATGGCTCTTTCTATTTAACTCTCATTTGTCCTCTTTGGGATCTTTTAATTTTGTCCTCTTTGGGATCTTTTCCTCACTTTAGGGGCAACACTCTATTTTACAAGAATATAGGAGATCTTTCACACTTTACAAAGGTACTCACATAAAGAAGATATAACTATCATGATGCAAATGTATGACATGAAGATCAAGTCATGAGAGGTTGGATGTTGCATGGCAATGTATCTCGGAAAGGCTATGGAAATGCCTTGTAGGTAGGTATGGTGGCTGTTTTGAGGAAAGATATAAGGAGGTTTATGATGACAGAGTGTATCATGCCAAGGGTTTGGATGCACCGGCGAAGTATGCGCCAACTCTCAAGATGAGAAAGGGCAATGCACGGTACCGAAGAGGCTAGAAGAAGTATAGGTGGGTGGAAGTGTCAACTTTCGAATACTCACATTAGTCTGAAGAACTCATGCACTTATTATCGGTAACTCTCAATCTAATCAGGAGGTTCACAAAGAGACAAGTACCCCAAGGATGAGTGTATGGGGGTTTGGTTATCCTTGCGCATCCTCGACTCATGGTACGTGAGTGTTCTCTAATATTCGAACCCTCCAGAGGTTAGTGATCCATCTAGTAGCTAGAGTTCTCAACAGGGTTTTTGGTTTTCGAAAAACACACGGATTGCCCAAAATACGACATCTATCACTAATAGGCTCGAGCTCTTGACACCAAAAGTTCAAACATTACTCTAGTCAATACCTCAAAACTTTTGCAAGTCACTACTACAAAGAGAAAAGAAAATTTAACTACCTACTTCTAGTCAAGACACAAAACTCAGTGCAATAGGCAAACTCTCTACCAAGATAAAACATGCAACCTATAGAAAGTTCAACCTAAAACAAAAGTAAAGCTCTAGTAAAACTAAAGCACTATAACTAAACAGAGCAGCAGCTAAGAAAAGAAAAAGAACAACTCACGGCTAAAAGAATAAGCATGCAAATCCTATGAGGAGTTCTAATTCAAGCGGAGCGTGTATCTCTCCCACACAAAAGAGTAAGTAAGCTGGGATCTAACTTGTTAATACAGCAAACAAAGCAAAAACAAACCTAGAAAAGTAAAGAGCGAGACGCTCCAAATATAGCACATAACGCATGAAGTGATAAAAATATAGTGCAACGAGAGACGAACTGATAATTGTTGATGGAGAAGGGGATGCACGGGGTCATCCCCAAGCTTAGATGCTTGAGTCTCCTTGAATATTTATTGGGGGTGCACATGAGCATCCCCAAGCTTGAGCGTTTGACACTCCAAGATCTTCTTTCATCATCTTCCATCGCGCACTTAAAAACTCTCTTCATACATAACTCATTGTAGACTGATTAGAGAGGTTAGTATCCTAATAAAATAATTTTTCTCCACTGGAAATAAAGATAATCTTTAAGAGCTATTGTTTATCAAGATATGCAAAAAGTTTTTTCAAAGAAAAATCAAGCTTAAGGTTTGCAAAAGTAACGAGAGACAAAACGCGGCAGAATCTGTGAAAAACAGAACAGAAGATAGAAAAGAATTTTTTAGGGATACTTCTGCAACTCAAATAAAAAAACTCAGAACATACGCAAGTTTCGTAATTATATAGATCACGCTGTGTAAAAAATTCAGCTCAAAAAGATGAACTGGGATTTTTCCATGATTTTTCTAGTCACGAGGACATAATCTGTTTTCTGGACAGCATGTCACAACTTTCACTTCCCTTGTCGTATGAGGCTATAAAAGGCACAAAGCTTGAAAATCAAAGATACAATGATGTTGCTACAGTAGTAACAATCATAAAGACCACTAAGAACAGAAGAAAATCAAAAAAGAAAAACCTAAATTCGTTGCGGGCTGCCTCCCGAAAGCGCTTCTTTAAAGCCATTAGCTAGGCTTAATGCAAAAGATCAAGTTGTATCCATTGAACCATCATCAAGATCATCAAAAGGCTCTTCAATAGTACAACTAGTCTTAATAGGTTTATCAAATAAAGGAATAATGAAAATGCTTCTTGGAATAAAATCAAAAGGAGGGAAATCAATTGGAGTTTCATTAAAGTTAAAGATAGGTGTCTCCTCCAAAGTTTTTACCGTTTCAACTCTCTTGGCAATAGGTGTGTTTGTTTTAGCTCGAGGAACCTTGGGGATGTAAACGAACTTAGGCTCCTTCTTTGCCGGAGTTTCATCCTTTTTGATTTTGATTGAGGAAAAGGTAGTTCCTAGAGTTTCAATAACTTCCTCAATCTTTTCTATCCTAGAAGACTTCTCATCAAGGGATTTGATAGTCTCCAAAGTTTTGATAATTTTCTGCATGGAGTTATATAACCTATTCAAATTCCCTTGAATCTTAAGATCCAACTCATTCACCCTATCGATACTTGGCATCTCTAGCTCTATTTTTTCAAGTTTTCTCATAATGTGAGCTAAAGTAATGTCCTCCTTAATACTAACAACTGGGAGACTTCCATCAAGATTTTCAATAACATTAAGGGCTTCCCAAACTGGGGCCTGTACGAAGTTCCCATTGATAGCAGTGTCTAAAAGAAACCTATTCCGAGAAGTGATCCCAACATAAAAATTTCTAAGCAAGATAGTAGTGGATTGCTTCTTGGTGGATCTTTTTTGAGAATCATTAATTCTATACCAAGCATCTTTCAAACTTTCACCACCTCTTTGAGTAAAGGTAAGTACTTCTGCCTCCACAAAGGAAAAAGGACCAGCCATAGTGGTAACTACTGACAAGGTAACATGTATTTTTGGTATTTTTGATAAGGGACACAAAGGTAAAAACTGAAAGTTAACTAACAAGACTAAAAAAGCAAAGATAAAAGATAGTGTGCAACTCCCCTATCTTGCAGGCTGGAGTCCCCGGCAACGGCGCCAGAAAACTTGCTGGTGGCAAGAGAGTGTTATACTCTTCAAGCCCTCGTTGATTACCCCAAGTGCAGGGTGAGATATAGTGCAGCGGCAAGTTTTCCCTTGGCAAAGATACCAAGGTTTGTCTCCCGTAGGACTCCGAAGGATACAAGAAGGTGGTAAAGTGAACAATGGCTCCGAGGTTTCTACTTCACCTGGACCTGCACACAGATACAAATAACTTTGCTCCCAACGAGTACAGAGGAGTTTTCAATTCCTCCGGCCTTGCCGTTTATAAAGGATCAACGCAAGAGATAATGATAGTGGCAACTGAAAGTAAAGACTGAAAGTAAATTGAGGGTGTAAACAATGATATGAAGATGGACCAAGGTCACGTGACTTTCACTAGTGATGTCTCTCTCACAAAAGACGATAAAAGTGCTAGCGAGGTAAAAAAATCACAGTTGGGCAATTGACAGGATTATGAAGGCACCGCAATGCTAACTATGCTGCAAAGAAAGGAAGGGCTCAAAAGCAATGGGCATTACACCAAGGTAAGTAGACCGAAATCCATCTAGATCTACTACGAATCATCCACCTTGAGATATCTATCCAGAACATGTCGCTAGTATTAAGTTGTGAATCCCACCCAAAGTGTAAATCCAAAGCAATAGACAACTGCATTAAAAGAACTTTGCGTAAAGTAAACAATCCTTGCACCCGCAGATACAAGCACCGTTGTTTTATCCCTGGTGGCAACAACACATCCCCTAGTCTCATCTTTCTTTCACCCAAGCTAGACATCAAGGGGCTGAACCCACAATCAAGCATAACGCTCCCTCTTGGAGTTGCAAGAAATCACTTGGCCAAAGTAAAATACGTCAACGGAGAACATGCAAGAATTTACTCAAGAACAAAATACAAAAGATAAGAACCAAATATATTACTCATCACAATCTGAACATAGTCTCGTAATCCATCAGATCCCATCAAACTCAGCATAGCAACGGCAGAAAATTACAAAGGTGCCTCGATCATGTGAGGCAGCTCACGAGGTCTCGAAAGTGGAGGTACAAAGAAGGGAGACATAGATCACATAGCTACTAGTCACAGACCCATGGTCCAAGGGAAACTACTCACGGTACATACGGGAGGCGTCCATGGCTATGGATGGTCTCCCGGAGGGGGTAGCTTCTCCCGGCAGGGTGCCAGAGCAGCTTCTCCAGGCAGCCCCGATCTTGAAACGGCGGCGGTGGCGGTACAGAGGCGAGATCGCGAAAGAGGGGTCCGTATTAGGGGTTTCCACCCCGAGGGGTAAATATAGGCGAAGGGGGGTGTCGAGGGGACCCACGAGGCAGTCAGGAGAGTCCCTGGCGCGGCCCAGGGTGGGGCTGCGCCACCTACCCTCCTGGCTTCCTGGTGGTGGCCCCCTTCGCTTCTTTGGTTATTCCGGAAGCTTCCACGATGCTGATTTTTTATCTGATTTTCCTGGATTTTTTGGAGCACTTTTAATGGCCGGAAAACCTGAAATACAAAAACAGCAGAAAATAGCAACTGGCAGTTGGGTGCACTAGGTTAATAGATTAGTCCAAATATGCTCAAAAGTGTATGAAAGTTTAAGCAAAACATGGCAAAGTCACACAAAACATGCATGGAGCAAGCAGAAATTATAGATACGTTTGGGACGTATCAGTGTTCCATCCCCTTTTTGAGAGGGAATTGAAAATTTAGATTCCCATCTTTCATGTCAATGATAGCGCCAATAGTGCGAAGAAAAGGACGTCCAAAAATAATTGGACATAAAGGTTCACACTCTATATCCATAATAATAAAATCGACGGGAACATAGTTGTCATTGACAATGATAAGAACATCGTCGATCTTCCCCAAAGGTTTCTTTACGGGAGAATCAACAAGACGAATACCAAAAGAACAAGAATCAAAAGGTTTCAATTCAAACATATCATACATTCTTTTGGGCATGATGGAGGTACTAGCTCCAACGTCACATAAAGCATAGCAAGAGAAGTTATTTAATTTAATTTTGATCATAGGGTCCCAACCATCATCTAGCTTCCTAGGTATGGAGGCTTCTATCCTAAGCTTCTCCTCCCTAGCTTTGATGAGAGCATTTGTGATATGCTCCGTGAAGGCAAGATTAAGTGTGCTAGTGCGGGGGTCTCTAGACATTTTGTGTAGTAAGCTAATAACTTCTGAGAGGGTGCAACTATCAAAATCAATATCACTACTATCAAAGGTGGTAGTAGTGTCATCTAGGCTCACTTGTTTGAAACCCTCTATGTTCATAGGAGTTTCTTCTTCTACGGTTGAGTTATTAGCATCACCATTAATAGGTCCAATGGGACCCGGAGTGCATTGGGTGTTAATAGTTTCGGTATCCTCAACAATTTGGATAGTGGCAACTGTGTGGTGTTTAGGAAGGCTCTTAATTCTATCCTCTTCCTCTTTTTCTCTAGCCCATATTTATTTAAGTTTAGCCATCAACCTAATATTTTCATTAATTTGTAATTGGATAGCATTAATAGGGATGGACTTCCTCTCCTCAAGGGGAGATGTTCTAATTTTTAACATCTCAACATCAAGCTCACGAGGTCTAAACCATATGTGCCTCGTGAGCTGCCCTACATGATCGAGGCACATATGTAATCTTTCTTTTGTTGCTATGCCGAGTTTGATGGGATCTGATGGATTATGAGATTATGTTCAGATTGTGATAGAGTAATATATTTGGTTCTTATATTTTATATTTTTGTTCCTAAGTAATTCTTGCATGTTCTCCGTTGTTGTTTATTGCTTTGGCCAAGTAGTAGGTAGTAACTCCAAGAGGGAACGTTATGCTCAATTGTGGGTTCATGCCGACACGCTTGAGTGACAGAAACATGAGTCTAGGGGATGTGCTTTTGCCAGAAGGAGGAAAACCACGGTGCTTGTAACCGCGGTTGCAAGGATTGTTTACTTTATGCAAAGTTCTTTTTAATGCAGTTGTCTGTTGCTTTGGGTTTACACTTTGGGTGGGGCTCGCAACTTAATACCAGCGAGATGTTCTGGATAGATATCTCAAGGTGGATAATTAGTAGTAGATGCAGTTGGATTTCGGTCTACTTATTTTGGCGTACTTCCCATGCTTTTGAGCCTCTTCCTTTCTTTGTAGCATAGTTAGCATTGCGGTGCGTTTATAATCCTGTCAATTGCCCATCTGTAATTTGTTCATCTCGCATAACAGTTTTATCGTCTTTTGGGAGAGAGACATCACTAGTGAACATCACGGGACCCCAGTCCATATTCTCATCACTGTTTACACGCTCATTTACTTTTTTTCTTTTACTTTCAGTTGCTATCATTATCATTATCCCTTGTGTTTTGATCCTTTGTAAACAACAAGACAGGAGAGATTGACAACCTCTCTGAACTTTGTTGGGAGCAAAGTTATTTGTGTCTGTGTGCATGTGACGCCCCCAAAATCAATCCGTGTACAGTAATCATACACGCAGGGTACACGGCTGAGATTAGGGTGCCACGGTGAGAATATCATAGCACAACACTAAACACAAAAGGATAAACCAATATGTTACAATAAAGGGGGTCACGCGGACCCGAATACATAAGTTATACAAGCCATAATATCTGAGTACAGACATAGTTAGTCAAGTTTTGCCTTAAGAAGGCTAGCACAAATAACATCAGAGATACAGATCGAAAAGGCAAGGCCTCCTGCCTGGGAGCCTCCGAAACTACTCCTGGTCCTGGTCAGCGGGGGTCTCGACGTAGTAGTATCCTCCTCCGGGGTACTCCTGCTCCTGGGCTCCAACGTCGACTGCAGCGGCCGATCAGGCAAAGCGAAAAAGGGGAAATAAAGCAAAGGTGAGTATCTAGTATACCCGCGAGTCTTACGTCCGCTACTAAGCATTATGCATTGTATCAACGGAAAGAAGAGGCTGTATATAGTGGACTGAAAGACAGAAATCCAGGGCAAGGGTAAGAAGCTAGGCCTATCGACGACTAGCATCTTCCGACGATGTCTTGCAGCATGAGGTAAGAATCAGCCAACAGTTCATATAAAGCGTAAAGTAACAACGAAGCAGAAGTTGCTGCAACATTGTATAATATAAGTTTTAATGATTAACAATAATAATAATGCCTCCGAGTTCACCTCCTCGACATCCCCGCGAGGAAGAAAACCCGGAACCATACAGATTAATAATAATAGTTTCTAGTGGTAAGATCCAGCTTCAGCATAAAGCGTCCTGTTACCGTGGACACGGCTATCGATAGATTAATCTTCCCTGCAGGGGTGCACTGGCGTGACTCTATGACGCTCGGATCTCCAGGGTGGCGGGAACCTTGTCAGGGAACGCTCCACCAAAGCTATCCGACACAAAGTAGCCCATCCTTCGGCAATCAACAGAGAGGTCATCCGCCGGACTATACCCTATGCACGCCGGGTTTTGGACCCTAACCCGAACGTACTCCTGCACGGTGTGTGACTGGCCGGTGAAGGAAAATCAAAGCAAATACAAACACACCTGCTGCAGCAAAGAGAAGACAACACCACTTCCCGGCAATTAGCCCGCGGTACTGCTGACGTCTGAAGACCCTCGAACGAGACTACGATGCAGGGGAGCCCACACTCCTTATCCCACGTGTAGGTAGTGCGTACAAGCCAAAAGGCTACTCAAGACATCCGCCGAACCATTTAGCATTTTAATTAACCTGCGTGACAACCGTTATCGTTGCCTCGACTTAACCGACCCGCGATCAACGACAGCAGTCAGGACCACCAGTACATCGGTGCCTGCCCTGTCGTCCCACCAAGTCACTGCGGTTACCAACAAGGTGAACCGTCTCCTTACCTTGTCTCGCGTGTGCTCTTGGTAGAGCTCGACTTTCGTGGTTTGGTAACTCTCGCGAGATACGAGCAGGGGCCAAGCACGCCAGTAACGTCGGTCGTACCCTCCCTGTCGTTCCCGACGATATACCGCTCGCGGGCACCGTTGGGTCGCCCGACTTTCTTACCTTTAAGGACAACCGCTGTTCAGGACCCTACGGCGGCAAGACAAAGTCAGCCTCGGGTGGAGTACAAGGATTACTCCTTGATAGCTCACACTTGAGGTGACTAGGCATAACCCAGATAGGGGCCTTTGGCGGTGTCTGCTTTGTACCGTACCTGTGCAGTTGTATATATGGTATCCGTGTTCACTCCCCTGAGTGATCACGGCCCGCTATCTAATCCTAGCTAACAATGCGCAGGGCTCACTGCTGAATAATGCGTAAGTAATAATAGGCAGCATAGGATAAAGGAAAGGTACATCACGGGGCGACAAAAATCAGGCTATGCAATTGAATAGGATTGTAATCGTAGCAGCAGCAGTAACAATGCCTAGTGCAAGAAATGTAAGGAAAGGTAGGCGATATCTGGGGAAGAGAATGGCTCTGCTTGCCTGCAAGCTCGACGGTAGGGGTAGGGTCGTCGACGAAGTAGTCGTACCCGGTAGCGGTGTAGTCGGCGGTAGCAGCGGGGTCTACCGGAGATTAAGGGGGGGGAGGAAACAGTAAATACACAGCAATAATATACAAACATAAGCATGACATGACAGATGAAAAGTTAACGGTGTTCTAACGCAGTGCAATGTATAAGGCTCGGAGCGGGAATTCATCCGGGGATGAACTTCCGGCTCCGGGTGATTACCGAACAGGGTGTGCGGAGGGGGAAGGTTTTATGCCGGAGGTGTCGTGGGTACCGGACAAACATAAGGGGGGTGTATCCTTGTTAGTTGAACCATTCCGGACAACTTTCGTGTTCGGAATAAATTCATCCGGGTACTTTTTATCGGTACCGGAAATTATCGACAGACAGCCCGGAGGGGGGAATGTCGATGATCGGTGTGTTAGGGGGGTGTGGTAGACATACGGATAGCGTATCCGTATCCGTTATATTTTTCTGATCAACTTTCATGTATAAAGTTTTTCGATCCGATATACGGATTAAAAGATATTGATTTTATAAGTTTTAAATCATTTAAAAAGATTTTCTGAATTATTTTTATTATTAAAACAGAACATTATCCAGAATAGTTTGAATGGTCAAACCTGACCAGTGGGACCCACTGGTCAGCCTCACAGGCTTAATAAAACATTTAATTAAATTCAAATATTCACTGGACCCACATGTCATAGGCTATTAGCAATTTTCTTTCCTTTAACTTAATTACTTAAGGTGGGACCCAGTGGTCATAGGCACATATTTAGATTAGAAGTTAATTTAATTAAACAGAGAGTTAAGTGAAGCCGGGCCCACATGTCATAGACCTTTAGGGGGGTGTTTTATTTGCTTACTCTAACAGAGGGGGATTAAAGGGGGTGGCCCACTGGTCAGTGGGTTTTAGGCCCCTAATCCCGCAACTGACAGCGGGGCCCGCCGGTCAGTGGCACGCCGGCCAGAGCCTGGCCTCGCCGGCGACGAGGAGCAGGGGGAGGGGCGGCAACCGTGCTCTGTGCCCAAGGCACCAATTTGCGCACCGTTGCGCCCTACGGGGTCGCAGAGCTGCGCCGCGTCCATTCCTTCCATCGGCGCGAGCTAGGGGAGACCGTGGCGACGGTGAGGTTCACCGCGGCGGCGACCAGCGCACTGTCTAGGTGGAATCAACGCCCTAGCGCGCTAAACGGAGCACGAAGAGGGGGGGATCGAGCAGCAGCTCACCACGGAGGCGTTAGAGAGGTCTGCGAGAGCTGGGGAAGGCGGCCGGCGTTGAATCGGACGTCGACGTCCACAGCGTCCGATGAAGGGAACGGCGTGATTCGTGCGGTGCAGCGGCCGAGAGCTCGAGCTGGGTGCGCGTGAGGAAGAGGACCTCCACGGCGGAGGCTCTGGACAACACTGCTTGGCCGAAGGTGCCCGTTGGTCGCGCGGGTGCACGCCGGCACGCCCACGGCGGACTCGGTCCGAGCGGGGGAAACGGCGAGGGGCGAGGCGTGCGGGGGAACTGGAGGGGATGGGCTAGGGTTAGGGTTCGGGGGAGGCTTGGGGCACTTATCCCCGCCGGCTAACCGCCGGATGGACGCCACGGCGCGCCGGCCGGCCGCGGGATGGCCGCCACGGCATCCCCGTACGGCGGAGGAAGAAGGGGGCGCGGGGTGGGCTGGGGTGGGCTCAGCCCAAGGGGAACAGGGGGGTTGGCCTGATGGGCTTCGCCCCCAGGCGTAGGTTTAGGTTTTCATTTTTTTTTCTTTTCTGTAATTTTCTTTTTGTAATTATTTTATATACCTTGGCATTTTTATAAAATGTGGCATGTGACCCATAATTGTTTTTATACCCTAGGCTAGTGCCACAAAAGATTTGGGGTCAAAAGAAAATCATTTAATATTTGATTTAAATATTAAATGATTAAATTGGGGTTTTTAGCTACTGTTTCGATTTGTTTGGAAATTTCTATAACTCAATAAATACCCAAACCCATATGGATTTGGTCCAGTGATTATTTGGGATTTTATAAAAGTGGTTCCAAGATTTTTGGAAAAGATTTATTGTCACCCTATTTTTTTAATATTCATCAAAGGCATTTTAGGGTTTGTTTGCATTTCAATTCAAATGGCTTGTACTTGTTTTGATTCCAGATGATCAAGGTCCATGATCACCATGCATTCAAGAACATCAAAGTGAAATTTGAAATTTTGAACTGTTCCAAGTTGATCAACAAAAGTTTTGAACAGTACAAATGAACAGTAACAGTGATTACTGTTCACTGACAGTGAGGGTGTTACAAATCTCCCCCACTACAAGAATTCTCGTCCCGAGAATTTAGGTGGTAGAGGGGAAAAGATCGGGGTATTCCTCACGAAGACGATCTTCGCGTTCCCAAGTGGCTTCATCTTCAGAATGATTCGACCACTGAACTTTGAGTAACTTGGTTGTCTTGTTGCGGGTTTTGCGTTCAGACTGATCGAGAATGCGGCTTGGATGTTCTTGATAAGTCAAGTCCTGTTGCAGCTCAATCATATCATGCTCCACTTCACGAATAGGGTCTTTAAAGCAGCGTCGGAGTTGCGACACGTGGAATACGTCGTGGACTTGAGAGAGGTTCGGCGGCAATTCCAAACGGTATGCCACTGGTCCACTCCGGGAAAGAATACGGAACGGTCCAATGTAGCGAGGAGCTAACTTGCCTTTGATCCCGAAGCGGTGAGTGCCTCGCATCGGGGTGACACGGAGGTAAGCATATTCGCCAGGTTGATAGACCATTTCTTTGTGTTTGCGATCATAGTTGCTCTTCTGACGAGACTGAGCAGCTTTCAAGTGTTCACGAATAACGCGAACCTGATCTTCGGCATGCTGAATAATGTCCGGACCAATGAGAGTTCGTTCCCCAGTTTCTGACTAATTCAGAGGGGTTCGACACTTACGTCCATAGAGAACTTCAAAGGGTGCCATCTTCAGACTAGCCTGATAGCTATTGTTGTACGAGAATTCAGCAAATGGAAGAGATTCCTCCCATTTCTTACCGAATGAAATGACACAAGCTCGCAGCATATCTTCAAGCACTTGATTAACTCGTTCGACTTGTCCTTGCGACTAGGGGTGATAAGCGGTGCTGAAATTCAGATGAGTGCCCATAGCTTCTTGGAAACTATCCCAAAATCTTGAGGTGAAAATGCTGCCTCGGTCGGAACTAATCTCCAACGGAATACCGTGGAGGGAAACAATTCTGGAAACATATAAGTCTGCTAACTGACTAGAAGAGATCGTCTCCTTGACTGGCAGAAAGTGAGCAACCTTGGAGAATCGGTCGATGACGACAAAGATGGCATCATGACCTTTCTGTGATCGCGGAAAACCGGTGACAAAGTCCATTTCAATCTTGTCCCATTTCCATTCAGGAATAGAGAGTGGTTGCAGAGTTCCAGCAGGTCTCTGCTATTCTGCCTTGACGCGACGGCAAACGTCACATTCAGAAACATATCGGGAAATGTCTTGCTTCATGTTAGGCCACCAGAATTGCCGACGAATGTCTTGGTACATCTTGGTGCTTCCAGGATGAATGGACAACGGGTATCGTGAGCCGCTTTCATGACCTTCGGGGTCATATCCAGGTTCTCATGCCTGCCCTTGCTGTGAGTAACCACTAAACGGTTCTGGTAGAACGCCGCACCTTTGCTATCAATGGTGAAGGGTGAGGGCCTCCCATTGGCGATATCGCGCTTAATCTTGTGTACGAAATCATCATAAAACTGTATACACTTCACGGATTTGACGAGATCCGGTTCGATAACCAGGTTATTTGCATAACCTTGAGGAACAATCTCGAGGTTTAGCTTGCGTAGCTCTTCATACAGAAGCGGTTGTTGTACTTGAACTTCAAGTTCACTACAGTAGGCTTTGCGGCTCAGGGCATCAGCCACCACATTAGCTTTGCCAGGGGTGTAAGAAATTCCCATGTTGTAGTCGGCTATTGTTTCGAGCCATCTCTGCTGGCGGAGATTCAGGTCGGGCTGAGTAAACAAGTACTTCAGGCTTTGGTGGTCGGTGTAGATTTCGCAACGATTACCGACGAGGTAATGTCGCCACAGCTTCAATGCATAAATTACTGCTGCCAATTCAAGATCATGTGTTGGATACTTATCTTCGTGAGAACGCAATTGACGAGAGCCATAAGCAATCACTTTGCGCTCTTGCATTAGGACACAGCCTAATCCTTGACGAGACGCGTCGCAATAAATCACGAAGTCCTTCTGGGTATCAGGCGGAGCAAGCACTGGGGGTGAAGTGATCTTGTCCTTGAGAGCTTGAAAACTTTCTTGACATTTATCAGTCCACTCAAACTTGACGCCTTTGTGCAGCAGGTTAGTCAGAGGCCTGGCAATCTTGGAGAAGTTCTCAACAAAACGGCGGCAATAGCTGGCGAGTCCGAGGAAACTCCTGACTTGCTTGACAGTCTTGGGAGGAGCCCAGTCAAGAATAGCCTGGATACGTTCTGGGTTGACGGCAATGCCATCGTTGGAAATCACGTGACCAAGGTAGGTCACTTCAGGAAGCCAGAACTCACACTTAGAATACTTAGCGTAGAGTTTGTGTTCTCGAAGCTTCTCCAGTATAAGACGAAGATGTTCAGCATGTTCTTCCTCATTCTTGGAATATATCAATATATCATCCAGATAAACCACGACGAACTGGTCGAGGTACTCCATGAAAATATAATTCATCAATCTGGAGAAGGTGGTTGGAGCATTGGTTAAGCCAAAGGACATGACAGTGTACTCGTAAGAACCATAGCGAGTAATGAAAGCGGTCTTCGGAATGTCCTCTTCACGGACTCGGATCTGATGGTAACCCAACCTCAAGTCGAGTTTCGAAAACACCGTGGATCCAGCAAGTTGATCATACAGATCGTTGATCCGGGGAAGCGGATATTTGTTCTGGATCGTGGCCTGGTTGATGGGTCGGTAATCTTGGACCAAACGATTTGTCCCATCGCTCTTCTTGACAAAGAGCGAAGGTGCTCCCCAAGAAGAGGAACTTGGGCGAATGAATCCTTTGTGAAGTGCTTCGTCGATCTCCTTCTTCAGTTCAAGGAGGTGGTGAGGTGGCATCTTATACGGGCGCTTGGCAATAGGGACGGTGCCAGGCTTCAGGTCGATGACGAATTCAACTTCCCTAATCGGGGGTATTCCCGGGAGTTCTTCTGGGAAGACGTCGGGAAAATCACGAACGACTGGAACGTTCTCGATCCCGTCAAGAGGTGAGATATTCAGCGCATTCATCATATATATTTGTGTTTCCGCATCTTGGGTAATTCGGGTGGTGTGGTTAACAATCTCGCCGGAGGGGTGAAAAAGTTGGACAGAACTGGTGCCACAATAAAGTGCGGCATCGTGGACTTTCAACCAATCCATGCCCAGAATGAGGTCTATAGTGGAAGACTTCAGGAGAATGGGGGAAGCAAAGAACTCAATTCCTTCAATTTCGACGATGGTTTTGGGCACTATCTTGGAGGTGTGGCAATGACCTATCGGAGTGCGGACAACCATCGGTGGATCCATCTTTTCTACCATGAAGTTATGCGACAATGCAAATGCTTCCGACATGAATGAATGCGATGCTCCTGTATCAAATAAAACAGCAGCAGGTATTGAATTAACAAGAAGGGTACCCATCACGGTAGCAGGTTGCTCCTGAGCTTCTTCGACATTAATGTTGTAAGCATGTCCGCGAGTGTGAGAAGAAGACCCAGTGTTATAGTTGGGGGTCCTGTTGTTGCCACGGCCATTTCCACGTCCAGCAGGGTGAACTACCAGTTGACTCTGTCGCTGGGGGCAGTCTCTGGAAAAGTGACCTCGCTGATGGCATTTGAAACACAGGCCATCCTGAGGACGGAGGGGTGCAGTCTCAGTCTTCGACTGTCTCGGCGGGGGCGGAGGCAGACGAGGTGCAACATACGACGGCCTTGGTACAGGGGCATTTGGACGAAACACATTGTGTGCAAGCCAAACGCGTTGTTTCTGTGCTGTGCCCGAAGATGAGCCAGCATCACGGGGGCGCTTCGGCGAACCACCGAACTTAAGCTGAGCGGTCTCAAGAGTGATAGTCTGGTTCACCATGGTGGCGAAGTCGGGGAAGACGTGCAAAGCAAGTGCAAGCTGGAGATTTGGGTTGAGTCCATCACGGAACTTCTCTTGCCTACTTGCATCATTGGGGAGGTCACTTGCAGCATAGCGGGAAAGGCGGAGGAATTCCCTCTGGTATGCCTCGACAGTTTTGTTGCCCTGAACGAGGTTGCGGAACTCGGCCTTCATACGGTTCATAATTTCCTGGGGGACATAACGAGCACGGAAGGCAGACTTGAACTCATTCCAGGTGACGACAGTCCCTTCAGCTAGCGAGCCCTTGTAAGTGTCCCACCACTGAGCAGCGGGACCACGCAGGAAATAGGACGCGAAGGTGACATAATCAGCAGCGCTCACATTAGCGAACTCCAGCTGACGAGTGATGTCACGAAGCCAATCATCGGCATCCAGCGGTTGTTCAGGAAGAATATATTTGTACCTCCAAAAAAATTCATTTGGCACTCAAATTTATTTACAGAAAATTACATTTTTTCTCAGGAAAAAAATATATACAGAAAGTTTTTATTTTTTCAAGAAAAAGATGGTTGTTTTGGCTTAAAAATTTCAGTTTTTTCCCGGCATAAATTTGATTTTATTTGGTCCAAAAATCATTTTTCCCCGAGAAAAATGTATTTTTTTTATTGTGTTATTTTTTCTGGAAAAAGTTTTTGAAAATGGAAGGGAGTGACATGTGGGCTCCATCTAAAAAAATTCCAAAAAAAATTGTTCTATTTTTCCCGGAATAAATTTGATTTTTTTGTCCAAAAAACAGTTTTTCCCCGAGAAAAATATTTTTTTCGATCTTGTTTTATTTTTTCTGGAAAAAAGATTTTAAAATGGAAGGGAGTGACATGTGGGCTCCATCTAAATAAATTCCCAACAAAAATCTAGAAAAATATATAATTTGTGCTCACATGTAAGTTAACGGTCAAAGTTACTGTGGACCTGACATGCTGGCCCTAGCTGTCATAATCACGATCTCAGCGACTTGGGTTTTTTGAGAGTCGTTACAAAAAAAGTGGTAGTTATCAGCGAAAGTTTTTAAAGCGGTAGTTTTTCGGAAAGACGACCCCAATTGTGGTGGTTTTATGCTATATACTCTAGGCATAGAAGACTAAAATATGATGTCACATCAGTATAGTTTATGCCTATGAACAAAATATGGATTTTTTAAATAATATTATTTTTAATAACAAAATCAGTAATAGCACAGGATTTGAAATTATTTAAAAACTAGCGCGTTGTCGACTGTTGTAGGGCCGAAACCAGGCGTTTCGGATTTAGTACGGCCGAGAGCAGTTGTTTCGGCAGGAATAGGGCCGAAAGTCCCAGCTTCGGTAGTAGCAGGGCCGAAACCCCCCGTGTCGGCAACACACACGCCGATCTGCATGGCTTGCACTGTGCACTGCGCCCGGGCCCCACCGTTTCGACCCGTGTAAGGCCGAAACTGCCTGGATAAGCTTATTGCACTACGTTGCAATACTAAAATTAAGATATATTTAATTATTGAAATAAGGATACATTGCAATACTAAAATTAAGATAAATTTTATTATTGAAATAAAAATACATTGCAATACTAAAAGGAAGATATATTTAATTATTAAAATAAAGATACATTGCAGTACTAAAATTAAGATAGAGCCGCTTGCGAAATTGAAGATACTACCACACAATTCTACTGAGTCCAGCGTAGATATTTTCCTCTCCCATCACCAGCATCTTCTGTTGCTTTGGCCTCACGAGCCCTTTCTATCTTTCTCTGCCTCTCCGCCTCATGACTCTCCTATTGCTGTCGTTCCTCCTCCTCCATGTGAAGTCCCTCTTCTCGATTTTTCTTCAGTAAACCTTGAAAGAAAAGCTTTTGCTTTGCCCTGTGTTCATTTAACTCCCTCTCTCTTGCTCTTCTTTCTCCTCAGCTGCTGCCTTTTTGCTTTGCTCTTCCCTGTGAAAACTTTCCCATGTGCGACGTCCTCTTTTACGAATCTCAGCCACCGCCCAATCCGGCATCTTCATATCATTTGTGAAGTGTTGGATATTGACATATGTGCCAGGATTCCTCTCCGGCAATGTGCAAAGAATACGGGCAACATTATCATACGAGTCAAAAAAGGTCCCAAACCTATTCTCTAGAGCCCTCTGCTTAGCTCTCCAAGCCTTCCCATACGGAATATCATAGTTCCATCTTGCATTAACTGTTGTTTCTACTCCCTTTACTTCCATGTCTTTCTTCTGAATTATCTCATTGAACAAGAGTCGCGCAATGAGGGTTGAAGTTAGGTTTGGATGATCTTGCCTCATATTTTTAAGGACACAGATGTGGCCCACGACGCTTGTCACTACCCAATTAATGTCATACTTCGGAACATGGTCGTGCACCCTTGCAGGACACCCTTCTACAGCACAAGTCATAGTCACATATTGTTTATTTGATACGCCAGTCTGGAAAATCCTTTGTGTGGTCAATGCCCACTTCGTCACAGCTTCCCGTAGTGCCTGCTTCGTGCTATACTGAGCTCCAAGTTCAACATTATTCATGTGATACTCCCAGGATGATTCATGTCCATCATTAACGGTCATGACGGTCGACATGTCCAAATTCCAGGAATCTGGAATAGGCACATCCTCGTCATTCTCATCATCGTCATCCTCTTCATCATCCTCCTCCTCATCATGTTCAGCAGCTGTTGGGATACGGGGCAGAAAACACAAATTTTTCACACCTACAGTACCCGAACCCAAGATCTATGCTATGTCGATGTAAAGTAACGGAGGGAATCGGTGTTCATACCTTTGAAGACCGAAAGCGGGAAACGTTCTTACGAACGTGGTTGGCGTAGACTCAGAACTACGACCTCCCTGTCGTGTAGAAGACCACCACCGGCGAGGATGACTCCCGGTAAACCTCCAGCGACGAAGCAGCACCACAGGTGTAATGCCTCGAAGGGATTATACACATACGGCACAATCGATGTTCCTCCCGGGCTCCGAACCAGGCGAGCAGCGGAAAGAAGACGGCTACGGATCCCAACTCCGGCAGAGCGACGGCCTGCCTTATGGTGGAGAACTCCAATCCTGGTGCAGACTCCAAACAAGGGGAGTCCACTTCCGGAAATGGAGAAGGAAGAAGAAGGAGATCAATTGTTGTATGGAAAAAGGGGGGTCTACCCCTCTATATAAAGGCCAATGGGGGTGTGATCCCTCTTCCCTCCCCCATGTGGGACTAAACCCCCAAGGGGGGAGGGGTGCGCCGGCCAAGGGGGGGTTGGGCCCCACCCCTTGGCGCCAAGCCCAAGGGGGGGAACCCCCTCCTCCCCTAATGGGCCTCTAAGGCCCATATAGCCTTTTTCCATTATTTTAATTATTTAATAAGTTTTAAATATTTAATTCAGATAATTAAATAATAAAAACATTATTAAAACAATTAAACTTTATTTTGAACTATTCAAAATGTCCGGAAACCATTCCGTCCTCCTCCGGAACTATTCCGGTGATTTCTCCTATTTCACCGATTGATCCCGTAACTGTCCTATGCATCGATTGCCCTTAAGTGTAACACCCTAACGGTCCGGGAAACAGCAGACATGGTCGAGACTCTTCTCATGGACCAATGACTGGTCAGTTGGACCTGGTTACAATCCTTGACAGCCCCTGCGCTTCCATCGAATGAGCTTCGATCGCTTTTGGAAACCGTTAACGATACGACGTAATCCCTTTGTACTGCGGTACTTTGTTTGTCCGAGGTTCGATCGTTGGTATCCCACATACCGTGTTCACATCTCGTTCACGACAAACAACTTCTCTCGTCCATGATCATTGCATCTCTTGTGACCTAGTCACGTCCTTGCAAGGGGTTGATGCAATATCACCGAGTGGGCCCAGAGTACCTGTCCTGTCACAAGGACTGACAAATCCCGCTTTGATCTATTAACATACTCATCAACCATCTATTTCGGAATACCCAAAGTGCTCCGTTATAGCCAGCATATTTCAGTCAGGCGGTGGGATACAAATCAAAGTCTCCTCATAGATCGTGATTACGTATGATCATTACGGTCTAAGGACTAAGGCATACGTTACAAAGTCATAGCAACGCTGAACTATGTGACTCGATCACATTGCATTACTTTAGGTGGGTGTCTGTCCATCACATCATTCCCCTAATGATATGACCTCATTGTCAATGGACTTAAGTGTCGCCATGATCAGGAAAGCTTGATCAATCAATTGCCCAATGAGATAGTTTACCCGAGTTAAACTACGGACCATGTTTTATACTACACCTGTATTAGTATTTCCAAGTAATACAGTTATAGCACAGTATAAAATGTATTATGAACAAAACGGATATGTGACAAATATCTTTATTAATTTGTCTCTAGGGCACATATCCAACAGTCTCCCACTTGCACTAGAGTACAAATTACACTAGTTTACATCAGGTATGTATCTAACACCAATGGTCTCTCGGTGTTCTTCAAACTTGCCCTGTGGAAGAGGTTTAGTCATCGGGTCTGCTGCGTTCAGATCCGTATGTATCTTGTGAATCCTAGTGTGTCCATCCCTGACGTAGTCTCGCGTCACATGGAACTTTCGGAGGATGTGCTTGGCTGTAGAGTGAGTTCTTGGCTCCTTCGCGTTAGCAATGGCACCCGTGTTGTCGCAGAAGATTCCCACGGGGTCAGTGCAACTGGGAAAGACGCCAAGCTCGATCACGAACTTCTTCAGCCATAGCGCCTCGTTTGACGCTTCGCAAGCGGAAATATACTCCGACTTCATTGAAGATTGAGCGACGACTGACTGTTTGCCGCTCCTCCAGCTAATCGCGCCTCCGTTCAACATGAAAACATATCCCGTCTGGGACTTCGAGTCATCTAGGTCTGAGCCGAGGCTTGCGTCAACGTAACCCTTTACGGTGAGCTCCTCATCAACTCCTCCATAAACAAGAAAGAGATCCTTGGTTCTTCTCAAGTACTTAAGGATGTTCTTCACTGCTGTCCAATGGGCCATTCCCGGATTACTCTGGTAGCGATTAGTCATACTAATGGCCAGCGCTAAATCCGGTCTGGTACATAACATAGCATACATGAGAGAACCTATGGCTGAGGCATAGGGATTTGAGGACATCTCCTCTTTCTCTTTAGCTGTGGTCGGGCATTGAGTCACGCTTAATTTGACACCTTTTATGACTGGCAAGAGACCTCTCTTGGAGTCATCCATTTTGAACCTTTTCAAAATCTTGTCAATATAAGTATTCTGACTCAAGGCCAACCTCCGATTAGGTCTATCTCTATAGATCTTAATCCCCAGTATGTACGCAGCTTCACCTAGGTCCTTCATGGAAAATTGTCCATTCAGATATTCCTTCACTTCCTCTAAGAATTTCTTATCGTTCCCTATCAGCAATATGTCATCTACATATAACACAAGGAATTCTATAGAGCTCCCACTCAGTTTCTTATAGACGCAGAACTCTTCGACGTTTTGGACAAATCCAAAAGCTTTAATGACCTCATCAAATCGAAGATTCCAGCTCCGAGATGCTTGCTTCAACCCATAGATGGACCGTTGAAGCTTGCAAACCTTACCAGCATTCCTTGGATCGACAAACCCCTCTGGTTGCATCATATACAACTCTTCCTCAATGTTGCCATTTAGGAATGCAGTTTTCACATCCATCTGCCATATCTCGTAATCATGATATGCAGCTATTGCTAGTAGGATCCGAATAGACTTTATCATCGCTACAGGAGAGAATGTCTCCTCGTAGTCAACTCCTTGAATTTGTCGGAAACCCTTCGCGACAAGTCGAGCTTTGTAGACAGATACGTTTCCGTCTGCGTCAGTCTTTTTCTTGAAAATCCATTTATTCTCGACGGCCTTGCGGTCCTCGGGAATATCCACCAAAGTCCATACTTTGTTGGTGTACATGGAGTCTATTTCGGATTTCATGGCTTCAAGCCATTTCTCGGACTCGGGTCCCTCCATTGCTTCTTTGTAACTCGTAGGTTCATCCGACTCAACAGCCGAGATTGCATTCACAAGCTGTCCGTAAAACTCAGTAGGTTGACGGACTCTTGATGACCTACGGGGCATAAAAGGTTCCTCTTCATTCTCATCATGATCATCGTGAATGTCATGATCGTTATGAATGTCGTTCTGGCCATTCTCTTCAACTCCCACTGTGGAAGATGGTTCCAGAACAAATTCCGTAGCCATTTCATCCAATTGGAGTGATTGGTCAGTTACTTCATCGAGGTCTATTTTCCTCCCACTCAACTCTTTCGCGAGAAACTCCTTCTCAAGAAAGTGTCCCGTCTTGGCAACAAACGTTTTGCTGTCAGACTTGTTGTAGAAGGTGTACCCACAAGTTTCCTTGGGATAGCCCACAAAGATGCACTTATCCGCCTTGGATTCAAGTTTGTCAGGCTGTAGTTTCCTAACATAAGCCTCACAACCCCAAATCTTCAGGTGAGACAACTCAGGTTTAGTGCCATGCCATTCTTCAAATGGTGTTGTCTTTACGGATTTGGATGGTGCCCTATTAAGAATATGAATGTCGGTTTCTAATGCATACCCCCAGAATGACACAGGGAAATCAGTATGAGACATCATCGATCGTACACTATCAAATAGGGTTCGATTACGTCGCTCAGCTACACCGTTTCTCTGAGGTGTGCCTGCCGGCGTAAGCTGTGGTACTATGCCACAAGACTTCAGATGATTGCCAAACTCGTGACTCAAATACTCGCCACCTCAATCCGATCGAAGGTGCTTGATTTTCCTTCCGAGTTGATTTTCGACCTCATTCTGAAATTCCTTGAACTTTTCAAAGGTTTCAGACTTGTGCTTCATCAAGTAAATATACCCATATCTACTCAAGTCATCAGTAAAGGTCACGAAGTAACGAAGATCATTGCGAGTGGGGACGTTCATGGGTCCACATACATCCGTGTGTATGATCTCCAATAAGACATCCGCACGCTCCATCACACCATTGAATGGAGTCCTTGTCATTTTGCCCATGAGGCATTGTTCACATGTATCAAGGGATCCAAAATCCAATGAGTCAAGAAGTCCATCCTTATGGAGCTTCTCCATGCGTTTTACACCAATATGACCAAGTCGGCAATGCCACATCATCATGTGATCTTCATTATTCTTCAATCTTTTGGCCTCAATATTGTTAACGTGACTCACGTCACCATCGAGATTAAATATGAATAAACCATGCGACTCCGGTGCGTGAACATAAAACATATCATCCTTATAAGTCGAACAACCAATTGTATCGGATTTAAAAGAATAGTGGTCTCGCTTCAAGCAAGAACCACTCACGATGTTCACACTCAATGCGGGTACATAGTAACATTTATTCAGAACTAAAACCAATCCCGAAGGGAGACTAAGATGCTTCGTGCCGACCGCCAAGACTTCAATCTGGCAGCCATTCCCCACGCGCATCGTCACTTCATCTTTGACCAAGCGTCTCCTATTCCTTAGTCCCTGAATGGAATTAGAAATATGAGCGACAGATCCTGTATCAAATATCCAGGATGTGTTCCCAGCGCTTGTCAAGAGAAGATCAACAATATGTATATCAAATATACCTTCGTCTCTCTTGGCGACCTTGCCAGCCTTCTTGTCCTTTAGGTACTTGGGACAGTTGCGCTTCCAGTGACCTTCACCCTTGCAGTAGAAGCACTCCACTCCGAGTTTAGGCTTGGGTGCCTTGGGAGGAGCGGCAACTGACTTGCCATCCCTCCTGGGGCCACCTCTCCTGGCCTTCTCCCGTCTGCTTGACTTCTTGAAGTCAGTGGTCTTGTTGACCATGAAGACGGCGTGCTCCTTCTTGATTTCAACCTCAGCGCTCTTTAGCATGGCGAACAACTCAGAAGGGGTTTTGGTCATCCCCTGCATGTTGTAGTTCAGCACAAAGCCTTTGTAGCTAGGGGGAAGCGACTGCAACACCCTATCAACCGCAAGTTCATCTGGAATCTGACATTCCAGAGCATTCAAGCGCTGAACGTAGCCAGACATTTTGACCACGTGCTCACTCACGCTGCCGTGCTCATCCATCTTTGCTAAGAAGAAGGCTTCAGAAGCCTCGTACCTTTCAGCCCTGGCTTGAGGTGCGAAGACCGCCTTGAGGTCGGTGATAATCTCATATGCACCCATCCTCTCAAAGAGTTTCTGCAGCTCAGCCTCCATGGAGTAGAGCATGCCACTCTGGACAAGGTTGTAATCATCAGTCCTGGAGAGATAGACATTCTTCTCGTCCTGACTGGCATCATCTGCTGGTGCGTCACCTAACGCGTCCTCTAGTACGTATGCCATTTTGAGGGGAACGAGGAGAATCCTCAGGGTGCGGAACCAGTTGGTGAAGTTTGTCCCATCTGTTTTTAGCTTATCTTTCTCTAGGAATGATCCTAATTTGAACGAGGGGCGAGGTGCTGCCATCTACAAGGTTGGATTCACAACGATACATATTTAGACTTTTGTTCATAATGTGGAGTTTCAATTTAATCTTAAAATTCTAGAAGGCTCCCACTTAGATAAACACCTCTCAATTTAACTAAGTGATTACACAATCCCAGCCCCCATACCTCCCCCGATATGTACGGCCCAGTATGCGAACCAGGTAGGCCTCTAAGCCAATCACATCAGGCATGTGACTCGTGCTCGACCTTTCGGTCTTCTGTGTTCCAGGCCCGCATCTACATACGTCAAGCCTGCCAATCGAACCTTGATGTTAGCTGTTCAGCAAGGCCATATCTGCATATGCCAGGCTCGCCGAACCCAACCTCATGCGAACTCCGTTGAATATGTAGGACAACTCCGGTATGCACGGAGCATCAAGCCATATGGGAGAACCTTCCAGGTGGTGCCCATCAAAAGGGAGAACACAATGTTGGTATTGTGAGAGATGGTCCTGTTTCGTGCTACCGTCGATATATCTAGCATACTAGCATAAAACAGGAAGTAAAACTTTAAATCATACAACCTATGATCCCCCTTCATGCAAAGCAAAGTTAAAACGCCTTTTTACTTTAGCTTGTGCAAGTTTTACGTGGCTGCTAGGGGTTTCGAGAGAGAGAACCGATTTCTATCCTGCGAAAAACAAGCCACAACACCGTCTCCCATCCGTCTCTATTACACCCCTGTCGGGGCCCTCCGTTGCAAACATCTTCGCATCGCTAATGCAGAGAGAAAGACACCCCCCAGCCACTTTATATGGTACAAGCCATATGTCAAGCGTGGAACCAGTCTCGCGTAAACGCGTAAGGTCGGTTGGGGGCCGCTTCATCAAACATTGCCGCAATGCTGAATGAGTACACGTGGGAGGGTAACGAATGAAGATTCGATGCCCACATCCTAGATGTGTTCTATCCGTACAATACATCTACGCATAGCTAGCTCATGATACCACTGTTGGGATACGGGGCAGAAAACACAAATTTTTCACACCTACGGTACCCGAACCCAAGATCTATCCTATGTCGATGTAAAGTAACGGAGGGAATCGGTGTTCATACCTTTGAAGACCGAAAGCGGGAAACGTTCTTACGAACGTGGTTGGCGTAGAATCAGAACTACGACCTCCCTGTCGTGTAGAAGACCACCACCGGCGAGGATGACTCCCGGTAAACCTCCAGCGACGAAGCAGCACCACAGGTGTAATGCCTCGAAGGGATTATACACATACGGCACAATCGATGTTCCTCCCGGGCTCCGAACCAGGCGAGCAGCGGAAAGAAGACGGCTACGGATCCCGACTCCGGCAGAGCGACGGCCTGCCTTATGGTGGAGATCTCCAATCCTGGTGCAGACTCCAAACAAGGGGAGTCCACTTCCGGAAATGGAGAAGGAAGAAGAAGGAGATCAATTGTTGTATGGAAAAAGGGGGGTCTACCCCTCTATAGAAAGGCCAAGGGGGGGTGTGATCCCTCTTCCCTCCCCCATGTGGGACTAAACCCCCAAGGAGGGAGGGGTGCGCCGGCCAAGGGGGGGTTAGGCCCCACCCCTTGGCGCCAAGCCCAAGGGGGGGAACCCCCTCCTCCCCTAATGGGCCTCTAAGGCCCATATAGCCTTTTTTCCATTATTTTAATTATTTAATAAGTTTTAAATATTTAATTCAGATAATTAATGTCAGAACCCTCTGTTAGGTATGTGCTAGGGTTAGCTAGTACCTTTGCATCATGCAAAAGTTTCAAAAAGAAACCTTGAAAATCAAATTCAAAATCCAAATGGGAGAAGGAACACCCCCCAGATGAATTAATTCAAAAGGCCAGATAAAAATCTTTTCCAAAAATTCATGTTAGAGTTTTGAAAAGTCTTATAAATGAGTGATCACATATCAAGTGATGTGGGACCCACCCCATGCTCATAGATTTTTCAAATATTCAAACAGTACCTTGGAAATAAAGAAATAACCCTATTTGATTTAAAATTCAAATCTTTTGAATTTTAAAAATGTTGAAAGTTTATGAGTGGCTAGTCTATATTATTATGAGGCCATGTAAAAGTTTTCAGCATTTAATAAAATGGTTTGGTATTTTCTTATCAGAGCCAAAACAAATTACAGAAAAAAGGAAAGATTAAACAGAGAGAAAACAGAAGGAAAAAGAAAAACAGAAAGTAGCCCACTTACCTGGGCCACCCCGGCCCAACTTACCGTTTCGGCAGCCCAGCCCGCAGCCCTCCCCTGTCGTCTTCTCCCCCGCCGAGCCAAGCTGCTCGGTGGAGGCAGGACGTGGCCGCGGCGCCACCGCGACGCCTCGCGACTTCCAGGGCCTCCCCCTCCTCCTAAGCGTGCCACGGAGACGTCCTGGAGCCATCCTAATCCATTCCCCCCCTCCTCATCGTCTTCCTCCTCCTCCTGCGCCCGTTTTCACCGCCGCCCAAAGACCACCGTGGAGCACGCCGTCGAGAACACGTAGCCACCGTCGTCCCCGAGCCGCGCCGCCGTGTCCAGGAGAACCGCAGAAAGCCTCTTCATCGTTCCCCTCAAGCAATCGAGCCCGAGCACCTCAGCAATCGACGCCATCTTCACCGAGAGCTCGCCGGACCCGTGAGTCGCCGTCGTCGAATTCCTCGACTACACAGCATCCCCGGCCTCACCGTCTTCTCCATTAGCTTCAGGGTGAGCTCATTCACCTTTACCCTAAGTTTGCAACGCCTCATTTTCCCCACAACTGAATCCGCCGTGGATCCCGAGCAAGCTCGCCGCCATGGTCGTCGTCCTCCTCGCTCCCGTGCTTGTCGTGAACCCCCAGTGCACGCGTTTGACTTCCGCGTGTGCCAGCTTTCAAACGCAACCAAAATCACCCCAAGCCATGCTCCCTAGCCTCGGCTACGACCTCGCCGCCGTGCTGCTGCCGCCGGAGTCGTCGTCGTCGTCGCTCTCGACCACCCCGAGGACCCCCGTTGCCTCCAGATGATGCGCGAGACGTTGCTGAGTCGAATGGAGCCTTCCCCGTGCTCTCCCGTGGCCTCTGGCTCACTCCGGTGACCACGCCGCCGTGCCCGTGCCACCGGCGGCTAACCGCCGGCGAGTTAACCCTAACCCACCCCTAATCACACCCCTAAACCCCACTGACTACTGGGCCCCAACCCCTAGTCCCTCCGTTTAATTAATTTTAACCACGGGTTTAACCCCTGTATCACAGACAGGTGGGACCCCTTGTCAGTTTGACTCGGGTCAAACCCCCTGATGTCATGCTGATGCAATAATGACGCAGTAATGCTTTTCCAGAAAAGAAAAATAGTTTAATAATTCCAGAAAATCCAGAAAATACCCCAAACTTTGGAAATTCATAGAAAATTCATATTAACTCCAAATTGGACAAATAATATATGAAAAATGATCAGGAGAAAATTATCTTTCCAAATATGCAACTTTCAACTCTGTTTGAGTTGAATTTAAAATGGGACCAGTAGCATATGTCATTTGCTTTATTTGAATTTAATTCAAATTCAAACCAAATGATTTTGTCACTTGGACCATGGATTTATGATGCAAATCAACCACACTTCAGAGGCATATCATACACTTTTGAACATATTTGAAAATGATCAAACTATGTCAATTGCACCTTGACTAAATAGAATTCAGATGTGGAATTTGAATTTGCATTTAAAAATGCAATATATTCCACTTAAATGGAATTGCCTCACACATCAAAACTTATACTCCAAGCTTTAACATTATATCATGTGCTTGAGCATTGCATTCATATTGATTGCTACTTCGTGCTTTGTCTGTCGAGTAGAGGTGGAACCGGAGCAAGAGGTCACCCCCTTCGCTGAAGATCCAGAAACCGAACCTCGTCAGCAAGGCAAGCAAACCCCATTGATCATGTCGATAAAATACCACTTCCCTCTCATGTCTCGCTTATGCATTGTATAGGATGATCACCATGTTACGATTCTACCGCATAGATGAACCCATTCCTTTGCATGACCTATCTTTTGTCACAGTAGTAAGCAAACCACAATCCTAGCAAATGTAGGAGTTGGTTGATATCATGTGGCCCCTGCAAATGTTACCGCTTATTGCATGCTTAGTATGATACTAGGTTGTTACTGTGATGTGAGTCGGGATGGGAATGATCATGTTGATGATGGTAGAAAAGTGTTGGTGAATCGACCCTAATACCAGGTGAACGATGAGAGGCTGTGTAGGAGTACACGGTGGGTTGTCTCGTTGAACACCGCCCTAAGTCCGAGTTCTTGTGTGGTGATCCAAGATGAAGAGTACAACCACACATTGGGCTCACTGACCCCTCTCAACTTATTAACTCATCCCTTTCGATGTCCAGATGTCGCAGTAGTTCGGAGTTCTGGTAGGCTTGTGGCCTGGATGCTAAGTGAGAGAACGGCTCAACCGAGACCGGCTTATGCACCACGCACACATCGCTTGGGTCCACTTCGGTAAACCGGCCGGGTTCACGATTGTGGTAGCCAACCCAAGTAGGCGGCTTTCTTGGACTAGATAGGCTATGAGGTAACAGTTGTGGTGAGCATCCTCGCTGGCACCCCTTGAATGGTGTCGAGATCAAAGGCGGTAAATGATGGTCATGTGTGTGTAGCGGTACACCCTTGCAAGGTTATCAAAACTATTCGAATAGCCGCGTCCGCGGTTATGGACTGCTTGGAAAGCTTAGCTTGATTATTAGATAACTTGAACCGGATACTTCTAAAACACACCAAGATAAGTGTGAGTGCTATGGCGTGCTTTCTCGTGGGGAAGTCGAGGAAGGCACCATAGTGGTGTATTGGTTGGAGAAAGTAGTGGACTCGTGTATGCTTCTTACCTCAAAGTCTGGTACTCGTAGTTCAGGATTAGCCAAGTCAAAGATGGCATTTCTGCAAGTCAAACCCCACCTCCTTTTACCTTGACACATGTGCATGAGTAGTATAGCTCCTATGTAAGTCTTGCTGAGTACGCCTTTGTACTCACGTTTGCTTAATCTATGTTTTAGATGACGCCACTGACCCCGAAGGTGGCTTCTTCATCGAGCTGGACGACTGAAGTTAAGCTAGTCTAGTCCCAGTCAGCAGACTGGTTCCCTCGTGGAGGGCTTTATGTTTGAATAAGGCTTCTTAAGCCAATTTGTTAAACTTGTCTGTACTCAGACATAATTTTCTTCCGCTTTATGTTGTAATGTTGGATCACATGTATGTGATCTCTGTGTGCACTCTATAAGAGTTATAAATAAAATGTACACTTTGTAGAGAATTGCAATGGTACCTGCTGTTCATACAAGGCATGTGTGCTGCGTGTATGTTTATAACATGCATGTCTTTGTATGGGTTTTCGAGACCTTAGTTGTGTTCTGGCTGGCGGTCTTTCATACATCAAGTGGCCCTTAGATGTGCGCAGCTTGGGGCATCGCGATGCGATTGCTCGAGACTCCGTCTCGTGCACACTTTGTGGTATGATCGAGCCCGCCCTAGACCCCGACTAAGTGATCGGGCTGGAGTAAGTCTATGTAAGAGTTTTGAGATAGTCGATAGTATGGTTGAGGCGACTTGTCTTTGAATATGGGAGTTCACCACCCATATCATTAGACTTGTGTGCGGACGATGAGGACCCATCACAGTTGATCATCCGGCCTGGATGGGATGCCCCTCACGTACGATGCTTTCCGAGAATGTTCAGTGCTTGGCCTTGTCTGCTTAGACAAGTGGGTGCGGTTCTCGGCTCTCCATATGACTATGTATTAACTGTACTTGCATACGCTAACCCCGGGTCCCGACAATTAAATAATAAAAACATTATTAAAACAATTAAACTTTATTTTGAACTATTCAAAATGTCCGGAAACCATTCCGTCCTCCTCCGGAACTATTCCGGTGATTTCTCCTATTTCACCGATTGATCCCGTAACTGTCCTATGCATCGATTGCCCTTAAGTGTAACACCCTAACGGTCCGGGAAACAGCAGACATGGTCGAGACTCTTCTCATGGACCAATGAATAGTCAGTTGGACCTGGTTACAATCCTTGATAGCCCCTGCGCTTCCATCGAATGAGCTTCGATCGCTTTTGGAAACCGTTAACAATACGACGTAATCCCTTTGTACTGCGGTACTTTGTTTGTCCGAGGTTCGATCGTCGGTATCCCACATACCGTGTTCACATCTCGTTCACGACAAACAACTTCTCTCGTCCATGATCATTGCATCTCTTGTGACCTAGTCACGTCCTTGCAAGGGGTTGATGCAATATCACCGAGTGGGCCCAGAGTACCTGTCCTGTCACAAGGACTGACAAATCCCGCTTTGATCTATTAACATACTCATCAACCATCTATTTCGGAATACCCAAAGTGCTCCGTTATAGCCAGCATATTTCAGTCAGGCGGTGGGATACAAATCAAAGTCTCCTCATAGATCGTGATTACGTATGATCATTACGGTCTAAGGACTAAGGCATACGTTACAAAGTCATAGCAACGCTGAACTATGTGACTCGATCACATTGCATTACTTTAGGTGGGTGTCTGTCCATCACATCATTCCCCTAATGATATGACCTCATTGTCAATGGACTTAAGTGTCGCCATGATCAGGAAAGCTTGATCAATCAATTGCCCAATGAGATAGTTTACCCGAGTTAAACTACGGACCATGTTTTATACTACACCTGTATTAGTATTTCCAAGTAATACAGTTATAGCACAGTATAAAACGTATTATGAACAAAACGGATATGTGACAAATATCTTTATTAATTTGTCTCTAGGGCACATATCCAACAGCAGCATCTTCATCTGAATCTAGATCTACCGACAGGACATCCTCGTCTTCCCTCTCCATCTGTTCCTGCATTCTTTCCCCCTGCTCATCCCCATCATCCTCGCCAATATCGACAGCTTCTGATGACTGACTACTTTGTCCTGTGGTATGTGTTTCATAGCCGCACTGATCAAAAGGTTGCAACCCAGATACATTTATCTACCCCATTGCCTCACTACTCCGACAATGCTCAGGACCACCGCAATCTTGTCCCAAATTATTCTGCTTTGGCACACAGGACACTAGGACGATGGGTTGAGTCCCTCGTCGTTTGCATGATGCTAGCCAAGACAACCATTGTTTTGTCCGATCTAGCGGTAACAACTCCCAACAAATATTTGTACGGTCTTTGGTCCATAATGACTGAATCCTAACGGTCCACAAATTAGGATCGAACCCAAAATTCACCGTCAAATAGTTCTGAACCACACTAATTCTGACTTTCTCTGGATCTTTCAACGGTATCACCACGTGCTGAAATTCACTAAGATCAACACCCGAATCATTTGCACGGACAATACCAGAACCATAGTAAACACCAACATTTACAAATTCAGACATGACTTCTCACCTAAAAAATATATTCCATCATCAAATACTACATATATACATATACTGCCCTACAATTTATACCCCCCTAAATAAAATATCGCCCATCTACAAATACTACATACTAAATGAACCACCTAAAATTTATATAAACCACCTAAAATGAACCACCTAAAATTTGTGTAAACTACCTAAAATTTATACCTCGTAAAATAAAATGTCTCGCATATAATAAAATTATTACATACTAAATATACCGCCTAAAATATATGTAAACATACTAAATGAGTAAATATACCAGCAAAAATTTATCTATCATCTACAATATATATCCCGCATCTATAAAAATGTATCTAAATATATTACCATGTACACATACGTAAAATTGCAGAAAAACTAGGGATTACCCTTCATGCGTGCAAACACTTGTTTCTCGCTGTCGGACTTCAAAGGAACACCACCACCATCGCAGCACCGCTCCTCCTACCCCCACAACACCACCACACACCACCACTGTCCACCATTGTTGCAAAAAAAAGCTCCACCTCCTCACCCAAAAACATCACACAAAACGCCACCAAAATCTATCCCATGACCAGATCCTTGATGCTCGTAGCCTCCTCTATTGATTCCACTAAAAACACTGATTTTAATTGGCTATTATGAGAGATCACGGTGAGAGAAAAATGAAGGAGAGAGAGAGAGCTCGGTGAGAGTGAGAGCAAGAGGAGGAAGAAGAAGGGAGGGAGCGTCCCATGCTTATCCAGCCAGTTTCGGCTCTACCCGGGCCGAAATGGTGGGACCCAGCCTGCAGCCACAGTGAAAGCCATGCAGGTCGGCCAGACTGCTGTCGACTCCACTGTTTCGTCCGTATTAGTGCCGAAGCAGCGTGTTTCAGCCGTGGCACTGCCGAAACGAGCTGTTTCGTCCCTACTGCTGCCGAAGCATGTAGTTTCGGCCCTACAACAGCCAACAACGCGCTAATTTTAAATAATTTCAAAACGTGTGCTATTACTGACTTTGTTATTAAAAATAGTATTTTTTTTCCAAAATATGCACGTGAAAGTCAAGTTCTTAGACCACTTTTCGATATATCACAAGTATTAGCACTGAAGTGAACATAATGTTCAAGTTCTAGCACTTGTGGTTTAATCGCCTCTAAGAAACATGTGAAAACTATACACAATGTAATAGCACAACTATTAATTCTATTTATTTATTTTACTTCCTTCTCAAATTATAAGATGTATTTTTTTAAACTGGATGTATCTAGATACGATTTAGTGCATCTTTTCATTCATTTATATTCATATGTGTTCATGTTAAAATATTCGAAACATCTAATGATATAAAACGAAGAGAGTACATATATAGCATACTAAATGTATTGACAAAGTGGTTGAACAATACATGTGGCGTATGGTTGTTATTTTCTCTCAATAAATGGGAAAGATTGGTGCTTTTGCAAATTTTAATCTGTTCACAAGCTGTTCTCTAATGCATTTGGACTTTATTTTCCTAGGTGCTCCTCCAAGGTGTTTTTGGTGCTTATTTCTACATCAAGTCTTTTTTCTAATGTTTTTCTGTCAGCAATGGAAAATGGGATCAGTTTGAGTTCATGCTTATTGCATTTAAGTATTACTTTTTGAGTCTTTTTTGTTACATGAAGTATTTTTATTGTAGCCTTTGTTACATGGAGGAAGGCTGATGGGAGTTGAGAGTAAGGATGTAAGAGCACCTACAATTGTATTGGTCAAATTCAGCCCCCTATGCGTTCATGAACACTTTTGGTCAGGTCTGTGAACAATGATTGATCACACTTTAAATATCCCATCTGCAATCGTGTATCTTAAATCAAACCCTTTAATCTATAATACTAATGCAATGTTTAACCTTACATGTACTTGAACATACACATGTCATCATACTATCTAAAATTGACACGTTCTACTACTAAAAATCATATTCCTTCCATTCGGAATAGATGACATGGTTATAATGAAAATGTAAATTAAAACTATGTCAAGTATTTGTGAACAGAGGGAGTACTATACTGGCGATAGTTCATCCACGCCCGTTGATAACGCACGATGGCGCTCTCGTTGGCTACCCCAAGTGGAGGTTGAGATTTAGCTAGTAGCTAATTTCACTCGATGAAGATACCAAGGTTATCGAACCAGTAGGACTCCGAATGATGTAAGTAGGTGTCAACGGCGCCAGATGATAAGTTGACGTGGACCTGCACACACAACAAGTAACTTTGCTCCCAACGAGTACATAGAAGTTGTCAATTCCTCCGGCCTTGTCATTTACAAAGGATCAAACACAAGAGGAAAATAATAGTGATAATGATAGTGGTGATGATAGCAACTGAAAGTAAAAGCAGAAAGTAAAGTGGAGGTGTAACCAATAGTGGAAATATGGATCGGGGTTCCATGATGTTCACTAGTGATGCCTCTCTCCCAAAAGACGATAAAATAGCTAAGCTGGGTGAACAAATTACAGCTAGGCAATTGACATAATTATAAACGCACCGCAATGCTAATTATGTTACGTGAAAGTTAGAGACTCAAAAGTATGGGCAGTACGCCAAGAAAAGTAGACCTAAATTCATCTGCATCTACTCACTAATCATCCACCTTGAGATATTTATCCAGAATATCTCGCTGGTATTAAGTTGCAAGCCCACCCAAAGTGTAAACTCAGCGCAACAAACAACTGCATTAACAAACTTTGCGTAAGGTAAACAATCCTTGCAACCGCGGTTACAAGCACCGTTGTTTTCTCCCTGGTGGCATCAGCACATCCCCTAGTCTCATGTTTCTGTCACTCAAGCTAGATATCGGGGGGGGGGGGCATGAACCCACAATCAAGCATAAACGCTCCCTCTTGGAGTTACTATTTACTACTTGTCCAAAGCATAAAAAGTAATGGAGAACATGCAAGAATTACTCAAGAACAAAATATAAAAGGTATACCAAATATAAATCTCATCACGATCTGAACATAATCTCACAATCCATCGGATCCCAGCAAACACATCATAGAAACAGCAGAAAAATTACATAGGTGCCTTGATCATGTAGGGCAGCTCACAAGGACTAAGAATTGAAGCACAAGATTGGAGAGAAGACATCACATATCTACTGGTCATGGACCCATGGTCCAAGGGAGACTACTCACGGCACATCCGGGAAGCGTCCATGGTGGTGGAGAAGCTCCCGGAGGTCAATCCTCCCAGAGGTCTTCTGGTGCTCCCGATCTTGGAAGCGCGGCATTGGCAAAACAGAGAGGAAAATCGCGATGCGGGGAGCTCTCTGAGGGTTTTCGGGACGAGGAGGTAATATAGGCCGAAGGGGGCACCAGAGGTGGGCCACACCTCCCAGGTGCCCTGGTGGCGCGGCCAGGGAGGGGGCCGCGCTGCCTGGCCGCCTGGGTGACAGGTGGGGCCCTGATGCTGACTCCTCGTTGGTTACCCCAAGCGGAAGGTTAATATGTAGCGTAGTGTAATTTCCCTCAGTGAAGATACCAAGGTTTGTCTCCCGTAGGATTCCGGCAACGAAAAGTAGGTGGTTTGGCAAGTGAGGCACCGTATCACTTGCTTCGCCTGGACCTGCACACAAATACAAATAACTCTGCTCCCAACGAGTACAGAGAGGTTGTCAATCTCTCCGGATTTATTGTTTACAAAGGTTCAAACACAACAGATAAAATATAGTGATAGCAAGAACTGGAAAGTAAAAGCAGGAAGTAAATTGAGTGTGTAACGGTGGCGGAAATATGGACCGGGGTCCAATGATGTTCACTAGTGATGTATCTCTCCAAAAGGACGATAAAACTGCTATACGAGGTAAACAAATCACAGCTGGGCAATTGACCGGATTAAAAACGCACCGCAATGCTAACTATGGTACAAAGAAAGGAAGAGGCTCAAAAGCATAGGCGGTACGCCAAAATAAGTAGACCGAAATCCATCTGCATCTAGTACTAATCATCCACCTTGAGATATCTATCCGGAACATCTCGCTGGTATTAAGTTGCGAGCCCCACCCAAAGTGTAAACCCAAAGCAACAGACAACTGCATTAAAAGAACTTTGTGTAAAGTAAAGAATCCTTGCAATTGCGGTTACATGCACCGTTGTTTTCCCCCTTGTGGCAACAACACATCCCCTAGACTCATGTTTCTGTCACTCAAGCTAGTCATAAGGGGGCATGAACCCACAATCAAGCATAACGCTCCCTCTTGGAGTCACTACCTACTACTTGGCCAAAGCAATAAACAACAATGGAGAACATGCAAAAATTACTCAAGAACAAAAATATAAAAGATAAGAACCAAATATATTACTCAATACCAAACTGAACATAATCTCATAATCCATCAGATCCCAGCAAAATCAGCATAGCAATAGCAGAAAGAATTACATATGTGCCTTGATCATGTATGGCAGCTCAAAAGGTCTAATCCATGAAGAACAAAGAGGGGAGGAGAACTTCACATAGCTACTGATCATGGACCCATCGTCCAAGGTGGAATACTCACGGATCATCCGGGAAGCGTCCATGGTGGTGGAGAAGCTCCCGGAGGTCAATCCTCCCTCCGGCAGGGTATCGGGAAGAGGTCCGCTGGCGCTCCCGATCTTGGAAGCGCGGCGGCGGCGGAACAGAGGCGAGATCGCGAAAAAAGGTTTTGTCCCCGGAGGTTTCCCGTGACGGAGAATAAATTGGCGAAGGGGGAAGCCAGGGGTCTAGGCGGCCCCCTGGCGCAGCCCCACCAGAGGGCGCGCCGGGAGGGCGGCTGGGGCCCTGGTGGGTCCCCTTTGGCCCCTCCTCGGCGATTCCGGAAGCTTCCGAAGAGCTGATTTTTTATTGTATTTTCCCGGAATTTTTGGAGCATTTTTAATACGGGGGGAACCTGAAATAGAAAAACAGCACAAAACAGGAACTGGCACTCAGGTGCATTGAGTTAATAGGTTAGTCCAAATATGATCAAAAGTGTATGAAAGTGTATATAAAACATAGCAATATCACACAAAACATGCATGGAGTAAGCAGAAATTATAGATACGTTTGGGATGTATCAACATCCCCAAGCTTAATTCCTGCTCGTCCTCGAGTAGGTAAATGATAACAAGCATAATTTCGGTGGTGACATGCTAACAACCATATAAGAACTTTGTAAGTAAAGCAATCAAGGTATGTAATTCAAATTCAAGTCATAGCAGGAAAGGGTCTATATTAGCATTGAAACAAGCAAAGTAAGAACATAAAGGTGCAAGAGCTCTTGTTGTCTGTGACTCGAATGTCTCCAGATGGTGTTTGCGTGCAAGAAGTGGGAGATGGGAATACGAGAAAATAATATGTATTTGTTGAGAACTCAATCTAATAAAGTTTCACACTTAGTCTTCTTTGGAATCTTATCTTGACTCGTCCCCAGACCACTAGCCTGGTACAAGTGAATTTGATCCACTCCCTTTCGATATTTTGAGCACTCATGCAATGGATGAGCGTAAGCACGAGAGTTGACACTTAGGATGGAAAAGGGAAAGATAAGGTGGAGGAGGAAGACAGAAAGGGTGTGAAAAGCTCACATCAGTGAGGACAATCATAGGCTAGAGAAAGCCAAATGATAGATATGATGTGAGAAGTAGGGATTTCCATGCAACGGATGCACATAGAAGCTAAGAAAAGCTCTCTAATGGAACTAGTGGGGGGTGCGTCCAACTTGCTCGCTCAAGAAGACCTAGAGCTCGTTTGAGGAGGCTCATCGTTGGAATATGATACGCGAGAGAGTATAATGGCTTCTCGCCCTTCGTTGGTTACCCCAAGTGGAAGGCGAGATGCAGCGTAGCGGCAAGTTTCCCTTGGTGAAGATACCAAGGTTGAGTATCGAACAGTAGGACTCCAAGGTCGACAAGTAGGTGACAACGACGCTAGAATTAGGCGGTTGACGTGGATCTATACACAGATACAAATAACTTTGCTCCCAACGAAGTTCAGAGAGGTTGTCAATCTCTCCGGCCTTGTTGTTTACAAAGGATCAAACACAAGGGATAATGATAATGGTGATTGCAACTGGAAAGTAAAAGCATGAAATAAATTGAGCGTGTAAATAGTGATGAGAATATGTACCGGGGTCCCGTGATGTTCACTAGTTTTGGCTCTCTCCAAAAAGACGATAAAACTGCTATGCGAGGTAAACAAATCACATATGGGCAATTGACAGTATTAAAAACGCACCGCAATGCTAACTATGCTACAAAGAAAGGAAGAGGCTCAAAAGCATGGGAGGTACGCCAAAATAAGTAGAATGAAATCCAACTGCATCTACTACTAATCATCCACATTGAGATATCTATCCAGAACATATCGCTGGTATTAAGTTGCGAGCCCACCCAAAGTGTAAACCCAAAGCAGCAGACAACTGCATTAAAAGAACTTTGCGTAAAGTAAACAATCCTCACAACTGCGGTTACAAGCACCGTTGTTTTCCCCCTTGTGGCAACAACACATCCCCTAGGCTCATGTTTCTGTCACTCAAGCTAGTCATCAGGGGGCATGAACCCACAATCAAGCATAACGCTCCCTCTTAGAGTCACTACCTACTACTTGACCAAAGTAATAAACATCAATGGAGAACATGCAAGAATTACATGCATCTTTTGTGTGATATTGCTATGATATTGATGCACTTCCATACAATTTTGATCATATTTGGACTAACCTATTAACTCAGTGCACCCCAGTGCCAGTTCCTATTTTCTGCTGTTTTTGTATTTCAGGTTTTCCCATTACTTAAAGTGCCAGAAAAATTCCGGGAAAAATATAGGAAAAATCAGCGTACAGGAAGCTTTGGGAAGGGCCAAAGTGGGGCCAAAGGGGAGCCAGGGGTGGCCCAGGCGGCCACCTGGCGCAGCCACCCCCTAGGCCGCGCCAGGGGGGTGCCTGGGGCCCTTGTCCACCTCTGGCTGCCCCCCTTCGCCTATATATCCCTCTCGTCCCGAAACCCTCAAGGACATAACCCTTTTTCGCGATCTCTCCTCTGTTCCGCCGCCGCCGCGCTTCCAAGATCGGGAGCACCAGGAGCCCTCTTCCCGACACCCTGCCGGAGGGAGGAACCACCTCCGGGAGCTTCTCCACCACCATGGATGCTTCCCGAATGAACCTGAGTAGTCCAGCTTGGACCATGGGTCCATGATCAATAGCTATGTGATGTTCTCCTCCCCTCTTTGTTCTTCATGGTTTAGACCTTGTGAGCTGCCCTACATGATCGAGGCACATATGTAATCTTTCTGCTGTTGCTATGCTGAGTTTGCTGGGATCTGATGGATTATGAGACTATGTTCAGATTGTGTTTGAGTAATATATTTGATTCTCCTCTTTTATATTTATGTTCTTGAGTAATTCTTGCATGTTCTCCGTTGCTGTTTATTGTTTTGGCCAAGTAGTAGGTAGTGACTCCAAGAGGGAGCGTTATGCATGATTGTGGGTTCATGCCCCCCGATGACTAGCTTGAGTGACAGAAACATGAGTCTAGGGGATGTGTTGTTGCCACAAGGGAGAAAACAACGGTGCTTGTACTTGCGGGTGCAAGGATTGTTTACTTTACGCAAAGTTCTTTAATGCAGTTGTCTGTTGCTTTGAGTTTACACTTTGGGTGGGATTCGCAACTTAATACCAGCGAGATGTTCTGGATATATATCTCAAGGTGGATGATTAGTAGGTAGATGCAGATGGATTTCGGTCTACTTGTCTTGGCGTACCGCCCAAACTTTTGAGCCTCTTCCTTTCTTTATAGCATAGTTAGCATTAGTTTGCGCACATAATCCTGTCAATTTCCCAGCTGTAATTTGTTTACCTCGCATGGCTATTTTATCGTCTTTTGGGAGAGAGACATCACTAGTGAACATCATGGGACCCCGGTCCATATTTCCACCACTGTTTACACCCGCTATTTATTTCTCTGGTTTATTTCCTTTTCTGTTGCTATTGCTATCATTATTATCCCATGCGTTTGATCCTTTGTAAACAACAAGACCGGAGGGATTGACAACCTCTCTGTACCCGTTGGGAGCAAAGTTATCTGTTGTGTGTGCAGGTCCACGTCAACCGCCTAATTGATGGCGCCGTTGTCACCTTCCTGTCGTTGTCGGAGTCCTACTGGAGACAAACCTTGGTATCTTCAATGAGGGAAATTTTTTGCTGTCTACATCTCAACCTTCCACTTTGGGTAACCAACGAGGGGCGAGAAGCCATCAAAGCTAATTTCTGGCGCCGTTTCCGGGGACTCCACTCTTCAAGATAGGGGAGTTACACACTATCTTTTTATCCTTGCTTTTTAGTCTTGTTAGTTTACCTTTCAGTTTTTGCTTTAGTGTCCCTTACCAAAAATCAAAAAAATAGTTACCTTTCTTGCTGCTGCTATGGGTTCCTCCGAGAACACCAAGTTGTGTGACCTCACTAGTCATAACGACAGTGACTTTATCTGCACTCCTATTGCTCCACCTGCCACTTCAGCACCTTCTTATGAGATTAAACCTGCTTTGCTGAACCTTGTTATGAAAGATCAATTCTTCGGTGCTGGAGATGATGCTTCTTTGCACTTAAATAACTTTGTTGAGATCTGTGATATGCAAAAGTACAAAGAAGTAGACGGTGATATCATCAAACTTAAGCTTTTTCCTTTCTCCTTGAGAGGAGGAACTAAAATCTGGTTTCAATACTTGCCTAGGAATAGCATAGATTCTTGGGATAAGTGCAAGGATGCTTTTATTGGGAAGTACTACCCCCCAGCTAAGATTATCCAATTGAGGAGTAATATTATGAATTTTAAGCAATTGGATAATGAGCATGTTTCCCAAGCTTGGGAACGCATGAAATCTCTTGTTAAGAATTGCCCTACGCATGGTTTGACTACTTGGATGGTTATCCAAACTTTTTATGCAGGCTTGAACTTTACCTCGCGGAACTTCCTATATTCAGTCGCGGGAGGAACCTTTATGTCAACAACGCTTGGTGTTGCCACAAAACTACTCGATGAGATGATGACCAACTATTCCCAATGGCACACTGAAAGAGCTCCAACAGGTAGGAAGGTAAACGTCGTCGAGGAGATCTCCTCCCTAAATGAAAAAGTTGACTTGATTATGTCTCTACTTACCAAGCAATCTCCTATTGATCCTCATGATGTTCCTTTAAATTCTTTGATTGCTCAAGATCAAGTAGATGTGAACTTTATCTCTAGAAACAACTTCAATAACAATTCTTATAGGAGTAATTTTGGTAGCAATCCTAGACCGTTCCCCTCCAACAACTATGGGAACAACAACACTTATCCTAGCACCAAGAACTCTACTTCTGAACTAGAGAGTATGCTTAAAGACTTCATCACTACCCAAAAAGCCTTCAACAAGAGTGTAGAGAAAAAACTAGACAAATTAGATAATCTCTCGTCGAAGGTAGAAAATTTAGCCCATGAAGTAGAATTGCTTAAAATTAGAACTTCTCCTCTTGAGGAGAGGAAGGTCACTCCTATGAACGCTATTCAAGTGAAAATTAATGAAAAAATTAGGATGATGGCTAAACTTAGAGAGAGATGGGCTAGAGAAAAGGAGGAAGAAGATAGAATTAAGAGCCTTCCTACACACCATACCGTTGCTACTATCCAAGTTGTTGAGGATATCCAAGTTGGATATATGCCCTAGAGGCACAAATAAAGTGTGTTATTATTTATATATTCATGTTCATAGTTAATGTTTATATTTCTGTGCTATAATTGCAATGATCCTGACTGTGAGATTCAGAAGAAAACTCATATGCATGTGTGGAAATGTAAACAACAAGAGTTCCTGGTTTTTGCCTCTAAGACCAGCCCATGTGCTTATTGATGATTATGTTTTCTTAATCATGGAAATTGTTCTTGTAACAAGGATGTCAATAGCAATGAGAGCATATTGTTAGCAGAACAATGATGTTGAACTGACCCCAGTTTTAAATGATATACTTAGAGAACTCATCATAAAACAACGTTATAAGTCATATCATAAAATGTTATTATATACATAGTTCCTTAGACCATGAGAATGTCAAGTTGCTTCACACAAGAAGATGTGCTTTGGTTCTTAGATGAATCTTCCCGTAAATGGGAAGTAGTAAAATAAGTTCTGGGTACATTGGACAGTGTGTCTAGTAACAGTGATAGTTTGAGACTGGGATTTGCTCCTTCACGATGAAGAGATATAGACTCAGGGCCCACTCGGTATAATGGTATCCATTCTCTTCTGGCCAGACACTTTGTGATTTGATCATGGGGATACCGGTATACGTAACGAGGAATGAAGACAAACGATCAATGAGGATAATTGATGGCTTGTGATCAAGAAGTTGTTTCACATAGGCGTCAAACTTCTCTCCTCTAACTTTGTCATATATCGCGAAGCAAAGGGAATAGTATATGATAAACATAAAGGTTCACTCGAAGTCTTTTCGTGTATGTGTGGGAGTCAACATGGGTGTCCATGGCTCCGCTGTTGATTATTGACAAATGACTATGAGTCTTGAAAGCGTTCTAAGTCATGTCCACATAATACCGAACCTATTGGGTCACACACTTAAAGTGCAGTAATCTGTTAGGATGATTGAAGGTTTAGTGGAAGCAAGTAAAGAGCAAAGAATATGGCTAAGATACTTTGGAATTGTTTCAGATAACTTTAGTTCATATGAAAATGGTAATGGGAAAGTTTACGATCAACCGGAATAGTTTCGGTGATCGGTGGACAGCTTAAACAATATGTTGTGTTCACCGGCCATATTAATCTTAGCCCGGATTGTTCCGAAACCTATTTAGATGGCTCCGGAACATTCGTTAGAGGTCCCGGAAGGTCCTGGAAGTGCTCCAGAAGTGTCTGGAATTTCCCGAAACGGTCCCGGTAGGTCCCGCAAGGTCCTGGAAGCTTCTAAAAGGTCATGGAAGGTTCTGGAAGGTTCCGGGCAGTACCACCCACTGCCCTGCGCCCCTGGCCTTGGGGGGCAAGCCACCTAGGCTGCCCTGGTCGGCCAGGTGGTGGGGGCGCACCAAAGGGGGGGATCCTCCTCCAGGTGGGATTACCGATTTCCATTATGGAAGGTTTCCGGTGGGAAGGTGTGGGTAGGTTTGGAAGGCTTGGGAGTCCAAGTTGGACTCCCAACCCCTCTTGTCCGGCGCCCTAGGCCCCTTGGCCAACTATATAAGGTGAGCCAAAGGGGGGGGGAGGAGACACACAAGCCCCTGCGCCCCCCCCCCCTTTGCTCTAGTTGCTAGTTGCTCCACTTTTAGACCCCGGTTTAGATTCTAATCTAGATCGGAGCTCGCTGGGTTTTCTCTCTCTAGTTTTCTCGGAGGCGTTCTTCTCTGGACGGCAGAGCGCTGCCGGATTGCTGTGCCGGACGTGTAGATACCGGTGGAGAGATCATAGCTTTGATCTTGCTTAGAGGATCATCTTCTTCTTCCTCGGAGAACTGTTCGAGGGAATCGACGAGGAGATCCGTTCGTGGGAGAGATCATGGGACGGATCGTGAGATCTTCTTCAACCCGCATCACCAACTCTTCTTCCGCTGCAATTGTTGGTGAGCATTGTCCTAAACCTTGTATGCAATCTATCATGGATGATCTTGGGTTCTTGACTCGTAGGCACGGAATTTTTGTTTTCTACTACGTTTCCCAACAGCGGTATCATGAGCGATCCTTGATTAGATGCATGTTTAGGTAGATCATATGTTGATATGAGGCATTGATTTTCTTGTTTGCTTCCCTGTCATGTGATCTTTTCTTTGCTCGACGGCATGATGTGATTTTGTTACAAGGTTTGAGTTTTGCCATGATCCCTCTATGCTGATCTTAGTATGTTGGTTGCCTTGATCATGGACTACATCAAATTCCTTGGATCTCATCTTAGTCTTTCTATAGAAAATTTTACATGAACGGGCTTGTGGATTTTATGAACTCAAATCCACATGGGGGCCACGCTTTTAACGAAGTTTGGCTTGTGGCATTAGTTGCTACACGCACCCCGTATGTTAAACTAGCAACAAAAGAAGTATCGTGTTTTGTTTTGTCTAGGGTTTCTCGTTTGCCTTGTAATACTGCTTAACAACCACGATAAAATTTGCAACAACCCGTGTAGATAGCGATCTAACTCATTTTTGCAGAGAATGCATGTGATGTGGTTTAGCTTTCAAGATTTGCAATGTGTTTTGTATGAGATGCTATATGATGTAATATTTTTCGTGGCCTGTGATCCGTGGTACGGCATGATGACTGGAGTCATATGATTGTCACTTAATTATGGCCTGCGTGCCAGAACTGTTTAGTAGCTTGACGCAAGGCTATAGATGGAGACGCGGTGATGATCAATGATGTGAAGGTGGACCCCAACACACATGCCGAAGCCGTGAGGAGGTCCCGGCGCCAAGGACAAAAGGTGGTGGGTGGAGACTTCAACCACGGAGTCACGAAGGCAACGAAAACTTCAAGACACAAAGGGCTATACCATGTCACATATTTTATGAATTTCCTGTGATGTTAATCCCTTTGATGCACCCTTGTTTGATGCGCGGTAGTCGTGTTTTATTAGGGTGATCTCTCCCAAAATAATATCAAGTAGATAGTGTTCTCCCAACTGTAGCACCGTCTATACTATGTTTCACACCGGAGCAGGTCATGTCACATGGGTGCACATAGTGTGACGCATAAAAGGCGGGTGTGTTAAGAACACACTGCATTTTCACTTGGTTGTCTTGACGGTTTGGATAAAAGTTTGCTACCGGAACACGCCCATAGAAAGATGAACAAGAGTCACCCTTGAGTGATTGGCAAGTTGTCCTACCAATTCAGTCTAAGTCATCAGTGATGTCACATGAATGGCGGACGACTAAACTTGGATCTTGAATCACTTAGAATCAACTACGAGAGATGTTGGTCTGAGTGGGAGCACTTATTAAATTAATAGTATGATTAATTAGTGCAACTTAATTATGAACATTGTCTAAAGTGAAACTTGTGTTTATGTTGTAGATTGAAATGGCCCGTGTCAATCCCCAGTTTAACTTAGGTCCGTTGATTGAGAAAGAAAAATTGAAAGCTGATGGAAGAAACTATGCGGACTGGGTTCGTGCCCTGAGAATTGTACTCAGGAGTGCTAAGAAGGACTATGTCCTGACGACACCTCTCCCAGCAGCACCGGGGCCTGAAGCCACGGTTGCTGAGCAGAATGTGCATCAGACTAAGCTTGATGATTGTACCGCAGTTCAGTGTCTTATGACTGCGTGTATGGAATCAGAGTTACAAGGGAGGTTTGAAAACACCAATCCCTACTTAATTGTTAAGGAGTTAGACGCTTTGTATGCCAAACACGCTAGAACTGAATGGTATGAGGTAACTCATGCCATGTGGAATTGCAAGATGAAGGAAGGAACACCTGTCAGTGAGCACGTGATAAAGATCATGCGCCTTGGGCAAAGGTTGACTGAGCTGGGATTTCCGGTCCCGGAATCACTGGGTAAAGATATTGTCCTCATGTCACTCCCGCCAAGTTTCAAAGGCTTTGTTCAGAACTATCGTATGAACGGGATGGATAAGTCAGTTAATGAACTGCTTGCAATGCTGAAAAATGCGGAGACTACCATGCAGGCTGACCCTAACTATACGTTGGCGGTTAGCAAGACCACCAGTTTCAAGAAGAAGGGCAAGTCCAAGGGCAAGAGCGCCGGCAAGACTGGCGCCAAGACCAAGAAACCCTCTGGTACTAGCCCTAACAAAGATACTGAGTGCTTCTACTGCAAAGCTAAAGGTCACTGGAAGAGGAACTGCAAGAAGTATCTGGCAAATAGAAAGAAGCCTGGTTTTACCAGCGAAGGTATAAAAGTTATATATGCCATAGATGTTTTTCTTTCCGGCCCTCACTCTAAGTCGTGGGTATTTGATACTGGAGCTGTTGCTCATATCTGTAATTCATTATAGGGACTAAGGAGAATAAGGAATCTGGAAAGGAATGAAGTGACGATGCGTGTCGGAAATGGAGCTACGATCTCTGCTAAAGTCGTGGGCGTATACACTCTACATCTACCTTCAGGATTTACCATAGAATTAGATAATTGTTATTTCGTTCCTGCTATATGTAAGAACATTATGTCCGGATCATGTTTAATCCGCGACGGTTATAATTTTAAGTCTGAGAACAATGGTTGCTCTATTTACTTGAAGAATATGTTCTATGGTTTTGCACCTATTGAGAATGGACTGTTTTATTTAGATCTTGAATGTAGTAACGACATCTTAAACATAAGCTCTAAACGACTTAAGAAGGATGAAAATACCACTTACATGTGGCACTGCCGTCTAGGTCACATCGGAAAGAAACGCATGCAGAAACTTCATAAAGATGGGATTTTGCAATCTTTTGATTTCGAATCATTTGATAAGTGTGAGGCTTGTCTAATGGCCAAACTGACCCGGACGCCGTTCACAGGTCAAGTTGAACGGGCGACAGACTTATTGGAAATAATACATAGTGATGTGTGTGGACTGATGAGTGTACCGGCGCGCGGTGGATATCTTTACTTCGTAACTTTTACTGACGATTTGAGTAGATATGGTTATATTTACTTAATGAAGCAAAAATCCGAAACTTTCGAAAAGTTCAAAGAATTTCAGAACGAAGTTGAGAATCATCGTGACAAGAAAATCAAATTTCTACGATCTGATTGTGGTGGTGAATATCTTAGTCATGAGTTTAGAGAACACCTCATGGAGCGTGGAATCGTTTCACAGCTGACGCCACCTGGAACTCCATATAGAAATGGAGTGTCTGAGAGGCGTAACCGAACTTTGTTTGACATGGTAAGGTCCATGATGTCATTAACTGATCTGCCACTTTCTTTTTGGGGTTATGCGTTAGAGAATGCTGCTTTTACTTTAAATAGGGCGCCGTCAAAGTCTGTGGAAACGACACCGTACGAGTTATGGAATGGGAACAAACCCAACATTTTGTTCCTGAAAATTTGGGGTTGTGATGTTTATGTAAAACGTTTACAACCGAACAAACTCGACCCTAAAGCAGACAAGTGCTACTTTGTAGGTTATGCCAAAGACACCGTAGGCTATTCCTTTTACCACCCCTTCGATGGCAAAGTCTTTATTGCTAAAGGAGGAACTTTTCTTGAGAAAGAGTTTCTTAGCAAAGAGGTGAGTGGGAGGACAGTACAGCTTGATGAGGTTAGTGAACCTTCGGAACCAAGGAATGAAACGATGGAAGTTGTTCCAGCAGTCATTCCGATGAAGGAACCGAAAGCTCCTGCAAGTGATGCAGGAACTTCTGAGAAGCTAGTAACTGAACCAAGGAGATCAGGAAGAATACGTAAGCTACCCGAGTGGTATGCTAACGAAGTATTCATATTGGAAGATGATGAGCCTGTGAACTACAAAGAAGCGATGATGAGCCCCAACTCCACTGAATGGCTACAAGCCATGAAATCCGAAATGTAATCCATGTACGAAAACCAAGTATGGGACTTGGTGATCCCTCCAAAGGGTGTGAAACCAATTGAATGTAAATGGATTTTCAAAAGAAAGACAGACGCGGATGGTAATGTCACCATTCATAAAGCTAGACTTGTTGCGAAAGGGTTCCGACAAGTGCAAGGAGTTGACTACGATGAGACTTTCCTGCCAGTAGCAATGCTTAAGTCTGTACGGATTTTACTAGCAATTGCTTCATATTTCGACTATGAGATATGGCAGATGGACGTCAAAACAGCTTTCCTAAATGGGAACCTCGAGGAGAATGTATACATGATACAACCTGAGGGTTTTGTCGCACCAAAGGATGCTGGAAAGGTGTGCAAGCTTAAAATATCCATCTATGGACTAAAGCAAGCATCACGGAGTTGGAATCTTCATTTTGATGAAGTGGTCAAAGGTTTTGGCTTCATCCAGAATGGCGAAGAAGCTTGTGTTTACAAGAAAGTAAGTGGGAGCGCAATATCTTTTCTAATACTGTATGTAGACGACATATTGTTGATTGGAAATGATAAAGAATTTCTTAACACTATAAAGGAGTCATTGAAAAGTAGTTTTTCGATGAAAGACTTAGGTGAAGCCGCTTACATATTGGGCATTAAGATATATAGAGATAGATCCCGACACCTGATAGGGCTGAGCCAGAGCACGTATATAGACAAGGTTCTGAATAGGTTCAGAATGGATAAATCTAAGAAGGGATTCCTCCCAATGTCACATGGTGTGGTACTCTGCAAGAGTCAGTGTCCTAAGAACACTGAGGAGCAGGTAGAGATGAGCACAGTTCCATATGCTTCGGCAATTGGATCTGTTAAGTATGCCATGATATGTACAAGACCAGATGTTTCCTATGCTCTGAGTATATGTAGCAAATACCCGGGCAACCCAGGTAATGCACACTGGGTAGCAGTCAAAAATATTTTGAAGTATCTAAACAGAACCAAGAATATGTTCTTGGTATTCGGAGGTGATGAAGAACTTGTTGTAAAGGGTTACACTGATTCAAGCTTCATGACAGATCCTAATGACTTCAAATCTCAATCAGGATATGTTTTCACACTCAACGGGGGTGCCGTGAGCTGGAAAAGTTCTAAGCAGAATACGGTCGCGGATTCTACAACGGAGGCGGATTACATCGCAGCTTCAGAATCTACGAAGGAGGGATATTGGATTAAGAAATTCATCACTGAGCTCGGTGTGGTTCCTAGTGCTGAAGACCCCATGGAGATCTACTGTGACAATAGTGGAGCCGTGGTGCAAGCTAGAGAACCAAGGTCCCACCAGAAATCCAAACACATTGAACGCCGTTATCACAAAATCCGAGAGTTCGTTGACAAAGGATATGTGAAAGTATGAAAGATTCACACGGACCTGAACGTGTCAGATCCGATGACAAAGCCTCTTCCACGAGCAAAGCATGAGCAACACCGAACATCCATTGGTGTGAGAGAACTTATGTAACTAGTACTATTGTATCTAGTGCAAGTGGGAGACTGTTGGATATATGCCCTAGAGGCAATAATAAAGTGTGTTATTATTTATATATTCATGTTCATAATTAATGTTTATATTTCTGTGCTATAATTGCAATGATCCTGACTGTGAGATTCAGAAGAAAACTCATATGCATGTGTGGAAATGTAAACAACAAGAGTTCCTGGTTTTTGCCTCTAAGACCAGCCCATGTGCTTATTGATGATTATGTTTTCTTAATCATGGACATTGTTCTTGTAACAAGGATGTCAATAGCAATGAGAGCATATTGTTAGCAGAACAATGATGTTGAACCGACCCCAGTGTTAAATGATATACTTAGAGAACTCATCGTAAAACAACGTTATAAGTCATATCATAAAATGTTATTATATACATAGTTCCTTAGACCATTAGAATGTCAAGTTGCTTCACACAAGAAGATGTGCTTTGGTTCTTAGATGAATCTTCCCGTAAATGGGAAGTAGTAAAATAAGTTCTGGGTACATTGGACAGTGTGTCTAGTAACAGTGATAGTTTGAGACTGAGATTTGCTCCTTCACGATGAAGAGATATAGACTCAGGGCCCACTCGATATAACGGTATCTATTCTCACCTGGCCAGACACTTTGTGATTCGATCACGGGGATACCGGTATACGTAACGAGGAATGAAGACAAACAAGCAATGAGGATAACTGATGGCTTGTGATCAAGAAGTTGTTTCACATAGGCGCCAAACTTCTCTCCTCTAACTTTGTCATATATCGCGAAGCAAAGGGAATAGTATACGATAAACATAAAGGTTCACTAGAAGTCTTTTCGTGTATGTGTGGGAGTCAACATGGGTGTCCATGGCTCCGCTGTTGATTATTGACAAATGACTTTGAGTCTTGAAAGCGTTCTAAGTCATGTCCACATAATACCGAACCTATTGGGTCACACACTTAAAGTGCAGTAATCTGTTAGAATACTAGGATGATTGAAGGTTTAGTGGAAGAAAGTAAAGATCAAAGAATATGGCTAAGATAATTTGGAATTGTTTCAGATTACTTTAGTTCATATGAAAATGGTAATGGGAAAGTTTACGATCAACCGGAATAGGTTCGGTGATCGGTGGACTGCTTAAACAATATGTTGTGTTCACCGGACATATTAAACTTAGCCCGGATTGTTCCAAAACCAATTTAGATGGCTCCGGAACATTCGTTAGAGGTCCCGGAAGGTCCTGTAAGTGCTCCAGAAGTGTCCGGAATGTCCCGAAACGGTCCCGGTAGGTCCTGGAAGGTTCTGGAAGCTTCTAGAAGGTCATGGAAGGTTCTGGAAGTTTTCGGGCAGTACCACCCACTATTCTGCGCCCCTGGCCTTGGGGGGCAAGCCACCTAGGCTGCCCTGGCCGGCCAGGTGGTGGGGGCGCACCAAAGGGGGGGATCCTCCTCCAGGTGGGATTACCGATTTCCATTATGGAAGGTTTCCGGTGGGAAGGTGTGGGTAGGTTTGGAAGGCTTGGGAGTCCAAGTTGGACTCCGAACCCCTCTTGGTCGGCGCCCTAGGTCCCTTGGCCACCTATATAAGGTGAGCCAAAGGGGGCGAGGAGACACACAAGCCCCTGCGCCCCCTTGCTCTAGTTGCTAGTTGCTCCACTTTTAGACCCCGGTTTAGATTCTAATCTAGATCGGAACTCGCTAGGGTTTTCTCTCTCTAGTTTTCTCGGAGGCGTTCTTCTCTGGACGACGGAGCGCTGCCGGATTGCTGTGCCGGACGTGTGGATACCGGTGGAGAGATCATATCTTTGATCTTGCTTCGAGGATCATCTTCTTCTTCCTCGGAGAACTGTTCGAGGGAATCGACGAGGAGATCCGTTCGTGGGAGAGATCGTGGGACGGATCGTGAGATCTTCTTCAACCCGCATCACCAACTCTTCTTCCGCTGCAATTGTTGGTGAGCATTTTCCTAAACCTTGTATGCAATCTATCATGGATGATCTTGGGTTCTTGACTCGTAGGCACGAAATTTTTGTTTTCTACTACGTTTCCCAACAATCCAAACTCTTAGCACCCAATGCACCCCTAGTCCCATAGGACCTATTAATGGTGATGCTAGGAACTCAATCGTAGAAGAAGATACTCCTATGAATATAGAAGCTACCAAACAAGCGAGACTAAAGGACACCACTACCACTTTACTTGATAATAGTGACCTTGATTTTTGATAATTGCACCCTTCCTGAAGTTATTGGTTTCCTTTACAAGATGTCTAGAGATCCTCACACTAGCACACTTAATCTTGCCTTCACGGAGCATATCACTAATGCTCTCATTAAAGCTTGGGAGGAGAAGCTTAGGGTAGAAGCCACCATACCTAGAAAGCTAGAAGATAGTTGGGATCCTATGATTAAAATTAAGTTGAATAACTTCTCTTGCTATGCTTTATGTGATGTTGGAGCTAGCACCTCCGTTATGCCCAAAAGAATGTATGATATGTTTGAATTAAAACCTTTTGACCCTTGTTCTTTTGGTGCTCGTCTTGTTGACTCTTCCGTAAAGAAACCTTTGGGGAAGATCGATGATGTTCTTATCATTGTCAATGACAACTATGTTCCCGTTGATTTTACTATTATGGACATTGAATGTGAACCTTCTTGTCCAATTATTTTGGGACGTCCTTTTCTTCGCACCGTGGGTGCTGTTATTGACATGAAAGAGGGGAATATCAAATTCCAATTCCCTCTCAATAAAGGGATGGAACATTTCCCTAGGAAAAAAGATTAAGTTGCCTTTTGAGTCCGTGACACGGGCTAGTTATTTTCTTGATAAGACTTGATCTTTTTCTTTAAGACTAGCTAATGGCTTTAAAGAAGCGCTTTCGGGAGGCAGGCCGCAACGAATTTAGGTTTTTCTTTTTTTTTCTTTTTTTACCTTAAGCTTGCTTTTTCTTTGCAAAAACTTTTTGGCGATCTTTAGAAACAGTAGCTCTTCAAGAATATCCTTATTTCTAGTAGAGAAAAATTATTTTATTGTGGGTACTAACCTCGCTAATCAGATTGATGAGTTATGTATGAAGGGAGTTTTCAAGTGTGCGAGGGAAGATGATAAAACAAGATTCAGGAGGGTCAAACGCTCAATCTTGGGGATGCCCCCGTGCACCCCCAAGAAATATTCAAGAAGACTCAAGCATCTAAGCTTGGGGATTCCCCCATGCATCCCCTTCTCCATCAACAATTATCAGTTCATCTTTCGTTCCACTATATTTTTATCACTTCATGCGTTATGTGCTATGCTTGGAGCGTCTTGCTCTTTATTTCCTTTTTAGTATTCTTGAGCTTTGCTTGTTGTTCATAACAAGTTAGAACCCAACTTTCTTTTTGTGGGAGAGAAACACGCTCCACTTCACCCTAGAACACAACATAGGATTTTCATGCTTATCTTTGTTGTGTGTGTTCTTTATCTTTTTCGTAGTTGTTGTCATGTTTAGCTCTTAGTTTTCATGCTTACCTTCTTAAGAGCTTTTGTTTAGTTTTTTGTTGGAACTCTCTTGAGTTTTCATGTTTATCTTGTTTAGCTAGTTTGCCTGTTGCACTGAGTTGTGTGTCTTGACTTGGAGTAGGTAATTGAGGTTGCTATTCAATTGTAGTAGTAACTTGCAATAGTTTTGAGGTATTGCCTTGAGTAATGTTTGAACTTTTGGTGTCAAGAGCTTTAGCCTATTAGTGATAGATGTCGTATTTTGGGCAATCCGTGTTTATTTTCGAAAAACCTACAAAATTAGTTGAGAACTTTAGCTACTAGATGGATCACTAATCTTTGGAGGGATCGAATATTAGAGTACACTCACGTACCATGAGTCGGGGATGCGCAAGGATAAACAAACCCCCATACACTCCTCCTCGGGGTACTTGTATTTTTGTGAACCTCCTAATTAGATTGAGAGTTACCGATAATAAGTGCATGAGTTCTTCAGACTAATGTGAGTATTCAAAAATTGACACTTCCACCTAACCATATTTTTCTAGCCTCTTCGGTACCGTGCATTGCCCTTTCTCACCTCGAGAGTTGGTGCATACTTCGCTGGTGCATCCAAATCCTTGGCACGATACGCTCTGTCATCATAAGCCTCATTATATCCTTCCTCAAAACAGCCACCATACCTACCTATCAAGGCATTTCCATAGCCTTTCCGAGATACATTGCCATGCAACATCCACCTTCTCATGACTTGATCTTCATGTCATACATGCTTTTGCTTGATCGATTAGCCGCATGCTAGTTGGACCTTGCCCTAATCATTGCTACATGACGCGCTAGTATCATTGCATATCCTGCTACACTGGCAGAGGCATACATTTGCATACTTCATGATAGTTTCATTTTCTTTATGTTGAGTACCTTTGTAAAGTGTGAAAGATCTTCTATACTTCTTGTAATATATAGAGTGTTGCCCCTAAAGTGAGGAAAAGATCCCAAAGAGGACAAAATCAAAAGATCCCAAAGAGGACAAATGAGAGTTAAATAAAAAAATCCATTGAGGCCACCAAAAAATACAAAAAAATAGAAAAAAGAGAAAAAGAAATAAAAAGAGAGAAGGGGGCACACTACTATTCCTTTTGAGAGATCCACACTCATACTCCATCTTATATCTTGTACTCCATAGAGATTATCATTCATGTATATAGCTATGTGGGGACCTTCACACTATAGAACTTGGCTTGTATATTCCAATGATGAGCCTCCTCAAATGAGCTCTAGGTCTTCTTGAGCAAGCAAGTTGGATGCACCCCCACTAGTTCCATTGGAGAGCTTACCTTAGCTCATATGTGCATCCGTTCCATGGAAATCCCTACTCCTCACATCATATCTATCATTTGGCTTTCTCTCACCTATGATTGTCCTCATTGATGTGAGCCTTTCACACCTTTTTTTTCTTCCTCCTCCATCATTTTTCTCTCTTTGCCATCCTAAGTGTCAACTTTCTTGCTTACGCTCATCCATTGCATGAGTGCTCAAAATATCGAAAGGGAGTGGATCATTTTGACTTGTACCTGGCTAGTGGTCTGGGGATGAGTCAAGATAAGATTCCAAAGAAGACCAAGTGTGAAACTTTAGTAGATTAAGTTGTCAACAATAAAAACTATGTTTTACTCTCTCGTATAAACCTATCCCCTTTCTTGCACGCAAACACCATTTGGAGACATTCGAGTCACGGACAGTGAGAGCTCTTGCACCTTTATGTTCTTATGTTGCTTGTTTCAATGCTAATATAGACTCTTGCCTGTTATGACTTGAATTGAATTACATGCCTTGATTGCTTTACTTAAAAGTTCTTATATGGTTGGTAGCATGTCACCACAGAAATTATGCTTGTTATCATTTACCTACTCGAGGACGAGCAGGAATTAAGCTTGGGGATGTTGATACGTCCAAAACGTATCTATAATTTCTGCGTGCTCCACGCATATTTTGTGTGATATTGCTATGATATGATGCACTTCCATACATTTTTGATCATATTTGGACTAACCTATTAACTCAGTGCACCCTAGTGCCAGTTCCTGGTTTTTGCTGTTTTTGTATTTTAGGTTTTCCCATTACTTAAAGTGCCAGAAAAATTCCTGGAAAAAAATATAGGAAAAATCAGCATACAGGAAGCTTCTGGAAGAGCCAAAGTGGGGCCAGAGGGGAGACAGGGGTGGCCCAGGCGGCCACCTGGCGCGACCACCCCCTAGGCCGCGCCAGGGGGGCGCCTAGGGCCCCTGGTCCACCTCTGGCTTCCCCCCTTCGCCTATATATCCCTCTCGTCCCAAAACCCTCGAGGACAGAACCCTTTTTCGCGATCTCTCCTCTGTTCCGCCTCCGCCACGCTTCCAAGATCAGGAGCACCAGGAGCCCTCTTCCCGGCACCCTGCCGGAGGGTGGAACCACCTCCAGGAGCTTCTCCACCACTATGGATGCTTCCCGGATGAACCGTGAGTAGTCCACCTTGGACCATGGGTCCATGATCAGTAGCTATGTGATGTTCACCTCCCCTCTTTGTTCTTCATGGATTAGACCTCATGAGCTGCCCTACATGATCGAGGCACATATGTAATATTTCTGCCGTTGCTATGCTGAGTTTGCTGGGATCTGATGGATAATGAGACTATGTTCAGATTGTGTTTGACTAATATATTTGATTCTCTTCTTTTATATTTATGTTCTTGAGTAATTCTTGCATGTTCTCCATTGTTGTTTATTGCTTTGGCCAAGTAGTAGGTAGTGACTCCAAGAGGGAGCGTTATGCATGATTGTGGATTCATGCCCCCCGATGACTAGCTTGAGTGACAGAAACATGAGTCTAGGGGATGTGTTGTTGCCATAAGGGAGAAAACAACGGTGCTTGTACTTGCGGGTGCAAGGATTGTTTACTTTACGCAAAGTTATTTAATGCAGTTGTCTGTTGCTTTGAGTTTACACTTTGGGTGGGATTCATAACTTAATACCAGCGAGATGTTCTGGATAGATATCTCAAGGTGGATGATTAGTAGGTAGATGCAGATGGATTCCGGTCTACTTGTCTTGGCGTACCGCCCAAACGTTTGAGCCTCTTCCTTTCTTTATAGCATAGTTAGCATTGGTTTGCGCACATAATCCTGTTAATTTCCCAACTATAATTTGTTTACCTCGCATGGATATTTTATCGTCTTTTGGGAGAGAGACATCACTAGTGAACATCATGGGACCCCGGTCCATATTTCCACCACTGTTTACACCCGCTATTTATTTCTCTGCTTTATTTCATTTTCTGTTGCTATTGCTATCATTATTATCCTGTGCGGTTGATCCTTTGTAAACAATAAGGCCAGAGGGATTGGCAACCTCTCTGTACTCGTTGGGAGCAAAGTTATCTGTTGTGTGTGCAGGTCCACGTCAACGGCCTGATTGCTGGTGCCGTTGTCACCTTCTTGTCGTTGTCGGAGTCCTATTGGAGACAAAGCTTGATATCTTCACTGAGGGAAATTTGTTGTTGTCTACATCTCAACCTTCCACTTTGGCTAACCAACGAGGGGCGAGAATCCATCAGCCAGCGGGGCCACCAGGGGTCCAGGCGGCCCCCTGGCGCGGCCCCACTCTTGGCCGCGCCAGGAGGGGCCTGGGGCCCTGGTGGGTCCCCTTTGGCCCCTCTTTGGTGATTTCGGAAGCTTCCGAAGCGCTGATTTTTTAATTGTATTTTCCCGGAATTTTTGGAGCATTTTTAATATGGGGAAAACGTGAAATAGAAAAAACAGTAGAAAACAAAAACTGGCATTGGGGTGCACTGAGTTAATAGTTTAGTCCAAATATGATCAAAAGTGTATGAAAGTGTATCTAAAACATAGAAATATCACATAAAACATGCATGGAGCAAGAAGAAACTATAGATACGTTTGGGACGTATCAGGCCCCCTAGCCCTCCTTCGGGGCTCTGGAAGCTTCCGTTCTGCTGACTTTTTATCTGTTTTTATGGAATTTTTGGAGCTCTGTAAATTGGGGGGAAAACCTGCAACTTACAGACATCAGCAGACAGAAACTAGCGCTGGGTGCACTGAGTTAGTAGGTTAGTCCAAATATGTGTAAAATAATATAAAAGTGTAGCAAAACATATATCAATGTCACATAAAAGGGCATGGAACAAGCATAAATTATAGATACGTTTGGGACGTATCACCCGTCCTTGTCGTTGATCTTACCCTTATCATTGTCGCCTTTTCTGTGGAAGTAGGGGTTGAAGACGCATAACGGATTGAGCTTGATTTTCTCACCACCCGGGACCTAGGTTTTCTCCACGTCCTCTCTCCTACAAAGTTGGAAGACTGGAAACGTCTTGCTAATCTCTTCCCCTTGCTCTCAGAGGAGGACGATGAGGTATCCTGGACCCTTACGGTCTCTGGGCGCTTCTCGATTAAGTCTTTATATTCTATTCAGGTCCAAGATGAATGTACCAATAAGTGTAAGGCACTCTAGAAAGCCCGCATTCCCCTAGGATTAAGATTTTTACGTGGCAGGATTTTCAAGGAAAGAACCCAACTTTGGATTAGATCATCAAACGTAAGGGGAATGTCTCTGCGCTCTACACTCTCTGTCATGAGCCTGAATCCACTGAGAACATATTTTCCATGACGATCTTGTTAAGTTCCCGTGGAGTTCTATTAGGTCTTCGATAGGGAAGTCATGGGATCCTTGTTCGTTTGCGGACGTCCGGACCCTTTCGGGTGTGCTCAATAGGAAATCTTATCGTTTATCCTGGGTGGGCTTCTCAGCCGTTTGCTGGACCTGTGGACCACCAGAAACAAATTCACCATTGAATATGTTTAACCCAGACGATCGGCTGTCTGTTTATATAAACTACTTGCTTTTTTATAGACATGTAGATTCTTTACTAAGGAGGCGGACCTGGAGGGGCTAGGGTTTAGGATGACTCGCATGAAAGACATTGCATCCCAACCCTTTCAGCATAGGTTTCATGTTATGGCTCCCCGATGCTGTAGTTTGTTATTTTGTGGTTCTTTGGTGGCCTATGAGCGTTGGTTGTTGGCCTTCGTTCCATATGATATACTCTATTTCTTTCATTCGTGGCCTGTATTAATTGTTGAACTATGCATTACTCTGCGTGCTAAGTGACCTTATTATAGAGTCGGGCGTATGCCTCTTACGTACAGAGATGGAGCCGACCTTTTGACCAAGGAAGGAATAAGGAAAAAGGAGGATGAAGCGGTGGGTGGAATATTGGAGACACGTGTTGACCGTAGATCGCAACTCGCGCAAGGTGTCTATGTTGGAGGGAATCAACTTCATTTTTTTTATTCTGACATGGTCTAGGCATAAAACACGTAAATAAAATTTTCATACGAACACATGTTAGCTTACTATTGAAAAGGAAATGGGTATTCATTAATAGGTATGAATTAAAAAAACTCAGTAACAGTATAATAGTAGATTGAGTAAACATTATCATCGTGTTGCCGTGGAGAGTTTATTTATTTACTAGCATGAAGCAGTAGGAAAAAATTCTACTGCACCTTTAATATCGGCAAACTTTTTCTAGCACTATTCTTCAAATTTTGGAATCAACTACTCATAATTGTTTGACTGAAAAAACAATAGAAACTCTTATTTGTTCACGTGCTCAAGTGTTCTTCTTAGGGGTTGCTAATTTTTAGTGGACCGAGAAGTAGTTAAATCTCAATCTACCAAAATCTTAGTTCTAACCTTCTAGATTGATTAATTCATAGTCGATCGAATTATTATTTTCAAGCTTTGGAAACAGGCAATACCGCATAACTCAATGACTATTTTTAATGTGCATGAGCAAATTTGTAAAAGGGAATTGCTAAATCTCTGTTGACTAAGACTTAACGAAATCTCAGTCAATGCTATATTCGTGAGGTCGTGTGTGAAGATTTGTGATTTTTTCTTTTTCTTATTCTTTTACATGTTCTACCACTTGATTGTTACTTCGTAAGGTCACAGTCGACTGAGACCTACACACATCCTTTGCAAAATTGATGAATTGAAAGTTGATTGAGCCCCGATTGTTCCTTTTCTTTACATGCGAGTACATGACGTCTACCTTTTTTACCATTGAAAGGATAAAACTCAATAACAAGATAACAAACCATTGAGTAATTAAGTATCATATTGTCGAAGATTGCATATCACATTGCTATCGTAGAAAGCAAGCCGATTTCAAAGACTTAGAAGTATGTTAAAGGAAAAGATAGGTATTGTCTACGACTACTTAAGCGAAGGCAATTCGTTGATGTCATATAGGTTCGGTGGTGGCGGAGGAGGAGCCTGCTTCTGGGGAGCCGGTGACGCTTCCACGCCTTCTGCAGGGGCCACCTCGTTCAGCAGCGCGTTGTTATTATAGTATCTACCCATCATGTCGGGTTTTTGATGCCTCAATGCTCCATTATTGTTGTTATAGTATTTGCCTCGCGTTGCTCCGTCTTGTACCTTGCCGCTATTTGTGCTTTTACTGTTGAGTATATTTGTTATATTAGGAAATATGAGATAGAGTAGGATTCTATTCTACCTTGGCTTGTACTCCAAGTAGACCATTGTACCCTTATATATATGCCTCCAAGGCTTAAGTAATAAACATCATCGATTCCACCAAACTCCTCTCTATCCTTCTACATGGTATCGGCATAAACACGATCTAAACACTAGCCGCCGCCGTCGCTTCCGCCCGCGCCGCCCCCGGGGCCGATCTATGATCGTCGGCGCCGCGGGCCGCGCCGCCCGTACTTAGGGTTCATCCGGCGGTTCTGTGGACCGGCTGCCCTAGAGAGTCTTTTTCCCGATCTCTTGATCCGGGTTTCTCTCTTCCGTCGGTCGTCTTGATCGGCGTCTTTTTTGGTTTTCCGATCTAAGATCGGTTTGCGTCGCCCATCGTCGCCTTCGGTCCTCATGCGCCTCTACTCCGACACCAGCGTGACTACCGGCTTCATCACTGACAAGGCGGCTTCGCGCGCCGCCTCGCCACCTTCACGCGACGTGGCGACCCGTGGTCGCCTTCCGCGCGTCAGCCTGCCCGTTGCCCTCGCCGAACGTCGCCGCCTTCGCTTCAGATCGGGAGTCCTCCGCCACCATCATCGCCCCCGTACCACGCCGGCTGGAATCGCCTCGGCTGGCCCCGCGCCGGCTGACTCGCGTCGACTCGCCCGCGCCGGCCGGTTCTGCTCGGTCCCCATCGACATCATCACGCCGAGCAGCGCCCCTCCACCTCGCAGGCGATCGGATTGATCACCCGCCCGCCCTCGATCGGCCCCATCCGTGCCGTGCAAACGATCTGTACAGTCGTCCGCGTGCGCCTCCGCAGGATCCCGTGAAGAATGTCTCCGAGTACAAGTGCCTATCCACCGATCGAGCATCGGGCGGCTGATGCTACGAATTAACGCCCCCTCGTTGGTTACCCAAAGTGGAAGGTTGAGATGTAGATATCAGCAATTTCCCTTAGCGAAGATGCTAAGGTTGAGTATCGAACCAGTAGGATTCCAACAGATACAAGAAGGTGGTGAAGTAAACAATGACGTCGTTTACAACCGAGGTTGCTAACTTTACCTGGACCTGCACACACAACAAATAAATTTGCTTCCCAACGAGTACAGAGCAGTTGTCAATTCCTCCGGGCTTGTTGTTTCCAAAGGATAAAACGCACGGGATAATAATGATAGTGATAGCAACGGAAAAGTAAATAAAGCAGTAAATTGATAGTGGGTGTAAACAATATTGGAAATATGGAACCGGGTCCTATGATGTTCACTAGTGATGTCTCTCTCCCAAAAGACGATAAAATAGCCATGCGAGGTAAACAAATTACAGCTGGCAATTGACAGGATTATGTGCGCAAACCAATGCTAATTATGCTATAAAGAAAGGAAGAGGCTCAAAAGCATGGGCGGTACGCCAAGACAAGTAGACTGAAATCCATTTGCATCTACCTACTAATCATCCTCCTTGAGATATCTATCCAGAACAGCTCGCTGGTATTAAGTTGCGAATCCCACCCAAAGTGTAAACTCAAAGCAACGGACAACTGCATTAAAGAACTTTGCGAAAAGTAAACAATCCTTGCACCCACAAGTACAAGCATCATTGTTTTCCCCCTGGTTGCAACAATACATCCCCTAGACTCATGTTTCTGTCACTCAAGCTAGTCATCGGGGGGCATGAACCCACAATCATGCATAACGCTCCCTCTTGGAGTCACTACCTACTACTTGGCCAAAGCAATAAACAACAACGGAGAACATGCAAGAATTACTCTAGAACATAAATATAAAAGAGGAGAATCAAATATATTAATCAAACACAATCTGAACATAATCTCATAATCCATCGGATCCCAGCAAACTCAGCATAGCAACAGCAAAAATATTACATATGTGCCTCGATCATGTAGGGCAGCTCACCAGGTCTAATCCATGAAGAACAAAGAGGGGAGGAGAACATCACATAGCTACTGATCATAGACCCATGGTCCAAGGTGGACTAATCACGGTTCATCCGGGAAGTGTCCATGGTGGTGGAGAAGCTCCCGGAGATGGTTCCTCCCTCCGGCAGGGTGCTGGGAAGAGGTCTTCTGGTGCTCCCGATCTTGGAAGCGCGGCGGCGGCGGAACAAAGGAAAGATCGCGAAAAATGGTTCCCCTCATGGGGGTTTCACGTCAGGAGGATTATATGGGTGAAGGGGGTCATCCAGGGGGGCCACCAGGGGTCCAGGCGGCCCCCTGGCGCGGCCCCACCCTAGGGCGTGCCAGGAGGGCGCCTGGGGCCCTGGTGGGTCCCCTTTGCCCCCCCCCCCCTCGGTGATTCCCGAAGCTTCTTCTACGCTGATTTTTTATTGAATTTTCCCGAATTTTTGGAGCACTTTTAATATGGGGGGAACTTGAAAAAGAAAAACAGCAGAAAATAGGAACTGGCACTGGGGTGCACTGAGTTAATAGGTTAGTCCAAATATGATCAAAAGTGTATGGAAGTTCATCAATATCATAACACTTCACACAAAAGAGGCATGAAGCATGCAGAAATTATAGATACGTTTTGGACGTATCAAAAGGTCAAGTTCTATTTTTTATTTTTTTACTATTTAAGTCTGCTTCCTCCATGTAAGATTTTGCTATGATTTAAGTCTGCTTGCTCCAAAACGTATCAGCACAAAAGAGTCCAGATCTTATCTCAGCCTGTAGTTTTTGTTATGGTCCTGTACGAAAAGAGGCCCATGGCCCAGCTAGCGTAACATGGAAGTTGGAGAAACGACACGAACAACTATATCAATCGAATCGTTTTCCTTTTATGAACCATTTTTGTAGTGCGGGTTTAATTATAAAAAATAGGAACTTTTATGTAAAATTATTATGACAGACTAAGAAAGCCATCTCCCTTTGTTATTATAGGACAATGCCCGTGCGTTGCAACGGAAGAAAATTTTAATCTTATGATAAAATATCTATGATGTACGTAAAATTAACTTTATATATTTCAAAAAGGCACAAACACATTAAAAATAATACAAAAATCTAAAATGTGTGAACACTTTTCGTTAGTTTTTTTGTGGGTACACTTTTTATGAGTTAGCTACGTGTAGAATTTTGGATGAATGACACAAAAGTTAAAATCATGTGAACCTTTTTTTGTGATATTTGGAGCAATATTATTTAATAAAAATAAATATTGCTTAAAACATCAAGAGAAAATTTTAATCCTATGATAAATACCTATGATGCACGTAAAAAAACTTTATATATTTTAAAAGGCGCAAACGCATTTAAAATAATACTACAAAATATTAAAAAAGTGTAAACACTTTTCATGAGTTTTTTTTGTGGGTACAATTTTTCATGAGTTAGACACATGTAGGATTTTGGAATGAATGACACAAGAAAACCAAAATCATGTGAACATTTTTATTGGGATATTTGGAGCAAAATGCTCTAATAAAAATAAATATTGCTTAATACAACGGGGGAATTTTTGTAATCTTATGATAAAATACCTATGATTCACGTAAAATTAACTTTATATATATTTGAAAGGTGCAAATGCATTTAAAATAATACAAAATATTAAAATGTATGAACACTTTTTGTGAATTGTGGGTACACTTTTCAAAAAATTAAAACATATAAACACTTCTCGTGAGTTTTTTTATGGGTACACTTTTTCGTGAGTTAGCTACATGTAAGATTTTGAAATGAATGACACAAAAAATTAAAATTGTGTAAACATTTTAACGTTCATCAAACGAAGATTAAGTCACACACAATGGAAACAATAGAAAAAAAGAATAAAATTATAGATCTGCGTATTTTGTTCGCTCTCTCAATTTCCTAAAAAAGCATGTTCAATATATACTTTATGTAAGTTGTATTTATTTTAACACGATGATCAAGGCACTAAACTATAGAAAACTTAGGATGAAATCCATCTTGGGTAAATTGTGTATTAATAACAAATAACTCAAATAGGGACACAAGAAAAAGGAGGTACATGCAATTGAAAAAAGAGATACTTTCCTTTTATATTTGGAGAGACACATGCAATCAACAGAGAGACACTTTTCTTTTTGCTGGAGGGATATAAATTAATTACAAAGAATTACTGCCCAAGCAAAAAAGGCCCAACAAAGTCGAACAAATATGCAGGAAAAAGCGTGGTCGATTTGCCTACTGTGCGCATTTTTCTGGCCCAGTGAAAAAGGCCCAACAAGCCGAACTAACACAGCAGCCAATCGTTTTTTTTCTGGAAATATTGGACTCCGGGTTGATTAGTTAAAAAGGGAGGGACTTTTTCGAAAAATTACAAAAACGGATTGGTACGCTTGTACAATCCGAGTCCAATTAGTAGTCCGCACCTTGTTCGAAGTGGAGAGGGAATCGGACTGGTATGGGTGTGTCAGTCTTGTATGACTTGGTTGCAACTTGCAAAAGGTAGTCCGATCCGGCTTCAAGTTCTGGGTCTGCAGTCTGCTCGTGCCTTTTTTTGAAAGAAAAACCGATTGTCTGACTTTGCAAATAAAGTCAAACATTTTTATAAGCCACAAGTCTAAACATGTTTTTTTTGTTTTGTTTTTGTTTTTTAGTCTAAACATGGTTAACCAAGCTATACAACTATACCGTACAACATAATATAGGTTTCCGTACAACATAATATAGGTTTAAAGATACATACACTACAGAACAAACTATCTTTGTCTGTTTGTTGTTTGTTTTTCTTCGAGCAATTGGTAAAGAGTTCATCATATCAAGTCCCAAGTAAAAGATAACTGGCTTACATATAATACACAACACATAACATATTTTACCGAATCCCAATAAAATATACTCGACAAATAAGTGTCACCTCAAGTGTCAACTAAATGCCCGACAAAATAATTATAATTGCAAGTGTTTCCTTCGAAAGTAATTGCTTGCCTACACATCTGATTGCAACTGCATATTCGACAATAGAGTTGCAACTGCAAGTGCTGCCCTCTACTGCAATTGCATACCTATACATCCGACTCCAATTGATCTTTGTTTTAAGTGAGTGGCGTGAGAGGGGCAGTTGCATGTCCAATACTAGATATGCAACGCAAATGTCGCTCTTGACTACAACTGCAGGTCTAGACATCCTGCTATAATTACATAGATTTTTTGGATGTGTAAAAAAACAAACTTAATTTCTTTATAATGATGTCACCCAATTAAAACTTCGCGAAGTCTTAGCTGATTGAGATCTAGACATATCCTCTTCTATGTCCTTTCTCTCTTCTTCTTTTTTTTGTTTTTTCTTTCCTCTACCTTTTCCTTGTCTTTCTTCTATTTTGGTATCTTTCTTCTTTTCATACCCTATGCTTTCTATTATTATTTACCTTTCCTTTTTATTTTCATTGTATTTTATTTCTTCTTTTCTCCATTTCTTTTCTTATTTCTAGTTTTTTATTTCTTCTATTTTCCATCTTTCTTATGTTTGTCACCTTTTTCGTAAGTATAACAACAAACCTGAACACATGAGATCATGGCTAGAAAGTGTCAGATATCTATACGAAGTGTCAAGCCCATCCCTTCATTGACCTTGATACTTTTTATGACCATTACATGAGACATCTTTGTTCTTTGGTAGATGCCTAAGCCCGCGCAACGAAAAGAGAGGTAGACACAAACACTGGCGAGCCAAGACTATCCTACCGACATGAATCTTAATGGTCGTTTGAAAATTCATATGAACCTAGGATTTCACATACCACATGTGGATCTAAACAGTGTAGTAAAATTTAAGGGTGCTTCGTAAAAGTCATCATAGAGTATTTGTAGAAACAAGACCCTCTTCTAGGAGGTATCTAGGTTTCGAGAGGGAACAATTTAGGTTTGCACGCAATGTGATAAGCCATTCGTCCTTTGTTGCCTTTGGGACTTTCTTGCACTCAACACACACCATGGCACAACACATGTCAGATCTTGGTCATTTTTGGGACTGTCTGCTATATTCAAAACAATAAGTGTGTTTCTTAGATTTTAATATCAAAAATCAAAGATCTAAATCGGACTGGCAGGGGGATTCCTAAAGGGTAGGTCCAAATATATGAATGGCCTAACTAAGGGCCCAAGCCCATGTAAGCTACAACCCACATAGTGATCAGAAAAGAGGGGACATCAACTAAACGGCTAAGTCATCGACATTCGGTCAGGTCCCTCCAATTGGTTGAAGATGAGGAGTTAGAGGCCACTTCGAGTCGAATCTTCTAGGGCCGACTGAAGACCACGTCAACCACCATTCATGTTGTCATCAATACTAGCATTACTGAACATTTAATCTAGGTTAATATGTCAATTAATAGACATAGTTAATAGCCACAAAACAATCGACGTGGATTGACTATAACTCCCATATTTACCAGCCTTTATGAAACCCCTCCAGGCGCTCTCTATATAAGCCCATGAGAGGCATTAGACTGAGGTTAGAGACTCACATGTACTCATTTACGCTCAAGAGAAGTGACACCACACATGACTAGAGTATTACATCCAATGTCAAGGGCCCGAACCTGCATACATCCTCGTGCATACTCCCATCTACACCTTTTATTAGACACCACACCCCTACTTTAATACCCTCGTGTGCATTGTCAAGAAAATAACCATGATAGTTGGCACCCTCACCATGAGGCATAGCGTATGTGAAGCTAAGATGAAGACGATGTCATCATCTTCGATCCTCTTTGCCGATCTCTATTGTTTTTTTCCCGTCGTTGTCCACCAGGCACGTGCTTCAAGCAGAGAGTAAAAGCTAACGAGAGGATTCATGGTGCAATTAATCCATCATGGGGCCGTCGTTAGAAATATGTTGACATTTAAACATTTATTTTGTTGTGTGCATTATGGATGTCTTGCGATATCTTGTTGGTGCAAAGGCTAGGTGTAATATAATTGATATCTTTGCGATATTAATATACTTCGTTTTCTGTAAAGAATTAACCATCTATTATATGTACAAAGTTCACTCAGATTCTAACACGTTATATACGTACAAACCGATAGCTCATGCTGATGCAATAGGGCTAGGTTTAGCTAATAAGCAACTTCTAGGACATGGCGTCCTACGCCCTAGCTAGTGGCTGACTTGTCCAAAATAATTTATTTGGGCGCTCACAAAGTTAACACATGATTCCGGCGACGGAGCCGTAAAAGTACATGCAGTCGAAAAGGTGGTCGACGTTGTAGCTGTAGAGCGGCCGGTGGGGCAAGAAACTCTCACGGCACGCCGACGCCTCTCTTCTTGCCTTCTCTTCGCTACCACCTTTGCGCCCCTGGCGGACGGCGCCGCCGCCGCTCTTGCCTGCCGCGCCTCTTCCTTTCGGCCCAGCGGACGACCTCGCGGCGGCCTGGTTTCCTGCCGACGCGTCGTTCACGACAGCCGGCGCCGTCGGGCTTGGCTTCGCCTTCGCGTTCGCCGTGGCCGCCTTGGCACGCTTCGTGCCCTTGTTGCCGGCGAGACCCACGCAGGCGAGCAGGTTGTGATGCCCCATGTCAAGCTCACGCGATTTCTGTGATGGTAATTGGCTTGCTGCCGAATTCCTCCAAGCAACGGGTATATATGGATAGTTTGACACGCTCTCGTTGAATCCGAGTCCAGTTAGATCGCACGAGCCGAGCTAGTGCTGGCCCCTTGTACGAAGTGGAGAAGGAGACGGACACAATCTGTAGGGGCTGTCTGATTGCAACGTTAAAAAAACACTTCTGCTTTGGTACAACCCCCCAAACACATGGATGGTCCAGATTGTCCGTTACCTCTTCAAGACAAAGGGCACGATGGTCAAAAGTTCGTAAAAAAAAACTGGATGTACAGCGCTGTATTCCTCTACGCGCGGCTTCAGCGGACCCAGTCGGCGCCCGTATTCCTCTACGCGCGGCTCCAGCGCGGGCCCAGTCGGCGCCGTACGCGCGGCTCAGGCGGTTCCATGGATGGAGCCGGTTTCTGGGGGCTCCAAGCAGTTGGACCTCTTCCTGTAATTAACGTGGCTGGGGAAAAAATCTTATACGATTTGATACGGCCGTTCCATGGATGGAGCCGGTTTCTATGGCCATTACAACCACGAGCAGGACTTATCCCCACGTTAAGGTTGATACTTTAATTTTTTTAGGAACACAGTACAACTCTGACCACTACGGGAGAGCACCCAAACGCCGACGGCCGCCATCGTCGGCGTAGGCCAGAAAGCCGTCGGCTTAGGCCTACGCCTCCGACGGCCGCCGTCGGCGTAGAGCCGTCGGGCTTGGGTTTTCTCGGGCTTGCCCTAAAAGCCGTCGGCGTAGGGGCAGCCGTCGGCGTATAGGCTGCCCGACGGCGTTTACGCGGCCGTCGGCGTACAGGCCGTCGGCGTAGCACCAGTGGGCCCCACCCTGGGCTTAACGGCCGTTAGGGCTGGTTGCCCTCTACGCCGACGGCCGGGCCGTCGGCCTAGGGTGCCACGCGGCAGGCTGTGGGGCGGCGGGGCTTCGAGCCTACGCCGACGGCCTGGCCGTCGGGGTAGGTCCCCTTCCAGCCAGGCCACGCGTCGCCCGCTGGTCTCGTCTGGACCCTACCACTACCTACGCCGACGGCCTGGCCGTCGACGTAGGCTGTGCCAAATGGCACAGGATATGGCCTAGGTAGTGGCATGGCCCCTTTTTTGTTTGTTTTCCCTGTTTCCCTGCATATATCAAATTCAATAATAGATATATATTGCATTATATATTATATCATGTGCATATAAGCACATGCACATCGACACAACAATTGATATAAGCACATCAACACAAGACAAGCATTGATATAAGCACATGCCCATCGACACAAGCATTTATACATCGTATCCATACATAGCATAAGAAGAAGAAACATTGTATCCATACATAGCATACGTATCCATACATAACATGCAAAGAGAAGAAACATCGTATCGGTACATAACCCGGCCGAGGTAGCATCATCATCAACTCATCGCGTCCGGAGAGGGAGTCGAGCCGGAGAAGCCGAGATCTCCGCGCGTGAAGATAGGCGACTGGCGGTGCGGAGGCACCGTCGAACCAGCACCGGAAGCAGGTGATCCCGCGCCACCATGAACCGGTGTGCTCTCGCGCGAGGCACCACTACCACCGGGGCCAGGGTGCACCGGTGTGACCGCGCGGGACGCCGACGACGAGGCAGCAGCAGGACCAAAGGGTCCAGTCCGGGAGGCTCCCGTTCCCTACACGTTTGAGCAATAGTTAGCAACCGCCAAGGCACGTGAAAGTGGTAGCAACTGATTGGGCAAGTAAATTACCGCGGTTAAGTCGGTGTAGTAGTAGTTCTGGGCGAACTCTTCCTTCGATACAAACTCCGGCTTAAGCCCGGCTCGAGGAGGTCGTGGCGGTATATCAACGAGCACTCCCGTAAGCCGAGCACTCTCTAGAACCTGCAAGATAGTTAACATGTCAGGCATTGCACAAAAGTATGAAAATTGAGACTTGTCATCTTTTGAAAAAAAGAAAGGTTGGAACTTACATCTTCTTTTGCCTCTTTCCACTCCTCGTGTATTTGTGCTCTCTGTCTCCACTGCGCAAGGTCCACCAAATAGGCGTCGTTGTGGGCCTTGTAGGCCCCCTCGAAAGCAGCCTACAATTACAAAAATTGAACCATCTCATCAACTAAGCCACTGAGGAAGTAGTATTGTCACAGAAAGGATGGAAATGAGAGAAACTTACATCGTAGCCAGTATGGGAAGGCCGTCGTCGAGGAGGCGGTGCGGGGTCGTCGGGACCGAGGGTAGCCCTGATCCGCGTGAGGCTCAAATTGGGACTGCGCGGGGTCATCTTATCCATGACCTTTCGACGGCCGTGCTGAAGGCCTCCCCCAGACACGACCAACGCTCTAGGGTCGGGTTCCGCACTTCTAGGGTCGTCCAACTCTGGATTAAAAGCGATCATCGCCTCGAGGTACTTAGCACCGTCCTCCTGGGCAGTGCCGAAGTACTCGGGAAGCTGAGGCTGAGGCTGGGAGAGATCGGGCACCATCATCCTCATCAAGTCCCATGACTCATATGAGCTGACAGGCCTCCCTAGTTTATCCTCCTGCATTGCCAAAGAGATTTTATGAGTACCAAGTAGGAACATGCATGAGGGGAAATAAATGCAGGTTGTTCCATGTATGTGTATACCATCTTGGCCTTGTAGCGCTCACTGCCTAGGTTGCCAGCCCGATGTGTTCCCCCGCTGCCGCGGTTCACCTTGTTCCGCTCGCTCAAGGCGTTCCACTCCTCATCTTCCCCGCGCTACCTCGCAGTCAACGCCCTCCATGCCTCCTCCTTGCCATAGGCCCAATCGGGCCTAACCTGAAAAATCAATACGCATGTGAAGAACAGATGATGCAATTGCAACTTAGCATTAACATAGAATCTCATCGACAATTTACTTACCTCGTCGTACTGTTCCGCGCTCATCGTCGAGCGTGACTTGACATTCTCGTGCTTCGGCAACGGCTTGCCTGATTTCGCCATGTTGTATTGACTCCTGGCGGTATGACCCTGGTTATAGAACTGCTGATTAGTCAACCTCTTACAATGAGCCTGCAGTGTCTTGTTCGCCGTCTCCTGGTGCTCCGGAGCCACCCTATAGAATCTCTGAAATCATGCATAAAAAAAGTGTGGGATTCATGAGTTAGCATGGCGGGGTCATCAACTATGAACAAAAAAAGTGTGAAGAGTCATGATTTTGCCTTACCCAAAACTTATTGATCACGGCGTCAGAAGCTTTCCCGTAGGGGGGACAATCTGCGAGCTCGTAGTGTCTCCAAGTCGTGGCTAGCTTCCTCTCGCCTTTGTCTGTGGTGTAGAAGCCCGGCCAAAACTTCCTAATGATAGCTCCAAGCATGCAGCCAAGGAAGCGGGTCCCCGCAGGATGAAGCCAATTGCTGCACAAGAATCAAACATTAGCACATGCCAAGTTGGTATCAACGAAATGAAACTATAGCCACTTACTCAGTTCTAGTAGGTTCAATGAGGGTCCGAGCCTCCGGGGCAGGCTCCTCCTTAGGGACTTCTGTTTCCCCACGAACCTTTGCCTTCTTCGTCGACGCACTCGATGGCCCCAACGCAGTCACCATCTCCTCGTCTCGAGACTCCGCTTCCAAGTCTCGAGAGTCAATCTCCTCGTCTGGAGACTCCGAGAACGCGGTCTGTGAAGCCACGTCGCCGGAAGCGGAGGGTATGTCACTTAGAAGGATGGTACCTCTCCCTCGTCCTCGACCTCGTCCTCGGCCTCCTGCAATCGGAAAAGGTAAACAATTAAGAAGTATGTTGAAAAATAAATACCAAGCATAATGAAGATGCAATGTACCTCCTCGGTCTGACCTCGGGGGACGTACCCCTCTTCCTCCTCCTCGTCCTGCATCCCCTCCTCCTCCTCCTCCTACCTCCTCGGCGCCGTACCTTGAGGTGGTTGCTCTTCCACTCTTCGTCTTCTTTATCCCCTGAAGCAAGGACTGCGGTGATGCCTTGCCACTGCTCATATTGGCCAATCACCTGCATTGAGAAAAATAAAACAATTAAGCATAAAGACGCAATGCAATTAAGATGAAAATAAATACTAATACTCGTCATCACTCTCAGCCTCGGGATCCTCGCACGGTGGAGACTCATCATTGTCATGGAACATAGAGCATTTTAAATAGCACGTGCACATCGACAAGATACAAAATAACATCATCATCAATTCATCGTAGCACATCCGCACACAATCATCATCATCATCATCCAAAATAACATACATATAGTATCGAGATACATAAATACTAATAATAATCATCATCACTCTGAGGCTCATTCTCATCTCCATCATCACTATCACTATCACGTGCGTATAAAGCGTCGGGATCCTCGGACGGTGGAGGCTCATCATCATCACTCTGAGGCTCATCATTGGCATGTGCCTTGTTGAGCATCTCTATGTCACTTATATCCGTGACTATCTCACCACGGGTGTGTGCATCGTTCTCGAGGTCCTCAAGACCTTCTAAGCCAAAGTCCCCAAAGTTATCTTGATCTTGATAGAAAATTCCCTCGTATGTTTGAGGTTTAATGTTGTTGTAATCGTCCTCGGAGGGCATGGGTAGTTTACCATGTGGCGATACCTGGTACACGACTTCCCAGCCCTGGAGGTATTCTTTCTGGCATGGGTAGGGCAAGTAATAAACTTGCTTCGCTTGGTGAGCCACAACAAAGACATCGGATCCTCTATAGGTGGTTGAAGGCCTAACTTCAACTAACCCAATGGAAGGGGTATTTTTGTGTCCATGGTGTGGATCGAACCAGTGGCATCTGAACACAACGAGCTTGAGTTCTACGGGCCCATTGTTGAACGTCAGCTCGTATACGTTCTGCAACCTTCCGTAGTAATCAAAGTCATCTTGTCCCTTGGTGAAGACCCCGGTATTTATAGTTTTTGCACCCGGGCGACTATTTTGGTGGCCCTCTGTATGAAAGCGATACCCATTCACATCATACTTCTCATACATGTTGACTTTACTGTTAAAACCCTGAGAGACACATCTCAACTCATCCGACATCATCACTGTGGGATCAGCTCCCTACAAGTTTAGTACGAATCATGCATTAGTTACGTGTAATAAGAGGGCCAAGTTGCCAGGTAATTAAGAGGGATAGGTTACGGATTACCTTTTCCCTGAACCATGACGTGAAACTTCTTCCCGGGGCACCCCCTTTCAGAAGAGCATCCAACTGCGCAGCATCGGGATCTGTTGGTCCCGGCCACACCTCATCCACGAATTGGCTAGAAGGAGAAAATACGTATTAGAACGAAACCGAGTTACTAGTTGCAAAGTAATTAAGTCGCCATTTTACCTAAGGAAACTGGGCACCACCTCCTCCTCCTCCTCCCCGCTCTCTTTCTTCTGGTCCTCCACCACTTCCCCCATGTTCATAAGCACATAGAGCATTATGCACTCCTTATCTTGGTTGGACAAGGTACTAGGTTTTGCGCCACCGACCTTGCCACCGGGAAACTTGAAGAGGAGGAGCTTGGGGTCACGCTTGGGCTCGTCGACATTGTACCGAGGTACCTGGTTATGCATAGTGGGAACTTCATCCGCATAGTACGCTTTCGTGGCGTTTGCTATCTCCTGGAGGATAGTTGCCTCAGCTATGCATGCTTCAATCTTATTTTTGTTTCCACATTTGAGCCCAATATACTTGAACCACTACTGGAATTCACCAGTTTGCCATGCGTCAACCTCTTTGCCGTCTGCCTTTTGTCGGGGCGGACGGCAAAGAGGGTCTTTGCCGTCAGCTGCGGAAGGCAAAGATTGGCATACGGCAAAGAGTACTTTGCCGTCTGGTTTTTTTTCACACATGGCAAAGAGGCCCTGTGCCGTCTGTTTTTTTTCACGCATGGCAAAGAGGTCCTTTGCCGTCTGGTTTTTTCCACGCATGGCAAATCCAGGTCTTTGCCGTCTGCTTTTGTATGGCGGACGGCAAAGAGACCTCTTTGCCATCTGTTTTTTATTTTGCTTATGGCAAACATAGTTCTAGGCAAATATTTGTACCGCTTTTAAATATTTTTGAAGATGCAAACAATGTTTAAATAATATGAAATTTGGCGTGGTGCTAGTTTATGATTCCTAGAAGGCGTGGAATTTTTTTAAATTTTTACTCAAATTTTTATAATAGTTATTTTATCAGATTATATAGGGTAAACAAACACAAAATGCTTACTGGCTTCCTATTGGCTGAGAACTAATCACACGGATCGATGACGTGGCACAAAACCCATCCCACCAAACTCATCCCCCTGGCCCCACGCCCCCACCACGCACGCCGGCCTCTCCTCCCTGACTCTCTCCCTTATCCTCTCCTTCCCTCCCTCCCTAGCCATGTCTCTCTTCTCCTTCCCCTCTTCGCCGGTCGCGCCACCCCATCGGCCCGCACCGCCTGCTCTGCACCCCTGTGCCACACCTCACCGGCCCATGTTCCCTGCCTCGCCAGCTGCCCTGCCATGGCCTTGCCCCGCGTCGTCCCTGCCGCATCCCTGCTCGACCGCGTCGCTGCCCCCCCCCCCCCGCACGCGGGCGCTCTCATCCGCCTCCGCCAAACGCGACGTGCAGCTCTGGCTCGGGACCCATGTCACTTTTGAGTTCGTCGTGCGTGCACACGACGCGGCCATGCTCGCGCTGGGCGGCTGCTCCTCATGCGGACCACGCTCGCCGACCTGCCATGGCCTTGCCCGCCTCACGGCTGCGCCTGAGCCCCACCTCACCGGCCCGCGTCGCTGGCCACCCTGTCTTCACCACCGGCCGCTCCGCCTCGCCGGCCGCCCCTGCTCTGCCTCACCAGCCGCCCTGCCACTTCACCGCGTCTGCATTGCCGGCCGTCCTACCTACCGGCGCGTCCAAACGTGTAATTACGAGATGCATGTCACCTGAGCTGCTATGGAACATGAATAAAATTGATTAATTTTTTTTAACAATCGACAAGTGGTTGCCGTCCACTAAAAAATTAACAGACGGCAAATCCGTGTCAGACCCACCTATTAAGATAATACATGTATTCTTTACTTTGACGACAACAAGAATAAAAACGGATGGCAAAGCTCTTTGCCGTCCGTCGATATAAAGCAGATGGCAAAGCACCTCTTTGCCGGATAAATGGCTGACGAGTGCTTTGCCGTCCGCCGACAGACGGCAAACCACTTTGCCGTCCGCTTTCTGTATGTTTGCCGACAGCCATGGCAGACGGCAAACTGCCGAATTCCAGTAGTGAACTCTCTCTCAATACAAAACTGCCAACGAAACTGCACCGGTCCACCCAAGAGTGCCTCGTTCGCGAGATGCACAATGAGATGTAGCATTGGAGTAAAGAAGCCTGGCGGAAATATCTTCTCTAACTTGCATAGCAACTCCGGCACTAGATCATGCAACTTCTCAATCATCACGGGACATATCTGCTTAGCACAGACCGTGCGGAAGAAATGGCTCAACTCCGCTAGCACTCGCCAGATACGCTCAGGGAGATAACCTCGAAGCATCACCGGCATCAATCGCTCAATCCATATATGATAGTCGTGACTCTTCATCCCAGTGACTTTTCCCTTCTCAATATTGACTCCCTTGCTTATATTCGAACAATAACCATCAGGAAACATCACGACGTATTTCAGCCACGTGAATGACTCCTTCTTTTGGTCCTTATCAAGCACAAACTGCGAATGTGGCTTCAACCACCCTTTTCATTTGCCTTCAGGAGGCTGCATGTGTTGTCTCGGCCTATCACACAGCTCCTTAACATCGACTCTAGCCTTGACATTATCCTTTGTCTTCTCAGAAATGTTCAGGATTGTGTTAAAGAGGGACTCTGTGACATTCTTTTCGGTGTGCATCACATCGATGTTATGGGGAAGTGCTAATTGGTGATAATAGTCGAGCTTCGTTATGCCTGCCTCGTGAGTCCAGTTTTGCTCCTTACCATATCCGTCAAATACTGGGACACCGGATTCAGTACGCACGAGAGCGGCTAGCTCGGCCTTAACAGCTGCACCATTGAACGTTGGTATTTGCCTTTCTTCAAGCATAACTTTGCCCTTCTTGAAGTTCCTTCTGTCCTATCTGAACGGATGATCTCTTTTGAGAAACGGCCGATGCGTGTCAAAGGCGGAATATTTTTTACCCGCTTTTAGCCAAAGGAACTCAAGTAGTTGCCTGCACACTGGGCATGGCCACTTACCAGCTGTACAGTGGCCGCAAAATAAGGTATACGCAGGCATGTCGTGCATGGAATATTGGTACCAAACTTTCATGAAGAAGTTTGTCTTCGATGCACGGTCGTATGTCAATGTTGGGTGGTGCCAAGAGTGGTTCAGATCATCCACAAGCGGCTGCATGTACACACTCAAATTCTTCCCCGGGTAGTCAGGCCCTGGAATGATCAGCGTTAAGAATATGGTATTCCTTTGCATTAGGGCTGGGGGAGGGAGATTGAGCGGAATAACAAACACCGGCCAACAGCTGTACGAGGAACTCGACATGCCATATATGGATTGAATCCATCCATAGATATGGAAATTCTGCAGTGTCGGGCCTCTGCCGCCAGATCGGGGTGGTCTTCATTGAACTTCTTCCATGCCCTTCCATCAGATGGATGTCCCATTGTTTCCTGTCCGTGCTCGTCAGCGTATCTCTTCCCGTCCTTGTGCCATGTCATCTGTTTGGCAGACTCCAAGGTCATGTAAAGCCGCTGGATTCTTTTTATGAATGGGAGATAACGAAGAATCGAAGCGGGGACCTTTGTCTGCACCTTGGGCTCACCATCGGCTCCCTTGGACTCAAGATACCTAGAGGCCCCACACAAGCTACAGTACTTGTCATCCACAAACTGTTTCCAAAAAAGAAGGCAACCTTTTGGACAACAATCTATCTTTATGTAGTCCATGCTGAGCGCTCGCGTGATTTTCTTGCATTTGTACAAGGTTTTAGGCAGACAATTACCATCGGGCAACATGTTAGCATGTCTTACCAGAGTGGCTTCAAAGCATGAATGGGTCATGTTGAACTGGAGCTTTGAGGCTAGTGCTTGCGAGATGGTATTGAGCTGAGAAACATTTGCACCCGGGTACAGAGGCCTCTTAGTCGATTCCATCATATCATAGAACGCCTTAGCGGATGGCTCGGGATCCTGTGGTTCAGGCGGTTGCTCCGGTTCCGGCGGTCCCTCTGGTTCAGCAGAAGGTGGAGACTCCGGCATGGCATCACGGAAATCCTCCAGCAAGTTTCGCATGCCATCGTACTCTATGCCATCGATACGTTGCCGCATCACGTCACCTCTATCACGTTCGTTCTGAGTAAAGTCGACCGTCGTGACGAAGCCCGACATATACCCATAAGCCCAAAGGTGTTGTTTCATAACCTCCTTTCTAGCGCGATGACGATTTCTGCAACGGACGCAAGGGCAACGGGGATCAACTGTCTTTGGACCACGGGCTATATCCTGCACTACCATAGCGGTCTTTCATGCCCACTCATCTGTTCTGTCAACAACACTAGTACGTCCACTATACATCCACCCATTATCAGCCATCCTCTTCTGCTTTATTGAGAGACAAACGATAAACATAGCATTTAATATCAAATAATATCATGAAACTAGATGCATCATATTTTATTTTTTCTACCGGGCAAAACGCATGCACCAACCTACATCTCTAATAGGTATAGAGGGTCCTAGAAGCCGCCGGATCCGTAGATTGAGTACGTTTTCCATGCTCCACCCCGGTCCGAGACAGAATTTCGGCAGCACCTCCCCGCTTCTCTCCTAATACACGTCTCGGCAAAAAGCCGAGAGGATGTGCATATGGAGAACAACAGGGAGGCGCTGACGAAATCCTGACTCGGACCGGAGCAGAACATGGAAAACGTACCCAATCTACGGATCCGGCAACTTTCCCGTAAATGCCGCAAGTGTTACGCTTCATAATATGCTGACCACTAATGCATATTTATCTGCGTAGCGCTCGCGGACGGGAAGTGACACCTAGGTTACGTGACTGGACGTGCAAAATGGAATCTAGTGACATAGCAAAATGCAAGGGAGGAGACGAAGTGCTAGCTCACCCTCGGCGCGTAGAGGAAGCAGTCGGGCGGCTCCGAGATGACGGCGGTGGCTCCGAGACGGCGACGATGGCCCTCAACGGTCCTCGATGGTCAACGGCCCTGCATACACATATCACGTCAGGACATATCATAATAGAAATAAAAGGGGGGCAAACCCTAGGTACCTAACATTCGAACAAACCCTAACAAACCCTAACATTCACATATTATTATGCTTAACATTTTGCTTGTTCTCTAAATCCTATTTTGCTTAACATTTTACTTGTCTCTAAATCCTATTTTTTCTTCACAATAAACATATTTTTTTCTCTTTTGTTCTTTTTCTTTTGTTTTTTTGTTTTTTTCTTTTGTTTTATTATCCTAGACAAATCATACAATATTAATATAGTTTAAATCATACAAATCCTAAGTACTTAAATTTATTAAGTAGTAAAAAAATAGCAAAAAGTGCTTACCAGGGGGCGGCAGCTGGTCGGGTGGGGAGGCAGCCTCGGGCGTGGGCGGCCTCGAGCTCAGGGAGGTGGGGGAGCTCGACCTCGGCCTGGAGCTCGGAGAGGCGTCAGCAGGCTCCAGTGGCGGCGGGGTCGGGATCTGGTCGGCGTGCGAGGAGGGAGGGAGCTCGGGCTCGGGGCATAGCGGCGGCGGAGGGACCTCGGGCTCGGACCGGGGCGGCGGCTAGAGGGACGGCCGGCGGCGGCGGGGTCTGGCGGCGGCGGCGGGGTCGGGGGACGGGGGAGGGGGCACGGGGGAGTGGGGCGAGTGGGGGGAGTGGAGATGTGGATAACGGTCCCGCATGCCTATGTCTGAAACTGGGGGGAGCGGACCTAGGCCGACGGCCAGGCCGTCGGTGTAGGTCTAATAGAATTTTTTACTCCGACATACGCCGACGGCCTGGCCGTCGGCTTAGGTACATTTTCATTTTTTTATTTTTTTATTTCTTTATTCTTTGTAATAAAATATTTGTTACTTTTTTACACCATTGTTTTTAATTGTTTTCAAGCTTAGATCTATATCCCTTCGCAAACATCCTCTCTCACCAAGCTACGGAGGTTTCGGTGTTTATTTATTAGGGTGCAACTACCCGTTTTCGGTGGAACGGGGTAGGATCTTGTGACAGCTTGGGCACAAACATGGTTTGTAATGACCCTATGACCTAACGAAACACAACCCAAGACAAATGTCCACCGGGCTACCCCCATCCAAAGAATATCTAGGGGGGTATACGATCGGGGGGGACCAGCAGATCTACCCCTATAGCTTTCTCCGTACGAGGATGGACCAATGGACTTTTTTATCTATCTATGTTTGTTTAGAACATATGTACATGGAAAACCAAGGTTGAACACATTTCACCACATTATTCACACCGGTAGACCCGTACCGGGAGTTTCCACATACGGATCGACGATTTTACTAAGTGTTAGCCCATGTCCGTGAACAACGTCAGACACATGACCTACATATGCCATCTACAAACATTAAATCACACTTATAAACATAACCTAGCTCCACATGCAGGTTTTCCAATGATTCCGGCCCTCCGACGGTCATTCACCTCCGAAACCCTAGATCGGGGGGGACCGCAGATCTACCCTTATAGATTTCTCCGTATAAGGATGGACCAATGGACTTTTTTTATCTGTCTATGTTTGTTTAGCACATATGTACATGGAAACCAAGGTTGAACTAATTTCACCACATTATTCACACAGGTAGACCCGTACCGGGAGTTTCCACATACGGATCGACGATTTTACTAAGTGTTAGCCCATGTCCGTGAACAACGTCAGACACATGACCTACATATGCCATCTAAAAACATTAAATCACACTTATAAACATAACCTAGCTCCACATGCAGGTTTTCCAATGATTCCGGCCCTCCGACGATCATTCACCCCCGAAACCCTAGATCGGGGGGGCCCGCAGGTCTACCCTTATAGCTTTCTCCGTACGAGGATGGACCAATGGACTTTTTTATCTATCTATGTTTGTTTAGCACATATGTACATGGAAAACCAAGGTTGAACACATTTCACCACATTATTCACACCGGTAGACCCGTACCGGGAGTTTCCACATACGGGTCGACGATTTTACTAAGTGTTAGCCCATGTCCGTGAACAACGTCAGACACATGACCTACATATGCCATCTACAAACATTAAATCACACTTATAAACATAACCTAGCTCCACATGCAGGTTTTCCAATGATTCCGGCCCTCCGACGGTCATTCACCCCCGAAACCCTAGATCGGGGGGGCCCGCAGATCTACCCTTATAGCTTTCTCCGTACGAGGATGGACCAATGGACTTTTTTATCTATCTATGTTTGTTTAGCACATATGTACATGGAAAACCAAGGTTGAACACATTTCACCACATTATTCACACCGGTAGACACGTACCGGGAGTTTCCACATACGGATCGACGATTTTACTAAGTGTTAGCCCATGTCCGTGAACAACGTTAGACACATGACCTACATATGCCATCTACAAACATTAAATCACACTTATAAACATAACCTAGCTCCACATGCAGGTTTTCCAATGATTCCGGCCCTCCGACGGTCATTCACCCCCGAAACCCTAGATCGGGCGGGCCCGCAGATCTACCCTTATAGCTTTCTCCGTACGAGGATGGACCAATGGACTTTTTTATCTATCTATGTTTGTTTAGCACATATGTACATGGAAAACCAAGGTTGAACACATTTCACCACATTATTCACACCGGTAGACACGTACAGAGAGTTTCCACATACGGATCGACGATTTTACTAAGTGTTAGCCCATGTCCGTGAACAACGTCAGACACATGACCTACATATGCCATCTACAAACATTAAATCACACTTATAAACATAACCTAGCTCCACATGCTGGTTTTCCAATGATTCCGGCCCTCCGACGGTCATTCACCTCCGAAACCCTAGATCGGGGGGGGCCCGCAGATCTACCCTTATAGATTTCTCCGTATGAGGATGGACCAATGGACTTTTTTTGTCTGTCTATGTTTGTTTAGCACATATGTACATGGAAACCAAGGTTGAACTAATTTCACCACATTATTCACACAGGTAGACCCGTACCGGGAGTTTCCACATACGGATCGACGATTTTACTAAGTGTTAGCCCATGTCCGTGAACAACGTCAGACACATGACCTACATATGCCATCTAAAAACATTAAATCACACTTATAAACATAACCTAGCTCCACATGAAGGTTTTCCAATGATTCCGGCCCTCCGACGATCATTCACCCCCGAAACCCTAGATCGGGGGGGCCCGCAGGTCTACCCTTATATCTTTCTCCGTACGAGGATGGACCAATGGACTTTTTTATCTATCTATGTTTGTTTAGCACATATGTACATGGAAAACCAAGGTTGAACACATTTCACCACATTATTCACACCGGTAGACCCGTACCGGGAGTTTCCACATACGGGTCGACGATTTTACTAAGTGTTAGCCCATGTCCGTGAACAACGTCAGACACATGACCTACATATGCCATCTACAAACATTAAATCACACTTATAAACATAACCTAGCTCCACATGCAGGTTTTCCAATGATTCCGGCCCTCCGACGGTCATTCACCTCCGAAACCCTAGATCGAGGGGGCCCACAGATCTACCCTTATAGATTTCTCCGTACGAGGATGGACCAATGGACTTTTTTATCTATCTATGTTTGTTTAGCACATATGTACATGGAAAACCAAGGTTGAACACATTTCACCACATTATTCACACCGGTAGACACGTACCGGGAGTTTCCACATACGGATCGACGATTTTACTAAGTGTTAGCCCATGTCCATGAACAACGTTAGACACATGACCTACATATGCCATCTACAAACATTAAATCACACTTATAAACATAACCTAGCTCCACATGCAGGTTTTCCAATGATTCCGGCCCTCCGACGGTCATTCACCCCCGAAACCCTAGATCGGGCGGGCCCGCAGATCTACCCTTATAGCTTTCTCCGTACGAGGATGGACCAATGGACTTTTTTATCTATCTATGTTTGTTTAGCAGATATGTACATGGAAAACCAAGGTTGAACACATTTCACCACATTATTCACACCGGTAGACACGTACCGAGAGTTTCCACATACGGATCGACGATTTTACTAAGTGTTAGCCCATGTCCGTGAACAACGTCAGACACATGACCTACATATGCCATCTACAAACATTAAATCACACTATGGGCCTTCCACCACACTTTTGCACATACCCTAGGTCCATATGCATGTTTTTCTAGGATTCCGACGCTTCAGCGGTAATTCACGTGTTACATTCTGTTCCAGAGGGGGGGGGTGGAGGTCTACCCCTATAGCTTTCTTCGCACGATGTTCCAACAATGTATTTTTTTTGTTTGTTGAGGTTTTTTAGGACATAACTACATGGAAAACAAGGTTAGGACCTTGTAACACATCGTAGCCCCCGGTATACCCGCAAACGGGTGTATTCCACACCTACATGCATGTCCATGACTTTGCATATATAGTGTTATCGCATGAATGTGGAGATGGTCACACCAAGGAGCTATACATTGCATTTATGCATGGATCTTACACCACACTTGGACACATACCCTACAATCACATTCAAGTTCATGCGGTACTACGGCGCTCTGGCGATCTTTCTTCACCGAAACCCGGCCTAGTCTGGGTGCGAGGGGCGAGGCCGGGAAGGGGGCGGCGGTTTACCCTTATAGCTTTCTCCTCACGAGGTAAAACTGTGGAGCATACACATATTAATATAGTACTAGTAGCATAATATATTTCAATTTAGTATTATAATTTATTAATATATTATCTTATGTATTAACTAGAAGACACAAAAAGAATAAAGAGGCGTATATCGAGGGTTGAAATGAGATGATATATATATTATAATCCCATTTCCAATATTATTTTATATATTAGTAATATAAGATTAAACTATTAAACAAAAGAAAAGAAAATAAAAAGAAAAATGAAAGTAGGTACTACGCCGACGGCCAAAGGTCGGGGCCGTCGGCGTAGCCTCTACTGGCTAACGGGGTTGCCGCCCGCCGTCAACGGGGCCCACCTGCCAGGAGTTACGCCGACGGCTTGGGATACGCCGACGGCAGCCCTCGGCGTAAATTGGGCCTACGCCGACGGCATTTATACGCCGACGGCGGCCCTCGGCCTAAATAGGCCTAAGCCGACGGCTTTGGGACGCTGACGGCCCATTACGGGGCTGGCGAGTCTGCCAGTCTACGCCGACGGCCCCGACATTTGGCCGTCGGCGTAGACTTCGGCCGTAGGCGTTAACCGCCTCTCCTGTAGTGGACGCTCACATACACGAGTATAATCACCTCTATGACGCACACATACATAACTTACCCTTATGAGAATCTTCGCAATACTGAGCCGGTACTAATCTTGAGATTAACGAAGCCACCACCTCGTCTTCGACGGGAACGTCTCCTCCCACTAAAAGCGCATCACGAGAAGCCCTGGAATAAATTCAGGAAAATGCGAACACCATTGTCAAATCTGGGATTTGAACTCTGCTGGGCTGGGGATACCACCATCCGCCTAACCAACTCAACCACAGGTTAATTCGCATGTTAATCCTCTACTAACAGAGAGCTCATACACAAAAAAATCGTTGACTCATGCACGTACTACCTAATATGCATGCGATCAAGAAATCGCTAAAGAAAACAAAAATGATGGGATACAATGGAAAAAAATATGTCGTGGTTTGATGATGGTCGAAACAAGGAGGTACTCCGAGATGTACCCATCTGGGCTAGTCAGTCACCCTCCGTTTGCAATTGGATTTTTTTTATCAACACCAAATGAACCAAACTTCCTGTAGGCACTAGGTATTGGTATGAAAGGGCTCCATGCCAGGTTTGAACGATTTTCAGTGAAGTTTACAACATTTGTCACGTTAGGTCGTTTTTCAGGATATTTCGACCGGGAAAAAATAAAGAAATTGGAAAATTGGTCGAAAACGAAAACAATCTTGCATGCGTGGTTGGTTTGTTGTAGGTATGTACCATAAAAATTTTGGATCATTTCGAGTATTTGAGGGTGTAGATGCTTCACAAAATGAACTATGTTGGAGGAAGGTTCAGGGTGTAGGACGCGTGTGCATAGGTTCCATGGTACGGCGATGTATATTTTGTTCAACAAGGCTCCACAATGCTAGGGGGTGTTTAAAGGGTGTTCCCTAATAGAAATCAAGTGGGAGGTGGTATGTGCTACCATCCGGGGTGAATGTCTATGGGTGTAGACCGTCCAGTGCCATTTACCGGCATTTCGTGTCCACAAAATCTAAAAATATGTACAATACGCCAAAATGAAAAACCTATGGGCATGTGTTGTTGTTTTCATGATGGGATACAACGGAAAAAATATGTCGTGGTTTAATGATGGTCGAAACGAGGAGGTGCTCCGAGATGTACCCATTCGGGCTAGTCTGCCACCCTCCGTTTGCAAATGGATTTTTTTTACCAACGCCAAATGAACTCAACTTTCTGTAGGCACTAGGTATTGGTATGAAAGGGCTCTATGCCTGGTTTGAACGATTTTCAGTGAAGTTTGCAATATTTGTCACGTTAGGTCGTTTTTTGGGCTATTTTGATCGGGAAAAATACAAAAAATGGAAAATTAGTCAAAAAACGAAAACAATCTTGCATGTGTGGTTGGTTTGTTGTAGGTATGTACCATAAAAAAATTGGGATCATTTCGAGTTTTTGAGGGTGTAGATGCTTCACAAAATGAACTTTGTTGGAGGAAGGGTTCAGGGTGTAGGACGCGTGTGCATAGGTTCCATGGTACGGCGATGTATATCTTGTTCAACAAGGCTCCACAATGCTAGGGGGTGTTTAAAGGGTGTTTCCTAATAGAAATCAGGTGGGAGGTGGTATGTGCTACCACCCGGGGTGAATGTCTATGGGTGTAGACCGTCCGGTGCCATTTACCGACATTTTGTGTCCACAAAATATAAAAATATGTACAATACGCCAAAATGAAAAACCTATGGGCATGTGTGGTTGTTTTCATGATGGGATACAACGGAAAAACTATGTCGTGGTTTGATGATGGTCGAAACGAGGAGGTGCTCCGAGATGTACCCATCCGGGCTAGTTTGCGACCCTCCGTTTGCAAATGGAATTTTCTTTACCAACACCAAATGAACCCAACTTTCTGTAGGCACTAGTTAATTGTATGAAAGGGCTCCATGCCAGGGTTGAACGATTTTCAGTGAAGTTTGCAACATTTGTCACGTTAGGCCGTTTTTCAGGCTATTTTGACCGGGAAAAATACAGAAAATGGAAAATTGGTCGAAAACAAAATTTATATTCTGAAGCTTATATCAGATAAGAAACATAAGAAGGATGATGTATGTAAGGTGGAGGATCCAGGTGAAGTGTGCACGGCAGAAATGCTTGGACACATAATTCAGAAGCGTACTTTGACTGGCGCTGCAAGTGTTACTACAGATTTTCTTCTCAAGTTTTCTTTTTTAGTGTGAAAGGAGTAATATAATTGAATCCATAATACTATTTACAGGTCATCAATGCTTATGCAAAACACATTGCGACCTATGGTACTACTCTTGACCGTTACCTAGCAAGTACATGGAGATCAAAATGGCTATTAGATCGAAATGCTGGAACTGTGGTTCGTAAGAAAGCGAAGATAACATTACAATCTTCGCAAATGACGTCTAGTTGCATCGATAGGGTTGTAGAAGAGTATTTCAAAAAGGAAAAGGTATTCTTTACAAAAAAATACTGATACTTAGAGCATCTCCAGCCGTTTGCCCCCTCAAGCCGGATTTCGGCGCTATTTTAGCGCCGCTTGCGGGCCGTTTGGGCGGCGAAACCGGCTTGGGGCGGCCGGCCCCTCAGTCGCGGCCTCCAAACCGACGCATATTTGGTCCAGGGACACAAGTGCCAGCGCTATTTTGAAAGAAAAACGACACATGTCAGCACATGATAGGTTATAGTTTTATCCGACGCCCCCAATTGAGGCCCCCAGAAATCTGGGGGTCTCTTGGGATCGCCGGCGCTATTTCGACGCTTGGGGGCCTCTTGGGGGGCGTGAGTGGAAGATTTTTCGTCGGTTTGGATGTAAAAAGTGGTCCCGGGGGCGCTTGGGGGCTCTTGGGGGCACGGCTGAAGATGCTTTTAATCTCTTTATGTACTAACTGTTTGCATGGTTGCATAGGCATATTTTCCTCTTAATGTGAACTCCAACCATTGGATGGCTGTTATCATGCACACCGAAAAACATGAATTTCAAGTGTTAAAATCGACTGGGCGAATTACACGGAGTTAACACAAAACTGTTGCATCGTTGGTAAGTAAAGTTTTTGATTTGTGATTGAAGTATTGAACACGTGCATAATTTAGTACGAATATATAAGATTTTGAACTATTTTTCAGAGAGCTGAAATTTCGGCAGATATTGAAGAGGTACGCACAACTGCACATTTAGATTATCCGGATGTCTCTTCTTGGCCTATAAAGCAGTACGATATGCCGGATCAATTAGACGTGTAAGTACATACTCTACAGGGATGCAATAATTACTATTTGTATAATTCCTCGCTTTTTAACATTCTGCATTTGTAACAGGGTCTCGTGTGCAATCTTTGTAATGCGATGCATGCTATACTGGAATGGAGAGAGGTAGGAGCGGGAGATATCACAGGAAGAAATTGACGCATCGAGGGGTCGATTAGTAGCGGAAATTATATTTTCAACCACCAACACGCTTATGAAGGTCAAGCGCAAGGTTGTGAGCATCATGAAAAAGCAATGAGTATCATTGGATAGGAAAGGGTTTTAGTCCCATAGAAGGTTTCCCTATCATGTTCAAACCTCATTAATTTCTCGTTGTAATAGATTCATCTTCACTCTGCAACATAGATTGTAAATGTCTCGCCTCACAAGTCCGACCTTATCATACGACCCATATCTGCTGAGGAAGTTATCCATGATTATGTGCTTTCTGACCCAGCTCCTTCCAACGCTAAAATCTCTGCTTTTTGATAATCTTTCACTTGTCTATGAGATCGAAGAAATGGAACTTCGCCAGGACTAGCAAGCGGGTGGTTGTGATCGTCCATAAATTTGGCGACGAACCAAACCCCTCGTTCTCTGTCCAACTTGACTACCAGATGCGCACCACACCCGCACCGAGTCTCTGGTCTTAACTTATGGTCGCGCCCCTCCATTGTTAAGAACTTTTCCTGTCGTTTTCCTACTCTCCAGCAAACAAATCGCCTTAACCTTATGTTAATTGAAAGACCTTTTCCTCGCTTCACACAATCTCTTCTGATCCTGAATCCACGCTCTTTTGCGTGGTTATTGTAGAACGTGTATGCATCACCTTGTGAAGCAAAAGTCATCTCCATCACCTTCCAGTACTTATCCAATAGCTCTTGCTGTTGTTCATCCTGCCCAATATCCATGCGTGCACTAGTACAAAACAGGCCTTTGGATATGAGCAAAGGTCATGGTTCGAACACGAACCGGTTCTACTGGCCCAATAGAACCGGTTCGTGGCTCTGGTCTTTAGAACCGGTTCGTGTGGTGGGCCCCGAGCCCAGTGGTGGCTGCCAGCGCACCTTTAGAACCGGTTTTTACTATCAACCGGTTCTAAAGATGTGGTGGAAGGTTGCCTGGGCCACCTAGCAGCAGTAGAACCGGTTGGTACCTAGAACCGGTTCTAAAGGTTCACTAAGTTTAGTACCACCTCGCTAACCGAAGAGGAGTTCAACCGGTTTATAAGCACGGGTTAGAGTGGACTTATCACAGCATAACAAGTTCAATAAAGGTTGTCCATGAGGGATTTAACTATATCCTGTATAGTGTAGAGCAAATTTCGGTTCAACCTTGATTGGTGGGCAGATTTGTTAGATTTGCCGACGAGGCGGGGTCCAGCTGAAACCCCGTATGAGATTGCGAAATCTAATACGGGCATTTCAGATGGACCTCTCTTCTCTGCAGAGTAGCTAGATTTGCCCACTAATCAGGGGCTAACCGAAAATTGCCTTTACGGTGTACAGGGTGTGGAGTAATCTTCCATTGACATCCTATAATGAAATTGCTATACTTTTTTATTTTAGTTTTTGTCGTAGCACTCTCAACAGTTTTAGCAAGTTCAAACTGGACCATCAAGGGTTTCAGACGACAAGCCTGATCCAACGGCTCACAAGCCTGATCCAACGGCTCACAGGCGCTTGAAAGAAACACACGATCCGTGTGCTTCTTCCTGATTGGTGGAGGTGAGCCTGATCCAACGGCTCACAAGCCGGATCCAATGGATCATAGCTTTCAAATTGTTGCTCTCGGACAAACTCTTCTGAGCACTACTTCCAGCATTATCACGAGCCTTGTTAAGAACCTGATTTACTCGGTTTTTAAAAGATTCCATCATTGTGCGTCCAGGCAGTCATTTGCGAAATATTAATGAAACTGCCTTTTGAGCCTGCAGTGATCATAGCTTTCAAATTGTTGCTCTCGGACAAACTCTTCTGAGCACTACTTCCAGCATTATCACGAGCCTTGTTAAGAACCTGATTTACTCGGTTTTTAAAAGATTCTATCATTGTGTGTCCTGGTTCAGATTACAACTCAAAAAAGGTTAAAACTTGGCATAATATCATTAATGCCTGCCTTCAACATTCTGCTGTTTGACACAGGCAGTCATTTGCGAAATATTAATGAAACTGCCTTTTGAGCCTGCAGTGATCATAGCTTTCAAATTGTTGCTCTCGGACAAACTCTTCTGAGCACTACTTCCAGCATTATCACGAGCCTTGTTAAGAACCTGATCCAATGGCTCACAAAGCCTGATCCAACGACTCACAAGCGCTTGAAAGAAATACACGATCCGTGTGCTTCTTCCTGATTGGTGGAGGCGAGCCTGATCCAACGGCTCACAAGCCGGATCCAACGGCTCACAAGCGCTTGAAACAAACACGCGATCCGTGTGCTTCTTCCTGGTTGGTTGGATTCTGAATCGTGTGAGGTTAAAAGGACGTGGAGGCCTCCACGCAAAGCCAGTCGCCACTAGTTCTCTTCTCGTGCACTCTTTCCCGTTCTGCGCCACCGCCACCATGCCGCCCCGTCGCCGCCCGCCCAGCTTCCACAGCGTCCGCAGGCGCTCGTTCATGGCGGTGATCACTTGCGCCAACAACGAGCGTGTGTGTCGAACGTATGCAGGCGAATCCGAATGGTTTGTATTTGGCCGATGAACTGAGTGTCGAAAATGTCCTAGAGGTGGGCTATATATATAGGCAACGACAAGCCTGATCCAACGGCTCATAAGCCTGATCCAACGACTCACAAGCGCTTGAAAGAAACACGCAATCCGTGTGCTTCTTCCTGATTGGTTGGATCCAACGGCTCAGAAGCCTGATCCAACGACTCACAAGCGCTTGAAAGAAACACGCAATCCGTGTGCTTCTTCCTGATTGGTTGGATCCAATGGCTCAGAAGCCTGATCCAACGACTCTCAAGCGCTTGAAAGAAACACATGATCCGTGTACTTTTTCCTGATTGGTTGGATTCATAAAAGGTTGAAACTTGGAAACGTATCATCATTTGACCCACATAACGTGTGCAAAAGTTGAGAGGATTACGACAAAAACTGGATGCACTTCGTGTACAAACTGGACCATCTCTTTCAAAGTATAAGGGTTTCAAACGAAAACTCATCTGTTACAAAGACATTTCAACTCAAGACCTTTTTTGCATTCAATATGCACCATTCAAAGCCACATACTAAAATTTCAACCCTTTCTGACTTCATTTGCTATTTTTCATGCATTTAATGATTTATTTGTGCCAAATGACCCTGAAAATGGAAAGCATCTACAAATGAACTCATAAAAGATTGAAACTTGGCATGGTATCATCATTTGACCCATATATACATGTGTGCAAAAGTTGAGAGGGTTACGACAAAAACTGGATGCACTTCGTGTACAAACTGGAGCATCTCTTTCGAAGTGTGAGGGTTTTAGACGAAAACTCATCTGTTACAAAGGCATTTCATTTTTCTAAACTTTTTTGAACTCAAGACTTTTTGTGCATTCAATATGCACCATTCAAAGCCACATACTAAAATTTCAACCATTTCTGACTTCATTTGCTATTTTTCATGCATTTAATGATTTATTTTGTGCCAAATGACCCTAAAAATGGAAAGCATCTACCAATGAACTTAGAAAAGGTTAAAACTTGGCATGGTATCATCATTTGACCCATGTAACATGTGTGCAAAAGTTGAGAGGGTTACGACAAAAACTGGATGCACTTCATGTACAAACTGGAGCATCTCTTTCGAAGTGTGAGCGTTTTAGACGAAAACTCATCTATTACAAAGGCATTTCATTTTTCTAAACTTTTTGAACTCAAGACTTTTTTTGCATTCAATATGTACCATTTAAAGCCAAATACTAAAATTTCAACCCTTTCTGACTTCATTTTCTATTTTTCATGCATTTAATGATTTATTTTGTGCCAAATGACTCTGAAAATGGAAAACATCTACAAATGAACTCAGAAAAAGGTTGAAACTTGGCATGGTATCATCATTTGACCCATATAACATGTGTGCAAAAGTTGAGAGGGCTACGACAAAAACTGGATGCACTTCGTGTACAAATTGGAACATCTCTTTCGAAATGTGAGGGTTTTAGACGAAAACTCATCTGTTACAAAGGCATTTCATTTTTCTAAACTTTTTTGAACTCAAGACTTTTTGTGCATTCAATATGCACCATTCATAGCCACATACTAAAATTTCAACCCTTTCGGACTTTATTTGCTATTTTTCATGCATTTAATGATTTATTTTGTGCCAAATGACTTCAAAAGAATTATTAAAAAACTCAAAATATGAAAAATTAACCTTTGGAACCGGTTTATTATACGAACCGGTGCTAAAGGTCCCCCACTTCCCGCTTATATTTTCGCCCGAAAACGGGATGTAATTGGGGACCTTTAGCACCGGTTGGTGGGTGAAACCGGTGCTAAAGGACCTTTAGCACTGGTTTGTGGTTGAAACCGGTGCTAAAGGTGCCCTGTTATATATATTGACACTTGATACGTCCCAAACGTATCTATAATTTCTGCTTGCTTCATGCATGTTTTGTGTGACTTTGCCATGTTTTGGTTGAACTTTATTACACTTTTAAACCAATTTGGACTAACCTACTAACTCAGTGCACCTAGTTGCCAGCTTCTGGTTTTCTGCTGTTTTTGTTTTTCAGGTTTTCCGGCTGATTAAAGTGCACAAAAAATTCCGCAAAAATTGTATTAAAAATCAGCGGGTAGGAAGCTTCCGGAATAACCAAGGGAGAGAGCCGGGACCACCACCAGGGAGCCAGAAGGGTCCCTGGCGCGGCCCCAACCCTAGGGCGCGCCAGGCACCCTCCTGGCTGCCCTGGGCGGCCCCTCGACGCCCCCCTTCGCCTATATAACCCCCTCGGGGTAAAAACCCCTAAACAAGAACTTTTTTTTGGCGGAAACCTCTCTGTTCCGCCGCCGCCGCCATTTTCAGATCGGGGCTGCCTGGAGAAGCTGCCCCGGCACCCTGCCGGGACGGGGAAGTGCCCCCGGATTCATCTCTATCGACGTTGATTCCCTTCTCCATGAAGCGGGAGTAGTTCCTCCTCGGGGCTAAGGTCTTCTACAGTAGCTATGTGGTCTTCTCTCTCTCCCATGATGTGATATTGATTGTGATCATAGGCAATGTTAATCTAGGGTGATCCCATGATGTTTCCCCTTCTTCTATGTATTGGATTGATGTACTCAATTGATCTTATCTAGTATAATCTCCAAGACCATGGTGACAGCTGGTCTATTGCACATGGAATTAGAAGAATATTTTCATGAGTGATTTCCTATTTTGTGTGTGGATTGAAGATTGAGAGTCTTTTGGTGCTTGTCTTTGACTATCCTTTAGATATGTTGTGGTGATTGTGGTAGTCTCTTTGGATGGCCGCGGTGACATTGGGAAATCCATAGATTGAGAACTATGAACTTTGAGGTGTGCTTTTGTAGCCCTACACAATTCTCATCCTCTCTTGACCACAAAGGAATGACCTCCGAGTACGTCTCCATTGCATCTTTTATGGGAAATATCATGTGATTAGACTATGTTAATGTTGTTGGGAGTTGCCACTAGTGAAAGTATGAAGCCTAGGCCTTGTTTCCACCTTTGCAATACCGTTTGTGCTCACGTTTACCACTTGTTACCTTGCTGCACTTTTTACTCAGATTTATATTACCTTGCTTTACCGCACCTATCACCCATATTTTACCATCTCTTCGCCGAACTAGTGCACCTATACAACTCCTAGTTGTATTAGGTGTGTTGGGGACACAAGAGACTTCTTGTTTCTTAATTGTAGGGTTGCTTGAGAGAGACCATCTTCAACCTCTACTGCCCTGAGTTCGATAAACCTTAGGTCATCCACTTGAGGGAAATTGCTGCTGTCCTACAAACTTCTGCGCTTGGAGGCCCAACATAGTCTACAAGAATAGAAGTGTGTGTAGACATCAACACTTAGCGCAGTTCCCCCCCCCCCCCCCACCGCTTCAGATCGTCCCCACGCCGCCAGGCCATCGCCGTCGTCGTCGCCGTCCCGTCGCCCTCTCCGCCAGGCCGTCGCCGTCTCCACCAGGCCGTCGCCGTCGCCCTCTCCGCCAAGCCCTCGCCCCTCGCCGTCGCCACGCGCCCTCCTCACCGTCGTCGTCGCCACGCCCTCGCCCCTCGTCGACGCCGTAGCCACGCCCTCGCCCCCTGCCCCTCGCCGGCGCGTGCCCCTCGCCGGCGGAAGCCCCTAGGTGAGCCCCTCGCCGGCGCCGGCTATTATAGCTTTTTTAAAAAGTTTATATTAGTATTGTTAGTAGAATTGTTAGTAATTACTATAGTCAGTATATATATACTATAGTATTGTTAGTAGAATTGTTAGTATAATAGGTTAGCAAATACTATAGTTAGTATATAGTAGAATTGTTAGTATATATAATGGGTTAGCAAATACTATATATATATATTGTATTGTTAGTATATACATATTAGTTAATAATAGGTTTGTAGAATTGTTAGTATAATGTTGTATTGTTACTATATACATATTAGTTAATAATCTAGCTAGCTAGGTAATTGTTATATATTGTTATTAGTATTGTTATATTTTTATATATATTGTTAGTATACATATATTGTTATAAATATTATTAGTATATATATTGTTCTAAATATTATTAGTATATATATATGAGATGTTCTACAATTTGAGCTATAGATCAATAGCTATTAACATGCAAATATTGAGATATTTTTAGTTGTAATTTTATTACTTTCATTAGTGAGAATGCCGGGCCCGCATCCTCGTTACCGTCGCGCTCCAGCAGTTCTTGACGGGATGCGCAATGTCTGTGACCGGCCTCCGCCGGGATGGCACTGGGAGGTGGTTTCCGTGGTGCGTCGCTTAGCGAGGAATCCGGGTCTTGTCGTCGACCCAGATCTTCTTTGGTGGCGGTCGCGTGGGCCACATTCGGTGCGGAGGGAGCCGGCCCCCGAGGAGGTTGTACGCCGACGTATCAGGGAGGAGGACGACCACGTCCGTCGCTACATGGCGGCGTTGGACGCCGGGTACTACAGTTTATGGCAGGTGCTTCAGGGATCTCACCCTAGCTATGAGTGGGTGATGGTTCCTTCTCTCTGGGTGTCCACCGCCAGCCGGAGCCGACATCGTTTACCGTTTTAGCTAGTGATATGTTATATATATATATTTACTAGCTCTAGTGATCGACATATATATTAGTGTTGCATATATGTGAGCTGGATTATTCGAGATGTAAGCTGGATTATTATTCTAATATTATTGGTGCATGTGAACTTGATTATTTGAGATGTCATTTTCTATATTTGCTTATACTAAATTGTTTTATCTTTTTCTGCATCTCGTCGATATTAGTTAAGCTATGGACGACGTCTTCAATAGCGGCAAAGAGCAAAAAGATGATATGTACGAAATTATCGCCGACGCCGATATCGGTCCTCATGATGACGCCGATATCGATGATGACGGCTCACGATATCTGAACGATTCCGGTAAGGGAATGTTCGACGAAGGAGAAGAACAAGATCTTCAATTAACAACAAAGTCTGCCGAGGTATATATATAAATATATATAAGGCCTCTGGTGATCATAAAATTTACAAATAATTGATTTATCACTAATAATTAACAAATATTTCTTCTTATAGAAACCCGGATCGAGCAAATCTTCTTCAAGCAAAGAAAAACGTGGCCCGACCAAATTTCCGCGGGATGATGTAAAGTACAACATCGATGGGATCGGTTTGAGTGGCCAGCCAAATGCTCCGGAAGCTCACGTGAAGAAATGGATAGCTATATGCGGAGTAATTGTTAGAGATAACATCCCGATTAGCACTCAAGAATGGCATCAACCAAAGGAAGGTCGAAACAAGAGTTTTGTCAGGGATAGAGCAAAAGAGCATCTTTGGGCTAAACTCTTATCATATTTCACCCTAACAGATTGGGCGACACCAGAAGATGTGTTGAAAGTCAAGCATGCTGCTCTTAAGAAGATGGGAGAACTATGCCGATCTTGGAAGGTAAAGCTATGGTCCAAATACGTCGCTAATAATAAGAAGACTCCAATTTTCACTGGAGCACTAGCGAAGGTAGAAGCACATTGGGACCAATTTGTGGAGAACAACGAATCAGATGAAGCTAAACTTTGTTCGGAAATAAACAAGGTTAATGCTGAGAAGCATAAGCTTTTCCATACCATGGGGACAGGTGGCTATAAGTCCGCGTCGCCTAAGTGGGATGCATTTGAGAAGAAGCTGATTGCTGCAGGGGTCACTCCAGTCACAATATATTTTCCACCCAGGTGCAAGAGTTGGTTTTTTAGGCATGGGGAAAAGTTGGACCCAAAGACAGGGAAGGTGATTATAAAGTCAAGTCTTAAAGGAGCCGATCAAGAGATACTAAATGCAATTGATGATGCTAAGAATGGGATTTTCATCCCCGAGAGAGAGAACGACGAGCTTACACGCGCCCTCAAGAATCCTGAACATCCGGGACGAACACGAGGCGTAGGCGTTGTTCCATGGTATGAGGGGTTTGCGGAGTATAAAGATACTTACAAAAGCCGTGCAAGAAAGAAGAAGCTGGAAGCTAGCTACGAGATATTCTACATGTATATATATATGCATTGTACATTATGTAATAGCGTAAAATAAACAGTAATCCTAAACCCAAAAGAAAAGAATTAATAAACCCTAAACCCTAAACTATTAAAACCAAAAAGAAAATAATTAAAAAAACTTAAACCTCTAAACCTTTAGAATCGGTTTGTGTTACAAACCGGTGCTAAAGGTTCCCGAGCCCCGCGCCCGACCTGCCACCATGTGGCTGGCTGCAGAGATTTTAGAACCAGTTCGTGAGCAACCGGTTCTAAAGGGGTTCACCCTCTAGCACCGAACCTTTAGCACCGGTTGCCAAAACCGGTTCTAATGGCCTCCCAGAACTGGTTCTAATGACCTGTTTTGCACTAGTGGTGGTCCATCATCATCATCGTCGTCATGACCGCTAGGACCATTGACATCCTCCTGCAAAATAGTAATGGTACACCTATGAGTTATTGTTTGCCAGTTTATAGATCCTCTTACGTGTCATACAATAAAAGTACCTCGCTAACATAGTCGGCGTTCGATTCCGCAAATTCATTCTGCTGATTTTAAACATCGATATCTTCCTATACAATATGAAAACACACGTGTCAGTTGTCACACATTTATATATCATAAAAATCAACTTATAACACACTTACGTTTTCACTACATGCTCCATCCTCATTATCTTTAAAATCTTCGGAGGGTAAGTTATCGTACGAGGACAACGATTCATTCGAGCTACTATACCCCTTCTCGCTATTCGAATCATTCTCCACATCAGCATCTTGCACGGTCAAAGTATTTTCCTGCTTCTCCATTCGAACGCAATCACACTGCAAAAATGAGAAGCAACACATATCAATTTCCAATTTTCCTGCACCTCCAGAAATAGCCATGCATATCAACTGTTCCTGGTGCCGGTCCATTGGGGCCATTTGTTCTTGCACCTCCATTGGAGAGCAAGGACCCTCCCCATTCGAACCATATCAATTTTCAATTCAAAGCAATATCGCAATGAAATTTACACCTAAATCAGAGTTGGCTCCTGCGTACAACACGAGATGCCCTAATCCAGTGTGCGACTTTAGGGTTCGGCTTCTCGGAACGTGGTCGGGTGTTGGCGACTTTAGGGTTGTTGGGCGTCTCGGAACGTACGGCCTCCTCGGAACGTGGTTGAGTGTCGGCGACGGTCTGCAGGACGAGTTGCCCTAGTCCAGGGCGGCGGCTTCAAGGGATCTTGTTGTTTGGCCAGCGTGATCGGCTGGGATCGGTGGATGGGATAGAGGCATAGAGCGGCGGTGTGAGGTGCGCGATCAGCGGCGGTGTGGGTAGGCGGATCGGATTGAGCGGCGGGGTGAGATGGGCGATCGGCGGCAGTGTGGGTAGGCATAGCGGCGGCCAGCGGGGCGACGGCGGCGATCGGCGGCCGTGTGGTTCGACGAAACGAGGAAGGAAAGAACGGAGGAACGAGAGGGCCTGCAGGATACGTGCGTGTGGGAGGAACGAGTGGCCGCCTAGCTTCGGCGGACGTGCGGGATGGCGATCGGCGGCGTAGCGGTGGGGCGACGTCGGCGATCGACCAAACGAGGCCGGAAAGAACGGCGGAACGAGCGGGCGTGCGGGGATACTTACGTCTGGGAGGAACGATCGAGCGGGCGCCTGCCTTCGGCGGCCGTGCGGGATACGTACGTGTACGTGTACACGTACGGGCGGGCAGGCGACACAGATTGCAATGAATAATACGAAAGATGTGCAAAGACCAGATTGCCTTTATACGGTTATTGGAGGGGGGGTGGGGGTGTACCGAAGCAGTCCTCAAAAACAAAATCTAACACTACAAAATAATTAATGTTTTACGATTTTGAGCGTAACGAACCTTGAAAACCTCAAACGTTCAGGATTGAAGGCAAATTTTCATTTCTCCTTAAAAAACGGTTAGCATGCAGGATGGACGGCTTAGGTCCAACTGGCCGACGTCACCCTCCAACCCCGCCACCTCCAGCCAAATTTTTCGTAGACATGCCCGATTCGGACGGGAGCTCCGGCCACCGCTGTCCATCGATGACACCCTCCAAGGCTCCAACCCTGCCACCTTCAGTCAAATTACCGATGGAAGGGCCTGATTCGAACGGAGCGCTCGCCTCTATTATCGCCATGGCTATCCGCTGACACCGTCGTCCAATCCCGTCGCCTCCTCTTTCCCCGCACCAGGCTCCCTCTTTCATCACGCGCCGCCCCAACAACGTTGCCTTGAAGGCCCTGACCACCCCAGCTCTCCCGTCTACCCCGCACCACCACTCTGCTCGTAGTCGCTGCCCGGCCCAGCCACCCGAGCCCCACTGGTTTGGGATTAATTGAATTTCTCGTGCGGTCGCGCAGACGCAAGAGAGGAAGATGAAAAAGAGCACAGTGAATATTTAATTTAACGATAAATATTTATGGAATCAGTTGCGCTGCAGCCCAGACGGTACCTTAAAACAGATTTAAAATTTTGCTTATTTTTTTTTACAATACCGCACGATATAGGAGATTTGCTAAAGATATTTTTACGTTTCCACACCGTGGCTTGTTTGTGTGGTGGCCCTTATTTGCTTTTGCCGACTGTTCGATGGTGGTTTGTTATTTCGAGGTTTGTTTGTTTGTTTGCCGCAGCTATACCCGTTAGAGAGAGCTAATTTACATGCGTTTGATTGAAAAGAAAAAGACATGACACATATTCGTTGAAAAACTAGAGAGAGATAGGACATATAAATCACACACAATTTAACTGGTCAAATCCATCATGGGCTTTGTGAGGCTCAACCCACCCAAAATCAATTACTCACCACGCCACTGTTGTCGGGCGCAGCAAAGTGCTCGCTCCATCTAGTGCGGATCCGTCCGCGGATCTGTTTGCGTTTTCTCACAAATCTAACATAAATTGTAGGATTTGTGGGAGTCTAAAACACCATCACGTAGCACTCTAATACCTTCAACCCACTCAAATCCTCCTATCGGGTTAGTTTTTTTCCCACTCCATACATGCTTCACCTCATTGCTCTGCACCTGCACCTTCTTCGCTCGACTGCCGTTGTATTATTTGATCACTGTCAAGCATTGATGGGCCTCTGTAGTATCCAGAAGCGCGCCTCCAGCCTATTATTGCGTTTTTGTCCAACTTGGATCTGTCTGTAGTCAGGTACACTCCGCTTCCTTGGCTCCTTAATGTCGCCTCCCGTAATGGATACCATGCCCAAGATGTATTGGATCAAATGCTATTGAGCTTTTTTATCGTCTCATTCTTTAAATAGATCATTATGGCATTATACTTGATGATGGTGGATGAGTTGTAGTGTGATGCATGCTTGTTTGTGTTTTGAACTTTGTATCAATGAAGCACGCAGGCATGAGCTTTTGGCAAAGCGTTTATTCTTCGTTTCATGAGCATATTCACAACAAAACAACGAGTCGCACATGATCCATTACCGCAATACGAAGTCACTGGTCCATCAGTGATACATCATCTTCAACTCCGTCAATAAGTACCATTGTGTGGTTAGTCAAATGAAGAATATGATGCCACCGAGCATCCCAGCTATAGAGATCGTAAGTTTTTTTTCATTTTTTCTCTATATATTGATAAATTTATTGATTCATTAATTACTAAAACTGATATCATTACATTATATAGCATTATCGCGTTGTTGTGCTATATCAGAGAAACGAGGGTAGACCGTTTACATTGTTGCACTGTTGGATGAAGTTGAGCTAACTTGTGTGTGACGCCTTCTGCCCATTTTGAGAAGTGCAAAATTTAAATCGAATTCAATAATTTCTAAAAAATTATTGAAATCAATGCATATTTATTTGAAAAAATGTACTATTATGAATTGATTTATGGATGGATTGACTATTTTCTAAAATTATTTTAAGAGTTGGAACTTAAAAAAACTAAGAAGGCGGACATTAAAACGATACGGTTGGATGATCAACTCCCGTATTAACGTTCGTATCGGGGTAGAAATCCAGTAGATATCTCGATAAGATCGTGCGAGTTGCTGAAAGTACCAGAGAAGAGAAAATGCGAGGGATTTACCCAGGTTCGGGGACATCATGGTCGTGACTAAACCCTATTCCTGCTAGTTTTCGATTATCGGGTGTATATAGTCGCCTCGAAAGAGAGGGTTGCAATGTGTCTAGTACGATCGAGATTGATGACAATGAGTCAAATGATATTGATCCCCTCCAAGTCTTGCTTTATATATGGGTTCGTAGTGAGACCTAGGATTACATGGAGTACCCGACATACAGCTATGGGAAGACTAGGAGTCTTATTCTTGTGCGCCAAATCTTGTAGCTTATTAAAAGGTCTTCCTGTTCCTTTTGGAGTCCTTTTGAGGTATGGACCGTAGGGACGCCTTGGGCCGTAGAGCCTGGCTAGGATTTTGGCCTGCAACTCGGTCTCCACAGCAGCCAGACGTTGAAGTTCCCTTTCAGCATTTCCGAGCTGGCCATCCTTTTCACCGAGCTGGTTCTCCAACTCGACAATTCTCTTTTGAGCAGCCTCCAGCTTGGGGGCGTGAGCAGCAATAGCTAAAGCAAGAGATGTGGCTAAAGTTATTTGAGCAGTGGCAATCGGAAATAAGCAAGTAGAAAGCAAAAGTATACCTGTCAGCTCTTGAAAATTCACAGCTTGAGCATCAACATTTTTCTTTAGAGCAGCAATAGATTTTTGGCCCGCTGAATAAGCGGCCAATAGCTCATCAAAAAGGACTTGACGTCTGTCGCAGATGGACTGAAAAATGGGTCGGTCAGATCCAAAATAAGCAGCAGATAAAAGAAAGTAAGATCCGAGCTGATTGCAAGCAATCGACCCAATTCTCGGGGACTACACCCAGTGGGTGCGCTGGCGCGCCCCCACAGGAAGTTGTACATACTGAAGTAGAGTGCTCGGAGGTGAGGATTTGGCCTAGGGCTCCAGTGGCAAAACTCCTAATGTGGGTGGCGAGGCCACCCAATCGATGCAGCAGATGGGCCGGGATTTGATCCTCGGACCCAGGAGGAGGAGTGGAAGAATCAGCAGGAGGTCGGACTGGTGAGATGTCGAGTGCACCGGTGTATGCCTCGCGGAACCGATCGGACCGAGGAGGAGGAGGAGGAGCAGTCGGTCGCGCCTGCTTCGCAGCAGCGACGACTTTCTGTTTCTTGGTCTGTTCGGCCTTGGAAGTGTCAGCGGTAGCCCTTTTGCGCGAAGGCGCAGTGGGAACGTTGTAGGTAGCGGAGGTCGCTGATACGTCCAAAACGTATCTATAATTTATGCTTGCTCCGTGCCTCTTTTGTGTGATATTGCTATGATATTGACGAACTTCCATACACTTTTGATCATATTTGGACTAACCTATTAACTCAGTGCAACCCAGTGTCAGTTCCTGTTTTCTGCTGTTTTTCTATTTCAGGTTTCCCCCATATTAAAAGTGCTCCAAAAATTCGGGAAAAATCCAATAAAAAAATCAGTGATCAGGAAGCTTCTGGAATCACCGAGGGGACCCACCAGGGCCCCAGGCGCCCTCCCGGCGCGCCCCAGGGTGGGGCCGCACCAGGGGGCCGCCTGGACCCCTGGTGGCCCCCCTGACTACCCCCTTCACCTATTTATTCCCCGTGACGCAAAAACCCTGAGCCGGGAACCCTTTTTCGCGATCTCTCCTCTGTTCTGCCGCCGCTGCACTTCCAAGATCGGGAGCACCAGAAGACCTCTTCCCGGCACCCTGCCGGAGGGAGGAATCACCTCCGGGAGCTTCTCCACCACCATGGATGCTTCCCAGATGAACCGTGAGTAGTCCACCTTGGACCATGGGTCTATGATCAGTAGCTATGTGTTGTTCCCCTCCCCTCTTTGGTCTTCATGGATTAGACCTGGTGAGCTGCCCTACATGATCGAGGCACATATGTAATATTTCTGCTGTTGCTATGCTAAGTTTGCTCGGATCCGATGGATTATGAGATTATGTTCAGATTGTGTTTGAGTAATATATTTGATTCTCCTCTTTTATATTTATGTTTTTAGTAATTCTTGCATGTTCTCCGTTGCTGTTTATTGCTTTGGCTAAGTAGTAGGTAGTGACTCCAAGAGGGAGCGTTATGCATGATTGTGGGTTCATGCCCCCCGATGACTAGCTTGAGTGACAGAAACATGAGTCTAGGGGATGTGCTGTTGCCACAAGGGGGAAAACAACAGTGCTTGTACTTACGGGTGCAATGATTGTTTACTTTACGCAAAGTTCTTTAATGCAGTTGTCTGTTGCTTTGAGTTTACACTTTGGGTGGGATTCACAACTTAATACCAGCGAGATGTTCTGGATAGATATCTCAAGGTGGATGATTAGTAGGTAGATGCAGATGGATTTCGGTCTACTTGTCTTGGCGTACCGCCCATGCTTTTGAGCCTCTTCCTTTCTTTATAGCATAATTAGCATTGGTTTGCGCACATAATTCTGTCAATTGCCCAGCTGTGGTTTTTTTACCTCGCATGGCTATTTTATCGTCTTTTGGGAGAGAGACATCACTAGTGAACATCATAGGACCCCGACCCATATTTCCAATACTGTTTACACCCTCTATCAATTTAATGCTTTTCCGTTGCTATCACTATCATTATTATCCCGTGCGTTTTATCCTTTGTAAACAACAAGGCCGAAGGGATTGACAACCCCTTTGTACTCGTTGGGAGAAAAGCTATCTGTTGTGTGTGCAGGTCCACGACAACCGCTAATCTCTGGCGCCGTTGTCACCTTCTTGTCGTTATCGGAGTCCTACTGGAGACAAACCTTGGTATCTTCACCGAGGGAAATTTCCGCTCTGCTACATCTCAACCTTCCACTTTGGGTGACCAATGAGGGGCGAGAAGTAAACTCTCGTGACATCAAAGCAATTTCTGGAACCGTTGCCCGTGACTCCGCTCTTCTGTTGGATATATGCTCTAGAGGAAAATAATATATGATTATTCCAATATATCTAAGCAAGTTCATAACCAGTTTCATACCGTGCTAGAACTGTGTCAGTGAAACAATGATGAAGGTGTGGTATAGAAACCCCCAGAGTTCCTAGTTAGCCTCTACATCGATAACTAGTTCATGGTCAACATGATGGTCGTGGTTTCGCGATCATGGACAATTAAGTCTCTTGACTATGAGATCACCTCACCAGTTAAGTGACGTGATGAACATTACCCAAAGTAAGCATTACAGCATGATCAAATCTTGTGCAGGTTCAGTGTTGTAATTACAGAACGTGGTAGACCATTCCTTTGACCGTGAGTACGTGCATAATTGCTATCTTCCCGGATGCTTTGACCTACATCCCACCACCTGACTGAAATATGCGGGTCATAACGGTTGTATCTTGGGTATTCCGTGGAGATATGTTGAGGAGTATTGTTACAAGAGCGGGATTTGTCAATCCATATAATGGATAGATACCCGGGGCCCACTCGGTGAGATTCCATCCAGAAAGCTGCAGCGTGTGACTAGGTCACGGGGATGAATATCACGGGAACGAGTGAATGAGGATTAGTTCAGAACGAGGTTGAACCAGACATAGGATGTCATTGATCAAATCTCGGAACAATCCAGTATCGCTGACAAAGGGAATGCTATACGGCGTAAGGTCCAATCGGTGTTTGATATCCGGAATGCACATGGGTCATTATGGGCATCCAGGTCCCGCTGATGATCATTGACCGTAGCCTCATCTCGGTCATGACTGGAGTGTTCTCGGACCGTAGGGTAACACACTTAAGGGCTCGATGAAATCGGAGACCTTTTCGGAACCATCGGAGTAACCAGAGAATAAAGGAAACAACATCGGAGAAGTACCGTGTTGAACCGAACAAGTTCGGAGCGAACCGGAAGGTGTTCCGGAGCACCGGGAGATGGAATATTATGTTGTAGTTATTAAATAATTGAATTAATAATTAAAATAATTTTATTTCTAATTAATATGTGCAATGGGCCTTAGTGGAGAAAAAGGCCCATTAGGGGAAGAAATAAAAGGGAAAAATAAAAAGAAAAAAAGGGAGTGGGGGGAGGCGCCATGGGCCCTAGGGCCCATGAGGGTGGCGCCCCCTCTCCCCCCTTGGCCGGCGCCCCCCTAGCATGTGGGATAGACCCACATTGCTAAGGGAAGGGGGTTGAGTCCCTCCCCTACCCCTATATAAAGAGGGCCATGGTGCACATATTTAATTAAGCCAAATACACAATAAATCGGATTAAATTAGTATTTACTCCGAATTAAGATCGGTTTTCTCCAGTTTTCTCCCCTCCCTTGTCTCTTTCATGGTGGGCTCCCTAGTGTGAGCCTATAGTGGAATTGAGGCTTCTCTGCTAGAATCGGAGGCCGTCGTGCTGCCGAAGCTCCGTCCGGAGGTCTGCTTCCCCCACCTTCGCTGGATCGGAGAACGAAGGTCGTCATCGAGTCTCGTACGTGTGCGAGTACTACGAGGTGCTACACGTGTGGCACTACAGCCATCCGGGTGCTCAACACAGCCAGGGGGCTGTGAAACTTGATCGGCTACATCAACCACGTTTGCGGGAACGTTTCCCGCGCAACGGACTACACCCCGAGGTATGTTATTTACGCACTCCTTTCCGTTACGGTAATACGGCTAGCTAGATCTTGGGTTATGGGAACGCTAGTTAGAAAATTTTGTGTTTTCTGCTGCGAACCCCAACATCTTCAAGACAGGGGAGTTGCACACTATCTTTTATCTTTGCTTTTTAGTCTTGTTTGTTTACCTTTCCATTTTTTCTTTTGCTTTTGTGTCTTATATGAAAAACCACAAAAATAGTTGCTACCTTTTGCCTTTGTCTTGCTTTGCCTAGTGATGCTATCCTCACCATGGGTGCTGAACCACCCAAATATTGTAGGATGGACTTGTTTCACATGTTTCACTTGGATCGTTTTCGATCAATTTGTGCTCGCGCTAAAAACCCAACCGACTTGGTTGAGGGAAAATCATTGGATGAGCATGCTCATTATACGCGGCACCTTCTATCTCAGAAAGGGAAACACTTATGGGATCAAATACATGTTTCTTACTGCCATGCTAAACTTTTGTGCTACAATTATGATTTTACTTGTTGTTCTAATATAGATCATAAACACCTCCCTTTCCAATGTGAGTTTAATGAAAATGAGATCTTATCTTCTTATGCTAAAGGTGTTTATGATTACTTTGATGTTGAAAAGATTTAAGAGTTTGTTGCTTTTAAAGGTGCTTATGAGATTGCTTCTTTGATTGAAAAGTATCACGATACTATTCACCAGTCCGAAAACTTTGCAGTTCTTGCTTATTGCTTCGAGAATTATACTTCCAATTCTTATATTGAGGTTTTAAAAATAAAATGTTTTCTGCCCAAGAAGAGGCCAATGATTGCTTTGAGGAGGAATCCCATGATTCCGAGGACTCACTTGAAATATCCCTTTCTGAAAATTTTGATACTTGCTGTGTTGATGGCCAAGATGCCACTATGGATGATGCTAACAAAAATGAACTCTCTATAGTTCCTCATGTTAAGCATGAAATTTTTCCTATTGCGCCCACACTTCATTGTCCTATTATCCTTTTGAAATCTCCAACTCATATTCCGGAGAATTGTGATCTTATTAAGGCTCAATGTGATGGGTTGCATTTATCTTATAATCCTAAAGACCGTGTTGAAAACTATACACATGTGCTTGTAGGTCATGAACAACATGATTTATGTGATAGTTATATTCTTGATGTTGTTCATGATACTACTGAAAATTATTTCGAGAGAGGGAAGTTTGGTTGTAGAAACTTCCATATTACTAAAACACCTCTCTTCATGTTGAAAGTTTTGAAGTTCTTTTTCGACCTTCCTATTCATGTCACTTTGTACTTCTTTGATTTATTTTCTTACAATATGCATATGCATAGGAAGTGGGTTAGGCTTAAGTGTGTTTCATATTTGCTTCTTGATGCTCTCTTTTGCTTCAAAATTCTTATTCTTGTGAGAGCATCTTCTATAATCTTCAAGCCTAACTAATGGCTTTAAAGAAGCGCTTTCGGGAGGCATCCCACAACGAATTTAGGATTTCTTTTTGTTTTTCTTCTGTTTTTAGTGGTCTTCATGATTGTTACTACTGTAGCAACATCATTGTATCTTTACTTTTCAAGCCATTTATAGCCTCATATGACAAGGGAAGTGAAAGTTGTGACATGCTGTCCAGAAAACAGATTCTGTCCTCGTTACTAGAAAAATCATGGAAAAATCCCAGTTCATCTTTTTGAGCTGAAATATTTACATAGTGTGCTCTATAAAATTACAGAACTTTCATATGTTCTGAGTTTTTTGATTTGAGTTGCAGAAGTATCCCTAAAAAATTCTTTACTACCTGCTGGTCTGTTTTTCACAGATTCTGTCCTGTTTTTCCTTTTCTTCGTTTTGCAAACCTTATGCTTGCTTTTTCTTTGAAAAAACTTTTTGGAAATTGTGAGAAACAGTAGCTCTTCAATAATATCCTTATTTACAGTAGAGAAAAAATTATTTTATTATGGGTACTAACCTCGCTAATCAGATTATGATGAGTTATGTATGAAGGGAGTTTTCAAGTGTGCGAGGGAAGATGATGAAAGAAGATTCAGGAGTGTCAAGCGCTCAAGCTTGGGGATGCCCCCATGCATCCCCAAGAAATATTCAAGGAGACTCAAGCGTCTAAGCTTGGGTATGCCCACGTGCATCCCCTTCTCCATCAACAATTATCAGTTCGTCTCTCGCTTCACTATATTTTTATCGCTTCATGCGTTATGTGCTATGCTTGGAGCGTCTCGCTCTTAGGTTTTGTTTTTAGTTTTCTTTAGCTTTGCTTGCTGTTCATAACAAGTTAGAACCCAGCTTTCTTTGTGTGGGAGAGAAACACGCTCCACTTTCAAAATCTAGAACACAACATAGGAGTTTTCATGCTTATCTTTGATGTGTGTGTTCTTTATCTTTTCATAGCTGCTGTCATGTTTTGCTCTTAGTTTTCATGCTTATATTTTCAAAGAGCTTTTGTTTAGTTTGTTTCCGGAACTCTCTTGAGTTTTCATTGTTATCTTGATTACAGAGTTTGTCTGTTGCACTAAGTTTTGTGTCTTGACTTGAAGTAGGTAATTGATGTTGTTATTCTTTTGTAGTAGTAACTTGCAATAGTTTTGAGGTATTGTTTTGAGTAATGTTTGGACTTTTGGTGTCAAGAGATTTAGCCTATTAGTGATAGATGTCGTATTTTGGGCAATCCGTGTTTATTTTCAAAACCTACGAAATTAGTTGAGAACTTTAGCTACTAGATGGATCACTACTCTTCTGAGGGGTCAAATATTAGAGTACACTCACGTACCATGAGTCGAGGATGCGCAAGGATAACCAAACCCCCATACACTCCTCCTCGGGGTACTTGCCTTTTTGTGAACCTCCTTATTAGATTGAGAGTTACCGATAATAAGTTCATGAGTTCTTGGGACTAATGTGAGTATTCAAAAGTTGACACTTCCACCTTCCCATATTTTTCTAGCCTCTCCTGTTCCGTGCATTGCTTTCTTCTCACTCCGAGAGTTGGCGTCCACCTTCGCCGGTACATTCAAACCCTTGGCACGATAAAATCTGTCATCATAAAACTCCTTTTATACTTCCTCAAAACATCCACCATACCTACCTATTAAGGCATTTCCATAGCCTTTCCGAGATATATTGCCATGCAACATCCATCATCTCATGACTTGATCTTCATGTAATACATGCTACTTGCTTGATCGACGAGCCGCATGCTAGTTGGGCCTTTCCCTAATCATTGCTACATGACGCGCTAGTATCATTGGATATCCTGCTACACTGGCAGAGGCATACATTTGCATACATCATGATAGTTATATCTTCTTTATGATTTGAGTACTTTGTAAAGTGTGAAAGATCTTCTATACTTTTTTTAATATATAGAGTGTTGCCCCTAAAGTGAGGAAAAGATCCCAAAGTGGACAAATTAAAAGATCCCAAAGTGGACAAATTAAAAGATCCCAAAGAGGACAAATGAGAGAAATAGAAAGAGCCATTGAGGCCACCAAAAAATACAAAAAAATAGAAAAAAGAGAAAAAGAAATAAAAAGAGAGAAGGGGCACACTACTATTCCTTTTGAGAGATCCACACTCGTACTCCCTCTTATATCTTGTACTCCATAGAGATTATCATTCATGCATATAGCTATGTGGGGACCTTCACACTATAGAACTTGGCTTGTATATTCCAATGATGAGCCTCCTCAAATGAGCTCTAGGTCTTCTTGAGCAAGCAAGTTGGATGCACCCCCACTAGTTACATTGGAGAGCTTACCTTAGCTCATATGTGCATCCGTTGCATGGCAATCCCTACTCCTCACATCATATCTATCATTTGGCTTTCTCTCGCCTATGATTGTCCTCATTGATGTGAGCCTTTCACACCTTTTTGTCTTCCTCCTCCACCATATTCTCTCTTTGCCATCCTAAGTGTCAACTTTCTTTCTTACGCTCATCCATTGCATGAGTGCTCAAAATGTCGAAAAGGAGTGGATCATTTTGACTTGTACCTGGCTAGTGGTTTGGGGATGAGTCAAGATAAGATTCCAAAGAAGACCAAGTGTGAAACTTTAGTAGATTGAGTTCTCAACACAAAAATACTTTTTCTCGTATATCCCTATCCCCTTTCTTGCACGCAAAAACCATTTGGAGACATTCGAGTCACGGATAGCGAGAGCTCTTGCACCTTTATGTTCTTATGTTGCTTGTTTCAATGCTAGATATAGACTCTTTCTTGTTATGACTTGAATTGAATTACATGCCTTGATTGCTTTACTTAAAAGTTCATATATGGTTGTTAGCATGTCACCAGAAATTATGCTGTTATCATTTACCTACTTGAGGACGAGCATGAATTAAGATTGGGGATGTTGATACGTCCAAAATGTATCTATAATTTCTGCTTGATCCATGCCTCTTTTGTGTGATATTGCTATGATATTGACGAACTTCCATACACTTTTGATCATATTTGGACTAACCTATTAACTAAGTGCACCCCAGTGCCAGTTCCTATTTTCTGCTGTTTTTCTATTTCAGGTTTCCCCCATATTAAAAGTGCTCCAAAAATTCGGGAAAATCCAATAAAAAATTAGCGATCAGGAAGCTTCCGGAATCACCGAGGGGGGGGGGGGGCAGAGGGGACCCACCGGGGCTCTAGGAGCCCTTCCGGCGCGCCCCAGGGTGGGGCCGTGCCGGGGGGCCGCTTGGACCCCTGGTGGCCCCCCTGGCTGCCCCCCTTCACCTATTTATTCCCCGTGACGCAAAAACCCCGAGACTGGAACCCTTTTCCGCGATCTCTTCTCTGTTCCGCCGCCGCTGCGCTTCCAAGATCGGGAGCACAAGAAGTCCTCTTCCCGGCACCCTGCCGGAGGGAGGAATCACCTCCGGGAGCTTCTCCACCACCATGGATGCTTCCCGGATGAACCGTGAGTAGTCCACCTTGGACCATGGGTCTATGATCAGTAGCTATGTGATGTTCTCCTCCCCTCTTTGTTCTTCATGTATTAGACCTCGTGAGCTGCCCTACATGATCGAGGCACATATGTAATATTTCTATTGTTGCTATGCTGAGTTTGCTGGGATCCGATGGATTATGAGATTATGGTCAGATTGTGTTTGAGTAATATATTTGATTCTCCTCTTTTATATTTATGTTCTTGAGTAATTCTTGCATGTTCTCTATTGCTGTTTATTGCTTTGGCCAAATAGTAGGTAGTGACTCCAAGAGGGAGCGTTATGCATGATTGTGGGTTCATGCCCCCCGATGACTAGATTGAGTGACAGAAACATGAGTCTAGGTGATGTGTTGTTGCCACAAGGGGGAAAACAACGGTGCTTGTACTTGCGGGTGCAAGGATTGTTTACTTTACGCAAAATTCTTTAATGAAGTTGTCTGTTGCTTTGAGTTTACACTTTGGGTGGGATTCGCAACTTAATACCAGCGAGATGTTCTTGTGGGATATGTGCCCTACAGACAAATTAATAAAGATATTTGTCACATATCCGTTTTGTTCATAATACGTTTTATACTGTGCTATAACTGTATTACTTGGAAATACTAATACAGGTGTAGTATAAAACATGGTCCGTAGTTTAACTCGGGTAAACTATCTCATTGGGCAATTGATTGATCAAGCTTTCCTGATCATGGCGACACTTAAGTCCATTGACAATGAGGTCATATCATTAGGGGAATGATGTGATGGACAGACACCCACCTAAAGTAATGCAATGTGATCGAGTCACATAGTTCAGCGTTGCTATGACTTTGTAACGTATGCCTTAGTCCTTAGACCGTAATGATCATACGTAATCACGATCTATGAGGAGACTTTGATTTGTATCCCACCGCCTGACTGAAATATGCTGGCTATAATTGAGCACTTTGGGTATTCCGAAATAGATGGTTGATGAGTATGTTAATAGATCAAAGCGGGATTTGTCAGTCCTTGTGACAGGACAGGTACTCTGGGCCCACTCGGTGATATTGCATCAACCCCTTGCAAGGACGTGACTAGGTCACAAGAGATGCAATGATCATGGAAGAGAGAAGTTGTTTGTCGTGAACGAGATGTGAACACGGTATGTGGGATACCGACGATCGAACCTCGGACAAACAAAGTACCGCAGTACAAAGGGATTACGTCGTATCGTTAACGGTTTCCAAAAGCGATCGAAGCTCATTCGATGCAAGCGCAGGGGCTGTCAAGGATTGTAACCAGGTCCAACTGACTAGTCATTGGTCCATGAGAAGAGTCTCGACCATGTCTGCTGTTTCCCGGACCGTTAGGGTGTTACACTTAAGGGCAATCGATGCATAGGACAGTTACGGGATCAATCGGTGAAATAGGAGAAATCACCAGAATAGTTCCGGAGGAGGACTGAATGGTTTCCGGACATTTTGAATAGTTCAAAATAAAGTTTAATTGTTTTAATAATGTTTTTATTATTTAATTATCTGAATTAAATATTTAAAACTTATTAAATAATTAAAATAATGGAAAAGGCTATATGGGCCTTAGAGGCCCATTAGGGGAGGAGGGGGTTCCCCCCCTTGGGCTTGGCGCCAAGGGGTGGGGCCCAACCCCCCCTTGGCCGGCGCACCCCTCCCCCCTTGGGGGTTTAGTCCCACATGGGGGAGGGAAGAGGGATCACACCCCCCTTGGCCTTTATATAGAGGGGTAGACCCCCCTTTTTCCATACAACAATTGATCTCCTTCTTCTTCCTTCTCCATTTCCGGAAGTGGACTCCCCTTGTTTGGAGTCTGCACCAGGATTGGAGTTCTCCACCATAAGGCAGGACGTCGCTCTGCCGGAGTCAGGATCCGTAGCCGTCTTCTTTCCGCTGCTCGCCTGGTTCGGAGCCCGGGAGGAACATCGATTGTGCCGTACGTGTATAATCCCTTCGAGGCATTACACCTGTGGTGCTGCTTCGTCGCTGGAGGTTTACCGGGAGTCATCCTCGCCGGTGGTGGTCTTCTACACGACAGGGAGGTCGTAGTTCTGAGTCTACGCCAACCACGTTCGTAAGAACGTTTCCCGCTTTCGGTCTTCAAAGGTATGAACACCGATTCCCTCCGTTACTTTACATCGACATAGCATAGATCTTGGGTTCGGGTACCGTAGGTGTGAAAAATTTGTGTTTTCTGCCCCGTATCCCAACAGTGGTATCATGAGCTAGCTATGCGTAGATGTATTGTACGGATAGAACACATCTAGGATGTGGGCATCGAATCTTCATTCGTTACCCTCCCACGTGTACTCATTCAGCATTGCGGCAATGTTTGATGAAGCGGCCCCCAACCAACCTTACGCGTTTACGCGAGACTGGTTCCACGCTTGACATATGGCTTGTACCATATAAAGTGGCTGGGGGGGTGTCTGTCTCTCTGCATTAGCGATGCGAAGATGTTTGCAACGGAGGGCCCCGACAGGGGTGTAATAGAGACGGATGGGAGACGGTGTTGTGGCTTGTTTTTCGCAGGATAGAAATCGGTTCTCTCTCTCGAAACCCCTAGCAGCCACGTAAAACTTGCACAAGCTAAAGTAAAAAGGCGTTTTAACTTTGCTTTGCATGAAGGGGGATCATAGGTTGTATGATTTAAAGTTTTACTTCCTGTTTTATGCTAGTATGCTAGATATATCGACGGTAGCACGAAACAGGACCATCTCTCACAATACCAACATTGTGTTCTCCCTTTTGATGGGCACCACCTGGAAGGTTCTCCCATATGGCTTGATGCTCCGTACATACCGGAGTTGTCCTACATATTCAACGGAGTTCGCATGAGGTTGGGTTCGGCGAGCCTGGCATATGCAGATATGGCCTTGCTGAACAGCTAACATCAAGGTTCGATTGGCAGGCTTGACGTATGTAGATGCGGGCCTGGAACACAGAAGACCGAAAGGTCGAGCACGAGTCACATGCCTGATGTGATTGGCTTAGAGGCCTACCTGGTTCGCATACTGGGCCGTACATATCGGGGGAGGTATGGGGGCTGGGATTGTGTAATCACTTAGTTAAATTGAGAGGTGTTTATCTAAGTGGGAGCTTTCTAGAATTTTAAGATTAAATTGAAACTCCACATTATGAACAAAAGTCTAAATATGTATCGTTGTGAATCCAACCTTGTAGATGGCAGCACCTCTCCCCTCGTTCAACTTAGGATCATTCCTAGAGAAAGATAAGCTAAAAACAGATGGGACAAACTTCACCAACTGGTTCCGCACCCTGAGGATTCTCCTCGTTCCCCTCAAAATGGCATATGTACTAGAGGACGCGTTAGGTGACGCACCAGCAGATGATGCCAGTCAGGACGAGAAGAATGTCTATCTCTCCAGGACTGATGATTACAACCTTGTCCAGAGTGGCATGCTCTACTCCATGGAGGCTGAGCTGCAGAAACGCTTTGAGAGGATAGGTGCATATGAGATTATCACCGACCTCAAGGCGGTCTTCGCACCTCAAGCCAGGGCTGAACGGTACGAGGCTTCTGAAGCCTTCTTCTCAGCAAAGATGGATGAGCACGGAAGCGTGAGTGAGCACGTGGTCAAAATGTCTGGCTACGTTCAGCGCTTGAATGCTCTGGAATGTCAGATTCCAGATGAACTTGCGGTTGATAGGGTGTTGCAGTCACTTCCCCCTAGCTACAAAGGCTTTGTGCTGAACTACAACATGCAGGGGATGACCAAAACCCCTTTTGAGTTGTTCGCCATGCTAAAGAGCGCTGAGGTTGAAATCAAGAAGGAGCAAGCCGTCTTCATGGTCAACAAGACCACTGACTTCAAGAAGTCAAGCAGACGGGAGAAGGCCAGGAGAGGTGGCCCCAGGAGGGATGGCAAGTCAGTTGCCGCTCCTCCCAAGGCACCCAAGCCTAAACTCGGAGTGGAGTGCTTCTACTGCAAGGGTGAAGGTCACTGGAAGCGCAACTGTCCCAAGTACCTAAAGGACAAGAAGGCTGGCAAGGTCGCCAAGAGAGACGAAGGTATATTTGATATACATATTGTTGATCTTCTCTTGACAAGCGCTGGGAACACATCCTGGATATTTGATACAGGATCTGTCGCTCATATTTCTAATTCCATTCAGGGACTAAGGAATAGGAGACGCTTGTTCAAGGATGAAGTGACGATGCGCGTGGGGAATGGCTGCCAGATTGAAGTCTTGGCGGTCGGCACGAAGCATCTTAGTCTCCCTTCGGGATTGGTTTTAGTTCTCAATAAATGTTACTATGTACCCGCATTGAGTGTGAACATCGTGAGTGGTTCTTGCTTGAAGCGAGACCACTATTCTTTTAAATCCGATACAATTGGTTGTTCAATTTATAAGGATGATATGTTTTATGTTCACGCACCGGAGTCGCATGGTTTATTCATACTTAATCTCGATGGTGACGTGAGTCACGTTAACAATATTGAGGCCAAAAGATTGAAGAATAATGAAGATCACATGATGATGTGGCATTGCCGACTTGGTCATATTGGTGTAAAACGCATGGAGAAGCTCCATAAGGATGGACTTCTTGACTCATTGGATTTTGGATCCCTTGATACATGTGAACAATGCCTCATGGGCAAAATGACAAGGACTCCATTCAATGGTGTGATGGAGCATGCGGATGTCTTATTGAGGATCATACACACGGATGTATGTGGACCCATGAACGTCCCCACTCGCAATGATCTTCGTTACTTCGTGACCTTTACTGATGACTTGAGTAGATATGGGTATATTTACTTGATGAAGCACAAGTCTGAAACCTTTGAAAAGTTCAAGGAATTTCAGAATGAGGTCGAAAATCAACTCGGAAGGAAAATCAAGCACCTTCGATCGGATCGAGGTGGCGAGTATTTGAGTCACGAGTTTGGCAATCATCTGAAGTCTTGTGGCATAGTACCACAGCTTACGCCGGCAGGCACACCTCAGAGAAACGGTGTAGCTGAGCGACGTAATCGAACCCTATTGGATAGTGTACGATCGATGATGTCTCATACTGATTTGCCTGTGTCATTCTGGGGGTATGCATTAGAAACCGCCATTCATATTCTTAATAGGGCACCATCCAAATCCGTAAAGACAACACCATTTGAAGAATGGCATGGCACTAAACCTGAGTTGTCTCACCTGAAGATTTGGGGTTGTGAGGCTTATGTTAGGAAACTACAGCCTGACAAACTTGAATCCAAGGCGGATAAGTGCATCTTTGTGGGCTATCCCAAGGAAACTTGTGGGTACACCTTCTACAACAAGTCTGACAGCAAAACGTTTGTTGCCAAGACGGGACACTTTCTTGAGAAGGAGTTTCTCGCGAAAGAGTTGAGTGGGAGGAAAATAGAAACTCTATGAAGTAACTGACCAATCACTCCAATTGGATGAAATGGCTACGGAATTTGTTCTGGAACCATCTTCCACAGTGGGAGTTGAAGAGAATAGCCAGAACGACATTCATAACGATCATGACATTCACGATAATCATGATGAGACTGAAGAGGAACCTTTTATGCCCCGTAGGTCATCAAGAGTCCGTCAACCTACTGAGTTTTACGGACAGCTTGTGAATGCAATCTCGGCTGTTGAGTCGGATGAACCTACGAGTTACAAAGAAGCAATGGAGGGACCCGAGTCCGAGAAATGGCTTGAAGCCATGAAATCCGAAATAGACTCCATGTACACCAACAAAGTATGGACTTTGGTGGATATTCCCGAGGACCGCAAGGCCGTCGAGAATAAATGGATTTTCAAGAAAAAGACTGACGCAGACGGAAACGTATCTGTCTACAAAGCTCGACTTGTCGCGAAGGGTTTTCGACAAATTCAAGGAGTTGACTACGAGGAGACATTCTCTCCTGTAGCGATGATAAAGTCTATTCGGATCCTACTAGCAATAGCTGCATATCATGATTACGAGATATGGCAGATGGATGTGAAAACTGCATTCCTAAATGGCAACATTGAGGAAGAGTTGTATATGATGCAACCAGAGGGGTTTGTCGATCCAAGGAATGCTGGTAAGGTTTGCAAGCTTCAACGGTCCATCTATGGGTTGAAGCAAGAATCTCGGAGCTGGAATCTTCGATTTGATGAGGTCATTAAAGCTTTTGGATTTGTCCAAAACGTCGAAGAGTTCTGCGTCTATAAGAAACTGAGTGGGAGCTCTGTAGCATTCCTTGTGTTATATGTAGATGACATATTGCTAATAGGGAACGATAAGAAATTCTTAGAGGAAGTGAAGGAATATCTGAATGGACAATTTTCCATGAAGGACCTAGGTGAAGCTGCGTACATACTGGGGATTAAGATCTATAGAGATAGACCTAATCGGAGGTTGGCCTTGAGTCAGAATACTTATATTGACAAGATTTTGAAAAGGTTCAAAATGGATGACTCCAAGAGAGGTCTCTTGCCAGTCATAAAAGGTGTCAAATTAAGCGTGACTCAATGCCCGACCACAGCTAAAGAGAAAGAGGAGATGTCCTCAAAGCCCTATGCCTCAGCCATAGGTTCTCTCATGTATGCTATGTTATGTACCAGACCGGATATAGCGCTGGCCATTAGTATGACTAATCGCTACCAGAGTAATCCGGGAATGGCCCATTGGACAGCAGTGAAGAACATCCTTAAGTACTTGAGAAGAACCAAGGATCTCTTTCTTGTTTATGGAGGAGTTGATGAGGAGCTCACCGTAAAGGGTTACGTTGACGCAAGCCTCGACTCAGACCTAGATGACTCGAAGTCCCAGACGGGATATTTTTTCATGTTGAACGGAGGCGCGATTAGCTGGAGGAGCGGCAAAAAGTCAGTCGTCGCTCAATCTTCAATGGAGTCGGAGTATATTGCCGCTTGCGAAGCGTCAAACGAGGCGCTGTGGCTGAAGAAGATCGTGATCGAGCTTGGCGTCTTTCCCAGTTGCAATGACCCCGTGGGAATCTTCTGCGACAACACGGGTGCCATTGCTAACGCGAAGGAGCCAAGAACTCACTCTACAGCCAAGCACATCCTCCGAAAGTTCCATGTGACGCGAGACTACGTCAGGGATGGACACACTAGGATTCACAAGATACATACGGATCTGAACGCAGCAGACCCGATGACTAAACCTCTTCCACAGGGCAAGTTTGAAGAACACCGAGAGACCATTGGTGTTAGATACATCCCTGATGTAAACTAGTGTAATTTGTACTCTAGTGCAAGTGGGAGACTGTTGGATATGTGCCCTAGAGACAAATTAATAAAGATATTTGTCACATATCCGTTTTGTTCATAATACGTTTTATACTGTGCTATAACTGTATTACTTGGAAATACTAATACAGGTGTAGTATAAAACATGGTCCGTAGTTTAACTCGGGTAAACTATCTCATTGGGCAATTGATTGATCAAGCTTTCCTGATCATGGCGACACTTAAGTCCATTGACAATGAGGTCATATCATTAGGGGAATGATGTGATGGACAGACACCCACCTAAAGTAATGCAATGTGATCGAGTCACATAGTTCAGCGTTGCTATGACTTTGTAACGTATGCCTTAGTCCTTAGACCGTAATGATCATACGTAATCACGATCTATGAGGAGACTTTGATTTGTATCCCACCGTCTGACTGAAATATGTTGGCTATAACGGAGCACTTGAAATAGATGGTTGATGAGTATGTTAATAGATCAAAGCGGGATTTGTCAGTCCTTGTGACAGGACAGGTACTCTGGGCCCACTCGGTGATATTGCATCAACCCCTTGCAAGGACGTGACTAGGTCACAAGAGATGCAATGATCATGGACGAGAGAAGTTGTTTGTAGTGAACGAGATGTGAACACGGTATGTGGGATACCGACGATCGAACCTCGGACAAACAAAGTACCGCAGTACAAAGGGATTACGTCGTATCGTTAACGGTTTGCAAAAGCGATCGAAGCTCATTCGATGGAAGCGCAGGGGCTGTCAAGGATTGTAACCAGGTCCAACTGACTAGTCATTGGTCCATGAGAAGAGTCTCGACCATGTCTGCTGTTTCCCGGACCGTTAGGGTGTTACACTTAAGGGCAATCGATGCATAGGACAGTTACGGGATCAATCGGTGAAATAGGAGAAATCACCGGAATAGTTCCGGAGGAGGACGGAATGGTTTCCGGACATTTTGAATAGTTCAAAATAAAGTTTAATTGTTTTAATAATGTTTTAATTATTTAATTATCTGAATTAAATATTTAAAACTTATTAAATAATTAAAATAATGGAAAAAAGGCTATATGGGCCTTAGAGGCCCATTAGGGGAGGAGGGGGTTCCCCCCCTTGGGCTTGGCGCCAAGGGGTGGGGCCCAACCCCCCCTTGGCCGGCGCACCCCTCCCCCCTTGGGGGTTTAGTCCCACATGGGGGAGGGAAGAGGGATCACACCCCCCCTTGGCCCTTATATAGAGGGGTAGACCCCCCTTTTTCCATACAACAATTGATCTCCTTCTTCTTCCTTCTCCATTTCCGGAAGTGGACTCCCCTTGTTTGGAGTCTGCACCAGGATTGGAGTTCTCCAACATAAGGCAGGCCATCGCTCTGCCGGAGTCGGGATCCGTAGCCGTCTTCTTTCCGCTGCTCGCCTGGTTCGGAGCTGGGGAGGACCATCGATTGTGCCGTACGTGTATAATCCCTTCGAGGCATTACACCTGTGGTGCTGCTTCGTCGCTGGAGGTTTACCGGGAGTCATCCTCGCCGGTGGTGGTCTTCTACACGACAGGGAGGTCGTAGTTCTGAGTCTACGCCAACCACGTTCGTAAGAACATTTCCCGCTTTCGGTCTTCAAAGGTATGAACACCGATTCCCTCCGTTACTTTACATCGACATAGCATAGATCTTGGGTTCGGGTACCGTAGGTGTGAAAAATTTGTGTTTTCTGCCCCGTATCCCAACAGTTCTGGATAGATATCTCAAGGTGGATGATTAGTAGGTAGATGCACATGGATTTCGGTCTACTTGTCTTGGCATACCGCCCATGATTTTGAGCCTCTTCCTTTCTTTATAGCATAATTAGCATATGTTTGTGCACATAATCCTGTCAGTTGCCCAGTTGTGATTTGTTTACCTCGCATGGCTATTTTATCGTATTTTGGGAGAGAGACATCACTAGTGAACATCATAGGACCCGACCCATATTTCTAATACTGTTTACACCCTCTATCAATTTACTGCTTTACTGCTTTTTCGTTGCTATCACTATCATTATTATCCCGTGTGTTTTGTCCTTTGTAAACAACAAGGCCGGAGGGATTGGCAACCCCTTTGTACTCGTTGGGAGCAAAGCTATCTGTTGTGTGTGCAGGTCCACGACAACCTCTAATCTCTGGCGCTGTTGTCACCTTCTTGTCGTTATCGGAGTCCTACTGGAGACAAACCTTGGTATCTTCACCGAGGGAAATTTCCGCTACGCTACATCTCAACCTTCCACTTTGGGTAGCCAACGAAGGGCGAGAAGTAAACTCTCGTGACATCAGTCGCGGGGGGTGCACTCGAAGGAACCTCGGGTACCATAGGGGGCACGGTCGGAGGAGCTCCAGGTGCAGCGGGAGCAACGATTCGGACAACCCTGCATCATGAAGAACAAGTTGGAAGAAGGGATCGGATACAAATAGAAGCACATAAAGCAAGAGCAAAGGGGAGTACCCGGCAGCTAGCGGCAGACTTGCAGCAAACTTCGCCATAGTAAAGCTCGGAGGAGAAATGTTCAGGGACGCAACAGAAAGCACAGGGCCGGAGGATCTAGGAGCAGTCGAAGGAGGAGCTCAGCGTCCTGGTCTCTTGTTAGCCTTCTTCGGGGGAGCCTTGGAGGGGCCAGCGACATCGTCTGTTTGGCGGCGCTTTCCCGCGGCGGCCTTCTGTGCAGTCGGCTGGGACTCAGCGCCGTAGTCACCAGGAGAATCAACGTCACTACTCCACTCGGCCATGAAGCATTTGATGGAGGAATCAAACTCACCCGGCTGATCGCGGCCAAGTCCGAGGGAGGCAGTGCGGGCTTCTGTTTCAGAGTTCGTTTCTTCCTCGAGCTCCAGGTCCTCGGCGTCCTCTTCTGTGCGGTCAGGGGGGTAGCCAGAAGCGGCCTGCCCATCATGCATGACCTTGGAGCCGAGGAATTCCTGGGGAAGAGCAGCCGATCAAAATAAACAAGAAAGCAAAGAAAAATTAGCACAAGATTGGAAGCAGGGGCATACCACGGGGCAAGGTTAGAGTCGGCTGTACGCCCTCACTCCGAACTTGAAGGGTGCAGAGGCTTTGACGTCACCGAGAAGGTTCAGCCGGCGAATGAGCTCGGCCTCGTCTATTTGGAATGTAGAGATCCGAGTGGGGTCTAGGAACCGACTCATATCGCACATGCGGTGGCATCAGCGCTGCAGCGGGAGCACTCGGCGGCAGATCCAGGTAGCCACCAGGTTGGCAGGTTGCATCCCTTCAGCCATCAACACTTGGATCCAGGCCATCTGGCGGTCTAGATCGGTGTCCCTGTCACCTGGTTTCTCGGACCAGTTGTGCTTGGTGGTCGGAGGCGGCAGGGAGAACTCGGGAAAGTTCAGCAGATCCTTACCCTCTGTAGAGGAGACGTAGAAGAACCCCATTTGCCCGTCTTTGATAGACTGTGGTGGCTGGGGATGATGGTACAGTCCGGCCTTGCGGAGGTAGATGACAGCAGCTCCGCACTCGGCCATCACCTTCACTTCTTATTTCTTCTGGGTCTCGGGGTCGACATTAAATACCCCGGTGCCCACTCGAAATCCGCGGAAATAGAAGATCCGGGACCAGAGGCCGACGGTGGGTCGCACTCCGAGGTAGTCCGCGCACAGCGTCACGAAGGCGGAGAGCAGCATAACGGCATTCGCCCCGAGGTGGTGCGGTTGCAGTCGGAAGAAATTCAAAAACTCGCGGAATAATCGTCTCACTGGGAGCCCGAAACCGCGCTGGAAGTGTGTGAGGAAGACCACACACTCGCCGGCCTTGGGCATGGGCGCAAGCTCGGGGCCGGGGACGCGGGTGTCAAGGTCCGCCGGAATCTTGCGCGCCCGACAGAGGAGAGAAATGTTGATACGTCCCAAACGTATCTATAATTTCTGCTTGCTCCATGCATGTATTGTGTGACTTTGCCATGATTTGCTTGAACTTTCATACACTTTTGAGCATATTTGGACTAATCTATTAACCCAGTGCACCCAGCTGCCAGTTGCTGTTTTGTGTTGTTTTTGTATTTCAGGTATTCCGGCCATTAAAAGTGTTCCAAAAAATCCGGAAAAATCATATAAAAATCAGCGTCACGGAAGCTTCTGGAAACACCAAAGGAGCGAAGGAGGGCCACCACCAGGCAGCCAGGAGGGCAGGTGGCGCGATCCCACCCTGGGCTGCGCCAAGGACCCTCCTGACTGCCTTGTGGCCCCTCTCGGTGCCCCCCTTCGCCTATATTTACCCCCCGTGACGGAAACCCTTGGGAGGAACTCCTTTTTCGCGATCTCGCCTCTGTACCGCCGCCACCGCCGTTTCTTGATCGGGGCTGCCTGGAGAAGCTGCTCCGGCACCCTGCCGGGAGAAGCTACCCCCTCCGGGAGACCATCCATAGCCATGGACGCCTCCCGTATGTATCGTGAGTAGTTTTCCTTGGACCATGGGTCCGTGACCAGTAGCTATGTGATCTATCTCTCCCCTCTTTGTGCCTCCACTTTCGAGACCTCGTGAGCTGCCTCACATGATCGAGGCACCTTTGTAATTTTCTGCCGTTGCTATGCTGAGTTTGTTTGGATCTGATGGATTATGAGACTATGTTCATATTTTGATGAGTAATATATTTGGTTCTTCTCCTTTATATTTTGTTCTTGAGTAAATTCTTGCATGTTCTCCGTTGCCGTATTTTACTTTGGCCAAGTGATTTGTTGCAACTCCAAGAGGGAGCGTTATGCTTGATTGTGGGTTCAGCCCCTTGATGTTTAGCTTGAGTGACAGAAACATGAGACTAGGGGATGTGATGTTGCCACCAGGGATAAAACAACGGTGCTTGTATCCGCGGATGCAAGGATTGTTTACTTTACGCAAAGTTCTTTTAATGCAGTTGTCTGTTGCTTTGGATTTACACTTTGGGTGGGATTCACAACTTAATACCAGCGAGATGTTCTGGATAGATATCTCAAGGTGGATGATTCGTAGTAGATGCAGATGGATTTCGGTCTACTTACCTTGGCGTACTGCCCATTGCTTTTGAGCCCTTCCTTTCTTTGCAGCATAGTTAGCATTGCGGTGCCTTCATAATCCTGTCAATTTCCCAACTGTGATTTTTTTACCTCGCTAGCACTTTTATCATCTTTTGGGAGAGAGAAATCACTAGTGAAAATCACGTGACCCCGGTCCATCTTCATATCACTGTTTACATCCTTAGTTTACTTTCCAGTTGCTATCACTATCATTATCTTTTGCGTTAATCCTTTGTAAACAGCAAGGCTGGAGGAATTGACTGTTGGGATTCGGAGTAGAAAACAAAAAATCCGGCACTACGAAACCAAGTCCCAAGAACAGATCTAGATAGATGCAAACACAGTTAGCGATCTTGTTACCTTAACAACCGTTCAAACGGTAGTTCTCTTGCAGCGGAAGAAGTTGATGGAGAGTTGGGGAAGATTGACGCGGTGCAATCCCTCGAACAGATCTGATCCGTGTGACACCCCACGAATAGATCTACTCCTTAGAAGAAGATGCAGAAGTCCCTCGAACAAAGATCGAACACACGATCTCTCTACGGTTGATCCACACGTACGGTGTGGAAGATCCGGCAGTGCTCCGCCGTCCAGAGCTCGGCGCCTCCGGAGTAGAGAGGAGGGAGGAGCAACACTTCGAGATATGGTGGAGATCTGATCTACAAGAGAGGAGAGAGGGGCAGCCGAGGGGCAAGACAATCTTGACAAGTTCATATGTTGGGGGGGTGCCCCTTCTCATCTATTTATAGAGGGGAGGGGAGGCCATCTAGGAGGAGGGGGCAGCCCTAGGGGTGGTGCCCTAGGGTTTCCCTCCCCTTGTGGGGCGCCCTAGGGTTTGGCAAGGGGGAGGAAGCTTCCTCCCCTAGGCGCCTCCCCACATGGGCCTCCTTTGGTCCAAGTGCTCCCTCCCCACTTGGGCCTTCCAAGTGAGAGGGGGCCCATTGATATTTAAAATCTTTTATTAATTCTAAAACAATTATAGAATTCACAAGAAATAAATATTAAACGTATTTAGACCATCCCGGAACTTTTTCCAGCCCTCCGGTTTTCTCAAAACTTTTCCCGGTACTTTACCGGTGCCCCGAAACGATTCCGGTTTTCTCTCCGATTAAATCTCAATCACTCCAAAACTTTTCCGGTGTGTTATACTCGTGCTCCTATCACTCTACTACTCAAAAAATCTTCCACCCTTAAGTGTGTGACCCCATAGGTTCGGTAGAATACGGACATGAACCGGAAACTTATTTTCCCGCGGAACAATAACCGACAACGGAGCCATGGACACCCATAACGGTTCCCGTACCTACATGAATATAAATTCGAGTGAACCACAAGCTTAACATGCCAGTCCTATTTGCTTCACGATACTATACAAAACTTGAGGTGAGATCTTTTAGGTATCCGCATGATTAACCATTAACCATTATACCAAGTCATCCTCCTTCATGTTTTGTTCCATTTTTCTCGTTTAGTATTCCGGTATCCCTTGTGATCAATTCAGAGTGTCTTGCCAGACGATGTTGGATGCCGTAATACCGAGAGGGCCCAAAGAAGTATCTCTCCATCGTTAGAGGAGAAAATTCCCAACTCGAATCGTTAAGTCCCTTGACACACTTTCAGGTGTGAGTGATCAAAGCCGTTATTGCCACGCCTGTTACGGGTGGTGTTGGGACAGTGTCAAAACCCACCCTCTGGTATGAAGTTACGAAACATTCTTATGGTCATGAAGGACACATGCATATTAACTTTAGATGATTTTACTTATAACATGGAAACGATGTGATCTCAAAGTAAATCATACAATTAGGTCGTTCAGCACCCTTGTTCTGGCAACAATGTGCTCCCATGTGTTACTAGCATTTCCAATGCCCTATGAACAGAAAAAACATGTCATCCATAACACACGGGTTAGTCCTAGAGGCAGACTAAGAACACTTTGTGTTTATACTCTACACCTGCATATGGGTTTTCCTCCGAAGGCAGTTAACATGCTACTTGGAAAACCTCCGCATAGGCCATTGCAGTTATAGCATAGACATATAAACATTAATAATGAACCTGGAATAATAATAATACAATTTATTATTGCCTCTAGGGCATAATTCCAACATTGACAACTCCTCTGTACTCGTTGGGAGCAAAGTTATCTGTATCTGTGTGCAAGTCCAGGTGAAGTTAGCAACCTCGGCGCCATTGTTCAATTTACCACCTTCTTGTATCTCTGCGAGTCCTACGGGAGACAAACCCTATCCTCTACATAGGGGAAATTTGCTGCTATGCTACATCTCACCTTCCACTTGGGGTAACCAACGAGGAGTGAGAGATCCTCACCGTATCAAGCCAATTTCTGGCGCCGTTGCCGGGGACTCCAGTCTACAAGATAGGGGAGTTGCACACTATCTTTTATCTTTGCTTTTTAGTCTTGTTAGTTTACCTTTCAGTTTTTACTTTTGTGTCCCTTATCAAAAATACCAAAAATACCTGCTACCTTTTTTGTGTGGTGAAGTATGTTAGGAGTTGGTACTATGAGGGAATCCGAGGTCTTGGATTTCCACCAAAGGAACGGGGAGAATATGAAGAAGGCATGGGACAAAATTTCTGAAGCACATAAGGCAAACATGCCTTGGTTACCTATAAGAATTGTGCTTAGAAATTTTTTACTTTGGCCTTTTTAAGTGGTGTAAGCACTCTCTTGATCTTATAGCTGATGGAGACTTTTTAGAGTGTGATGAAGCTAGAGCTCTTGAAATTATACATGGTTTATCTAGTTATTTTATTTATGATGGTCTTGATACTGTTATAGATAGAATTACTGCTATTGAGAAAAAACTTGATGCTCTAGACTTAAAAGTAGTAGAAAAACCAAATCCTCCTAGAGAGGGGATTTTGGAAATGGAAAATGACTGGGATCCTTTTGTTAGGATTTTTATCTCTAATCAAAACTTCCTTGCTTTTTGTGACATTGGATCTACAGTTTCTATAATGCCTAGCTTTATTTATGATTCTTTGTACCTTGCAAGCATGGACAAATTTCCATCTTTCCATGAACATTCTAATGGTGATATTTCTGAGATCCAGGGAAGATTGAAAGATGTCCAGGTCATGTTTCTAAAAATGAGTGTGGAGATTGACTTCTCCATCATGAAGGCCAATCAAGGAAATATAGTTCTTGGAAGGGACTTCCTGCGAGCCATGAAAGGCTTCATTGATATAGGTAAAGGACAAATACGTTTGCGTGGTAAAGAAAAAGGTACGTACCTTTTCCCTCGGAAGAACAAGGATGAGCTTATTGAAAACCCTTTTGAGATCCTTGGTGAACCTTCCGATGATTTTGGAGAACTTTTATCTTCTGCTTTAAGCCTAGCTAATGGCTCTAAAGAAGCGCTTTCGGGAGGCAGCCCGCAACGAATTTAGGTTTTTCTTTTCTTCTGTTCTTAGTGGTCTTGATGATTGTTACTACTGTAGCAACATCATTGTATCTTTACTTTTTAAGCTTTGTGCCTTTTATAGCCTCATACGCAAGGGAAGTAAAAGTTGTGACATGCTGTCCAGAAAACAGATTCTGTCCTCGTGACTATAAAAATCATGGAAAAATCCCAGTTCATATTTTGGAGCTGAAATTATTACACAGCATGCTCTATACAATTACGAAACTTCCGTATGTTCTGAGTTTTTTGATTTGAGTTGCAGAAGTACCCCTAAAAAATCCGTTTCTACCTTCTGTTTTGTTTTTCACAGATTCTGCCACGTTTTGTCTCTCTGTACTTTTGCAAACCTTAAGCTTGCTTTTTATTTGCAAAAACCTTTTGGCAATCTTGGGAAACAGTAGCTCTTCAAGTTTATCCTTATTTACAGCAAAGGAAAAATTATTTTAATAGGATACTAACCTCTCTAATCAGTCTACAATGAGTTATGTATGAAGGGAGTTTTCAAGTGTGCGATGGAAGATGATGAAAGAAGATCTTGGAGTGTCAAACGCTCAAGCTTGGGGATGCCCATGTGCACCCCCAATAAATATTCAAGGAGACTCAAGCGTCTAAGCTTGGGGATGCCCCCGTGCATCCCCTTCTTCATCAACAATTATCAGTTCGTCTCTCGTTGCACTATATTTTTATCACTTCATGCGTTATGTGTTATGCTAGGAGCGTCTTGCTCTTTACTTTTCTAGGTTTGTTTTTTCTTGGTTTGATGTAGTTACAAGTTAGACCCCAGCTTACTTTCTTTTTTGTGGGAGAGATACACGCTCCGCTTGAACTAGAAATCCTCATAGGATTTGCATGCTTATTCTTTTAGCTGTGAGTTGTTCTTTTTCTTTTCTTAGCTGCTGCTCTGTTTAGTTGTAGTGCTTTAGTTTTTCTAGAGCTTTTCTTTTGTTTTAGGTTGAACTTTCTATAGGTTGCATGTTTTATCTCGTTAGAGAGTTTTCCTGTTGCACTGAGTTTTCTGTCTTGACTAGAAGTAGGTAGTTGAAGTTGCTATTCACTTTGTAGTAGTAACTTGCAATAGTTTTGAGGTATTGACTAGAGTAATTTTTGAACTTTTGGTGTCAAGAGCTCGAGCCTATTAGTGATAGATGTCGTATTTTGGGCAATCCGTGTGTTTTTCGAAAACCAAAAACCACTGTTGAGAACTCTAGCTACTAGATGGATCACTAACCTCTGGAGGGTTCGAATATTAGAGTACACTCACGTACCATGAGTCGAGGATGCGCAAGGATAACCAAACCCCCATACACTCCTCCTCGGGGTAGTTGTCTCTTTGTGAACCTCCTGATTAGATTGAGAGTTACCGATAATAAGTGCATGAGTTCTTCAAACTAATGTGAGTATTCGAAAGTTGACACTTCCACCCACCTATACTTTTTCTAGCCTCTTCGGTACCGTGCATTGCCCTTTCTCACCTTGAGAGTTGGCGCATACTTCGCCGGTGCATCCAAACCCTTGGCACGATATGCTCTGCCATCATAAGCCTCCTTATATCTTTCCTAAAAACAGCCACCATACCTACCTATCAGGCATTTTCATAGCCTTTCCGAGATACATTGCCATCCAACATCCACCTTCTCATGACTTGATCCTCATGTCATACCTTTGCATCATGATAGTTATATCTTCTTTATGTGAGTACCTTTGTAAAGTGTGAAAGATCTCCTATATCCTTGTAAAATATAGAGTGTTGCCCCTAAGTGAGGAAAAGATCCCAAAGAGGACAAAATCAAAAGATCCCAAAGAGGGAAAATGAGAGTTAAATAGAAAGAGCCATTGAGGCCACCAAAAAAATACAAAAAAATAGAAAAAAGAAAAATAAAAAGAGAGAAGGGGGCACACTACTATTCCTTTTGAGAGATCCACACTAGTACTTCATCCTCTATCCCTTGTAATCCATAGAGATCATCATCATGCATATAGCTATGTGGGGACCTTCACACTATAGAACTTGGCTTGTATATTCCAGTGATGAGCCTCCTCAAACGAGCTCTAGGTCTTCTTGAGAAAGCAAGTTAGATGCACCCCCACTAGTTCCCTTGGAGAGATTTTAGCTCACATGTGCATCCGTTGCATGGCAATCCCTACTCCTCACATCATATCTATCATATGGCCTTCTCTCGTCTATGATTGTCCTCATTGATGTGAGCCTTTCACACCTTTTTGTCTTCCTCCTCCACCTTCTTTCTGTTTCGCCTTTTAGGTGTCAAATTTATTGCTCACTCTCATCCATTGCATGAGTGCTCAAAATATCAAAAGGGAGTGGATCAGTTTGACTTGTACCTGACTAGTGGTCTGGGGACGAGTCAAGATAAGAATCCAGAGGAGACTAAGTGTGAAACTTTAGTAGATAGTTGTTCTCAACAATTACTTTTTTTATCTCGTATTTCCCTATCCCCTGCTTGCACGCAAACACCACCTGGAGACATTCGAGTCATGGATAGCGAGAGCTCTTGCACCTTTTGTTCTTTTGTTGCTTGTGTCAATGCTAATATAGACTCTTGCTTGTTAATATTTGAATTCAATGGCATGCTTTGATTACTTTACTTACAAAGTTCTTATATGGTTGTGTGGCATGTCACCACAGAAATTATGCTTGTTATCATTTACCTACTCAAGGACGAGCATGAATTAAGCTTGGGGATGTTGATACGTCCCAAACGTATCTATAATTTCTGCTTGATCCATGCATGTTTAGTGTGACTTTGCCATGATTTGCTTGAACTTTCATACACTTTTGAGCATATTTGGACTAATCTATTAACCCAGTGCACCCAACTGCTAGTTGTTGTATTCTGCTTTTTTTGTATTTCAGGTTTTCCGGCCATTAAAAGTGCTCCAAAAATCCGGAAAACTCATATAAAAATCAGCGTCACAGAAGCTTCTGGAAACACCAAAGGAGCGAAGGAGGGCCACCACCAGGCAGCCAGGAGGGCAGGTGGCGCGGACCCACCCTGGGCCGCGCCGGGGAGCCTCCTGACTGCCTCGTGGCCCCTCTCGGTGCCCCCCTTCGCCTATATTTACCCCCCGTGACGGAAACCTTTGGGAGGAACTCCTTTTTCGCGATCTCGCCTCTGTACCGCCGCCACCGCCGTTTCTAGATCGGGGCTGCCTGGAGAAGCTGCTCCGGCACCCTGCCGGGAGAAGCTACCCCCTCCGGGAGACCATCCATAGCCATGGACGCCTCCCGTATGTGCCGTGATTAGTTTTCCTTGGACCATGGGTCCGTGACCAGTAGCTATGTGATCTATCTCTCCCCTCTTTGTGCCTCCACTTTCGAGACCTCGTGAGCTACCTCACATGATCGAGGCACCTTTGTAATTTTCTGCCGTTGCTATGCTGAGTTTGTTTGGATCTGATGGATTATGAGACTATGTTCAGATTGTGATGAGTAATATATTTGGTTCTTCTCCTTTATATTTTGTTCTTGAGTAAATTCTTGCATGTTCTCCGTTGCCGTATTTTACTTTGGCCAAGTGATTTGTTGCAACTCCAAGAGGGAGCGTTATGCTTGATTGTGGGTTCAACCCCTTGATGTTTAGCTTGAGTGACAGAAACATGAGACTAGGGGATGTGTTGTTGCCACCAGGGATAAAACAACGGTGCTTGTATCCACGGATGTAAGGATTGTTTACTTTACGCAAAGTTCTTTTAATGTAGTTGTCTGTTGCTTTGGATTTACACTTTGGGTGGGATTCACAACTTAATACCAGCAAGATGTTCTGGATAGATATCTCAAGGTGGATGATTCACAGTAGATGCAGATGGATTTTGGTCTACTTACCTTGGCGTACTGCCCATTGCTTTTGAGCCCTTCCTTTCTCTGCAGCATAGTTAGCATTGCGGTGCCTTCATAATCCTGTCAATTGCCCAACTGTGATTTGTTCACCTCGCTAGCACTTTTATCGTCTTTTGGGAGAGAGACATCACTAGTGAAAATCACGTGACCCCGGTCCATCTTCATATCACTGTTTACATCCTTAGTTTACTTTCCAGTTGCTATCACTATCATTATGTTTTGTGTTAATCCTTTGTAAACAGCAAGGCCGGAGGAATTGACAACTCCTCTATACTCGTTGGGAGCAAAGTTATCTGTATCTGTGTGCAAGTCTAGGTGAAGTTAGCAACCTCGGCGCCATTGTTCACTTTACCACCTTCTTGTATCTCTGCGAGTCCTACGGGAGACAAACCCTATCCTCTACATAGGGGAAATTTGCTGCTACGCTACATCTCACCTTCCACTTGGGGTAACCAACAAGGAGTGAGAGATCCTCACCATATCAAATGTGCATCTCAGTGACATGGGAACCTTTGCACGAACCCTTCAAGCGGGCGGCGGCGGCGTCGCCCCCCATGGAAGCATCGGAATCCATGGTGGGCGAGGAGGAAGAAGACGATGAAGAAGGCAGCGGCGGCGATGGAAACGGAGATCCGCGTCCACCAATGGTGGCGGAGGAGAAGTGGTGGCGTTGGTGGCGGAGAGCAACCGGGAGTTCGTCGGTGGAGCAGATCTATGCTCCGGCGGCAGCAGCAACGGCTCCGGAGCGCAAGGCGTGGCGACGGCGGAGGCAGAGAAGAGCGCGAGGAAGAAGATGGAGTGGGCGGTATGCGCCGCATCCTCACCCCCGGGCTATTTAAAGAGCCAGCGGGGCGTTAGTGGGATCCGGTGCGCCGACTGATACGCGAGAGATGATAATGGTTTCTCGCCCTTCGTTGGTTACCCCAAGTGGAAGGTGAGATGTAGGATAGCAGAAAATTTCCCCTATGTAGAGGATAGGGTTTATCTCCCATAGGACTCCGGCAGATGATAAGTAGGTGGCAAGGAAAAAATGGCACCGAATAAGATAAAAGTTGCTTCCTTGACCTGGACCTGCACACGACACAAATAAATTTGCTCCCAACGAAGTTCAGAGAGGTTGTTAATCTCTCTGGTCTTGTTATTTACAAAGGATCAAACACAAGGGATAATGATAATGATAGCAACTGAAAGTAAAGACTGAAAATTAAATGAGTGTGTAAACAATGATGAGAATATGGACCGGGGTCCCGTGATGTCTCTCTCCCAAAAGGCGATAAAACTGCTATGCGAGGTAAACAAATTACAGATGGGCAATTGACAGGATTATAAATGTAGCGCAATGCTAAATATGCTACAAAAGAAAGGAAGAGGCTCATAAGCATGGGCAGTACGCCAAAATAAGTAGAACGAAATCCATCTGCATCTACTACTAATCATCCACCTTGGGATATCTATCCAGAACATCTAGCTGGTATTAAGTTGCGAGCCCCACCCAAAGTGTAAACCCAAAGCAACAGACAACTGCATTAAAAAGAACTTTGCGTAAAGTAAACAATCCTTGCAACCGCGGTTACAAGCACCTTTGTTTTCCCCCTTGTGGAAACAACACATCCCTTAGACTCATGTTTCTGTCACTCAAGCGTGTCATCAGGGGGCATGAACCCACAATCGAGCATAACGTTCCTCTTGGAGTCACTACCTAATACTTGGCCAAAGCAATAAACAGCAACGGAGAACATGCAAGAATTACTTAAGAACAAAAATATAAGAGATAAGAACCAAATATATTACTCTATCACAATCTGAACATAATCTCATAATCCATCAGATCCCATCAAAGTCAGCATAGCAACAGCAGAAAGATTACATATATGCCTCGATCATGTAGGGCATCTCAAGAGGTCTAAACCATGAAGAACAAAGAGGGGAGGAGAACATCACATAGCTACTGATCACGGACCCATGGTCCAAGGTAGACTACTCACGGCACATCCAGGAAGCGTCCATGATGGACGGGAAGCTCCCAGAGGTCGATCCCCCATCCGGCAGGGTGCCGGGAAGGGTCCTGCTAGTGCTCCCGATCTTGGAAGCGCGGCGGCGGCGGAACAGAGGCGAGATCACGAAAGAGGGTTCTGTCTTCGGAAGTTTCATGTCACGGGGGTTATATAGGCGAAGGGGGGAAGCTAGGGGGCCACCAGAGGTCCAGGCGCCCCCCTGGCGCGGCCAAGCCCTAGGTCGCGCCGGCTAGGTTCCTGGGGCCCTGGTGGGTCCCACCTGGACCCCCTTGGGGACTCCGGAAGGTTCCTTCACGCTGATTTTTTATCTGATTTTCCCGAATTTTTGGAGCACTTTTAATATGAGGGAAAACTGAAATAGAGAAACAACAGAAAACAGAAACTGGCACTGGGGTGCACTGAGTTAATAGGTTAGTCAAAATATGATCAAAAGTGTATGAATGTGTATCTAGATCATAGCAATATCACACAAAACATGCATGGAGCAGGCAGAAATTATCGATACGTTTGAGACGTATCAACATCCCCAAGCTTAATTCCTGCTCGTCCTCGAGTAGGTAAATGATAACAAGCATAATTTCTGTGCTGACATGCTAGCAACCATATAAGAACTTTGAAAAGTAAAGCAATCAAGGTATGTGATTCAATTCAAGTCATAACATGCAAGAGTCTATATTAGCATTGAAACAAGTAACAAAAGAACATTAGGTGCAAGAGCTCTTGCTGTCCGTGACTCGAATGTCTCCAAATGGTGTTTGCGTGCAAGAAAGGGGATAGAGAATACGAGAAAAAAATATTTTTGTTGAGAACTCAATCTACTAAAGTTTCACACTTGGTCTTCTTTGGAATCTTATCTTGACTCGTCCCCAGACCACTAGCCAGGTACAAGTCAATTTGATCCACTCCTTTTTGATATTTTGAGCACTCATGCAATGGATGAGCGTAAGCACGAAAGTTGACACTTAGGATGGCTAAGAGAGAAATATGGTGGAGGAGGAAGACAAAAAGGGTGATAAAGGCTCACATCAATGAGGACAATCATAGATGAGAAGGCCAAATGATAGATATGATGTGAGGAGTAGGGATTGCCATGCAACGGATGCACATATGAGCTGAAAAGCTCTCCAATGGAACTAGTGGGGGTGCATCTAACTTGCTCGCTCATGAAGACCTAGAGATATTTTGAGGAGGCTCATCCATGGAATATGCAAGCCAAGTTCTATAGTGTGAAGGTCCCCACATAGCTATATGCATGAATGATCATCTCTGTGGAGTACAAGGATATAGAGGGAGTACTAGTGTGGATCTTTCAAAAGGATAGTAGTGTTGCCCCTTTCTCTCTTTTTTTTCTTTTTTTCTCTTTTTTCTCTTTTTTGTATTTTTTTGGTGGGCTCAATGGCTCTTTCTATTTAACTCTCATTTGTCCTCTTTGGGATCTTTTATTTTGTCCACTTTGGGATCCTTTTCTCGCTTAAGGGAAACACTCTAATTTACAAGAGGGTATATAAGATCTTTCACAATTTACAAGGTACTCAAATCATAAAGAAGATGTAGCTATCATGATGTATGCAATGTATGCCGCTGCCAGTGTAGCAGGAACATGTATGACATGAAGATCAAGTCATGAAGAGGTGGATGTTGCATGGCAATATATCTCGGAAAGGCTATGAAAATGCCTTGATAGGTACGTATGGTGGCTGTTTTGAGGAAATATATAGGGAGGTTTGTGATTGCAGAGTGTATCATGCCAAGGGTTTGGAAGTACCGGCGAAGGTGGACGCCAACTCTCGGAGTGAGAAGGAGGCAGTGCACGTCACGAGAGAGGCTAGCAAATATGAGGAGGTGGAAGTGTCAACTTTCAATACTTACATTAGTCCGAAGAACTCATGCACTTATTATCGGTAACTCTCAATCTAATGAGGAGGTTCACAAAGCGACAAGTACCCCAAGGAGGAGTGTATGGGGGTTTGGTTATCCTTGCGCATCCTTGACTCATGGTATGTGAGTGTACTCTAATATCCGACCCCTCAGAAGAGTAGTGATCCATCTAGTAGATAGAGTTCTCAACTAGTTTTGTAGGTTTTGAAAATAAACACAGATTTCCCAAAATATGACACCTATCACTAATAGGCTAGAGCTCTTGACACTCAAAGTTCAAGCATTACTCACAAAAATACCTCAAAACTATTGCAAGTTACTACTAAAATTAAATAGCAACCTCAATTACCTACTTTCAAGACAAGACACAACTCAGTGCAACAACCAACTCTCTTAACAAGATAAACATGAAAAATAAAGAGAGTTCCAGCAACAAACTAAACAAAAGCCAAGGCTCTTGCTAAAGACAAACTAAGACTAAAACTAAACATGGCAGTAGCTATGAAAAGATAAACAACACACAACAGTAAAAAGATATGCATGAAAAATCCTATGATGTGTTCTAGATTTTGAAAGTGGAGCGTGTTTCTCTCCCACACAAAGTAAGATGGGGTCTAACTTATTATGAACATCAAGAAAATCTAAAGAACACTAAAAATAAAACCTAAGAGCGAGACGCTCCAAGCATAGCACATAACGCATGAAGTGATAAAAATATAGTGAGACGAAGGACGAACTGATGATTGTTGATGGGGAAGGGGATGCACGGGGGTATCCCCAAGCTTAGACGATTGAGTCTCCTTGAATATTTATTGGGGATGCATGGTTGCATCCCCAAGCTTGAGCGCTTGACACTCCCGGATCTTCTTTCATCATCTTCCATCGCACACTTGAAAACTCCTTTCATACATAACTCATCATAAGCTGATTAGAGAGGTTAATACCCTTAATAAAATAATTTTCCCCACTGGATATAAAGATACTCTTGAAGAGCTAATGTTTCTCAAGATTTCCAAAAGGTTTTTGCAAAGAAAAAGCAAGCTTAAGGTTTGCAAAAGTAAGGAGAGACAAAACGTGGCAGAATCTGTGAAAAACAGAACAACAGATAGTAGGGAATTTTTTCGGGGCACTTCTGCAAGTCAAATAAAAAAAACTCAGAACATACGAAAGTTCCGCAATTTTATATAGCATGCTGTGTAAAAAATTGAGCTCAAAAATATGAAGTGGTGATTTGATCCGATTTTTTCCCGTCACGAAGAAAGAATATGTTTCCTGGACAGCATGTCACAACTTTTGCTTCCCTTGTCATATGAGGCTATAACTTGGCACAAATATTGAAAATAAAGATACAATGATGTTTATATAGTAGTAACAATCATCAAGACCACTAAAAATAGAAGTAAAAATATCTTGGGTTGCCTCCCAACAAGCGCTTTCTTTTACGCCTTTAAGCTAGGCATAAGGCAAAAGATCAAGTTGTATCAATTGAACTATCATCAAGATCATCAAAAAGTTCTTCAATTGTACAACTAGTCTTAAGAGGTCTTTCAAATAAAGGCCTAATGAAGATACTTCTAGGGAGAAAACGAAAAGGAGGAAAATCAATGGAAGTTTCATTTATAAATTTATCAAAAAATAGGTATTTCTTCCAAAGTTTTCACGGTTTCAACTTCCTTAGCAATGGGTGCATTATTTTTAGGTCGGGGAACCTTAGGGACAGAATTGAACTTAGGTTCCTTTCTTGCCGGAGTTGCTACCTTTTTTGGTTTGATTGAGGAGAAAGTAGTTCCTAGAGTATTAATGATTTCCTCAATCTTATCAATCATAGAAGGATCCATATCATGGAATTTGATTGTCTCCAAAGTTTTAATTATTTTAAGCATGGAGCTATCAAGCCTATTCAATTTCCCTTGAATCTTGCGATCCAACTCATTTATCATAGTTATACTTGGTAGTTCTAACTCTATCTTTTCTAGTTTTTTCATAATGTGAGCTAGAGTTATATCTTCTTGTATGCTAACAATAGGGAGATTTCCAACATGATTTTCAATAACATTAAGAGACTCCCAGATTGGGGCTTCTGGGAAATTCCCATTGATAGCACTATCTAATATGAACCTATTCCAAGGAGTAATCCCAACATAAAAATTTCTAAGCAGGATAGTAGTGGATTGCTTCTCGGTGGCTTTTTTTCTGAGAATCATTAATTCTATACCAAGCATCTATTAAACTTTCACCACCTTTTTGTTTAAAGGTGAGAACTTCTGTCTCAACAAAGGCAAAGGGACCAGACATAATGACAGCTAATAGTAAGGTAAATAATTTTTTTGTGATTTTTGATATAAGACACAAAGATAAAAACTGAAAGGTAAACTAACAAGACTTAAAAGTAAAGGTAAAAGGTAGTGGGAAACTCCCCTATCTTATCACTCGGAGTCCCCGACAACGGCGCCAGAAATTTGCTTGATACGCGAGAGATGATAATGGTTTATCGCCCTTCGTTGGTTACCCCAAGTGGAAGGTGAGATGTAGGACAACGGAAAATTTCCCCTATGCAGAGGATAGGTTTTATCTCCCGTAGGACTCCGACAGATGATAAGTAGGTGGCAAGGAAATAATGGCACCGAATAAGACAAAAGTTGCTTCCTTGACCTGGACCTGCACACGACACAAATAACTTTGCTCCCAACGAAGTTCAGAGAGGTTGTCAATCTCTCCGGTCTTGTTGTTTACAAAGGATCAAACGCAAGGGATAATGATAATGATAGCAACTGAAAGTAAAGACTGAAAAGTAAATGAGTGTGTAAACAATGATGAGAATATGGAACGGGGTCCCGTGATGTTCACTAGTGATGTCTCTCTCCCAAAAGATGATAAAACTGCTATGCGAGGTAAACAAATTACAGATGGGAAATTGACAGGATTATAAACGCACCGCAATGCTAACTATGCTACAAAAGAAAGGAAGAGGCTCATAAGCTTGGGCATTACGCCAAAATAAGCAGACCGAAATCCATCTGCATCTACTACTAATCATCCACCTTGAGATATCTATCCAGAACATCTCGCTGATATTAAGTTGCGAGCCCCACCCAAAGTGTAAACCCAAAGCAACCGACAACTGCATTAAAAAGAACTTTGCGTAAAGTAAACAATCCTTGGAACCGCGGTTACAAGCACCGTGGTTTTCCCCCTTGTGGCAACATCACATACCCTAGACTCATGTTTCTATCACTCAAGCGTGTCTTCCGGGGGCATGAACCCACAATCGAGCATAACGTTCCCTCTTGGAGTCACTACCTACTACTTGGCCAAAGCAATAAATACCAAACGAAGAACATGGAAGAATTATTTAGGAACAAAACTATAAGAGATAAGAACCAAATATATTACTCTATCACAATCTGAACATAATCTCATAATCCATCAGATCCCATCAAACTCAGCATAGCAACAGCAGAAAGATTACATATGTGCCTCGATCATGTAGGGCAACTCATGAGGTCTAAACCATGAAGAACTAAGAGGGGAGGAGAACATCACATAGCTACTGATCACGGATCCATGGTCCAAGGTAGACTACTCATGGCACATCCGGGAAGCATCCATGGTTGGGGGGGGGGGGGAAGCTCCCGGAGGTCGATCCTCTCTCCGACAGGGTGCCGGGAATGGTCCTATTGGTGCTCCCGATCCTGGAAGCGCGACGGCGGCGGAACAGATGCGAGATCGCAGAAAAGGGATGTCTTCGGAAGTTTCACGTCACGGGGGATATATAGGCGAAGGGGGGGGGGGACAGCCAAGGGGGGCAGCAGGGGTCCACGCGCCCCCCTGGCGCGGTCAAGCCCTAGGCCGCGCCAGCTAGTTGATACATCCAAAATGCATCACTATTTTATATAGTAATTCTTTCTTATTCATTGATATATTTCATGTTATGATGTTGTTCTTATGTTTTTTTGGCTTATTTTACGCAGTTTGCAACTTTCCGATGCCGAAGCAGCAGACACAGGAATCAGCGGTAAAAAGTGGACGCTGAGTTGCTGAAGAAGAATACCACCAAATTACCTGAAAATCGACGGAGGGTATTTTTCGGAAGAATAACGAAGACACGCCGAAGTGGGACTAAAGGGGGGCCACAGGGTGCCCAAGCGGCCACCCAGCGCGACCCCACCCCTGGCCGCGCTGGGAGGGCGCCTGGACCCTTGGCGCCACTCCCGGCTCCCCCCTTTGGCTTATATATCGCACACATATAAAAACCCATAAAAGAGAGAGAGTTTCTGGAGTTCCGCCGCTCCGTGGCGGAAACCTGCAGAGAAGAAAAGACATCTCCGGCGGGCAGATTCCGCCGGGGAGACCACCTCCCGGAAGGGGAGATCGTTGCCATCGTCATCACCATCGTCACGGGCATCATCGAGATCATCATCAACACCATCCTCAACATCAGCACCATCTCCACCACCATCCAATCTCACCTCGAAAGTTTATCTTGTGTTGTAATCCGTACTATCTATCCTCTCTACTCTACCGTTGTTGATTACTACCGTGTGATGAATGCTACTGAGTTTTGTTGGAGAATTATTATTGTGTCCAGATTGTTTATCATCTATTTATCCCCACTGATCATGATCTCTTTTATGTCTTATGAGTAGTTACTTTAGTTCTTGAGGACATGGGAGGAGTCTAATTGTTAGTAGTCATATGATGTTGAAGTAATATGTGTTGTTTGATATTTAAGTTGTGTTGTTACTTTCCTAGTGGTGTTGTGTGAATCGAACATCCAACACTTCTCCTTATTAAGGACCTAGGGAAATACATTGTGCACAAAGAATGCTTACGGTGGGTTGCCGGAGTGACAGAAACCTGAACCCCAGTTCATACTCTTTTGCACAAGGGAACAATGGATCATCGATCGTACTGCTATGGTTAGGCTTTTGCCTTAATTACTACCTTGTATTTGCGGATGCTTGCAAGGTGTTTAATCATAAGAGTGCACTTATCTTAGTCTAGAGGGTGCACTAGCATAGATCCACCCACTCAACACTTATCAACACAACACATAGTACCGATACGGAATATGACGAAAGCACATGGCTATTTCTCCCGTGTGTCCTCAAGAACGCTTTAGTCTTTATAAGTCCAGTTGCTAGGCCTATCCTTCTGACAAAAGGATCGGGCCACTTGTTACTCCTCAATGCTTTTTTACTTTACTCGCTTTTACCTTCTTGTCGCTTATATCGAAAACCCCTAAAAAGTTATCTTTCAGTTCCTGCAACTATTTCTTTACCAAAGTCACTTACCAATACCTTATGCTCCTCGTTGGGTTCGACACTCTTATTTATTGAAAACGCTACAAATGATCCCCTAAAGTTGAGGGTCATCACTAGGCACCTGGGGCCCTGGTGGGTCCCACCTGGTCCCCCTTCGGGACTCCGGAAGGTCCCTTCACACTGATTTTTCCCGAATTTTTGGAGCACTTTTAATATGGGGGAAAACTGAAATAGAAAAATAGCAGAAAACAGAAACTGGCATTGGGGTGCACTGAGTTAATAGGTTAGTCCAAATATGAGAAAAAGTGTATGAAAGTGTATCTAGATCATAACAATATCACACAAAACATGCATGAAGCAAGCAGAAATTATCGATACGTTTGAGACGTATCACCGACTCAGTGGCCAGTGTGGCTGCGTGTATTTCTAATGCATCACCAGTTCGGAGCACAGAGGATCCGACGGATGGGACGGGACGTGCGCGCGTGGCTCGAGGTGGCGGTTATGACATGTCAAATCATGGCACGTCGTTTCGCATTCCACGGCGAATTCGAAGCGGCAAGTTTCGGTCAACATTCCAGTCAAACTAACCATTGGCGAGATCGGCTGAGAAGATCAAGAGAAATCGGCATATCACGAGCAATCGGTCATTTTGGAGCAATCAGTCAAAAGATCAAGAGCAATCGGCAGATCGCGAGCAATCGGCCAGTTGGGAGCAATCGGTCAGAAGATCAATAGCAATCGGCAGATCGCGAGCAATCGACCAATTGAGAGCAATCGGTTAGAAAAGAAGATTCAAGATTCACGAAGCATGGAAGGAACCAGTGCAGGCCCCGCTATCTCCTAGTTCGGCGGGACCTCCACAGCTTCAGGGGCTACTGTCGGGGGAATGACCCCGGGTAGGGTCACCCAGGAGGAACATTTCATCAAGGCAAAGATCACCGACCTAATGGTCGCGATCTGATCAAGGCTGAGCCAATCAAGACCAAGCAAGCAGTGGGCCGAACTGATCAGGTCGTAGGCCGATTTCCCCAAGAGAGAGCAATCGGCCTTACCTAGGATCATTCGGCCAAAGAGAACAAGAAAACATCCGAGCAGAATCCCAGGTCGGACACCTGGTACAAGTTCATTCAATACGCAATCCCAGATGATTCGGGCTGTCAGAGGCGTGCGGTCTCCTCCAGCGCCGATCACGCGGATAGGCCGACAGGTCTAGGCGCCTAGCTTCTCTGTTCAGTAGCAAGTTCTACGAGTTAGCGGCATGGTGAGCCGCAAGTCTACACCGGGTCATCCGGAAGAGCACGATGTGAGGACCCTAGCTTGTTTGAGACTGGCAGCTGGGCCCTCCCCTTTGTACATTTACCTTTGTACCCCGGGCTCGGCCTATAAGAGCCCCGGGTACCCCTCCTGCATGAGGGACGACAGAACACTTATTGCAATTCCACCCACCAGAGAGAGAGCAAGGAGAGAGTTGTGCTTAGATCCCACTTCTCCTTCCTCTCAAACAACTCAAGGAGCATTCATTGTAGCCAGAGTTATTGCATATAGCTAGCTCGGCAGGACTAGGGGTGTTATCTCTACGGAGAGCCCCGAACCTGGGTACATCGCGGTGTCTCACTGTGTTTGCCCACTCTCGATTCCGGTACCAGCGACACTAACCTCGGTTTGTCCCCCTCTTTAGCCATCCCCATGGCATCTGCCCACTACTAGGGAATAGTCTTTTAGTGGCGTCCTTTTTTTTTGCCTTTAGTGGCGCATTTCAAATGCGCCACTAAAGACAAGCCACTAATAAGGCCTTAATAGTGGCGCATTTCAAATGCGCCACCACTAAGAATCTTAGGTGTGGCGCATTTCTGAAATGTGCCACTAATAACGCCTTAGGGGTGGCGCATTTCTAAAATGCGTCACGCCTAAGATTCTTAGGGGTGGCGCATTTTGAAGATGCGCCACCATTAACTTTTTTTTGAATTTTGAATCTGGATCTGGATGACAATTTTTTTTGCTCGTTTTTTCTTTGAATGATTTGTCTCGTTCATCTAGCCACTTTGTTTGCTCATTTTTATTCTCTGTCATGTTCATCTAGCCAATTTTGAATCTTGGAGGATGGAGGGCACCATGGAGGAAGAGACGACGAGGAGGAGGAGCCAAGGAAGGGGAGGAGGAACCATGAGGATTAAGAGCCATGGAGGAGGGGAGGAGGAAGAAGAAAGGGGAGGATGAACCTTGGAGGAGTAGGAGCCATGGAGGAGGGGAGGAGGAAGAAGAAGAAGACCCGTGGAGGAGGGGGAACCTTGGAGGAGGAGGAGCCATGGAGGAGTGGAGGATGAGGAGGAGGAGCAGCCTTGGAGCCATGAAGGAGGGGAGGAGGAGGAGGGCGTCATGGAGAAGGTGGAGAGGAGGATAAGAATGAAGAGGTAAGGAGGAGAAGGAAGCCAGCCGGGTTATATATACTCTTATTAGTGGCGCATATAGCAAAATGAGCCACCCATAAGAACCTTAGGGGTAGCGCACCTAGCAAGATGCACCACTAATAACTTTTGATTTTTTTTTAATTTTTTTGGCCTCCAAATCTTCAAACGCCCGTAACTTTTTCTATTAGATTTTTGAGGATTCTAAAAATGTTCAACGGGGTTACCCCTGTTGAATTTGGATATAACTTTTCGAGTACATGATTTTTCATGTAAAAACTTTTTCATCGGAGGTCGTATGCAAAAGTTATGCCCATTTTACAAAATTCTCGAGAGATTTTGCAAAAAAATTCGAAATTCATATTTGTAAATTTTCCTAACAAGACCACATATCACATGGGAAACTTTTTTTTTTGACATTTCTATCATATAAAAAACTTTTTCATTGGAGGTCGTATGCAAAAGTTATGCCAATTTTACAAAATTCTCGAGAGATTTTGCAAAAAAAGTCGAAATTCTTATTTATAAATTTTCCTAACAACTAGACCACATATCACATGGGAAACTTATTTTCTTTTACTTTTTTGACATTTCTAGCATTTTCTTTTAATTATTTTGAAACTAAAAAGGCGATCCACCGGGGGGGGGAGGGGGGTTGTATTTGTGTGTTGGGAATTTTCCCTCACATTTTTTGCTTAGTAGTGGAGCATATGCAAGATGCGCCACCCATAAGAGCTTATGGGTGGCGCATTCTGAATGCGCCACTAATAATTCCTTAGGGGTGGTGCATTTCGAAAAATGCGCCACTCATAAGATTTTAGGGGTGACGCATTTCCAAAATGCGCCACCTATAAGGTTCTTAGTGGTGACGCATTTCCAAAATGCGCCACCTATAAGGTTCTTAGTGGTGGATGCGCCACGTATAAGAGGATCCAGGGCTGGCCCACCCTTAGGGGTGGCGCATTTTAAAAAATGCGCCACCTATAAGAGCTTATAGGTGGCGCATTTTTAACCAGTGCGTCACCCCTTATAACATAGTGGCGCATTACATAAAACATGCGCCACTAATAAGGTTTTCATGTATAGCTATTTTTCTAGTAGTGGTCGTTACATATCGACGATAGCTAGGCATATGTGGAATCTCTAATCTCTATCTTTATTTTTTATATATCTAAAAAGAACCTAACGGGTCCTCAGGGTTCTTTCTTGGTGTTTTGCCAATAGCTTCGTCAACCACCTATACCCCAACACGTAATTAACAAGACACAGTTAATGATTCAATCATGTTAATACTCATTCCTTTTTACCCATTACCATTCAACCACGAAACAAGTAAAATCAGTCTTCAAAATACATATTCCCCATTCCCTCCTTCACGCATCCCTCCATCTCTAATCTTTAATCTCTAATTACTATGCACACAATAAGTACTAGAGCTAAGACTTTGTATCACCGGAACAAGCTAGCCACCAACAACCATGGCTTCCAAACGAAACCAAGGTAAATTGCATGTCCAGGGAAAAAAAACTAGCATGTCCCGAAGAAAGATGCGTTTGGAAGCCAGCATTTGATTGGATCACACCAAACAAATTGTGTGGTAATTAAGAGTGCGTTTGGCTCAAACAAGCAAAGCACTAAACAAGGTTCAACATTAAAAAGAATGCGACGAGGCAGTTGGTACTTAATTTCCATTCACCATCAGTCGCTAGCAGTTCAATCAGATCGAGGCAATTTGTATTAAGTGGAAGGTGGTATTGTTTCCAAATATTGTTCGTACGCTCACAAAAATAAATGTGTCCAAAGATGATTTCTTGTCTTGTGTATACAATTAATAACGTACGCCAGGAATTTGCTCTATTTTGCCAATGTGGTTCAATCATTTCTAGCAAGCTAACAGCATGCAAGGCACCAATCAGCCACCATGCAGGACGCTGGGTGCATGCATGGCTTGGAATACCTTAACCCTCTTTATCTGGCATTGTGTCAAGAAGAATAAAAGCCAACGAGAGTTTTCAGGATGCAATTTATCCATCATGGAGTCGTCGTTAGAAAGATGTTTATATTTAACCGTTTATTATCGTGTTTAAAACTCACATACAAACAGATAGCTCGTGCTCATGCAATAGGGCTAGGTTTAGCTAATAAGCAACTTCTAGGACAATGCATATCGCAAGTTGACGTTCAAACTCGCGTAGGAATGCAACGTTTGGACATGACGCCATTCACGAAGCTAGGGTGCATCCTTCGGGATTTTTGGATGGATGGAAATTCTAGTGATTGACGATGTCGATGATGATGTTTCGGTTGAATTTGTACTTGATGAAGCGATGAAAACTTTGTGATGTAAACAGTCCTGTTGAACTTGCATAACGCTAGCTAGTGAATTACTTTGGGTACGATGAACCTGCATAGGTTATGTATGTTACTATCTGTTGCATCTATTTGCTAACTCTTTCTTTTCGTGTTGCTCAAGTATATTACATTGTGTATTATTGTTGAATTTGCTTGATGAAGATGCATCTCTTCATTTTACCCGCGATATTCCTAGGCTTTTCCCTAGTAGTGCTTGCTTCTTGTCTGTACGTGCCCAGACTTTGCCATGCTTTGATAAGAAAATAGTATATCGCATGCTAGATAAAACATATCAGAATTGTTGTAGAATATCGGTTCCACTTTCAATCTTTTTTTCGTTAGTATTTGATCGATAGAGAGGCACTATACAGGCTAGGCTAGGCATATGCGAAATCTATAAAATGTCACTTAATCAATGTGTACTACTCCCTCCGTTCCGAATTATATGACGTTGGAGCACTGTTCCGACCAGGTGAAAATACAACGAAATTACTAGTGTACCCCTACTGAATCATCTTCTACCTCTGGATATTTGAACCACAGATCCAAATCGGCACACCCCCACCTCCGCCTCGCTCCCCCCCCACGCCTCGCTCGCCCACCTCCGCCCCAGCAGATCGAAAACAGCAGCCCCGTACCAGATCGGCATGAGCTCCTGCGCAAACCGGCAGCCCCAGCAGGTACTAGATCGGCATCAGTTCCTCTGCAGATCCCCTCCTCCTGGGCGCTCCTCCCAGGCGCCGGCTCCAAGCCCCTGCTACCAGGCGTTGTTGCTTCTCCTCAGCGCCCAGGTCTTCTCGTCGTCCAAGCGTTGCTGCAAGTTCCTGGTTGATCCTGACGGTGCTCAGCTGCTCCTACAAATCCAATTCAAAAACAACATCAATACTCCAGTTCATATACGGCAAGCACAACAAGTGGCTGAGGAGCTGCCACTTCTCCAATTTGAGAAGTGGCAAATTCAATCCAGGAACTGCACAACAGCAGCACAACAAGTGTCTAGTTCATATACAACAAGCACAACAGGCAGAAAATACAAGTGTCCGACACAACAACAGCAGGCAAGACAAAAGCACAAGTGTCCAGTTCATATACAGCAAGCACAGCAGGCAAAAACTACAAGTGTCCAGCACAACAGCAGCAAGCAGGAAAAAAGCACAAGTGTCCAACACTTCACTTAATTTAAATAAAAATAAAAATTTAACTTAATTCAGACTTGACATGATTTACATACTCCAGGAGTACTCCTGCTAAATAAACAATGAACAATAAGCAGTACCTAAGTCGTCGGAAGTCGTGGTCGTGGTTGTCCTCGCCGCCGCCGTCGTGAACCAACAACTACTGCTACTGCTCCAGGAAGTACCTAAGACAAACAACAAACAACTAACAGGAATTAAATAACTTCAAACAACAGAATGTTAATTATTTTAGCAATCAATATCAGATTATAACTCTGATAATCAGAGCATTACTTTTGTTTACATGATTTACATTTTCAAAGATAATTCCTAACCAGAGTGACAACTCATTCCTAGCAAAACAAAAGCAAAAGGAAAGGTTTCAATTAATTTTAAATAACAGAAAAACTAGCTCAACTACTGCTACTCCAGTACAGTATGTTGCTGCAGTTTGTTGTTGTCTTGCTGTAGGATTTTCATTTTAATTAATACAACAAATTTGTTCTACTAACAGTAGCTTCATTTGCAAAATTACTCCTGACAGAACACACAATTACGCAAACATGAACTTGTTCAGCACTGCTCAAACATGGACTTGTTCAGCACAATTCCTAAGAGAGCACTACTCCTACATCTCCAGCCCTAAGAGGGGACTGCTGTGTGTTCTCTACAAATAACAGGAGGGGTACTGCTTTAAACAGAAAGGAAAACTGAACACTCTGGTACATCTCCAGCCCTACTGTCAATGTTCTAAATTTAAATCATTCAATCAATGTTCTTCCCTATTGTCACAAAATTTTGATGAAAACCCACTGATAATACTGTGTACAGTACGTTACTGATTTTTTTCACAAGGTGCTCAATAAAATTCCAAGGGAGGGGCATACCTCAGAGGCACGCGCAGGAAGCGGGAAGCCGACGAGGAGCAGGCAGGGCAGAACCAACGCTGGTGAGCGCTGCGTGCCTGCGTGAGGAAGGAACCCAGATGAGGGAATGGAAGGGGGGAAGAGCAAATGGAAGATGGCGAGAAAGTGACTATCTTGAGGAGCAGCTGCACTAGGGTCGGAGTAGCGGCATCTCGATCAGGGAGGAAGCTCCATCTCCGTCTTGGCCCCTTGACGACGGCGAAAATCCTCCCGTGGCGGATGTCCGTGCGGAGGTAATTGATCCACCGTAGCTTGCAGCTCTTGCCGCACCTCCTCAGCCCTGCATAGACAAGGATCCATTCATCCATCAAGAACACGCATCACGCCATGGATGGAGAAACGGCACGGACACATGGACCTCTCTCGGCGACCTCGCGCTCACGCTCCTTGATGTAGCTCCGCAACTCCCGCTCCTCTGTTCCAAGCCGCTTCACATCCGCCGCGCGGGTGCTGCTCCACGCCTCCCTCGCCCAGATCTGGCGCTGGCGCCGCTCCACATCCACTCTCCCTTGCATAGAAATCGTCGACGGCGGCAAAAGATTCGTTTTTTACCTATGCGGTGTGAGTGGAGGCAGGGGAGATCGTCGCCATCGTCATCATCATCGTCACGGGCATCATCGAGATCATCCCCAACATCAACACCATCTCCACCACCATCCAATCTCACCTCACAAGTTCACCTTGTGTTTTAATCCGTACTATCTATCCTCTCTACTCTACTGGTGTTGATTACTACCGTGTGATGAATGCTATTGAGTTTTGTTGGAGAATTATCGTTGTGTCCAGATTGTTTATCATATATTTATCCCCTCTGATCATGATCTCCTTTATGTCTTGTGAGTAGTTACTTTAGTTCTTGAGGACATGGGAGAATTCTAGTTGCTAGTAGTCATATGAAGTTGAAGTATTATGTGTTGTTTGATATTTAAGTTGTGTTGTTGTTTTCCTAGTGGTGTTGTGTGAGTCGAACACCCAACACTTCGCCTTCTTAAGGACCTAGGGGAATACATTGTGCACAAAGGATGCTTATGGTGAGTTGTCGGAGTGACAGAAACCTGAACCCCAGTTCGCACACTTTTGCACAAGGGAGTTATGGATCCTCGATCGTAATGATGTGGTTAGGTTTATGCCTTAATTACTACCTTGTATTTGTGGATGCTTGCAAGGCGTGTAATCATAAGAGTGCACCTATCTTAGTCTAGAAGGTGCACTAGCATTGATCCACCCACCGACACTTATCAACATAATACATACTACTTGGCGGAATATGGTGAAAGTAACTTGACTATCTCTCACGTGTTCCCTCGAGAACGCTTTAGCTTTTATAAGTTCAGTTCCTAGGCTTATACTTGTGAAAGGATTGGGCCACTTGCTACTCCTCAGTTACCCTGTTTACTTTGCTTGTATTTTACCTTTCTGTTGCTTAAACCAAAAATCCCCTAAATATTTACCTTTCAGTGTGGGCAGCCTTTTCTTTATCAGGGCCACTTGTCAGTACCTTCTGGTCCTCGTGGGATCGACATCCTTATTTATCGAAAAGCTACAATTGATCTCCTAGACTTGTGGGTCATCAAGAATCATTTATTGGCGCGGTTGATAGGGGAGGCATCCCAACTAAACCTATCAACTTCACCGCCATCAACTAGCTTTTCTGGCGCCGTTGCCTGGGAGTGTAGCGCTATTGGTAAGTGAAGCCGGTAATGAAACCTTTACTTTGTGTTGCTGTTTTTATGTTTGCTGTTGCTACCCTCAGTCCTTATGCACCCCTCTACTGTTGGTTCGTTGCTGGTAAGGAGCCGCCCCACGACTGTGGTGGTCACTCCTACCCCTACTGAAATTGTGCCCTATAAAATACCAACTGATATTATTGATCATGTCTTGGCTAATCGTTATCCAGGAGAAGGACATCCAGGAGAACACCTGCTATATTTGTCACAATTATGTTCTTTATTTAAGCTTGCAGGTGTAACGGTGGAGTTCGTCATGAATAAATTATTCTCCTTATCACTTAAAGATAAAGCTTCAGATTGGTATAAGCTACTCGATAACTCTGATTTGCTTGAATGGAAAGAGCTTATGTATCTCTTTTATGCAAAGTTTTATCCTCTTCGTGAAATTCACCAAGACAGGAACTACATCTACAACTTTTGGTCTCGCGACGGAGAGAGCATCGCTCAAGCTTGGGGGAGACTGAAGTCCCTGATGCTCAAATGTCCCAACCATGAGCTCCCCAAGGAAATTATACTTACATTTTTTATGCCAGGCTTTCTCGTCAGGACAAGGAGATGTTGGATGCCTCCTCTAGCGGGTTATTCTAGATCATAAGTATAGAAGAAAAATGGGATCTTATTGAAAGGATCCAGAAGAATACTGAAGACTGGGAAATTGATAAAGGTATTGAACCCACTATAAACTACGAGAATGACTACATTGAGAGTTATGTGAGGACTGATTACTTTAATACCTTTTGCTCTAAAATTGGTCTTGATTCCCAGCTAATGATTGACTTTTTCAAGGACTTTGCTTCTCATGTTAATTCTTCTAAGAAGAAGGAGAGTCGACATCATAAACCTTTCAAGGAGTCACCTATTGAGATTAACGTTACTGATCCTGTTTTACCTGCAGTTATGTATCAACAGCCTCCCTATCCCTCAAGGATAAAGGAACACTCTTTTGTTACAGGTATTCTAAACAAAAATGGAAGAACCACTGATGAATCTGAGGACCTGATCAAGGTCAAGCCTCAAGTTGCAATGGTTAAGGATCTGGTAACCAGTGATATTAAAGAATCTACTATTAGTTTTTGTGTTGTTTCCACTAACATTGTCACAGCCAAGAACAAAGGCCCAATTTCAGATACACCTGTTGTATTTGTCAAAATAGGAGAGCATAACTACTATGGGCTATGTGATTTGGGATCCAGTGTCAGCGCTATTCCTTTCACACTTTATCAACCGATCATGCATGAGATTCAGCCATGTGAGATCAAAGACATAGATGTCACGATTCATCTTGCAAATAAACAGACAATCTCTCCAGTTGGTATTGTAAGAGACGTTGAAGTACTCTGCGGGAAGGTAAAATATCCTACTTACTTTCTTGTACTTGGTTCAGTGCAAGATAGTTTTTTCCCTATTATCTTTGGTAGGCCCTTCCTCAGCACTTGCGGAGCTATAATAGATTGCAAGAAAGGTAAAGTTTCTGTTGAATTCAACGGTGAGCCATATGAATTTAATTTTTCTAAGTTTTCTAAGCAGCCTCGTGGTACTGATTTGCCTAGTAATGACAAAATTATTGAAGAAATTGCTTCTATTGCTATTCCTCCTGACAATACTTTGCAGCAATTTATGGAAGACCACGAGAATGACATGCGTATGCAGGAGAGGAATGAGCTAGAAGACATATTTTTAAGACAAAATCCCATCCTGAAGCACAACCTCCCGGTTGAACCTTTAGGAATCCTCTCGCAACCAAAAGAAGACCCAGTGTTTGATCTAAAACCACCGATACGCTCAAGTACGCTTATTTAGATGAAAATAAAGTATATCCTGTTATTACCAATTCTAACCTTTCAGGGTATGAAGAAGAGCGATTATTGGAGACACTCCGCAAACACCGAGGTGCTATTGGCTATACTCTTGATGATCTCAAGGGTATCAGTCCATCCATTTGCCAACATAATATCAATCTCGAGCCCGATGCTAAACCGGTTGTTGATCATCAACGACGGTTGAACCCAAAGATGAAGGACGTGGTTAGGACGGAGGTTCTCAAACTTCTAGCCGCAGGTATCATCTATCCTATAGCTGATAGTAAATGGGTAAGTCCATTTCATTGTGTTCCTAAGAAAGGCGGTATGACTGTTGTTCCTAATGATAAAAATGAACTAATACCTCAGCAGACTATTATTGGATATAGAATGTGTATTGATTTCAGGAAGTTGAACAAGGCCACCCGGAAGGACCACTATCCTCTGCCCTTTATTGATCAGATGCTTGAGCGTCTGTCTAAAAACACCCACTTTTTCTATCTTGATGGGTATTCTGGCTTCTCTCATATTCATGTTAACACCGCGGATCAATAGAAGACCACTTTCACGTGTCCTTACAATACTTATGCTTATAGGTGTATGCCTTTTGGTTTGTGTAATGCACCTGCTACTTTTCAGAGGTGTATGTCTGCTATATTTCATGGTTTCTGTGAGGCTATGGAACCTCCTTTGACCACTGTCTCCACAATCTTAATAAAGTTTTGCAAAGATGTGAAGAAATTTTTTTGGAGAAGTGTCATTTCATGGTTAACGAAGGTATAGTTCTTGGTCACAAGATTTCCGAAAGGGGAATTGAAGTGGACAAGGCGAAGATTGAAGCTATTGAAAGGATGCCCTATCCAAGGGACATCAAAGGTATTCGTAGTTTTCTCGGTCATGCTGGTTTCTATAGAAGATTTATCAAACACTTTTCTAAGACCTCAAGACCCCTCACCAGTCTTCTCCAGAAGGACGTTCGTTTTTTATTTGATGAAGATTGTAAGGAAGCCTTCTAAGTTCTTAAGAAAGCTTTGATAACTGATCCTATAGTACAACCACCTGACTGGAATTTTCCCATTGAAATTATGTGTGATGCTAGTGATTTTTGCTGTTGGAGCTGTTTTAGGACAAAGGGTTGATAAGAAGTTGAATGTTGTACACTATGCTAGCAAAAACCTTGATAGTGCTGAAAAGAAATATGCTACTACCGAGAAGGAATTATTGGCAGTGAGGTTTTCTTGTGATAAGTTTAGGCAGTATATTGTTGATTCTAAGGTTATTATTCATTCTAACCATGCTTCCATTAAGTATATTATGCAGAAGAAGGATGCCAAACCAAGGCTCATAAGATGGGTACTCCTTCTTCAAGAATTTGATTTGCAGATTGTCGATAGAAAAGGAGAAGACAATCCGGTGGCGGACAACCTTTCAAGGATGGAAGATATTCCGCACGATCCTATTCCAGTCAACGACAGTTTTCCAGATGAACAACTTGCTGTTGTAAAAGTACAATCTCATTTCAATCCTTGGTTTGCATATTATCCTAATTTTATCGTTGCAAAGTTTTTGCCCCCAGGTTTTACATTTCAGCAGAGAAGAAAATCTTCACGGATTTGAGGCATTACTTTTGGGATGACCCACATCTTTACAAAGAAGGTGCGGACGGGATCGTAAGAAGGTGTATACCGGACCACGAGCAGAAGGACATTCTTCGACAATGTCAGGATAGCCCCTATGCAGGACATCATGCCGGTGAGACGACCTCACATAAGGTTCTCCAATCAGGTTTTTATTGGCCTAATCTTTTTATGGACGCCAGAAGGTACGTTCTATCTTGTGATAAGTGTCAGAGAGTTGGTAACATTAGCAGGAACAATGAGATGCCTATGAATTACTCACTAGTAATCAAACCTTTCGATTGTTGGGGTTTTGATTTTATGGGTCCTTTTCCTCCTTCACACGAGTACACACACATCTTAGTTGCTGTTGATTATCTAACCAAGTGGGTTGAATAAATCCCCACTGAGAGTGCTGATCACAAGTAATCTTTGAAAATGCTCAAGGATGTAATTTTTCCCAGGTTTGGTGTACCAAGGTACCTCATGAAAGATGGAGGGTCACACTTCACGCATGGAGCTTTTAGGAAAGCTCTAGCCAAGTACGATGTCAATCATAGAATTGCATCATCGTACCACCCTCAAACTAGTGGGCAAGTTGAGCTCACCAATAGAGAGATCAAGTTGATCTTACAGAAAACAGTAAACAGTTCTAGAAAGGACTGGTCAAACAAGTTAGGAGATGCTCTGTGGGCGTATAGAACTGCTTACAAAAATCCCATGGGCATGTCTCCGTATAAGATGGTCTATGGCAAAGCTTGGCATTTTCCATTAGAGTTAGAGCACAAAGCTTTCTGGGCTGTCAGAGAGCTGAATGCTGACCCAAATTTAGCCGGCGAAAAGCGTCTCATGAACTTGACTTCTCTAGATGAGTGGAGAAGTGAAGCTTACGAGAGCGCTAAAATGTTCAAAGAAAAGGTAAAGAAGTGGCACTATAAAAGGATTCTAAAACGTGAATTTAATGTTGGTGATAAAGTTTTATTGTTTAGATCTCGTTTTAGGTTTTCTCCAGGTAAAGTACTTTCCAGATGGGAAGGACCTTTTCAAATCGAAGAAATATATCGGTCTGGTGCAATCAAGATTAACAATTTTGAGGGCACCAAACCTCAAGTTGTGAATGGACAAAGACTCAAACATTACATGGCACGTGATCCTATCAATGTGGATGTGAACATGATATATACAAGAACTCATGAAGAACATGTTGCAGCCCAGTTCCAGACACCGGCAGGAGCATAATAAGAAAAGGTATGTATTACGGTAAGGAAACATCACGAACATCAATAAAAGTTTACTTTTGAAAGTTTTTGCAAAATTAGGAAAATTCCAAGCCCAAGTGGAGCCGGAGAGGAGCTCCTGGGGGCCTCGGAGGTCTCCCGGCACGCCCCCCCTCCTGGCCGCGCCAGGCACCCTCCTGGGAGCCCCGGACTCCGACTCCACCTTGGCTTAAAACCTTCCTTATGTTGCGGAAATTTTTGCTATATATTTTCCCGGATCGTCCCGGCACCGTATCTCTCGATTTCGCGTGTTTTCTTTCTCGGTCTGTTTCTGCCAGGAAAACTTTCATCAGACCTAGGTGCCATGGCTTCCCCAAGTTCCCCCAAGGACAATTTCGTCGTCAACTTCATCAACCCTTACCTCGCAGAGGTGAGGAAGCACCCCCAGATCCTTCGTGTGGAGGATGGTGTCCTCCACAAGGAAGATCTGAAGGGACCAGTCAAGGAAGGGAGCACCGAGGAGCGGCTGAAGGAGATGGAACATGAGGTCTTAAAGTTCAAGAAGATGGTGGAGCGTGGTGTTGAAGCTAACTTCGACATCAAGAACGAGATAGAGGCTTCCCACAAGAAGGAGATGTGGTCAAGTTTGGCCGCACTAGAAGAAAAAGTTTATGAGCTTCAAGCACAGATCTATGATCTGCAGAACCAGAACTGTGAGTATGAACTTAAGTTCTTACGCATAGGTTTGGGTGCTGAGTGCAGGATCCTGGAGACGGGAATGTCCTTAGAGACTGGAGAACCTCTGCGTTGGAAGCGCTTCGCCAAGGAGTACGTGATCAACAAGAACATGAATGAGGAGTAAATCTCCTCGGGTAATGGCACCCCCCAGCTTTTTCCAAGCTTGGGGGAGTGCCCGGTATCTTTATATTTATCTTTGTCTTTAGGATTCAAGTAGAGTCATATCATGTCTAGGGAAGTTACTTTATGAAATAGGTGTTGCATTGAGGTCTATTGCTCCTTTTGTGGAGAGCTTTGTATCCGTGAGTTTGGAGTCGTCTATGAAGGAATATTATTGAGAAGTCTATTGGTTTCTTCGCTGCACTCGGTATTCTCTTCACGCAATCAACATTATGAGCTGATTCTTATGGGGAGTATTGACCTTATATCAGGTATGGCTTCGAAAACTTTATTTAATCTTGGCAAGTATAGCTTTGGTCATAATAACAAGCATGTTTTTATCAAAGTAGCGACATAGCCAAAACCTTTGTGTTATTATTCTTGAAGTGTTATGTTGACAAGGAAGACAATTTGATGTGCCATGCTAGTTTTAATGTTTATGCTTTATATTGCTTGCATCCAAGTCATCATCAATTGTCTGGTCTCTCAAAGCCTTGCTAGCCAAAACACTGTACCAAGCGGAATTCTGCTTGTACTTCCATACCCTGAAACCAACATCTTCCACTTGAGTCTGCCATACCTTCCTATTCGTGGTATTCCACTACCACTCCTAAAGTATATAATTTATGTGCTATCTTTAGATGTTCAAAATCTTCCGTTTTGTTCCTCTAATTCAGCTTATGAGGAAGTGGTGGGTAACCCATGATCTTCTTAATTTTGGACAAATTTTATCTCGGGATTGCATGTCTAATCTGCAAACCCCTAATATGAGAAGGGACTGGCATGAGTGCCCAGCTCGTAAAAGATAAATACTAACACCCAAGTTTCTTCGCCCATTTATGAGTGATAAACAAAGGAATTTAAGGGGATGTGATCGTCCCCACATGGGAGCCGTTCCTCGAAACTTGTCTAAATCATGAAGTGAGTGAGTTATCTATCATCAGTCGTTGACGGATCATGCACCTCTCAAAGTCTGTTTTTATCCTGTTTGATCTATAGATGGCACATGAGTTTTCCCTGCTTACCATTTTGCACGAGGTTTATCCTTTATTTTGTGCTGAGTCAGTCCTTCCTACTTCCTTCCTTCCTATGAGAGAACAGACACTTGATGTTGATAAAGATTCTTGCATATAAAGTTGCATTGAGAGTTAGAATGTTACATCTTTGTTGACATTATCTTTTGATAAGTAAGTTGTTCACAAGGCTTATGCCAAATAAACATCTTCCTTTGTGTTAACATGTGCACTTCTTGAATAATAACATGTTCTTTCAAAAGCTTCAATTGGTTCCATGATACGTCCCAAACGTATCTATAATTTCTGCTTGCTGCATGCATGTTTTGTGTGACTTTTTCATGTTTTGCTTGAACTTTCATACACTTTTGAGCATATTTGGACTAATCTATTAACCCAGTGCACCCAGCTGTCAGTTGCTGTTTTCTGCTGTTTTTTTTATTTCAGGTTTTCCGGCCATTAAAAGTGCTCCAAAAAATCTGGAAAAATCAGATAAAAATCAGCGACACGAAAGCTTCTGGAAACACCAAAGGAGGGAAGGGGAGCCACCACAGGGACTCCAGAAGGGTCCCTGGCGCGGCCCACCCTAGGCCGCGCTAGGGAGCCTCCTGGCTGCCCTGTGGCACCGAGATAGGCCGCGCCAGGGAGCCTCCTGGCTGCCCTGTGGCCCCTCTCAGTGCCCCCCTTCGCCTATATTTACCCCTCGGGGTGGAAACCCCTAAGATCGATCCCTCTTTCGTGATCTCGCCTCTGTACCGCCGCCGCCGTTTCAAGATCGGGGCTTCCTGGAGAAGCTGCTCGGGCACCCTGCCGGGAGAAGCTACCCCCTCCGGGAGACCATCCATAGCCATGGACGCCTCCCGTATGTACCGTGAGTAGTTCCCCTTGGACCATGGGTCCGTGACCAGTAGCTATGTGATCTATCTCTCCTCTCTTTGTGCTTCCACTTTCGAGACCTCGTGAGCTGCCTCACATGATCGAGGCACCTTTGTAATTTTCTGCCGTTGCTATGCTGAGTTTGTTGGGATCTGATGGATTATGAGACTATGTTCAGATTGTGATGAGTAATATATTTGGTTCTTCTCTTTTATATTTTGTTCTTGAGTAAATTCTTGCATGTTCTCCGTTGTCGTATTTTACTGTGGCCAAGTGATTTGTTGCAACTCCAAGAGGGAGCGTTATGCTTGATTGTGGGTTCAGTCCCTTGATGTCTAGCTTGAGTGACAGAAACATGAGACTAGGGGATGTGTTGTTGCCACCAGGGATAAAAAAACGGTGCTTGTATCCGCGGATGCAAGGGTTGTTTACTTTACGCAAAGTTCTTTTCATGCAGTTGTCTGTTGCTTTGAGTTTACACTTTGGGTGGGATTCGCAACTTAATACCAGCGAGATGTTCTGGATAGATATCTGAAGGTGGATGATTCGTAGTAGGTTCATATGGATTTTGGTCTATTTACCTTGGCGTACTGCCCATTGCTTTTGAGCCCTTCCTTTCTTTGCAGCATAGTTAGCATTGCGGTGCCTTCATAATCCTGTCAATTTCCCAACTGTGATTTGTTTACCTCGCTATTACTTTTATCGTCTTTTGGGAGAGAGACATCACTAGTGAAAATCACGGGACCCAGGTCCATCTTCATATCATTGTTTACACCCTCAATTTACTTTAAATTGCCACTATCATTATCTCTTGCGTTAATCCTTTGTAAACAGCAAGGTCGGAGGAATTGACAACTCCTCTGTACTCATTGGGAGCAAAGTTACCTGTATCTGTGTGCAGCTCCACGTCAAGCGTCGTGACACCTTCTTGTATCTCTTGGAGTCCTACTGGTTCGATAACCTTGGTGTCTTCACCGAGGGAAATTTGCTGCTACGCTATATCTCACCTTCCACTTGGGGTAACCCACGAGGAGTGAGAGATCCTCACCGTATCATTCCATTATAATTGAAAGAGCAAAAGTAAAAGTTATTAGTTGTTCCTTGACCAAGGCTATGTTTGCTATGATTTGATAAGTTTTCTTGGTCCTACTTTGTTATAATTGTTACTACTTTCTCACAAGGACCTTATGAGTTGAGGTTGTTGTTGAGGATGCTTCAGTTCGGTAAGAAATCTTGATGCTTCTTTCCGTATTCTTTTATCGACACTTCACTCTCTAAACTTGTGAACAGGTTTGCCGAGCTCAATAATCGCTTGGGGACAAGCGACGTCTAAGCTTGGGGGAGTTGGTACGTCCAAAATGCATCGTTATTTTATCTTGTAATTTAACCCTATTCATTGATATATTCCACTTTAAAGTATTGTTCTTCTGTTGTTTTGGCTTGTTTTGCACAGTTTGCAACTTTCCGGTGCCAAAGCAGTAGAAGCAGAATTCAACGGTGAAAAGTGGACATCAAGTTGCTGAATCAGATCAACTCCAAATTCGACGAAATTTGACGGAGATCATTTTTATGGAGAATAACTGGAGTTCACCGAAGAGGGACCGGAGGGGACCCACCAGGCACCCAGAAGGGTCCCTGGCGCGACCCCCCTAGGGAGCGCCAGGCACCCTCCTGGATGCCTGGTGGCCCACCTCGGTTCCCCCTCTGGCCTATATTACCCCCCTGGGGTAGAAACCCTAGAACAAGAGGAGTTTTAGAGTTTCGCCGCCGCCTCGTGGAGGAAACCTACAGAGAAGAAAAAGCCATCTCCGACGAGTAGATTCCACCGGGGAGATCACCTCCCGAAAGGGGAGATCGTCGACATCGTCATCATCATCGTCATGGGCATCATCGAGATCATCATCAACATCATCCCCAACATCAGCACCATCTCCACCACCATCCAATCTCACCTCACAAGTTCACCTTGGGTTGTAATCCGTACTATCTATCCTCTGTACTCTACCGGTGTTGATTACAACCGTGTGATGAATGCTATTGAGTTTTGTTGGAGAATTATTGTTGTGTCCAGATTGTTTATCATATATTTATCCCCCCTGATCATGATCTCCTTTATGTCTTGTGAGTAGTTACTTTAGTTCTCGAGGACATGGGAGAAGTCTAGTTGCTAGTAGTCATATGAAGTTGAAGTATTATGTGTTGTTTGATATTTAAGTTGTGTTGTTGTTTTCCTAGTGGTGTTGTGTGAATCGAACACCCAACACTTCGCCTTGTTAAGGACCTAGGGGAATACATTGTGCACAAAGGATGATTATGGTGGGTTGCCGGAGTGACAGAAACCTGAACCCCAGTTCGCACACTTTTGCACCAGGGAGTTATGGATCCTCGATCGTAATGCTGTGGTTAGGCTTATGCCTTAATTACTACCTTGTATTTGCGGATGCTTGCAAGACGTGTAATCATACTAGCACGAATATGGCGCAGCGGCACGCCGCGCCCGCGAGAAAGTCCATGTGAGCGCTCGGTGTTACTCAAGAGTGTAGCTTTTGGAATTCAGGATAAGATCAATCAACATGTTAAAATTCACAAAGTACTAAGATATAAGAGCACATATTTTATGTTGTCAGAAGTTGCAAAGTACTACAAAAATATAAGAATTCTTGTGTGTAAAGCATATTGCAATCACTAAAATGATCACTTGACGTGTTTATTGTGTTGCAACTGAGATACATCTTAGGAGAACATGCACATGCTTAAAGACATATTCATTTATCCCCTTCAAAAAACAAAACAAAGACATATTCATTTATCTTCACCTTATAGCCATGCAATTATTTACAAAAATTGGGCTTTTGAAGCAAGTTTCTTTCGTAGATAGACCCAACAACCATGATCAAATATTTGGTCAAGGTATATAAATACACGGTTTCAAACTTTATATAGCTCAAATATATACAGTGAAATAAAAAACTTTAACTTGGTACATTGGAAACTAAGATTGATTAGGATAACTAAACACAATTTCAAGACTTAACTTATGCAGCATGATCATGAAAATTATGTTTAAACTTTAAACATAAGTTTTAAGTTTCTTGCATATAAATTAGTTGATTGTATACTGACTATTTTTTTACAGATAAAACATATTGAAGAAAATGTCAAAACTGGCGATGCATATTTACGAATTGTAGTCATTAGAAGGGAAATAAGTTCATGGGGACTACTGGAACTCATAACCCACCCATGATTTTGGTTTAGCAAGTCTTCTTATAAGAGAATGGTTGACATAGTAGGAAAAGACACAAAACTAAATCTAGACGTAATGGTCATGTCACGAAAGAACTACCAATCAGAATAGGGTTTTTATTAGAATGTTTATATGGCCGTGAATTAATGAAGAAAAAAGCTGAAATTAGCAATTAGATAGGACATTCAAGAAAAGTATGTTGGCTAATTACCTGAGATGTATTAGAGGTTCAAAATATTTGCTTTGATCTGTCTATGCAAGAAACATGTCTCTGAAGAAGTTGTGACTTCGAAGCATGGACTTAGTGGGATATATATGGGTATAAGCAATACACATGATTTATTTTATTCATATGTTTTTACTTGAGGTTTTTTATACACGAATTGTGCAAAGCAATTCTTATGTTTTTTTTCGTAAGTTTTCCATTCATGTGAATAAAATATCTCATTTAGGAAAAATGCCTAGATATTCAAATTTAAAAATCCTATGAAATTAATTTGAATCAAAAGAGCCATCTCAGTGATTTTCATGTGGCATCAAACATTCTTTGGTCTAAAATTTCTATGTATATCTAACTCTATAGGATTCAAAAGGACATTCCGTTTCAACCATGTATTTTTTTACTATTGCTGCATTTTGGAAATCCTGCGAATAAAAGAGAGCATGATTTTTTCACAAGAAATATGAAAACATTAAGTTACCGCTAGAAATGTGGAGAAGTTCACAAGTTTGATAAGATTTCTTAGTTCGAATATTGTGGTGGGTACTTGAAAGTTTATCTTTGTGTTAGATAGTCCTTTTTCTTCATTTTGAGCTATGATGACTCCCAGATCAGAACTGCAAACCAGCAAGTAAGCCAAATTCCATCCTGGATGAAATATGTATCTTTTCATGATAAAATGCCACATTTTTTATTTTTCTACAATTACTACTAAATTAAAATAATTAGATGATTTTAAGTTCTCAATTCATTAGTCAATGAGGGGATTTTTTGAGCGAGGTGTGTTTTTACAGCTTTCCAGCAATGTGTTTTTTTTCTTGAAAGAACACAGTATAACGCAGACGGTCACATACACGAGTATACACTCACCCCTATCAACGCACACACGCACTCCCTACCCCTATGAGCATCTTCGTAATACTGAGCCCGGCAAATCATCTTGAAATTAACGAAGTCACCAGCTCGTCTTCGACAGAAACGTCTCCTCCCACTGAAAGCATATCGCCGGAAGCCTGGAATAAATCCAGGAAAATGCGAGCACCAATGTCAAATCTGTGATTTGAACTCTGGTGGGTTGGGGATACCACTGTCCCTCCAACCAACTCAACCACAGGCTGATTCGCTTTCCAGCAAGGTGTTGATCGATGGCTTTCGTTGTCTCTCTCTTTCTTGAACAAAGAAAAAAAATAGGAACCGATTAGTGGTGGGCAAGGCTCCTGCTGAAAAACTGGCAATACGTGGCAGGCAAAGGAAGCATCCACTCCTAACACTTCAAATGCTTAGGAATGGCTAGAGCTTAGCCGGTTTGTACTATTAGTATAAGAGTGCACTTATCTTAGTCTAGAAGGTGCACTAGCATTGATCCACCCACCGACACTTATCAACGCAATACATACTACTTGGCGGAATATGGTGAAAGTAACTTGACTATCTCTCCCGTGTTCCCTCGAGAACGCTTTAGCTTTTATAAGTTCAGTTCCTAGGCTTATCCTTGTGAAAGGATTAGGCCACTTGATACTCCTCAGTTACCCTATTTACTTTGCTTGTATTTTACCTTTCTGTTGCTTAAACCAAAAACCCCTAAATATTTATCTTTCAGTGTGTGCAGCCTTTTCCTTATCAGGGTCACTTGTCAGTACCTTCTGCTCCTCGTGGGATCGACATCCTTATTTATCGAAAAGCTACATTTGATCCCCTAGACTTGTGGGTCATCAAGAATCGTTTATTGGCGCGGTTGACAGGGGAGGCATCCCAACTAAACCTATCAACTTCACCGCCATCACGGGGCCGTGAAGGCGCGACGACGATGGCGGGGCCGCGGAGGCGCGCCGATGACATCGGGGAGGAGTTCGAGAGGGAGAGAAGTGGCAGAGAGATAGCGGGAATGAAGAAGAAACCGCGCGCCCGTCCGGTTTAAGTGAAAAGTAGAAGTAGCGGGCGTCCAGCACACCCGCTATAGCTACAGTAGCAGTAGCGGGCTCCCTGTCAGCTAAAGTAGCAGCAGCGGGCTCCCTGTAAAGTTAGCTATAGCGCCTGTCCGTGGAGCCCGCTACTGCTATTTCTGGCTTCTTTTATATATTTTTCTCTTTTCATTTCCTTTTTAAATTTTTTTCCCGAACAACGACCGATACAATTTATATAATGTATATTTACCAGCGGCAATATATAATTTGACCGATCGATAACGGTTAAAGTGCAAGTACACAAAATAGATACATATATATATTACAACACACATTTAGTTTCTCGGCATCGACGACGTTTCTTAGTAATTAGCTTCTTTCCTTTTCTGTTCGTTTTCGAATAATTTTGGCCCTCGTTGTGCCTTTTCCTTTTCCATGGAGTACGATTTTTCATAGGTAATGTAGTTTCCATTCTTCTTTTGACATATGCTTCATCGTCATCGTCATCTTCCCTCATCGGGTTGCCGTGCTGGTCGTAGTCTTCTATGTTGGCGACTCCATCCATTCCGACAATGTTTCTTTTTCCTCTCCTCATGACAACGCGGCTGGGATTGTTCGGGTCGGTTATGTAGAAACATTGTGTCACATGCTTAGCGTGTACCCATGGCTCATTTTGGGCGATGAAGTTCACGGTAGCGCTCTTGGCGTCGGGTATAGACATAGTAGTGAAATACTTGTTTTCTCTTTTGACATTCTTAGCCCATCTAACACGGAACATCGTTGCATTGTGTAGTCTAGAGTAGTTAAGCTCCCAGATCTCTTCGACCCTTCCGTAATATCTTTCAGTTGAGCTGTTGTCGTCGTTCATGCATTCTATCATCACCCCCGAGTTCTGGAAATCACTTTTCATATCTCTGGCATCAGCATAGAACGTGTATCCATTTATATCATATGCCTGATAGGTGAGGAAGTTGACAGTGGGGCCATGTGCTAAGGCGTATATAATGCGTCTGTAGACCCCTCTTCCCGGGATTAGCAAGAACATGTTCTTTGAACCAAGGCAATAAAGTGGAATTGTGCTCTCTAGTAACTTCGGCGTCCGTCTTGCGTAGGCCCTGGTCATGGTACTTCTTGGCGATGGTTTCTTTGTGCAGTGTCACGAAAGGGTCTACCACGTCAAGATGTTGTGGCACTACTAAGTTTTCCATGTCAAAGTCATTGCGTCGATCCGAGTGGTCGACATGTAGTTCCCTCCGACCGTTGGTGTGACCTTCTCCTCCAAGCCTCTCATGGTGTTTGTTAACGGGCAAACCAATAATAGGGACGTCGTCGTCTTTGTTGCATAGATAATTCTCGTAGAAAGAGATGCACTCTTGTGTCAGATAGACTTGTACGATGCTTCCATCTGGTCGGGACATGTTATGAACGAATCCTTTGATGACCCCATTCATCCTCTCGAACGGCATCATGTTGTGCAGGTATGACGGGCCGAGGTCGATGATGTCATCCACAATGAGGAAACACAGATTCCCCATGACATCAAAGAACGCGGGCGAGAAGAACATCTCGAGCTCACATAGTATGACAACGATCTCTTCCTGTAGCCTTGTGATCTGCTTCGAACTGATTGAATTTCGAGAGATAACATCGAAAAAATTACAAAAACCAGTAAGCGTGTCACGGACGTGCTTGTCCATTATCCCTCTAAGGGAAACCGGCAGTATCTGCGTCATCATGGAGGTCCTCGATGCTCATTCTCACCGTTATCCCTCTAAGGGCAACCGGTAGTTTCAAAAACTCATCAATTTCGGCGCCACTCCTCTTACGTGGAGGTCCTCGATGCTCAGTCTCACCATTGAATAGATCTCCACGGTTTCTCCACGGGTCATTCTTTTCGACCCATCTTTTATGCCCCATGTACATGATTTTCACAGACCCACCATATTTCGTTAGCTGTTGAGACGTTGTATCATCCATGCACCTCGTGCATCCGCAATATCCATGGCACACTTGGCCTAATACATATCTGTAACTGAGATAATCGTGCACCGTCGTCAGCACCGCGGATTTCATATAGAAATATTCTTTTTCGAAAGCGTCCCATGTCTTGACTGGTGATTTCCATAACATTCTAGCTCCTCTTTAGATAGCTCGAGATATAGATTAATATTGTTTCCCGGCTGTTTCGGCCCTTGAATCAGAATGCTCATGTGTATATACTTTGTCTTCATGCACTTCCAGGGTAACAAGGGGGTGACCCCACGACTCCTACGGATAGTCCTACCCGGTGTCCCTGAAGATCGGAGGCCCATGAAGACCCGCCTGGACCCGCCTTGGCCCGCTAGTTTGCACCGACATAGGAGTCTGCGACTCACAAGGAAGGTGCAAAGACCTGTCGTACGGACAAAGCTAGGGTTAGGAAAGCTTACCTGTAAACGTAGATGAACTCCCCGAGACCTAGCCCAGTATATAAGGGCTAGGAGGGGCGACACCAAAGGCATCCAATATCATCTGTAACCCTAGCTTTGACTGCTCCGGCCTTGGCATCCACTGTAACCGCATCTTCCTCATCAATAATATCGAGCAGGAACGTGTCCTCTTGTTTGCCGACGAGCTATCGTCCAACCTGTGCCTCTCATGACTAACCCAGGGTCCCTGACCATGAGATTTTCCGGGGTTGATCCCCGTCAATTGGCGCCGTCTGTGGGAACTACACAGGTTGGGATCACGATCTCGGCGGTCCCGTCTTCAGCAAGCTAAAACTCAAGGGAAAGGACCAGATCTAGCCCACTCGAAGGATTCAAGATCACGTCGAACGTCTCTGCCACCCCATCAAGATTGCTCGGGCTACAGCTGTGCCAGGACCGATACTACGGTAACGGCCAAGTGCAACTTCAGCGCCGAAGGAATCGACGACCAAGAAGAACGGCGAGAGGCCTCTACGAAGGAATTCCACTCGACGAACCGCGACGCGCAGCGGAGGAGTCACAAATCTTTCGACAACCCACCGCCGCCCGGGCACCCGGCGCACATCAAGACGATGACTACGAGATCGAAACCAGCGATCAGCAGAACCATCTCCAAGGAAGAAGGAGTCGACAACCCCAAAGGCGCGCACGGGAGATCTACGCTGAGGCTCCAATGAATGGGCCACGTCACGCAGCCGCGCAACCAACGGCCACTCAACGACACGCCGTCGCACGAGCACCTGCTGCCAGCCAGGACAACAACTCCGAGACACCGGTGGGCGAGTACTATGACCCAGATCGAAGGCCAAATGAATTCTCCAACCTCATCAAGAACCAAGACATGAGTCGAGGAATCGAAACCGACCCTCGCTTCCACGAACACCCGGAGGATCACGAGCAAATCTTCAGAATCTCAAGAAGGAAGAGGCACGCCGGATCTAGCAAACTCACGGCTAGAGAGCAGCTAGCAGGACCCTGCACGATCCACAGCTTCGAGGATGACTGGGGACGCGTCAGGTCAGGTCACACTTTGAGAGACTGCCGCCTGTTCAACGAGCTAGCCGACGACCTCAAGAAGGAGAAGCAGACAGAAGACAGGCGCAACCGGCGACCCGAACAATCGCCGCCCTCAAGCCCGGAAGGACGTCACAGCCCGCTGCAAGGACAGGTGCTCATGATCCAAGAGGGAAGGGTGCCGCAAGCACAACGCAACGCCTACACCTTGCAAGCTAGAGCAGCCGAGAGCATAAACATAGTCGAAGTCTACCAGCTACCTGATACGGAGACCAGCATCACGTTCTCACAGGACGACCATCCACCCGCAGTCCCAAGACCGGGGCACGCGCCCCTGGTGCTCGATGCACAAATCAGAGGATACGACATGGCTAGGGTCTTCATGGACGGAGCAGCAACATGAATATCATCTTCGCCAGCACCCTGAAAAATATGCTGATCCCACGATCAGTATGGAAGAAATCGAGCACCGTGTTACACGGGGTAGTCCGAGGAGAAGCAGCCACATCCCTCGGAGTCGTCGAACTTGAAGTTGTCTTCGACAACCGACGCAACTTCGCAAAGCACGTCCTTGAGTTCGAAGTACTCGACTGACAATCACAGTATCACGCCATATTGGGACGACCAGCATTCGCGCAGTTTATGGCGGTTCCACACTACGCCTACCTCAAGCTCAAGATGCCAGGATCAATGGGAGTCCTCACTGTCAATGGAAGCTTCATCAAATCAGATCAATGTAACTGTGACTTTCACAAAATCTCCGACACATTCGGAGCCGAACAAGAACTCGGAGAAATAGCCATGGTGACGGACAAGAGTACCTTCCCATTGGTGAGCCGAAGCGAATCTAAGGAGTACGGACGCGACTTCAGCATCGACAGCGACACAGTCACTCACCAAGTGCACCCAACGGACCCAGACAAAACAGTCCGCGTGCATGCCCACCTACCAGAGGAGAGGCGACGGCTCTCATCGCTTTCCTTCGAGATGAGTGGGAAATATTCGCCTGGTGCCCAGCCGACATGCCTGGAATACCACGCGAATTTGCGGAGCACGCCCTACGCATCAAGAAAAACACGAAGCCGGTGAAGCAAGCTCTGATACGATTCTCGGAGCCCAAGCGCAGAGCAATCGGAGAGGAACTCAACCGGTTACTCGAAGCCCAGTTCATCCGAGAAACGAAGAAAGCCACCTGGATAGCTAACCCAGTGCTGGTGCCCAAGAAAGACACGACCGTGCTGCGCATGTGTGTCGACTACGGACCAGATAATCGACTCGACAGCAGGGTGCGATCTACTTTCCTTTCTTGATGCCTACTCAGGATACAACCAGATCAGGATGAAGGAAGAAGACGAAGAGCACACATCGTTCATCACCCCCTATGGCGTATTCTGCTACAGGACCATGCCCTTCGGGCTCAAGAACACAGGCGCCACATACCAACGAATGATGCAGGCCTGCCTCAAGGAGCAAATCGGCAGAAATGTGCAAGTCTATGTGGACGACATCGTCATCAAGACCTACAAAGAAGCCACACTACTCAACGACCTGGGCGAAACCTTCGCAGCGCTCAACAAATATAGAATCAAACTCAACCCAAAGAAGTGCGCATTCGGCGTACCGGCGGGGAAGCTGCTCGGCTATATGGTCTCTGCCCGAGGAATCGAAGCAAACCCTGAGAAAGTACAAGCCATCGCCCGAATGCAAGAACCAACCGACGTCAAAGGAGTACAACAGCTCACTGGAAAACTCGCAGCCCTAAGCCGCTTCATCAGCAGGCTGGGAGAACGCACGCTGCCTTTCTATCAGCTGCTCAGGAAAGGAGAGAAATTCGAGTGGAAGGAGGAAGCCCGCCAAGCAATCGCGGACCTGAAAAAGACACTCTCGACCCCACCAATCCTAGCGGTACCCAAGGAACGAGAGAAGCTATACCTCTACATGGAAGCACGTAACGGTGTAGTAAGCACAGCACTCGTTGTCGAACGCATAGAAGAAGGCAAGGTCCAGAGCATCCAGAGACCAATCTGCTACCTCAGCATGCTCCTGACCAAATCCCAGCAGCGGTACCCGCATTATCAGAAGCTACTACTGGACATCATCATGACCTCAAGAAAGGTGTCCCACTACTTCGACGAGCACCCTATCACAATCGTGAGCAGCGCACCACTCGCTGACATACTCAACAACCCTGGAGCGACTGGACGAGTCGCCGAGTGGAACATTGAGCTCAGCCCACGGGACCTGCAGTTCAAGCACCTGATACGTCCCAAACGTATCTATAATTTCTTCTTGCTCCATGCATGTTTTGTGTGACTTTGCCATGTTTTGATTGAACTTTATTACACTTTTAAACCAATTTGGACTAACCTACTAACTCAGTGCACCCAGTTGCCAGCTTCTGGTTTTCTGCTGTTTTTTTTTCAGGTTTTCCGGCTGATTAGAGTGCCAAAAAAATTCCGCAAAAATTATATTAAAAATCAGCGGGCAGGAAGCTTCCGGAATAACCAAGGGAGAGAGCCGGGACCACCACCATGGAGCCAGAAGGGTCCCTGGCGCGGCCCCAACCCTAGGGCGCGCCAGGCACCCTCCTGGCTGCCCTGGGTGGCCCCTCGACGCCCCCCTTCGCCTATATAACCCCCTCGGGGTAGAAACCCCTAAACAAGAACTCTTTTTCGCGGAAACCTCTCTGTTCCGCCGCCACCGCCGTTTTCAGATCGGGGATGCCTGGAGAAGCTGCCCCGGCACCCTGCCGGAAGGAGATCACCCCTCCGGGAGACCATCCATAGCCATGGACGCCTCCCGTATGTACCGTGAGTAGTCCCCCTTGGACCATGGGTCTGTGATCAGTAGCTATGTGATGTCCTCTCCCTCTTTTATGCTTCCACTTTCGAGACCTCGTGAGCTGCCTCACATGATCGAGGCACCTATGTAATTTTCTGCTGTTGCTATGCTGAGTTTGTTAGGATCTGATGGATTATGAGACTATGTTCAGATTGTGATGAGTAATATATTTGGTTTGCCTTTTATATTTTGTTCTTGAGTAAATTCTTGCATGTTCTCCGTTGCAGTATTTGTTTTGGCCAAGTTATTTGCTTGCAACTCCAAGAGAGAGCGTTATGCTCGATTGTGGGTTCAGCCCCCTGATGTCTAGCTTGAGTGACAGAAAGATGAGACTAGGGGATGTGCTGTTGCCACAAGGGATAAAACAACGGTGATTGTGCCTATTGGTGCAAGAATTGTTTACTTTACGCAAAGTTCTTTTAATGCAGTTGTCTGTTGCTTTGAGTTTACACTTTGGGTGGGATTCGCAACTTAATACCAGCGAGATGTTCTGGATAGATATGTTAAGGTGGATGATTCGTAGTAGATGCAGATGGATTTCGGTCTACTTACCTTGGCGTACTACCCATTGCTTTTGAGCCCTTCCTTTCTTTGCAGCATAGTTAGCATTGCGGTGCCTTCATAATCCTGTTAATTGCCCAACTGTGATTTGTTTACCTCGCTAGCATTTTTTATCGTCTTTTGGGAGAGAGACATCACTAGTGAAAATCACGGGACTCCGGTCCATCTTCATACCATTGTTCACACCCACTATTTACCTTTCTGTTTTTACTTTTACTAGTACCTTTTTATCTCTTGCGTTTGATCCTTTGTAAACGACAAGGCCGGAGGAATTGACAACTCCTCTGAACTCGTTGGGAGCAAACTTATTTTTTTTGTGCAGGTCCACGACAACTCCACGCATCAGAATAATTTCTGGCGCCGTTGCCACCTATCGTAGTTATCGTTGAGTCCTACTGGAGACAAACCTTGGTATCTTTACTGAGGGAAATTACCGCTACGCTGCATCTCAACCTTCCACTTGGGGTAACCAACGAGGGGCGAGAAGCCATCAAGCTAATTTCTGGCGCCGTTGCCGGGGACTCAAAGGAAGTACAAATACGCGAGTCCTGATAACCGCCAATTTCTGGCGCCGTTGTCGGACTCCTGTATCAAAAATAGGGGAGTTATACGCTATCTTTTACCTTTGCTTTTTAGTCTTGTTAGTTTACCTTTCAGTTTTTACTTTTGAGTCCCTAATCAAAAATACCAAAAATACCTGTTACCTTTCTTGTGTGGTGAAGTATGTTAAGAGCTGGTACTATGGGGGAATCCGAGGTCTTGGATTTCCACCAAAAGAATGGGGAGAATATGAAGAAGGCATGGGACAGAATTTCTGAAGCACATGAGGCAAATATGCCTTGGTTACCTACAAGAATTGTGCTTAGAAATTTTTACTTTGGCCTCTTTAAGTGGTGTAAGCACTCTCTTGATCTTATAGCCGAAGGAGACTTTTTAGAGTGTGATGAAGCTAGAGCACTTGAAATTATACATGGTTTATCTGGCTATTTTGTTTATGATGGTTTTGATATTGTTATAGATAGAATTGCTACTATTGAAAGGAGACTTGATGCTCTAGTCCTAAAAAAGGTAGAGAGCCTAAATCCTCCTAGAGAGGAGATTTTGGAAATAGAAAATGACTGGGAGCCTTTTATTAGGATTGTTATCTCTAATCAAAACTTCCTTGCTTTTTGTGACATTGGATCTACAGTTTCTATAATGCCAAGCTTTATCTATGATTCTTTGTACCTTGCAAGCATGGACAAATTTCCGTCTTTCCATGAACATTCTAATGGTGATATTTCTGAGATACAGGGAAGACTGAAAAATGTTCAAGTCATGTTTCTTAAAAGGAGTGTGGAGATTGACTTTGCCATCATGAAGTCCAATAAAGGAAATATAGTGCTTGGAAGGGACTTCCTCCGAGCCATGAAAGGCTTCATTGATATAGGTAAAGGACAAATACGTTTGCGTGGTAAGGCGAAAGGTACATATCTCTTCCCTCGGAAGAACAAGGATGAGCTTATTGAAAACCCCTTTGAAATCCTTGGTGAACCTTCCGATGATTTTGGAGAACTTTGATCTTCTGCTTTAAGCCTAGCTAATGGCTCTAAAGAAGCGCATTCGGGAGGCAGCCCGCAACGAATTTAGGTTTTTATTTTTGTTTTTGTTCTGTTCTTAGTGGTCTTGATGATTGTTACTACTGTAGCAACATCATTGTATCTTTATTTTTCAAGCTTTGTGCCAAGTTTAGCCTCAGAGTGCTTGAAAGTTCAAAAGTTGGAGCTTGCTGTCCAGAAACAGATTTTGTCTTATTGACGGGAAAATTCGTGATAAATCACCAGATCGTCTTTTTGATCTGAATTTTTTTGACAGCATGCTCCATACAATTGGCTTGCTAGACCATGTTCAAAGTTTTTTGATTTGAGTTGCAGAAGTACCTCGAAAAAATTCCCCTTTCTCTGTTGTTCTGTTTTTCTCAGCTTCTGCCCCAGTTTTTCTTTTCGTAGTTTTGCATCCTTAAGCTTGCTTTTTATTTGCAAACTTTTTTGGGCAGGCAAGAGAAACAGTAGCTCTTCCTGGAAATCTTTATTTGCAGTAGAGGAAAATTATTTTATTAGGGTACTAACCTCTCTAATCATCCTACAATGAGTTATGTATGAAGGGAGTTTTCAAGTGCGCGATGGAAGGTGATGAAAGAAGATCCAGGAGTGTCAAGCGCTCAAGCTTGGGGATTCCCAAGTGCACCCCCAATAAATATTCAAGGAGACTCAAGCTTCTAAGCTTGGGGATGCCCCCGGTGCATCCCCTTCTTCATCAACAATCATCGGTCTGTCTTTCGTTGCACTATATTTTTATCACTTCATGCCTTATGTGCTTTGCTTGGAGCGTCTCGCTCTTTACTTTTCTAGGTTTGTTTTGCTTTCTTTGCTGTAGTAACAAGTTAGACCCCAACTTACTCTTTTGTGTGGGAGAGAAACATGCTCCATTTGAACTAGAACTCCTCATAGGATTTGCATGCTTATTTCTTTTAGCTGTGAGTTGTTCATTTTCTTTTCTTAGCTGCTGGTCTGTTTAGCTATAGTGCTTTAGTTTTTCTAGAGCTTTTCTTTTCAGGTTGAACTTTCTATAGGTTGCATGTTTTATCTTGTTAGAGAGTTTGCCTGTTGCACTGAGTTCTGTGTCTTGACTAGAAAGTAGGTAGTTAAAGTTGCTTTTCTTTTTGAAGTAGTAGCTTGCAATAGTTTTGAGGTATTGACTAGAGTAATGTTCGAACTTTTGGTGTCAAGAGCTCTTGCCTATTAGTGATAGATGTCGTATTTTGGGCAATCCGTGTGTTTTTCGAAAACCAAAAACCCCTGTTGAGAACTCTAGCTACTAGATGGATCACTAACCTCTGGAGGGTTCGAATATTAGAGTACACTCACGTACCATGAGTCGAGGATGCACAAGGATAACCAAACCCCCATACACTCCTCCTCGGGGTACCTGTCTCTTTGTGAACCTCCTATTAGATTGAGAGTTACCGATAATAAGTGCATGAGTTCTTCGGACTAATGTGAGTATTCGAAAGTTGACACTTCCACCAACCCATACTTTTTCTAGCCTCTTCGGTACCGTGAATTGCCCTTTTCTCACCTCGAGAGTTGGCGCATACTTCGCCGATGCATCCAAACCCTTGTCATGATACGCTCTGTCATCATAAGCCTCATTATATCTTTCCTCAAAACAGCCACCATACCTACCTACAAGGAATTTCCATAGCCTTTCCGAGATACATTGCCATGCAACATCCACCCTCTCATGACTTGATCTTCATGTAATACATGCTACTTGCTTGATCGATGAGCCACATGCTAGTTGGGCCTTGCCCTAATCATTGCTACATGACGCGCTAGTATCATTTCATATCCTTCTATCCTGGCAGAGGCATACATTTGCATCATGATTAGTTACATTTTCTTTTTGTGAGTACCTTTGTAAAGTGTGAAAGATTTCCTATATTCTTGTAAAATATAGAGTATTGCCCCTAAAGTGAGGAAAAGATCCCAAAGAGGACAAAATCAAAAGATCCCAAAGAGGACAAATGAGAGTTAAATAGAAAGAGCCATTGAGGCCACCAAAAAAATAGAAAAAGAGAAAAATAAAAATAAAAAGAGAGAAGGGGGCATACTACTATTCCTTTTGAGAGATCCACACTAGTAATTCATCTTCTATCCTTTGTACTCCATAGAGATTAGCATCATGCATATAGCTATGTGGGGAACTTTTACACTATAGAACTTGGCTTGTATATTCCAATGATGAGCCTCCTCAAACGAGCTCTAGGTCTTCTCGAGCAAGCAAGTTAGATGCACCCCCACTAGTTCCATTGGAGAGCTTTTAGCTCACATGTGCATCCGTTGTATGGCAATCCCTACTCCTCACATCATATTTATCATATGGCCTTCTCTTGCCTATGATTGTCCTCATTGATGTGAGCCTTTCACACACCTTTTTGTCTTCTTCCTCCACCTCTTCTTTCTGTTTCGCCTTTTAGGTGTCAACTTTCTTGCTCACGCTCATCCATTGCATGAGTGCTCAAAATATCGAAAGGGAGTGGATCAGTTTGACTTGTACCTGACTAGTGGTCTGGGGATGAGTCCAGATAAGAATCCAAAGGAGACTAAGTGTGAAACTTTAGTAGATAGATGTTATCAACAACCTTTTTTCTCTTTCTTCCCAGTCCCTTGCTTGCACGCAAACACCATCTGGAGACATTCGAGTCACGGACAGCAAGAGCTCTTGCACCTTTTGTTCTTTTGTTGCTTGTGTTAATGCCAATATAGACTCTTGCCTGTTAAGACTTGAATTGAATTGCATGCTTTGATTGCTTTACTTAGCAGTCCTTATTTGGTTGTGTGGCATGTCACCACAGAAATTATGCTTGTTATCATTTACCTACTCGAGGACGAGCAGGAATTAAGCTTGGGGATGTTGATACGTCCCAAACGTATCTATAATTTCTGCTTGCTCCATGCATGTTTTGTGTGACTTTGCCATGTTTGTATTGAACTTTATTACACTTTTAAACCAATTTGTACTAACCTACTAACTCAGTGCACCCAGTTGCCAGCTTCTGGTTTTCTGCTGTTTTTGTTTTTCAGGTTTTCCGGCTGATTAAAGTGCCCAAAAAATTCCACAAAAATTATATTAAAATTCGGCGGGCAGGAAGCTTCCGGAATAACCAAGGGAGAGAGCCGGGACCACCACCAGGGAGCCAGAAGGGTCCCTGGCGCGGCCCCAACCCTAGGGCGCGCCAGGCACCCTCCTGGCTGCCCTGGGTGGCCCCTCGACGCCCCCTTCGCCTATATAACCCCCTCGGGGTAGAAACCCTTAAACAAGAACTCTTTTTCGCGGAAACCTCTCTGTTCCGCCGCCGCCGCCGTTTTCAGATTGGGGCTGCCTGGAGGAGCTGCCCCGACACCCTGCCGGAAGGAGATCACCCCTCCGGGAGACCATCCATAGCCATGGACGCCTCCCGTATGTACCGTGAGTAGTCCCCCTTGGACCATGGGTCCGTGATCAGTAGCTATGTGATGTCCTCTCCCTCTTTTATGCTTCCACTTTCGAGACCTCGTGAGCTGCCTCACATGATCGAGGCACCTATGTAATTTTCTGCTGTTGCTATGCTGAGTTTGTTGGGATCTGATGGATTATGAGACTATGTTCAGATTGTGATGAGTAATATATTTGGTTTGCCTTTTATATTTTGTTCTTGAGTAAATTCTTGCATGTTCTCCGTTGCAGTATTTGCTTTGGCCAAGTTATTTGCTTGCAACTCCAAGAGAGAGCGTTATGCTCGATTGTGGGTTCAGCCCCCTGATGTCTAGCTTGAGTGACAGAAACATAGGACTAGGGGATGTGTTGTTGCCACCAGGGATAAAACAACGGTGATTGTGCCTATTGGTGCAAGAATTGTTTACTTTACGCAAAGTTCTTTTAATGCAGTTGTCTGTTGATTGGAGTTTACACTTTGGGTGGGATTCGCAACTTAATACCAGCGAGATGTTCTGGATAGATATCTCAAGGTGGATGATTCGTAGTAGATGCAGATGGATTTCGGTCTACTTACCTTGGCGTACTGCCCATTGCTTTTGAGCCCTTCATTTCTTTGCAGCATAGTTAGCATTGCGGTGCCTTCATAATCTTGTCAATTGCCCAACTGTGATTTGTTTACCTCGCTAGCATTTTTTATCGTCTTTTGGGAGAGAGACATCACTAGTGAAAATCACGGGACTCTGGTCCATCTTCATACCATTGTTCACACCCACTATTTACCTTTCTGTTTTTACTTTTACTAGTACCTTTTTATCTCTTGCGTTTGATCCTTTGTAAATGACAAGGTCGGAGGAATTGACAACTCCTCTGAACTCGTTGGGAGCAAACTTATTTGTTTTGTGCAGGTCCACGACAACTCCACGCATCAGAATAATTTCTGGCGCCGTTGCCACCTATCGTACTTATCGTTGAGTCCTATTGGAGACAAACCTTGGTATCTTTACTGAGGGAAATTACCACTACGCTGCATCTCAACCTTCCACTTGGGGTAACCAACGAGGGGCGAGAAGCCATCAGCACCCAACAGCCATCAAAGCCCAAGTACTCCCAGATTTCCTGGTCGAGTGGACGGAGGTTCAGACACCAGGCCCCCTAGACCTATCTAGTTCATGGTCAATGTTCTTCGATGGGTCCAAGAGACAACAAGGAGCCGGGGCAGGAGTTGTGCTCATCTCCCCTAAAGGAACAAAGCTAAAATATGTCCTCCAGATCAACTTCAGTCACGCCTCCAACAACGAAGCAGAATACGAGGCACTCCTCCATGGCATGCGCATGGCCAAAACGTGCGGAGCCACTCACCTCATAATCTACGGGGACTCCAATCTCGTCGTCCAGCAGACGATGAGAAATTGAGATGCAATAGCCGACAACATGGCGGCCTACCAGAAGCTCTACAACGCACTCGAAGGAAGTTTCGACGGTTGCGAGCTCAACTACATCACCAGGGCCAACAACACAGAAGCTGACGAACTCACGAACATTGGTTCGACCCGAGGACCAGTACCACCCGGCGTTTTTCTCGAAAGCATCAGCCAGAGATCCATCAAGGTACAGGCAGCAGCACCTGATGCAGTCGTGGACGGCGAGGACGCAACAGACCCGGCGCAGGTGGCAGCAGCAAGCCCATCAGAAGTCACAAGCACCAGCACACCCGACAACACAGCCCCGACAGAGCTCGAAGGACCTGTCTGGGCAAAACTGTTCCTCCGATTCCTAATCGAAGGTACGCTACCGCAAGACGTGGCCGAAGCACGACCCATCAGCCGACGATCCAAGGCGTTCACAGTGGTCAAAAAACAACTATACAAACGCAGCATCACCTAGATACTCCAAAGTGCATCGACGAAGAGGACGACAAAGCCCTACTGCTCGACATCCACGAAGGCACCTGCGGGCACCATGCGAGCAGTCGAGTACTCGTGTCCAAAGCATTCCGAGCCGGGTTCTATTGGCCCACAGCCATGAAAAACACAGAGAAAATCGTGCGACGTTGTGTCGTCTGCCAAAAATTCGCCAACAGGCCACACGCTCCCGCATCAGAGCTCAAGACCATACCACTATCCTGGCTGTTCGCCACCTGGGGACTCGACATGGTGGGTACACTCAAAAAATCATCAAAGGGCGGAAGGACACACCTGCTCGTCGCAGTCGACAAGTTCACTAAATGGATCGAAGCAGTGCCCATCACCAGCTCCACAACCTTCACGGCTGTCAACTTCATCAAATCGATCATCTTCAGGTTCGGAGTGCCACACAACATCATCACGGACAACGGCACGAACTTCACAGCCGCAGAATTCCAGAACTTCTGCGAAGAACTGGGCATCAAAATCAATTATGCATCAGTCGCGCACCCGCAGTCCAACGACCAAGTGGAAAAAGCAAACGGCCTTGTATGCGGGGGAATCAAGAAGCGGCTCCTCGCACCACTCGAGCAAGCCGCCGACAACTGGGTAGAAGAACTCCCCGCGGTACTATGGAGCCTACGAACTACACCAAACACCGCGACCCAGTACACACCCTTCTTCATGGTGTACGGGGCAGAGGCGGTACTACCACATGACCTCAAGTTCAGAGCACCTCGGGTCACCGGGTACGAAGAAGAATAAGGAGAAGAAGCATTACAAGATGACAAAGATATAGCTGACAAAGCAAGAGATACAACCCTGGAAAAATCAGAGGGGTACTAGGACAAGCTACGCACCTACCAAAGCAGTCTCTTGCGCACTAGAACCTTCAACAAAGGTGACCTAGTCCTACGGCTGATACAAGAGAAGGTCCATAAACTTGCCCCCCAATGGGAAGGACCATTTATAGTCTTAGAAGTCATCGGAGGTGGCGCCTACAGGCTGAAGAACTAGAAGACAGACGAGGACGTGGGTAACCCATGAAACGTAGCAAACTTGTGACTGTTCTATCCATAGTCCCCATCGGTCAGACATGACTGGCAACTCATGTAACCGCTCGACCGCAATAAAATAAATATTGCCCAAATATTGCCATCTCCAAGCACTCGGGGGTTCGAGCACACACTCCCCCTGAGAGACGCTATCATCGCCTACGCGATCTTAACCAAGGAACTCGGGGGCTTAAACATAAAATCCCCCCGAGAGACGCTATCGCATACGCGATCTTAACCAAAGCACTCGGGGGCTTAAGCATAAAATCCCCCCGAGAGACGCTATTTCCACTCAAGCGATCTTAACCAAAGCACTCGGGGGCTTAAACATAAAATCCCCCCGAGAGACGCTATCGCCTACGCGATCTTAAACAAAGCACTCGGGGCTTAAACATAAAATCCCCCCGAGAGACGCTATCGCCTACGCGATCTTAACCAAAGCACTCGGGGGGCTTAAGCATAAAATCCCCCCGAGAGACGCTATCGCCTACGCGATCTTAACCAAAGCACTCGGGGGCTTACGCATAAAATCCCCCCGAGAGACGCTATCGCCACTCAAGCGATCTTAACCAAAGCACTCGGGGGCTTAAGCATAAAATCCCCCCGAGAGACGCTATCGCCACTCAAGCGATCTTAACCAAAGCACTCGGGGAATTAAGCATAAATCCCCCCGAGAGACGCTATCGCCACTTAAGCGATCTTCACCAAAGCACTCGAGGGCTTAAGCATAAAATCCCCCCGAGAGAGCCGAGACACGCTACGGTCCTATTCAAAAACACCAAGTTAGTAATCTTCAAGTCTTTACCCGGACGACAAACAAACCAAGACTCGGGGACTACTCCAGAGTTGAAACGCGAGGAAATACGCAAAGCTTTAAGCCTACGTTTGACTCTACAACTCAAACGTAGCCTCGGGGGCTACTCCCATCGGGAGCGCTGTCGCGCACCCGATAGAACACACTAGAAAGTTAAAGCCAGTGCATCACGGGAGGAGTCGAAGACATTTCACGTTATCAGATGGAGTCGAAGACATTTCACGCTATTCAGATGGAGTCGAAGACATTTCACTCTATCAGATGGAATCAAAGACATTCTGCGCTATAAGAAGGAGTCGAAGACATTGCATCACAGGAGTCGAAAACACAGTTTATTGCAAGATCTCCACCACAGCGTGAATTCAACCATAAAGGCATAAAAGGACCCAACTACATTTGGATAGAAGGAAGCTCCTGTTACAAGAGGGAATTACCCAAGGAATTAAGACTTCTACATGTGTGCCCATGAGGGGTAATCGACTCTGATACAAAGGCTTCACCATAGAAAAAGGAAAAAAGGAAGCTAGCAGAGGATGTCAATGACATAACAAAAGGGTGAAGCTCGACTTATTTGTCGATGCTCCACCAGCTTCTTCTCCCGCTCCACCAGCTTCTTCTCCAGATGCAGCTGTACGCCTTCTTCTCCGGCTGCACAGCTTCTTCTCCGAGTTGCCAGCAAAGATGAGGCCGCCTCCAGTTCTACAAGGTTTCTTGGCGCGCCCGCTTGATCGATGGCTTGATGTTGATGTCCTCTTCGGCGCTGATGGAGACGGCACCACCACCTGAGGAGTCGCCAGAAGACGGAGCTGTAGAAGATGCAGGCGTAGGACTCCTCAACCTTGTGGAGTTGTCGTTGTTCGACTCCTGCCAGTGCGGATCCATGTTGTTGCCGCTCGAATCGAACGCGCGGACAGTGACAGTGCTTTCGCCGTCAAACCGACAGCTGAGCATATCGCCATCTCGCAGATTCAACCGCCGAGAAAACAAACTCCAACCAGAGCCAAGAAAAATCAAGCGGGAGCTATCAACCTCCAAGTCAACATAAGAAGGAGATCGACAGCTCCCTTGAAGATGCAGAAGCAAGCCATCTAAGCCACGTTCAGAGACAATGGCGGAAAAAGCAGAGGGAAGAAGAACGCGATTGGCACTCTGGCCACGAACACATAAAAGAAAATCATAGCGCCAGAATCCCTCCTCCAAGGGAGAGGAGGAAGGCACTGGCGCCGTACCATGGCAACCACCACGGCATGAGCGTGGTGTACGGCCACCACGGCCACGGCCAACACCTCGCTTGGGAGCCATGAGAGGAACAAAAGAAGAAAGAAGATGCAAAGCAGCAAGTCGGATAGAGGCGAAACGCTGTGGAAGATAAAGGCTTATTTATAGAACAAAAATCTCCCAGCACAGACAAGCCAAGACGACAGCAGCAATTAATTCAAAGACAAAACGTCGCTGACGTCTCAGATTCCAAGACCAAGATGCTTTCCCACGGGATGCAGTGTGCGTGAGATGCGTCAATTCACGCGCGTTTCCAACGCGCGTATCGGAAACTCAACCAGCGCCTGCCGCACGCCACAGCGGTCATCATTATGACCGGTCATGAAGACGTGACGATTCACTAGCGGAGCATCCCTGACAGCCATCAAACAGAGGCATCGTTATCCTGACAAGCGGCGAAGGATACCAACAGACATCAAGAATGATTTCTTAAACACATTTTTCAAATATATTTAAACTCCCATCGGGAGCGTACCCACTCAAAACCGAGTCTCAGGTGAGCAGCCGCCTAAAAGTCAGCAATGTGCTCGAGTGACCACTCGCACTCACCAGAGTTTTGGGTGCTCCCTCAACCCGACACAAGACCAATATGCATCCGCCAAGATCATAAGGCGCTAAGAGTCTCAGGTGCTCCCTCACCTCAAGAGCCGAAACGGCATTCGAGTGACCACTCGCAAAGAACCCCTCGTCGGAGCACTCGAAACAAGCTCGTCGGGTGAATAAGTGAACAGCTCGCTTGATGTTTTGTTCCAAGCGGGTGCAATACTATTAGGCTCCGCGCCTCAAAAATACACATTCCTGGAACACGACACACTGTGCCCAGATGTCACGCAAGATTAGCGTGTAGGTAAGACCCCGCTGCGAAGTTCGGCCGGGCTGGGACTTGCCGGAGAGTGATTTCACTCCCAACCTTTTCCATGCGCTGCGCATGATAGAAAAATCCGGGCAGACGCGCCTTAGGCTATGCACATTACTGGCGGAAAATGAACACCATAAGACCTGAAGCGGCAGGACTTTTGCTTGGCTCCAGTGTTCCAAGCTCACGTCGAGGGACGTGGGTTTGATTGGGCTACTGCGGTATTTGCCACTAGCGCAATTCACCAAGGCTCGACCAGTCGACTCCTTGGGCCCTTTCAGCTTAGCATCCCTCGAAACAGGTTTTTTCATGGCCACCAGACTGCCAGTGACCCGCGGTTGTACCGCGCATACGAACAACCTACAAATGGATGTCCTCGAGTCCTTGCGCGACTCTTCGAGTCCCCCAGGAACTCGGGGGCTACTGATGAGGGGGTGACCCCACGACCCCTACGGATAGGCCTACCCGGTGTCCCTGGAGATAGGAGGCCCATGAAGACCCGCCTGGACCCGCCTTGGCCCGCTAGTTGGCACCGACATAGGAGTCTGCGACTCTCAAGGAAGGTGCAAAGACATGTCGTACGGAGCAAGCTAGGGTTAGGAAAGCTTACCTGTAAACGTAGATGAACTCCCCGAGACCTAGCCCAGTATATAAGGGCTAGGAGGGGCGACGCCAAAGGCATCCAAAATCATCTGTAACCCTAGCCTTGACCGCTCCGGCCTTGGCATCCACTGTAATCGCATCTCCCTCATCAATAATATTGAGCAGGAACGTGTCCTCCTGTTTGCCGATGACCTATAGTCCAACCTGTGCCTCTCATGACTAACCCAGGGTCCCTGACCATGGGATTCGCCGGGGTTGATCCCCGTCACAGGGGGAATGTTGTAATTCGTATTCGGCATTCAACGCTCTCCACTGGATCAAGATGAAATTCATATTCGGCATTCAACGCTCTCTACTGGCTTCCATCCACGGGGTGTCTCATCTTCGGATCAACTCCATCATCGGGCACCTTCCTGACCGCGTGCCACCGCATGAGCTCTGCTTCCTTAGATATATGAAATAACGCTGCAGACGAGGAATGATCAGAAAGTACCATACAACTTTCTGAGTAGATTTCTTTCCGGCCTTCTTGTATTTATCAGCATTGCACACCGGAAAACTGGTTTTTTTGTGTTCTCATTTCCATAAATGATGCAATCATTGATGCATGCATGGTATCTAATGTGCAACAGATCAAGAGGACACACAATCTTCTTGGCCTCATCAACACTAGTAGGACAAAGGTTCCCCGGGGGAAGAACTGTCTTGTTTAGATACTTGAGATGATCATCGAGGCTTTTGTCGCTCCATTTGTTTTTAGCCTTCGTCTTTAGAAGTTCGAGCGTGAAACTCAAGTGGGTCACCTCAGGAGCGCAACCATCATACAATGGAGTCTTCGAGTCTACCTCCAGTTTCTCCAACTTGGCCTCCTCTCTAGAAGCAGCTCTATCGCTAGTCATCTTCTTGCGAAGCAGGTCTCGAACATGAGGGTCCAGCACGATTGAATTTAGTAGAGACGAAGGGTCTGTCATGTCTGCATCTTCTCCATCATTACCATGTTCGTCTTATTCTTCTCCGCCATTACCATGTGCGGCCTCTTCTCCGCCATCATTTCCAGCGCCCTCTTCGTCTTCGGATCCATCAATCATCTCTTCATCTCGTCATCATCATCTTCAGTTATCCATCGAGTATAGACATCCATGAAACCATATCTCAGTAGGTGCGCCTTCAAACGTCCACCATTAAAGGGGTCCATCCAGACGCCTTCTTTGCATTTTCGACACGGACATAAAATATCTTTTTTGTTTTTTTTCATAAATGTCGTCCACCACGGATCGCAAGATCTATCCACCATCCTTCCAAATACCTTCAAGGTCGCCTGCGAGTTATAAGAACAAAAGATTATAACGACACATGCATATGCATATCAAAGTCATACAAAAATTTGGCATGACCTTCCTAAAAATAGGACATATAGGGTTTGCCCGAAATTCGTCGAAACGGAAATAAATCGACATTTCGGCAAAACATAGGCAAATCTCATATCACACACCCATACACACACACACAAATATTTTCATTGATGCAAAGCACAATTGTTTACTCACATCTCATGCATGCATCCACCTAGCTAGCTAGCCAGTAATTAATTAAGAGAGATAGAGAGAGAGAGAGAAAGTATATACCTTTTGTTAAAATATCACACCTTGGGAGAAGCTTGCACTAGCTAGTGAGGGTAAGGAGACAAAGGTGAGAAAGAGAGATAACTAGATGCATTTATGGTGGGAAGCAAGTGAGATGAGGATGACAGAGATAGTGCATATGCATGGTGGTGGTGGAGGACGAAGCAAAGAAAAGGATAAAGACAGATATATTGCATTAATGGAGATGGTGCGTAGTGCATTAATGGAGGTAGTGTAGTGCATTAATGGACATGGACAAGAGGTAGGAGAAGGAATGAGGAAGAATTAAGCGAGGGAGAGAGAGGAGGGGGGAGGGGAGGGTTGATGAAAAGGTGGTTGTTGCGCCTTAGCAAAAGTGCATGTACCACGACGGTGCTACTACTATTGCGTTAGTAGTAGCGCCCCACACAGAAATGCGCTCCTGCTATTTGAGGGCCTCTGGGTTAAGTTGGGTCCACTTTTGCAGCAGCGCGCGACACGTAAAGGCGCTACTGCTAACTCAATAGCAGTACGGGCTTTCCATGGAGGCGCTACTACTACAACTTGTCAGCTGGGTTTCGTGGGGACCAGCTTTACAAGTAGCGGGTCACAGAAGGAGGCGCTACTGCTAAAGGTCTATCAGTAGCGGGCCTCCAGAAGAAGTGCTACTACTAATTAGCAGTAGCCACCCTTTTTTGAGGGCGCTACTGTTAAGCCTATACCTATAAGCTTTTTCCTAGTAATTTCCACCGCATCCTCCACCTCCCCCTTCACCTGACATGGATATAGACTTTAGAGGACTAGGAAATACGGCACGAATCTATGACCAGAGGATGAACGGGAGGTGTGATGAAGGTGTAGGGGTCGGTAGTGGGGCGTACGGGGTGGAGGATATTTCCTGTACAGGAACCCTAAGAGGCCACACCCAATGTTCATATAGGGCGGGCGGGCTACGGGATAGTGTTTACTAAGCACACGTATCAAAATTTCTCACTGTTTGCTTTGAAGTACAGATGGAAAAGCATGCACATACAAGAATATAATCGTTTTGGTTGTAAGTGCTGGTGGGTATAAACCCTAAAGAACTTTGAAATTGAAAACCAATTCAAATGATGACTAATCAGTAGGAGACTTTGCATGATGTCATTGTTTCACTATACTGGAATGTTGAGTAAATTTGAGATTATCATGCTAGAAAATAGGGGTACTTCGTGTACAAAATGGGTCATTCCTCTCGAAATATCAGGGTTTCTATGTGAGACAACCACATTACAAAAGACAACATGTTATTCTAAAATCTTTTAAACCACCAATTTTTTATGTGTTAAGCACTAGACACTCACACTGGTATCCCAAAATTTCAAATATTTTTTACTTCATTTGACAAATATAATGTACCAGGTGAATAATTTTCGAGCAAAACAACCTTGGAAATGAAAATCAATTCAAATGAACTATAAATTGGATGAAACTTGGCATGTTGTCATCATTTCATCAACAATGTATGTGGTTAAATTTAAAGATGGTTATGATAAAAACCAGTGGTACTTCGTGTACGAAGTTGCACCATTCACTTCGAAGCATCGGTGTTTCTACCGGAAACATCCACATTACAAATACAACATATTATTTTTAAGTTATTTGAACCCCCAAACTTTTTATGTGTTCACCATTAAGCATTCACACTAACATCCTAAAATTTTAAACAGCTGCGACTTCATTTGCTAAATATTATGCATTTAGTGATATATTTTTGAACAAAACACCACTTCAGCGAGCACCCGGAGCATTGACTGATGAGCTACCAGCTGTGCTTTGGAGTTTGCGCACCACGCCAACATGTTCAACCAAATTTACTCCCTTCTTCCTCGTATACGGCGCATAGGCAATCATCCCTTCTGATATTGAGTTTGACTCACCTTGCCACGCCCTTTACATGGAGGATGAGGCCAAGCAAGCTAGAGAAGACGACGTCGATCTAAAAGAAGAAGCATGCATGCTGGCCTAGTCTAGATCGTAAACATATCAGCAGAAGTTGCACCACTACCATAGCAAGAAGATATGCCCCCTCGCTTTTCATGAGGGCGACCTAGTGCTCCATTGAATTCAGCAACCGGCGGGCCGGCACAAGTTGTCCTCCCCTTGGGAAGGTCCGTTCATCGTCAGTCGGGCATTGAAGAACAATGCGTACTATCTCATCGACTACACCAAGCTGACCCGATACACGGACACTTCTGGAGTTGAAATGGAGCATCGCTGGAAGGTTGAGTTGTTATGCCCATTTTTCAATTGAACGGTACAAATGTACCTCTATCCTTGCAAAGTCATCAGTAAACTCATCATGCGTTCATAAAAATGCATTTGATTGTCTTTATGTGCCTAGTCGGGCTGAGCTATTTTATTTCAGTAAAGTTCAGCCCCGCAGTCGGCAAAAGCACACTCTGGGATTGATCATCAGGTCCGCAAAAATCTATCTCAAGAAATTAGAAAAGTGATGGTTTTAGTTGAGCCAATGTTCAATCCGGATGCAGACCGCAGGTCTGCTATATTATCAGGGAGAGCATGGCCGGTCGGAATCGCCACTTGAAGAGTTATCTTGAGATAAATCTAAGTCGGGTGACCGAATGGGTTTATGTATGATTGCAACCAAGCTAGCTGGCCAACAGTCGGCAGAGGTGCAATCGGCTTTTTTCCTGCTCGTTGGTCTATGCGTAAAAACACCTAAGGCTCAGAAATATTTATTCTAATCTCTCAAAATCAAATCTTCGATCCAGCTACAGACCGCAGGTCAGCTAACTGGCTGGTGAGAGCGCATGGTTGCGAGAGGAAAAAGGCAAAGAAAAAGGGCAAGAGGTCGAAAAAACACAAAGACAAGCTATCAGATGATTTCATATAGATAAAAGGCAAACACGTGCCATAAAGTACATGCCATACGACCGAATGTATTCATTACATAAATGAAACACCCCCAGTGGGTGCACTCGGAATTTAACAAAGTCTAATAAGATGTGCAGCGATGAAAAGTCGAGGAGGCCACATAGGAAGTCGGAGCATTCTGCGTCGTTTCCTCCCCAGAAGATGGCATGGCTATCTCTGGCGGAGGGCAGCTGAGCTCAGCTGAGGAGCGGCCGGATTCGGTTGTGGCGGGCTCTGTCTGCGGCGCAGTCGGCTGCGCTGATGGTGCAATCGGCTCCAATTGCTGCTCAGATGTGGCAGTACGGTTGGCAGTAGGGGGCTCCACGCGACGAGATGAACTTCCCGAGGACTTTTCTTCACCATCATCGACGTATAATCCGGAGGAGGATTCAATCCTTTCACACCAGCGAAATTCTCCAAACTTTCCACCTCGATGCTGCAGGCGAGTTCGCTCAGTGTCATTTGAGGAACCGGCACACCTTCGTCATCCAGGAAGGGGACATATTCATGGGGAGTGAGCCAGGAGGCGATCTTGGCAGAGAGCTGGTTGATTTGGAGATACGACGCCTCGAGCCTATCCATCAATCTCTTGCGCACAGCTCCCAACAAGCTCAAGTCCATCTGAGGGTACCAGTTCAAGACGGTCTTTAGAGCCATCTGAGATCCAGCCCGAGCAGCTGAATCCAGCAGGACTACGACTCTCCGAGGGGCAGCTCTCAGCATTTGGATTACCTCAAAATTGGTGGCATCTGGTTGTTCGCCCTCCTCTTCCTCCTGCTCGGTGGCAGCACCTCCTTCCTTCGGCTCGGCAGCAGGCTAGAGCAGTTGGTTGAGCTTTTGCACTCCGGTCTTGAACACGTAGAACACACCCTTGATCAGAGACAAACATGCACGCGTCGCTAGGACTAGCTCAACCAAGCTCCAGGGGGCTTCAGCGGAAATCTCCAAGCCCTGCCCTCGCCGGTTCTTCCGATCGTTGGTAACAGCTTGTTCGGGAACTAACTGGGAGGTAGGCCAAGAATCTAGAAAAGAAGAGCAAAAAGGCCAAGTCAGAAATCAAGGAAATTGAGGTTGGCAGCAAAAAAAGGGGAGAGCAATCGGCCACAAAAAAGCAATCGGAGAATAGCATAAAGCTCACCAGCAAGAAGATCGTCCATTTTGTGCATTCCGGCAAGCACCACCTCAGCTCGCTTCTTCGCAACATCCATCTCCTTCCGGTGGAATTTGGTCTTGTGCATGGTTGCGTCACACTCCTTCTGCAGCGCCTCCTCTGTCTCCCGCTGGGCGTCAAGCAGCCTTTCTATCTCACCCTGGTGGCTGGTCTTCAAGCTCGATATATCAGCAGTTAATTTCTTCGCGACCTCGGTCAGCTCAGTCTCAACAACCTACAGACGATCACGCTCTTTGACGGCAGCATCGTGTAGAGAATTTTGCTCGCCGAGCTGGCCCTCGAGCTCGACCAATCGCTTCTTCAGCACATCCATATCAGGCAGGGCGACGTTGGAAGCTGAGAGCAGAGCAACACATCAATCAGAATCAGATCAAATGGTCAAGGGAGAAGCAATTGGCGGGGCATGCCTTCTGGCTTGGCGATGTCGGCAGCTTGCGCATCCGCCCGATGCTTCAGACCGGCAGCAGTTTTCTAGATGGTTGCATAGGCTTCTAGCAACAGATCGAAGACACCTTGTTTCTGCTGGCAAATAGCCAAAGAGGAAATCAAGTTGCTCAGTAAAGAAGTGGGAAATTTTCATAAAGATCCGGCCCGATTGCGAACAATCAGCACGAATCTCGGGGACTACATCCAGTGGGTGCGCTGGCGCGCCCCCACAAGAGAAAGACACTTACCGCAATGGAGTTCTCTGTGGCAAGAAGGTCGGCTGCGGCACACTTGGCAAAGCCCTTGACTTGTTTGCGTAGATCGGCCATGCGACCTGGTGCCACAGCGGGCGTTTGGTCGAACAGGCCGGCTGCAGCAGTAACAGGGACGATGGCCGGGTCAACTTTGGCACTCAGATACTCGCTGCGAAATTTATCCATCGCGAAGAGAGCACGAACAGGAGCAGGTGCTTCGGCACCAGAGCGTGACTGTCGCATACGTGCTGGTCCGCGGAGGAGAGGTGACGACGGGCGAATTGGCGGCCAAATGCGCAGTCGCAGTCGCCATGCCAAGATCGGTAGTCGCAGTAGCAGTGTTGGCGGCAGGGACTTCAGGAGGGATATCTTGCATGCCCACCGTCTGAGCTAGAGCAGCGTCATGCGGTTCGACAGTTGGGGGAACAGCGGCGGCAGCCGGCAAGTCCGGTTGCACGTCGTCAGACCCGCCGGTTGTGGCAGAAGGAAGAATGGTGGTAGTCGGCATGTCCGATTGCACGCCAGCAGAGCCACCAGCAACAGCCGTGGGGCCTGAAGTGGCAGAAGCCTTCACCGATTGCTTCACCGCCTCCTCACGAGCTTTCTTTGTGCGCTTGGCCTTCGCAGTGTCACCAGCCGCCGAAAGCCGTTTCTGACTCGGCGCGGCCCTGGAGTGGGTAGTCGAGGCAACAGGCCGAGAAGGCACCAGAGCGGCATTAGTAGCAACGTTGGCGTCGCGCAGCTCCCTAATAGATCAAGAGACAAAGCAAAATGATATTCAGAAAAGGAAATCCAAGCATTGAGTATGACGAGAAAATACATATCGATTTGGGGCGCTCAGCCGAGCATCGTCGCCATTGAGTAGCGCAGTGGAATGATGTCCAAGGGCATGACATTCAAAGCAGGAGCATCTGGGGTGGTATTGGACATTTTCTTCTTTTGGCCGGTCGGGTCCTTCGAAGGTTGTCCCTTGGACGGTAGTTTCCTAGTCAGCTTGCCCAGGGGCGGAGCGTTCGCACTCGGCCCAGCCTCCTCCCGAGGGCATTTTCCCTGGGCCTCCTCCTTGGGTTCCGGATGAGACTCTGCACCGTTATCGCCATGAGATGAGTTGTTTTCACCATCACTCCATTCGACCATGAAGCGTCGGAGTAAAGAATCGGGCGTACCAGGTTGTTTGTAACCGGCTCCCAGAGAGGTCGTTTAGGCCTCAGTCCAGGATTCCGTATCTCTGTTGAGTTCAAGATCTTCGGCGTCAGACTCGGGTGGTCTGGGTGAAATACGGAGGTGGCATGTCTGTCCTGATACTTGTTTTGCCCAAGGAAGCATTGCAGCGATGGGTGATCAGGACAGCAATCGGGATAAGACACAATGGAAAAGAGATCAATGAATTGAAAATACCTGGGGCAGAGGATTTTCCTGAGTGTAAGGCCGCAGGACGAACCACCAATTGGCAGGGCATTCGGCGTCGGTCAGCTCACGCACTCGCTCGCGTATCTCGTCTCTAGACAGTGCGTGGGTAGTAATCCGAGATGGATCACGACGGGTGGCCAAGTCGCACAATCGATGGACCGGCGCTGAAAGGGAAGCACTCGGTGGTAGATTTATCCGAACACCAGGTCAGCAGCACATAACCCCTCCTCAACAAGCTCGATCGACGGTGATGATCGTCCAGGTCAACATCTCCATCGGCGACCTTGACTCCCCAGTTTTTCTTATGCGTCGGTGGTGGCAGCACAAACGAAGGCAAGTTGTGGTAATCGGCCTGGCCCTCCGCATTCTAAATATAGAAGAACGTCTTCTGGCATTTCTTCACCGTTTGAAGTGGCTTTGGGTTCGGATAGCCAGTCTTCTCGTTAGGGTACATGATGGCAGCACTGCAATCGACCATCGCTTTCTCCTGAACCAGCGGAGGGTCGCCGCCCTTTGGATTCGGCACCATGTTGCCATTTGTGGCCATTTGAGCTCGGAAGTGAAACAGACGCGTCCATAATCCCAAGCTCGGCCGAACGGCGAGATAGCCTTCGCACAAAGTGACGAAGGCGGACAGAAAAATGATGGTGTTTGCGCCCAAATGGTGTGGCTACATTTTGAAGTGATTGAGAAAAGCCCGAAAAAAGTCGCTCGCCGGGAGACCGAAGACGCGGGCAAAGTGCGCCGGGAAAGTGACGCGCTCGCCGGTTTTCGGCGCCGGCACGAGCTCCTTGCCAGGCGCGCGGCAGATCAGCTCCAGCGGCATCTTGCGTGCGCGGCCGAGATGCTCAATGTCCTACTTCGTCACCTCCGATCCATCCCATGCACCGCGGGTATGTTGGATAATTAGGCAATAATTTCATGATTAATTCCAGAATATTAAGCATGACTACAGTAGCTACTAACATGTGAAACATGAACATACTAGATGTATTGATCAACATAAACAGTAGCAACATATACGGCAACAAATCCATAGTAAACATATAGTTCAGAATACGCCGCACGTACCGAACGTTTGTAGAGGAAGCAGACAAGTTCACCGCAGCGAGATCAGCGGTGAGGTTGTTGACGATGACGTTGTTGATGACAGGTCGAAGCAGACGACGCCTGTGGAGACGATCCGCAGCTCCGGCTGGAAGACGACCCGTGGCGGAAGCGGCGAGCAGTCGCGCAGAGCGCTTCCCAAAAACCTAATTCGCCCTCTCCCGTACAAGATCACAAAGGCGACTGGTTCCGGAGACCTGCTCTCCCAAACGCCAGTGCACGCCGGCGCTCGGGATGAAGTAGACTACGATGGATGCGCAAGGCACGAGGTGTGGCAAACTAGATTGGTTCTGTTGTTTCGGTGCAACGCAGCGGACGGCAATATATAGAGCAGCTCGGGAAACCCTAACGCGTACGAATGTGGGCCGTCCACGTCGCACACATTTCGTTTGAGTCGGTTCAGTAGCCCACAATCCGGTAGCGACTCGGATAGGCAAAACTATACGCGTAGGCGAAAACTCATTTTTCCCAAGCAGCAAAAATATAGCCATCGGCTCGGCTCATTCCCGCAACCCGCGGCTCGTCGTGACGAGACGGACGGCGGCGCCGGATGAGGAGGAGTGCGCGAGAGAGAGCCTTCTCTTTTTACTTGCACACCAAGTGTGTATGCACTCCACCTTATAAAGAGGTGTTTCTATCCGGAAACTAGCGGGGTGGTACTAAACTTTAGCACCACTTGCACCTCCAAAATCTGCCATTGCACATGGGCAAATTTGAGATTTCTCAGGCTTGCTTACATGGGCTGCCCACTAATGGGCCAAATATTCTAACAATCCCCCACCAGATCTCAAATTACCATTTAGAGATTTTGCCAAACCTCGATTCTTGTTTTATATACCAGTGTTTCAGCAGAGACTGTTAAGTTGAACTTCCGCCTAGAACTTCAAGGTACATCTATCAGCAACTTGAACAATGGAAGAACCTTGAATTGCAAGTTTGGGGCCAATAGACTTCACTCAAAGTCTTAACCAGTACATGGCTACCAGTAGCCTACCCCGCGGGTGGAGCATATGCGTCATACTCCCTGGTCTCTTCATGAGTTTTCTAGAGATCACCCAAATCTCATAGACTGCGACGTTTAACAGTCAGACTCATATAGATGTGTTCTTTCAAGGTCGCTCTGTAGGGCAGCACCATTGCTATGAATAGCCAACAGAAACACATTAAGGCATATTGCCAACCTTCCTTACAGAATTTGAGAGTTATGCATCTCACATAGAGAGGGTTAAATAAAAACTCTCCTCGGTTACACCACTATCTTGTTTTTCCCAGGTCCTAATTCACGGGATCTTCGATCACATAGGTTGGGTTACCACTATGGTGCAACACTCATCGGTCTCAACCCCATCTCCTTCGATGCACTATCTATCACGTTTCGTGATAGTCCCTTTGTAAAGCGATCTGCCAGGTTTTTGTCTGTTTGTATATACGAGACAGTTATTACTCGGAGTTTCTCATTTTCCTGACAGACTTCAGTCGTGTTTTAATGTGTCTTGATGACTTCGCATCATCCTTAGCATTGTTCACTTTTGTAATAACCGTTTGGTTGTCACAGTTAATAAGGATGGCCGGTAATGGTTTCTCAACCACCGGCAAGTCCATCAAGAGCTCACGCAGCCAATCTGTCTCAACAGAAGTTGTATTTAAAGCAACAAGTTCTGTTTCCATGGTTGAACTCGTCAATATGGTATGTTTGCAAGACCTCCATGATACTACGCCACCATCAAGAAGAAACGCATATCCACTTGTGGCACAGAGCTCATCAACATCTGAGATCCAGTTTGCATCACAATATCAATCAAGCACAGCAGGGTGCCCTGAATAGTGAATCACATAACTCATTGAACCATTCAGATAGCGCATGACCCTTTCAAGTGCATGCCAATGATCAATACCCGGGTTAGACATGAACCTGCTCAATTTGCTCACAGCAAAAGAGATGTCAAGTCTCGTCGCGCTCGCAAGGTACATGAGTGAACCGATCTCTTGAGAATAACTTAGTTGATCTCTCGATTATTTCTTATTTTTTCTGAGTGTCACACTAGGGTCATAAGGTGTTGGAGAAGGCTTGCTGTCTATAATGCCAAAGAGGTTCAAGACCTTCTCAACATAGTGTGATTGCGTCAACCTAATCCCACTCTCATCCCTAATCAGCTTAATGTTCAGGATCACATCAGCTTGTCCCAGATCTTTCATATCAAAGCTCTTTGATAGAAAAGACTTGACCTCATTTATCACTATCATGATTGTTCCGAATATTAGTATATCGTCAACATACAAGCATAATATAACACTATCGCCCCCACCATGGCGATAATAAACACACCTATCAGCCTCATTAATGACAAAGCCCGCAGAAGTTAGAGTTCTGTCGAACTTCTCATGCCATTGCTTAGGTGCTTGCTTCAGTCCATACAAAGATTTCAACAATTTGCACACCTTTCTTTCTTCACCTTTTACCACAAATCCATCAGGTTGATCCATATAAATTTCCTCTTCCAACTCTCCGTTAAGGAAAAATGTCTATACGTCCATTTGATGAACGATCAGACCATAGGAAGCAGCCAGGGATAGTAGTACTCGAATGGTGGTAAGTCTAGCAACAGGTGAATAGGTGTCAAAATAATCTTCGCCTTCACGCTAGGTGTAGCCTTTGGCCACAAGCCGTGCCTTGTACTTTTCAATCGTACCATCAGGCTTTAGCTTCTTCTTGAACACCCACTTACAACCCACAGGTTTACAGTCGTAGGGTCGTTCAGATAATTCCCACGTTCCATTAGAAAGAATCGAGTCCATCTCATTATGGACAGCTTCTTTCCAGTCATCCCAATCAGGAGATGCAAATGCCTCTGCAATGGTCGTAGGAGCATTGTCCACAAGGTACACAATGAAATCATCACCAAAGGATTTTTTTCAACCCTCTGTCTCTTGCTCCTCTTGGGAGCTTCATTTTCATCCTTCTCAAAGAGTTCCTCAACATGTGGTTGTTCAGAAACATCAACAGGTGTACTAGATTCAGCAAATATTTCAGAAGAAACTCTAGCAATGCTATGCATATCCTTCATAGGAAACATGTTCTCAAAAAATGTTGCATCACGAGATTCTAGAATAGTATCAACATGCATGTCAGGAACCTCAGATTTAACCACTAAAAATCTATAGCAGATGCTACGCTGTGCATAGCCTATAAAGATACAATCCACTATCTTTGGTCCAAGTTTACGTTTCTTAGGAATTGGAACGTTGAATTTTGCTAAGCACCTCCAAGTGCGGAAATAAGAAAGTGATGGTTTTCTCCCAGACCACTCCTTGTAAGGTGTCTTATCTTTATTATTGTTAGGAACTCTATTTAGGACATGACACGAAGTCAATAAAGCCTCCCCCCACCATGCCTTAGATAAACCAGAAGTGTCCAACATGGCGTTCACCAAGTCGGTTAGCGTGCGGTTTTTCCTCTCAGCAACCCCGTTTGATTGGGGCGAATAGGGAGGCGTCCTCTCGTGAATAATACCGTGTTCCTTACATAATTCATCAAACACATTGGAGAAATACTCGCCACCACGATCCGACCTAAGACGTTTGATCTTTCTCTCTAATTGATTTTCTACTTCCGCTTTATAGATCTTAAAGTAGTCTAAAGCTTCATCTTTAGTTTGCAACAAATAGACATAGCAGAACCTAGTAGCATCATCAATTAAAGTCATGAAATATCTCTTTTCACCTTTTGACAACACGCCATTCATCTCGCACATATCAGAATGTACGAGTTCTAGAGGTGCCAAGTTTCTCTCCTCGGTGGCCGTATGAGGCTTCTGAGGTTGCTTAGATTGCACACAACTATGGCACTTAGAACCTTTGGCAATGTCGAAAGTAGGAATTAAACTCATGCTGGAAAGTCTACTCATTAAACCAAAATTAACATGACATAAACGAGAGTGCCAAACATTAGCATCCGAATCCACACTGCCACAAATATGGTTTACTGACTTATTACAGAAATCCGATAACGAAAAGTGGAACAAGCCTCCGCACTCATAACCTTTACCAATAAATTGTCCAAACTTTGACACTATAACTTTATTGGACTCGAAGACTAACTTAAATCCATCTCTGCAAAGAAGAGAACCACTAACGAGATTCTTGTTCATAGTAGGGACATGCTGCACGTTCCTCAGCTGCACGATCTTCGCCGAAGTAAACTTCAGATCTACCGTGCCAACACCACGAACAGAAGCATGCGACCCATTCCCCATTAGGCGGTGTAATCCCGCTTGAACTGGTAAGAAGTGAACATAGAGATGTCAGCACACATGTGAACATTAGCACCCATATCAATCCACCAACATGAAGATTGAAATACTGAAAGCACATACAGTAAATTACCATACCCATCAGTGTTGCTAGCGGTCACGACGTTGACGTTCCTGGCCTTCTTCCTTTTCTTGTATGCTCGATTTGGGCAGTCCACAGAGAAGTGGCCGAGCTCTCCACAAGTGTAGCACTCTAGCTCAGATTTGTTCAGCATCTTCTTCTTCTTCTTCTTCTTGAAAGAAGTAGTCTTGTTTGGCATGTTGAAAGCAGGTTTGCACTTGGCCTTGCTCTTGTCGTGGTGAGGGTTTCTTTGCACCATATTGGCCATAGACTGACCTTCACCACCTTTCTCAGCAGTGTCCTTAGCCCGAGCTTTCTTCTCAACATCAAGAGACGCTATCAGACTTTCGATCGATATCTCAGTTCTCTTGTGTTTAAGGGTTGTGGCGAAGTTCCTCCATGACGGAGGCAACTTTGCAATAATGCACCCAGCCACAAACTTGTCAGGTAAGGCACACTTGAGGAGCTCAAGCTCTCTCGCAATGCACTGTATCTCATGAGCCTGCTCGACTACTCCACGGTTATTCACCATCTTGTAGTCGTGAAAGCTCTCCATGATGTACAGCTCACTGCCTGCATCGGTTGCACCGAATTTTGCCTTCAGCGCATCCCAAGAGCTCTTTTTCTTCTTCTATGTGCATATACACATCACACAGACGAGCATAAAGAACACTCAGAACACAGCCACGGAAGATAGTAGTGTCTTTCTTGAACTTATTCTGAGCTTCCTCAGATTGAGTTCCTCCAGAAGGACCATTACTAACTTCCCACACACCCATGGCCTCGAGCCAGAGCTGGCACTTAATCCGCCATCTCTTAAAGCCCATACCACCGATGAAGCGATCAGGTTTCATTGCATCGGTATAACCAGCCATAGTTGAATCACGAAATTGCCTACAATTAGGTTTTTGGATTGTTGGATAATTAGGCAATAATTTCATGATTAATTCCAGAATATTAAGCATGACTACAGTAGCTACTAACATGTGAAACACGAACATACTAGATGTATTGATCAACATGAACAGTAGCAACATATACGGCAACAAATCCATAGTAAACATATAGTTCGGAATACGCCGCACGTACCGAACGTTTGTAGAGGAAGTAGACAAGTTCACCGCGGCGAGATCAGCGGTGAGGTTGTTGACGATGACGTTGTTGATGACAGGTCAAATCAGACGACGCCTGCGGAGCCGATCCGCACCTCTGGCTAGAAGTCGACCCGTGGCAAACGCGGCGAGCAGTCGCGCAGAGCGCTTCCCAAAAACCTAATTTGCCCTCTCCCGTACAGGATCACAAAGGTGACTGGTTCCGGAGACCTGCTCTCCCAAACGCCGGTGCACGCCGGCGCTCGGGATGAAGTAGACTACGATAGATGCGCAAGGCACGAGGTGTGGCAAACTAGATTGGTTATGTTGTTTCGGTGCAACGCAGCGGACGGCAATATATAGAGCAGCTCGGGAAACCCTAACGCGTACGAATGTGGGCCGTCCACGTCGCACACGTTTCGTTTGAGTCGGTTCAGTAGCCCACAATCCGGTAGCGACCCGGATAGGCAAAACTGTACGCGTACGCCAAAACTCATTTTTCCGAAGCAGAAAAAATATAGCCATCGGCTCGGCTCATTCCCGCAACCTGCGGCGCGTCGTGACGAGACGGGCGGCGGCGGAGGAGGAGGAGGAGGAGTGCGCGAGAGAGAGCCTTCTCTTTTTACTTCCACACCAAGTGTGTATGCACTCCACCTTATAAAGAGGTGTTTCTCTCCGGAAACTAGCGGGGTGGTACTAAACTTTAGCACCACTTGCACCTCCAAAATCTGCCATTGCACATGGGAAAATTTGAGATTTCTCAGGCTTTCTTATATGGGCTGCCCACTAATGGGCCCAATATTCTAACAATCCCCCACCAGATCTCAAATTCCCATTTAGAGATTTTTCCAAACCTCGATTCTTGTTTTATATACCAGTGTTTCAGCAGAGACTGTTAAGTTGAACTTCCGCCTAGAACTTCAAGATACATCTATCAGCAACTGGAACAATGGGCGAACCTTGAATTGCAAGTTTGGTGCCAATAGACTTCACTCAAAGTCTAAACCAGTATATGGCTGCCAGTAGCCTACCCCGCGGGTGGAGCATATGAGTCATACTCCCTGGTCTCTTCATGAGTTTTCTAGAGATCACCCAAATCTCATAGACTGCGACGTTTAACAGTCAGACTCATATAGGTGTGTTCTTTCAAGGTCTCTCTGTAGGGCAGCACCTTTGCTAGGAATATCCAACAGAAGCACATTAAGGCATATTGCCAACCTGCCTTACAGAATTTGAGAGTTATGCATCTCACATAGAGAGGGTTAAATAAAAACTCTCCTCTGTTACACCACAAGCTTATTTTTCCCAGGTCCTAATTCACGGGATCTCCGATCATATAGGTTGGGTTACCACTATGGTGCAACACTCATGGGTCTCAACCCCATCTCCTTCAATGCACTATCTATCACGTTTCGTGATAGTCCCTTTCTAAAGGGATCTGCCAGGTTTTTGTCTGTTTGTATATACGAGACAGTTATTACTCCAGAGTTTCTCATTTTTCTGACAGACCTCAGTCGTCTTTTAACGTGTCTTGATGACTTCGCATTATCCTTAGCATTGTTCACTTTTGTAATAACCGTTTGGTTGTCACAGTTCATAAGGATGGCCGGTAATGGTTTCTCAACCACCGGCAAGTCCATCAAGAGCTCACGCAGCCAATCTGCCTCAACAGAAGTTGTATTTAAAGCAACAAGTTCTGCTTCCATGGTTGACCTCGTCAATATGGTCTGTTTGCAAGACCTCCATGATACTACGCCACCACCAAGAAGAAACGCATATCCACTTGTGGCACAGAGCTCATCAACATCTGAGATCCAGTTCACATCACAATATCAATCAAGCACAGCAGGGTGCCCTGAATAGTGAATCCCATAACTCATTGAACCATTCAGATAGCGCATGACCCTTTCAAGTGCATGCCAATGATCAATACCCAGGTTAGACATGAACCTTCTCAATTTGCTCACAGCAAAAGAGATGTCAGGTCTCGTTGCGCTCGCAAGGTACATGAGTGAACCGATCACTTGAGAATATCTTAGTTGATCTCTCGATTCTTTCTTATTTTTTCTGAGTGTCACACTGGGGTCATAACGTGTTGGAGAAGGCTTGCTGTCTATAATACCAAAGAGGTTCAAGACCTTCTCAACATAGTGTGATTGCGTCAACGTAATCCCACTCTCATCCCTAATCAGCTTATTGTTCAGGATCACATCAGCTTGTCCCAGATCTTTCATATCAAAGCTCTTTGATAGAAAAGACTTGACCTCATTTATCACTATCATGCTTGTTCCGAATATTAGTATATCGTCAACATACAAGCATAATATAACACTATCGCCCCCACCATGGCGATAATAAACACACCTATCAGCCTCATTAATGAAAAAGCTGGCAGAAGTTAGAGTTCTGTCGAACTTCTCATGCCATTGCTTAGGTGCTTGCTTCAGTCCATACAAAGATTTCAACAATTTGCACACCTTTCTTTCTTCACCTTTTACCACAAATCCATCCGGCTGATCCATATAAATTTCCTCTTCCAACTCTCCGTTAAGGAAAATTGTCTATGCGTCCATTTGATGAACGATCAGACCATAGTAGGCATCCAGGGATAGTAGTACTTGAATGGTGGTAAGTCTAGCAATAGGTGAATAGGTGTCAAAATAATCTTCGCCTTCACGCTGGGTGTAGCCTTTGGCCACAAGCCGTGCCTTGTACTTTTCAATCGTACCATCAGGCTTTAGCTTCTTCTTGAACACCCACTTACAACCCACAGGTTTACAGTCGTAGGGTCGTTCAGATAATTCCCACGTTCCATTAGAAAGAATCGAGTCCATCTCATTATCGGCAGCTTCTTTCCAGCCATCCGCATCAGGAGATGCAAATGCCTCTGCAATGGTCGTAGGAGTATTGTCCACAAGGTACACAATGAAATCATCACCAAAGGATTTTTTCAACCCTATGTCTCTTGCTTCTCTTGGGAGCTTCATTGTTATTCTTCTCAAAGACTTCCTCAACATGTGGTTGTTCAGAAACATCAACAGGTGTACTAGATTCAGCAAATAGTTCAGAAGAAACTCTAGCAATGCTATGCATATCCTTCATAGGAAACATGTTCTCAAAAAATGTTGCATCACGAGATTCTAGAATAGTATCAACATGCATGTCAGGAATCTCAGATTTAACCACTAAAAATCTATAGCAGATGCTACGCTGTGCATAGCCTATAAAGATACAATCCACTATCTTTGGTCCAAGTTTAGGTTTCTTAGGAATTGGAATGTTGACTTTTGCTAAGCACCCCCAAGTGCGGAAATAAGAAAGTGATGGTTTTCTCCCAGACCACTCCTTGTAAGGTGTCTTATCTTTATTATTGTTAGGAACTCTATTTAGGACATGACACGAAGTCAATAAAGCCTCCCCCCACCATGCCTTAGATAAACCAGCAGTGTCCAACATGGCGTTCACCAAGTCGGTTAGCGTGCGGTTTTTCCTCTCAGCAACCCCATTTGATTGGGGCGAATAGGGAGGCGTCCTCTCGTGAATAATACCGTGTTCCTTACATAATTCATCAAACACATTGGAGAAATACTCGCCACCACGATCCGACCTAAGACGTTTGATCTTTCTCTCTAATTGATTTTCTACTTCCGCTTTATAGATCTTAAAGTAGTGTAAAGCTTCATCTTTAGTTTGCAACAAATAAACATAGCAGAACCTAGTAGCATCATCAATTAAAGTCATGAAATATCTCTTTTCACCTTTTGTCAACACGCCATTCATCTCGCACAGATCAGAGTGTACGAGTTCTAGAGGTGCCATGTTTCTCTCCTCGGCGGCCGTATGAGGCTTCCGAGGTTGCTTAGATTGCACACAATTATGGCACTTAGAACCTTTGGCAATGTCGAAAGTAGGAATTAAACTCATGCTGGAAAGTCTACTCATTAAACCAAAATTAACATGACATAAACGAGAGTGCCAAACATTAGCATCCGAATCCAAACTGCCACAAATATGGTTTACTGACTTATTACAGAAATCTGATAACGAAAAGTGGAACAAGCCTCCGCACTCATAACCTTTACCAATAAATTGTCCAAACTTTGACACTATAACTTTATTGGACTCGAAGACTAACTTAAATCCATCTCTGCAAAGAAGAGAACCACTAACGAGATTCTTGTTCATAGTAGGGACATGCTGCACGTTCCTCAGCTGCACGATCTTCCCCGAAGTAAACTTCAGATCTACCGTGCCAACACCACGAACAGAAGCATGCGACCCATTCCCCATTAGGACGGTGGAATCCCGCTTGAACTGGTAAGAAGTGAACATAGAGATGTTAGCACACACGTGAACATTAGCACCCATATCAATCCACCAACATGAAGATTGAAATACTGAAAGCACATACAGTAAATTACCATACCCATCAGTGTTGCTAGCGGTCACAACGTTGACGTTCCTGGCTTTCTTCCCTTTCTTGTCTGCTCGATTTGGGCAGTCCACAGAGAAGTGGCCGAGCTCTCCACAAGTGTAGCACTCTAGCTCAGATTTGTTCAGCATCTTCTTCTTCTTCTTCTTGAAATAAGTAGTCTTGTTTGGCATGTTGAAAGCAGGTTTGCACTTGGCCTTGCTCTTGCCGTGGTGAGGGTTTCTTTGCACCATATTGGCCATAGACTGACCTTCACCACCTTTCTCAGCAGTGTCCTTAGCCCGAGCTTTCTCCTCAACATCAAGAGACGCTATCAGACTTTCGACCGATATCTCAGTTCTCTTGTGTTTACGGGTTGTGGCGAAGTTCCTCCATGACGGAGGAAACTTTGCAATAATGCACCCAGCCACAAACTTGTCAGGTAAGGCACACTTGAGGAGCTCAAGCTCTCTCGCAATGCACTGTATGTCTTGAGCCTGCTCGACTACTCCACGGTTATTCACCATCTTGTAGTCGTGAAAGCTCTCCATGATGTACAGCTCACTGCCTGCATCGGTTGCATCGAATTTTGCCCTCAGTGCATCCTAGAGCTCTTTGTCGTCTTCTATGTGGATATACACATCACACAGACGAGCATCAAGAACACTTAGAACACAACCACGGAAGATAGTAGTGTCTTTCTTGAACTTATTCTAAGCTTCCTCAGATTGAGTTCCTCCAGAAGGACCATTACTAACTTCCCACACACCCATGGCCTCGAGCCAGAGCTGGCACTTAATCTTCCATCTCTTAAATCCCATACCACCGGTGAAGCGATCAGGTTTCATTCCATCGGTATAACCAGCCATAGTTGAATCACGAAATTGCCTACAATTAGGTTTTTGGATTGTTAGATAATTAGGCAATAATTTCATGATTAATTCCAGAATATTAAGCATGACTACAGTAGCTACTAACATGTGAAACACAAACATACTAGATGTATTGATCAACATGAACAGTAGAAACATATACAGTAACAAAGCCATAGTAAACATTTAGTTCGGAATACGCCGCATGTACCGAACGTTTGTAGAGGAAGCAGACAAGTTCACCGCGGCGAGATCAGTGGTGAGGTTGTTGACGATGATGTTGTTGATGACAGGTCGAAGTAGACGACGCCCGCGGAGACGATCTGCAGCTCCGGCTGGAAGACGACCCGTGGCGGAAGCGGCGATCAGTCGCGCAGAGCGCTTCCCAAAAACCTAACTCACCCTCTCTCGTACAAGATCACAAAGGCGACTGGTTCCGGAGACCTTCTCTCCCAAACGCCGGTGCACGCCGGCGCTCGGGATGAAGTAGACTACGATGGCGGCGCAAGGCACGAGGTGTGGCAAACTAGATTGGTTCTGTTGTTTCGGTGCAACGCAGCGGACGGCAATATATTCCCGCAACCCGCGACGCGTCGTGATGAGACGAACGGCGGCGGAGGAGGAGGAGGAGGAGTGCGGGAGAGAGAGCCTTATCTTTTTACTTGCACGCCAAGTGTGTATGCACTCCACCTTATAAAGAGGTGTTTTTCTCCGGAAACTAGCGGGGTGGTACTAAACTTTAGCACCACTTGCACCTCCAAAATCTGCCATTGCACATGGGCTAATTTGAGATTTCTCAGGCTTGCTTATATGGGCTGCCCACTAATAGGCTCAATATTCTAACACGATAGAGACCATTTCCGGATTTGGCGTGTTGTGTGGAGACGGAGGAGCAAGGCCGGAGTTGCGGCGATTGGAGCAGAGGAAAGGGCGGCAGCAGCTCAAGCGTGAATCACAATGGCGGTGGCGACGGAGGAATAAGAAATCAGCGGGCGTCGGAGGCTTGGCCGAGCGGCCGAGCCCCTCCCCGCCCTTACTTATAGGTGGACAGGCGCGAGTGGGATCGGCTGCGCGCCCTATGGCACCGTGTGGCCGCTGAATGCGACGTGTACCAAGACATCACAAGATAACTTTGCATGATATTTTGCTGGTGGAATCCAAAGTTTTCTTTTATTTTTTGCAGTTTCAACCGCCATAATTCATCGTAGTCCGCTCAATCCAAAATAGATTGCATGGTCCACCAATGATGCTTCTCTTTGTTAATTCTCATAGTTTGAGATTGGTAATAGTAGTAGCAGCAGACAGAACTTGAAGTTTCACTGTTATTAGTAGTACAAGTGACAAGTGAGACGATAACTGAATTCCATTGTTTAGTAGTACAAATGAGTCAAGAACTGAAGTTCCAAATATTCTACTCCCTCCGATCCATAACAAGTTTTGCTCACTTAGTATAAAATGAGCGACACTTATTATGGATCGGATGAAGTACTGTTTTTTTGTTTTATTCATTATATATTTAGTGTTGTTTCTAAGTGTAAAGCTTATGGTTGTGCCTATGCAAATTAAGATTTACAATTGGTTTCCTTTCTAAGATTTGGAGATGTGTTGCTCTAATCTGAACCCCTTCACCTGTTGTTAGAGCCACCATGAAATCGAGAATGGTTGTTATAGCGGATGGATGACACCAACATAAATCTCACTGTCTCGTGGGTATGCATTACCTCTAACCACACGTTATTGGTTTGCTTCTCCGCTCCCCCGTTGTTCAGAGGTGGGTAAGCGAAACTGTTAAGCATTCAAAAAATAAATGAAGTGACTCTAGCTTTCTGAAGCAAATATGTACGACATAGTTCTACTTATTTGATGGAAACATGGTTGTTCTTAGTTTATTTGTACAGATGTAGATCCATGTGTGAACCTTCAAAAGAATACATATACCCCAGGATTTGATTTACTTATTCCTATGGCTGGACCAATTTAGGTCAGTAACTTAACGTGACAATGAACTCTTACTTACCTTCTCCTTGGTGAAATAAGTATCCAAGAAGTATTATGTAAGACAGCTTTACTTTTGGTTCCCCATCGACCAACGCATGCTTGTTGGGTATGATTTTTTTTTGGAAGGCAAAACTGTAGAACAAAATTTTCTACAGTATATATATGAAATATTAAAGTAACCTCCCAAAAACATCAACCAACACCTGTACGAATAAATTCAAATACATGGTGCTAATTCGAAAAGTCTCTAATCCAATCCTTTAAGATGGCTTTATTCTTCTCCTTAACTCTATAATCTAGTAGAGTTAGATCTTTCTTGAGCCTTCTTCTCCATTTGATAATCGAGGGTCTATGGTGGTGGAAAATTAGGTCATTCCTTTGCATCCAGATGTTCCATGCACCTATAACTGTAATTTCCGTAGCCATTTCCTTGGGGAATGCCTCCATGTTGCTCATAATTTCATCATGTATAGATATACCTCTTGATCTGTGTATGGAAATTGAGTCCCAGCATCCAAGTGCAAAAGGACGATCACATATGAGATGATATGATGTTTCTTCAGTATCTAGTGTACACAATACACAGTTGTAGGAAGGTATGTGGAATTTCTTTCTTTTCAACAGATTTCTTGAGTTGATTCTGTCATGTATGAGTAGCCAGCAGAAGATTTTGTATCTCAGCATCACTGCACTCTTCCATATCCTATTGTAAATGGGATCCTTCTGCTGGTGATTAAAATGATGTTTGTATAGTACCATTGAAGAAAAACCAGTAGCATCATTTCTAGTGCCCCATGAGTCATTCTCTTCAATGTTTGGAATATGATTGATCCATTCTTGCAAGCTCTCCCATTGATTATAGGCTTGAACAGAAACAGGAGTGGCAAAATTTGCAGAGATATCTTGATGTGCAGCATACTGTTGAATGGTCTGATATTGTTGAGATGCAAATGAGTATAGCTCTGGTTGTGTGTCTTTTAATATGCCATGTCCCCAATCATCATGCCATAGTAAGATTGTGTTTCCTTTTCCCACCTTGCAATGACTCTCCTCTCTATACAGTGTGCTGAGTTTAATAATATTTCTCCACCAAAAATATCCTACATTCCTGGTAGGATTGAATCCTTGACTGTAATATGATTGCCAGATGAGGTGCACCCAAGGGAGGTCATGATGATTAAGGAATTTGTGCATGTGTTTCATCAAAAGGCATTTGTTATGTATGCCTAAATCCAGTACTCCTAGGCCACCATGTTCTTTGGGTTTAGTGACCTTATGCCATGCAATGAGTGAAGTTCCTCTATCTTCCATCCCATATTTACGCCAGAAACAGTGCCTGGTGCATTTATTGATGTGATCCATGATACCAGTAGGAATAGATAATGTGCACATGTAGAATGTGGGCAAGCTTGTGAAAACTGCTTTGATCATGGTTCATTTCTCTCCTGAAGACAGTAAGGTGGAGCAGCATGCAAGTCTTTTATCTATTCTTTGTACAATGGGGAGGAAATCTTCCTTTTTAGGCTTGTTCAGTCCTAGGGGAAGTCCTAGATATGTAAGAGGAAATTCTGCAGTATCACATCCCAGTTCTGAAGCCATTGGTTGTGTAGTGTGCTCATCTACGTTTATGGGAACCATGGTAGATTTATGGTAGTTGATCTTGAGTCCAGTATATAAGTTGTAGAATGATAGGAGATCTTTCAGTCTTCTAATCTGTGTCAAATTTCCATGCATGATATGTAGGGTATCATCAGCATATTGAATTACAGGGAATCCTCCATCTGCATGATGTGGAAGTGGGTGACTGATGTGTTGATTGCGCATTGCTTCATTGAGTATGGTCTGTAATAAATCAACAGCAAGAACAAATAGCAGGGGAGATAGTGGATCTCCTTGCCATACTCCTCTTTTGCATAGGAAATGCTTTCCTGGAATACCATTCAATAGGACAGCAGAGCTCCTAGAGTCCAGTATCATATCAATCCATATTCTCCATCTTGGTCCAAATCCTATGGGAATAAGTATGTTCCTGATTGCTTGATGCTCCAATATGTCAAAGGCGTTTTCAAAGTCAAGCTTGATGAGGATGAGTTCTTCAGAAGACTGGTTGCATTGGTGTATGAACTCATATGCCCATGCCAAGCAGTCTTGGATGGATCTATTATTCATAAAACCATATTGATTACCATGCACTATATTAAGGATGATTTTGTCGGGACCCGGGGTTAGCGTATGCAAGTCCAGTTAAGACATAGTCATATGGAGAGCCGAGAACCGTACCCACTTGTCTAAGTAGACAAGGCCAAGCACAGAACGTTCTCGGAGAGCATCGTACGTGAGGGGCATCCCATCCAGGCCGGATGATCAACTGAGATGGGTCCTCATCGTCCGCACACAAGTCTTATGATATGGGTGGTGAACTCCCATATTCAAAGACAAGTCGCCTCAACCATACTATCGACTATCTCATAACTCTTACATAGACTTACTCCAGCCCGATCACTTAGTCGGGGTCTAGGGCGGGCTCGATCATACCACAAAGTGTGCACGAGACGGAGTCTCGAGCAATCGCATCGCGATGCCCCAAACTGCGCACATCTAAGGGTCACTTGGTGTATGAAAGACCGCCAGCCAGATCACAACTAAGGTCTCGAAAACCCATACAAAGACATGCATGTTATAAACATACACGCAGCACACATGCCTTGTATGAACAGCAGGTATCATTGCAATTCTCTACAAAGTATACATTTTATTGATAACTCTTATAGAGTGCACACAGAGATCACAAACACGTGATCCAACATTACAACACAAGCGGAAGCAAAGTATGTCTGAGTACAGACAAGTTTAACAAATGGCTTAAGAAGCCTTATTTAAACACATGCCCTCCACGAGGGAACCAGTCGTCTGACTGGGACTAGACTAGCTTGATCTTCAGTCGTCCAGCTCGATGAAGAAGCCACCTTCGGGGTCAGTGGTTTCATCTAAAACATAGATTAAGCAAACATGAGTACAAAGTCGTACTCAGCAAGACTTACATAGGAGCTATACTACTCATGCACATGTATCAAGGTAAAGGGAGGTGGGGTTTCACTTGCAGAAATGCCAGCTTTGACTTGGCTAATCCTGAACTACGAGTACCAGACTTGAGGTAAGAAGCGTACACGAGTCCACTACTTTCTCCAACCAATCACACCACTATGGTGCCTTCCTCGACTTCCCCACGAGAAAGCACGCCATAGCACTCACACTTATGTTGGTGTGTTTTAGAAGTATCCAGTTCAAGTTGTCTAATAATCAAGCTAAGCTTTCCAAGCAGTCCATAACCGCGGACGCGGCTATTCGAATAGTTTTGTTAACCCTGCAGGGGTGTACCGCTACACACACATGATCATCATTTACCGCCTTTGATCTCGACACCATTCAAGGGGTGCCAGCGAGGATGCTCACCACAACGGTTACCTCATAGCCTATCTAGTCCAAGAAATCCGCCTACTTGGGTTGGCTACCACTATCGTGAACCCGGCCGGTTTACCGAAGTGAACCCAAGTGATGTGTGCGTGGTGCATAAGCCGGTCTCGGGTGAGCCGTTCTCTCATTTAGCATCCAGGCCACAGACCTACCAGAACTCCGAACTATTGCGACATCTGGACATTGAAAGGGATGAGTTAATAAGTTGAGAGGGGTCAGTGAGCCCAATGTGTGGTTGTACTCTTCATCTTGGATCACCACACAAGAACTCGGACTTAGGGCGGTGTTCAACGAGACAACCCACCGTGTACTCCTACACAGCCTCTCATCGTTCACCTTGTATTAGGGTAGATTCACCAACACCTTTCTACCATCATCAACATGATCACTACCATCCCGACTCACATAAAAGTATCATCATGGTATCACTCTAAGCATGCAATAAGCAGTAACAATTGCAGGGGTCACATGATATCAATCAACTCCTACATTTTCTAGGATTGTGGTTTGCTTACTACTGTGACAAAAAGATAGGTCATGCAAAGGAATGGGTTCATCTATGCGGTAGAAACGCATCATGGTAATCATCCTAAACAATGCATAAGCGAGACATGAGAGGGAAGTGGGATTTTATCGACATGATCAATGGGGGTTTGCTTGCCTTGCTGACGAGGTTCGGGTTCTGGGTCTTCAACGAAGGGGGCAGCCTCCTGCTCCGGTTCCACCTCTACTCGACAAACAACAAACAAGGTAGCAAAGTAAATACAATGCACAATCACATGATGGAAGGTTGAAACTTGATGTATATGCTTTGATGTGTGAAGCAATTCCATTTAAATGGAGTATATTGCAAATTGAATTGCAAATTCAAACTCCAATTTGAATTCAAACTTAGCCAAGTTAAATGTGACATTGTTTGATCAATTTGAAACATTTTGAAATGTGTATGCTATGCCTCTGATGTGTGGTTGAAATGTAGCATGTTTCCATGGTCAAAGTTGCAAAAGCATTTGAATTGAATTTGAATTAATTCCAAATAAATCAAATGAAAAATGCTACTGGTCCCAATTTAATTTCAACTCAAACATAGTTGAAAGTTGGATTTTTTGATAGTTTATTTTCTCCTGATCATTTTTCATATATTATTTGTCCAATTTGGAGTTAATATGAATTTTCTATGAATTTCCAAAGTTTGGGCTATTTTCTGGATTTTCTGGAATTTCTTTAATTCAATTTATTCTGGAAATTCAATTACTGCGTCATGCTTGCGCAAGGCTGACGTGGGGGGGGGGTCTGACGTGTGGGGTCGGCCTGTCAGTGGGTCTGGGTTAACTAACCGGCTGTTTAATTTAACCACTGGGGCCCAGTGTCAGTGACCTAGGGTCACTTAACCCAGGTGGGGTTAAGCCCCTAATCATGGCCACGTCGGCGGGCCTGCCGGCGGCTAAACGCCGGCGTCACAGATGCGGCGGCGCTGCACGGGGAGGGTGCTCCCGGCCACCATTTGGAACGGGGAGAGCACGGGACGGCTCCTCGAGCTCGTCTGCGTCTCATGGTGAACACGGGGGACCCTCGGGGGCACCGGAGCTACGCCGGCGACGACCTTTGGCGGCGGCCGTGCCTCGGTTTAGAAGCAGTAGTCGGCTCCGTGCACCAAAATGGACGGGAAGTAGTACGTTGCAACGCTGGGGTGGAGGGGAACACGACGCGCGCTCTGGCTGAGACGGAGGGGCACAGGGGCGACCTCGAGCTCATCCATGGCGGAGGCCGTGCTCGGCTCTCATGGAAAAACTCTAAGGAGAAGGAGAAAAACTCTGGGGTTGGTCGGGGAGGATGAAGAAGCTCACCCTGAAGCTAGCAGAGGAGTCAGGGAGGTCGGGGAGGTCGTGGTGGCGGCGAATTCGACGACGGCAACTTGCGGGTCCGGCGACTCCTCGATGAAGCTGGCGTCGTCTGCTGAGGCGCTTGGGCTCGATTGACTGAGGGTAATGACGAAGACGCCTGCTGCGGTTCTCCTGGACACGGTGGCACGGCTCGGGGACGACGGTGGCTGCGTGGACTCGGCGGCGTGCTCCATGGCGGTCCTCGGGCGGCGACGAAATCGAGCACGGGAGGAAGAGGAGGAAGCTCTGGAGGGGGGGAATGGATCGGGACGGGAGAGAGACGTCTCCAGGCGCGAGAAGGAGGCACGGGGAGGCCTGGAAGGTGCTCGGCGGCGACGTGGCGTCCACGGCTGGCTCGGTGGCATTCCACCGAGCAGCTTGGAGGCGCGGGGCGGGGAAGAAGACCCTGCTGCCCCTCTGGGACGGGTGGGCTGGATGGGCTGCTCTCGCCTGGGCGCCAGGTAAGCTTTTCCTTTTTTGTCTGTTTAATCTTTCCTTTCTTTATCTATAGTTTTGTTTTGGCTCTGATAAAATACCAAACCATTTTATAAAATGCTGAAACTTTTTATGTGGCATCACAATATACTAGGCTAGCCACTTGTAAAGTTTGAACATTTTTAAAATTCAAATAATTTGAACTTTAAATCAAATAGGGGTTTTTGATTAATTCCAAGGCACTGTTTGAATATTTGAAAAATCTATGAGCATGGGGTGGGTCCCACATCACTTGATATGTGATCACACTCATTTATAAGACTTTTCAAAAATCTAACATGAATTTTTGGAGAAGATTTTTATTTGGCCTTTTGAATTAATTCATCTGGGGGGTTCCTTCTCCCATTTTGCTTTTGATTTTGATTTCAAAGATTTCTTTTGAAATTTTAACATGATGCAAGAGGACTTGCTAACCCTAGCACATTACCTAACAGAGGGTTCTGATAACTCGCCCCCACTCAACAGAATCTCGTCCCGAGATTCAGAAGTCTGCGGAAGGAAGGAGGGATACTCGGCACGGAGACGGTATTCTCTTTCCCACGTAGCTTCTCTCTCAGAGTGGTGTGACCAGTGCACTTTCAGAAACCTAATCTTCTGACGACGAGTGACACGCTCTGCGGAATCAAGAATACGAACGGGGTATTCTCGATAAGAAAGGTCATCTTGGAGATCAAGCGTTTCATGGTCGACTTCTCGGATGGGTCCTTGAAGCAACGCCTGAGTTGGGACACATGGAATACATCATGTACTCAGGAAAGGTGCGGGGGTAGTTCAAGTTGGTAGGCAACTTCTCCACGTTTGGCAAGAATGCGGAAAGGTCCGATGTAACGTGGGGCCAACTTGCCTTTGATACCGAAACGTTGGGTTCCCTTCAGAGGAGTAACCCGAAGGTAAGCCTTCTCATTCAGATTGTAGCTCTCTTGCCTATGATGACGATCATAGTAGCTTTTTTGACGAGACTGGGCTGCTTTCAATTGATCACGAACAATGCGAACTTGCTCTTCTGCTTCCTTGATCATATCCGGTCCAAAGAATTATCTTTCACCGGTTTCTGACCAGTTTAGTGGTGTTCGACATCGTCGTCCATATAGGAGTTCAAAAGTAGCCATGTTCAGACTAGATTGAAAACTGTTGTTATAAGCAAATTCGGCGAATGGAAGAGACTTCTCCCAATTCTTTCCGAATGAGATAACACAAGCTCTGAGCATGTCTTCAAGAATTTGGTTAACCCTTTCGACTTGACTGCTAGACTGAGGATGGAAAGCTGTACTAAAGGAGAGATGAGTTCCCATAGCATTCTGAAAGCTTCCCCAAAATCTAGAAGTAAAAAGGCTACCACGATCAGAATTGATTTCCAAAGGAACACCATGAAGGGATACAATTCTAGAGATGTACAAGTCAGCTAACTGGCTAGCAGTTATAGACTCGCGAACTGGCAGGAAGTGAGCAACTTTGGAAAGCCTATCTATGACAACGAAGATGGCATTGTTTCCTTTCTGGGTTTTTGGAAAGCCGGTGATGAAGTCCATACCGACTTTGTCCCATTTCCACTCGGGAATAGACAAAGGTTGAAGTGTACCAGCAGGTCTTTGATGTTCTGCCTTAATGCGACGACAAACATCACATTCGGCAACAAATTGAGCAATGTCTCTCTTCATCCTAGTCCACCAAAATCTCTGGCGTAGATCTCGGTACATTTTTGTGCTACCGGGATGAATCGAGAGGGGTGTGTCATGGGCTTCTCTGAGGATGAGTTGCCTTAATTCCCTATTCTTAGGTACTACCAAACGATTTTCAAAGAATACCGTTCCTTTGCTATCTGTGGAGAAACATTTAGCAACTCCGCTAGCAATGTTCTCCTTGATCCGGCGAACACCTCGTGCACGCCTTTGGGCAACTATGATTTGATCCTCAAGAGTTGGTTTCGCCACCAAGGTAGAAAGATAGCCATGAGGAACAATCTCAAGATTGAGCTTGCGAAAGTCCTTATGGAGAAGTGGTTGATACTGTTGTAACATGAGGTTGTTACAATACGACTTACGACTTAGTGCATCAGCCATGACATTGGCTTTGCCTGGGGTGTAAGAAATTACTACGTCGTAATCTTTTATCAACTCAATCCAACATCTTTGCCTGAGATTAAGATCTGGCTGGGTGAAAATATATTTGAGGCTTTGGTGGTCGGAATATATCTCACAACGATTACCAAGGAGGTAATGTCGCCAAGTTGTTAGGGCATGAACTACGGCAGCGAGTTCAAGGTCATGGGTAGGATAGTTCTCTTCATGTGGTCGCAACTGGCGTGAAGCATAAGCTACCACATGACGATCTTGCAGAAGTATGCATCCTAACCCTTGCCGTGATGCGTCACAATAGATCTCGAAATCCTTTCTGGTGTCTGGAGGTGCAAGTACGGGTGCAGAAGTCAATCTTCTTTTTAGCTCCTGAAAACTTTCCTCGCACTTGGGAGTCCATAAGAATTTCTTATCTTTCTTGAGGAGTTCAGTTAGAGGCTTTGCAACTTTAGAAAAGTTCTCGACGAAGCGACGGCAATAGCTGGCTAGGCCAAGAAAACTCCTAACTTGCTTAACCGATTCAGGTGGAGTCCAGTCAAGGACGGCCTGAACTCTCTCGGGATTCACAGCAATGCCTTTTGCAGAAATCACGTGGCCTAAGTAGGTCACTTCTGGTAGCCAAAATTCACACTTGGAGAATTTAGCATACAGGCGATGCTCACTAAGTTTCATCAATACCAGCCTTAGGTGTTCGGCATGTTCTTCTTCGTTCTTCGAGTAGATGAGAATATCATCGAGATAAACCACAACAAATTTATCTAAGTACTCCATGAAGATCGAATTCATCATGCGTGAGAAAGTGGCGGGGGCATTGGTTAAACCAAAAGACATGACGGTGTACTCGTAAAGACCATAACGAGTAGTAAAAGCCGTTTTGGGAATGTCCTCGTTTCGGTTTTTGATTTGATGATAACCCAATCTCAAATCCATCTTGGAGAAGACAGAGGATCCTGCAAGTTGATCATAAAGATCATTGATCCTGGGCAATGGGTACTTGTTCTTTATCGTCGCTAAATTTAGCGGGCGATAGTCTACGCACATCCTTTCTGTTCCATCTTTCTTCGTTACGAACAGAACGGGGCAACCCCATGGCGATGAGCTAGGGCGGATGAAGCCTTTTTCCAACAAAGCTTCCAGTTGGGTTTTAAGCTCAGCTAACTCACGTGGGGCCATTTTGTATGGGCGTCTAGAAATTGGTGCGGTTCCTGGCACAAGATCCACTATAAACTCTACACATCTGTCGGGTGGCATGCCCGGCAGCTCTTCAGGAAAGACATCCGGGAAGTCACGAACCACCGGAATATCTTCAAGTTCGGGAAGGGGAAGTACATTCAAGGAATGCACTTGGGTTCTTGTTCTGGGTGAGGTATAGTTGACGGTTTTGCCTGAAGGGTGGGTGAGTTTCACGGATTTGCCTTTGCAATCCAGGTAGGCATTCTGTCTTGATAGCCAATCCATGCCAAGGATGACATCAATATCTGAAGACTTGAGGGCTATGAGTGAAGCAAGGAATACTAAACCCTCAATTGCAATTTGATTTCCATGGCTTACTCTATTAGTTTGCCATCTTGACCCTGGAGTTTGAATAATCATTGGGGTGGACAATTCGACAAAGGATAACTCATGATGAAGTGCATAACTTTCCGACATGAATGAATGAGATGCTCCTGGGTCGAAAAGAACGGAAGTAGGAACATAATTGACTGGGAGCGTACCAAGAATGACATCAGTGGTGTCGTAAGTCTCTTCGGCGGCAATCTGGTTCACACGTCCACGAGTGGTGGGAGGAGCGGGTTTGGCGGTGTAGACCCTCTGGGGTGGCTTGCCACGACCATTGTTGTTGCCTCCGGCACAGGGTGGAGCATTCTGATTCTGGATCTGGTTCTGGGGACACTCACGAGAGTAGTGGCCTGCCTGACCACACTTGTAACAGGCTCCAAAAACAGTGCGGGGAGCTGGGTTGTTTGGTGGAGCTGGGTGGAACTGGGTTGGTGGACGAGGCGCCACATAGGATGGCCTCGATGGGTTGTTCTGGCGGAACATACTATTTGGGATCCAGATCTTGCGCTTCTGGGAGCCAGAACTGGATGAACCATCGTCCCTAGGGTGTTTGTGGAAGTCATTGGGGGTGTTCATGTCCTCTGTCTTGATGGCCTTGTTGACAAGGACCTGGAAGGTGGCAAAGTCATGTAGGTTGAGCTCACGATGGAGTCCGGAATTTAGGCCACGACGGAACCTTTCTTGCTTCTTGGAGTCGGTGGAGACTTCTTCATTAGCATAACGAGCAAGTCGGTTGAACTCACGACTAAACTCGTCAACAGTCCTTCTGCCTTGGGTGAGGTTGCAGAACTCCTCACGCTTGCGGTCCATAAGACCTTTGGGAATGTGGTGCTCACGGAAGGAAGTGCAGAATTACTCCCAAGATGCGGGTGGTCCAACGGGACGCATGTTCAGGAAGTTCTCCCACCAAGAGCTAGCTGCACCTTCAAGGTGATAGGTGGCATAGCTGACCTTGTCGCCATCTGCAACATGGCCTGCCTGGAGCTTCCTCTCGATGTTGCGAAGCCAGTCATCGGCGTCAAGGGGCTTGGTGGAGTAACTGAAAACCGGGGGATGAAGCCGGATGAAGTCGTTCAGGGACACCAGCTCGTTGCGCTGCTGAGTGGTGTTGCGAGCAATGACTTCCAGCAGGTGGTGAGAGTCTCGGCGGTTCCTCTCGACCTCCATCAGAACCTGAGCCATCGTGGGTGGGGGTGGAAGGTTGCCTTCCTCCTGGTCATTCCCACGACCCTGGTTACGACCAAGCTGGCCACGGGTTCCTTGAGACATCCTGAAGGTTGAAAGCCAAAGTCAAACAGAGTTGATTGAAGAATCTAATCAAGGTATTGAAGTACTGGAAGGATTACAGAGCAAAGGAAGTAGTCATCTTGACAACATGGTGATAAAAGCATACAAGCCATATATTCACAAGCTGTCATACAAACCATACATCGTTTTAGTACAAGAACCAAGCTAATACAAATGTGATGAAGATGATACATCCTTCAGAGGCACTCTGACTTCCTATACATTATTTATCTAAGCCTCTAGAACTTAGACACCTTGCGTACAATATACTAAGATACTACTACATCCTCACTAAGTAAGACCACAGGCGGTCTCACTCATCTCCATCTCCATAGTAGTCCTCGTAAAAGTTACCCGCGTATCCCGGTAGCTGAAGGTGACCATCGGAAAACACGGAGGCTTGTGGACCCTGATATCCATTTGGGCAAGGGTGGGGCCTAGGTCCAGCGTAAGGTGGAAGCAAAGGACCACGGGGTGGAAAAATGCCTCCAATCTCGGGCCAAGCAACTCGAGATGGCATCTGAGTCCTCACTGGGTAGATAGCATCATACTCAACTGATCCAACGCTCACGAAGGGTGCCAAGAGTGTCAGTGCTCGATACAGACGAACACGGGTGGCGTGAAGCTCAAAACGGAGAGCAAGTGCATCACGATCTCGATCACTAGCAAACCTAGCAGTCATCTGAAGTGCTGGATCCTCTGCAGAGTGATCTGAGTAGAGTCCGGTGTAATATCCCTCTTCTCCTGGAAGTGCAGCAGGGATATAGCGGCATGAGGTCTCTCTCAGCATAGTGTGCTCCTCTCTCAGCAATGTAATACATGAGTATGCAGCATCCTGCACAGCCATGTTCTCGGTCATGCCAATGCCATGTCCAAAGTGGATAGGCTGAGTGACTCCAACGTGGTGCGGGTAGATCCTAACAATGCAGTGGAACTGCGTCTGGTTGAAGTCGTGGAACTGCTCCTCGACGGTGTACTCAGGGTACCATCGATATCCCACATAGGACATCATCTCGATCAACGTGGCGGGATGGCCACGCACACCGAGACACCTGGTCAAACGAACAATCTGCCGAGGGGGAAGATCTGCCATCTGAAACAGAAAGAAGGAGTTTGCAAATGCATCAGATTATGAGATAAACCTGGAATGACTCGGACAGCATAACGGCTGTAATTGTAAGAAATGACAATTTCTTCCAACATGGAAAACAGCACTTACGTAAGAAATCAGCATTACAACAATGCTAGGAAAACCGGACACAACTTTCCTACGGCTATAAGGAAGCAAACAACAAGATGTGCTAATCAGACAGAGGAGAGCCTAGTCCTATCTTCCCGTAGAACAAGATGAGGGTGACTCAGAACTCAGAACGAAGGGGGTAAGGAGAAAAAAAGAAGCCTTACGTTGTTCCCTTATATACCCAGAGTAACTATATAACTATAGCAAGCTAGACTCAACTTCGGCCAAGGCTGCTAGTCCTACAGCCAGTCCTGCTCTAATACCAAGTCTGTCGGGACCCGGGGTTAGCGTATGCAAGTCCAGTTAAGACATAGTCATATGGAGAGCCGAGAACCGTACCCACTTGTCTAAGCAGACAAGGCCAAGCACAGAACGTTCTCGGAGAGCATCGTACGTGAGGGGCATCCCATCCAGGCCGAATGATCATCTGAGATGGGTCCTCATCGTCCGCACACAAGTCTTATGATATGGGTGGTGAACTCCCATATTCAAAGAAAAGTCGCCTCAACCATACTATCGACTATCTCATAACTCTTACATAGACTTACTCCAGCCCGATCACTTAGTCGGGGTCTAGGGCGGGCTCGATCATACCACAAAGTGTGCACGAGACGGAGTCTCGAGCAATCGCATCGCGATGCCCCAAGCTGCGCACATCTAAGGGCCACTTGGTGTATGAAAGACCGCCAGCCAGATCACAACTAAGGTCTCGAAAACCCATACAAAGACATGCATGTTATAAAAATACACGCAGCACACATGCCTTGTATGAACAGCAGGTATCATTGCAATTCTCTACAAAGTATACATTTTATTGATAACTCTTATAGAGTGCACACAGAGATCACAAACATGTGATCCAACATTACAACACAAGCGGAAGCAAAGTATGTCTGAGTACAGACAAGTTTAACAAATGGCTTAAGAAGCCTTATTTAAACACATGCCCTCCACGAGGGAACCAGTCGTCTGACTGGGACTAGACTAGCTTGATCTTCAGTCGTCCAGCTCGATGAAGAAGCCACCTTCGGGGTCAGTGGTTTCATCTAAAACATAGATTAAGCAAACGTGAGTACAAAGTCGTACTCAGCAAGACTTACATAGGAGCTATACTAATCATGCACATGTATCAAGGTAAAGGGAGGTGGGGTTTCACTTGCAGAAATGCTAGCTTTGACTTGGCTAATCCTGAACTACGAGTACCAGACTTGAGGTAAGAAGCGTACACGAGTCCACTACTTTCTCCAACCAATTACACCATTATGGTGCCTTCGTCGACTTCCCCACGAGAAAGCACGCCATAGCACTCACACTTATCTTGGTGTGTTTTAGAAGTATCCAGTTCAAGTTGTCTAATAATCAAGCTAAGCTTTCCAAGCAGTCCATAACAGCGGACGCGGCTATTCGAATAGTTTTGTTAACCCTGCAGGGGTGTACCGCTACACACACATGATCATCATTTACCGCCTTTGATCTCGACACCATTCAAGGGGTGCCAGCGAGGATGCTCACCACAACGGTTACCTCATAGCCTATCTAGTCCAAGAAAGCCGCCTACTTGGGTTGGCTACCACTATCGTGAACCCGGCCGGTTTATCGACATGGACCCAAGTGATGTGTGCGTGGTGCATAAGCCGGTCTCGGGTGAGCCGTTCTCTCACTTAGCATCCAGGCCACAGACCTACCAGAACTCCGAACTATTGCGACATCTGGACATCGAAAGGGATGAGTTAATAAGTTGAGAGGGGTCAGTGAGCCCAATGTGTGGTTGTACTCTTCATCTTGGATCACCACACAAGAACTCGGACTTAGGGCGGTGTTCAACGAGACAACCCACCGTGTACTCCTACATAGCCTCTCATCTTTCACCTTGTATTAGGGTAGATTCACCAACACCTTTCTACCATCATCAACATGATCACTACCATCCCGACTCACATAACAGTATCATCATGGTATCACTCTAAGCATGCAATAAGCAGTAACAATTGCAGGGGTCACATGATATCAATCAACTCCTACATTTGCTAGGATTGTGGTTTGCTTACTACTGTGACAAAAAAGATAGGTCATGCAAAGGAATGGGTTCATCTATGAGGTAGAAACGCATCATGGTAATCATCCTAAACAATGCATAAGCGAGACATGAGAGGGAAGTGGGATTTTATCGACATGATTAATGGGGGTTTGCTTGCCTTGCTGACGAGGTTAGGGTTCTGGGTCTTCAACGAAGGGGGCAGCCTCCTGCTCCGGTTCCACCTCTACTCGACAAACAACAAACAAGGTAGCAAAGTAAATACAATGCACAATCACATGATGGAAGGTTGAAACTTGATGTATATGCTTTGATGTGTGAAGCAATTCCATTTAAATGGAGTATATTTCAAATTGAATTGCAAATTCAAACTCCAATTTGAATTCAAACTTAGCCAAGTTACATGTGACATTGTTTGATCAATTTGAAACATTTTGAAATGTGTATGATATGCCTCTGATGTGTGGTTGAAATGTAGCATGTTTCCATGGTCAAAGTTGCAAAAGCATTTGAATTGAATTTGAATTAATTCCAAATAAATCAAATGACAAATGCTACTGGTTCCAATTTAATTTCAACTCAAACATAGTTGAAAGTTGGATTTTTGGATAGTTTATTTTCTCCTGATCATTGTTCATATATTATTTGTCCAATTTGGAGTTAATATGAATTTTCTTTGAATTTCCAAAGTTTGGGCTATTTTCTGGATTTTCTGGAATTTCTTTAATTCAATTTATTCTAGAAATTCAATTACTGCGTCATGCTTGCGCAAGGCTGACGTGGGGGGGTCTGACGTGTGGGGTCGGCCTGTCAGTGGGTCTGGGTTAACTAACCGGCTGTTTAATTTAACCACTGGGGCCCAGTGTCAGTGACCTAGGGTCACTTAACCCAGGTGGGGTTAAGCCCCTAATCATGGCCACGTCGGCAGGCCTGCCGGCGGCTAAACGCCGGCGTCACAGACGCGGCGGCGCTGCACGGGGAGGGTGCTCCCGGCCACCATTTGGCACGGGGAGAGCACGGGACGGCCCCTCGAGCTCGTCTGCGTCTCGTGGTGAACACGGGGGACCGTGGGGGGCACCGGAGCTACGCCGGCGACGACCTTTGGCGGCGGCCGTGCCTCGGTTTAGAAGCAGTAGTCGGCTCCGTGCACCAAAATGGACGGGAAGTAGTGCATTGCAACGCTGGGGTGGAGGGGAACACGACGCGCGCTCTAGCTGAGACGGAGGGGCACAGGGGCGACCTCGAGCTCATCCATGGCGGAGGCCGTGCTCGGCTCTCATGGCAAAACTCTAAGGAGAAGGAGAAAAACTCCGGGGTTGGTCGGGGAGGATGAAGAAGCTCACTCTGAAGCTAGCAGAGGAGTCAGGGAGGTCGGGGAGGTCGTGGTGGCGGCGAATTCGACGACGGCGACTTGCGGGTCCGGCGACTCCTCGATGAAGCTGGCGTCGTCTGCTGAGGCGCACGGGCTCGATTGATTGAGGGGAACGACGAAGACGCCTGCTGCGGTTCTCCTGGACACGGTGGCACGGCTCGGGGACGACGGTGGCTGCGTGGACTCGGCGGCGTGCTCCACGGCGGTCCTCGGGCGGCGACGAAATCAAGCACGGGAGGAAGAGGAGGAAGCTCTGGAGGGGGGGGAATGGATCGGGACGGGAGAGAGACGTCTCCAGGCGCGAGAAGGAGGCACGGGGAGGCCTGGAAGGTGCTCGGCGGAGACGTGGCGTCCACGGCTGGCTCGGTGGCATTCCACCGAGCAGCTTGGAGGCGCGGGGCGGGGAAGAAGACCCTGCTGCCCCTTTGGGCCGGGTGGGCTGGATGGGCTGCTCTCGCCTGGGCGCCAGGTAAGCTTTTCCTTTTCTGTCTGTTTAATCCTTCCTTTCTTTTTCTGTAGTTTTGTTTTGGCTCTGATAAAATACCAAACCATTTTATAAAATGCTTAAACTTTTTATGTGGCATCATAATATACTAGGCTAGACACTTGTAAAGTTTGAACATTTTTAAAATTCAAATAATTTGAACTTTAAATCAAATAGGGGTTTTTGATTAATTCCAAGGCACTGTTTGAATATTTGAAAAATCTATGACCATGGGGTGGGTCCCACATCACTTGATATGTGATCACACTCATTTATAAGACTTTTCAAAAATCTAACATGAATTTTTGGAGAAGATTTTTATCTGGCCTTTTGAATTAATTCATCTGGGGGGGTTCCTTCTCCCATTTTTCTTTTGATTTTGATTTCAAAGATTTCTTTTGAAATTTTAACATGATGCAAGAGGACTTGCTAACCCTAGCACATTACCTAACAGAGGGTTCTGACAGATTTTTTGCAATATGTTGGCCAGCAGCTTGGTAATGATTTTGATAGAGCTATTTAGCAGAGAGATTGGCATGTAGTCATTTGGGTGAGTGGGATCATCCTTCTTGGGAATGAGAGCAATATGAGACAGATTGATGCCAGCTAAGTTGATCCTGCCATGATAAAAGTCATCAAGCATAACATAAAAGTCAGGGGCAATAATATTCCAGCAGGCTTTGATGAAGTTGTTGTTGAATCCGTCAGGTCCAGGTGCCTTATCAGTTGGCAGTTCTTTAAATGTATTGTCAATTTCCTCCTTGGTGAATGGTAGCTCTAAGAAGGATAAGTCCATCTCATTGTGTAGCAGTTGATCAATGCTCATGGGGTCCTGTGTGTGTACACTTTGACTCAGCCTTTCTTTGAAAGCATGTCTTAGAACATTTGCTTTTTCCTGGTGGTTGTGATGGATGACATTATCAGTGTCTGAAATTTTGGCGATATATCCTTGTCTATACTTGATGGTTGCTTTAGCTTTCAGAAAGTTGGTGTTGCCTTCCCCTGATTTGATCCATATTATTGTGGCCCTTTGCTTCCAATAGATATGTTGCAATTTAAGTAACTGTATCAGGTGCTCTTTAAAGATGATTCTTCCATTCCATTCAGCATTGTAAAGTTCTCTCATTTCCGCAATACTATCCAAGCAAGAAATAATTTCATTGGTGGCTTTAATAGCTTCTTTCATATGAATGATGGACCTAGCCCATATTTTAATTCCTTTCATCAGCCTTTTGAATTTACTAGTGATATTGTGCACACTGTTTTTTCTCCTGATAGTTTGCTCCCAATTTTGCTGCACAAATTCTTTGAATCCTTCAATTTCTAACCAATAATTCTCAAATCTGAAGGTATTTGGTTTAGGGATGGAAGTACCAATCTGTGTGAGAACTGGAGTGTGATCATAAATGGGTTTGGCCAGGGGTATAGCCCATGTTTTGGGATAAGTTTCAGTCCATGCTTCTGATGTGAAAATCCAGTCAAGTTTTTGCAGCAAAGGTGACTCTTTCATGTTGCTCCAGGTGTATTTTCTGCCCTTTAATGGTATCTCTATCAGGCCTAGAGTTTGGATAGAATTGTTGAAGGCCATCATATCACTGAAGTTTCCTCCTGCTCTATTTCTGTTATTTGGATATCTATCATAGTTAAAGTCACCCATGATGATCCATTTTGTCTCAGTAGGCATATCAATGCCTTCAAACCATGCCAAAAATTCAGTTCTTTTCTCTCCTGATCATGGGCCATAAATATTTGTTAATATCCAGTGATCTCCAGTCTGTTTTGATGTGTATCTGATGGATAATGAGAATTCATTTTTGAACAGGGTTTCAGCAGTAAATAAGCAATCTTTCCATATTGTGAGGATTCCTCCTGATGCCCCAATAGAAGGAACAAAGTCAAATTGCGCCAGTCTTCTATGACAAAATTTTTGAATATATCTATGATCAAAATTCTCCCTTTTTGTCTCTTCGATGCATATAATATCACAGTCAGGTTCCTCGGTGAAGATACCGAGGTTGAGTATCGACCAGTAGGACTCCGGCGATGATAAGTAGGTGTCAGCGGCGCACCTGACGCGGACCTGCACACAACACAATTAACTTTGCTCCCAACGAGGTTCAGAGAGGTTGTCAATCTCTCCGGTCTTGTTGTTTACAAAGGATCAAAAACACAGGATAATGATAATGATAGCAACTGAAAGTAAAAAAGCAAGGAAGTAAATGAGCGTGTAAAAACTGATGATGATATGAACCGGGGTCCCGTGATGTTCACTAGTGATGTCTCTATCCCAAAAGACGATAAGATTGCTATGCGAGGTAAACAAATTACAGAAGGTCAATTGACAGGATTATAAACACACCGCAATGCAAACTATGCTACAAAAGAAAGGAAGAGGCTCAAAAGCATGGGCAGTACGCCAAAATAAGTAGACCGAAATCCATCTGTATCTACTACTAATCATCCACCTTGAGATATCTATCCAGAACATCTCGCTGGTATTAAGTTGCGAGCCCCACCCAAAGTGTAAACCCAAAGCAACAGACAACTGCATTAAAAAGAACTTTGTGTAAAGTAAACAATCCTTGTAACCTCGGTTACAAGCACCGTTGTTTTCCCCCTTGTGGCCACAACACATCCCCTAGACTCATGTTTCTGTCACTTAAGCGTGTCATCGGGGGGCATGTACCCACAATCGATCATAACGTTCCCTCTTGGAGTCACTACCTACCACTTGGCCAAAGCAATAAATAGCAACGGAGAACATGCAAGAATTACTTCGGAACAAAAATACAAAAGATAAGAACCAATTATATTACTCTATCACAATCTGAACATAATCTCATACTCCATCAGATCCCATCAAACTCAGCATAGCAAAAGCAGAAAGAATTACATATGTGCCTCGATCATGTAGGGCAGCTCACGAGGTCTAAACCATGAAGAACAAAGAGGGGAGGAGAACATCACATAGCTACTGATCACGGACCCATGGTCCAAGGTAGACTACTCACGGCACATCCGGGAAGCGTCCATGGTGGAGGAGAAGCTCCCGGAGGTCGATCTTCCCTCCGGCAGGGTGCCAGGAAGGGTCATGATGGTGCTCCCGATCTTGGAAGCGCGGCGGCGGCGGAACAGAGGAGAATTTGCGAAATAGGGTTCTGTCTTCGGAGTTTCCCCATGACGAAGAATAAATAGGCGAAGGGGGCCACCAGGGGTCCAGGCGCGCCCCTGGCGCGGCCAGGCCCCTTGCCGCGCCAGGTGGCCGCCTGGGCCCCTGGTGGTGGCCCTCTGGCCCCACTTCGGGCTTTTGGAGGCTTCCGACACGCTGATTTTTTATCTGTTTTTCTCGGATTTTTGGAGCACTTTTTATATGGGGGAAAACTGAAATAGAAAAACAACAGAAAACATGAACTGGCACTGGGGTGCACTGAGTTAGTAGGTTAGTCCAAATATGATCAAAAGTGTATGAAAGTGTATCTAGATCATAGCAATATCACAAAAACATGCATGGAGCGAGCAGAAATTATCGATACGTTTGAGACGTATCAGCAAGGAGGGTGATACACCATGAGAAATTATCAGGGGATAGGAGTGCCAGGAAAATAAAGTTGAACCAGTCATGTGGTACCTGGACAATTGTGGATCCAATGGTGGGTGCAGCAAAGTTGGTGTTCCAAAGCTGCAGGCCTTCCTGGGATGGCATGGGTAGTATAGGTTGATCTTCTGCAGGGGCAGAAATAGCATCAGATGCAGCAGCAATACAATGAGAAAAAAGTGGAATGGGAAAGCCAGGAGGTGCACCAAGGGAATCACCTTCACTACAGATGGAAGAGGAGGCAATCAAGTTCTGATGTGCAATATCATCTTGGGTCATGGTAGAGGGATCCGTTGGCGCTTCTGTCTGAATAGTGGGCTCTGGTGCAGGTTCATGCTGGTTGTTATTCTCAATGGGTACTGCCTGCTGCTGCTGCTCCATGGTGGCAGCACTGTAGGCTTCAGTGTTATGTCCAATTTCCTGATCCTCTGTTGGGTGCATGAACATATCTCCAGTGGACTGCTGCAGCATAATGTTAAGTGCATCTATTTCCCTGTTGTTAGCAGCAATGAGGTTGATGGCAAGTGCAGCATCCTCCTATGGCACTGCAACATCTGTGGTAGCTTGGGGCAACATGCTCTCCATGGCACTGATATTAGTGTTTTCAGTGTTGAGTTGCAGGCTGGTATCAGGGTGAGTAGGGGCTGGAATAATTTCCATCACAGGCAGGTTCAGATCGAATGGAAGGAGACAAATGGCTGGATCAGAAGGAACGGATGATGGGCCAATCAGTGAATCTATATCCATTAAGTTCACTTCTCCTTGGATAGTGTCATTGGAACCAGCTATGTCAGTAGCCATGTGATCTGTGACAGTTTCACTGTCTTGGTTGTGGGGAGCCTGAAGATTTGGCAAGTTAATGTCAACCTCTTGCTCGACTTGATTCTCATTGCCTTGCTATGCTGGCAGTTCCCAGGGTTCCCAAGCTTCATTGTTTGCAGCCTGCATATTCAGGTTAACTTGCTGGTGAGGGAGTTCCAGGTGATATGCCAGAGGGCCTGCAATTACATTCTGTTGGTTAGGGTGATGGAATTCCTCATCTGGCAGTGGGTGTGGATTACCACCATCTGGAATGGGATCTTCCTCTGTTGGTGGGCCACCAAGTGATTTATCCTGGAAAATCACAACAGGGCAGGTCCAGGATTGGCTGATGAGCTGGGTACCTTCAGATACAACAATGCTTGCAGGTATGTCTCTGAGAATGTCCACTCTCACTTTCACCATAACAGCAGCATCAGTAGTTTTGACCCTATCCCAAGCAAGTAGTCTACCAAAAGGGGAAATGGCACTATGCAGTTCGTGATAATTCCTGAGGTCCGCAGGAAATCCTATTAACAGCAGCCATACCTCTCTGTTCAGATTAAAATTCCTCCAGTTCATCCCCTTATTATGCTTTTGAAAGACCAGATTGACATCATCTACAATATGGGGGCTACTGTTGATGTAGTGGTCACGCTCAGAGATGCTAATGAATCGCACATAGGCTTGCCCAAAAGGACACCTGGTAATGCTGGTAAATCCAATGCGGCGAGAGTGAAAGAACTCAGCAAGTATGTCTCGAACATTGAGAAAATCAACCTCACCAGCAGGCATGGGAACAATGGTGACGATGGCGAGGCCTTCATTCAGAGCTTCCATGGCGCCGTGGATGATCCTCATCCTGGCCGGCCTATCTTGTACTTCAATCGCTTGGCATCCTATTGGGAGGAAAGGTGTGGGATCGAATGGTAAGTTCGCCATGGCGGGGGTGGGCGGAGCTGGAGCAGAGGCAGGGGCAGAGGTATTCTGGGTGAGTGCTGCAGCAGAAACCGAGGCGACGGGGGAGGTATTGATGTTTCTGTCCAAAGATATGACAATGCGAGGTGTGTCTCTGCCAGGTGGGGCCTCCGTCATAATTTCTGCGGTAGTTGCCTCTTTATGCATATTGTGATTGATATGATGCATTAAATTAGTTCATGAGGAAATATTTTCCTGATCTATTCCCTTAAAATGCCAGTCGACGATGACATGTCCATTCCGGCGGCAACCTCTGCATCCGATGCGATTGTTGCATTTGGGCCTCCAGTGATCTTCTGCTAGGCAGCGTGTGCAAAAAGGCTTTCTATTGGGCCTGGTGGCAGGGGCGATATTTGGGCAGGTTGATTGCGAGCAGTTCCGCGCCATTAATAGGGATATTATTGGGCGATGTAATAGGTGGATTAAAAGACCCATTAATCTGTAATGGCGGATAGGCCGGGCCTGCAACGAGCCTAGCAAGGATCGAATTTTGAACTCCCGGAGCTCGAGTGGGAATGGGCTCAGCAATCCGTGAGTCAAAACTGCATTTGCATATGATTTTTTCCCTTTGGATCGATCTATGACTGTTCATTCTTTATCAATTTCTTGTTGATATCGGCGATATTCCTCAATGTGATTAGGACCGCCATTGCCCCATAACAGAAAACCCATATTGAAATTATCATTGGCAATGTTCCCTCCCTTGATGATGGTGAATCCTACTTCTCGGGAAGAAACGCTAAATCTGAATGACCAGTTTTGCAGACAGCTAACCTTGTATCTAGCAGCTATGCCTCCAAAGCAGGATTGCAAGATGAGACTAACCAATTCGTTGTTGAGGCGGATCGATGATCTGAATAACTCCACCACGAGAATGAATTCTTCCTTGGTGGGGCCCTCGTAGTGGTTGATGGGGAATCTGAATGATTTCCAGATGTTGTCTTCAAAGGCTAGCCCTGCCTCGAAACGAAGGTCCGAGAGAGCCATGGTGAAGCGAGGAGTGGTGGCACGTATCTCCGGAGTGGAAGACACGTCGCGGCTGGGTGGCCGACGTAACCGGAGTGGTGTATGGTGGCCTCCACGGACGGAGTGGCCGGCGGAGGTGCTGGCTAGGCTGTGGTGGCTAGGCTAGGCTAGGCTCGTCCCCCATCCCTTACTTGTTCCTCGTTGGGTATGATTCATGTTGTTTAATGTATTATGTATCCTTAAATTGTGCTTCATCAAGGTATCGTTTACTTTCTGATATGTTGTAAATATTTTGATCATCCTACACTTCCTTTTCATGATATCCCCTACACTACCTTATCGAACAGTTTTTGATGTGTAAATAATATTTTGATCATCCTACACTTCCGCAAGAGTAAGAATACCAATTGGAAATTTTTATGTATTAAACGATCTGGGATTGATCTCAATAAAGGATTGTGTAGCTCATGTGCGTAGGTGAAACATTATTCTCTTGATTAAGATTGTAAGTTCTTTTAATTATGCATGAGTATTATGAACCATGGACTCCAAATGATTTGATAGATCATTACCTAATGATCTTCTGATGCCTCATGATAGGATATATTTTACTTTTAAGTTTCATAAACAATTAAAATAATAATTTATTTTGTTTTATTTCATAAGTAAATCATCAGCTGGTTGTTCCCAAACATTACACTAAAACTTAAAAATGTACGTATGTCTTTACAAATCAACACATCGGCTAAAGTGCATGAATGGACATCACGATTATCATAGTAGCGTTATGTTATTTCCCATGTATGATAACATATGTAAGGAAAGGAAACGACAATGAGCTATGATGGAACTTTGCAACTGAATGGTATGGCAAAATATTAGTTTTCGGGCATCCCGACAAGATCCAGTATCAACCATTGTAGACATTTTGATATTTGATGAAGAAGTAGCGGTTCGAGCGAACAATCCTATAATCAGGAAAGCCATATATACACGACTGAGTTTGCTATTGTACAAACTTAAGCAGTCGGATCAATAACTAGATATTAGTCAACACATATGATTAATTTAGTTACTTTCATCGATATTGGTGTCCTATGTACTTGGATAACATTTTATACATATGGTCTATATCAATTCCTTGAAATATGTGAGAAAATCCTAATTATGTGTTTTATTCATATTTTACTATTACTTCATAAACCCATAAATGTGCACATGAAGTTTTGAAGTTAACTTCATGATATTTCATCGATGTTTTCTTCTGTAAGTTAATGGAAATCGTGATGTCATGTATATATGTATTATTTCTATTTTTTGATTGATCTCAGATAAACACAAAATAATCAAGTAAGCAAATCATTTGTGTAATTATGATACGTAATAAAATATTTAACAATGGCATGTTAAAAAACTATGTTTATTTAGGTTCCAATTTTTTGAAGTACAGGGACTGTCATAAATGAACACTTTTTGCTGGTTAGAATTTTTTTAATGATTTTTCTCTTTATATTGGTTCACAAAAGTGCTAACCTGCAGCACTAGGCAATATCAATGCTTGTGTATGGATTCCGAAGCAGACGGGTTTCCAGGTTTGTTCTGTTTGAAGATTGAATGAATCTTTTGCTGATTGGTCTGTTGTGATTTACATTTTATACATGGGAGAACCGACATTGCAACGGACGTCGCATCCGTGACAAGGGGCGCGTCCGCTCGGGAGGATCGCATCAGTTATGGAGAGAAACCGCACAGCGGTTTGGGCAAGGGGAGATTTACCCCATTTATACTAATAAATAAATCTTAACACTCCCCCTAATCTACGCTTGACCATGAAGAGTCATACCACGATCATCCGGGTAGTGTCATCATCTTAAAGTATTCTCCTTTAAATAGATCTTCATAAGATCTTCAAGAGAACCTGGAACATAAAATCACAAAGAGACAGCATAATATGATGTTATGAGCAGATGTGTCTCAAGATGAGACTCCCCCTGATACTTGCAAGTTCCGAAGTCGTCGCATACCAATTCCATGAACATATTTCTGAAATGTAGAATTTGGTAGAGACTTGGTAAATAAATCAGCAAGATTCTCGCATGATTTAACTTGCAAGATGTTTATTTCCCCGCTTTTCTGAAGTTCATGGGGGGAAAACAACTTAGGAGCGATATGCTTAGTGATGTTGCTCTTGATGTATCCTGTTTGCATTTGAGTAACACAAGCTGTATTATCTTCATAGATAATAGTCGGTGATTCGATAGAACCAATTGCACATGGCTGTTGTATGTGGTTTATCATTCTGCGAAGCCAAACACATTCACGTGATGCTTCACATAATGCAATTATCTCAGAATGATTTGTGGACGTTGCTACCAAAGTCTGTTTCGAAGACTTCCATGATATAGCAGTCCCACCATGTAGAAACACAAAGCCAGTTTGTAATCTGGCATTATGAGGGTCAGATAGATAGCCAGCATCAGTGTATCCAATCATATTGAAGTTCATATTTTTCTGGAACTGGAAGAATAGTCCAAGATCCTTAGTGCCTTGGAGATATCGAAAGACATTCTTTACACCTGACCAATGACGTTTGGTAGGTGTTGCGCTCAGGCCCGGCCCTGAGGGGGGGCGAGAGGGGCGGCCGCCCCGGGCCCCCGAGATCCAGGGGGGGCCCAGCTAAGGTCTGTGGCAGCATGCAGCATCTTGCCCCCAACAGTCGACGACGCCATTAGAAAAGCGATGGAAGCTCTCTGTGCGTCTGCAGGAGGAAGAAAGATGAAGCGTTTTCTTTAGCACGATCTGTCCGTTGGGCCTTTGGGCCCCCGATGGATTTCTACGTACGCGTATAATTAGCCCATGTATTGCTCGGCTTGCCGCAATGACGCGCAGTCTCCTGTCTTTTATTCCTTCTAATCTCTTCCTCAATTGGCAACAAATCATCTATACCAAGATCGCCGGCGGCTGTCCCGCGTTGTCTAATCATTCTTCTGTTGGATGAGATTAAATATGGAAGAAGGTATGCGATGCAGATCCCCTCTTTTAGAAGTCTAGCCATATCATTTTTTCGTTTGTGAAGATCACCTCTTACACGTCTCTGTCTCACACTTTGATTTATCGAGTAGTCTGGGATTAGAAAGGACGAACTTCAGCTCTTGTTCATGCTTGGTAAGAAGTAGAAAAATCTTGTAAATTTTATTTTTCTAGCCATCTAGGTTCTCACACTGTAATCTCTTTTATTCCGCGGTGTTGTTGTATTATGAGATTTGAATAATACGGACTAATTCGCAAGACTCCTCTTAACTCTGCAATATATCAGCTTGATATCCATCTTAGGTAGACTGTATTGATATATTTTGTAGGGCAGATACAATTACTTTTACTGCTAGGAATCGTAAGAAACTAGCTTTAGTTATTGTCGAAGAACAACCATGTGAAAAATACAGAATGATAAGTTAACCAAGTGCAAAAGTGTACCTATTCACCTACTACAAAAAACATAAGTGTCCATGGACAAGAGCGGCCAACTTTTACCGTGAATATTTATGACACCAAATTTTTAGATAATCTATATAACAATCCAGCATAAACTCTTATGTACTAAGTATTCATTTGCAATTGAAATAGAAAAATATATATGTTTATATGACTTTTAGGGCCCCTTTATGTAATCTTGCCCCGGGCCCCTAAAACCTCAGGACCGACCCTGGTTGCGTTGTGTCTAGCAAGTAGATTCACTGCAAAAGCAAGATCTGGTATTGTGCAATTTGCAAGATACATAAGCGCTCCAATAGCACTGAGATATGGAACTTCAGGTTTCAATATCTCTTCTCCATCATCCCTCGGTCTGAACGGATCTTTCTCTACGTCTAGAGAGCGAACCACCATAGGAGTTTTTGATGGATAGGATTTGTCCATATTGAATTTCTCCAATATTTTCTGGATATAGGAAGCTTGGTGTACCATGATTCCTGATGGAAGATGCTCAAGTTGAATACCTAAGAAAAATTTGGTTTTACCCAAATCTTTCATCTCAAATTCCATCTTGAGGTGATTGCGTGCTTCATCAATGTCTTGTGCGTTGCCAATGATGTTGAGATCATCAACATACACAGAAATGATGCAAAATCCTGTAGAGGACTTCTTGATGAAGACACATGGGCAATCATCGATGTTGGAGTAGCCTTTCTGAAGAAGGAACTCACTTAGTCGATTGTACCACATCCGCCCCGAATGTTTCAAGCCGTAAAGAGACTTGTTCAGTTTAACACAATACATGTTGCGTTTAGCACTTGCATTCGGGACAGAGACTCCGTCAGGAACCTTCATGAAAATGTCCGAATCTAGTGACCCGTAAAGATATGCGGTCACGACATCCATCAACTGCATAGATAGATGATTTTGTACTGCCAAAGAAATAAGATATCGGAATGTGATACCACTCATAACTGGAGAATATGTTTCATTGAAATCAATGCCAGGTCTCTGCGTGAAACCTTGTGCTACGAGCCTTGCTTTGTATCTCACCACCTCATTGTTCTCATTCCGTTTCCGGATGAACACCCATTTGAATCTCACAGGGAAAACATTCGGAGGTGTAGGTATTGCTTCTGTGAATACCTTTCTTTTGTTAAGCGAGGCTAATTCTGCTTGTATTGCATCCTTCCATTGAGGCCAGTCGGAGCGTTTTTCACACTCAACGATGGTCCTAGGATCATGATCATTGAGAAGGGTATTTGCAATTGTAGCAGAAAAGTAAGTGTCGACAATCGTAGACTTACGATCAAATGATTCTCCAGAACCGATATAGTTGGTGGATATATCCTGCACCCTTGATGACTCTTCATGATTTCCCAATATGTGTGAGTCTGGGTGTTCCGATGTCCCAGCCAGTATGTGCACGCTGGAGCTGGGTTGTGGAGGTTGCCCATCCACTGGGTGTATACTACCCATCAGGTGTTTGTCAACGTTGAGTTGACTTGCATTTACTGTCTCGGAGGTTTTTCTCCTCAATTTCCTGTGTTGCTTGCTAGAAGCAGGATCCAGGTTAGAGGCCGTACTACTCCCCCTCTTTTTAGGAACAGGGAGTTGAGTGGTTTTTATTGGTACCTCCACTCTTTCGGGCGCATTTCTGGCTGGATTCAAGGATTTTGTAACACCTTTTAGATCAATAAATGAATCTGGCAGATTATTTGCAAGATGTTGCAAATTTATGATTTTCCGAACTTGGAGTTCGGTCTCATGAGTACGTGGATCAGAGTGTGAAATGGCTTGAGCATTCCAATCAATTTCCAGGCATTCTTTCTGGTACTTGAAATCTCCCCCTAATGCCGGAAAATGTTTCTCATTAAATATGCAATCAGTGTGACGGGCTGTGAATAGATCCCCAGTAAGGGGTTCCAGGTACTTGATAATCGACGGCGATTTGTACCCCACATAGATCCCCAGTTTCCTGTGTAGGACCATAGATGTCCGTTGTGGTAGTGAGATCGGGATGTATGTAGCACATCCGAACTTGCGCAGATGGGAAATGCTTGGAGGATTTCCACGTACCATTTGCAGAGGGGAAGTACTATGATATGCAGTTGGCCTCAGTTGTATCAAGTCAGCAGCGTGTAAAACGGCGTGACCCCAACATGAGGTTGGCAAGTTGCAAATCATTAACAAAGGTCTTGCAATGAGTTTGATCCTCTTAATCAGTGATTCAGCCAAACCATTTTGTGTATGGACATATGGAACAGAGTGCTGAACGTCAATCCCCAAAGCCATGCAATAATCATTGAAAGCTCGTGAGGAGAATTCTGCAGCATTGTCCATTCGAATTGATTTAATTCGACTTTCATGATAATGGGCTTGCAACTTAATGACTTGCCTCATTATCTTGGCAAATGCATGGTTTCGTGTGGATAGAAGACACACATGTGACCATCGTGTAGATGTGTCAATGAGAACCATGAAATATCTGAAAGGTCCAGTTAATGGTTGAATGGGACCACAGATGTCTCCTTGAATTCGTTCAAGGAACTGAAGTGGTTCAGCTTGTATTTTGAGGTGCGAAGGCCTCAAAATTAGCTTTCCCGTGGCACAAGATGTGCACACAAAATCAGAAGATTGAGGAAATTTTGACTCAAGAAAATTGTGACCAATGGAATTGCTAGTAATTTTTCTCATCATCCCGATACCAGGATGGCCAAGGCGATCATGCCATGTTTGGAATGCGTTAACATTCTGAAAAATTACTTTGTATGCAACATGTTCTACGGGTTTGATGTACTTATAGTACAAACCAGGATTTAGAGAGGGAATTTTCTGATGTACCTCTTTGCCATATCCATGATTTTTGGTGAAGAGTAGATACTCCTCTTTGTTGTCTTCATGGGTTTCAATGTGAAAACCATTTTTACGGATATCTCGGTAACTGGTTAGGGTACGGGACGAATCGGGATACAATAAAGCATTCTCAATTGTCACTTGTGTACCGCTTGGGAGGGTAAATATGGCACGTCCTGTGCCAACAATCACCGTATCCCATCCAGCGATAGTTAAAATATCTCCAGTTGTCTTTTTCAGAGTTTGGAAATATTTTATCTCCCTCAGTATGGAGTTTGTGGTGCCACTGTCCACAAGGCATAATTCCTCTTCCATCGGATTGTTCCCGTAGAGAACTATATAAAACAAAGAATTTTCAATAAGAAAAACTCATGTTAATATATAAAATACAATCTTATTTATATCAAATATGTTGATACAATTACAATCTTATTATATCAAATATGTTTGATACAATATAAAGACAACAACCACAAACTTATGTTCTTATTACAATCATTACAAATGGACATAAATAGGTAGATCACTATGGAGAACGTGGGACTAGTCGAAGTCGCCAAATGTGTCCTTTGAGGTATACTCAATTAACATGTCCTCCGTTTCAGCAGGATCCTCAAAAGGGTATGGAATCATGACTCCAGGAGGAACATCATGCGAAGAACCAGCTCCATCATCGCTACGTGGATGAAGGTTGAAGTTGGCTTCAAACCTTTTCTTCTGGGGTGCTTTGCGTCCCTGGGACTGCTGGTACAGCATAACCAGATGCTTAGGCATGGTGCACTTTTCAGTAGGGTGCGAGTAGCATCCACACTTGTGGCAAAGCTTAGTTTTGTCAAACTTGTGCTTTGCAGTGCCTTTTCCTTTGCCTGGGTTTCTGAACTTTTTGTTCATGTTGCCGTTTCGCCTATGCTGGAAGTTTGGTTGATTTCTCCTAGGGGTGTCATTAAACTTCTGTCTATTCGCGACATTCAAATGAACTTCAGGTAAGGGTTGTGCCCCAACTGGGCGCTGAGAGCCATTCTTAGCGAGTAGCTCATCATGCTTTTCAGCCTGAAGTAACATGTGAATAAGCTCGGAATAAACAGCATAGTTGCGAGCACGGTATTTCTGTTGAAGGATTTGATCGGAAGGGAGCATAGTAGACAAAGTATTTTCTATCTTCTCCGCTTCACTAGGTTCCTTCTCACAAAAGCGCAGTTTGGAACATATCTTATGAACCTCGTGATTGTATTCACAAATAGATTTGAAATCTTGAAGGCATAGGTGAGTCCAATCATGGAGTGCTTCGGACAGGACTACTTCCTTCTGCTGTTCATTCCTCGTTTTGAGGGACAGAAACAGAGTACTAGGAGATTCCTCCTGTAAATACTCAGACTTGAGATCTGGATGGATGTGGTGCCTTATGATGAATAAAGCAGCATAGTATTGTTGTTCAGTCAGCGGCGCGGCTCCATCCGGGAGAGGAGTCTCCGGGGCCTGGATTACATGCGCTATCCCGCGAGATGCAAGACTGATCTTGATGTCCATGGCCTATGTAGGGTAATTCTGGCCATTGAGGGCAAGCTCCTCAAATTCTTTGGCAGTCATTTCGACCTACATGGAGAACCAGAGATAATTAATTTACTAGTAGTAAATTAAAAACCATCGTGGTTTGTAATAAGAATGCAAATTTTGACTCAAGTGTATAACTTGAAAATGCTCGACCTCAATTGTGGTAACATAGCATATTGAAGATCGTATAGATCTCTCAGTAATAGGCTGCATAATCTGACAATGTCAGTAGATGTGCATGGTTCTATTACCTTATGTATGTCAAAATTTAAATACAAGAAAACACATAGGAGGTAATCGTTTTTGTCGAGATTGACAAAACGTAGGCCTCTCCGTAAGAGTTGATAATCTGCACATGGGCAGTAGATCGAACTCCTTATCTAGTGTTTCCTAATATAGTGAGGGAAAATGTAATTGTCAAAAAAAATTGCAAGTTTGTTGTGCGAGAGAAATTAATCTCGATCGTGATGACATGTTCATGAAAAAATCACAATGTGGTAAACACATATAACATATCATCTCCGGTGTAAAACCGATAATTTATTTATATTACAAAGTACATAATATAAATACATGTAGTTATGAACAGTACTACAACAGAAATAAATTACTGAATTAATACAATAACTATTACTAGGTTAGACTAGTAATTAAAACTAGAAATAAACAGATAAAAAAATTGGCCCGGGCGGCCTTTCGGCCCACTGGCCGACGGAGGGAGCGGCCTGGCAGTCCTGGCGTTGTGGGCCTTGGCCGCTGCGGCCTTTGGACGGCCCACATGAGGCCACCGCATAAGAGGAGGGGTGGGGCGGTTACGGATAAGGCAAATCGCCCCGACCACCCCGTCCCTCCCGTGCGGCGCCGACACCGCGGCTCGGCTGCCTCCCCTCGACGTCGGCGCTCACCGGCGGCCATGGCGTGGCGCGGGGGAGCCCTCCTCGGAGGAGGAGGTGGAGGAGGCCACGGCCACCGGGTGGTGGAGGTCTCCCCCGTCGGCGTTGGAGAAGCCCAGGCACACCGGAGACCACGTCCCGGCGCGGCGGCTCGGGCGCCGGTCGATGGCGGCCACGGCACGGCCGAAGAGGCGGCCGAAGCGCCTCGTCGCGGGGCTGCTGGATCCCTGGTTCGCCACCGGGCTCGGGGCGTTGGCGGCGTTGCCTCCCACGGGCTCGAAGCCGGGAGGGAAACGGCTCGGGCCGGCGTCGTCAGAGGTGGGCGTCGGCGTGTGCGGGGGCACCCAGCGCGTCGGCGGTGGAGGAGGCGGAGGCGGGGCTCCGGCTGAGGGCGCGGGGACGGAGTCCGCGCGCAGCATCGGCGCAGAGGGGCCGGCTAGCAGCCACGGGTCGAGGCCGGCGGGGGCGAGCGTGGCGGCGCTGGGGCCGACGGGAGCAGCGACGCTGGGGCCGACGGGAGCCGCGGCGCTAGGGCCGACGGGAGCAGCGGCGCTGGGGCCGCGTCCAGGGGCGCCAAGGCCACATCCGGCGTTGCCAAGGCCGCATCCAGTGGCGGCCATGCCACGCCCAGTGGCACCCATGCCGCGTCCAGCGGCAGCACGACGGCGGCGACGCGCAGCAAGGCGGCACCGGCGGACGTCCTCGTGGATCAGGCGGAAGAAGAAGGAGGTGAGGGACGACATCTCACCGGTGGCGAGTGCTTTCTCCCTTCTCCCTCTACTGCTCTTTTCGGTAGAATCTAAGTGTTGATAACGTGTTTGAAGATTGAATGGATCTTTTGCTCATTGATCTGTTGTGATTTCCATTTTATACATGGGAGAACCGACATTGCAACGGACGTCGCATCCGTTGGACAAGGGGCGCGTCCGCTCGGGAGGATCGTGTCAGTTATGGAGAGAAACCGCACAGCGGTTTGGGCAAGGGGAGATTTACCCCATTTATACTAATAAATAAATCTTAACATGTTCTTTGCATCCCCCCCCCCCCCTCTTTCCCCATCTCTGCCTAAATTCGTATCACCCATCCCGTCTGAGTTCTGACTCAAATCTCCTCAAGCCGTTCATGTACTTCGTAATCTCATGACTTCCCTTCGTTTGAGAAGCCAAGTGGCGCTGCTCTAGTGATGTAAGTGTGCAAGGATGTAGTAGTTCACTTGAGTATTCATATCTTAGAAGAGAAATCAATAATCTATTGAGTGTGGTGTATTGATATCTTGACTTTGTTTGCCACACATGTTTGATTTATACGAGTTTGATATCCAAACATGATTTTGTGCCATGGGAAAAAAATACGTTGGACCATTTCGGGTTAGTAACTGTATATCTTCTTTCTGAGATAATGTGTTTTCTTATGGGCAAGGAATTGTATGAGTTATGTGTATATCTAGATTATTCATATTGTAAACTGCTATATGTAAATCTTCACAAAACATCTTAGCACAATAAACATTTGCACTCCATCTTAACCAGCGCGGCAAAGCGCGCATGCCGCTTCTAGTACAAGATTAAATCAGAAAAGAATCACCTTTATCCTGTAGCAATCAGGGTAAGATGTTGTCCAGGGTGTTTGATTTGTCTCCCTTCAGATTTATTTTTGTTGATTTTGTGCTTGACACCGATTTATTTTCTTCTCTGGTCCAAAAAATTCTTCCTGTTGATGTGTGACCGGCGATCATCCATCTCACATACGGATGAAGTGGTCCACTCATATGCCGAAAAATCAGTCAATCTCAGATCATGGGAAGAACAAAAGGTAAAAAACTAAAAGTGATTTCAGATGGAATCAACGTGGTCGTTCAGATTGCCATGTTCAGCGCCAGTGCCATGGAGTGGCTACATCGATTGAGTCTGGTAGAAAATGGATTCCTGGGTGAGCGGAAGCCATGGCTGCATCAGGAAGATCCCCAATGCCCCATCTGTAGAGATTTGAGGAGGTGGAATAACGCCGTGGTGCGCCCCTATCCGCCGTGTTTGCTCTGCCGGGATCATGCGCGTGGAGGCCAGGAACCGCAGGCGCATGGAGCCGGAGGCCGGATCGACACCCCCGCGTGCTGTACCGCACTTGGGTATCGGCAGCCGCACGCTCCCGACGATGTTCGCCCTGTCGTTTGAGATGGCAGAGATCGCATAGGGCGGGTTGTGGCAATCGAATGCAAGGGACCGACACGCCGGTGGAATTGCTCTGCCGAGAGCAGTGCTGATAGCATGTAAAGAATCAAATGTAATGATCTGAAACTTATGTTTATTACTTGGACAAAGCCCTATTTATATAAGGATTTGGGATGCCAATGACACCTGAAACACGAATTGTTAGAAGAGATACAACTCTTGAGAGAGAGATTGAAGACACAAATTTGCAGTTTCTTTAAACACCACTATTCATGCATTATTCCAAACTGAATTTATCTTTTTTGCCGTGAGCTTCCTAGATGTCCACAAAAACTCAAATTTTACACGAACATCTAGCCCTTAGGTATCTTTAACCATAATAAAATTAGGAAAATTTTAAACCTTTTTTTAAGTTTTTTATACAGATGCATATGAGCCTGGGCTCAGATTCGAATACCCTCTCAACGAGAGCATCGATTCGGTGCTCGGGTGCATCTGCACCCGAGAAGACCAAAACTAAGAAAATGAAAATGAAAAAAAACTTAAAAAAATGCAAAAAAAATTGTGATGGAAGATGCTTCGTATGAGATATTCGTGCAAATTTATATATTCAATATTTTTTTAGTCTGAGTGAAATATTCACTGGAGGACCTTATTCTAGAACCCGAACAAACATAACTGAACCAAAATCTCGATTAGCCCATTAAATGGGGAAAAGAGAAATTACTGTTTCACATTGAGTAATGGATCATTGCAGAAAGGAGACTGGAATGATGAAGAGCTGAGATCTGCAATACTACACACAGAAGTCAACGAAGCATACGAACGCAAGATCAATATGCCACTATTGTACAAATAATGTCCATACTCTGATGCAATTATATTTTGTTGGGAACAACCATGCTTTGGCATGTAAATAAACCGAACTTCATAAAACTGATCCTAAATTTTGCAACCATGAATTGAATCCTCTACTGGTTTATCAATCATGTAATGCAGCTGTCATGTACACACTTGTTTTTGGTGAACTAACACCGGGAAGAAAGAATCAATACCATAACTATTACTAGCAAATACCATAAATATGATTTGAAGCAGGAAAACTAAATATATATGATCAGAATCTGTACAACACATGGTTTACTCAAAGGCCGTCTCCTACCAGCAGAAATAGCAATACATGGTGAATAAATTGCGAGAAAACTAAAGCAAGAGGATAGAAGGTTCACATGCATTAAGGCTCTTTTATAGGGCACACTAAAGAAGTAGATAAATACGAGTACAGAAGTTCCCACAAGAAAAAGTTTCATATTTAAATACAGACATCTATTATTTGGTTTCAAGAATCTCATAATCCGTGATACTTCAGGAAATTTCTTTCTTAGATTTACTAAATCTCACAGTAAAAAAGGTTCATAAAGTTTATCTAACTAAAGAGCGCATTATCAGTATGCTGATAATAAAAATGCAAGTAAAACTGAGATGAACTAAAGTGAAAAAGATTTGGCAAAGGAAAAACACAATGACTAAATAAAAAAGACCACTCATTTTACTTGAAGCAATATTTTGGAGACCCACCGATCCTCCTACCCACCCTACACTATCCTCCTTCTCAAGGATAGATAATAAGAAGTGAATGATATTTAGATTGCATATAATATAGTTGGTGAAAAGGGGGGAAATTTGAGAATGGGAATAAGAAATGATCCTCTCTGTAGAATTCTTGAGATATATGATACAAAAACTGAATGTTAGGCTAATACATGAGATGAACTGGATATGTTGCAGGCTACTAGAAATGATCCCCGGCAACGCCACCCCCTCTCATATGTTGTTATTCTAGACTGCTAGCTGTGCTTGTGCCTTTTTTGTTATGCAACTCTACTCACTGCCTATCATGATTGTTATCTTGTTTTCCCCTTTTGCTCGCTGCCTCAGTTTTAGTTCTTAGTTTTTTTTTCATTATTTGTAGAATGGTAAGCAGTGTTCAAAAAGGCACTGGCCAAACACCTCCCTTGGCCCTCGGCGGTGGAAAAGGAGGCCGGTAAGGAATCCCGTTTCTCAGGAGAGAAAACATTCTTTCCGGCGAGGATTTGACCTTCCCAGCAAGGATTCATCCTTCCCAGCGGGGACTCAACCACTACGGCGACAAACCGATTGATTCTGGCGAGGTTTCGAGATTCTCCGGTGAGGAATGGAGATCCGCTCGCTGGTTTCACCACTGGAGCAAGGGAGAGGAGGCAGCTGAGAGAGAGGAAACCTATTTTTTCTGTTGATGTGCTTGTAAGTGTTTTAAAGTGCAGGAACTGGGTAGATGGGCCGGTGTTTTAATGGGCTAGGTCAACCCATCTTCCTTAGGGCCTGTTCGCAAGTCCTCCGACTCCACGCCTAGAGCCGGGCCGAACACCCTAGCTCCAAGAAGCTAGCTTCACGGAGCGGATGCCCCCTCTAGTGCAAATTTGAGAAGCTGCCAAGGCCCAGCTTCAGTCAACAGCGAAAACAAGGAGTTCAGCATAATTACTAGAAATGCCACCGCCAAGTGAGAAAACGGTTCGTTAGCAATAGCTGGTTCGTAGGGAATAGCTACGTGGAGGTATCCTGTTCGTATAGCCTTTCTCTTCGATTTGGGCCTGCAGAACAAATCCTCCTAAACGGGCTATTTTCTGTTTGCCAGCCCATCATATGTGAGTAGCGAATTTGATGTTGCCGAACAGTCCGAGATTCTCACGAGAAGTTGGAGTCCTGATGGAGGAGCCGGAGTTGGGAATTTAGGGAAGCTGGAGGACTTCCGAACGGGCCCTTATTTGCCATTCTTCTCCCTATTTTGTTTCACACTACAGCCCTTATATGACTTATTTTTCACATAGTGTCCGTACAAAATGCCTAATCACGCTCCCCCTGCAACACACAAAACACACATGAACTCCCAGTGCCTTTTTGAATCTTAATGGTAAGTGATACATTATTAAGTTATAACATACTTGTTCATGTTCATGCAGATTGCTATTGGGAGAAGAGCAAGTACAAAGAGGATGGGAGGGATGGTTGCTATGTGGACTCTACAACCAGAAATTGCAAGGTGTGTATGCCTAACAAATCTTACTATATTCTGCTGCTTAGAACTGTGTAAGGCGTCACCTCCCGTTACACTTAGGCGGCGAGGCGCCCCCTTACCTCGCCTTACCGCCTTAAAACCATTGGCACAGATGCTCGGAAACAAATCTCAATCAGCAGATAGTTCTCATCTCTGATTGGATGCCACAGATCACAAGATAACAAAAGTAAATAAAAACCTAGCTGGATCTATTGAGTTCAGACCTGATACAGTCAAGCAAATATGAATAGAAAGTAAAACCAAGATTTGATAGGATGCTGTAAAATATACTGATCAGAAAGACAACCATCCCTCAAGGCAAGAAACTCTAGATCCCTATGGAAACAATGAATTAAAAAATAGGCTTCGATTAGAACTGAGGCCTTCATTATAATAGAAAGAAAAATATGGTCATGTGATTTTTATAGGAGTCTAAGATATGCACAATTACAAAATATAGTTTTACATTAACAGAATAAAGAAAGATCTTAAACCCAATAATTATTATCATGAAGTTGAAACACATTTAGAGTTATCAAAGCTTTTGATTTGATTTATCTTGAGCTAACATTGTTCATCAGAGAAAAGAAAACTTGGTTCCCTAGGCTCCAACCAGATCATTATAAACTGAATTTCCATTTCCAGTGTCCAAATAAACACTATAGAAAACCTGAGCATTCCACGTCGAATAGATCAGTAAAGGAAAATTGAGTCCCATAAGTTGGTTTCACTACAGTTAAAAGTTAGCTAATTGAGCATAATGGAGCAAAACTATAGCTACAGATTTCCTCTCTTGAACTAGTAGAACTGAGAACTCGATACAAATACTATGGTTATCATGGGCATAATCTAAATATACAGATAGGCTGGGATTGACTAGATACAGAAAACGGACATGCTAACCTGACACGCATGATAGCCTCAAAACCACGGGGTCAGCTTGGTTGGATCAGAATGAGCAGAAAATGGGAAAGAGTAAAAACCTGCATAATCAAAGGAATATCTTCATATCAAAGAACACAAGAAAAAAATAGTTTCACATCCATACATCAGTACTAAGCCAATATCCAAATAGTTAACAAAAATAAATAATGAGCTAAATTGATAGCTCCAGCCTACTTGCAACCTAATACATCTATCAAGTTCATGAATCCTAGCAAGACCGGAGAATAGCCACACCACCATCCTCGCTTCGGTATCGTCCCCCGTGAGTCACCACCACACTTCTGTTGAGATAGAGAGAAAGAGATGCAACAGAATTCCTCTATTCTCAAAATTAGTTATCACTCAGAAGCAATAATACTCGAATATCATCCAATTTTGGTTCTTAAAATGATTACTTCACCACACCAAACTAATAACTTCCATTATCCACAACGAAACAATTATTTAACTGAAAGATTTTTATACCTTCTGCATACGGTGACCTGCAGAGAATAAACATTAGTCTAGAAGAATAATATCAATGTGAACAAAACTGTGCAAGAACACAAGGGCAGTAGCTTCAGATTTCACCCCAAATGAACAGAGCCGTGGACTCACACCTTCCCGATGCAAGATAGGAAGAAAAAACTGCAGCGTGGAGGGCTCACTTTGCTGTGTGGGTTGGCGTTGCTCGGGTACATTATTGGAGGATGATTGTGTGGATGCGATTCTCCCATGTAAACGACGCTGGGAGATGCAGCGCACCGCCATGGGTCACCTCTTCCTCCTCACTCACCCTCTCTTTTTCCCTTTCTATCTCCCTCTCTGCCTCCTCTTCAGGTCCAGTTCTCACAGACAGCAGCAGATCACCCAATCAACAACTGAGCACACACAAAAAAAGGCACGTTAAAGAGAAAGAAGCCTTTCTAGGGAAAACTGTGCCCAAAAATTGTCCAATTGGAGAAGGGGGGGAAAACTAACAGCATCGCCCTCTTCTGGGGTACATCGACGTTCCATGCTCCTCCAAACGATTCGACCAAGTTGAAATTCCGTTCGGCACACATGAAATATGCGTTCTACAGCAGCAACAACAACCACAAGCCACATCCCCTACTCAAAGTGCTAGCCCAACAATTTTGTAGCAGAGAATCAACATAAATGACAAACCATCATACTTAACCCTCTTGGCAAAAACAGCAATCACGTTAGAATTTTGTCAAGGACAGGCATGCTCACCATTCTTTCTAGCTTAGTTTAGTTACAAGTTACAACAAGCCAGTCAGGTTGCAAACATGGACTTTAGCACACTACCGCCAAGCCAATACATTTGCTGTTTGAATCAACTCACACCAAAAGAATACATTCTTTAAGAGCTGTAAATCAAAAATTGTATCTGAATCATTGGGACTGAGATAGAAAAGCAACCAGCTCTCTAAGTCATTGTCGATGCTCACAACAGCAGAAAGTAAGGAAAATAAAACTGGAGATGACAAAATATAGTTCTCAAGGAACAATTTGTGTACACAAATATCAAAGGAACAACAGACAATAGTACAGTAGCTATTCCATTCTTCAAATAGCTTGCAACAAACAAATTCTAATCTTCGAGCTGAGCTTCTAGATTTAGATTTTCAGGGAGCTCCCCCAACCAGCAGGGAGTGTATGGGAAAGCCTTTGTTACCATAGGATGATGGAAAGAAAGGCGGCGCTTAAGATAGAATTTTGGGAAAAGCCTGCCCAAATCTTGAATCTTTGAGCTAGTCCAATGATAGGCTAGCACTCTGCCTGGTTGACTCAACAAGACAACCTCTTTGTAAGGATGAAATCCAAGGATTTCCATATGCTCCTTGACCTCACTTTCAGTTCCAGGTTCAAGAATATCATCATTGTCGGAGTCCCAGTCAAATTTCTCTTCATCGACTAATGCTTCATTGTTGTCCGCCATAGCATCTTCTTCATCAGAGGAATCATATTCAACCCCATACTCAAATTCTTGTAAGATCCAAGGTCTATTACATTGTTTGTTAGAGTAGAGATTTGGCAGGATGTGGAAAATATCCCTGTCATACTTCAGCACCCACTCAGTCGGGCTGTGAAGGAACCAAACCTGAAGTTTTGCGGATAAAACTCCTGCATATGCTTGGACCTCCTGGACTAGTGATGCAAAGTATATCCCCTTGACTGATTTTCCTAGATAAACTTTTCGATCTCCTTCGGACACGTCTATGGGCAATCTAATTACTCGATACTTATTATCTGGCTGTGATATTCTGCAATACAAAATAGAATTAAATGAAGGTCGAGATAAAAAAACAGAATCAGTTGTTCAGTTGGTATATACTAGTACCTCAGAACATAAGAACTAGAGTATCATATATAAAGTTCTCCTTGCCAATAGGCAGACTGGCGTCCATGGCAAATCCGGTTTAAACAAACCAATCCAGGTAACATCCCAGCAGCCTCCCCTTCCCGACCAAATGTCCTCTCCTCCCACGAACCAGTCTTTGATGAAAACACAGGAAGGATCAATGTGGACGGAGGCCACTCAATTTCCTCACATTCGTCGTTGTCCCTCAGCTTTGAAGGAACATTGGGCACTATGAACAACTCAAAATAGTTTGGCGACATGGTGGGATCAAACACGAGGTACACGTCTTTTGAAGAATGGTACATGTCTGGAGGCGAGGACTCGGGCATGTCCGGATACTGGGGCAAGAACGCCCACTGCCGTGTCGCGGGGTTAACCACGCAGTGATCGAGCAAGAGGAGGCCATTGCAGTGATCATATACTAAGGGAAGGTGGTAGTCGCCGGGATCGCGAACATGACAGGTGTAGTCGAGCTGGCCATAGACGGCAGCGCCCGTCGTGGGACGAGAGAGGAACTGGGTGCTATACAGGTCGAGGAAATTGAGCAAGATGCCGCCCAGCGAGAGCGGGAGGAGGTCCGCGCGCAGCAGGCGGCGGCCGTCGACGATGCGGCGCCAGGACTTGCAGACGCAGCGGGACGCGGCGAGGTAGCGCGGCTCGAGGCGGCGGAGGACGTCCGACAGCGCGTCGTCAGGCAGCGACGGCGCCAGATCCATCGCCAGTCGACCGCAGATCCGGCGCCTGGGCGAGCAGCAGGGCGGCGGCGGCACACGGAAGACCACCAGGACGGCGGCACGCGCAGCTTGCAGAGCGGGGGACGGGCGAGCGGGGGAGGGGGGCAGCAGGGAGGGGGCTGGGCGTGAGGGCAGCGGCAGGAGGAAATGCGAACGGGAGCAGCTAGGTTCTGATCATTTATTTAGGACAGTGACCTAAAACGAGCTATCACAGTCGTCAGATCTCGTCTGGAAAACGATCTGGACTGAAAATGGGCTGGCTATCGTAAGGGAATGCTGCTGCTACTCCGGCCGGTGACCAAAACGCAGTTTTCGTTGGTTGATTTAAGAATTAGGCCTAAGGGACCGACCCATTAGGTTGCTAAGGGCTAGTTTTTTTGACGGCTTCTCTCAAAAGCTGTCATTTCCCATTTTTTTTGAGAAGCTGCTTCAAAAAGTTAGGAAGACTTTTGGACTGGCCTAACACGAAGCATTTTGGAAGCCTCTTTAATTTTTTGGCGCGGCTTCTCAGAGAAACTGAGGAAGGGCAGCTTCTGGGAGAAGCCGCCAAAAGAACTGGCCCTAAGAAACGTGAGGATGAGAAGGCGGAGAGCAATTAATTGAGAAGTACTCGTTCGCGGCTCAGTCCAGCGAACAGTGCCACATGTCGCGTTTACAGCGATTCCTCGCAATTTCGTTTTTTCAATTTTTTGTACGTGTTTTTGATGTTTAGAATTGGTTGTTTCAGTGATTTTTTTTACTTTTCCGGATTTTTCATGTTTATTCTATACGTTTAGGTGAGAAAAATAAAAAAATTGAGAAAAAAAAGAGGCACGACATTGCCTCCGCGGGAGGCACGACCGTGGCTTCACGTGCCTCAAAAAATAAGGCATGAGTCGTGCCTCTAAAATAGGAAAAAAGGAAAAAGCTCGAGAGCGCGCCACTTGACGTGCGTGGAGAGAACGCGTTGTTTGTAGCTACGAGTGCTCTTAAATTATTGATTTCGAAGAAGGCGACGGTTCGAGCACGACCTCCTCTTTGCCCCTTCGCGGCGACAGCGGCACCAAAAATCGTAACCCGGCAACGATCCCCTCCACGCCTCTGCACCACTCCCTATGGAAACCCTAGCCTCCCATCTCCATAGAAAATACTCTTCGCTCGACACAGTCGTTAGATTGATGAGTTCAGGTGATTGCCATGGCGGCGGCTAGATTCGTCATGGCCGCAACTACCTCGCCAAGGCTTCACTTGGCCGCCACGGAGGTTGAGACAGTACACTGGTACAGGATCTCACCTCGCTTTCATCATGAGACGCCTACCTGCATCACGGCACTGACGCCATGGAGCTTCCCCCTCTAGCAGCCCAGCAACTACGCTTCTCCGGTCCACTAGGTTACCCCTCCATCAGTCCATCTTCAGCCTCACTACAAAAAAAAATCTTCCCACTACGCAATCCTTCTCTGTCCATAGTTCAACTATGTTCTAATATTTCTTTGAAGTGGTTTTTACTATGTTGATTGAAGGTTCTGCCAATCCAAGTGCTCCGTGTTGGTTTGGGGATATTTGTTTGGGGATTTTTTCAACTAACGAATCACAATGGCTCTCAGCTCTATGCTGATGTATCATTTGATATTGCCGATATAAATGCAACATGGAGTAAATTCAGATCAGATGTATTATATCAACCATGTTTTGTTCATGTTCAACGAGCGATATGCATGTTCAATAACTAGGTGTGACAGAGATGTATAAGCATGTTAAGATGGACATGTGACCACACAAGAAAAGATCGGATCCGAAATGATGATATGCGTAAGAGAGTTGGGGTAGAACTAACCAAAGAGAATCTTATCCAACATCTTTGTGAGATGAATGCAAGCCTCCTAAAACGCATCGGGGGTTAAGGCATGTTAATAATATCAAAAGAGGCGGGGCTAGAACGAACTTGATTTGGTAGGAGTCCATGAAAAGATATCCGAAGGATTAGTTTCTCAACATAGGTTTAGTTCTAAATAAGGCTGAATGAAAGATAACTATCCACGTGGAAGAATCATAACTTGGTTTGGATATCTTATGGATTATAACTCTAGCCCACCATAATTTATTTGGGACTACCAGGCTTTGTTGTTGTTTGTAAAAAGAAAGAAACCTGGAAATCTAGGGAAAACTATGCCCAAAAATTGTCGAACCGGAGAAGGAAAAAACTAACCGCATCGCCCTCTCTCGGGATACAACGCCATTCCATGCTCCTCCAAACGTTTCGACAAGTTGATATTCCATTCGGCACACATGAAATATACGTTGTTTCACAACAAAATCCACATCCCCTAATCAAAGTGGTAGCCCAACTATTTTGTAGCAGCGAATCACCATACATGACAAACCGTGAGAACCTAACCCTCTTGGCAAAAACATCAATCACGGTAGAATTTTGTCAAGGATAGGCAAGCTCACCATTATTTCTAGCTTAGTTTAGTTACAACAAGCCAGTCAGGTTGCAAACATAGACTTTAGCACACTACCACCAAACCAATACATTTACTGTTTGAATCAACTCTCACCAATAGAATACATTCTTTAAGAGTTGTAAATCAAAAATTGTATCTGAATCATTGCTCCCTAAGTCATGGTCGATGCTCACAATAGTGGAAACTAAGGAAATTAAAACTGAAGATGACAAATATGGTTTTCAAGGAACAATCTGTGTATACAAATATCAAAGGAACAACAGACAATAGTAGAGTAGACATGAATATACGTTGTTTCATAACAAAAGCCACATCCCCTAATCAAAGTGCTAGCCCAACTATTTTGTAGCAGCGAATCACCATACATGACAAACCTTGAGAACCTAACCCTCTTGGCAAAAACAACAATCACGGTAAAATTTTGTCAAGGACAGGCATGATCACCATTATTCTAGCTTAGTTTAGTTACAACAAGCCAATCAGGTTGCAAACATAGACTTTAGCACACTACCACCAAACCAATACATTTACTGTTTGAATCAACTCTCACCAAAAGAATACATTCTTTAAGAGTTGTAAATCAAAAATTGTATCTGAATCATTACTCTCTAAGTCATGGTCGATGCTCACAACAGCAGAAACTAAGGAAATTAAAACTGAAGATGACAAATATGGTTTTCAAGGAACAATCTGTGTATACAAATATCAAAGGAACAACAGACAATAGTAGAGTAGACATGAATATACATTGTTTCATAACAAAAGCCACATCCCCTAATCAAAGTGCTATCCCAACTATTTTGTAGCAGAGAATCACCATACATGACAAACCTTGAGAACCTAACCCTCTTGGAAAAAACAACAATCACGGTAAAATTTTGTCAAGGACAGGCATGCTCACCATTATTCTAGCTTAGTTTAGTTACAACAAGCCAATCAGGTTGCAAACATAGACTTTAGCACACTACCACCAAACCAATACATTTACTGTTTGAATCAACTCTCACCAAAAGAATACATTCTTTAAGAGTTGTAAATCAAAAATTGTATCTGAATCATTGCTCCCTAAGTCATGGTCGATGCTCACAATAGTGGAAACTAAGGAAATTAAAACTGAAGATGAAAAAATATGGTTTTCAAGGAACAATATGTGTATACAAATATCAAAGGAACAACAGACAATAGTAGAGTAGACATTCAATTCTTCAAATAGCTTGCAACAAACACATTCTAATCTTCTAGCTGGGCTTCTAAATTTAGTTTTTCAGGGAGCTACCCTAACCAGCAGGGAGTGTATGGGAAAGCCTTTGTTACCAGAGGATTGTGGAAAGAAAGGCGGCGCTTAAGATAGAATTTTGGGAAAAGCCTCCCCAAATCTTGAACCTTTGAGCTAGTCTAATGATAGGCTAGCACTCTGCCCGATTGACTCAGCAAGACAATCTCTTTGTAAGGATGGAATCCAAGAATATCCACATACCCACTGTCCTTACTTCCAGGTTCAAGAATATCATCATTGTCGGAGTCCCCAGTCAAATTTCTCTTCATCGACTAATGCTTCATTGTTGTCCGCCATAGCATCCTCTTCATCAGAAACTTCAGAGGAATCATATTCATACCCATAGTCAAATGCTTGCAAGATCCAAGGTCTATTGGATTGTTCGTCAGAGTTCAAATTTGGCAGGAAGGGGAAAATATCTCGGTCATACTTTAGAACCCACTGGGTCGGGCTGTCAAGGAACCAAACCTGAAATTTCATGGATAAAACTCCACATAATTGGACCTCCTGGAGTAGTGATGCAAAGTATATCCACTTGACTGATTTTCCTAGATAAATTTGTCGATATCCTTCGGAATTGTCTATGGGCAATCTAATTACTTGATACTTATTATCTGGCACTGATATTCTGCAATACAAAATAGAATTAAATAAAGCTCGAGACAACAAAAAACAGAATGCATTGTTGAGTTGGCATATACTAGTAGCTCAGAACATAATAATCATAGTATGACGAGGATCAGCCTCGGCAAATCCCATGGTCAGGGACCCTGGGTTAGTCATAGAGAAGGAACAGGTTGGACGATACTTGTCGGCTAACAGGAGAAGCACTTCCTGCTCGATATTATTGCGTGAGGGGGCGATTACAAGGGAGGCCAAGGCGAGTTCTCGCAAGACCAGGAGAGTAGATTGGATATTGGATGATCAAGACGTTTCCCCTCCTAGCCTTTATATACTAGGCCAGGTCTCGGGGAGTCCGTCCTAGATTACAGAGATAGTTTCCTAACCCTAGTCTTGCCTTGAGCGTCAGGTCGTGCCTTCCATATCAGTCGTGGACTCCTACGTCGGTGCCTTGAGTGGATGAGTCATGGGCCTGTCGAGGCTTTCCAGTGGGCCTTCTGTCTTCATACACACCAGGTATCCTCACATGCAGGAGTCGTGGGGTCACCCCCTCGTCAGTATCCCCCGAGTGCCTGGGGGACTCGAAGAGTCGCGTAGGGACTCGAATTCGTCGCTTGTTTCATCATCGTAGGCGCAGCATAGCTGCGAGTCACTGGCAGTTTTGAGCCATGGAAATACCTGTTTCGAGAGATTGCTAAGCTAAAAGGGCCCAAGGATTCGACTGGTCGAGCCTTGGTGAATTGCGCTAGTGGAAAATACCGCAGTAGCCCAATCAAGCCCACGTCCCTCGACATGAACTTGGAACGACCGGTGTCTAGAAAAGTCATGCCGCTACAGGTCTTATAGGATCAATTGCTGCCTGTCTAAGAAAATAGCCTGAGAGCGTCCGCTCGGCTCTTTCTATCATGCGAGCGCATGGAAAAGATCGGGAGTGAAGTCGCTCTGCGGCAAGTCCCGGCCCGGCCGTTCTGCGCAGCGGGGTCTTATCTACACGCTAAGCTTGCGTGGCATCTGGGTACAGTGTGTCGTAGCCCAGGTATAAAATTTTTTGTAGAGGCACGGAGCCTGGTTAGCGATGCACCCACTTGGAATAGACAATCAAGTGAGCTATTAGTAGTCACTCACTGAGCTTTTGTGTGCTCAGGCGAGGAGTTATATAGGAAAGCATCCGCTCGGAATGTCGTCGAGTGCGTGGGTAATTTGGCTTGCTTGAGCTTTTGCGAGTGGTGACTCGAGCGCTTTTTGTTTTCGAGGTGAGGGAGCACTCGAACTCTACAGATGTGTTGTTTCCGCTGACGCGAGTAGTCTTGCGAGTGCATGTTCGCCTTTTGGGTGAGGGAGCACCCGAAACTCTGTAAGTGCGAGTGGTTTACTCGAGCATATCCTCGTCTTCTGGGTGAGGGAGCACCCGAACTCTAAGTTTTTGGTCTTTTACTTTTGTTTTTAATAAAGATACTCCCGATGGGAGTAAAAGATTTTGGAATCGGAATATTTTGGCACTGAGAGATAATTAACCTTTGCCAGTCTTTTGTTTTTTTCCGATTGTTTTTATCTTGATCTGTCCTTCTTGGGACGCTGCGTTGATGGTCCTTGTCATGCTATTTGGTGACCTATGATGATGCTTGGTCTTCAATCCATCGCGTCTTCTAGGCATAATGATGACTTGGACGCCGTGCTGCCTGGTGCCCGTTGGATTTCCGAGGTGTGCTTGGGAAACAGGCGAGATTTGACGCCTCCCTTAAATATTGCTGACCGTGTGAAGGCATCTTTTCTTGGAATTCGTAACGCCCGATGTGTTTGGTATTTGATTTAATGATGGCGCCCCCTGGACTTCTGTTTTTTTTCCTGGTTTGCCTCTGGGCTGCGCTATAAATACCCGTTGTTTTATTTCCTGGGCTTGGTCGTCCATTCTTCTCATATCTTCTTCTTCTTCCCATGGCTCCCAAGCGGGGTAGTGGTGCTGCTGCCCGAGGTCGTGGCCGGCGTGGTCGTGGTGGCCGCGCCCCTCGCTCTTCTCATGGTGGGCGTCATGGGGTTGCGGCGACGCCCTCTTCGTCTTGTGCGGACGAGGGTGTTTGGCGCTATGATTTCCTTCTGCGTATTCTTAGTCGCACTGCTACTCGGATCCCTCTTCCATTCTCATTTGCCTCCATGATTTCTGAGATCGATCTGAGGGGTCTGTGGCTTCGGCTTCAGGGGTGTGCTCGACCTCCTGCTTGGGTTGAGCTTTCTGTTGATGGATCCTTCTTGATTTTTCTTGATGCTAGCTGGAGGTAGTTTTCATGGCAACTAAACTTGTGTGATGGGGATAGTCTTTGTTGTCGTTTTGATGGTGAAGATACCCTCATTGTTCGTGCTTTTGATGCCGGTGGCAATCGTCTGGATCCATACTGGGAGGAAAAAAGCAGTGACGATTCCGATGGGTCGAGTGGTGGTTCGCCTGCTTCTCCTGTGACTTCATCTTCTACCGATTCGTCTCCTGGGGGTGCTTGCTCTTCTAGTTCTAAGGATGGGCTGGACGTTAAGCCGGTCGTCAAGAGAGTGCGTCAGTAGGCGAGGCACCTTGTAGAACTGGAGGACGACGACTTGTTTCTTCGCAGGCTCAGTTGCTACTTTGTCTGTGATGATGCTCGTCAAGTTGTGGAACGAAAGTGCCAATTATCTCAGCATGAGCACACATGTAGAAGTAATAATTCCCTGGGATAATTGTAACCCGTCTGCTAGCTGCTCGAGTCCTTTTGTAGTGATAACTGTCCTTGACTCCTTTGTAATGGAGACTGTCTTTGACTCCTTTTGTAATGAGAAATTGTCTTCGACCTCTTTGTAATGGAAACTGTCTTTGACTCCTTTTGTAATGAGAAATTATCTCCGACCCCTTTGTAATGGAAACTGTCTTCGACTCCTTTGTAATGGAAACTATCTTCGACTCCTTTTTAATGGAAACTGTCTTCGGGTGCGCAGCAGCGCTCCCGATGGGAGTAGCCCCTGAGGCTACGTTTGATTTTTAGAATCAGGCGTAGGCTGCGAGCTTTTGTCTACCTGGGTTGTCCCTTCTTGTGGTTGTTTTTACTTTATTTCATGTTTTTTTTGGGTGCGCTTCAGCGCTCCCGATGGGAGTAGCCCCCGAGTCTTTAGGTGATCGTTTGCGATCACGTGAAGACTAAAGAACTTTGCATTCTCCGATGCGATTCTCTTGTGAAAAAAAACTCTTGGTGCTTCGAGGAGATCATGTGTTCTGGTGTCCGAGTGTTTGCAGGCAGGGTTGCATGGGCGAGGGTAGCATCTCTCGGGGCGATTTTATGCTCGAGTCCCCGAGTCTTTTTAAGTAAAGGTCGCGTGAGCGAGGATAGCGTCTCTCAGGGGGAGTTTATGCTCGAGCCCCCGAGTGATTTTAAGCAAAGTCACGTCAGCGAGGATAGCGTCTCTCGGGGGGATTTTATGCTCGAGCCCCCGAGTGCTTTTAAGTAAAGTCGCGTGAGCGATGATAGCGTCTCTCAGGGGGAGTTTATGCTCGAGCCCCCGAGTGCTTTTAAGTAAAGTCGCGTGAGCGATGATAGCGTCTCTCAGGGGGAGTTTATGCTCGAGCCCCCGAGTGATTTTAAGTGATAATGTTTGGGCAACACCATTTTATTTCTTCGGGTATTACATGGGTTGCTGGTCGGTACTGCTGCCGGTGCCGCTGTAATGCTTGGAGGGCTATGGGTAGATCAAGCGTAGGTTCGCTACGTTCCATGGATTTCCCACGTCTTCATCGGTCTTCGGGTTCTTCAACCAATATGCGCCGCCTCCGATGAATTTCGAGATTATGAATGGCCCTTCCCATTGTGGGGCGAGTTTGTGCAATTTTTCTTGTATCAGCCGCAAGACGAGGTCCCCTTTGCTGAAGGTTCTGGTCCGCAGGTGACTGCTTTGATATGTACGCAGCTTGTCTTGGTATCCTTCAGATCTTCTTATGGCTGTGTCTCGTGCTTTGTCTGCTGTGTCTTTATCGTTCTGCAGTGCCTCTTCTGCTTCTTCCTCTTCGTACCCTGAGATTCGGGGAGCTCCAAATTTTAAGTCGTGCGGCAGTACTGCTTCTGCCCCGTAAACTAGGAAGAAAGGTGTATACTAGGTCGAGCTGTTTGGGGTGGTACGCAGGCTCCATAGTACCGCGGGAAGTTCTTCTACCCAGTTTCCTGCGGCTCGTTCTAGTGGTGCGAGGAGTCATTTCTTTATTCCTCTGCATACTAGGTCATTTGCTTTCTCCACTTGGCTGTTGGATTATGGGTGCGCGACTGATGCGTAGTTGACTTTGATGCCCAACTCCTGACAAAAGTTTTGGAATTTTGCTGCTGTGAAATTTGTACCATTGTCTGTGATGATGTTGTGTGGTACGCCGAATCTGAAGATGATTGACTTGATAAAGTTAACTGCCGTGAGGGCCGTTGAGCTAGTGATTGGTACTGCTTCGATCCATTTGGTGAACTTGTCGACTGCGGCTAGTAGGTGTGTTCGTCCTCCTTTTGAGGATTTCTTGAGTGGACCCACCATGTCTAGTCCCCATGTGGCGAAGGGCTAGGACAGTGGTATAGTTTTGAGTTCTGATGCTGGGGCATGCGACCTGCTGGCGAACTTTTGGCAGGCGATGCAACGCCGCATGATATCTTCCGCATTTCTCATGGCGGTCGTCCAGTAGTAACCCGCTCAAAAAGCCTTGTCCACGACTGTGCGGCTGCTCGCGTGATGCCCACAGGTGCCTTCGTGAATCTCGAGTAGTGGGGCTTTGTCATCTTATTCATCGATACACTTTTGGAGGACCTGAGAGATGCTGCGCTTGTATAGCTGTCTGTTGATTACTGTGAATGCTTTGGATCATCGACTGATTCTTCGGGCTTCTGCGACGTCCTGTGGTAGGGTTCCTTCGATTAGGAATCAAAGGAATGGTTTTGCCCAGGTTGGGTCTTCGAGTGCGGCTGGCTCTGCGACTTCGGTTGCTTGGCTGGTTGTGTCGTCGGCTGTGCTCGCGGCCGCCACCTGCACTGGTTCATTTGTGTCATCGTCTTCTGCGACTGCCTCGGGCGCCGCTGGCTTCACTTTTATTGATCTCTGGCTGATGCTCTCGAGAAAAAACGCCTGGTGGTATTGGTCCTCGAGTCGATCTGATGTTCGCAAGTTCGTCGGCTTCTGTGTTATTTGCTCTGGAGACGTAGTTGAGTTCGCAACCGTCGAATCCTCCCTCTAGTGTGTTGTAGAGCTTCTGGTAGTCCATCATGTTGTCTGCGACTGCGTTACAGTCTCTCATCTCCTGCTAGACGACGAGGTTGGAGTCGCCGTAGATCGAGAGGCGAGTGGCGCTGCAAGTTTTTGCCATGCGCATGCCGTGGAGTAGTGCCTCGTATTCTGCTTCGTTGTTGGAGGCATTGGTGAAGTTGATCTGAAGGACGTATTTGAGCTTCGTTCCTTTGGGGGAGACTAGTACGACGCTTGCTCCGGCTCGTTGCTATCTTTTGGACCCGTCGAAGAACATCGTCTATGAGTTGGACAGATCTGGGGGGGCTGGTGTTTGGACTTTTGTCCACTCGACCAAGAAGTCCAGGAGTACTTAGGATTTGATTGTTGTTGGGTGTTTGAACTGCAGATCTCGCGGGCTAAGCTCGATGTTCCACTCAGTGACTCGGCCGGTCGCTCTGGGGTTGTAAGGATGTCCGTGAGTGGTGCACTGCTCACGATTGTGATGGGGTGTTCGTCGAAGTAGTGCGATACTTTTCTTGAGGTCATGATGATGGCGAGCAGGAGCTTCTGGTAGTGCGGGTACCGTTGCTGGGGCTTTGTGAGCAGCGTGCTTAGGTAGTAGATTGGTCTTTGTATGCTCTGGACTTTGCCTTCTTCTGCGCGCTCGACGACACGAGCGCCGTGCTGACTACGCTGCCGCGCGCTGCTATGTAAAGGTACAATTTCTCCCGTTCTTTGGGCACCACCAAGATTGGTGGGCTTGAGAGGGTTTTCTTTAGTTCTGCGAATGCATTGCGGGCTTCCTCGGTCCACTCAAGTTTTTCTCCTTTTCTGAGCAGTTGGTAGAACGGTAGGGCCCTTTCTCCTAGCCTGATGATGAAACGGCTCAATGCTGCGAGTCTTCCTGTGAGCTGCTGCAGACCTTTGATGTTGGTTGGCCTTTGCCTCTTGGCGATTGCTTGGACCTTTTTGGGGTTTGCTTCGATTCCTCGGGCGGAGACCATGTACCCGAGTAGTTTTCCAGCTGGGACGCCGAACACACACTTTTTTGGGTTGAGCTTGATTTTGTACTTGTTGAGGGTCGCGAATGTTTCGCGGAGGTCGTCGAGTAGCATGTTTGCGCTGTAGGTTTTGATGACAATGTCGTCTACGTAGACCTGGATGTTTCTGCCAATTTGGTCTCTCAAGCATGCTTGCATCATTCGTTGGTACGTGGCTCCGGCATTTTTTAGACCAAAGGGCATTGTTCGGTAGCAGAACACGCCGTAGGGGGTGATGAACGAGGTGTGATCTTCGTCTTCTTCCTTCATCCTGATCTGATTGTATCCTGAGTATGCATCGAGGAAGGATAGGAGGTCGCATCCTGTTGTGGAGTCGATTATCTGGTCGATTCTTAGCAGGGGAAATGGTCTTTCGGGAAGTGCTTGTTGACAGCCCCGTAGTCGACGCACATTCTTAGTACGTCGGTGTCTTTTTTAGGGACCGGGACTGGGTTTGCAATCCATGTTGCTTTCTTCGTCTCCTGGATGAACTGTGCGTCGAGTAGTCGGTTGATTTCTTCTTTGATTTCTTTGCGCTTAGGTTCTGAGAATCGTCGCAGCGCCTGTTTTACTGGCTTAGTGTTTGGCTTGATGTGAGCGCGTGTTCTGCAAATTCTCGCGGTATTTCGGGCATGTCGGCTGGGCACCAGGCGAAGATTTTCCATTCTTCACGAAGGAAGGCTATGAGGGCGACTGCTTGTTCTTCTGGGAGGTGGGCGTATACGCGGACCGTCTTCTCTGGGTCCGTTGGGTGAACTTGGTGGGTGATTGTGTCGCTGTCGACGCTGAAATCGCGGCCAAATTCTTTTGACTCGCTTCGGCTCGCCAGTGGAAAAATGATTTTATCTGTTACCATGGCTATTTCTTCGAGTTGTTGTTGGGCTCTGAACGTGTCGGAGACTTTGTGGAAGTCGCGATCGCACTGGTCTGACTTAGTGAAGCTTCCATTGATTGTGATGACTCCTGCAGGTCCTGGCATCTTGAGTTTGAGGTATGCGTAGTGTGGAACCGCCATGAATTGGGAAAACGCTGGTCGCCCGAGTATGGCGTGGTACTACGACTACCAGTCGAGCACTTCGAACTCGAGGACTTGTCTTGCGAAGTTGTGCTTGCTGCCGAAGATGACATCGAGCTCGATTGTTCCGATGGAGGCGGCTGCTTCGCCTGGAACTACACCATATATTGTGGTGCCTGACTTCTTCCAACTGATCGTGGGATTAGCATCTTGTGAAGGGTGCTGGTGAAGATTATGTTTAGGTTGCTGCCTCCGTACATGAAGACTCTGTCCATGTCGTAACCTCTGACCTAGGCTTCAAGGACCAGGGGTGCGTGCCATGGCCTTGGGTCTGCGGGCGGGTGGTCTCTCTGAGAAAAGGTGATGTTGGTCTCGGCACCACACAGTTGGTAGGTTTCTGCTATCTTTAGGCCCTCGGCTGCTCGGGCCTGCAGGGTGTAGGTGCCATGCTTTGCTTTTGAGGGTCTTCCTTCTTGGATCATGCAGACTCGACCATGGGACGTAGGATATTTCCTTTCTGTACTTGGTGCTAGTGACTACGCGTTTCTTCGGGTGCGTTTGGTTTCACGCTGCTTTTCCTCTTTGAGGCTGTTGGAGAGTTCTGTGAATAGACGACAATCTCCTAGGGCGTGGCTTGCTCTGAGGCGTCCCCACCCGTCTTCAAAACAGTGGATCGTGCAAGGTCCTTCCAGTTGCTCTCTGGTTGTGAGCTTGCTGGAGCCCGCGTGCCTTCTTCTCCTTGAGACTTGGAAAATCTGCGATTGGTCTTTTGTTCGGTTGTGGAATCTTGGGTCGAGCTCTATCCCATCGCTGAGCGATTGGTTCCGGATGAAGTTGGAGAATTCATCTGGCCTTCGATCTGGGTCGTAGTACTCACCGGTCTGGGTTTCGGAGTCGCTGTCTTGTCGCGCGGTGGGAGTCCGGGTGACGGCGGGTCGTCGAGTGGTTGGAGAGTCTTCTGTCACACGCCGCGACTCTTCGACTGGGATTCCCGTGTAGAGTCCTCGCGTCTGTCTTCTGGGTCGTCGAGTTCTTTTCCGTCGGCGGTGGAACTGGCAGTCGTCGAGATGTCGGGCCTGATTCGGCTGCAGGCCGAGTGATCTTGGTGGGGCGATGAAGATGCTTGTGGTGAACTTGAACTTCTCGAGCGGTTTAGATCTGGCTCTAGCCCTCGAGTCATGATTTTCTGAAGGCGGGACCGCCGAGATCGTGATTCCAACCTGTGTAGTTCCCACAGACGGCGCCAATTGACGAGGATCAGCCTCGGCAAATCCCATGGCCAGGGACCCTGGGTTAGTCATAGAGAAGGAGCAGGTTGGACGATACTCGTCGGCTAACAGGAGAAGCACTTCCTGCTTGATATTATTGCGTGAGGGGGCGATTACAAGGGAGGCCAAGGCGATTTCTCACAAGACCAGGAGAGTAGATTGGATATTGGATGATCAAGACGTCTCCCCTCCCAGCCTTTATATACTAGGTCGGGTCTCGGGGAGTCCGTCCTAGATTACAGAGATAGTTTCCTAACCCTAGTCTTGCCTTGAGCGCCAGGTCGTGCCTTCCATATCAGTCGTGGAATCCTACGTCGGTGCCTTGAGTGGACCAGTCGTGGGCCTGTCGAGGCTTCCAGCGGGCCTCCTGTCTTCATACACACCAGGTATCCTCACATGCAGGAGTCGTGGGGTCACCCCCTCATCAGAGTACCATATATAAAGTGCTCCTTGCCAGTAGGCAGATTGACGTCCATGCTTTTTTTGGAACCGAGCACATGCCCCTTTCCATTATTATTCATAACGGAAATACACCAGTTCTTGACAAAATATGAACAGGAGGGGGGAAAGGGAAAGAGGGAGATGTGGAATCGACGCCGCTGGGAAACCCACCGCCTAAAGGCTCGCATTGAGCCCCAGCTATGGGACAAAAACCAACCAGCGCCGTCCAAAACTACACCTAACCAACACAACACAACATCAGGTTCATTACAACAAAAGGTTACCACCATAGTCTGCCATAGGCAACCATCACAGCATACCAAAATCATCACCAGGAGTCTGAAGTTCCACATTATCTCCAGTCAGTGGCCATCACCTCTCACCGTCTCTCATAACCACATCATCTGGGTAACATTCATCTTCAGGATCACCGCGCCGTTCTTCAGATCATCAGCGTCCATCGTCGACTTCTAAAGACATGCCCAGTACAACAAATACGCACACGCCAAGTCAACCACCTCAAAAGGAGACATCTAAACCTTAAACTCAAAGGTAGCTCTATTACAACAGTTCCACATTGCCCAACATATAGCAGCCAAGCCCACTGAATAGAAAATCTCTCCATCTGGGAAGACAACATAACACCACGCAAAGAACTGCCATATGTTATTGGGGCAGAACTCAACTGCGAAGACAGAGGCAACAGTTCGCCACACCACTAGCCACAGGGCATGTAAAAAATAAATGTTCACTAGTTTCCACTTGGCAGTAGAATGAGCTTTTCGGATTCCCTTGCCAATTCCTCCTCGTCATAACATCACGAGTAAGGATAGCATCCTGATGCAATTGCCAAAGCAATATTTTCAATTTTAAAGGAATCCCCACATACCAAATCCATCTGTAATCACAACCATGCAAGTTTTGTTTGAGAAGTTGATACGTCTCAAACGTATCTACTTTTCCAAACACTTTTTCTATTGTTTTGACCTCATCCTTGCATGATTTGAACGAAACTAACCCGGACTGCCGCTGTTTTCAGTAGAGCTGCCTGTATGGTTTTATTATGTGCAGGAAAATGGATTTTTAGGTACCTCAGAAAATTCCAGGAAAATTCAGGAAAAATCCACGCACCCGAAGCTTCCACGAGCCAGAAGTGGGGCCAGAGGGGGCTACAGGGGCTCCAGGCGCCCTGCTAGCGCCGCCCCACCCCTGGCCGCGCCAGGGGCCCGCCTGGGGGACTCCCCCCTCCTCTGGTCCCCTACTAAGGCCCGTATTTATTCCCGTGACGCGAAAACCCTAGAACAGAAGTTGCTTTTCCAGTTTCCGTTGCGGAGTCGCCGCCACCCTATGTTCTTCTTCGGGAGGGATAATCTGGAGGCTGATTTGTCCTCCGGAGAGGGGAGATCATCGCGATCATCATCATCATCACCACTACATCCCCCCTCCATGAATTCTCCTCTCATGTGTGAGTAATTCCCTGTTGTAGGCAAAGGGGATGGTAGGGATTGGATGAGTTTGATCATGTAATAGTTCGTCAGATTGTTGGGGGCATGTTGCCTATCATCTACTATGGTGCTTATCATCTTTGCTACAACTTGTTGCTCTTAGTGCTTGTCACTTTGGGCCCGAGTGCCATGATTTCAGATCTGAACCACTTGTGTTTTCATGAGTATATTTATGTTCTTGATCCTATCTATGAGTTGTATGCACCTATTATGGTCCGGAACCGGCGATCCCAAAGGTGACAGCTTGGGACACCAAAGGGGATGGTCCATAATTTGAGGATTTCATGTATCCATTGAGTTTATTGCTTTGTTCCGGTGCTCTTTGACAGGAGCACCTTTATCTCCATAAGTTCCTTTTGGCCCCGTTCATAGAGGGATGGGTAGGACAAAAGATGTTGTGCAAGTTCTTATTGCAAGCACGCACAACTACCTACGGGATACATGCCTAATGTTTGATATTTTCCTAGATGATCCTTGCTTTTCTGTGTGCCTTGCCCCGTGTTAAAATCTATTACATGTTCACTCTTATCCAAGCAGCGCCCAACCATCCATCTCCCTAGCTGATACGGTGAGGAAGATAGTTCTCTCACTTCTCGTTGGTTACCCCAAGTGGAAGGTGAGATGTAGCGTAGCAGCAAATTTCCCTTAGTGAAGATGCTAAGGTTTAGGTTGTCTCCAATAGGAATCCAAGAGATACAAGAAGGTGGTAAAGGGAACAATGGCGCCGTTCGCAATCTAAAGATTACTTACTTCAACTGGACCTGCACACACAACAAATAACTTTGCTCCCAACGAGTTCAGAGGAGTTGTCAATTCCTCCGGCCTTGCTGTTTACAAAGGATCAACGCAAGAGATAAAAGTGCAACTGAAATTAAGAACTGAAAGTAAATTGAGGGTGTAAACAATGGTGGAAATATGGACCAGGATCCCATGACGTTCACTAGTGATGTCTCTCTCCAAAAAGACGATAAAAGTGATAGCGAGGTAAACAAATCACAGCTGGGCAATTGACAGGATTATAAATGCACCGCAATGCTAACTATGCTACAAACGAAAGGAAGAGGCTCAAAAGCAATGGGCATTATGCCAAGGTAAGTAGACCGAAATCCATCTGCATCTAATAAGAATCATTGATACGTCTCAAACGTATCTACTTTTCCAAACACTTTTGCTATTGTTTTGCCCTCATTCTTGCATGATTTGGATGAAACTAACCCGGACTAACGTTGTTTTCAGCAGAGCTACCTGTATGGTTTTATTGTGCGCAGGAAAATAGATTTTTGGACGTCCCAGAAAATTCCCAGAAAAATACAAGAAAATCCACGCACCCGAAGGAGCCAGATACCAGAAGTGGGACCAAAGGGGAGCCAAGGGGGCCCCATGCGCCCCCCCTGGCGCGGTCAGGGGTGGGGTCGCGCCCTCTGGCCGCCTGGAGGCCTCCCCCCCTCCTCTGGTGCCCTACCGATGCTCCTATTTATTCCCGTGACGGAGAAACCCCGAAACAGAAGTCGTTTTCCCAATTCTCGTCGCGGAGCCGCCGCCACCCTCTGTTCTTCTCCGGGAGGGCTAATCTGGAGGCTGTTTTGGCCTCCGGAGAGGGGAGATCATCGCCATCGTCATCATCATCGCCACTCCATCCTCCCTCCACGACTTCTCCATCCATGTGTGAGTAATTCCCTGCTGTAGGCAAAGGGGATGGTAGGGATTGGATGAGTTAGATCATGTAATAGTTTATCAGATTGTTGGGGGGCATGTTGCCTATCATCTATATTGTTGTTTATCATCTTTGCTTCAACTTGTTGCTCTTAATGCTTGTCACTTTGGGCCCGAGTGCCATGATTTCAGATCTGAACCCTTTGTGTTTTCATGAATATATTTGTGTTCTTGATCCTATCTATGAGTTGTATGCACCTGTTTTAGTCCGGAACCGGCGATCCCAAAGGTGACAGCTTGGGACACCAAAGGGGATGGACTATAATTTGAGGATTCCGTGTATCTATTGATTGTTAATGCTTTGTTTCGGTGCTCTTTGACAGGAGCACCTTAATCTCCATAAGTTCCTTTTGGCCCCGTTCGTAGCGGGGTGGTAGGACAAAAGATGTTGTGCAAGTTCTTATTGCAAGCACGTACAACTACCTTTGGGATACATACCTGATGTTTGATTTATTCCTAGATGATCATTGCTTTTCTGTGTGCCTTGCCCAAAGTTAAATACATGATGTGTCTTATCCATGCAACGCCCAACCATCCATCTCCCTAGCCTATGGTGTTTTAATTCTGCTGGTTACTAGTTGTTTACTTTCGCTGTTTTATTATTTCCGTTGCTATCATCACTTCCATATCACAGTTACTATTAATATCTTGTTGCAAGTAAGTGTATCTCAGGTGCGGTGGAATTGACAACTCCACTGTTAAATCTTGTGGATATTCTTTGTCTCCCCTTGAGTCAAATCTATAAATTGGGTTATTCTTACCCGCGAAGACTATCTCGATCCCCTGCAGTTGTGAGTTATCAAGCCTATTTTCTGGCGCCGTTGCCAGGGAGCATAGCTTTATTCACAAGTCTACTTGAAGTATTTTACCTACTGCAATTTATCCGCTATGGGTAAGAAAGAAGACCCCAAGGTCCCGATCTTACCATCCCATACGAGAAAAGGTACTATTCTGAACACTAGTGCTACACTTGATTCACCTTCAGTTATGAGTAAGTTTGCTTCACCTCTACCACATGATGCCTCTATTGAATCTGTTACTATGTCCAATATTTTTTGATGATGCTTCTACTAATCTTGATGATATTGGTTCACTTAGTCACGCTCTTGAGAAACAGATCACTGCAAAAAAAATCTGGAATTGAAATTCCTGATACTTGCTATCCTTTTGATGGAACTTACACTTATCCCGATTTGAGTAAACTCAAGGAGAGACTCCTTGATGATGATTATATTATACTTGATGATGATTTATGCAGGGAGCTAACAGAGTTTGACGACTCTGACCCTAATGCTATTAAGAAGATTCTCGAACAACATTCTATGAAGAACAAGACCGTTCCTGATCCTACTTTTGCTACGTCTCCTATATGCATCAATGATCCTTATTATAATTTCTCTGTTGATCTTTCACTCATATCTATGGTTGAGTCCGACCCCTTTTATGGCAGAGAAAATGATGATGCTATTGCACACCTGACAAAATTCACTGAGTTAGCTGGCTTGTTTACTACAGATGAGAAGATACAAAATTTCTATGTTACTAAGCTTCTTCCTTTCTCTTTAAAGGAAGGTGCTAAAGCGTGGTACGATGCACTACCATGTGGTTCCATTAGGAGTCCTCAAGACTTAGCTTGCTCTTTTGTTGATAAGTACTTTCCTTCTCATATGCAACATGCTGTTTTACGAAAAATTTACAACTTTACACAGTTGCCGGATGAGAACCTCCCTAAAGCTTGGGGGAGGTATTGCAGTCTGATCCAGGCTAGACCGGGACATGGAGTCCCTAAGAATGAATTAATTGATATATTTTATGCTGTTCTAACTGATGAATCTAGATCCTATTTGGACATTTGTGCTGGTTGTGTTTTTAGGAAAAGAAGACCGGATGATGCAGAAGAATTAATGGGCAAGATTGCCAAGAACCATGAAGATCGGTCCGTCCCTGAACCACCTCCACCACCAAAGAAGAGGGGCATGCTTGTCCTAAGCCCCGAAGATATGCAAGAATCAAAGAAGTCTATTAAAGAGAAGGGGATTAAAACTAAAGACGTGAAGAATCTACCCCCTATTGAGAAGTTGTGTGAGCCTACCACTCACCCTCCTATGGTAGAGGTACACTCTCTTTAATGCAAGTGACATTCCTCATGGTAAGCCTCCTGATCAATGTTTAGATGAGCTTGATAATTTTATTATGAAGCAAAATCACTTTAATGAGAGGATACAAAGTCAGTTGCATGATAATTCCCTTGCTATCAAAAGTTTGCTTGATGTTCTAGGTAGAACAGTTAATGATGTTAAATGTCTTGTGAAGCATTTTCATATGGTTCAAATTCAGCTTGATCAAATTTCTAATGTGCAAAAAGATTTGCTTGCTAATAATGCCAAACAAGATATACATGCCTTCGGGATTAAAACCCGAGGGGGAACTAGCACTCAGGATCCTCTCTATCCGGAGGGGCATCCTAAGAGGATCGAGCAAGATTCTCAAATACAGGAAGAAGAAATTGTTAGCTCGCCGAAGAAGAAGAAGAAGCACAAAGAAGCTGACAATTCCAATGATCCAAATAGTATATCTACCTCCGATGCTGAGACTGAAGACGGTGCTGAGCCTGAAAAGGGTGGTGAAAAGAATGATCCACCCGAAGTTTGAGAAGAAGAAGCACCCGACAAACGCAAGAAATACACTAGAGAAGATTTTATCGCAAGAAGACATGGGAAGGAACGAGAACCATGGGTGCAGAAACCCATGCCCTTTCCAGGTAAGTCTCTCAAAACTAAAGAAGAAGAGCATTACAATAAGTTTTGTGAGTGGATGAAACCTCTTTTTCTTCAAATTCCTTTGACTGATGCTATTAAGTTACCTCCTTATTCGAGATATATGAAAGATATTGTTACTAATAAAAGAAAAGTTCCTAATGAAGCAATATCTACTATGCTTTCTAACTACTCTTTTAGTGGCAAGATTCCTGAGAAGCTTGGTGATCCAGGTATACCCACCATTCCTTGTTCCATAAAGAATAATTATGTCAGGACTGCTTTATGTGATCTTGGAGAAGGAGTGAGTGTTATGACCTTTTCTCGTTACAAGAGATTATGTTTAGAAAAACTAATACCTATAGATATCTCTCTTCAGATGGCTGACAAGTCAACATCCGTTCCCATAGGTAATTGTGAGGATGTTCCCGTTGAAGTTGCTAATTGTTTAATCCTTACTGATTTTGTTGTGCTTGACATGCCCGAGGATGGGAGCATATCTATTATTCTTGGTAGACCTTTTCTTAACACCGCAGGTGCTATTATTTATTGCAATAAAGGAAAGGTTACTTTCAATGTGAATGATAAAGAACACACAGTGTATTTTCTGAAGAAGATTCTTAAGAGGCATGGCCTTAACTCAATAGAGAATATCGAGACCGTGAAGATTGGAGAATGGGATTGTCCTCTACATGTGCACCACAAATACAAAACCATCATGATGGGGACAATGTCCATTAAAGTAAAGGTGCAATGATCACTTCATAAGAGGTGAGACTTTTTTACTTTATATATCGCTGGTTTGTTGGTAAGACTTGATCAACCTTTCTAGTAAGCATGTTTTATATAGGTAAAAGTGGAGCTTGTTATGTTTTCATTTGCCTTAGCTTTTATTCTCCTTACTGTACCAATTTTATATGTTTTTGAAACTTCACAACTCTAATCACTGCTTCAAGTTTTCAGAAAGTTTCACAGCTTTTTGAACTTCGAAATTTTTTCAACATGAAGTGCAAATGCTAACACAAAGGAAGATGCTTGCTTGCCAAAAGCTTTCGCAAACAACTTACTTATCAAAAGATAATGTCAACAAGGATGTGGCATGGCAAAACTTAATGCAGCTCTATATGGATGAATCCTCATCAGCATCAAATGTCTGTTCTCTTAGAGAAAAGAAGGAAGTGGGACAACTGACTCAACACAAAGGTGGATGAAAGGCCTTGTTAAGGGCAAGCAGGGAAAACTCATGCGCTATCCTTAAATCAAACAGAATAAAAAAATAGATTTTGGGGCGGTGCATAGTTTGTCAACGAATGCTAATAGATAGCTCAATTACTTCTCAAGATGGACAAGTGGGGACGATCACATCCCCTTAATCTCCTTTGTTTATCACTGCCAAAGTTTCTGATTTCTCATAGACCAAGCGTGAAGGAGGGTTTGTTTGTTATATTATCTTTCGATCTGAGCGCACTCATGCCAGTTCCTCCTCGTATTATGGGTTTGCAGACTAGACATGCAATCCCGGGGTAAAACTTGTCCAACTTAAGAAGATCATGAATTACCTACTACTTCCTCATGAGCTAAACAAGAGGCACAAAACAGAAGATTTTGAACATTTAAGGATAACACATAAATTCTATACTTATAGGAGTGGTAGGGGAAAACCACGAATAGGAAGGTATGGTGGACTCATATGGAAAGTATTGGTTTCAGGGTATGGATGCACAAGCAGAAATCTACTTGGCAAAGAGTTTGGCTAGCAAAGGCTTTGAGAGAACAGACAATTGATACTAATTTAGATGCAAAACATATAAGGCATAAACATTAAGGTAAGCATAACACATCAAGTTGTCTTCCTTGTCAACATAACACTTCAAGCATAATAACATAAAGGTTTTGGCTATGTCGCTACTTGAGAAAACATGCATGTTGTCATGACCAAAGCTATGTTTGCCAAAATTAAATAAAGTTTTCAAAGCCATACCTGATATAAGGTCAATACTCCCCATAAGGATCGTCATATGAGGCCGATTGCGCGAAGAGAATACCGAGTGCAGCGAAGGAACTAATAGACTTATCATTAATATTCCATTATAGACGACTCCACACTCACGGATGCAATCTCTCCACAGACGGAGTGATAGACCTCAATGCAAACACCTATTTCATATAATATCTTCCCTAAACATGATACGACTCTACTTGGCTCCTAAAGACAAAGATAAAGATAAAGATACCGGACACTCCCCCAAGCTTCGAATAAGCCAAGGGGATGCCATTACCCAAGGAGATTTACTCCTCATTCTTGTTCTTCTCAGTCAGGTACTCCTTGGCGAAGCGCTTCCATGGTAGCTCCTCTCCAGTCTCGAAGGACATTCCCGTCTCCAGGATCCTGCACTCAGCACCTAAACCCATGCGCAGAAACTTTAGTTCATACTCACAGTTCTGGTTGTGCAGATCATAGATTTGTGCTTGGAGCCCGTAAACTTTTTCTTCTAGTGCGGACAAACTTGACCACATCTCCTTCATCTCTTTCTTATGGGAAGCCTCGATCTCTTTCCTGATGTCGAAGTTGGCTTCAACACCATGCTCCACCATCTTCTTGAACTTGAAGACCTCATGTTCCATCTCCTTCAGTCGCTCCTCGGTGCTCCCCTCCATGACTGGTCCCTTCAGATCTTCCTTGTGGAGAACACCGTCCTCCAGACGAAGGACCTGGGGGTGCTTGTTCACCTCAGCGAGGTAAGGGTTGATGACGTTGACGACGAACTTGTACTTGGGGGAACTTGGGGAAGCCATGGCACCTAGGTCTAGCTAAAAGATTTCCTGGCAAAAACATATTGAAAAGAAAACACACGAGATCGCGAGATACGTTGCCGGAACGATCCGGGCAAATATATAGCAAAAATTTCTGCAACAAAAGGAAGGTAACGAGCCAAAGTGGGGTCGGAGACGGACTCCTGGGTGCCCAGGCGGCCTCCCGGCGCGGCCAGGAGGTAGGCCGCGCCAGGGGGGCTCCTGGCCCCCCTGGAGCTCCTCTCCGGCTCCACTTAGGCCTCAAATTTTCCTAATTTTGCAAAAACTCATAATATGGAACTTTTATGGCGGTTCGCGATGTTTCCTTACCGTAACACATACCTTTTCTTATTCTGCTTCTGTCGGTGTCTGAAACAGGGCTGCAACATGTTCTTCATGAGTTGTTGTGCGTATTATATTTACATCAACATTAATGGGGTCTCCCGCCATGTAATGATTGAGTCTTTGCCCATTCACAACTTGAGGCTTGGTGCCTTCAAAATTGTTAATCTTGATTGCACCAGACCGGTAGACTTCTTCGATATGAAATGGCCCTTCCCACCTGGAAAGTAGTTTACCTGGAGAAAACCTGAAACGGGATCTAAACAATAAAACTTTATCACCAACATTAAATTAACGTTTCAGAATCCTCCTGTCATGCCACTTCTTTACCTTTTCCTTGAACATTTTAGCGCTCGCGTAAGCTTCACTTCTCCACTCATCTAGAGAAGTCAAGTTCATGAGACGCTTTTCACCAGCTAACTTTGGGTCAACATTAAGCTCTCTAACAGCCCAGAAAGCTTTGTGTTCTAACTCTAATGGCAAATGGCAAGCCTTGCCATAGACCATTTTATAGGGAGACATGCCCATGGGGTTCTTGTAAGCAGTTCTATACGCCCACAAAGCATCTCCTAACTTATTTGACCAGTCCTTCCTATTTCTGTTAACTGTCATTTGCAAGATCAACTTGATCTCTCTATTGGTGAGCTCAACTTGCCCACTAGTTTGAGGATGGTACGGTGAAGCAATTCTATGATTGACATCGTACTTGGCTAAAGCTTTTCTAAAAGCTCCATGCGTGAAGTGTGATCCTCCATCAGTCATGAGATACCTAGGTACACCAAACCTAGGGAAAATTACATCTTTGAGCATTTTCAAAGATGTTTTGTGATCAACACTCTCAGTGGGGATTGCTTCAACCCACTTGGTTACATAATCAACAACAACTAATATGTGAGTGTACTTGTGCGAAGAAGGAAAAGGACCCATAAAATCAAAACCCCAGCAATCAAAAGGCTCAATCACTAGTGAGTAATTCATAGGCATCTCATTCCTTCTACTAATATTACCAACTCTCTGACATTTATCACAGGCTAAAACATAATTTCTAGCATCTTTAAAGAGAGTAGGCCAAAAAAACCTGATTGGAGAACCTTATGTACGGTTCTCTCACCGGCGTGATGTCCTCCATAGGGACTATCGTGACATTGCTTGAGAATGCCCTTCTGCTCGTGTTCCGGTATGCATCTTCTCACGATCCCGTCTGGACCTTCTTTGAAAAGATGTGGGTCATCCCAAAAGTAATGCCTCAAATCATGGAAGAACTTCTTCCTTTGCTGAAATGTTAAACCTGGAGGCAAATACTTTGCAACGATAAAATTAGCATAATCTGCAAACCAAGGATCGGAAAGAGATTGTACTTTAACAACGGCAAGTTGTTCGTCTGGAAAGCTGTCGTTGGCTGGGATGGGATCATGCGGTATATCTTCCATCCTTGAAAGATTATCCGCTACAGGGTTCTCTGCTCCTTTTCTATCAACAATCTGCAAATCAAATTCTTGAAGGAGGAGTACCCATCTGATGAGTCTTGGCTTGGCATCCTTCTTCGTCATAAGATACTTAATGGCAGCATGGTCAGTATGAATAATAACTTTAGAATCAACAATATACGGCCTAAACTTATCACAAGCAAACACTACTGCTAAGAATTCCTTCTCAGTAGTAGCATAATTCTTTTGAGCACTATCAAGGGTTTTACTAGCATAATAAATAACATTCAATTTTTTATCAACCCTTTGTCCTAAAACAGCTCCAACAGCAAAATCACTAGCATCACACATAATTTCAAAGGGCAAACTCCAGTCAGGCGGTTGTACTATAGGAGCGGTTATTAAAGCTTTCTTAAGAACTTCGAAAGCCTCCTTACAATCTTCATCAAATACAAAAGGAACATCCTTTTGGAGAAGATTAGTGAGGGGTCTCGAGGTCTTAGAAAATTCTTTAATAAATCTTCTATAGAAACCAGCATGACTGAGAAAACTACGAATACCTTTAATGTCCCTTGGATAGGGCATCCTTTCGATAGCTTCAATCTTCGCCTTGTCCACTTCAATTCCCCTCTCGGAAATCTTGTGGCCAAGCACGATCCCTTCGTTAACCATGAAGTGGCACTTTTCCCAGTTTAGAACTAAGTTTGTATCCTCGCATTTCTACAAAACTTTATTAAGATTGTGGAGACAGTGGTCAAAGGAAGTTTCATAGATGGAGAAATCGTCCATGAAGACTTCCACAATCTCCTCATAGAAACCATGAAATATTGCAGACATACATCTCTGAAAAGTAGCAGGGGCATTGCATAAACCAAAAGGCATACGCCTATAAGCATAAGTACCATAAGGACAAGTGAAAGTGGTCTTCTCTTGATCGACAGTGTTAACATGAATTTGAGAGAAGCCTGAATACCCGTCAAGATAGCAAAAGTGGGTGTTTTTGGACAGCCTCTCAAGCATCTGATCAATAAAGGGCAGCGGGTAGTGGTCCTTCCTAGTTGCCTTGTTCAACTTCCTATAATCAATACACATTCTATATCCAATAATAATTCTCTGAGGTATTAGTTCATTCTTATCATTAGGGACTACAATTGTCCCTCCTTTCTTAGGAACACAATGAACTGGACTTACCCACTTACTATCAGCTATAGGTTAGATAATACCTGCGGCTAGAAGCTTGAGGATTTCGGTCCTCACAACATCCATCATCTTTGGGTTCAACCGTCGTTGATGGTCAACAACAGGTTTATCATCGGGCTCGAGGTTGATAGTATGTTGACAGATAGATGGACTAATTCCCTTAAGGTCATCAAGGGTATAGCCAATTGCACCACGGTGTTTACAAAGTATCTCCAATAATCGCTCTTCTTCATATCCTGAAAGGTTAGAGTTGATAATAACAGGATATACTTTCTTTTCATCTAAATAAGCATACTTGAGCGTATCGGGAAGAGGTTTGAGATCAAACACCGGGTCTTCTTTTGGTTTGGATAGAATTCCTAAAGGTTCAACCGGAAGGTTGTGCTTCAGGATAGCAGGTTGTCTCAAGAAGATTTCATCAATTTCATTTCTTTCCTGCATATGATTATCATTCTCGTGGTCCTTCATGTATTGCTGCAAAGGATCATTAGAGGGAATAGCAATAGAAGAAATACTTTCAATAATTTTATCTTCATTAGGTAATTCAGTACCACGAGGCTGCTTAGAGATCTTAGAAAAATTAAATTCATATGGCTCACCATTGAATTCAACAGAAAATTTACCTTTCTTGCAATCTATAATAGCTCCACAAGTTCTGAGAAAAGGTCTACCAAAAATAATAGGACAAAAACTATCATGTACTGAACCAAGTACGAGAAAGTCGGTAGGATACTTTACCTTTCCGCATAGGACTTCAACATCTCTCACAATCCCAATAGGAGAGATAGTAGCTTTGTTTGCAAGATGAATAGTAACATCAATCTCTTCGAGTTCACAGGGTGAAATCTCACCCATGATCTCTTGATAAAGCGAATAAGGAATCACGCTAGCACTTGATCCCAGATCGCATAGCCCGTAAGAATTGTGATCTCCTATTTTAACAGATACAACTGGTGTACCTGAAATTGGGCTTTTATTCTTGGCTGTGACAATGTTAGTTGAAACAGCACAAAAATTTATAAAAGAATCTGAAACATCATTAGTAACTAAATCTTTAACCATCGCAACTTGAGGATCGACTCTGATCTGGTCCTCAGGTTTGCCTGTTCTCCTCTCACTTTTATTTATTATGCCTGTCACAAAAGAGTGCTCCCTTATCCTTGAAGGAAAAGGGGGCTGTTCATATATAACTGCAGGCAAAATAGGATCATCAACGTGAATATCAATAGGCACTTCTTTAAAAGGTTTATGGTACTGATCCTTCTTCATCTTAGAAGAATCAACATGAGAGGCAAAGTTCTTACAACAATCAATCATTAGATGGGAATCCAGACCAACCTTAGAGCAAAAGGTATTAAAATAATCAGTTTTCACATAGCTCTCAATATAATCATGCTCATAATTTATAGCAGGTTCAATACCTTTATCGATTTCCCAGTCTTCAGTATTCTTCTGGATCCTTTCGATGAGATCCCATCTTTCTTCAACGCTCTTTGTCTGAAATACTCCGCTAGAGGAGGCATCCAACATTTCCTTATCCTGACGAGAAAGCCTGGCATAAAAATTTGTAAGTATAATATCTTCGGGGAGCTTATGGATAGGACATTTGAACATTAGGGATTTAAGCCTCCCCCAAGCTTGAGCGATGCTCTCTCCATCGCGAGACCTAAAGTTATAGATGTAATTCCTGTCTCGATGAACTTCATGAAGAGAAACTTTGTATAAAAGAGAGACATAAGCTCTTCCCAATTAAGAGAATGTGAGTTATCGAGGAGCTTATACCAATCTGAAGCTTTGTCCGTAAGAGATATGGAGAATAATTTCTTCATAACGAACTCCAGTGATACACTTGCAAGCTTGAATAATGAACATAGTCGTGATAAATATAGCAAGTGTTCACCTGGATGCATGTCCCCTGCATAGCGATTAGCTAAGACATAATCGATAATACTAGATGGTATCTTATAAGGCACAATTTCAGCAGGGTCAGGAGTGACTACCTTAGTTGTGGGGCGGCTCCCCAAGAACAACGATCCAAGAGTAGGGGTGTCCATAAGGACAAAAACAGCAACAACAAAACTAAAAACAGAAATATAAAAACTTCCTTACCAGCTTCACTTACTAATAGCGCTACGCTCCCTGGCAACGACGCTAGAAAACGGTACTTGATGACCCACAACCGTAAGGGATCTATTGCAGCGTTTTCGATAAGTAAGAGTGTCGAACCCAACGAGGAGCAGAAGGTAATAGCAAGTGACTTTGGCAAGGAGATAACTACAAGCACTGAAAGATAACTTTTTAGGGGTTTTCTTGGTATAAGCAACAAGAAAGTAAAAACGAGCAAAGTAAAAGACACTGGAGAGTAACGAGTGGCCCAATCCTTTCTGAGCAAAGGAGAGGCCTAGCAACTGAACTTATAAAGGCTAAAGCGTTCTTGAGGACACATGGGATAGGTGGTCATGTGCTTTCACCATATTCCGTATCGGTACTATGTGCTGTGTTGATAAGTGTTGAGTGGGTGGATCTATGCTAGTACACCCTCTAGACTAAGATAAGTGCACTCTTATGATTAAACACCTTGCAAGCATCCGCAAATACAAGATAGTAATTAAGGCAAAAGCCTAACCATAGCAATACGATCGGTGATCCATTGTTCCCTTGTGCAAAAGCGTGCAAACTGGGGTTTAGGTTTCTGTCACTCCGGCAACCCACCGTAAGCATTCTTTGTACACAATGTATTACCCTAGGTCCTTGATAAGGCGAAGTGTTGAGTGTTCGACTCACACAACACCACTAGGAAAATAACAACACAACTTAAATATCAACCAACACATATTACTTCAACATCATAAGACTACTAACAACTAGACTTCTCCCATGTCCTCAAGAACTAAAGTAACTACTCACAAGACATAAAAGAGATCATGATCAGTGGGAATAAATAGATGATAAAAAATATGGACACAATAATATTTCTCCAACAAAACTCAATAGCATTCACCACAAAGTAGTAATCAACCCCGATAGAGTAGAGAGGATAGATAGTACGGATTACAACATGAGTTGCAATTGTGAGATGAGATTGGATGGAGGTGGATATGGTGCTGATGATGGGGATGATGTTGATGATGATCTCCATGATGCCTGTGACAATGGTGATGATGATGGCGATGATCTCCCCTTCCAGGAGGTGATCTCCCCGGCGGATTCTGCCCGCCAGAGATGGCTTTTCTTCTCTGTAGGTTTCCGCCACGGAGCAGCGGCGGAACTCCGTAAACTCTCCCTGTTTTAGGGTTTCTGATATATGAGCGATATATAGGGCAAAGGAGGGAGCCGGGAGTGGCCCCAGGGGTCCAGGCGCCCTCCCGGCACGGCCAGGGTGGGGGCCGCGCCAGGTGGCCGCCTGGGCACCCTGTCCCTCTGGTCGCTCTTTTGCGTGTCTTCGTGATCCTTCTGGAAAATAGCCTCCGTCGATTTTCAGGTAATTTGGAGGTATTCTTCTTCAGCAACTCAGTGTCCACTTTTTACCGCTGAATCCTGAGTCTGCTGCTTCGGCACCGAAAAGCTGCAAACTGTGTAAAATAGGCCAAAACAACATAAGAATAGCATCATATCATGAAATATATCAATGAATAAGAAAGAATTACTATATAAAATAGTGATGCATTTTGGACGTATCAGGCCACCAGTGGCCCTGGCGGCCAGCTGGCGCGGCCTGGCCCCTGGCCGCGCCCACAGGGCGCCTGGGGCCCACAGGGCAGCCAGACAGGTAAGTCTTCTTCCTCCTCCTTCCTCTCTCTCCAAAAACACGAGTTCTGCACTTTATTCTTGTGTTCTTGCTGCTCTCCGTCCAGAATTTCGATCTCTCTCTACGACCCATCATTTGAGCTGAGATTTTGGGCAAATACTCCCTGGTATGTAACTCCTTCACCCCTCCAATTAGATTTTTGATTGGTGGCCTCATTTGTGAGTATTTAGTAGCTCTTGGTGCTATTCTTATGAGCTTGCATGCATGTGTAGAAATTTATTTTCCAAGTTTTGATGCAAGTTTATGCCTTAGGTAAGTGAGTAGAGTAGTTTTCCTCAACTCACTTTGTTTAAATCCTTGTTTTTGTGAATTGTTAATAATTTCAGAAATGAGTTTCTTTGGAAAAGCAAAGGGGTGGCTTGGGAAGAAGAATCCCGAGAGCTCCGATCGAGTCACTAGAGCTGCAGCTTCACCCTCAGCAGTTAGGGTGAGCTACAATGAAGATCATGTGCCCCTTGAGTTGTTGGAAGACACAAATCCAGCATGCACAATGATGTATCCGTGCGATGATTTTCTTACAGCTGCAGGAATTAAGTAGGAATTTTATGGCCTTTTTGCCAATGCAGGTTTGGCACGGCTAGCTTTATGCCGTGTGGTACAATACAAAAAGCTTACCTCCTATTTTGTTAACAGTTTTTGTTATAACCATGATGCTGGAACCGTCGAGTTCAAACTTTATAATGATCTCATAACCATGTCTTTGGCACAGTTTTGTGAGATAATAGGTGTGCCGAACGTTGGTCAGACAACTAAGATGACCATGCAGCCTTCCGGGTTGAGGACCCTCGTCAACTCCCTTTGCTGCCAGGAGGAGACCGACATTCGACGCACGAAGATTTCCAGCATCTTCTTTCCACACCTCAGGAATTTTGCGTATTTTTTTGCTAGAGGGGTGTTAGCTCGTGACAACACGAGCAATGGCTCTGCACCAGACTTCGCTATTTATGCGAACGCCCTCTTTGGTAAGAATGAGTATAATGTGGGTGCCTTGATTGCTCGGCGCCTTGTTACGAACAGTGACAAGGGCGATTTATATGGTGGCGTTTACGCCACACTTATCCTTGAGTCTCTTGAGCGCACCCCGCATCCTGATGATGTTCCCTTTTCATACGCGAGTCTCGATCTTGCGGCTATGAAGAGGCATAAGTTTGTTACCATGACTTCTCAGTTTGGTGACCTTGATTATATTTTGAGGTTTGAAAGGACTATTACTCGTGAGATCCGTCTACCTGCACCACTTTTGTTTGATAACACTCGCATGAACGGATGGTCCTTCAACGAAATTTAGTTCGACGAGTTCATGGCTAATTACCAGCCGCATAACCCCATGGAGGGGGTTGTGCCCAATGAGGAGGAGCACGGTGAGTTCCCACCTTTCCAGGGAGAGACCTTCACCGAGCATGGCGAGGGATCTTCTTCTGCTTGGAGTGCAGGACCTTCCTCATGGGAGGATCCGAGGACTTCGGTGTACGCACCGGAGGGCTCCTACGACTCCTGGACTTACCCTTACCCTGGAGCAGGAGACTCCTGGGGGCAGTAGCTGCTACCAACTTAGGCCAAAAGCCTAAGCTTGGGGGAGTATGTTACCTTCTCACCTTTCCATTGTATTATCCGTTTTCATTCTTTTTTCTTTGATCTTTTTGAAGTTTTGCCCGTTCTTCTTTGTTCTTTTATTTTGCAAAAACAACAAAAACATTTTTCTTTTCTTTTTTCTTTCGTTTAACCTTTGAAAAATCCAAAAAGATTTCTTTTCTCTTTTTAGTTTGCTTTGTTGCAGAGTTTAGCTCGAGTCCGTGATGGCATTTGCACTTGATTATATTTTCCTACGTTCAATCATGCAAGTGACAAGGCAGTAATGACGAAGATTGACGAAAGGGATGCAACAAGGAAAACTGGTATGAACTCTTTTTGTTTCTACTTTTGTACATATGCTTGTACTTATGATTTAGAGACCAGCTTGTAGCGACATAATGCTATGTTTACAATGCTTTCCCAGTGTTCATGCTTTCCTTGTGGCTAATCCCAAATAGCTAGAGTACATAATGTGTTGTTGAAATGATTTACATGCATTGCATTGTTCATGGTTTGGCATACTGAAGTGGTATTTCCCTTTGGAGAATTCTTGGATTGACTTGGCACATGCTTACACATGTTTATGACTGAAAAGTCTACTATGCCTTGATGATCTTTGAATTTCAGAATAGTCATATCATTTTCATGCCCAATTCAATGTTACTTTGCCGCTCTGCATGATTATGACTGTTATTGCTCTCTAGTTGGTCGCTTCCCAGTCTTTTTCTAGCCTTCGCTCGCACTAAGCGGATTTCTGCTTGTGCATCCAAAATCCTTGAAACCAGTTTTCCATATGAGTCCACCATACCTTCCTATGTGGTATTTACCGGCATCCTAACGAAGACTTTCTTGTACCATCTCGAAATTATTCAAAAGCATTCCTGTTTTGTACCTCTGTTTTAGCTCTTGAGGAAGTAGTAGGTAATTCATGCCCATCTTATGTTAGACATGTTTTATTTCGGGATTGCATGTGTAATCTGCAAACCCCTAATACGAGGAGGGACTGGCATGAGTGCGCCCAGCTCACAAAATATAATCACAACCAACAAACCCTCCTTCACGCTTTGTCTATGAGAAATCAGAAAACTTTGGCAGTGATAAACAAAGGAGATTAAGGGGATGTGATCGGCTCCACCTTGGGAGCCGTTACTCGAAACATGTCTAGAGTAAGAGGCGATTGATTTGTCTACTAGCATTCGTTGACGAAGCATGCACCTCCCAAAACACTTTTTATCTCTGTTTTCAAAACCAAGAGCTCTGGTACATGTTTAGTCTCTGCTTCCATCCACGGGTTTTCAACCTTTCCATCAAACTCCACGGTTCGAGAGTGTAAGGCCCGATATGCGGTACTGTTCCAGATCTAGATGTTTCCATCCAGATCCGGAGACGAAGCACATATCGGTCCCACCGCGACATATGACGAAGTCATATGCCCCGGATTTCCAACATGATATCACAACATTACAGATGCAAGGATACAACATCTCATACAATCGGCATACAACTGCCTCAAATACAATACATCAGCGGAAGGTACATGTTTGAGTACAGACTACAATCAAATGCCTACTGGCAAAGAGAAAACATCGATCCCCATAACCACACGGGTCCAGGCCCTCCGCCGGGATCCGCCTAACTAGTCGTCGTCGAGTCTCCACGTGAAACATCGATCACCATACCTGTTGTCGATCAAGAACCCTGAAAAGAGTTTGGGGGTAGTATCATGAGTACAGAAGTACTCAGCATCCAACTGTAGTGGTTAACTGACCCAGCAAGGACTTCATCACTCGTCATTCTAGGACAACTAGTAGTTTACGGTAAGGAAGGGGTAAGTGGTGAGGTTGCTGCCGCACTAGCATTTATGAAGTGGCTAACGATCTAGAGAGTAAGATAAGAAGCCAAGCATTCGATGAGGAATCGCCTCCAACAAGTCTTGCTATCAACTACTTACTCAAACATAACACCTATCCTATCCTTGTCCTCCTCTTCGCATCCCGACGAAGAAGAAGCAGTCAAGGCACACACACATTGATCAAGTTATATTAAGATTATCTCAGTTGTTGTTGTCTATGAACAAGGAGTAGGTCTCAAGTCATCCATAACCGTGGACACGACTTCTCGAAAAGATTTAACCCTGCAGGGGTGTACCAACTTCCCATTACGAGGCTCCGCACGCACGTCCATCTCTCTCAGTTGCTACCCATTATAGGCAACCATTTTATGATTTAGTTCCAAGAGATCCGATACGACAGGTCCCTCTAGCTAACAACGAACAAATCCGGGTGGCCCCCGGTGAGTCGACACCCAACTCAAAAACCGGCCGCGCTCTCGAATCGGTCTCTACCGTCTGTCGCAGGTTTGGATAGACGGTTAATCACACATGGGACACCGGGTCCTCAGCCGGACAAGGTGGGCCAGCAAGGGAACTATGTCCTCACTGGTCCGGGTTGGTTTGTAAACAAGTGGCAGCCGACCAGCACACACAGTTTCAAATGGTAAATCAGCTTGGGCCACCACTAGAAATGTTTGAAGCTAGGTAGGTAAGAAAAGGGGACCCCATAAAATCCCACACGCGGTTAGGCACGCTCAGTCTTAAAACCAATACCGGAACTCGGATCCTAGGTGACTCGAATGGAACAAAGCGTCGGGGCGGGATAGCCTAGACCTTCCATTATTCGTCGAATATAGTCAACATTATAATAATCATATCATCAACAACAATATAATAATGTGATATCCCAAAACCAAGGAGTAACAGGGTAACAACGTAGCATAAGATGAGCCTAGTTCTATCTTCCCACAGAATAAGATGAGGGTGACTCAGAACTCAGAATGATGAGGGTAAGGAGGAAAAAGAAGTCTTACGTTGTTCCCTTATATACCCAAAGTAACTATATAACTATAGTAAGCTAGACTCGACTTCGGCCAATGCTGCTAGTCCTACAGTTAGTCCTGCTCTGATACCAAGTCTGTCGGGACCCGGGGTTAGCGTATGCAAGTCCCGTTACGACATACTCATATGGAGAGCTGAGAACCGTACCCACTTGTCTAAGCAGACAAGGCCAAGCACAGAACGTTCTCGGAAAGCATCGTACGTGAGGGGCATCTCATCGTACTGAGTGTAGGGGAACGCGGCAGAAAACAAAAAATTTCCGCACTACGAACAGCCCAGGACCACTATGGAGACTGCATACAAGGTTTTGATCTGATCGTTACCGACTCGTAGCGCAGCGGAAGTAGAGTCGATGTAGATCGTTGGTGCAGACCCCCGCAGCTAGGATTTACAACCGCCCAACCGCGAGGATGTTCTCCCTCGTCTGCTCCTCGGACAGCGCTCCGAGAGGCGGTCGGACAGTCCCTCGGACGATGTCACGGACAGCCCTTCGGGAGGACCCTCGAAACTTGAACGGTAACTCGGACAGCCCTTCGGGAGGACCCTCGAACAGTCCCTCGGGCAAAAGATCGAAACTACGACCTCTCTACGGGGTTGCACACATACGGTGTCATCTATCCGGCAGGGCTTCGCCGTCCAGAACTAGTTCCTGCCGGAACCCAGACAGCCTTTCGGCTCTACGAAACTATTTCGTGGGAGGGAGAGAAGAAAGCCAGATCATGCAATGGCACTTGTTGAGAGTTCAAGTGAGAACTTGGATCAGATTTGAGAGACCCCTCTCCACCCCTATTTATAGGGTGAGAGGCTATGGGGAAAAACCCAAAATGCCCTCCAAACTGCATCATTGCCTGCATCATCATGCAAGCTGCATCATCGCCTGCATCATCATGCAAGCGGCATCATCGCCTGCATCATCATGCAAGCTGCATCATCGCCTGCATCATCATGCAAGCCGCATCATCGCCTGCATCATCATGCAAGCTGCATCATCACCTGCATCATCATGCAAGCTGCATCATCGCCTGCATCATCATGAATAGTGTATCCACTATTCATGAAGACATTTATCTGCGACCGTAAAATCCAAAACTTTTCTGTAAGTCTTAGAAAAATTCCAGTACCCACTAAAAGGATTTTGGACGCGTTCCGAAACAATTCCGGATTAGTGATTTTCATCTGCGAAAAGCAACCAAAGCGGTTCCGGCAGCTCCGGAACATTTCCGGTTTTTTCTCTCTGGAAAAATCCCAGAAGTTCCCAGAACAATTCTGGCACCCTCCAAGAATTTCCAAGCGTGTGCCGAAACCATTTTGAATTAATGATATATTCCGAAACAACTTTTTGGTTTTACCGAAACTATTCCGGTGTTCTCTTTCCGGAACTTTTCCGTTTTCTCCAAAACCTTTCCGGTGACTTTCTCTCAGACTCCCTGTCTAGTATTCAGCAGATAGATGACCCTTAAGCGTGTGACCCTATAGGTTCGGTGAAGTATAGACATGACCCGGAACACTTTCCGATCAATGATCAACATCGGAGCCGTGGACACCCATATTGACCCCAATACCCACACGAATAAATATTCGAGTGAACCTCCAGTTGCCGTGTGCTATTCCTGTTGCTTCGCGATATGTTACAAATACCCGAGGTGAGACTTATCGGCATCCCCGTGGATCAACACTTGTCCACTATGCCAGTTACCTCGTTACTGGTATTGTTGTCTTTTCTCGTTCCCGCGTTCCGGCATCCCTGTGATCAAATCACACTGTGTCTGGCCAGACGATGGTGGATACCGTAACACCGAGAGGGCCCGAAGAATATCTCTCCATCGACGGAGGAGCAAATCCCAATCTTGAGCTACCTAGTTCCTTGTCATACTTTTCCGTGAACCCGTAAGCCGCCGTAATAGCCACCCTTTTACAGATGACGTTTAACAAACCCCAAAGTTCACGAAGCAAGTACGAAGGAACTCGATACTCTCATGGTCTAAGGAATTATGCAAACGCTCAACTTTCTCTGTGTTATAATCCATTAACTGGTGACGAATGTATCTCATAGCATAACATCAATCTGGGTCGATTCAACACAAATGTTCTTCTAACATTGTGCCCTCAAAATTGCCGGCATAGTCATGCCCATGATCAGGAAAACAGAACCATCATGCAACACTTGAGCTAGTCTTAGAGGCGAGACTAGGAATATATATATTTTATCCGTTTATTATTCCACACGTGCATATGAGTCTTCCTCCGAGCCTCGTGGTTATTGCAGACTCGAGAACCATAGCAGTTATAGCATGGAATATAAACATAATTAGGAACATGGGGATAAATAATAACATTTATTATTGCCTCTAGGGCATATCTCCTACAGACTCCCACTTGCACTAGAGTCAATAATCTAGTCAATGCTAATGCACTTTACACCTACGGCATACTGGTGTAAAATATGCTTCACATGTGGTATAGCCTGATGTCCAACGGATCTGACAACTTCAACTCCGTGTGTATCTTTGCATATCCTCGCATTTTCACGCTTTCACAAAATTCATATTTTGTGTGGACTTGGCTTTGTATATATGCGAATCACTGGTCGAACCTTGATTCCTCAGACTGAGCTATGGAGCAACTATCTTCAATAGTGTTCCATTGACCAAAGCCATATTGGAACCATACTAAGTTCATGAATGAACTATATGATTCAACATTTTCTTTGTTGCTTCTAAAGCAGCAACATACATAGCCATTTGTTATAGAATTTCGCTACAGTAACCTGTTATGAACAATTCCAACTTACTGTGCCACCATATTGTGTATTACACACAAAAAAAACCTTTAACTCAAATCGAAAATCGCATGGAGCATTGATGAAGACCGTATCGATGTAATTACTTACAACAAGCACTTCATAATCTCTTCTTGCGAGAAAACATGTCATCAGTGCTAATTTAGTACTCAATGACATTTTTCACTTTTGTCCCATGATCAGTACTTTGATCACTTTGGACATATCTGGTTGTTTTATATACCATGGAATACATGATTAATCGAAACACAAAGGTGTATGGAATATCCATCATGTATTTTGCTCATCAGTGTTTTAGGACACCGAGTCTTGCAAAAACTCTTTCCATGTGACTTCGGCAAGAATCACTCCTTGGCGTTTTTAACGCTAAACTGTTTTAGCATCTTGTCAATATGTATTTTGGCTTAGCCCTATTAGGCAATTATATCTCGTAGATAATTATGCCTAATATCAAGACTACTTAGCCCAAGCACTTCGTCGAAAAACTATTTTCAATGAAGTCTTAATTTGTGTCAAGAAATTTATATTATTTCCAATTAACAATGTGTTAGGCACACAAGGTTTTTAGAAATATTATTATGCTCCCACTTACTTTCTTGTAGCCACAAGCATCTTCGTTATCCATTGATGAAATCAAACTCTTTTGACTATTTCATCAAAATCGAAGATTCCAACTCCATTATGCTCTCTTTTGTCCATCGCAGGAACTCTGAAGTTTGCATACTCACTAGCATCCTCCGGACTGACAAAATACCTTGGACTGTATCATATGCAAGTCCGAGGTAGTATTTCCATCTTATGGAAATCCTTTTGGCATCCATGTTTCATATCTCATGAATGAAATATGTATTAATTGCTAGTTTAACCCGAACCGACTTTAAGCATCGCTACGGAAAGACAATCTCGCTGTAGTTAATTCCTTGAATTTGTTATAAGCAACAAGTCGAGCTGTATGGATAAAACATTTTTATCCGTATCATTTTATAGTTCCATTAATATTCGTTAGATTCAAAGTCTTCCGAATGGTCCATCAAGATACAATCTTGACTTATTTATAAGGAAACTATCTCGGATTATATTGGCATTTAGCCAATTCCGGAGTCAGGGCCCATCATCGCTTCCTTGATTATCGTAGGTATACTGTTGTCTAACAACAATATCTAGTTTGCGCACCTGAGAGGTTTGCATGGGTTTTGCCTACGTGGTTCAGCTGCAAGTTCGACCGAAGTCCATACGTCTCATGTAGGAGCTTCCGTATCAGTCGCAGTAGGAAACTCTGGAATCACTTCCAAGGTTCCTTTCCTTTGATCTGATGACGAAGATACTGTTATCTCGTCGAGTTGCACTATCCTCCCACTCACCTTTTTGCAAGAACCATTCTCTTTAAAAGCATACCGTTCTTTGTGGCAAAACCTTTTGCCTCGGTATAGTGGTGGAGGAATTCCCAATAATTTGGGATAACCTACAAAGTAGCACTTGTCTGATTTGGAATAGGTTTGTAAACAGTTTACACAAGCCCCATATTCCAAATGTTAAGAAAAGATAAAACATGGTTGGGCGTACCATACCATGGCGTCATTTCAACAGACCTGATGGCGCTCTTTTCAGTGTAAAAGCCGCAGTCTCTAAAGCATTACATTAAAAGGGATAATGGCAAATTTATTTATGTCATCTTTGATCTTACCATGTCATGAATGGTTCGATTAATTCTTCACGGACTTTCCACTTGCAGTGGTGTTCCGGGAGGTGTAAGTTATGAAAACTCTTTTCATAACTCATCAGACATTCGCTAAACTTGTAACTCAAAATATTCCTTTCTGCAATCGAATTGTATAAACATAATTTTCTTGTTACAATAACTTCCACTACTAGTAACAACATTTATCGGACTACATACATCAAAATGTATGATCATGAATAAGTTTGTTGCTCGTTCCTTATGGCCTGTGAACGGTATTTCAGTCACTTGACCTTTCGGACGAAGGTTGCAAGTGTCAGATGATTCATAATCAAATGACTTTAAAATCCATCATTATGGAATTTCTCCATGCGGGTTTCTCCAACGTGACCAAATGCAGTGCCACACATATGTGGTATTCTTTTAGTCTTTCGACATTTAGCGTCATTGTTATGGATGTATCATATTACCATCAATATTCGTAACATACATCCCATCCCCGATGGAAGCATGGCCCTTTATGTTATTCATAATACTGAACAACAATTGTTCTTTTATGAACAACCTTCTTGCAACATACTTTATGCAATGGGCTAGAGTGTATAAAACTCTAAAACGAATTATGAAAATAAATACAGATGGTGATACACCGATAGAAGGTATAGTAACTTTTACTATGTTCCCAGCGCGTATCTAAACCTCATTACTGGCAAGTCTTTTAGGCCGTTGTAGTTCTTACATCGAGTTTCAACAGAATGCAATCGAGCGGGTATCTTTGTGATTTAACTCACAATACCCAAGAATTAGTGATTAACATGTTTAACCATAATTCCCAAGAACTATATTTTTGACCAGCCTTCTATACATCAAAAACTTGTATGACATTCATACATGAGCTGGATATTCCAGTCTTCTTTCCTTTTTGCCTTTATACTTCTAACAGTTTAACTTTCAATATTTCTCCTACTCTCAGAAGAAGCACCCAACTTTAAGAGCGGCGTTAGCCCCGGACTTCCTAGGCGTGTGAGTCACACTAACACCCTTTGGACATTTCCTTTCTCTTTAAGTTGTTTGTTTTATTCACCTTCATCATATGACAGGCGTTCTTCTGGATCCCTCTCCTATCAGTCAAATGCCCAGTAAACACTTTACTAATACTTTGCAAACAAATATTGCTTTGGATATCTCATATCTTTTAGCCTTTGTCTGTATCTGAAAACAATTTTCAGTTCCATGAATATTACATAACTATCCCAAACTTGTGAAGTTCGGGTCTTATGGAAGCAAACGTATTGCACTTGACCACAATGGAATTCTAGCTTTTGGATCGAAGGACGAGAGTCACATCATCCATAGCATTAGCGGGAGGACACCGAAAGCATGCGATAGGACAAAATCCTTCTCGGCACTCTTGAGGACAATCCTCGCATTACGTTACCAACCGTAAAGTTTTAACCAGATATTTAACAGCTTATTCAATTTTAATAGGGAAGGTGGAAACGCGAGCCATTATTCTACAACTATTAGCAAATTATACTTAGACAGTGTTCATAATTAATTGCACTCAGAATTAAACAAGTTAATTCTAAAATGCGCTCCCACTCAAATCAATATCTCTCAAAATTGATTATGAGTGATTCAAGATCCAAATATCAATACAACGCCATAGAATCATCATCTCATGACGAGGATTTTGATTTGGTAGGCCAACTTGCCGATCACATCTCTATGTGACTCTTGTTCATCTTTCGATGCGTGTGTTCCGAGCTCAGGACGATCCTGCCATGAACGTCAAGACAACCAAGTGATCTTGCTGCGAGGTCTGACCTCACCCGCCTTACATTTCTCCAATCGTTCGTACCCATGCATCCATGGCGCACCCCGAAAGGATAGATGTTGTGACGGTGCTACATTTGGGAGAACACTAACTACTTGATATTTTAAGTGAGAGATCACCCTAATAAAAAGCGACTACCGCGCAATCAAGAAGGGTGCAACTTAAGGGATAAACATCTCAGGTAATTCATAATTGCATGATATGGTATAGCCCCTTCTGACGGAGAATTCAAGTATTTCTTCGTCTTTGGCATTTGCGTCGGAGTTCACCTTCGCGAAGTTTGCCACCACCTTGTCGATGCACCAAATAATATTGCTATCTCTATAGCTAATAAAATAAGTGCATTACATAAGATTGACTCGCAGGTCATTAAAGTGACAATCATATGGCTCTAGCCATCATGCCGAATCATGACACGCATGTCATGTTAATAAATTTACATTATATAGTCATCTCATACATAATCAAATTAATATGAGCTTTGCTATACCACATCACATGCACATCCTGCAAAACCAAGTTAGACGCCTCTAATCGGTTTATGCAAAATTTTATTTTACGTGGCTTCTAAGGTTTTGACTTAAACCGCAGCTACCAACGTTTATCATCAAGCATGATTATTCAAGTCGCTAGATTAACTTTGCGGGGTGTATGAAACACGAGATAATAAAATCTCGAGCCCCATACTGAACTTCGTCATACGCGTGATCCCCGTGCAGATCATATCTGCATTGCCCTTTAGTCTGCAGAATTTCTTCTTTCTCTAACTACGGTGGAATTCAACGAACTGTTAGCACTTCTTTGATCAATCAGGATCGCAGATTGCCAGAACTTTGAAACTCCACCATACTATTATTGAGATCAGAAATACACAAATTCCAGGGAAGCAACAAGAACATCGGGTAACAGATTTCATCTGCCACCCGCATAAATAATTTTCAGCAATAGATCTGATCTACTCCAAAATTATATTATGCAATACCCATACATCTCTATGTATTCTAGATCGCAACATGCATCTACGCATAGCACGGCTCTGATACCACTGTAGGGGAACGCGGCAGAAAACAAAAATTTTCCGGACTACGAACAACCCAGGACCACTATGGAGACTGCATACAAGGTTTTGATCTGATCGTTACCGACTCGTAGCGCAGCGGAAGTAGAGCCGATGTAGATCGTTGGTGCAGACCCCCGCAGCTAGGATTTACAACCTCCCAACCGCGAGGATGTTCTTCCTCGTCTGCTCCTCGGACAGCGCTCCGAGAGGCGGTCGGACAGTCCCTCGGACGATGTCACGGACAGCCCTTCGGGAGGACCCTCGAAACTTGAACGGTAACTCGGACAGCCCTTCGGGAGGACCCTCGAACAGTCCCTCGGGCAAAAGATCGAAACTACGACCTCTCTACGGGGTTGCACACATACGGTGTCATCTATCCGGCAGGGCTTCGCCGTCCAGAACTAGTTCCTGCCGGAACCCAGACAGCCTTTCGGCTCTACGAAACTATTTCGTGGGAGGGAGAGAAGAAAGCCAGATCATGCAATGGCACTTTTTGAGAGTTCAAGTGAGAACTTGGATCAGATTTGAGAGACCCCTCTCCACCCCTATTTATAGGGTGAGAGGCTATGGGGAAAAACCCAAAATGCCCTCCAAACTGCATCATTGCCTGCATCATCATGCAAGCTGCATCATCGCCTGCATCATCATGCAAGCTGCATCATCGCCTGCATCATCATGCAAGCTGCATCATCGCCTGCATCATCATGCAAGCTGCATCATCGCCTGCATCATCATGCAAGCTGCATCATCGCCTGCATCATCATGAATAGTGTATCCACTATTCATGAAGACATTTATCTGCGACCGTAAAATCCAAAACTTTTCTGTAGGTCTTAGAAAAATTCCAGTACCCACTAAAAGGATTTTGGACGCGTTCCGAAACAATTCCGGATTAGTGATTTTCATCTGCGAAAAGCAACCAAAGCGGTTCCGGCAGCTCCGGAACATTTCCGGTTTTTTCTCTCTGGAAAAATCCCAGAAGTTCCCAGAACAATTCTGGCACCCTCCAAGAATTTCCAAGCGTGTGCCGAAACCATTTTGACTTAATGATATATTCCGAAACAACTTTTCGGTTTTACCGGAACTATTCCGGTGTTCTCTTTCCGGAACTTTTCCGTTTTCTCCAAAACCTTTCCGGTGACTTTCTCTCAGACTCCCTGTCTAGTATTCAGCAGATAGATGACCCTTAAGCGTGTGACCCTATAGGTTCGATGAAGTATAGACATGACCCGTAACACTTTCCGATCAATGATCAACATCGGAGCCGTGGACACCCATATTGACCCCTATACCCACACGAATAAATATTCGAGTGAACCTCCAGTTGCCGTGTGCTATTCCTGTTGCTTCGCGATATGTTACAAATACCCGAGGTGAGACTTATCGTCATCCCCGTGGATCAACACTTGTCCACTATGCCAATTACCTCGTTACTGGTATTGTTGTCTTTTCTCGTTCCCGCGTTCCGGCATCCCTGTGATCAAATCACACTGTGTCTGGCCAGACGATGGTGGATACCGTAACACCGAGAGGGCCCGAAGAATATCTCTCCATCGACGGAGGAGAAAATCCCAATCTTGAGCTACCTAGTTCCTTGTCATACTTTTCCGTGAACCCATAAGCCGCCGTAATAGCCACCCTTTTACAGATGACGTTTAACAAACCCCAAAGTTCACGAAGCAAGTACGAAGGAACTCGATACTCTCATGGTCTAAGGAATTATGCAAACGCTCAACTTTCTCTGTGTTATAATCCATTAACTGGTGACGAATGTATCTCATAGCATAACATCAATCTGGGTCGATTCAACACAAATGTTCTTCTAACATTGTGCCCTCAAAATTGCCGGCATAGTCATGCCCATGATCAGGAAAACAGAACCATCATGCAACACTTGAGCTAGTCTTAGAGGCGATACTATGAATATATATATTTTATCCGTTTATTATTCCACACGTGCATATGAGTCTTCCTCCGAGCCTCGTGGTTATTGCAGACTCGAGAACCACAGCAGTTATAGCATGGAATATAAACATAATTAGGAACATGGGGATAAATAATAACATTTATTATTGCCTCTAGGGCATATCTCCTACACTGAGATGGGTCCTCATCGTCCGCACACAAGGCTAATGATATGGGTGATGAACTCCCATATTCACAGACAAGTCGCCTCAACCATACTATCGACTATCTCATAACTCTTACATAGACTTACTCCAGCCCGATCACTTAGTCGGGGTCTAGGGCGGGCTCAATCATACCAAAAAGTGTGCACGAGACAGAGTCTCGAGCAATCGCATCGCGATGCCCCAAGCTGCGCACATCTAAGGGCCACTTGGTGTATGAAAGACCGCCAGCCAGATCACAACTAAGGTCTCGAAAACCCATACAAAGACATGCATTTTATAAACATACACGCAGCACACATGCCTTGTATGAACAACAGGTATCATTGCAATTCTCTACAAAGTATACATTTTTATTGACAACTCTTACAGAGTGCACATAGAGATCACAATTATGTGATCCAACATTACAACAGACAAGCGGAAGCAAAGTAGTTATGAGTACAGACAAGTTTAACAAATGGCTTAAGAAGCCTTATTTAAACACAAGCCCTCCACGAGGGAACCAGTCGTCTGACTGGGACTAGACTAGCTTGGTCTTCAGTTGTCGAGTTCGATGAAGAAGCCACCATCGGGGTCCGTGGGTTCATCTAAAACATAGAATAAGAAAACGTGAGTACAAAGTCGTACTCAGCAAGACTTAAATAGGAGCTATACTACTCATGCACATGTATCAAGGTAAAGGGGAGGTGGGGTTCAATTGCAGAAGTGCCAGCTTTGACTTGGCTAGTCCTGAACTACGAGTACCAGACTTAAGGTAAGAAGCGTACACGAGTCCACTACTTTCTCCAACCAATTACACCACTATGGTGCCTTCCTCGACTTCCCCACGAGAAAGCACGCCATAGCACTCACACTTATCTTGGTGTGTTTTAGAAGTATCCAGTTCAAGTTGTCTAATAATCAAGCTAAGTTTTCCAAGCAGTCCTTAACCGCGGACGCGGCTATTCGAATAGTTTTGTTAACCCTGCAGGGGTGTACCGCTACACACACATGATCATCGGTTACCGCATTTGTACTCGATACTGTTCAAGAAGTGTCAGTGAGGATGCTCACCACAACTGTTACCTCATAGCCTATCTAGTCCAAGAAAGCCGCCTATCTGGATTGGCTACCACTATCGTGAACCCGGCCGGTTTACCGAAGTGGACCCAGATGATGTGTGCGTGGTGCATAAGCCGGTCTCGGATGAGCCGTTCTCTCACTTAGCATCCAGGCCACAAGCCTACCAGAACTCCAAACTATTGCGACATCTGGACATCGAAAGGGATGAGTTAATAGGTTGAGAGGGGTTAGTGAGCCCAATGTGTGGTTGTACTCTTCATCTTGGATCACCACACAAGAACTCGGACTTAGGGCGGTGTTCAACGAGACAACCCACCGTGTACTCCTACACAGCCTCTCATCGTTCACCTTGTATTAGGGTAGATTCACCAACACCTTTCCACCAACATCATCATGATCACTACCATCCCGACTCACATAACAGTAACATCATTGTATCACTCTAAGCATGCAATAAGAAGTAACAATTGCAGGGGCCACATAATATCAATCAACTCCTACATTTGCTAGGATTGTGGTTTGCTTACTGCTGTGACAAATGATAGGTCATGCAAAGGAATGGGTTCATCTATGCAGTAGAAACGTAGCATGGTAATCATCCTATACGATGCATAAGCGAGACATGAGAGGGAAGTGGGATTTTATCGACATGATCAATGGGGGTTTGCTTGCCTTGTTGACGAGGTTCAGTCACGGGGTCTTCAACGAAGGGGGTGATCTCGGGTTCCGGCTCCACTTCTATCAGCAACATGACAATCATAGGATCAACATAATGTACAATGCACAATCACATGAATAAGATTGTAATGGTGATGTTCATGGTTGCATTTTGTGGACAATTCTATTTAAAAGGAGTATATTGCATTTGAAATGCAAATTCAAACTCCATTTGATTTATCGATGAATTTCAAATGCATTTGAATGCATGAAAGTTCATTTGAAAAGGTTGAGCATGAAGTGATGTCGTAAAGGTGAGGTAAAGCCTCTGATGTGTGGATGAATCTATCTAAAATAAATGTGTTGCAAAGTCATTTGCAAATTCACTCCAAATTTGAATTTGAAAAGGATCCATATGCATTCTTGCTACTGTTCACCCATTTTAAAATGGCCAAACATGAAAAAAAATTGCATATTCATAATCCTTGGATTTTTCTGATATTTTTAGACATATTATTTGTCAATTTGGAGTTAATATGAATTTTCTATGAATTTTAGAAGTTTAATATATTTTCTTTAATTTCTGGAATTAGATTAAATCATTTAAACGAGTTACTGCGTCAGGCTGACGTCAGTGTGACGTCAAGGGGCTGCTGACGTGTGGGTCCGGGCTGTCAGTGGGGGGGGGGTTAAACCGTTCTGTTTAAATTAAGCCCAGCTTAATTAGTGGTTGGGGCCCACTGTCAGTGACCCAGGGGGGATTAGGAGGGGGATTAGCTCGGGGTTAGCCTAACAGGCCGGCGGCTCTGTACGCGGCGGCGCTGCGTCAGAATCATGTTCCCGGCCACCAATCCCTGCGCCAAGGGCACCAGAAGATGGCCCGTGACGAGCCGCATCGCCTACGCTACTCGGGCGTCGTCGGGGAGGCTCCAGGCGACGTCGTCTTCAACCATGGCGGCGGCCGGAGCTACGGTTTTGGGCATCGCTTGCAAAATGAGCACGGGGCGATGCGTGCGTGGGTGCATTGGGCTGCTGGGGGCTCTAGGAGGGTCATAGACATGCTGGGGGAGACGGAGGCGCACGAGAGCACGCGTTTGGTCACCCACGGCGGCGACGGAGCTCGGCTCCCATGGCGGAATGGCACAGAGGGCGATAGGGGCTTGGATGGGTTAGGGAAAATGCTCACCGTGGCGCTAGGAACACGATGGGGCAGTCGACGGAGACGGGGATGGCTCGACGGCGAGGTAATCGACGGCAGAAATTTGCGGTGGCCGGAGCACGGTGGTGAAGATGGCGTCGCGTCCAGATCTCCATTGCTCGATTAGCTGCGCAGTTTGAAGGAGAAGACGATGGCGGAGCGATTGGGCACGGTCGTGCAGCCCCTCATCGTCGTTGGCCGCGCATGGGCGTCGTCGTACTCCGACGAGCTTCACTGTCGTCTTCGATTCCGACGGAGGAGGGAGGGGAACTTTCTCTATAGAGGGGGAAAATGAACGGCGTGTCTTCCAGACGTTCCACGACGTGGAGATAGACTCGAGGGATGCCTGGCGCGTCGGAGGCGCCGCGGTGGCAGTCGCTGCCCCCGGCATGATCGACAGCGAGCTTCTTGGGGTAGACGACAGAGGACTTGGCGGGCTGGGCCAAGCTGGTGGGCTCGGGGGGTTTAGTTGGGCCTCTTCGGCCAGGTAAGTTTCTCTGTTTCCTTTTCTGTTTTCATTTCTATATTTTTGTTTTGCCGTGCTAAATAAATAGCTAGGAATTTTATTAAATGCTGAAACTTTTTATGTGGCTTCACAATATACTAGGCTAGCCACTTGTAAAGTTTGAACATTTTTAAAATTCAAATTATTTGAACTCTAAATCAAATAGGGATTTTTGATTATATCCAAGGTCCTATTTGAATATTTGAAAAATCCATGAGCATGGGGTGGGTCCCACATCACTTGATATGTGATCACACTCATTTATAAGACTTTTCAAAAATCAAACATGAATTTTTGGAGAAGATTTTTATCTGGCCTTTTGAATTAATTCATCTAGGGGGGGGGTTCCTTCTCCCATTTGAGTTTGAATTTGATTTCAAATGATTTCTTTTGAAATTTTTAACATGATGCAAGGTGACTTTGTTCCTAGCACATTACCTAACAGAGGGTTCTGACAACTCGCCCCCACTCAAAAGAATCTCGTCCCGAGATTTAGAAGTTTGCGGGAGGAAGGTGGGGTACTCGGCACGGAGACGGTGTTCTCTTTCCCACGTAGCTTCCCTTTCAGAGTGGTGTGACCATTGCACTTTCAGAAACTTAATCTTCTGACGACGAGTGACACGCTCTGCGGAATCAAGAATACGAACGGGGTATTCTCGATAAGAAATGTCATCTTGGAGATCAAGCGTTTCATGGTCGACTTCGCGGATGGGGTCCTTGAAGCAACGCCTGAGTTGGGACACATGGAATACATCATGTACTCGGGAAAGGTGCGGGGGTAGTTCAAGTTGGTAGGCAACTTCTCCACGTTTAGCAAGAATGCGGAAAGGTCCGATGTAACGTGGGGCCAACTTGCCTTTGATACCGAAACGTTGGGTTCCCTTCAGAGGAGTAACCCGAAGGTAAGCCTTCTCATCCAGATTGTAGCTCTCTTGCCTATGATGACGATCATAGTAGCTTTTCTGACGAGACTGGGCTTCTTTCAATTGATCACGAACAATGCGAACTTGCTCTTCTGCTTCCTTGATCATATCCGGTCCAAAGAATTGTCTTTCACCGGTTTCTGACCAGTTTAGGGGTGTTCGACATCGTCGTCCATAAAGGAGTTCAAAAGGAGCCATGTTCAAACTAGATTGAAAACTATTGTTATAAGCAAATTCGGCTAATGGAAGAGACTTCTCCCAATTCTTTCCGAATGAGATAACACAAGCTCTGAGCATGTCTTCAAGAATTTGGTTCACCCTTTCGACTTGACCGCTAGACTGAGGATGGAAAGCTGTACTAAAGGAGAGATGAGTTCCCATAGCATTCTGAAAGATTCCCCAGAATCTAGAGGTGAAAAGGCTACCGCGATCAGAATTGATTTCCAAAGGAACACTGTGAAGGGATACAATTCTAGAGACGTACAAGTCCGCTAACTGGCTAGCAGTTATAGACTCGCGAACTGGAAGGAAGTGAGCAACTTTGGAAAGACTATCTATGACAATGAAGATGGCATTGTTTCCTTTCTAGGTTTTTGGAAAGCCGGTGATGAAGTCCATACCGACTTTGTCCCATTTCCACTCTGGAATAGGCAAAGGTTGAAGTGTGCCAGCAGGTCTTTGGTGTTCTGCCTTAATGCGACGACAAACATCACATTCGGCAACAAATTGAGCAATGTCTCTCTTCATCCTAGTCCACCAAAATCTCTGGCGTAGATCTCGGTACATTTTTGTGCTACCGGGATGAATCGAGAGGGGTGTGTCATGGGCTTCCTTGAGGATGAGTTGCCTTAGTTCCCTATTCTTAGGTACTACCAAACGATTTCCAAAGAAAACCGTTCCTTTACTATCCGCGGAGAAACATTTAGCAACTCCGCTAGCAATGTTCTCCTTGATCCAGCGAACACCACGTGCACGCCTTTGGGCAACTATGATTTGATCCTCAAGAGTTGGTTTCGCCACCAAGGTAGAAAGATAGCCATGAGGAACAATCTCAAGATTGAGTTTGCAAAATTCCTCATGAAGAAGTGGTTGATACTGTCGTAACATGAGGTTGTTACAATACGACTTAAGCCTTAGTGCATCAGCCATGACATTGGCTTTGCCTGGGGTGTAAGAAATTCCTACGTCGTAATCTTTTATCAACTCAATCCAACATCTTTGCCTGAGATTAAGATCTGGCTGAGTGAATATGTATTTGAGGCTTTGGTGGTCGGAATAGATCTCACAACGATTACCAAGGAGGTAATGTCGCCAAGTTTTTAGGGCATGAACTATGGCAGCGAGTTCAAGGTCATGGGTAGGATAGTTCTCTTCATGTGGCCGAACTGGCGTGAAGCATAAGCTACCACATGTCGATCTTGCAGAAGTATGCATCCTAATCCTTGCCGTGATGCGTCACAATAGATCTCGAAATCCTTTTTGGTGTCTGGAGGTGCAAGTACGGGTGCAGAAGTCAATCTTCTTTTTAGCTCTTGAAAGCTTTCCTCGCACTTGGGAGTCCATAGGAATTTCTTATCTTTCTTGAGGAGTTCAGTTAGAGGCTTTGCAACTTTAGAAAAGTTCTCGACGAAGCGGCGGCAATAGCTGGCTAGGCCACGAAAACTCCTAACTTGCTTAACCGATTCAGGTGGAGTCCAGTCAAGGACGGCCTGAACTCTCTTGGGATTCACAGCAATGCCTTTTGCAGAAATCACGCGGCCTAAGTAGGTCACTTCTGGTAGCCAAAATTCACACTTGGAGAATTTAGCATACAGGCGATGCTCTCTAAGTTTCATCAATACCAGCCTTAGGTGTTCGGCATGTTCTTCTTCGTTCTTCGAGTAGATGAGAATGTCATCGAGATAAACCACAACAAATTTATCTAAGTACTCCATGAAGATCGAATTCATCATGCGTGAGAATGTGGCGGGGGCATTGGTTAAACCAAAGGACATGACGGTGTACTCGTAAAGACCATAACGAGTAGTAAAATCCGTTTTGGGAATGTCCTCGTTTCGGATTTTGATTTGATGATCACCCAATCTCAAATCCATCTTGGAGAAGACAGAGGATCCTGCAAGTTGATCATAATGATCATTGATCCTGGGCAGTGGGTACTTGTTCTTTATCGTCGCTAAATTTAGCGGCCGATAGTCTACGCACATCCTTTCTGTTCCATCTTTCTTCGTTACGAACAGAATGGGGCAACCCCATGGCGATGAGCTAGGGCGGATGAAGCCTTTTTCCAACAAAGCTTCCAGTTGGGTTTTAAGCTCAGCTAACTCATGTGGGGCCATTTTGTATGGGCGTCTAGAAATTGGTGCGGTTCCTGGCACAAGATCCAATATAAACTCTACACATCTGTCGGGTGGCTAGGTTTAAGGGGTTGGATCTCTGGATAGATTCCTAGAGGATGACCATGGCTTACTAGGGGCTACAACAGATATGTCAGAGTAACAAAGTACCCCAACACGATGGTTAGTGTGGTTCTTCTGGCTAGAAGACATCTAAAGTGGGAGGAAGAACTGCAACTGAATCACTATAGGTCTCTAGAAGAAAACATACATCAAACACTATGGAACTGTCGGGCATGCCACCTAGAAAAACTTCTGGAAGGACATCCGAAATAGAGGGAAAGATTTTGCAAACACATCAGATTATGAAGAAACCTGGAATTACTCGGACAGCATAACGGCTGTAATTGCAAGAAACAATTTTCTTTCAATGTAGATACAACACTTACATAATATGATCTAAGAAATCAGCATTACAATAATGCTAGGAAACCAGACACAACTTTCCTACGGCTACAAGGAAGCAAACAACGAGATGTTCTAGTAAGACATAGATGAGCCTAGTCCTATCTTCCCGTAGAATAAGATGAGGGTGACTCAGAACTCAGAACGATGAGGGTAAGGAGGAAAAAGAAGTCTTACGTTGTTCCCTTATATACCAAGAGTAACTATATAACTATAGCAAGCTAGACTCGACTTCGGCCAAGGCTGCTAGTCCTACAGCCAGTCCTGCTCTGATACCAAGTCTGTTGGGACCCGGGGTTGGCGTATGCAAGTCCCGTTACGACATAGTCATATGGAGAGCCGAGAACCGTACCCACTTGTCTAAGCAGACAAGGCCAAACACATAACGTTCTAGGAAAGCATCGTACGTGAGGGGCATCCAATCCATACCGGATGATCAACTGAGATGGGTCCTCATCATCCGCACACAAGGCTAATGATATGGGTGATGAACTCCCATATTCACAGACCAGTCGCCTCAACCATACTATCGACTATCTCATAACTCTTACATAGACTTACTCCAGCCCGATCACTTAGTCGGGGTCTAGGGAGGGCTCAATCATACCACAAAGTGTGCACGAGACAGAGTCTCGAGCAATCGCATCGCGATGCCCCAAGCTGCGCACATCTAAGGGCCACTTGGTGTATGAAAGACCGCCAGCCAGATCACAACTAAGGTCTCGAAAACCAATACAAAGACATGCATGTTATAAACATACACGCAACACACATGCCTTGTATAAACAACATGTATCATTGCAATTCTCTACAAAGTATACATTTTTATTGATAACTCTTACAGAGTGCACACAGAGATCACAAGTATGTGATCCAACATTACAACAGACAAGCGGAAGCAAAGTAGGTCTGAGTACAGACAATTTTAACAAATGGCTTAAGAAGCCTTATTTAAACACAAGCCCTCCACGAGGGAACCAGTCGTCTGACTGGGACTAGACTAGCTTAGTCTTCAGTCGTCGAGCTCGATGAAGAAGCCACCTTCGGGGTCAGTGGGTTCATCTAAAACATAGAATAAGCAAACGTGAGTACAAATTCGTACTCAACAAGAATTACATAGGAGCTATACTAATCATGCACATGTATCAAGGTAAAGGGGAGGTGGGGTTCAATTGCAGAAGTGCCAGCTTTGACTTGGCTAGTCCTGAACTACGAGTACCAGACTTGAGGTAAGAAGCGTACACGAGTCCACTACTTTCTCCAACCAATTACACCACTATGGTGCCTTCCTCGACTTCCCCACGAGAAAGCACGCCATAGCACTCACACTTATCTTGGTGTGTCTTTGAAGTATCCAGTTCAAGTTTTCTAATAATCAAGCTAAGTTTTCCAAGCAGTCCTTAACCGCGGACGCGGCTATTCGAATAGTTTTGTTAACCCTGCAGGGGTGTACCGCTACACACACATGATCATCGGTTACCGCTTTGTACTCGACACCGTTCAAGAAGTGTCGGCGAGGATGCTCACCACAAGTGTTACCTCATAGCCTATCTAGTCCAAGAAAGCCGCCTATCTGGGTTGGCTACCACTATCGTGAACCCGGCCGGTTTACCGAAGTGGACCCAGATGATGTGCGTGTGGTGCATAAGCCGGTCTCGGATGAGCCGTTCTATCACTTAGCATCCAGGCCACAAGCCTACCAGAACTCCGAACTATTGCGACATCTGGACATCGAAAGGGATGAGTTAATAGGTTGAGAGGGGGCAGTGAGCCCAATGTGTGGTTGTACTCTTCATCTTGGATCACCACACAAGAACTCGGACTTAGGGCGGTGTTCAACGAGACAACCCATCGTGTACTCCTACACAGCCTCTCATCGTTCACCTTGTATTAGGGTAGATTCACCAACACCTTTCCACCAACATCATCATGATCACTACCATCCCGACTCACATAACAGTAACATCATTGTATCACTCTAAGCATGCAATAAGAAGTAACAATTGCAGGGGCCACATGATATCAATCAACTCCTACATTTGCTAGGATTGTGGTTTGCTTACTACTGTGACAAATGATAGGTCATGCAAAGGAATGGGTTCATCTATGCGGTAGAAACGTAGCATGGTAATCATCCTATACAATGCATAAGCGAGACATGAGAGGGAAGTGGGATTTTATCGACATGATCAATGGGGGTTTGCTTGCCTTGCTGACGAGGTTCAATCACGGGGTCTTCATCGAAGGGGGTGATCTCGGGTTCCGGCTCCACTTCTATCAGCAACATGACAATCATTGGATCAACATAATGTACAATGCACAATCACATGAATAAGATTGTAATGGTGATGTTCATGGTTGCATTGTGTGGACAATTTTATTTAAAAGGAGTATATTGCATTTGAAATGCAAATTCAAACTCCATTTGATTTATCGATGAATTTTAAATGCATTTGAGTGCATGAAAGTTCATTTGAAAAGGTTGAGCATGAAGTGATGTTGTAAAGGTGAGGTAAAGCCTCTGGTGTGTGGATGAATCTATCTAAAATAAATGTGTTGCAAAGTCATTTGCACATTCACTCCAAATTTCAATTTGAAAAGGATCCATATGCATGCTTGCTACTGTTCACCCATCTTAAAATGGCCAAACATGAAAAAAATTTGCATATTCATAATCCTTGGATTTTTCTGATATTTTTAGACATATTATTTGTCCAATTTGGAGTTAATATGAATTTTCTATGAATTTTAGAAGTTTAATATATTTTCTGTAATTTCTGGAATTAGATTAAATCATTTAAACGAGTTACTGCGTCAGGCTGACGTCAGTGTGACGTCAGGGGGCTGCTGACGTGTGGGTCCGGGCTGTCAGTGTGTGTGTGTGGGGGGTTAAACCGTTCTGTTTAAATTAAGCCCAGCTTAATTAGTGGCTGGGGCCCACTGTCAGTGACCCAGGGGGGATTAGGAGGGGGATTAGCTCGGGGTTAGCCTAACAGGCAGGCGGCTTGACGCCGGCGGCTCTGTACGCGGCGGCGCTGCATCGGAATCACGTTCCCGGTCACCAATCCTTGCGCCAAGGGCACTAGAAGATGGCCCGTGACGAATCGCATCGCCTGCGCTACTCTAGCGTCGTCGGGGAGGCTCCAGGCGACGTCGTCTTCAACCATGGCGGCGGCCGGAGCTACAGTTTTGGGCATCGCATGCAAAACGAGCATGGGGCGATGCGTGCGTGCGTGGGTGCGTTGGGCTGCTGGGGGCTCCAGGAGTGTCATAGACATGCTGGGGGAGACGGAGGCACATGGGAGCACGCGTTTGGTCACCCACGGCGGCGACGAAGCTTGGTTCCCATGGCGGAATGGCACAGAGGGTGATAGGGGCTTGGATGGGTTAGGGAAAATGCTCACCGTGGCGCTAGGAACACGATGGGGCAGTCGACGGAGACGGGGATGGATCGACGACGAGGTAATCGACGGCGTAAATTTGCGGTGGCCGGAGCACGGTGGTGAAGATGACGTCGCGTCCAGATCTCCGTTGCTCGATTAGCTACGCAGTTCGACGGAGAAGACGATGGCGGAGCGATTGGGCACGGTCGTGCAGCCCCTCGTCGTCGTTGGCCGTGCGTGGGCGTCGTTGTACTCCGGCGAGCTTCACTGTCATCTTCGATTCCGGCGGAGGAGGGAGGGGAACTTGCTCTGGAGAGGGGGAAAATGAACGGCGTGTCTTCCAGACGTTCCACGACGTGGAGATAGACTCGGGGGAGGCCTGGCGTGTTGGCGGCGTCGCGGTGGCAGTCGCTGCCCCCGGCATGCTCGACAACGAGCTGCGTGGGGTAGACGACAGGGGACTTGGCGGGCTGGGCCAGGCTAGTGGGCTCGGGGGGTTTAGTTGGGCCTCTTCGGCCAGGTAAGTTTCTCTGTTTCCTTTTCTGTTTTTCTTTTCTGTATTTTTTTGCTGTGCTAAATAAATAGCTAGGCATTTTATTAAATGCTGAAACTTTTTATGTGGCTTCACAATATACTAGGCTAGCCACTTGTAAAGTTTGAACATTTTTAAAATTCAAATTATTTGAACTCTAAATCAAATAGGGGTTTTTGATTAATTCCAATGTCCTATTTGAATATTTGAAAAATCCATGAGCATGGGTGTCAGAACCCCAACTAGGGTAAGTGCTAGGGTTTGCTTGTCCCTTTGCATCATGAAAAATTCAAAAGGAAAATCAAAAATGGGGAAAAGAAAAGCCCTGAGAATTTAAATAAATGGCCAGATAAAAATCTTTTTCCAAAAATCTTTTGAACATTTGGAAAATTCCTATAAATGATGCTGATCATTTTAAAAGTGGTTTGGGATCAATCCCATGCACATGGAATTTTCTAATATTCAAACAGTGGCTTTGGAAATTAAAATAACCCTATTTGGATTGAAATTCAAATTATATTGAATTTCAAAAATGCTCAAACTCTACAAGTGACTTGCTACTGGTCACCTAGGATTTATAAAATTGTTTGGGCATTTTTATAAAATGTTTTGATAATTGTTTTATCAGAACAGAACAAATGTGAGAAGAATTAAAAGAAAAACAGTGAAGGAAAGCTTACCTTGCGCCTCAGGCGAGGCCCAACTTACCTTGGCCTGGCCCAGCCCACCCCCGAACCGTTGTCGTCTTCTTCCCCGCCGAGCCAAGCTGCTCGGTGGAGACAGGACGTGGCCGCGGCGCCACCTCGACGCCGAGAGGCTTCCAGCCCCCTGGACCTCATCTCCTCGCCAGGAGACGCGCAACGATTGTCTGCACCTTTCCCCTCTCCTAGCGTTTGCTCTCCTCCTCTCTCTGCTTCGTTTCCAAACCGCCCCGAGAGATCGCCGCCGGCCACCGTAGTGCGAGACCATGGCCAACGACGACGAAGAGCTTCCCCACTTTGTCCATCGAGCTCCCCACCGTCTTCTTCATCACCGTGAAAAGGGAATCGAAGTCGGAGCCCCTGCAGCCACCGGTATCGCCGTCGCCATCTCGTCGGAGCCGCGGGAGCTCGCCGTTGAATCCGTCGCCACCACGTCCTCCCCGAGATCTTCATCGACTCCATCAAGCTCCTGGTGAGAAGGCGCTCCAAAGCCCCATGTTTTTGCCTCGGATTGCGTCTCGTAGCTAGTACCGCCATGAGAGCCGACGATGACCGCCGCCATGGCCAACGTAGAGCTCAGCTCCGTGCCCCTCTGTCCTCCTTTTGTTGTCTGTGAGATTCCTGGAGTCTCCAGGAGTGCAAGGAGCCCATGGCTGTGTCGTCCCGCGCTCTGTGTCGTCACGCCGCCCACGCCCGTGGCTCCGTCGCCGCGGAACTCGTCGCCGTCCAACCTCCGGCGCCTCCCGGTGGCCCTCTCCAGCACCTGTCGACGTGTGCGGGCACGGGCTGTCTTCTGGTGCCCGCAGCGCTTCCAACCGTGGCCGGGGACGCCTTCCCCGTGCGGCGCCGCCGTGCCCGTGGCCACCGGCGGCTAGCCGCCGGCAGGTCCGACGTGGCCGGGTTATTTTAACCCCTAAACCCCCCTCAGTGAGGCTGACAGGTGGGCCCCCAGCCCCTAATCCCTTTGCTTAATTAAGTTAGCCACGGGATTAAACCGCAGAGGCTGACCAGTGGGGCCCCTTGTCAGTTTGAATCGGGTCAAACCCCCCCTGACGCCAGCATGACACCGCAGTGACGCAATAAAGGTTTTTCCAGAGTTTTAAAATATTACAGAAAAATCCAGAAAAGGAGTTAAACTTTGGAAATTCATAACTAATTCATATGAACTACAAATATAGCAAATAATATGTCTAAAAATATCAGAAAAATCCAAGGATTATGAATATGGGCTCTGTTTTCATGTTTGACCATTTTAAAATGGGTGAACAGTGCAAAACATCCATATGGCTCTAATTCAAATTCAAATTTGAAGCACATTTGCAAATGACTTTGCATATGACTTCTTTTAAATGGAATTGTAACCACATTGTGACCAAGAACCTCACCATTTCAATATTGATCATGTGTTTGATGCATTGCGATTAAATTTATACCTTGTTTGATTGTTTGTTCGATAGACGTGCAACCGGAACCGGAGGCCACCCCCTTCGTTGAAGACACCGTTGTCGAACCTCGTCAGCAAGGCAAGCAAACCCCATTGATCATGTCTATAAAATCCCAATTCCCTCTCAGTCTCGCTTATGCATGTTTAGGAGATCACTTTGTATCGATTCTACCGCATAGTTGAACCCATATCCGATGCATGGCCTATCATCTTGTCACAGTATTAAGCAAACCACAATCCTAGCTGACATAGGAGTTGTATGATATCATGAAGCCCCTGCAACTGTTACAGCTTATTGCATGCTTAGTGTTACATGAGGTTGCTTTTGATGTGAGTCGGGATGATGATGAACATGGTGTTGATGGAAGTGAAACTGTGTCGGTGAATCCACCCTAATACAAGGTGAACGATGAGAGGCTGTGTAGGAGTACACAGTGGGTTGTCTCGTTGAACACTGCCATAGGCATCGAGTTCTTGTATGGTAATCCAAGACAAAGAGTACAACCACACATTGGGCTCACTGACCCCTCTCGGCCTAGTACCTTGATCCGTGTCGACATCCAGGAGTCACATTAGTTCGGGCTTTCCATTTGACATATGCATAGAAAAAGAACGCAGGAAATGGTTGCATCATATAGATGTGTGGGTGCACCTGTGAGGCAGGAAAACCATCTGCCAGAGGTGGCATCTCGGTCACCTACATTGTTTGAGTCCGTTTCGTTGATCCGGCCGGGCTCTCGAGCGGAGGCAAACTCAGATAGTCGACTCCTAGAATAGACCGGTTGTGAGCGAAGTGTCGTGGTGAACATCCTCGTTGTCACCTCTTGAAAGGTGGAGAGACATGGCGGTAACCGATGGTCATGTGTGTGTAGTTTACACCCTTGCAAGGTTAACAAAACTATTCGAATAGCCGTGTCCGCGGTTAAGGACTACTTGGAACCTGTACCTGATTATTAGACAACTTGAACTGGATACTTCTAAAATACACCAAGATAAGTGTGAGTTCTATGGTGTGCCTCCTCGTGGGGAAGTCGAGGAAGTAACCATAGTGGTGTATTGGTTGGAGATGTAGTGGACTCGTGTACGCTTCTTATCTCAAGTCTGGTACTCGTAGTTCAGGATTAGACAAGTCAAAGCTGGCACTTCTGCATGATGAAACCCCACCTCCCTTTACCTTGATACTTGAGCATGAGTAGTTTAGATCTGATGTAAGTCTTGCTGAGTACGACTTTGTACTCACGTTTGCTTATTCTATGTTTTAGATAAGAACCGGACCCCGATGGAGTCACCTTCGTGAAGCTCGACGTTGACTAAGTTAGCATAGTCCCAGACAGCAGTCTGGTCCCTCGTGGAAGGGCATGTTTGTTTACAAGGCTTCTCTAAGCCATTTGTTAAACTTGTCTGTACTCAGACCTAATTTGCTTCCGTTGTATGATGTAATGTGATCACAGACATGTGATCTTTGTATGCTCTATGTGTATATCAATAAAGAGTACTTTGTAGAGTTATGTGATGATACCTGCTGTTCATACTAGGCATGTGTGCTGCGTGTATGTTTATAACATGCATGTCTTAGTATGGGTTTTCGAGACCTTAGTTGTGATCTGGCTGGCGGTCTTTTATACACCAAGTGGCCCTTAGATGTGCGCAGCTTGGGGCATCGCGATGCGATTGCTCGTGACTCCGTCACGTGCACACTTTGTTGTATGATCGAGTCCGCCCTAGACCCCGACTAAGTGATCGGGCTGGAGTAAGTTTATGTAAGAGTTAGGATCCAATCGATAACATGGTTGAGGCGACTTGTCTATGAGTATGGGATTCACCACCCATAAGCATTTAGACTTGTGATCGGACGTTGAGGACCCATCTCAGTTGATCATCCGGCCTGAATGGGATGCCCCTCACGCTCGATGCTTACCGAGAACGTTCTGTGCTTGGCCTTGTCTGCTTAGACAAGTGGGTACGGTTCTCGGCTCTCCATGTGATTGTATCATGACTGGAATTACATATGCTAACCCCAGGTCCCGACAATGGGGTGGGTCCCACATCACTTGATATGTGATCACACTCATTTATAAGACTTTTCAAAAATCAAACATGAATTTTTGGAGAATATTTTTATCTGGCCTTTTGAATTAATTCATCTGGGGGGGGTACCTTCTCCCATTTGAGTTTGAATTTGATTTCAAATGATTTCTTTTGAAATTTTTAACATGATGCAAGGTGACTTTGATCCTAGCACATTACCTAACAGAGGGTTCTGACATAAACTATCTAATCTAGTCACTTTAAGTGGGGGGTAAAACCTATACATGGCAACTATTATGGACCCCACGATATTTATTGCATTTGGTACTTTTCTACCCTAAACAATATTTTATTATTTTATTTAGCAAGCAAGAACAGCATAAACACAATCTACATGCAATTCTAGTCAAGTTACATATAAAGAACATTTTAAACAGAGCAACGGTTAAAAAGTTATTAAAGAAACAGTTTGTAGTGGCAAGCAGTTGTAATTAGCAGGTAAACAACATTTAAACAAAGTCAAACATGGCAACAAGCAACATTTTATTAAACTACACAAAAAACTAAGCAATTTTCATGTTTAAAGCATCGCGATCGGAGCTACCGGTGAAAAGATACGGACACCGCAATAAAAAGAATACAATCTGCAAAATTAATTAAAAAAACCTAGCAGAAAAAAACTAAACGGGCCGAAATCTACTGGGCCCAACAGAAAATAGAAAAAAAAGAAAAGAAAAAAGGGCGCCTCACCTCTGGGCCGAGGCCCATCTGGCTCGGTGGCGTCGGACTGGGCCGTGGCTGCTGGGCTGGGGCGCCTGGCGAACTAGACGACCCACGTGGGCGCGCTAGGGTGGCCGGTTCGGGATCCTCCCGATCCCGTGCGGTTCCAGCCACCGGCGGCAGCGGCGGCGCCGGTCGTCTTCCGGTGAGGGGGCGGCGACGAGGTGAGCAGGGGAGGCCGGGAGGCGGTGGCGGCTGGATCCAACCGCCGGAAACTTGGGGTGGCGCGACCAGGCGACTTCGGACAGCGCTACGGAGGCGAGCTCCAGCAGGCAGCCATGGTGTGGCGGCTGTTGCTCTCGCCGGTGGCGGCCCTACGCAGAGGAGAAGGCAGGTGAGGCGAGGAGAGGAGGAGCAGGGAGAAAGGGAGGCGCGGGGAGGTGAGAGGAGAGGTGACCTGGTCGGCGGCGGCTGCGGAGTTGGCCGGCGCGGCAAGGCCAACCTCCACGCGCGGCAGCGGCTCGCAGCCCGGATGGGCCTGGCGGCGGCGGATCCGGCCCTGCGGGGCCCGGAGCGTCTGCTGGCATGCTGGATCCCCTCCGGGGGTGACGTGGCTGCTCCCAGGTCGTTGATTTCACGATCCAACGGCTCTGAACGAGGCTAGGGGTAGGGTTTCGGGTTGGAGGCTATGTGGGGGGAAGATCTGAGATAGATCAGGGGGGTGGCTGCAATTTTGGCTTAGGGAAACCCTAGAAAGAGGTGGGAGTGTGGTGGTCTTTATATAGCCCAGGTGGCTGGCAGTTTGCAAAAACATCCCCGGTTTTTATCTCGCGCGTGCGGTGTTCACGTTTCTGACCGCCGGGGGTCCGCAGGACCTCCGATTCGGGTAAAACTTCGAACCGCGCGATCAGTGCATCGAGCCGGCGGCGTTCACCTCGCGTTGGAACTGTTCCGAGAACACTTTCCGGCGCGCTATAAAAGTAACCCGTTTACTTATTAAACGGGGTTTTTCGTTCCGTTGGCTTCGGCTGGTCTCGTGCGGTTTTCGCGACGGTGATCGGACGAAACCTGGTGTCGCAAATGTCGAGTGTCAGGGTGGCAAGGGTCGGTCTCCGTCCGATACGAGATAAGAGGGGGAAAAATAATCGCCGATCTATAAATTGGGGATGCAAACACCGCAAACAAATCATACAATCAAACAATTCACACCGAAAACAAAAATTTTAATTTTTGTGAAATCTGGGCTGTTACAGAGAGTCTCCACCTTGTTTCTTCAAAGCCCCAACTAGGAGAGCATAATTGTCATTCTGAGTGTAATGTGCATTGTACCAAAGTATTACATTGTCTTTTGCATGATTGTGGTATTATTAATTCTGAAATTCTTAGTTCTAGTCTCCTTTAAAACTCCGTAGGAGTTTCTGCATTTATGTTTTGCTTCACTCATGGAGGCTAGCGAAATACCACTCTAGTACGTTCAAGCTTTGTGCATTGTAATCTTGTCTTGATTTTCAGTAGCATATTATTTACCTTTAGTTGTTTGTGATTGATCACTTGAAAGAAGGATTGCTTCGTGCATTGTCCTCATAGCATTGTTTTTATACTTGCTAAATTCTTTTCGTAGTACATGCTTATAGACATATATTGAAGCAAAAGAGTTTGTCAAAGTTTTGTTTGTCGTGTTCAGTTCGTTGTACTAAATTGCTTGAGGACAAGCAATATGCTAAGCTTGGGGGAGTTGATACGTCTCAAACGTATCTACTTTTCCAAACACTTCTGCTATTGTTTTGCCTTCATTCTTGCATAATTTGGATGAAACTAACCCGGACTAACACTGTTTTCAGCAGAGCTGCCTGTATGGTTTTATTGTGCGCAGGAAAATGGATTTTTGGACGTCCCAGAAAATTCCCAGAAAAATACCAGAAAATCCACGCACCCGAAGGAGCCAGATGCGAGAAGTGGGACCAGAGGGGAACCAAGGGGGCCCCAGGTGCCCCCCCTGGCGCAGACAGGGGTGGGGCTGCGCCCTCTGGCCGCCTGGGGGCCTCCCCCCTCCTCTGGTGCCCTACCGACGCTCCTATTTATTACCGTGACGGAGAAACCCCGAAACATAACTCGTTTTCCCAATTCTCGTCGCGGAGCCGCCGCCACCCTCTGTTCTTCTCCGAGAGGGTTAATCTGGAGGCTGTTTTGGCCTCCGGAGAGGGGAGATCATCGCCATCGTCATCATCATCTGCACTCCATCCTCCCTCCATGACTTCTCCATCCATGTGTGAGTAATTCCCTGCTGTAGGAAAAGCGGATGGTAGGGATTGGATGAGTTAGATCATGTAATAGTTTATCAGATTTTTGGGGGCATGTTGCCTATCCTCTAGATTGTTGTTTATCATCTTTGCTTCAACTTGTTGCTCTTAATGCTTGTCACTTTGGGCCCGAGTGCCATGATTTCAGATCTGAACCCTTTGTGTTTTCATGAATATATTTGTGTTCTTGATCCTATCTATGAGTTGATGCACATGTTATAGTCCGGAACCGTCAATCCCAAAGTTGCCAGCTTGGGACACCAAAGGGGATGGACTACAATTTGAGGATTCTGTGTATCCATTGATTGTTAATTCTTTTGACAGGAGCACCCTAATCTCCATAAGTTCCTTTTGTCCCCGTTCGTAGAAGGATGGTAGGACAAAAGATGTTGTGCAAGTTCTTATTGCAAGCACGTACAACTACCTTTGGGATACATGCCTGATGTTTGATTTATGCCTAGATGATCATTGCTTTTCTGTGTGCCTTGCCCCAAGTTAAATACATGATGTGTCTTAGCAATGCAGCGCCCAACCATCCATCTCCCTAGCCTACAGTGTTTTAATTCTGTTGGTTACTAGTGACATAATGACAACTAGCAAGATAAATAATAATTTTTTTGTAAATTTTGATAAAAGACACAAACATAAAAACTGGAAGATAAACTAACAAGACTAAAAAACAAATGTAAAGGGTAGTGTGCAACTCCCCTATCTTAGCACTCGGAGTCCCCGGCAACGGCGCCAGAAATTCGCTTGATGGCTTCTCGCCCTTCGTTGGTTACCCCAAGTGGAAGGTTAAGATGTAGCGCAACAGCAAGTTTCCCTCGGTGAAGATACCAATGTTTGTCTCCAGTAGGACTCCAGAGATGATAAGTAGGTGTCAGCGGCGCAACTGACGTGGACCTGCACACAGACACAGATAACTTTGTTCCCAACGAAGTTCAGAGAGGTTGTCAATCTCTCCGGTCTTGTTGTTCACAAAGGGTAAAACACAAAGGATAATGATAGCAATTGAAAGTAAAAGAAGAAAAGTAAAGATAGCGTGGAAACAGTAATAAGGATATGGACTGGGATACGTGATGTTCACTAGTGATGTCTCTCTCCCAAAAGACGATAAAACTGCTATGCGAGGTAAACAAATTACAGAAGGGCAATTGACAGGATTATGAACGCACCGCAATGCTAACTATGCTACAAAAGAAAGGAAGAGGCTCAAAAGCACGGGCAGTACGCCAAAATAAGTAGACCGTAATCCAACTGCATCTACTACTAATCATCCACCTTGAGATATCTATCCAGAACATCTCGCTGGTATTAAGTTGCGAGCCCCACCCAAAGTGTAAACCCAAAGCAACAGACAACTGCATTAAAAAGAACTTTGCGTAAAGTAAACAATCCTTGCAACCGCGGTTACAAGCACCATTGTTTTCCCCCTTGTGGCAACATCACATCCCCTAGACTCATGTTTCTGTCACTCAAGCGTGTCATCGGGGGGCATGAACCCACAATCGACCACAACGTTCCCTCTTGGAGTCACTACCTACTACTTGGCCAAAGCAATAAACAGCAACGGAGAACATGCAAGAATTACTTAGGAACAAAAATATAAGAGATAAAAACCAAATATATTACTCTATCACAACCTGAACATAATCTCATAATCCATCATATCCCATCAAACTCAGCATAGCAACAGCAGAAATATTACAAAAGTGCCTCGATCATGTAGGGCAGCTCACGAGGTCTAAATCATGAAGAACAAAGAGGGGAGGAGAACATCACATAGCTACTGATCACGGACCCTTGGTCCAAGGAAAACTACTCACGAGACATCCGGGGAGCATCCATGGTGGAGAGGAGACTCCCGGAGGTCGGCCCTCCCACCGGCAGGGTGCCGGGAAGAGGTCTTCTGGTGCTCTCGATCTCGGAAGCGCGGCGGCGGCGGAACAGAGGCGAGTTTGCGAAATAGGGTTCTATCTTCGAAGTTTCCTCGTGACGGAGAATAAATAGGCGAAGGGGGGCAGCCAAAGGTAGACCAGGGCCCTAGGCGCTCCCCTGGCGCGGCAAGGGGTGGGGCCGCGCCGGGTGGCCGTCTGGGCCCCCCTGGCTCCACTCTGGCCCCACTCCGGCTCTTCGCGAAGCTTCCTGTACGCTGAATTTTCTTGTATTTTTCCCGGAATTTTTCTGGCACTTTTTATATGGGGGAAAACTGAAATAGAAAAATAGCAGAAAACAGGAACTGGCACTGGGGTGCAACGAGTTAATAGGTTAGTCCAAATATGATCAAAAGTGTATGAAAGTGTTTCTAGATCATAGCAATATCACACAAAACATGCATGGAGCAAGCAGAAATTATAGATACGTTTTGGACGTATCACGTAGAGCGATCCGTCCCTGCCACAATGCTGAACTGGACGTCTTTCAGAGCTTTCGAACGAGACCACAACGCGGAGGGCCCACACCGTAATCCCACGTGAAGGTAGTGTGTACAAGCCAAAAGGCTACTCAGTTCATCCACGTGAACCATTAAGCATTTTATTATTATCTGTCGGGACAACCGTTATCGTTGCCCCTTATTGAATGAGTCGCGGACAACGATAGCAGTCAGGACCACCAGTAACGTCGGTGCCTGCCCTGACGTCCCACCAACTCGTGCAGTTACCAACAAGGTGAACCGTCTCCTTACCTTGTCTCGCGTTTGCTTTTTGAAGAGCTCGACTTTCGTACAACAGGATACCTCTCGGCCACGAACAGTACCAGGCCCGCCGCACACCGGTGGAATACACCTGACCTGTCGTTCCGCTAAGTTACCCTGCGCGGGCACCGTTGGGTCACCCGACTCCTTACCTGTAAGGACACCAGTTGATTCGAGTGCCTACCATCAAGTGAAACCAGGAGGAATCACCCTCGATGGTACACTTGAAGAGGTTCGACAAAGACATCAGTGGAATGAACTAAAGAGGAATATTCGCGTATCACCCCGGTGGTGCCGAGACACCAGCGGAATGAACTAAAGAGGAATACCCTTGTATCATCCCAGTGATGCTACGATACTGAGTCGACGAGAGTGAAATACGAGTTCGTCCACTCGTATGTCAAACTCGAAGCGACTCGGCAGAGTCTCGCCGTTGTAGGTTCCCTAGGGTGTCTGCATTGATCCGTACCTGTTGCAGTTATACTATTTTGTAATCCGCACTCACCAGAGTGATCAAGGCCCGCTATTCTAAACCTAGCTAACAATGCGCAAGGTTAACTGCTGAATATAATATATATTTATAAGGCAGCATAGGACAAGGAAATGTACATCACGGGGCGACAAAAAACAGGTTATGCAATAGAATAGGATTGTAACGTAGCGGCAACATATGCCTAGTGCAAGAAATGTACGGAAAAGATAGGCGATATCTGGGGAAGAAAATGGCTCTGCTTGCCTGGAAGCTCGACGGTAGAGGTGCGGTCGTCCACGATGTAGTCGTACTCAGCGGCGGTGTAGTCGGCGTCAGCAGCGGGGTCTACCGGAGAACAAAGGCGGGGGAGAAACAGTAAATATAAAGCAGACATAGCAATCAAATGCATGACATGACAGACGAAATGTTATCGGTGCTCTAACGTAGTACGAGGCAATATGCTCGGAGCGGGAATTCATCCAGGGATGAACAACCAGCTCCGGGTGATTACCGGACAGGGTGTCCGAAGGGGGAAGGGATCAGGCCGGAGGTGTCGTGGACATCCGACAAACGTATGGGTGGGGGTATCCGAGTTAGTTGAACTATTCTGAAGAACTTTCGTGTTCAGAATAAATTCATTCGGATACTTTAACAGTACCGGACAAATCATCAGACAAATGATCCGAGGGGGACGGTTCGATGTTTGGTATGTTAGAGGGGTGTGGTAGACAAACAGATAGTGTATTCGTGTTCTACGCATTTTTTTGAGCAATTTTGATATATAAATTATTTTCATCCGATTTACGGTTTAAAAGATATTAATTTATTAAGTTTAAATCAATTTTAAATCATTTTCTATTTTCTTTTATTATTTAAATAAACATTATCCAGAATAGTGATATTGACCTAGTCAAACCTAACAAGTGGGACCTACTGACCAGTGGGTCCCACATGTCATACATAGCGCTAATAAAAATGGTTTATTTAAATCTAATATCTAGTGGGGCCTGCATGTCATACAAAGATTAACTATTAATCAATTTTAATTAACTTAATAAACTAGTGGGGCCCAGTTGTCATCCACACCAGGGGGTTCTCTGTTTAATTTAATACATGGGGGGGGGGGTTAGTGGCTTGTTAGCCACAGGCTGACCACGCACCCGCCGGTGGCGAGCCATGGCACGGCGGGCGACCCAACGGAGGCGCGTGTGCGGGGGCGAGGGGAAGGCGTGGTCGGGGCATGCCAGGGAGCGCACGGAGCGGCCACGGGGGCGCGCTGGGCGCGACCGTGCGTGGCAGAGCATGGTGAGCACGTGCTCCAGCCATGGCGACCCGACGACGAACCAAGAAAATTCACGGCGACCACGGTGTCCAAATTGACAGGGGGAAGGGGGATTCGAGGAGGGGTGCTCACGGAGGGGCTGCAGGGGGTGGCGGCGGGCTTGGGGAAGGCACCGATGACGCCAATTTAGCAACACCGACCGGTGACCGTGGTGGAAGGGGGGCGGCCGATTCGCGGCGGGCAAGGCATCTCGGCGACGACGGTCTGCGAGGGAATATGGGGAGGAGCACGGCGAGGAGGCTGGACAAGTTGGCGTGCTCCATGGTGGCCTCAGGCCGCGACGATGCACGGTGGCGGTGACAGTCCCGCCGCGGCGAGCACGGGCAGTGAGAGAGAGGCGCGAGAGGGGGGTTTGGTGTCCTAGGGTTTCCAGGGGGTGGCTGGGCGTCGCCCTTATCCTCCAAGGAGGCCACGGCGGCAAGCCCTGCCGAGCACGTGCGAGGGGTGGGGGGGGGCTGCGTGCGTGCGTGCCCACAGCTGCCATGGCGCCCCACTGTAGCGGGGGGAAGAAGACAAGGAGGGGAGGCTGGGCTGGGCCTGGTGGGCTTTGCCCTGGGCGACATTTAGCGATTTCCTTTTTTTTCTTTCTTTTGTTTCTTTTTAATTACTGTTGTATTTTATTTTTACTAGCAAATGAATTTATAGAAATATGCAATCAGTACTAATAAAAGTGTTGCAATGTCTAACACTGCCACATAAAGTTTGGGGCATTAATAAAATCCTTTAGATTTTTGTTTTATTTAAATGGGATTAAATGCCACTGATTTGTCACTGTTTTGAATTGTTTGAATATTTATATGCCACAATAAATATCCATGACCATTGCACCATGGTATACTGATTTTTTGTGCATTTAATAAAATTGGTTCCATAATTTTTGGATCAACTATAATTTCACTTATGTTTGGAATTTTCATTAGGGTTGTAATTTGAATGAGCTACCAGCAAGGGTGATCATCACAATCTTAACCACAGTGACTTGGCATTAATCAAAAGTGATTACTGTTCCTTGATACTGAGGGTGTTACAAATCTCCCCCACTACAAAGAATTCTCATCCCGAGAATTAAAAGGTAGTGGAAGGGGTAAAGCTTTGGTTTCGTATTCTAACGAATCTTCTGGGTCTTGTTGTCCTTCACGAAGAGGTTGATCCATTTCGTTGATGTCTTCATTTTGTCTGCATCAGTGCATCCCGACGAGTTGTCATTCTTCCTTCAGGGTCTTCATCGTACTTATGAATAGGTTGGGGGGTAAACTCAAGGGGTCAGATCGGTACAAGGTTAATCAACCAAGATGGTCGAAGGGAATGAGGTACAAAGTATCTCACGATTTAATCTAAGGGTGATACATCGAGAGAAACAAAAGAAGGCATTAGAAGTTTTCAAGAGGATATGCAAGCATTCGGCGATGAAAATGGAGGATGAAAAGGGCTCCCAGAGCATCAGGCATAAGCACTGAGTCTGATATCGAACTGAATATCACAAGGTAGAGGACTCGTGAGTTGCATACGAGGTCAAGTAAGAGGAATAACCTCGAGAACAGAATGGTACAAGAGAGTCAGGTTTCGATCCAGTGGAACTGTGGGTTATGGCCCCACAATGAATAAGAAGGGTGGTGACAAACAATTCGATCAAGTTGCAAGGTAAGTCAGAGTACAACTTGTTAGCTATGTCGGCAAAAACGTCGGTACCAAGGGCGAGGGACAAAGAGAACCGTTTTCCCGCTCGTTAAGACGAGGCGGACCAATAGGCAAAGTTCTCATCCATCAGTGGTTACCGAAATGTTATCAACAGTAGTAATAGGTTGTACGGACAAAGTAGTACACCGAAGTGTTTACATCAGCAAGGAATTATCATTGCTCAGGTAAGTTATATCACAAGAAAGATTAAACAGACCAATGGAAAGGAAATTGTGATGATACACAAGTATCCGACGTAAATCTTCCCCGAGGGAAAACAGGGCAAGATATACATGACCAAGTTTGTATTGGCATGCCGGGAGTCAAGGGAGGTTGTCGATGATAACACAACTCATCGATGGGGAATGATGGTATTTCTCATCATGAATTCAATAGACACATGGGAGAATTCGAAATGTTGATGGTGACCACGACACATTTGTTGAGAATGTGCCCTAGAGGCAAATAAAATATGTTTTATCGAGCATATTCCATTAGTTCATAATACGTTTGATACTATGCTATAACTGTATTAAGAGGAAACATTAATATAGGTGTGGTATACAAACAACCAGGTCCCTAGTCAACCCTAGTATACTGAAGGGTTCGTTGCATAGAAAACAAAATTTTTCCTACGGTTGTAACAGCCAAGATCACATCTAGAAGATCACTTGTAACAGTTTGAGAAGGACTCACCCTCGAAGACCAAAAGCTTTAACGAGAACTATTCTCGTGGGTGATGTAGTCGAACACTCGCCGACCTCAAGGTCGTGATGAAGACTTGACGCCACGAACGGGCAGCGTCTCCGTAGTCGGTCACACGTACAGATCAGTGACGACCTCCGCCCCTTGCTCCAGTTGGGCAGCGGAAGTAGTGGATCCTCGGGAACTCCAGCAGCACTACAACATAGTGGTGGTGGTGGTAGAGAAGATCTTGAGCAGGGCTTCGCCTAAGCACCGTACTCGTGAAACTGGATCAGCTAGCAAGGGGAGGAAGATGCCAACCAAAGGGCATATGAGAGATGGAGGAATCAGTGTGTAGAGGGGTCTCCACCCATCTATATATAGGAGGGGGAGGCAGCCCCCAAGGGGTAGCACGCCCCAAGAGGTGCCCCCACCTCTCCCCTCATCATGTGGGTGGACTCTCCACTCACAAAAACAAAGGGTCACACATTATTCCCATAACTTCCATAATTCTCCACTCAAAATTCCAAGAGTTTATCACATTAAAACACTTTTAATTATCTTGTTTAATGTCACTCAAATTAATGAACACTTCATTTAATGAGTACTTCATTGATGAACACTTCATTCAATGAACACATTAACAATTATCCCCTTGCACTATTTTGATATACCGAAACTATTCCAGCAGTTTTATCAAAACAGTCCATGTGCTGTCCAGTATATTCTCCGGCGTTCCGTATCCACTCAAACGCGTCAACGAATCCTTAAGTGTGTCACCCTACGGTTCGTGAATAAAAGGGACATGAAAGAGACTCTTCTCCGATCAATAATCATCAGAGGGATCTGGAGATCCATGATGACTCCCACTTACTCAACGATGAACTAGTGATCGTGTGAACCATTACTCGGTAACCAATTCCTTTTGTCCCGCGATATTTTACTTGTCCGAGATCCAATCATTTGGTATCTTCCATACCTAGTTCAATCTCGTTACCGACAAGTACTCTTTACTCGTTCCATCATATAACATCCTCGTGAGCCAGTCACGTGCTTGCAAGCGATGTCAATGTGATATCACCGAGAGGGCCCAGAGTATATCTCTCCGTCATCTGGATGGACAAATCCCACTCTTGATCCACGAGCCTCAACTAACACTTTCCAAGTACCCAACGACACCTTTATAATCACCCTGTTACGGTGTGACGTTTGATGGAATCAAAGTACTCTTCCGGTGTCAGTGATTGACGTGATCTCATGGTCTAAGGATTAGGGTTACTTCGTGAAAGTTTGATACAGCAATAGAAACTTTGATGACATGATCGTATTGCTATAACTACTATGGGTGTATGTTCATCACATCATTCTCCAATGATATGACCTTGTTATTAACGACATCCAATGTCAATGATCAGGAAACCTTGATCATCCGTTAATCAACAAGCTAGTATAAAGAGAGACATTACTAGGAACCTTTTCTTTGTTTATTAAACACACATGTATTAACGTTTCCGGTTAACACAATTATAGCATGAAAATAAACATTTATCATAAACATGGAATAAGATAATAACCACTTTATTATTGCCTCTCGGGCATATTCCCTTCAGTCTCCCACTTGCACTAGAGTCAATAATCTAGTTTGGTACTTGCGCATCCAACACCTATGGCATTCAGGTGTTATCCATACGCATTGCTAGTGGTAAACCTAATATCCAGATCTGACACTTCAGGTCCGTGTGTATTTGCATTTCTTTGCGTCTCTACGCATCACTCATTCACCAATGAGATGGCATTGCATAAATTTGGTCCTCCGGTGAGACCTTAGTCCCTTGAGCTCAAAACATGTTGAATCTATTGTCGTACAATAGATCTTCATAGTATTAGCTCGCTTGGAACTACACCTAGTTTGTCAAACAAACTTCTTGACACAAATGCCCTCCTTTGCTGCTGCTAGAGCAGTCATATACTTAGCCTTTCCTTGTAGTATTCGTTATAATGTCTTAACTTTGGAACTCATCCAAATCCATTTGGAACTATTCCAAATCTATCATGGAACTTTCTTCCATTACATTTTGCCACCTTAACATACCGCCAAAATTGAGATAAATTTAGATTGTATCTTGCGACAAAACTAGTATAAATGTAACACTTTACAATGAACTATTGTCCAACATACATAATATATATTCTTAGTCCTTCCAAAGCACGTAAGGATATCTTTACTATTGTCCAATGATCATCTTATGAATCATTCTGGTATATGCTCATAACATTTAGAGCATAGGACATTCTGGAATTGTACATATCATGGTGTACATGATTGATCAAATCATTCATGTGGTTTTACTCACCAAGTGTCAAAACACTTGAATCTCGCTTCAACCTTTTCCATGCGGCAAGAACTTTTCTCGTCGTTTCCATATTGAACTTCATTCAATACCTCATCTATGTACTTTGGCACAACCATATTAGAACCTCAATCTATCTGCATAGACAGTGATGTCCAATATTCTGGTTTTGCCCAAATCTTCCATTAAAATCAAATTTTCAATGAAACTTCACCCGTGTCAATAAAAGATACATCATTTCCAATCAACAATATGTCTTCTACATAATGTATTAGAAATATGTCTCAGCGCTCCCACTTAATTTCTTGCAAAAGCAAGCATCTTCACCGTCTCTGATGAAACTATACGTTTTAACAATTTCATCATGATGAAGATTCCAACTCCGCGAATGCTTATTTCAACCATTGAAATTTGCATGCTATTTTAGCATCCTTTGAATTAACAGAACCCTTTGGACCGTGTCCTGTACACGTCCTAGGTAACCATTCTATTAGAAGAACGTTGTTCCGTTTGTTCAACTACCATATACCAAAACAAGCATATGTAGTGGTTGCTACAATAATCCGTCCAGACTAAATATCGTTATGAAAGATCAAATCTTGTCATAGCCAACTCTTTGAACATAATCGTAAACCATTTTAACGATATGTCGAATATTTCATAGATGTGAGAACATCCACGTCTGTTTCTTTATAGATCCAAACACGGTATCTAGAGAAATCATCCATAGTGAACTATACACATGAACATGCATGTGATATGATATCTCGTGCACCGCAATGCTCTTGGCTCCCGTGTCCCAAAGGTTGTGGTCACGGCGATCTAAGTTCCTATTGAACAGCGTAGTTCGGATAATCGATCAAATGGTAAGATTTGAGATTGAATCATTGTTATTTGATAATAATGGACCGACTACATGCAAAGAAGCGATGATGGGACCTGACTCCGTCAAAATGGCTAGAAGCTATAAAATCCATGATAGTTCCATACACGAGAAACCAAGTTTCTGAACTTGGAAGACCCTCTAGATACCGTGTTTGGATCTATAAAGAAACAGACGTGGATGTTCTCACATCTATGAAATATTCGACATATCGTTAAAATGGTTTACGATTATGTTCAAAGAGTTGGCTATGACAAGATTTGATCTTTCATAACGATATTTAGTCTGGACGGATTATTGTAGCAACCACTACATATGCTAGTTTTGGTATATGGTAGTTGAACAAACAGAACAACGTTCTTCTAATAGAATGGTAACCTAAGACGTGTACAGGACACGGTCCAAAGGGTTCTGTTAATTCAAAGGATGCGAAAATAGCATGCAAATTTCAATGGTTGAAATAAGCATTCACGGAGTTGGAATCTTCATCATGATGAAATTGTTAAAACGTTTAGTTTCATCAGAGACGGTGAAGATGCTTGATTTTGCAAGAAATTAAGTGGGAGCGCTGAGACATATTTCTAATACATTATGTAGAAGACATATTGTTGATTGGAAATGATGTATATTTTATTGACACGGGTGAAGTTTCATTGAAAATTTGATTTTAATGGAAGATTTGGGCAAAACCAGTATATTGGGCTAATATTGTCTATATAGATAGATTGAGGTGCTAATATGGTTGGGCCGAAGTACATATATGAAATATTGAATAAGTTCAATATGGAAACGACGAGAAAAGTTCTTGCCGCATGGAAAAGGTTGAAGCGAGATTCAAGTGTTTTGACACTTGGTGAGTAAAATCACATGAATGATTTGATCAATCATGTACACCATGATATGTACAATTCCAAGAATATCCTATGCTCTAAATGTTATGAGCATATACCAGAATGATTCATAAGATGATCATTGGACAATAGTAAAGATATCCTTACGTGCTTTGGAAGGACTAAGAATATATATTATGTATGTTGGACAATAGTTCATTGTAAAGTGTTACATTGATACTAGTTTTGTCGCAAGATACAATCTAAATTTATCTCAATTTTGGCGGTATGTTAAGGTGGCAAAATGTAATGGAAGAAAGTTCCATGATAGATTTGGAATAGTTTCAAATGGATTTGGATGAGTTCCAAAGTTAAGACATTATAACGAATACTACAACGAAAGGCTAAGTATATGACTGCTCTAGCAGCAGCAAAGGAGGGCATTTGTGTCAAGAAGTTTGTTTGACAAACTAGGTGTAGTTCCAAGCGAGCTAATACTATGAAGATCTATTGTACGACAATAGATTCAACATGTTTTGAGCTCAAGGGACTAAGGTCTCACCGGAGGACCAAATTTATGCAATGCCATCTCATTAGTGAATGAGTGATGCGTAGAGACGCAAAGAAATGCAAATACACACGGACCTGAAGTGTCAGATCTGGAGATTAGGTTTACCACTAGCAATGCGTATGGATAACAACTGAATGCCATAGGTGTTGGATGCGCAAGTACCAAACTAGATTATTGACTCTAGTGCAAGTGGGAGACTGAAGGGAATATGCCCGAGAGGCAATAATAAAGTGGTTATTATCTTATTCCATGTTTATGATAAATGTTTATTTTCATGCTATAATTGTGTTAACCGGAAACGTTAATACATGTGTGTTTAATAAACAGAGAAAAGGTTCCTAGTAATGCCTCTCTTTATACTAGCTTGTTGATTAACGGATGATCAAGGTTTCCTGATCATGAACATTGGATGTTTTTAATAAAAAGGTCATGTCATTGCAGAATGATGTGATGAACATACACCCACAGTAGTTATAGCAATACGATCATGTCATCAAGTTTCTATTGCTGTATCAAACTTTCACGAAGTAACCCTAATCCTTAGACCATGAGATCACGTCAATCACTGACACCGGAAGAGTACTTTGATTCCATCAAACGTCACACCGTAACAGGGTGATTATAAAGGTGTCGTTGGGTACTTGGAAAGTGTTAGTTGAGGCTCGTGGATCAAGAGTGGGATTTGTCCATCCAGATGACGGAGAGATATACTCTGGGCCCTCTCGGTGATATCACATTGACATCGCTTGCAAGCACGTGACTGGCTCACGAGGATGTTATATCACGGAACGAGTAAAGAGTACTTGTCGGTAACGAGATCGAACTAGGTATGGATGATACCAAATGATCGGATCTCGGACAAGTAAAATATCGCGAGACAAAAGGAATTGGTTATGGAGTTTTGGTTCACACGATCACTAGTTCATCGTTGAGTAAGTGGGAGTCATCATGGATCTCCAGATCCCGCTGATGATTATTGATCAGAGAAGAGTCTCTGTCATGTCCATTTTATTCACGAACCGTAGGGTGACACACTTAAGGATTCGTTGACGCGTTTGAGTGGATACGGAACGCCAGAGAATATACTGGACAGCACATGGACTGTTTTGATAAAACTGCTGGAATAGTTTCGGTATATCAAAATAGTGCAAGGGGATAATTGTTAATGTGTTCATTGAATGAAGTGTTCATCAATGAAGTACTCATTGAATGAAGTGTTCATTAATTTGAGTGACATTAAACAAGATAATTAAAAGTGTTTTAATGTGATAAACTCTTGGAATTTTGAGTGGAGAATTATGGAAGTTATGGGAATAATGTGTGACCCTTTGTTTTTGTGAGTGGAGAGTCCACCCACATGATGAGGGGAGAGGTGGGGGCACCTCTTGGGGCGTGCTACCCCTTGGGGGCTGCCTCCCCCTCCTATATATAGATGGGTGGAGACCCCTCTACACACAAATTCCTCCATCTCTCATATGTCCTTTGGTTGGCATCTTCCTCCCCTTGCTAGCTGATCCAGTTTCACGAGTACGGTGCTTAGGCGAAGCCCTGCTCAAGATCTTCTCTACCACCACCACCACTATGTTGTAGTGCTGCTGGAGTTCCCGAGGATCCACTACTTCCGCTGCCCAACTGGAGCAAGGGGCGGAGGTCGTCGCTGATCCGTACGTGTGACCGATTACGGAGGTGCTGCCCGTTTGTGGCGCCCATCTTCATCACGACCTTGAGGTCGCAAGTGATCGACTACATCACCCACGAGAATCGTTCTCGTTAAAGCTTTTTGGTCTTCGAGGGTGAGTCCTTCTCAAACCGTTACAAGTTATCTCCTAGATGTGATCTTGGCAGTTGCAATCGTAGGAAAAATTTTGTTTTCTATGCAACGAACCCTTCAGTGGTATCAGAGCCTCGTCTATCCGTAGAAGCTTTGTACGGTTAGAACACATAGAGATGTGGGCGTTGATCCTCTAGTTGTTACCCTCTTTTGTGCACTTGTTCATATTGCGGCAATGTTGGATTGAAGCGGCCCTAAGCGCAGATTGCGTGTCACGCTTGACATACGGCTTGTACCGTATAAAGTGGCTTTGGGGGTGTCAGTTTCTCTAACATTAGTGATATGACATTTGCAACGGAGGGCCCTGGAAAGGGATGAAAAGAAACAACTAGCGAATCAACGTTGTGGTTCTTGTCCGTAGGTAAGATCGGTTCTTTCCTAGGAAGCCCAAAACCACGTAAAATTTGCAAAGATAATTTAGAAGCGTCTAACTTGTTTTTGCAGGGCATGTGATATGATATGGTCATTGTTACAAAATCGTTGTATGAAATGAGATTTATTGTAAACAACCGGCAGGAGCCATATGGTTGTGTTTTTCCTTTTTAAGGCCTGCGTGCTGTAGATATATCCATGAGATATATTGTAATGGAGAAGGACGACCATGGTGGTGGGGCCATGGACCTTGGTGCCGCGCCGGTGGCATGATGGAGATCATACCAAGACGCACAAGATGGAGATCTAATGCGAGAAGGACCATATCATATCACATTATCCATGCATGTGATGTTTATCCTTTTATGCATCTTATTTTGCTTAGTTACGATCATGATCGCTGCGGTAGCATTATAAGATGATCCCTCTCACTTAATATCAAGATAATTATATGTTCTTCCTTAGTATGCACCGTTAAGAAAGTTCGTCGTTTCGAGACACCACGTGATGATCGGGTGTGATAGACTCTACGTTCGCATACAACGGGTGTTTTCAAGCCTAGCATGTACAGACATGGCCTTGAAACACATGCAAATACTAAGGTTCTACTTGGCGAGCCTAGCATGTACAGACATGGCCTCGGAACATGGACCGAAAGGTTAAGCACGAGTCATATGGATGATATGATGAACCATATTGAGATGCTCGCCATTGCAGCTACACTGCCTCACGTGATGATCGGTCGTGGTGTAGTGAATTTGGTTCGTGTAATCACCAAAGACGACTCGAGGGATGTTGTTTTTGAGTGGGAGTTAGATGAACTCATTTTATCATGAACTAAATCAAAGTGAATTTGCATAGTTCGTTGTAGTCATTGGCATTTGTTTACTACCTTTGCGCTTAGCTATAATTGAGATAATAGAACTATAGAATTCTGGATATTTAACTTTACGGACTGGTACCGTATTGTTTGAGTGTCAAACTAAAGTTTAAAGTCTTATTGCAAACTTTAGCAAACCTTGCTTACTCCATGAAGTTTAATAATGTGTATTAAATCGAGAGTAACAATTCCAGTGTTAGTGTCTAAGTATCACACTTGCCTCCATGATCCTTGATATTCAAATGTTGTTTGTTATTATCAAGGTTATCTAGGAGCTGAAAGGATTGTTTCAGAAACTATCATGTGGAAGATATAGCGATATCTGAAACAATGTTTAGTTGCAATGTGATAGAGTAAAATTTAGTGAGAAACATGTTCTCATATTGTATGAGAATTTGTGAAGGTTGGAGACACTATGTGTCCTAATCTCCCAAAAAGGTTTTGGGAACTAATATTGTACTCACAGTTTGTCCCTATGAGCTATGGTAGTTTTGTCATGAAAGTTGTCATGATAGGATGAATGGAAGATGTAGGTAAAATGTTTACTACACTATAAGATTACTAAAGAATGGAATTTGGAAGAACACCAAACATTTGATGACGGTGATCTACATCAAAGTGAGAATCAAAGGGTGTTAGTATTTGACTAACACACTTTGGATTATGTGTCATTTGAATGGTGCCACAAGTGATGTTGATAAATTCTTCTAAAAAGGAAAGGAATTGCTGAAAGCGGATCTGAAAAATATTTTGGCAAAAAGAAAAAGGAAAAGACTGGAAATGTCCAGCTCGGGTATATAGATGATATACATGTTATGGGTATATTCATTGCTTGTTAAACAGTGTGATTCTTGAGTATTGGATACTTATTGGTTGGTATGAAGTGTCATACAGAACAACGCAATACAAGAGTTGCAATGGCCTGAGTAACTAGCAAATGAATATGGGATGATTCTCATCAAAAAAAAATAAAGTGTTATTATGTTTATCGTTGGAATTAAACCTAGCCTTCAAGATTTATTTGAATAATTGTTATTCTGTTCTGGTGTTATACGAACAATAGTTGTTCAAATTATCACCATATTCATAGAAGATGGATGAACTCTATAAATCTTGTTGGAGAAATCACATCCATAATAACTGATGCTAAACATGTCGCAAGACAAATGATTAGAAGATCACTTATGAGTGACACCACCGTTTGAATCAAATTGGAAAGAAACACATGAAGAAACTCCATGGTGATGGAATTTTGGAGTCTTTTGATTTTGAATCAATTGACGGTTGTGAGAAATTTCTAGAGATGATTGAAACACCGTTTAAATCATATTGGAAAGATAACATGAAGAAACTCCATGTTGGTGGAATTTTGGAGTCTTTTGATTTTGAATCAACTGACGCTTGTAAGAATTTCCTAGAAATGATTGAAACTCCGTTCATAGGCAAAGAAGGACGGACGACTAACTTATTGGACATTATACATGTTGATGTGTATAGTTCATTATGTGTAGCCATGTGTGGTGGGTCTTATAACTTCATATACTTTAACCGAGGTTTTGAGTGGATATATGTGTATATTTACTTGATAAGGAAGAAGTATGAAATGTTTGAAAATGTTCAAATAAATTTCAAGATGAAGTGAAAATCATTGTAATGAGAAAATAAGAGTTTATGATTGGATCATAAAAGAAGATTTTTGAGTTAAAAGTTTAGAAAATGCCTGAGAGTTTAGGAATCGTTCCAAAACTTGCATTTCCCGAAACACCATAGGAGTATGGAGTGTTCGAGAGATGTAATCAAACCTTGTTTGACATGGTAAGGATCAAAGGTGTTATTTCTAAAATTGCCATTATATTTTAAGGATTAAGCTTTAGAGACTATCGCTTTTCACTGAAAAGAGCGCCATCGAGATCCGTTGAAATGACACCATATGAGTTATGGAATGGGATAAAACCCAATTTGTCTTTTCTTAAATTTTGGTATGCAAGGCATATGTAAAATGTTTACAACCAAAGTCGGATAAAGTACGTCTTTGTAGGTTATCCCAAAGTAACCGTTGGGTATTCCTCCATAACACTAAAGACAAAAGTTTTTTGTGGCTAAGAGCATCAAGTTTCTTGAGAAGGAATTTTTGCGAAAAGTTAAGTGGGAGGACAGTAGAACTTTGATTAGGTTGTTGAACCTAAGCTTTATGTGCTAAGTGGCGCAGCGCCGGAAAGTGTCCCGGAAGCGGCCGCAATGCTCTTGGCTCCCGTGTCCCAAAGGTTGTGGTCACGGCGATCTAAGTTCCTATTGAACTGCGTAGTTCGGATAATCGATCAAATAGTAAGATTTGAGATTGAATCATTGTTATTTGATAATAATGGACCGACTACATGCAAAGAAGCAATGATGGGCCCTGACTCCGTCAAAATGGCTAGAAGCTATAAAATCCGTGATAGTTCCATACACGAGAAACCAAGTTTCTGAACTTGGAAGACCCTCTAGATACCGTGTTTGGATCTATATAGAAACAGACGTGGATCTTCTCACATCTATAAAATATTCGACATATCGTTAAAATGGTTTAAGATTATGTTCAAAGAGTTGGCTATGACAAGATTTGATCTTTCATAACGATATTTAGACTGGACGGATTATTGTAGCAACCACTACATATCCTAGTTTTGGTATATGGTAGTTGAACAAACGGAACAACGTTCTTCTAATAGAATGGTTACCTAGGACGTGTACAGGACACGGTCCAAAGGGTTCTGTTAATTCAAAGGATGCTAAAATAGCATGCAAATTTCAATGGTTGAAATAAGCATTCGCGGAGTTGGAATCTTCATCATGATGAAATTGTTAAAACGTTTAGTTTCATCAGAGACGGTGAAGATGCTTGCTTTTGCAAGAAATTAAGTGGGAGCGCTAAGACATATTTCTAATACATTATGTAGAAGACATATTGTTGATTGGAAATGATGTATCTTTTATTGACACGGGTGAAGTTTCATTGAAAATTTGATTTTAATGGAAGATTTGGGCAAAACCAGTATATTGGGCTAATATGGTCTATATAGATAGATTGAGGTGCTAATATGGTTGGGCCGAAGTACATATATGAAATATTGAATAAGTTCAATATGGAAACGACGAGAAAGGTTCTTGCCGCATGGAAAAGGTTGAAGCAAGATTCAAGTGTTTTTGACACTTGGTGAGTAAAATCACATGAATGATTTGATCAATCATGTACACCATGATATGTACAATTCCAGAATGTCCTATGCTCTAAATGTTATGAGCATATACCAGAATGATTCATAAGATGATCATTGGACAATAGTAAAGATATCCTTACGTGCTTTGGAAGGACTAAGAATATATATTATGCATGTTGGACAATAGTTCATTGTAAAGTGTTACATTGATACTAGTTTTGTCGCAAGATACAATCTAAATTTATCTCAATTTTGGCGGTATGTTAAGGTGGCAAAATGTAATGGAAGAAAGTTCCATGATAGATTTGGAATAGTTTCAAATGGATTTGGATGAGTTCCAAAGTTAAGGCATTATAACGAATACTACAACGAAAGGCTAAGTATATGACTGCTCTAGCAGCAGCAAAGGAGGGCATTTGTGTCAAGAAGTTTGTTTGACAAACTAGGTGTAGTTCAAAACGGGCTAATACTATGAAGATCTATTGTATGACAATAGATTCAACATGTTTTGAGCTCAAGGGACTAAGGTCTCACCGGAGGACCAAATTTATGCAATGCCATCTCATTGGTGAATGAGTGATGCGTAGAGACGCAAAGAAATGCAAATACACACGGACCTGAAGTGTCAGATCTGGAGATTAGGTTTACCACTAGCAATGCGTATGGATAACAGCTGAATGCCATAGGTGTTGGATGCGCAAGTACCAAACTAGATTATTGACTCTAGTGCAAGTGGGAGACTGAAGGGAATATGCCCGAGAGGCAATAATAAAGTGGTTATTATCTTATTCCATGTTTATGATAAATGTTTATTTTCATGCTATAATTGTGTTAACCGGAAACGTTAATACATGTGTGTTTAATAAACAAAGAAAAGGTTCCTAGTAATGTCTCTCTTTATACTAGCTTGTTGATTAACGGATGATCAAGGTTTCCTGATCATTGACATTGGATGTCGTTAATAACAAGGTCATATCATTGGAGAATGATGTGATGAACATACACCCACAGTAGTTATAGCAATACGATCATGTCATCAAAGTTTCTATTGCTGTATCAAACTTTCACGAAGTAACCCTAATCCTTAGACCATGAGATCACGTCAATCACTGACACCGGAAGAGTACTTTGATTCCATCAAACGTCACACCGTAACAGGGTGATTATAAAGGTGTCGTTGGGTACTTGGAAAGTGTTAGTTGAGGCTCGTGGATCAAGAGTGGGATTTGTCCATCCAGATGACGGAGAGATATACTCTGGGCCCTCTCGGTGATATCACATTGACATCGCTTGCAAGCACGTGACTGGCTCACGAGGATGTTATATCACGGAACGAGTAAAGAGTACTTGTCGGTAACGAGATCGAACTAGGTATGGATGATACCAAATGATCGGATCTCGGACAAGTAAAATATCGCGAGACAAAAGGAATTGGTTACGGAGTTTTGGTTCACACGATCACTAGTTCATCGTTGAGTAAGTGGGAGTCATCATGGATCTCCAGATCCTGCTGATGATTATTGATCAGAGAAGAGTCTCTGTCATGTCCATTTTATTCACGAACCGTAGGGTGACACACTTAAGGATTCGTTGACGCGTTTGAGTGGATACGGAACGCCAGAGAATATACTGGACAGCACATGGACTGCTTTGATAAAACTGCTGGAATAGTTTCGTTATATCAAAATAGTGCAAGGGGATAATTGTTAATGTGTTCATTGAATGAAGTGTTCATCAATGAAGTACTCATTGAATGAAGTGTTCATTAATTTGAGTGACATTAAACAAGATAATTAAAAGTGTTTTAATATGATAAACTCTTGGAATTTTGAGTGGAGAATTATGGAAGTTATGGGAATAATGTGTGACCCTTTGTTTTTGTGAGTGGAGAGTCCACCCACATGATGAGGGGAGAGGTGGGGGCACCTCTTGGGGCGTGCTACCCCTTGGGGGCTGCCTCCCCCTCCTATATATAGATGGGTGGAGACCCCTCTACTCACTCATTCCTCCATATCTCATATGCCCTTTGGTTGGCATCTTCCTCCCCTTGCTAGCTGATCCAGTTTCACGAGTACGGTGCTTAGGCGAAGCCCTGCTCAAGATCTTCTCTACCACCACCACCACTATGTTGTAGTGCTGCTGGAGTTCCCGAGGATCCACTACTTCCGCTGCCCAACTGGAGCAAGGGGCGGAGGTCGTCACTGATCTGTACGTGTGACCGACTACGGAGACGCTGCCCGTTCGTGGCGTCAAGTCTTCATCACGACCTTGAGGTCGGCGAGTGTTCGACTACATCACCCACGAGAATAGTTCTCGTTAAAGCTTTTGGTCTTCGAGGGTGAGTCCTTCTCAAACCGTTACAAGTGATCTTCTAGATGTGATCTTGGCTGTTACAACCGTAGGAAAATTTTTGTTTTCTATGCAACGAACCCATCAGTGGTATCAGAGCAATGCTATCACATTATCCACGTCTTAGGTAACCATTCTATTAGAAGAATGTTGTTCTGTTTGTTCAACTACCATATACCAAAACTAGCATATGTAGTGGTTGCTACAATAATCCGTCCAGACTAAATATCGTTATGAAAAATCAAATCTTGTCATAGCCAATTCTTTGAACATAATCGTAAACCATTTTAACGATATGTCGAATATTTCATAGATGTGAGAACATCCACGTCTGTTTCTTTATAGATCCAAACACGGTATCTAGAGGGTCTTCCAAGTTCAGAAACTTGGTTTCTCGTGTATGGAACTATCACGGATTTTATAGCTTCTAGCCATTTTGACGGAGTCAGGGCCCATCATTGCTTCTTTGCATGTAGTCGGTCCATTATTATCAAATAACAATGATTCAATCTCAAATCTTTCTATTTGATTGATTACCCGAACTACGCAGTTCAATAGGAACTTAGATCGCCGTGACCACAACCTTTGGGACACGGGAGCCAAGAGCATTGCGGCCTCTTCCGGGACACTTTCCGGCGCTGCGCCACTTAGCACATAAAGCTTAGGTTCAACAACCTAATCGAAGTTCTACTGTCCTCCCACTTAACTTTTCGCAAAAAATTCCTTCTCAAGAAACTTGATGCACTTAGCCACAAAACACTTTTGTCTTTATGGAGGAATAACCAGCGGTTACATTGGGATAACCTACAAAGACGTACTTTATCCGACTTTGGTTGTAAACATTTTACATATGCCTTGCATACCAAAATTTAAGAAAAGACAAATTGGGTTTTATCCCATTCCACAACTCATATGGTGTCATTTCAACGGATCTCGATGGCGCTCTTTTCAGTGAAAAGCGGTAGTCTCTAAATCTTAATCCTTAAAATATAATGGCAATTTTATAAATAACACCTTTGATCCTTACCATGTCAAACAAGGTTTGATTACATCTCTCGAACACTCCATACTCCTATGGTGTTTCGGGAAATGCAAGTTTTGGAACGATTCCTAAACTCTCAGGCATTTGCTAAACTTTTAACTCAAAAATCTTCTTTTATGATCCAATCATAAACTCTTATTTTCTCGTTACAATGATTTTCACTTCATCTTGAAATTTATTTGAACATTTTCAAACATTTCATACTTCTTCCTTATCAAGTAAATATACACATATATCCACTCAAATCCTTGGTTAAAGTATATGAAGTTATAAGAGCCACCACACATGGCTACACATAATGAACTATACACATCAACATGTATAATGTCCAATAAGTTAGTCGTCCGTTCTTCTTTGCCTATGAACGGAGTTTCAATCATTTCTAGGAAATTCTTACAAGCGTCAATTGATTCAAAATCAAAAGACTCCAAAATTCCACCAACATGGAGTTTCTTCATGTTATCTTTCCAATATGATTTAAACGGTGTTTCAATCATCTCTAGAAATTTCTCAAAACCGTCAATTGATTCAAAATCAAAAGACTCCAAAATTCCATCACCATGGAGTTTCTTCATGTGTTTCTTTCCAATATGATTCAAACGGTGGTGTCACTCATAAGTGATCTTATAATCATTTGTCTTGCGACATGTTTAGCATCAGTTATTATGGATGTGATTTCTCCAACAAGATTTATAGAGTTCATCCATCTTCTATGAATATGGTGATAATTTGAACAACTATTGTTCGTATAACACCAGAACAGAATAACAATTATTCAAATAAATCTTGAAGGCTAGGTTTAATTCCAACGATAAACACAATAACACTTTATTTTGTTCTTGATGAGAATCATCCCATATTCATTTGCTAGTTACTCAGGCCATTGCAACTCTTGTATTGCGTTGTTCCGTATGACACTTCATACCAACCAATCAGTATCCAATACTCAAGAATCACGCTATTTAACAAGCAATGAATATACCCATAACATGTATATCATCTATATACCCGAGCTGGACATTTCTAGTCTTTTCCTTTTTCTTTTTCGCCAAAATATTTTTTAGATCCTCTTTCAGCAATTCCTTTCCTTTTTAGAAGAATTTATCAACATCACTTGTGGCACCATTCATATGACACATAATCCAAAGTGTGTTAGTCAAATACTAACACCCTTTGATTCTCACTTTGATGTAGATCACCGTCATCAAATGTTTGGTGTTCTTCCAAATTCCATTCTTTAGTAATCTTATAGTGTAGTAAACATTTTACCTACATCTTCCATTCATCCTATCATGAAAAATTTCATGACAAAACTACCATAGCTCATAGGGACAAACTGTGAGTACAATATTAGTTCCCAAAACCTTTTTGAGAGATTAGGACACATAGTGTCTCCAACCTTCACAAATTCTCATACAATATGAGAACATGTTTCTCACTAAATTTTACTCTATCACATTGCAACTAAACATTGTTTCAGATATCGCTATATCTTCCACACATGATAGTTTCTGAAACAATCCTTTCAGCTCCTAGATAACCTTGATAATAACAAACAACATTTGAATATCAAGGATCATGGAGGCAAGTGTGATACTTAGACACTAACACTGGAATTGTTACTCTCGATTTAATACACATTATTAAACTTCATGGATTAAGCAAGGTTTGCTAAAGTTTGCAATAAGACTTTAAACTTTAGATTGACACTCAAACAATACGGTACCAGTCCGTAAAGTTAAATATCCAGAATTCTATAGTTCTATTATCTCAATTATAGCTAAGCGCAAAGGTAGTAAACAAATGCCAATGACTACAACGAACTATGCAAATTCACTTTGATTTAGTTCATGATAAAATGAGTTCATCTAACTCCCACTCAAAAACAACATCCCTCGAGTCGTCTTTGGTGATTACACGAACCAAATTCACTACACCACGACCGATCATCACGTGAGGCAGTGTAGCTGCAATGGCGAGCATCTCAATATGGTTCATCATATCATCCATATGACTCGTGCTTAACCTTTCGGTCCATGTTCCGAGGCCATGTCTGTACATGCTAGGCTCGCCAAGTAGAACCTTAGTATTTGCATGTGTTTCAAGGCCATGTCTGTACATGCTAGGCTTGAAAACACCCGTTGTATGCGAACGTAGAGTCTATCACACCCGATCATCACGTGGTGTCTCGAAACGACGAACTTTCTTAACGGTGCATACTAAGGAAGAACATATAATTATCTTGATATTAAGTGAGAGGGATCATCTTATAATGCTACCGCAGCGATCATGATCGTAACTAAGCAAAATAAGATGCATAAAAGGATAAACATCACATGCATGGATAATGTGATATGATATGGTCCTTCTCGCATTAGATCTCCATCTTGTGCGTCTTGGTATGATCTCCATCATGCCACCGGCGCGGCACCAAGGTCCATGGCGCCACCACCATGGTCGTCCTTCTCCATTACAATATATCTCATGGATATATCTACAGCACGCAGGCCTTAAAAAGGAAAAACACAACCATATGGCTCCTGCCGGTTGTTTACAATAAATCTCATTTCATACAACAATTTTGTAACAATGACCATATCACATCACATGCCCTGCAAAAACAAGTTAGACGCTTCTAAATTATCTTTGCAAATTTTACGTGGTTTTGGGCTTCCTAGGAAAGAACCGATCTTACCTACGGACAAGAACCACAACGTTGATTCGCTAGTTGTTTCTTTTCATCCCTTTCCAGGGCCCTCCGTTGCAAATGCCATATCACTAATGTTAGAGAAACAGACACCCCCAAAGCCACTTTATACGGTACAAGCCGTATGTCAAGCGTGACACGCAATCTGCGCTTAGGGCCGCTTCAATCCAACATTGCCGCAATATGAACAAGTGCACAAAAGAGGGTAACAACTAGAGGATCCACGCCCACATCTCTATGTGTTATAACCGTACAAAGCATCTACGCATAGACGAGGCTCTGATACCACTGAAGGGTTCGTTGCATAGAAAACAAAAAATTTCCTACGGTTGTAACAGCCAAGATCACATCTAGAAGATCACTTGTAACGGTTTGAGAAGGACTCACCCTCGAAGACCAAAAGCTTTAACGAGAACTATTCTCGTGGGTGATGTAGTCGAACACTCGCCGACCTCAAGGTCGTGATGAAGACTTGACGCCACGAACGGGCAGCGTCTCCGTAGTCGGTCACACGTACAGATCAGTGACGACCTCCGCCCCTTGCTCCAGTTGGGCAGAGGAAGTAGTGGATCCTCGGGAACTCCAGCAGGACTACAACATAGTGGTGGTGGTGGTAGAGAAGATCTTGAGCAGGGCTTCGCCTAAGCACCGTACTCGTGAAACTGGATCAGCTAGCAAGGGGAGGAAGATGCCAACCAAAGGGCATATGAGAGATGGAGGAATCAGTGTGTAGAGGGGTCTCCACCCATCTATATATAGGAGGGGGAGGCAGCCCCCAAGGGGTAGCACGCCCCAAGAGGTGCCCCCACCTCTCCCCTCATCATGTGGGTGGACTCTCCACTCACAAAAACAAAGGGTCACACATTATTCCCATAACTTCCATAATTCTCCACTCAAAATTCCAAGAGTTTATCACATTAAAACACTTTTAATTATCTTGTTTAATGTCACTCAAATTAATGAACACTTCATTTAATGATTACTTCATTGATGAACACTTCATTCAATGAACACATTAACAATTATCCCCTTGCACTATTTTGATATACCGAAACTATTCCAGCAGTTTTATCAAAACAGTCCATGTGCTGTCCAGTATATTCTCCGGCGTTCCGTATCCACTCAAACGCGTCAACGAATCCTTAAGTGTGTCACCCTACGGTTCGTAAATAAAATGGACATGAAAGAGACTCTTCTCCGATCAATAATCATCAGAGGGATCTGGAGATCCATGATGACTCCCACTTACTCAACGATGAACTAGTGATCGTGTGAGCCATTACTCGGTAACCAATTCCTTTTGTCTCGCGATATTTTACTTGTCCGAGATCCGATCATTTGGTATCTTCCATACCTAGTTCAATCTCGTTACCGACAAGTACTCTTTACTCGTTCCATGATATAACATCCTCGTGAGCCAGTCACGTGCTTGCAAGCGATGTCAATGTGATATCACCGAGAGGGCCCAGAGTATATCTCTCCGTCATCTGGATGGACAAATCCCACTCTTGATCCACGAGCCTCAACTAACACTTTCCAAGTACCCAATGACACCTTTATAATCACCCTGTTACGGTGTGACGTTTGATGGAATCAAAGTACTCTTCCGGTGTCAGTGATTGACGTGATCTCATGGTCTAAGGATTAGGGTTACTTCGTGAAAGTTTGATACAGCAATAGAAACTTTGATGACATGATCGTATTGCTATAACTACTGTGGATGTATGTTCATCACATCATTCTCCAATGATATGACCTTGTTATTAACGACATCCAATGTCAATGATCAGGAAACCTTGATCATGCGTTAATCAACAAGCTAGTATAAAGAGAGACATTACTAGGAACCTTTTCTTTGTTTATTAAACACACATGTATTAACGTTTCCGGTTAACACAATTATAGCATGAAAATAAACATTTATCATAAACATGGAATAAGATAATAACCACTTTATTATTGCCTCTCAGGCATATTCCCTTCATATACTAGTCCATTGGGCGATTGATGATCAAGGTTTCCTGATCATGAGACAAGTGCGTCTGTTGACAATGGAGTCATATCATTGGATAATGATATGATGGACATACACCCACCAGAAGTGTTGCGATGTGATCAAGTCACATAGTTCGACATTGCGATAACTATAACATAGTGACCAGATCCTTAGACCGTAATGATCATACGTAATTACTGTCTATTAGGATGCCTTGATTTGCTACCCACCGCCTGACTGAAATATGCTGGCCATAAAGGAGTATTTCAGGTATTCCGAATAGATATGTTAATGAGTATGCAAATAGATCAAAGCGGGATTTGTCCATCCGTGTGACGGATAGGTACTCTGGGCCCACTCGGTGATGTTACATCATAAAGTTTGCAAACGTGTGACTAGGTCACGGAGTTGTAATATCACGGGAACGAGTAAACTTGTTTGTTGAGAACGATGACGAACTAGGTATAATGGATACCGATGATCAAACCTCGGACAAGAAAAGTACCCCAGGACAAAGGGAACAAGCACACGGTTAACGGATCCAACGGCGATTGAAGTTCATTCGATAGAAGCGCAGGGGCTATCAAGGATTGTAACCAGGTCCAATTGATTAGTCATTGATCAATGAGAATTGTCTCGATCATGTCTGATGTTTCCCGGACCGTAGGGTGTTACACTTAAGGGTACTCGACGCAGTAAGGATTGATTCGGGATCACCGGAGAAATTGGAGAGAACACCGGAATTGTTCCGATGAAGGCCGGAAGTTGTTCCAGGTATTTTGAAAGGTTCAAAATATATTTAATATTTTTTAATTAATGTTTTATTATTTAATTATCTGAATTAAATAATAAAATATAATTAAAAAGTAATTAAAAGGCTTATGGGCCTCATAGGGCCCATTAGGGGGAGAGGGAGTCCTCCCCCATGGGCCATGGCGCCATGAGGGCCCCCACCCCCCTTAATAGGTGCGCCACCCCCTCCCTTGGGATTAGTCCCACCCCAGAAGTGGAGGGGGGGGGGTGGCACCCCTCCTTGGCCTATATAAGGAGGGGTAGAGGTGCCCTTTGATTCATGATATTTTTGAGATAAGTTCTCATCTCTCTCTCCCTCCTTTCTCCTTCCTCGAGTGGACTCCCCTTGTTTGGAGTCTACACTTGGTTGGGGATTTCTCCACTATACGCACACCGTCGTACTGCTGGAATCGGGATCCGAATCCATCTTCTTTCCGCTGCTCTACTGGTTCGGAGCCCGGAGGGACGTCGGGTATACTGTATGTGTATAATCCCGCGAGGCACTACACTTGTGGTGCTACTTCATCGTCGTGGTCGTATCGCGAGGTCTTCATCAGCAACGTTCCGACGGGGACGTAATCCCGTCATCGGTCTACAAGGATCGGGTGGCTACAGGAGTCATCGTGGATCTGCGCGGCATCGGGGATTGCCGGTACGACTACACCAACCACGTTCATGCGGGAATGTTTCCCGCTTAACGGACTACATACTGGTATGTGATCTATTTTTCTGTCCGTTACTTGCATCGCCATAGCATAGGTCTTGGGTATGGGTCTCGTAGGTTATGAAAAATTTGTGTTTTCTGCCCCGAACCCCAACAGTGACATCAGAGCAAGGCTATGCGTAGATGTATTGTACGGATAGAACACATCTAGTATGTGGGCATCAATTCTCCAATTGTTACCCTCTCACGTGTACTCATTTAGCGTTGCGGCAATGTTTGATGAAGCGGCCCCCGACCGACCTTACGCGTTTATGCGAGACTGGTTCCACGCTTGACATATGGCTTGTACCATATAAAGTGGCTGGGGGGGGGGGGGGTGTCTGTCTCTCTGCATTAGCGATGCGTAGATGTTTGCAACGGAGGGCCCCGACAGGGGTGTAATAGAGACAATTTTGGATTGGTGTTGTGGCTTGTTTTCGTAGGATAGAAACGGTTCTTTTCTCGAAACCCTAGCAGCCATGTAAAACTTGCAAAAGATAAAGTAGAAAGGCATTTTTAACTTTAATTTGCATGTAAGGGGGAATCATAGCATGTATGATTTATGTTGCATCCTGTTTTTCTAATATGTTAAATATACGACGGTAGCATAATAGGATGATCCCTCACTAAACCAACATAGTGTCCTTACCCTAGTGAGCACCACCTGGAAAGTTCTACATTATGGAGGCACCACGTGTCACATGTGTGTCAAACATTTTTTCGTTCACATGAGGTGGGTGTAGCAAGCCTGGCATATGTATATGATATGGCCTTGCATGACACAGCAACAAATCACATCGGGTGTGGTGGCGAGCCTGGCATATGTATATGATATGGCCTCGGGACACAGGAGACCGAAAGGTCGAGCATGAGTCACATGGATGATGTGATTGGCATGATGGCCTACCTTGAACAACATACTGATGGCCGTGACGATCGGGGGAGGTATGGTGTTCAAGGATCGTGTAATAACTTAGAATAAACTATGAGGGATGTTTGTCTGAGTGGGAGTTCCATAATTTTTTTTGAAACATGAACTCCATATTATGAACTTAATCTTCATGTCTTAGCAAATATCATTGTAGATAACGTCATACCAATGTTTAGAACTATGGCTCTTTTAGTATGATAGAACTTAAGGTAAATGGGTCTTACTTCATTGATGTGTACCAACACCATTAGAGACATACTCATTAGTAATGACTTGCTAAACATAATACGAAGAACTGCTAGGAGATACACCTGACAACTCCGTAATCAAGGAAGATGATGATGAGTATCGCACTCACCGTCACTTATGAATGACTATCCAATACACCATAATTCATTCTATGGAATCTGAATTTTGAATGCATGTTAACCAACACGTATGACGTGCTAGGTGAACTTGAAAGCACTTGGTCACAAATCAGAGTAATGGAATATGAGTATATGGATGGGGTTTCTTTCAACTATGGTGGAAGGAACAACCTGTTGAGAAAGTCACTTGGAAAATGTATAAGATACATGGAACACCTTGTGTATAACTTGGACTACTGAATGACTGGTTACTTTGCGATAACTGGGGAGTTGCATCCGCTTCCTCCCAGTTACAAAGGCCATGTCTGGACTATGTCATGAAGGAGAATCGTTCACCTGTCATGAGGTCATGGTTAAAGTTAAGAACTTTAAGAGTAGAACCAATGTAGCTATTGGATATGTGCCCTAGAGACAAATTAATAAAGATATTTGTCACATATCATTTTTGTTCATAATACGTTTTATACTGTGCTATAACTGTATTACTTGGAAATACTAATACAGGTGTAGTATAAAACATGGTCCGTAGTTTAACTCGGGTAAACTATCTCATTGGGCAATTGATTGATCAAGCTTTCCTGATCATGGCGACACTTAAGTCCATTGACAATGAGGTCATATCGTTAAGGGGAATGATGTGATGGACGTACACCCACCTAAAGTATTGCAATGTGATCGAGTGACATAGTTCAGCGTTGCTATGACTTTGTAACGTATGGCTTAGTCCTTAGACCGTAATGATCATACGTAATTGTCATCTATGAGGAGACTTTGATTTGTATCCCACCGCCTGACTGAAATATGCTGGCTATAAAGGTGCACTTTGGGTATTCCGAAATAGATGGTTGATGAGTATGTTAATAGATCAGAGCGGGATTTGTCAGTCCTTGTGACAGGACAGGTACTCTGGGCCCACTCGGTGATATTGCATCAACACCTTGCAAGGACGTGACTAGGTCACAAGAGATGCAATGATCATGGACGAGAGAAGTTGTTTGTTGTGAACGAGATGTGAACACGGTATGTAGGATACCGACGATCAAACCTCGGACAAACAAAGTACCACAGCACAAAGGGATTACGTCGTATCGTTAACGGTTTCCAAAAGCGATCGAAGTTCATTCGATGGAAGCGCAGGGGCTGTCAAGGATTGTAACCAGGTCCAACTTACTAGTCATTGGTCAATGAGAAGAGTCTCGACCATGTTTTCTGTTTCCCGGACCGTTAGGGTGTTACACTTAAGGGCAATCGATGCATAGGATAGTTACGGGATCAATCGGTGAAATAGGAGAAATCACCGGAATAGTTCCGGAGGAGGACGGAATGGTTTGCGGACATTTTGAATAGTTCAAAATAAAGTTTAATTGTTTTAATAATTTTTTATTATTTAATTATCTGAATTAAATATTTAAAACATATTAAATAAATTAAAAAATGGGGAAAAGGCTAAATGGGCACATGGGGCCCATTAAGGCAGGAGGGGGTCTCCCCCCTTGGGATTGGCGCCAAGGGTGGGGCCCACCACCCCCCTTGGCCGGCACACTCCCCCCTCCTTGGGAGTTTAGTCCCACATGGGGGAGGGGAGGAGGATAGCACCCCCCTTGGCCTATATAAGGAGGGGTAGCCCCCCCTTTTTCCAACACACCAATATCTCCTTATTCCTCCTTCTCCTTCCCGGAAGTGGACTCCCCTTGTTTGGAGTCTGTACCTGGATTGGAGTTCTCCACCATAAGGCATGCCGTCGTTCTGCTGGAGTCGGGATCCGTAGCCGTCTTTCTTCCGCTGCTCGCCTGGTTCGGGGCCCGGGAGGAACATCGATTGTACCGTACGTGTATAATCTCTTTGAGGCACTACACCTGTGGTGCTACTTCGTCGCTGGAGGTTTACCGGGAGTCATCCTCGCCGGTGGTGGTCTTCTACACGACAGGGAGGTCGTAGTTCCGAGTCTACGCCAGCAACGTTCGCAAGAACGTTTCCCTCTTCCGGTCTTCAAAGGTATGAACACCGATTCCCTCCGTTACTTTACATCGCCATAGCATAGATCTTGGGTTCGGGTACCGTAGGTATGCAAAATTTGTGTTTTCTGCCCCGTATCCCAACAGTGGTATCATGAGCTAGCTATGCGTAGATGTATTGTACGGGTAGAACACATCTAGGATGTGGGCATCGAATCTTCATTCGTTACCCTCCCACGTGTACTCATTTAGCGTTGCGGCAATGTTTGATGAAGCGGCCCCCGACCGACCTTACGCGTTTACGCGAGACTGGTTCCACGCTTGACATATGGCTTGTACCATATAAAGTGGCTGGGGGGGGGGGGTGTCTGTCTCTCTGCATTAGCAATGCGAAGATGTTTGCAACGGAGGGCCCCGACAGGGGTGTAATAGAGACGGATGGGAGACGGTGTTGTGGCATGTTTTTCACAGGATAGAAACGGTTCTCTCTCTCGAAACCCCTAGCAGCCACGCAAAACTTGCACAAGCTAAAGTAGAAAGGCATTTAACTTTGCTTTGCATGAAGGGGATCATAGGTTGTATGATTTACAGTTTTACTTCCTGTTTTATGCTAGTATGCTAGATATATCAACGGTAGCACGAAACAGGACCATCTCTCACAAATACCAACATTCTGTTCTCCCTTGGTGGGCACCGCCTGGAAGGTTCTCCCATATGGCTTGATGCTCCGTACATACCGGAGTTGTCCTACATATTAAATGGAGTTCGCATGAGGTTGCGTTCGGCAAGCCTGGCATATGCAGATATGGCCTTGCTGAACAGCTAACATCAAGGTTCGATTGGCAGGCTTGACTTATGTAGATGCGGGCCTAGAACATAGGAGAACGAAAGGTCGAGCACGAGTCACATGCCTGATGTGATTGGCTTAGAGGACTACCTTGTCCGGACCCGGGGTTTGGATATGTAATTCCAGTCACAACTCAATCATATGGAGAGCCGAGAGCCATACCCACTTGTCTAAGCAGACAAGGCCAAGTACAAGACACTCTCGGAAAGCTCGAACGTGAGGGGCATCCCATCCAGGCCAGATGATCAACTGAGATGGGTCCTCATCGCCCGCTCACAAGTCTAAATGATTATGGGTGGTGAAATCCCATACTCATACACAAGTCGCCTCAACCATATTATCGATTGAATCCTAACACTTACATAAACATACTCCAGCCCGATCTCTTAGTCGGGGTCTTGGGCGGGCTCAATCATACAACAAAGTGTGCCACGTGACAGAGTCACGAGCAATTGCATCGCGATGCCCCAAGCTGCGCACATCTAAGGGCCACTTGGTGCATAAAAGACCGCCGGCGAGAGCAAAACTAAGGTATCGAACCCTACACATGACATGCACGATATAAACATACACGCAGCATGCATGCCAAGTGTATACCAGCAGGTAACACAACATGAACTCTACAAACTCATAGTTTTATTGCATCTGCTATACAGAGCAGATATAGTAGTGTTACAAACAGAGATCACATAACTGTGACCCAACATTACATCATACAACAACGGAAGCAAAATATGTCTTAGTAAAGACAAGGTTAACAAATGGCTTAAGAAGCCTTTCAGAAAACACAACGACCCTCCAGAGGGACCAGGCTGCTGTCAGGGACTACATTACTTCGTCGACGTCGAGCTTGAGGGGAGGCCACCATCAGGGTCAGTGGTCTCGTCTCTAAAACATAGAATAAGCAAACGTGAGTACAAATTCGTACTCAGCAAGACTTACGTCAGAACTATACTACTCATGCTCAGATATCAAGGTAAAGGCAAGTGGGGTTGTAATGCAGAAAGCTTCAACTTGGCTATCCTGTACTACGACTACATAGAATTGAGATGAGAGGCGCACACGAGTCCATCTAATCTTGATCACCACATCAATACACAACCATGGATCCTTCCTCGACTTCCCCACGAGGAAGCAACCCAAAGCACTCACACTTATCTTGCGATTTTTAGAGTATCCATTTGAGTTGTCTAATAATCGAGTAAAGATCTCCAAGTAGTCCATAACCGCGGACACGACTATTCAAATAGTTCATTAACCCTGCAGGGGTGTACTTCTTCACATACGTAGCTACCACTTACCGCCTAGAACGAGTCACCTTCAAGCGGTGTCGGCGAGGATAGTACCACGACACTGACCTCACGACTCCAACTCTAGTCCAGGGTGTTGGATATGTGCCCTAGAGACAAATTAATAAAGATATTTGTCACATATCCGTTTTGTTCATAATACGTTTATACTGTGCTATAACTGTATTACTTGGAAATACTAATACAGGTGTAGTATAAAACATGGTCCGTAGTTTAACTCGGGTAAACTATCTCATTGGGCAATTGATTGATCAAGCTTTCCTGATCATGGCGACACTTAAGTCCATTGACAATGAGGTCATATCATTAGGGGAATGATGTGATGGACAGACACCCACCTAAAGTAATGCAATGTGATCGAGTCACATAGTTCAGCATTGCTATGACTTTGTAACGTATGGCTTAGTCCTTAGACCGTAATGATCATACGTAATCACGATCTATGAGGAGACTTTGATTTGTATCCCACCGCCTGACTGAAATATGCTGGCTATAACGGAGCACTTTGGGTATTTCGAAATAGATGGTTGATGAGTATGTTAATAGATCAAAGAGGGATTTGTCAGTCCTTGTGACAGGACAGGTACTCTGGGCCCACTCGGTGATATTGCATCAACCCTTGCAAGGACGTGACTAGGTCACAAAGAGATGCAATGATCATGGACGAGAAAAGTTGTTTGTCGTGAACGAGATGTGAACACGGTATGTGGGATACCGACGATCAAACCTCGGACAAACAAGGTACCGCAGAACAAAGGGATTACGTCGTATCGTTAACGGTTTCCAAAAGCGATCGAAGCTCATTCGATGGAAGCGCAGGGGCTGTCAAGGATTGTAACCAGGTCCAACTGACTAGTCATTGGTCCATGAGAAGAGTCTCGACCATGTCTGCTGTTTCCCGGACCGTTAGGGTGTTACACTTAAGGGCAATCGATGCATAGGACAGTTACGGGATCAATCGGTGAAATAGGAGAAATCACCGGAATAGTTCCGGAGGAGGACGGAATGGTTTCCGGACATTTTGAATAGTTCAAAATAAAGTTTAATTGTTTTAATAATGTTTTTATTATTTAATTATCTGAATTAAATATTTAAAACTTATTAAATAATTAAAATAATGGAAAAAAGGCTATATGGGCCTTTGAGGCCCATTAGGGGAGGAGGGGGTTCCCCCCCTTGGGCTTGGCGCCAAGGGGTGGGGCCCAACCTCCCCTAGGCCGGCGCACCCCTCCCCCCTTGGGGGTTTAGTCCCACATGGGGGAGGGAAGAGGGATCACACCCCCCCTTGGCCTTTATATAGAGGGGTAGACCCCCCTTTTTCCATACAACAATTGATCTCCTTCTTCTTCCTTCTCCATTTCTGGAAGTGGACTCCCCTTTTTTGGAGTCTGCACCAGGATTGGAGTTCTCCACCATAAGGCAGGCCGTCGCTCTGCCGGAGTCGGGATCCGTAGCCGTCTTCTTTCCGCTGCTCGCCTGGTTCGGAGCCCGGGAGGAACATCGATTGTGCCGTACGTGTATAATCTCTTCGAGGCATTACACCTGTGGTGCTGCTTCATCGCTGGAGGTTTACCGGGAGTCATCCTCGCCGGTGGTGGTCTTCTACACGACAGGGAGGTCGTAGTTCTGAGTCTACTCCAACCACGTTCGCAAGAACGTTTCCCGCTTTCGGTCTTCAAAGGTATGAACACCGATTCCCTCCGTTACTTTACATCGCCATAGCATAGATCTTGGGTTTGGGTACCGTAGGTGTGAAAAATTTGTGTTTTCTGCCTCGTATCCCAACAGTGGTATCATGAGCTAGCTAGCTATTCGTACTTGATATGATGGTGACGTGTGTCACATTAACAATATTGAGGCCAAAAGATTGAAGAATGATGAAGATCACATGATGATGTGGCATTGCCGACTTGGTCATATTGGTATAAAACGCATGGAGAAGCTCCATAAGGATGGACTTCTTGAGTCATTGGATTTTGGATCCCTTGATACATGTGAACAATGCCTCATGGGCAAGATGACAAGGACTCCATTCAATGGCGTAATGGAGCGTGCGAATGTCTTATTGGGGATCATACACTCGGATGTATGTGGACCCATGAACATCCCCACTCGCAATGGTCTTCGTTACTTCGTGACCTTTACTGATGACTTGAGTAGATATGGGTATATTTACTTGATGAAGCACAAGTCTGAAACCTTTGAAAAGTTCAAGGAATTTCAGAATGAGGTCGAAAATCAACTCGGAAAGAAAACCAAGCACCTTCGATCGGATCGAGGTGGAGAGTATTTGAGTCACGAGTTTGGCAATCATCTTAAATCTTGTGGCATAGTACCACAACTTACGCCGGCAGGCACACCTCAGAGAAACAGTGTGGCTGAGCGACGTAATCGAACCCTATTGGATAGCGTACGATCGATGATGTCTCATACTGATTTTCCTGTGTCATTCTGGGGGTATGCATTAGAAACTGCCGTTCATATTCTTAATAGGGCACCATCCAAATCCGTAAAGACAACACCATTTGAAGAATGGCATGGCACAAAACCTAAGTTGTCTCACCTGAAGATTTGGGGTTGTGAGGCTTATGTTAGGAAACTACAGCCTGACAAACTTGAGTCCAAGGCGGATAAGTGCATCTTTGTGGGCTATCCCAAGGAAACTTGTGGATATACCTTCTACATAAAGTCTGACAGCAAAATGTTTGTTGCCAATACGGGACACTTTCTTGAGAAGGAGTTTCTCGTGAAAGAGTTGAGTGGGAGGAAAATAGACCTCGATGAAGTGACTGACCAATCACTCCAATTGGAATAAACCGCTACGGAAATTGTTCTGGAACCATCTTCCACAGTGGGAGCTGAAGAGAATGGCCAGAACGACATTCATAACGATCATGACATTGATGATGATCATGATGAGAATGAAGAGGAACCTTTTATGCCCCGTAGGTCATCAAGAGTCCGTCAACCTACTGAGTTTTACGGACAGCTTGTGAATGCAATCTCGGCTGATGAGTCGGATGAACCTACAAGTTACAAAGAAGCAATGGAGGGACCCGAGTCCGAGAAATGGCTTGAAGCCATGAAATCCGAAATAGACTCCATGTACACCAACAAAGTATGGACTTTGGTGGATATTCCCGAGGACCGCAAGGCCGTCGAGAATAAATGGATTTTCAAGAAAAAGACTGACGCAGACGGAAACATATCTGTCTACAAAGCTCGACTTGTCGTGAAGGGGTTCCGACAAATTCAAGGAGTTGACTACGAGGAGACGTTCTCTCCTGTAGCGATGATAAAGTCTATTCGGATCCTACTAGCAATAGCTGCATATCATGATTACGAGATATGGCAGATGGATGTGAAAACTGCATGCCTAAATGGCAACATTGAGGAGGAGTTGTATATGATGCAACCAGAGGGGTTTGTCGATCCAAGGAACGCTGGTAAGGTGTGCAAACTTCAACGGTCCATCTATGGGTTGAAGCAAGCATCTCGGAGCTGGAATCTTTGATTTGATGAGGTTATTTAAGCTTTTGGATTTGTCCAAAACGTCGAAGAGTTCTGCGTCTATAAGAAACTGAGTGAGAGCTCTGTAGCATTCCTTGTGTTATATGTAGATGACATATTACTAACAGGGAACGATAAGAAATTCTTAGAGGAAGTGAAGGAATATCTGAATGGACAATTTTCCATGAAGGACCTAGGTGAAGATGCGTACATATTAGGGATTAAGATCTATAGAGATAGACCTAATCGACGGTTGGCTTTGAGTCAGAACACTTATATTGACAAGATATTGAAAAGGTTTAGTATGGGTAACTCCAAGAGAGGCCTCTTGCCTGTTACAAAAGGTGTCAAATTAAGCGTGACTCAATGCCCAACCACATCAAAAGAGAAGGAGGAGATGTCCTCAAAGCCCTATGCCTCAGCCATAGGTTCTCTCATGTATGCTATGTTATGTACCAGACCGGATTTAGCGCTGGCCATTAGTATGACTAATCGCTACCAGAGTAATCCGGGAATGGCCCATTGGACAGCAGTGAAGAACATCCTTAAGTACTTGAGAAGAACCAAGGATCTCTTTCTTGTTTATGGAGGAGTTGATGAGGAGCTCACCGTAAAGGGTTACGTTGACGCAAGCCTCGGCTCAGACCTAGATGACTCGAAGTCCCAGACGGGATATGTTTTCATGTTGAACGGAGGCGCGATTAGCTGGAGGAGCGGCAAACAGTCAGTCGTCGCTCAATCTTCAATGGAGTCGGAGTATATTGCCGCTTGCGAAGCGTCAAACGAGGCGCTGTGGCTGACGAAGTTCGTGATCGAGCTTGACGTCTTTCCCAGTTGCACTGACCCCGTGGGAATCTACTGCGACAACACAGGTGCCATTGCTAACGCGAAGGAGCCAAGAACTCACTCTACAGCCAAGCACATCCTCCGAAAGTTCCATGTGACGCGAGACAACGTCAGGGATGGACACACTAGGATTCACAAGATACATACGGATCTGAACGCAGCAGACCCGATGACTAAACCTCTTCCACAGGGCAAGTTTGAAGAACACCGAGAGACCATTGGTGTTAGATACATACCTGATGTAAACTAGTGTAATTTGTACTCTAGTGCAAGTGGGAGACTGTTGGATATGTGCCCTAGAGACAAATTAATAAAGATATTTGTCACATATCCGTTTTGTTCATAATACGTTTTATATTGTGCTATAACTGTATTACTTGGAAATACTAATACAGGTGTAGTATAAAACATGGTCCGTAGTTTAACTCGGATAAACTATCTCATTGGGCAATTGATTGATCAAGCTTTCCTGATCATGGCGACACTTAAGTCCATTGACAATGAGGTCATATCATTAGGGGAATGATGTGATGGACAGACACCCACCTAAAGTAATGCAATGTGATCGAGTCACATAGTTCAGCATTGCTATGACTTTGTAACGTACGGCTTAGTCCTTAGACCGTAATGATCATACGTAATCACGATCTATGAGGAGACTTTGATTTGTATCCCACCGCCTGACTGAAATATGCTGGCTATAACGGAGCACTTTGGGTATTCCGAAATAGATGGTTGATGAGTATGTTAATAGATCAAAGCGGGATTTGTCAGTCCTTGTGACAGGACAGGTACTCTGGGCCCACTCGGTGATATTGCATCAACCCTTGCAAGGACGTGACTAGGTCACAAAGAGATGCAATGATCATGGACGAGAGAAGTTGTTTGTCGTGAACGAGATGTGAACACGGTATGTGGGATACCGACGATCAAACCTCGGACAAACAAGGTACCGCAGAACAAAGGGATTACATCGTATCGTTAACGGTTTCCAAAAGCGATCGAAGCTCATTCGATGGAAGCGCAGGGGCTGTCAAGGATTGTAACCAGGTCCAACTGACTAGTCATTGGTCCATGAGAAGAGTCTCGACCATGTCTGCTGTTTCCCGGACCGTTAGGGTGTTACACTTAAGGGCAATCGATGCATAGGACAGTTACGGGATCAATCGGTGAAATAGGAGAAATCACCGGAATAGTTCCGGAGGAGGACGGAATGGTTTCCGGACATTTTGAATAGTTCAAAATAAAGTTTAATTGTTTTAATAATGTTTTTCTTATTTAATTATCTGAATTAAATATTTAAAACTTATTAAATAATTAAAATAATGGAAAAAAGGCTATATGGGCCTTTGAGGCCCATTAGGGGAGGAGGGGGTTCCCCCCCTTGGGCATGGCGCCAAGGGGTGGGGCCCAACCTCCCCTAGGACGGCGCACCCCTCCCCCCTTGGGGGTTTAGTCCCACATGGGGGAGGGAAGAGGGATCACACCCCCCCTTGGCCTTTATATAGAGGGGTAGACCCCCCTTTTTCCATACAACAATTGATCTCCTTCTTCTTCCTTCTCCATTTCTGGAAGTGGACTCCCCTTGTTTGGAGTCTGCACCAGGATTGGAGTTCTCCACCAGAAGGCAGGCCGTCGCTCTGCCGGAGTCGGGATCCGTAGCCGTCTTCTTTCCGCTGCTCGCCTGGTTCGGAGCCCGGGAGGAACATCGATTGTGCCGTACGTGTATAATCTCTTCGAGGCATTACACCTGTGGTGCTGCTTCATCGCTGGAGGTTTACCGGGAGTCATCCTCGCCGGTGGTGGTCTTCTACACGACAGGGAGTTCGTAGTTCTGAGTCTACGCCAACCACGTTCGCAAGAACGTTTCCCGCTTTCGGTCTTCAAATGTATGAACACCGATTCCCTCCGTTACTTTACATCGCCATAGCATAGATCTTGGGTTCGGGTACCGTAGGTGTGAAAAATTTGTGTTTTCTGCCTCGTATCCCAACACAGGGGATCGCCTATCTGAGTTGTACCCCAATCGGGAATCCGGCTGGGGTTTCCGTTCAGGACCCAGACGATGTATGGACGGTCCGACAAGCCCACCTCTTCGGATGGTGCTGCGCTTGCCTAAAACCGTGCTACGTTATGAAATCAAATAGAAGAAAATTAACCCATGCGAATCCTGGACCATAGTCGGGGTGAGTTAATAGGTCGAGAGGGGTCAATGAGACCAACATGTGGTAGTAATCTGTGTCTTGGATCACAACACAAGAACTCGGGGCCTAGGGCAGTGTAAATGAGACAACCCACTGTGTACTCCTACACAACCTCTCATTGTTCAGTTTTATTAGGGTGACTTCACCAACACGTTACCACCTTGTTGCATGTGTTCACTACCATCCCGATACATCACCCAGATGGATCAAGTTCATTGCAAACAACTCTAGCATGGCATAGCATATCATGGATGAAGGGCCACATGATGAACACAAACAAATTTGTATCTGCTAGGTTGAGGTTTGCTTAATACTGTGGCAGCAATGATAGGTCATGCAAAGGATGGGTTCAACTAGCGATAGAACGGTAACATGTGAATCACCTAAACATGCATAAGAGAACAAGAGGGAAACTGGGTTTTTATAGATATGATCAAAGGGGGTTTGCTTGCCTTATTGTCGAGACTCGGGGGTGCCACTCTTCGGAGAAAGCAGGAACTACGTCCCGCGATGGATCTATCGAGAAGAAGCAAACACCGAGACAACAACAACAATGTAAACATCACATTGCAATGCACATTCAAGAATGAATCATGGCATGGTACTGATGTGACCTAGGTTCAATTTGTCACATGTTAATTGAAGTTGATTTGAAAAAGGAATTCAAATTCAAACTCCAAATGTTGTTCAAATTAGCCAAAGTTGCATTTGCTAATGTTTGGTCTTTGTAATCTATGTTTAAATGTGAATGATATGCCTCTGATGTTCATGTGATAAGGTTGGCATTGCAAAGATTCAATTTGAAATGATTTAAACATTTATTTCGAATTATTCCAAATAACCCAAATAGCTAAATGCTACTGGTCCATCATCATAGATGTGTTTTTTTTGATGAAAATATGATATTTGGAATCCTTGCATTTTTCTGATGATTTTTCATATATTACACTTTTGATTTGGAGTTATGGTTTAAAAGTTATTGAATTTCAAAGATTTAATAGTTTTCTGGAATTTCCTGGAATTAAATTAAACAGAGAAATCACTTATTGCATCAGCATGATGCAATGCTGATGTCACCAGGGGGCTGACATGTGGGGCCACATGGTCAGTGACACAGTGCTAAACTCCTCTGTTTAATTAAAATTTTGATTTAATTACAGGGGGCTGGCCCCACCTGTCAGTGGCCTAGGGCCAAACTAATCAAAGGGTTAGCCCCCTAATGACCGTGCCACGTCCGCACGGCCGGCGGTTAGCCGCCGGTGGCCTAACCGCACGGCGGCGCTCACTGGGGACGGCAGCTCCGGGCTACTCTTGCCAAACGGAGGGCATGGATGGGGTCCTTGTGCTCTCCCGCGTCGCCCAGAGCACAAGGCGACCACGGGGAGGCTCAGGAGGCTCGCCGACGACGAGAGGCGCGGCGGCCGGAGCTCGGCTAAGCGGGGAAACGGCGACGGGGCGCGAGGTGGTGAACGGGGAGGGGGAAACGAGAGAGGATCTCACCACGAGCGCGTTGGCGTAGACGGGAGAGGCGGAGGAGCTGCGGTGGCGGCGTATTTCTCGCTGGAGAGCGACGGCTGTGGCGGAGGATGAAGACGCGGGCGTCGTCTTGGGGCGTCCTCAGTTCCAATTGAAGGCTCACGACGACGCAGACGGCCACGGCGGAGCTTCTGGACAGCACGGCGGGGCGGCTCGAGGTCGTTGGCCACGCAGGCGCATGCACGGCGGCGACGAGGAGCTCTCGGGACCTCGCGGGATCTCGCCGGAGAGAGAGATGAAAGGGTCCAGGGGAGGGGGAATGGAAGTGAGGTTGCTTGGGGGCGTCCACGGCGCCGGATAAGGGAGAGGGGGCAGCCAGGTAGCTGCCTGGCGGCCATGCCGGGCTCGCCGGCGAGCTGCCTGCCTGCCTGGCCAGGGGTTGAAGACGCATGTACCCCTGGCGGGCTGGGCCGGCTAGCTGGGCCAGGTGGGCCAGGTAAGTGGCTCTTAGCCCTTTTGTTTCCTTTTCTTTTTCTGCTTTTTTTGTTTTTATTTGTTTTGCTCTGAAAAAAAATACCAAAGCATTTTTAAAAATCCCCAAATATCTATCTTGGACATATGTGACATAGTACTAGCCACTCCCAAGTTTTTGAGATTTTTGAAATTCAAAACATTTGAATTTCAATTCAAATAGCATTTAAATTTAATTTCCAAGCCTCTGTTTGAATATTTGAAAAATCCATGAGCATGGGTTTGACTCCAAATCATTTTTAAAATGATCATACTCATTTATAGGACTTTTCAAAATTGTTTGGAGGAATTTTGGAAAAACTTTTTATCTGGCCTTTTATTTAAATTCTTTTTGAGGCTTTTCCAAATCCCCAATTCTTAAACCAAGAATTTAAACATGATGCAATTATTTCTAGTAATAAAAGCACATATCAAAAATAGGGTTGTGACAACTCGCCCCCACTCAAAAGAATCTCGTCCCGAGATTCAGAAGTAGTCGGGAAGAGGGTGGGGTATTCAACTCGGAGATGATCTTCTCATTCCCAGGTGGCTTCCTTCTCAGAATGGTTGAACCACTGTACTTTAAGGAACTTGATCTTCTGACGTCGGGTGGTGCGCTCAGATTCATCGAGGATACGGACGGGATACTCTCGATATGACAGGTTTTCTTGGAGATCAAGCGTTTCGTGGTCTACTTCGCGGATGGGGTCCTTGAAGCAACGCCTGAGATGAGATAAGTGGAAGACATCGTGAACCTGAGAAAGATGCGGGGGTAGTTCAAGTTGGTAGGCAACTTCTCCACGTTTAGCTAGGATGCGAAAAGGGCCTATGTAACGTGGGGCCAATTTGCCTTTGATACCGAAGCGATGGGTTCCCTTCAGAGGAGTAACCCGGAGGTAAGCCTTCTCGTACAGCTCGTAGCTTTCTGGCCTATGATGACGATCATAATAGCTTTTCTGACGAGACTGGGCTGTTTTCAATTGCTCATGAACAATGCGAACCTTCTCTTCTGCTTCCTGGATCATACCCGGTCCAAAGAATTGTCTTTCACCGGTTTCTGACCAGTTCAATGGTGTTCGACATTTTCTTCCATGGAGAAATTCAAAGGGTGCCATGCCCAAGCTAGATTGGAAGCTGTTGTTATAAGAAAACTCGGCGAATGGAAGAGATTTCTCCCAACTCTTTCCGAATGAGATAACACAGGCTCTGAGCATGTCTTCGAGAATTTGATTGACTCTTTCTACTTGACCACTTGACTGGGGATGAAAGGCGGTGCTAAAGGAGAGATGGGTTCCCATAGCATTTTGAAAACTTTCCCAAAATCGAGAGGTGAAAAGACTTCCACGGTCTGAATTGATTTCCAAAGGAACACCATGGAGAGAAACGATCCGGGAGACATATAAATCCGCTAACTGGCTAGCAGTTATACTCTCGCGAACAGGAAGGAAATGAGCAACTTTGGAAAGACGGTCAATGACCACGAAGATGGCATTGTTTCCCTTCTGAGACTTTGGAAAGCCAGGGATGAAATCCATACAGACTTTATCCCATTTCCACTCAGGAATGGCTAAAGGTTGAAGAGTACGAGCATGTCTTTGATGCTCTGCTTTCACACGACGACAAACATCGCACTCAGCAATAAATTGAGTGATTTCTCGCTTCATCCTAGTCCACCAAAATCTCTGGCGTAGATCTTGATACATCTTAGTACTACCAGGATGAATCGAGAGAGGGGTGTCATGAGCTTCCTTAAGGATCTGCTGCCTTAGATTCCTATTCTTTGGAACTACCATCCTATTCTCGAAGTACACAGTACCTTCATGGTCTAGGGTAAAACATTTTGCCTTACCGCTAGCAATTTTCTTCTTGATATATCAGATACCTCGAGCACGTTGTTGAACAGCTTTGATTTGATCCTCAAGGGTTGGTTTCAGAATCAAGGTGGAAAGGAATCCATGAGGAACAATCTCAAGATTCATCTTTTGAAATTCCTCATAGAGAAGTGGTTGATACTGTTGTAACATGAGGTTGTTACAATATGACTTACGACTTAGTGCATCAGCCATGACATTGGCTTTTCCTGGGGTGTAAGAGATACTTAAGTCATAATCTTTTATCAACTCTATCCAGCGTCTTTGCCTGAGGTTAAGATCTGGCTGGGTGAATATGTATTTGAGGCTTTGGTGATCGGCATAGATTTCACAACGATTACCAAGGAGGTAATGTCGCCAAGTCTTCAGGGCATGAACTACGGCAGCGAGTTCAAGATCATGGGTAGGATAGTTTTCTTTATGTGGACACAACTGGCGTGAAGCATAAGCTACCACATGTCTATCTTGCATAAGTATGCATCCTAACCCTTGCCGTGAAGCATCAGAATAGATTTCGAAATCCTTTTGGTGTCTGGAGGCGCAAGTACGGGTGCAGAAGTCAATCTTCTTTTCAGCTCTTGAAAGCTTTCCTCACACTTGGGAGTCCATTGGAATTTCTTATCTTTCTTGAGGAGTTCAGTCAGAGGCTTTGCAACTTTGGAGAAGTTCTCAACGAAGCGGCGACAATAGCTTGCTAAGACAAGAAAACTCCTAACTTGGTTAACCGATTCAGGTGGAGTCCAGTCAAGGACGGCCTGAACTCTCTCGGGATTGACTGCAACACCTTTCGCAGAAATCACGTGGCCTAAGTAGGTCACTTCTGGTAGCCAAAATTCACACTTGGAGAGCTTGGCATAAAGGCGATGCTCTCTAAGTTTCATCAATACCAGCCTAAGATGTTCTGCGTGCTCTTCTTCGTTCTTCGAGTAGATGCGAATGTCATCAAGATAAACTATAAATTTTTTATCCAAGTACTCCATGAAGATCGAATTCATCAAGCGCGAAAAAGTGGCTGGGGCATTGGTTAAACCGAAGGACATGACGGTGTACTCATAAAGACCATAACGAGTAGTGAAAGCCGTCATGGGAATGTCCTCGTTTCTGATTTTGATTTGATGATAACCTAATCTCAAATCCATCTTGGAGAAGACAGAGGATCCTGCAAGTTGATCATAAAGATCATTGATCCTGGGAAGTGGGTACTTGTTCTTTATCGTCGCTAGATTTAGCGGGCGATAATCTACGCACATCCTTTCTGTTCCATCTTTCTTCGTTACGAATAGAACGGGGCAACCCCATGGCGATGAGCTAGGGCGGATGAAGCCTTTTTCCAACGAAGCATCAAGTTGGGTTTTTAGCTCAGCTAACTCATGTGGGGCCATTCTATATGGACGTCTCGAAATTGGGGCTGTGCCTTGTATAAGATCCACTATGAATTCCACACACCTGCCGGGTGGCATTCCCGGCAGCTCTTCTGGAAAGACATCCGGAAAGTCACAAACTATCAGATTATCTTCAAGGTTAGGAAGAGGATGTTCGTTCAACGAATATAGCTGGGTTTCTGAACCTTGAGATGTGAAATGGACTATCTTGCCGGAAGGATGAGTGAGTTGGACTGACTTAGTGGCACAATCAATCTTGGCACGGTGTTTGGACAACCAATCCATACCTAAGATGATATCGATATCTGAAGATTTGAGGGCTATGAGAGAAGCAAGGAATACAACATCCTCAACGGCAATTTCATTGTCATGACTTACCCTACTGGTACGCCAAGTGGATCCTGGAGTTTTAATCATGAAAGGGGTAGGCAACTCCTCAAATGAAATGTCATGCATGAGTGCGAACTTTTCAGACAAAAAGGAATGAGAGGCTCCAGAATCAAACAGACCAAAAGCAGGTTTGGAGTTAACAGGAAGTGTACTGAGTACAACCTTAGTGTCCTCTTGGGCTCTTTGATGGTGGCATGGTTCACACGTCCGTATTCAACAATAGCGGACTTGGCTTTGGAAGACTTTGGTGGTTTATCTTTGGCTTTATGTTTTGGACGAGGAGGAACATTCTCTTGCAATGAACACTGTCGTGCAATGTGGCCAGGGTGACCACACTTGTAGCACAAACGGGTGCTAGGTTGTGGAGTTTGTATGACAAGCTCTCTACTATATTTCTGGGTTTTCTTGCTTTCTGGAGATGGTCTTGGAATCAAGTGCGAAGGAATGGCACTAGTTGGGATCCAAAATCGACGTTTCTGAGAACCCAAACTAGAAGAGGAAGCAAGATCACGATCGCGCTTGCGAGACTCTTCAAAGACCTCATTTCCATGCTCAGCTCTGAATGATCTATTGACCAAATCCTCAAAGTTGACAAATTCAAGGAGATTAAGATCATGACGAAGGACAGGGTTAAGTCCCTTGCGGAACCTTGCCCTCTTCTTGGCATCGGTTGATATCTTCTCAGGGGCATAACGAGAAAGACGATTGAACTCAGTCCTGTACTGATGAACAATCATATTTCCCTGAGATAGGTTGCAGAACTCTTCCCTCTTTCTTTCCATTAGCTCATCCAGAATGTGGTACCCTTGGAAGGCATCACGGAACTCCTGCCAAGTCACTACGTGACCATTAGGTTGCATTGCAACAAAACTTTCCCACCATTCACCAGCAGCACCTTCCAGAAAGTATGCCGCGAACATCACACGATCATCTGGAGAAACATGCGTCGTCTCAAGCTTACACTCGACGGAACGGAGCCAATAATCGGCATCAAGGGGCTCAGATGAACATCGGAAAAATGGCGGGTTCAAAAGGATAAAATCCTAGATGGATATTACCGCATCTCGCTGGAGAGAAGTATTCTTCTCAATGAGATCCAAAAGGCGTGTTTGATCATGTCGATTTCGCTCAGCCTCCATCATGATTTCCGCTGCAGAAGGCGGTGAAGGAGGATCATCATCACCACTTTGATTACCGTGACCAGATTCAACACATCTAGTCCCACCTGACATTCTGTGTGATAAAAATCAACAATCAGAGTAGGATTTATGATGGAATCAAAGAAAAGATGACATAATTTAAGAGCGGACAAGATTGTAATGTAAAAGCATTGGAATCACTGGAAACACGGGACAAATCGGGCAACATAACGGCTGTACCGGGGTGAAAAAATGGATCAATCTGCAAGAATGATCAGAACCTTCTCAAAAGGCTTGATGGAATGGTGACTCTAGACAACCAAAACAATCCTACAGCTATGGAGAAGCAAACAACGAGATGTTCTAGTATAGACATAGATGAGCCTAGTCCTATCTTCCCGTAGAAAAGATGAGGGTGACACAGAACTCAGATCGATGAGGGCAAGGAGAAAAAGAAGCCTTACGTTGTTCTCTTATACCCAAAGTAACTATATAACTATAGAATGCTAGACTCGACTTCGGCCAAGGTTTAGAACTCCTACAGGCAGTCCTGCTCTGATACCAAGTCTGTCGGGACCCGGGGTTTGCATATGTAATTCCAGTCATAATTCAATCATATGGAGAGCCGAGATCCATACCCACCTGTCTAAGCAGACAAGGCCAAGTACAAGACACTCTCGGAAAGCTCAAACGTGAGGGGCATCCCATCCAGGCCGGATGATCAACTGAGATGGGTCCTCATCGCCCGCTCACAAGTCTAAATGATTATGGGTGGTGAAATCCCATACTCATAGACAAGTCGCCTCGACCATATTATCGATTGAATCCTAACACTTACATAAACAGACTCCAGCCCGATCTCTTAGTCGGGGTCTCGAGCGGGCTCAATCATACAACAAAGTGTGGCACATGACAGAGTCACGAGCAATCGCATCGCGATGCCCCAAGCTGCGCACATCTAAGGGCCACTTGGTGCATAAAAGACCTCCGGCGAGAGCACAACTAAGGTATCGAACCCCACACATGACATGCACGATATAAACATACACGCATCATGCATGCCAAGTGTATAACAGCAGGTAACACAACATGAACTCTACAAACTCATAGTTTTATTGCATCTGCTATACAGAGCAGATATAGTAGTGTTACAAACAGAGATCACATAACTATGACCCAACATTACATCATACAACAACGGAAGCAAAATAAGTCTTAGTAAAGACAAGGTTAACAAATGGCTTAAGAAGCCTTTAAGAAAACACAACGACCCTCCAGAGGGACCAGGCTGCTGTCTGGGACTACATTACTTCGTCGACGTCGAGCTTGAGGGGAGGCCACCATCAGGGTCAGTGGTCTTGTCTCTAAAACATAGAATAAGCAAACGTGAGTACAAAGTCGTACTCAGCAAGACTTACGTCAGAACTATACTACTCATGCTTAGATATCAAGGTAAAGGCAAGTGGGGTTGTAATGCATAAAGCTTCGACTTGGCTATCCTGTACTACGACTACATAGAATTGAGATGAGAGGCGCACACGAGTCCATCTAATCTTGATCACCACATCAATACACAACCATGGATCCTTCCTCGACTTCCCCACGAGGAAGCAACCCAAAGCACTCACACTTATCTTGCGATTTTTAGAGTATCCATTTGAGTTGTCTAATAATCAAGTAGAGATATCAAAGTAGTCCATAACCGCGGACACGGCTATTCGAATAGTTCATTAACCCTGCAGGGGTGTACTTCTTCACATACGTAGCTACCACTTACCGCGTAGAACTCGTCACCTTTAAGCGGTGTCGGCGAGGATAGTACCACGACACTTACCTCACGGCTCCAACTCTAGTCCAGGGGATCGCCTATCTGAGTTGTACCCCAATCGGGAATCCGGCCGGGGTTTCCGTTCAGGGCCCAGACGATGTATGGACGGTCCGACAAGCCCACCTCGACGGATGGTGTTGCGCTTGCCTAAAACCATGCTACGTTATGAAATCAAATAGAAGAAAATTAACCCATGCGAATCCTGGACCATAGTCGGGGTGAGTTAATAGTTCGAGAGGGGTCAATGAGCCCAACATGTGGTAGAAATCTGTGTCTTGGATCACAACACAAGAACTCGGGGCCTAGGGCAGTGTAAATGAGACAACCCACTGTGTACTCCTACACATCCTCTCATTGTTCACTTTTCTTAGGGTGACTTCACCAACACGTTACCACCTTGTTGCATGTGTTCACTACCATCCCGATACATCACCCAGATGGATCAAGTTCATTGCAAACAAATCTAGCATTGCATAGCATATCATGGATGAAGGGCCACATGATGAACACAAACAAATTTGTATCTGCTAGGTTGAGGTTTGCTTAATACTGTGGCAACAATGATAGGTCATGCAAAGGATGGGTTCAACTAGCGATAGAACGATAACATGTGAATCACCTAAACATGCATAAGAGAACAAGATGGAAACTGGGTTTTTATAGATATGATCAAAGGGAGTTTGCTTGCCTTATTGTCGAGACTCGGGGGTGCCACTCTTCGGAGAAAGAAGGAACTACGTCCGGCGATGGATCTATCGAGAAGAAGCAAACACCAAGACAACAACAACAATGTAAACATCACATTGCAATGCACATTCAAGAATAAATCATGGCATGGTACTGATGTGACCTAGGTTCAGTTTGTCACATGTTAATTGAAGTTGATTTGAAAAAGGAATTCAAATTCAAACTCCAAATGTTGTTCAAATTAGCCAAAGTTGCATTTGCTAATGTTTGGTCTTTGTAAACTATGTTGAAATGTGTATGATATGCCTCTGATGTTCATGTGATAAGGTTGGCATTGCAAAGATTTAATTTGAAATGATTTAAACATTTATTTTGAATTATTCCAAATAACCCAAATAGCTAGATGCTACTGGTCCATCATCATAGATATGTTATTCATCTGTGAAAATATGATATTTGGAATCCTTGCATTTTTCTGATGATTTTTCATATATTACACTTTTGATTTGGAGTTATGGTTTAAAAGTTATTGAATTTCAAAGATTTAATAGTTTTCTGGAATTTGCTGGAATTAAATTAAACAGAGAAATCACTTATTGCATCAGCATGATGCAATGCTGATGTCACCAGGGGGGGCTGACATGTGGGGCCACATGGTCAGTGACACAGTGCTAAACTCCTCTGTTTAATTAAAATTTTGATTTAATAGAGGGGGCTAGCCCCACCTGTCAGTGGCCTAGGGCCAAACTAATCAGGGGGTTAGCCCCCTAATGACCGTGCCACGTCCGCACGGCCGGCGGTTAGCCGCCGATGGCCTAACCGCACGGCGTCGCTCACTGGGGACGGCAGCTCCGGGCTCCTCTTGCAAACGGAGGGCATGGATGGGGTCCTTGTGCTCTCCCGCGTCGCCCAGAGGACAAGGCAACCACGGGGAGGCTTTGGAGGCTCGCCGACGACGAGAGGCGCAGCGGCCGGAGCTCGGCTAAGCAGGGAAACGGCGACGGGGCGCGAGGTGGTGAACGGGGAGGGGGAAATGAGAGAGGATCTCACCACGAGCGCGTTGGCGTAGACGGGAGAGGCGGAGGAGATGCGGTGGCGGCGTATTTCTCGCCGGAGAGCGACGAATGTGGCGGAGGATGAAGACGCGGGCGTCGTCGTGGGGCGTCCTCAGTTCCAATTGAAGGCTCACCACGACGCAGACGACCATGGCGGAGCTTCTGGACAGCACGACGGGGCGGCTCGAGGTTGTTGGCCACGCAGGCGCATGCACGGCGGCGACGAGGAGCTCTCGGGACCTCGCGGGATCTCGCCGGAGAGAGAGATGAAAGGGTCCAGGGGAGGGGGAATGGAAGTGAGGTTGCTTGGGTGCGTCCACGGCGCCGGATAAGGGAGAGGGGCAGCCAGGTAGCTGCCTGGCGGCCATACCGGGCTCGCCGGTGAGCTACCTGCCTGCCTGGCCAGGGGTTGAAGACGCATGTACCCCTGGCGGGCTGGGCCGTCTAGCTGGGCCAGGTGGGCCAGGTAAGTGGCTTTCAGCACTTTTGTTTCCTTTTCTTTTTCTGCTTTTTTTGTTTTTATTTGTTTTGCTCTGAGAAAAAATACCAAAGCATTTTTAAAAATCCCCAAATATCTATCTTGGACATATGTGACATAGTACTAGCCACTCCCATGTTTTAGAGATTTTTGAAATTCAAAACATTTGAATTTCAATTCAAATAGCATTTAAATTTAATTTCCAAGGCTATGTTTGAATATTTGAAAAATCCATGAGCATGGGTTTGACACCAAATCATTTTTAAAATGATCATAGTCATTTATAGGAATTTTCAAAATTGTTTGGAGGAATTTTGGAAAAACTTTTTATCTGGCATTTTATTTAAATTCTTTTTGAGGCTTTTCCAAATCCCCAATTCTTAAACCAAGAATTTAAACATGATGCAATTATTTCTAGTAATAAAAGCACATACCAAAACTAGGGTTGTGACATACCTGGTTCGCATACTGATGGCCGTGACGATCGGGGTAGCTATGGGGGCTGGGATTGTGTAATCACTTAATTAAATTGAGAGGTGTTTACCTAAGTAGGATCTTTCTAGAATTTTGAGATTAAATTGAAACTCCACATTATGAACAAAAGTCTAAATATGTATCCTTGTGAATCAACCTTGTAGATGGCAGCACCTCGCCCCTCGTTCAACTTAGGATCATTCCTAGAGAAAGATAAGCTAAAAACAGATGGGACAAACTTCACCAACTGGTTCCGCACCCTGAGGATTCTCCTCGTTACCCTCAAAATGGCATACGTACTAGAGGACGCGTTAGGTGATGCACCAGCAGATGATGCCAGTCAGGACGAGAAGAATGTCTATCTCTCCAGGACTGATGATTACAACCTTGTCCAGAGTGGCATGCTCTACTCCATGGAGGCTGAGTTGCAGAAACGCTTTGAGAGGATGGGTGCATATGAGATTATCACCGACCTCAAGGCGGTCTTCGCACCTCAAGCCAGGGCTGAACGGTACGAGGCTTCTGAAGCCTTCTTCTCAGCAAAGATGGACGAGCACGGCAGCGTGAGTGAGCACGTAGTCAAAATGTCTGGCTACGTTCAGCGCTTGAATGCTCTGGAATGCCAGATTCCAGATGAACTTGCTGTTGATAGGGTGTTGCAGTCGCTTCCCCCTAGCTACAAAGGCTTTGTGCCGAACTACAACATGCAGGGGATGACCAAAACCCCTTCTGAGTTGTTCGCCATGCTGAAAAGCGCTGAGGTTGAGATCAAGAAGGAGCATGCCGTCTTCATGGTCAACAAGACCACTGACTTCAAGAAGTCAAGAAGGCGGGAGAAGGCCAAGAGAGGTGGCCCCAAGAGGGATGGCAAGTTAGTTGCCGATCCTCCCAAGGCACCCAAGCCTAAACCTGGAGTGGAGTGCTTCTACTGCAAGGGTGAAGGTCACTGGAAGCGCAACTGTCCCAAGTACCTAAAGGACAAGAAGGCTGGCAAGGTCACCAAGAGAGACTAAGGTATATTTGATATAAATATTGTTGATCTTCTCTTGACAAGCGCTGGGAACACATCCTGGATATTTGATACATGATCTGTCGCTCATATTTCTAATTCCATTCAAGGACTAAGGAATAGGAGACGCTTGCTCAAAGATGAAGTGACGATGCGCGTGGGGAATGGCTGTCAGATTGAAGTCTTGGCGGTCGGCACGAAGCATCTTAGTCTCCCTTTGGGATTGGTTTTAGTTCTGAATAATTGCTACTATGTACCCGCGTTGAGTGTGAACATCGTTAGTGGCTCTTGCTTGAAGCGAGACCGCTATTCTTTTAAGTCTAATACAATTGGTTGTTCGATTTATAAGGATGAAATGTTTTATGTTCACGCACCGGAGTTGCATGGTTTATTCGTACTTGATATGATGGTGACGTGTGTCACATTAACAATATTGAGGCCAAAAGATTGAAGAATGATGAAGATCACATGATGATGTGGCATTGCCGACTTGGTCATATTGGTATAAAACGCATGGAGAAGCTCCATAAGGATGGACTTCTTGAGTCATTGGATTTTGGATCCCTTGATACATGTGAACAATGCCTCATGGGCAAGATGACAAGGACTCCATTCAATGGCGTAATGGAGCGTGCGAATGTCTTATTGGGGATCATACACTCGGATGTATGTGGACCCATGAACATCCCCACTCGCAATGGTCTTCGTTACTTCGTGACCTTTACTGATGACTTGAGTAGATATGGGTATATTTACTTGATGAAGCACAAGTCTGAAACCTTTGAAAAGTTCAAGGAATTTCAGAATGAGGTCGAAAATCAACTCGGAAAGAAAATCAAGCACCTTCGATCGGATCGAGGTGGAGAGTATTTGAGTCACGAGTTTGGCAATCATCTTAAATCTTGTGGCATAGTACCACAACTTACGCCGGCAGGCACACCTCAGAGAAACAGTGTGGCTGAGCGACGTAATCGAACCCTATTGGATAGCGTACGATCGATGATGTCTCATACTGATTTTCCTGTGTCATTCTGGGGGTATGCATTAGAAACTGCCGTTCATATTCTTAATAGGGCACCATCCAAATCCGTAAAGACAACACCATTTGAAGAATGGCATGGCACAAAACCTAAGTTGTCTCACCTGAAGATTTGGGGTTGTGAGGCTTATGTTAGGAAACTACAGCCTGACAAACTTGAGTCCAAGGCGGATAAGTGCATCTTTGTGGGCTATCCCAAGGAAACTTGTGGATATACCTTCTACATAAAGTCTGACAGCAAAATGTTTGTTGCCAATACGGGACACTTTCTTGAGAAGGAGTTTCTCGTGAAAGAGTTGAGTGGGAGGAAAATAGACCTCGATGAAGTGACTGACCAATCACTCCAATTGGAATAAACCGCTACGGAAATTGTTCTGGAACCATCTTCCACAGTGGGAGCTGAAGAGAATGGCCAGAACGACATTCATAACGATCATGACATTGATGATGATCATGATGAGAATGAAGAGGAACCTTTTATGCCCCGTAGGTCATCAAGAGTCCGTCAACCTACTGAGTTTTACGGACAGCTTGTGAATGCAATCTCGGCTGATGAGTCGGATGAACCTACAAGTTACAAAGAAGCAATGGAGGGACCCGAGTCCGAGAAATGGCTTGAAGCCATGAAATCCGAAATAGACTCCATGTACACCAACAAAGTATGGACTTTGGTGGATATTCCCGAGGACCGCAAGGCCGTCGAGAATAAATGGATTTTCAATAAAAAGACTGACGCAGACGGAAACATATCTGTCTACAAAGCTCGACTTGTCGTGAAGGGGTTCCGACAAATTCAAGGAGTTGACTACGAGGAGACGTTCTCTCCTGTAGCGATGATAAAGTCTATTCGGATCCTACTAGCAATAGCTGCATATCATGATTACGAGATATGGCAGATGGATGTGAAAACTGCATGCCTAAATGGCAACATTGAGGAGGAGTTGTATATGATGCAACCAGAGGGGTTTGTCGATCCAAGGAACGCTGGTAAGGTGTGCAAACTTCAACGGTCCATCTATGGGTTGAAGCAAGCATCTCGGAGCTGGAATCTTTGATTTGATGAGGTTATTTAAGCTTTTGGATTTGTCCAAAACGTCGAAGAGTTCTGCGTCTATAAGAAACTGAGTGAGAGCTCTGTAGCATTCCTTGTGTTATATGTAGATGACATATTACTAACAGGGAACGATAAGAAATTCTTAGAGGAAGTGAAGGAATATCTGAATGGACAATTTTCCATGAAGGACCTAGGTGAAGATGCGTACATATTAGGGATTAAGATCTATAGAGATAGACCTAATCGACGGTTGGCTTTGAGTCAGAACACTTATATTGACAAGATATTGAAAAGGTTTAGTATGGGTAACTCCAAGAGAGGCCTCTTGCCTGTTATAAAAGGTGTCAAATTAAGCGTGACTCAATGCCCAACCACATCAAAAGAGAAGGAGGAGATGTCCTCAAAGCCCTATGCCTCAGCGATAGGTTCTCTCATGTATGCTATGTTATGTACCAGACCGGATTTAGCGCTGGCCATTAGTATGACTAATCGCTACCAGAGTAACCCGGGAATGGCTCACTGCACAGCAGTAAAGAACATCCTTAAGTACTTAAGAAGAACCAAGGATCTCTTTCTCGTTTATGGAGGAGTTGATGAGGAGCTCACCGTAAAGGGTTACATTGACGCAAGCCTCGGCTCAGATCTAGATGACTCGAAATCCCAGACGGGATATGTTTTCATGTTGAACGGTGGCGCAATTAGCTGGAGGAGCGGCAAACAATCAGTTGTCGCCCAATCTACAATGGAGTTGGAGTATATTGCCGCTTGCGAAGCGTCAAACGAGGCGCTGTGGCTGAAGAAGTTCCTGATCGAGCTTGACGTCTTTCCCAGTTGCACTGACCCCGTGGGAATCTTCTGCGACAACACGGGTGCCATTGCTAAGGCGAAGGAGCCAAGAACTCACTCTACAACCAAGCACATCCTCCGGAAGTTCCATGTGACGCGAGACTACGTAAGGGATGGACACACTAGGATTCAGAAGATACATACGGATCTGAACGCAGCAGACCCGATGACTAAACCTCTTCCACAGGGCAAGTTTGAAGAACACCGAGAGACCATTGGTGTTAGATACTTACCTGATGTAAACTAGTGTAATTTGTACTCTAGTGCAAGTGGGAGACTGTTGGATATGTGCCCTAGAGACAAATTAATAAAGATATTTGTCACATATCCGTTTTGTTCATAATACGTTTTATACTGTGCTATAACTGTATTACTTGGAAATACTAATACAGGTGTAGTATAAAACATGGTCCATAGTTTAACTCGGGTAAACTATCTCATTGGGCAATTGATTGATCAAGCTTTCCTGATCATGGCGACACTTAAGTCCATTGACAATGAGGTCATATCGTTAAGGGGAATGATGTGATGGACGTACACCCACCTAAAGTATTGCAATGTGATCGAGTGACATAGTTCAGCGTTGCTATGACTTTGTAACGTATGGCTTAGTCCTTAGACCGTAATGATCATACGTAATTGTCATCTATGAGGAGACTTTGATTTGTATCCCACCGCCTGAATGAAATATGATGGCTATAACGGTGCACTTTGGGTATTCCGAAATAGATGGTTGATGATTATGTTAATAGATCAGAGCGGGATATGTCAGTCCTTGTGACAGGACAGGTACTCTGGGCCCACTCGGTGATATTGCATCAACACCTTGCAAGGACGTGACTAGGTCACAAGAGATGCAATGATCATGGACGAGAGAAGTTGTTTGTTGTGAACGAGATGTGAACACGGTATGTAGGATACCGACGATCAAACCTCGGACAAACAAAGTACCGCAGCACAAAGGGATTACGTCGTATCGTTAACGGTTTCCAAAAGCGATCGAAGTTCATTCGATGGAAGCGCAGGGGCTGTCAAGGATTGTAACCAGGTCCAACTGACTAGTCATTGGTCAATGAGAAGAGTCTCGACCATGTCTGCTGTTTCCCGGACCGTTAGGGTGTTACACTTAAGGGCAATCGATGCATAGGACAGTTACGGGATCAATCAGTGAAATAGGAGAAATCACCGGAATAGTTCCGGAGGAGGACGGAATGGTTTCCGGACATTTTGAATAGTTCAAAATAAAGTTTAATTGTTTTAATAATGTTTTATTATTTAATTATCTGAATTAAATATTTAAAACATATTAAATAAATTAAAAAATGGGGAAAAGGCTAAATGGGCCCATGGGGCCCATTAAGAGAGGAGGGGGTCTCCCCCCTTGGGCTTGGCGCCAAGGGTGGGGCCCACCACCCCCCTTGGCCGGCGCACTCCCCCCCCTTGGGAGTTTAGTCCCACATGGGGGAGGGGAGGAGGATAGCACCCCCCTTGGCCTATATAAGGAGGGGTAGCCCCCTGTGACGCCCCCAAAATCAGACCGTGTACAGTAATCATACACACAGGGTACACGACTGAGATTAGGGTGCCATGATGATAATATCACAGCACAACACTAAACACAAAAGGATAAACAAATATATTACAATAGAGGGGGTCACGCGGACCCGAATATATAAGTCATACAAACCATAATATCTGAGTACAGACATAGTTAGTCAAGTTTTTGCCTTAAGAAGGCTAGCACAAATCACATCAGAGATACAGAACGAAAAGGCGAGGCCTCCTGCCTGGGATCCACAGTACTACTCCTGGTCAATGGGGAACTCGACGTCGTAGTAGGCGCCTCCGGGGTACTCCTGCTCCTGGGCTCCAACGTCAGCTGCAGCGGCCGATCAGGCAAAACAGTAAAGGAAATAAAGCAGGTGAGTATCCGCGAGTCTTACGTCCGCTACTAAGCATTATGCATTGTATCAACAGAATGAAGAGGCTGTATATAGTGGACTGAAAGGCAGAAATCCAGAGCAAGGGTAAGAAGCTAGGCCTATCGAAGACTAGCATCTTCCGACCGTGTCTTGCAGCATGAGGTAAGAATCAGCCAACAGTTTATATAAAGCAGTAAAGTAACAATGAAGCAGAAGTTGCTGCAACATTGAATAATAATAATAAGTTGTAATAGTTAACAATGCCTCCGAGTTCACCTCCTCGACATCCCCGCGAGGAAGAGAACCCGGAACTATACAGTTTAATAGTAATAGTTTCTAGTGGTAGGATCCAGCTTCAGCATAAAGCGTCCTGTTACCGTGGACACGGCTATCGATAGATCAATTCTTCCCTGCAGGGGTGAACTTGTGTTACGCTACACGCACGGATCTCCAGGGTGGCGGGAACCTTGTTAGGGAACGCTCCACCGAGGCTATCCGACACTTCATAGCCCATCTTTCAAACTCAACAGAGAGGTCATCCGCCGGTCTAAATCCTAAGTACGACGAGCTTTGGACCCCAACCCGAACGTACTCCTGCACGGTGCGTGGCTGGCCGGTGAAGTTGAAGCAAATCCAAAAAAGACACCACCGCTCAAGCAAATAAGACAACACCACTTCCCGGCGCAAGCCGCGGTACTGCTGACGTCTGAAGAGTCCTCGGACGACACTAAGAAGCGGGGGATCCCATAACTCGTAGTTCCCACGGGTAGGTAGTGCGTACATGGCATATAGCCAACTCAAGACATTCACTGAACCATTTAGCATTTTAATTAACCTGCGTGACAACCATTATCGTTGCCTCGACTTAACCGACCCGCGGACAACGACAGCAGCCAGGACCACCATTACATCGGTGCCTGCCCTGTCGTCCCACCAAGTCACTGCGGTTACCAACAAGGTGAACCGTCTCCTTACCTTGTCTCGCGTGTGCTCCTGGAGGAGCTCGACTTTTGGGGGTTGGTAACTCTCGCGGCCAATGATCAGGGGCCAAGCACACCGGTACACTGGTCGTACCCTCCCTGTCGTCCCGTCGCAATACCTCTCGCGGGCACCGTTGGGTCGCCCGACTTCTTACCTGAAGGACAACCGTTTACAGGACCCTATGGCGGCAAGACAAAGTCAGCCTCGAGTGGAGTACAAGGATTACTCCTTGATAGCTCACACTTGAGGTGACTAGGCATAACCCAGATAGGGGCCTTAGACGGTGTCTGCATTGTACCGTACCTGTGCAGTTATAATATTTGTATCCGCGTTCACTCCCCTGAGTGATCACGGCCCTCTATCTAATCCTATCTAACAATGCGCAGGGCTCACTGCTGAATAATGCATAATAATAATAATAGGCCGCATAGGATAAAGGGAGGCACATCAAGGGGCGACAAAATCAGGCTATGCAATTGAATAGGATTGTAATCGTAGCAGCAGCAGTAACAATGCCTAGTGCAAGAAAAGTACGGAAAGATAAGCGATATCTGGGGAAGAGAATGGCTCTACTTGCCTGCAAGCTCGACGGTAGTAGTAGGGTCGTCGACGACGTAGTTGTACTCAGCAGCGGTGTAGTCGACGGCAGCAGCGGGGTCTACCGGAGATTAAGGGGGGGGGGAAGGAAACAGTAAATACACATCAATAATATACAAACATATGTATGCCATGACAGATGAAATGTTAACGGTATTCTAACGCAGTGCAATGCACATTGCTCGGAACGGAAATTCATCTGGGGATGAACTACCGGCTCCGGGTGATTACCGGACAGGGTGTCCGGAGGGGAAGGATCAAGCCGGAGGTGTCGTGGTTACCGGAACAATATAAGGGGGGGTGTATCCGTGCTATTTGAACCATTCCGGACAACTTTCGTGTTCGGAATAAATTCATCTAGGCACTCTAACAGTATCGGACAATTTATCGGACAAACGGTTCGGAGGGGGAATGTTCGATGTTCGTGGTGTTAGGGGGGTGTGGTAGACATACGGATAGCGTATTCGTATTCGTTATATTTTTTGATCAATTTTCATGTATAAAGTTTTTGAATCCGAGTTACGGTTTAAAAGTTATTGAATTTCAAAGTTTAAATCAATTTAAATGATTTTCTGGATTTCTTTTATTATTTATTAAACATTATCCAAAACATTATCCACAAAATTATCCAGAACAGTGCTGACATGTGGGACCCACATGTCAGCCTCTGTTATTTATAAAATATTTAATTAAATCAGAAATTGCCTCTGGACCCACATGGCAGTGACTAGTTTTATAATTTTATTTATTTCCAAAATGAATTACAGCTGGGGCCTAGCAGTCAGTGACTGATTTGTATAACTATTTTAATTATCCTAACTAACTACAGAGGGCCCACCTGTCAGTGCAACATTTTACTTAAACAATTTTGATTAAGTTAAAGGGGCAGGGCCCGCATGTCAGTGGGGGTGGGGTTTGTTTTCTGGTTAATGTAAATAGGCTATTAGAGGGGATTAGTGCTAACTAAAACGGGGGGGGTTAGGACTTAGCGCTAAGTTAATACAGGGGGGGGGGGGTGTTGCCCTCGGCATCGCAGCCCTGCCCGCCGGCGAGGCCGCTCCGGCGAGGCGAGGGGCACGGTGACGGGCGCGGTTGCGGCCCCAGGTGCGCGGCAAGGGGGGATGGCCAGGGGAGGCCGGGCGTAGGCACGGGCGCCGCTGGCGTGGGCTGCGGCGAGCGCGAGCGCCCCGGGAGCTCCCGCTCCATTAATGGCGGACCGAGCGGAGCACGACCCTACGGTGACCAAAACGAAGGGGAAAGAGGGGATAACGCGGCGCAAGCTCACCAGAGAGCTCGGGGAGGGTTCGTGGAGGCCGGAGGGGGTCGGCGTGGCGCGAATTTCAGCGAGGTAGGAGATGACCGGCGACGGGGAAGAAGAGGGGGCGGAGGTCCACGAGGCTTCTCAGGTCGATTCCCTCATGGAGGTGGTGAAGACGACCACGGGGCGCCCTACGGACATTGCGGCAGAGCTTGGCGTTGCCGTTGGCCGCGGCGGTGCGAGACGGCGGCCACGGTCGGGGCTCGGGAGCACACGGGGAGAGGAGAGGGAGACTCGGGGGAAGGGAAAGTGGGCAGGGGAGGAGCGCGAGGGGGGGGGCTTGGCCTTATCTCCACCGGGGGCAGGTGAGGGAGGAGGGGGAAGCAGGTGAGGGGGGGGCGTGGCGTGGCCATGGCACGGCCACAGTGCCGCTATAGGGGGGAGGGGACGGGGCAGGTAGGGGATGAAGGGGGGGGGGGGGCGGGTGGGCCGGGGTGGCTGGGCTGGGGTGGGCCTGGCCCTGGGCGGGTTTTTAGCTTTTTTTTAATTTAATTTTGTTTTGCTGTTTGCCCAATTTCTTTTTGTAATTGATTTATTAACCCTAACATTTTTGTAAAAGGTTATTAGTGTTTTTAAATTAGTGTTACATATTTCTGAGGTGTCACAAAATATTTTGCTGCAAAATAAAATCATTGGATATTTCTTTTAATTATTAAATGCCCAAAGTAGGGGTTTTAACCTACTGTTGGAATTGTTTGAAATTTTCTGTAACTTCAAAAATTACCAAAGTTGGTCCAACATGGTTATAATGATTTTAGGCAATTTAAAAAAATAGTTCCATGATTTTTGGAACAACTTTATTTGAGCACTTTTGTTTTATTTTCTATTTAAAGTAGTTTCAACTAGGGTTTGGTTTGTTAGATGAGCAAGGTGCATTTTGGCTTTGGGTTTTGATCCCAAGGGCTCAAGTACATGGTGCATGGGGTGTTGATCAACCACAGCAAGGTTTGATTATTAGCATCACACAAAGTTTTATCAAGTACAAGGGAGATCAAACAGTGATAGTCCAACAGTGATGATCAACAGTGATGATGATTTCTGTTACAACAACTGAGGGTGTTACAAATCTCCCCCACTACAAGAATTCTCGTCCCGAGAATTTAAGTGGTAGCGAGGAAAAGATCGGGGTATTCATCGCGAAGGCGATCTTCGCGTTCCCAAGTGGCTTCATCTTCAGAATGATTCGACCACTGGACCTTGAGGAACTTGACGGTCTTGTTGCGGGTTCGCCGCTCAGACTGAGCGAGAATGCGGCTCGGATGTTCTCGATAAGTCAAGTCTTGTTGTAGCTCGATCATATCATGCTCCACTTCGCGGATAGGATCCTTGAAGCAGCGACGGAGTTGCGACACATGGAAGACATCGTGGACTTGGGAGAGGTTCGGCGGCAATTCCAACCGGTATGCCACGGGTCCACTCCTGGAAAGGATACGGAACGGGCCAATGTAGCGAGGAGCCAACTTGCCCTTGATACCGAAGCGATGAGTGCCCCTCATGGGAGTGACACGGAGGTAAGCGTATTCACCAGGTTGATACTCCATTTCTCGGTGTTTACGGTCATAGTTGCTCTTCTGACGAGACTGTGCAGCCTTGAGATTTTCTTGCACAATGCGAACTTGTTCTTCAGCTTCCTGGACAAGATCCAGTCCGAAGTAGGGTCGTTCCCCAGTTCCTGACCAATTCAGGGGGGTTCGACATTTACGTCCGTATAGAACTTCGAAGGGGGCCATCTTCAAGCTAGCCTGATAGCTATTGTTGTACGAGAATTCCGCGTACGGGAGGGCATCCTCCCATTTCATGCCGAAAGAAAGGACACACGCGCGAAGCATGTCTTCCAGCACTTGATTAACTCGTTCAACTTGGCCTTGCGACTGGGGGTGAGAAGCGGTGCTGAGATTCAGACGAGTCCCGAAAGCTTCCATGAAACTATTCCAGTATCGTGAGGTGAAAATGCTGCCACGGTCTGAACTGATCTCCAACGGAATACCGTGGAGTGACACAATTCGGCAGATATACAAGTGTGCCAGCTGACTAGCGGTGATCGTCTCCTTGACCGGCAGGAAGTGTGCAATCTTGGAGGATCGGTCGATGACGACAAATATGGCATCGTTACCTTTCTGTGACTTAGGAAAACCGGTGACGAATTCCATTTCAACTTTGTCCCACTTCCAATCAGGAGGAGGGAGTGGTCGCAACCAACCAGCAGGTTTCTGATGTCCGGCCTTGACGCGACTGCAAACGTCACATTGAGACACATAGCGGGCGATGTCTTGCTTCATGTATGGCCACCAGTACTGTTGACGAAGGTCTTTATACATCTTGGTACTGCCAGGGTGGATTGACAAGGTAGAGTTATGGGCTTCTTCCATGATATCCGGACCACAGTTAATGAGGGCCAGGCTCACAGGAACTACTAAGCGGCCCTTGAAGTACACAGTATCACCATCATTAGCATCAATGGTAAAAGAGGAGGGCTTTCCTTCGGCGATGTCCTGCTTGATCTTCACAATGTCCGGGGCCAGAGATTGTCTACTCTTGATGAGGGCGTCGAGTTTTGACTCGAGAACCAGGTTATTGACGTAACCTTGAGGAACAATCTCGAGATTCAACTTGCGAAACTCTTCATACAGAAGTGGTTGCTGCACCTGAACCTCAAGTTCAGAACAGCAAGCTTTGCGGCTCAAGGCATCGACCATCACATTAGCCTTGCCAGGGGTATACGAAATATCCATGTTGAAGTCGGCTATTGTCTCAAGCCAGCGTTGTTGATGAAGATTCAGGTCGGCTGAGTAAACAGGTACTTCAGACTTTGGTGGTCGGTGTAGACCTCGCAACGATTACCGATGAGGTAATGTCGCCACAGCTTCAATGCATAAATTACTGCTGCCAATTCGAGATCATGTGTTGGGTATTTGTCTTCGTGAGCACGCAACTGACGAGAGCCATAAGCAATCACCTTTGCGCTCTTGCAATAGGACACAGCCTAATCCTTGACGTGACGCGTCGCAATATATCACGAAGTCCTTCTGAGTATCAGGGGGAGCGAGCACCGGGGGAGAAGTTAGCTTGTCCTTGAGTGCTTGAAAACTTTCCTAACATTTATCTGTCCACTCAAACTTGACGCCTTTGTGAAGCAGATTAGTCAGAGGCCTGGCAATCTTGGAGAAATTCTCGACGAAACGGCGGCAATAGCTAGCGAGTCCGAGAAAACTGCGGACTTGCTTGACGGTCTTGGGAGGAGTCCAGTCAAGAATAGCCTGGATACGTTCTCGGGTGACGGCAATGCCATCCTTGGAAATCACATGTCCAAGGTAGGTTACTTCGGGAAGCCAGAACTCACACTTAGAAAACTTAGCGTAGAGTTTGTGTTCTCGAAGCTTCTCCAGTATAAGACGAAGATGTTCAGCATGTCCTTCTTCATTCTTGGAATATATCAAGATATCATCCAGATAAACCACGACGAACTGGTCGAGGTACTCCATGAAAATATAATTCATCAATCTGGAGAAGGTGGCTGGAGCATTGGTTAAGCCAAAGGACATGACGGTGTACTCGTATGAACCATAGCGAGTAATGAAGGCAGTCTTCGGAATGTCCTCATCACGGACTCGGATTTGGTGATAACCCAACCTCAAGTCGAGTTTAGAAAACACCTTGGATCCGGCAAGTTGATCATACAGATCATTGATCCGGGGAAGTGGGTATTTGTTCTGGATGGTGGCTTGGTTAATGGGCCGATAATCTTGGACCAATCGGTTTGTACCATCGCTCTTCTTGACAAAGAGCGAAGGTGCTCCCCAAGCTGAGGAACTAGGGCGAATGAATCCCTTCTGAAGTGCCTTGTCGATTTCCTCCTTAAGTTCAAGGAGTTCATGTGGCGGCATCTTGTAAGGACGCTTGGCAATCGGGACAGTGCCTGGCTTCAAGTCGATGACGAATTCAACTTCTCTGATCGGGGGTATTCCCGGCAGTTCTTCTGGGAGGACGTCGGGAAAATCGCGAACAACCGGAACGTTTTCGATGCCTTCCAAAGGTGAGACATTCAAAGCATTCATCATAAGGATCTGTGTTTCAGCATTACGGGTAACTCGGGCGGTGTGGTTAACAATCCCACCGGAGGGGTGAAAAAGTTGGACCGACTTGGTGCCACAATAAAGTGCGGCATCGTGGAATTTCAACCAGTCCATTCCGAGAATTAGGTCTATGGTGGAAGACATCAGGATTATGGGGGAAGCATGGAATTCAACTCCTTCAATTTCAACGATGGTTTCGGGCACGATCCTGGTGGTTCGGCATTGGCCTATCGGGGTGCGGACAACCATCGGTGGGTTCATCTTTTCCAATGCGAAGTTATGCGACAATGCAAATGCTTCCGACATGAATGAATGTGATGCTCTTGTATCAAATAAAACAGTAGCAGGTACGGAAATAACGAGAAGGGTACCCATCACGGTAGCGGGTTGTTGCTGAGCTTCTTCAACATTGACATTGTTGGCATGTCCACGGGCATAAGAAGCAGACCCAGTATTATAGTTGGGGGTCCTGTTGTTGCCACGACCATTTCCACGGCCAGCGGGGTGAACTACCAGTTGCTTCTGTTTCTGGGGCCACTCTCTGGAAAAATGCCCCGGTTGGCGGCACGTGAAGCATAATCCATCCTGAGGACGAAGGGGTGGTGCATTGGGTGGTGCAGGCAGAGCTCTTGGCATCTGCGGTGGCGGAGGCAGACGGGGTGCAGCATAGGACGGCCTTGGAGCAGGGACAGCTGAATGAGTCACACTGGTAGGGAGCCAGATACGACGCTTCTGCGTTGCGCCCAAAGATGAGCCAACGTCACGATAACGCTTCAGAGAGTTCTTGTGCTCCATCTGGGCAGTCTCTACGGTGATAGCCTTGTTCACCAAGGTGGCGAAGTTGGCGAAATCATGAACGGCAAGAGCGAGCCTGAGTTCTGGGTTGAGGCCACGACGGAACTTCTGTTGCCTGCTAGCATCAGTGGTGATCTCTCCTTCCGCATAGCGAGAGAGGTTGAGGAACTCGCGCTGATAGGCTTCAATAGTCATGTCGCCCTGAGTGAGGTTACGGAATTCTTCCGCCTTACGATCCATGATCCCCTGAGGAATGTAGCGGGCGCGGAAAGCAGACTGGAATTCATCCCAAGTGATGACTTCTTCGACTGGCAGGGAACGCTTGTGGGTGCTCCACCACTGAGCAGCGGCGCCCTTCAGATGATAAGACGCAAAGTTCACATAGTCGGCTGGATCGACATTAGCAGACTCCAACTCGTGAGTGATGTCGCGAAGCCAGTCATCAGCATCCAGCGGCTGAACAGTGTTGCGGAACATAGTGGGGTTGAGGCGGGTGAAGTCGTGCAGAGTCACGGTGGCATGCTGATGGTGGTGCCCATTCTGATTCGGCTGGGGGAACTGAGCCATGATATTCTGCATGAACTGACGATTCATCTCGAACTGCTGCATCATCGCGGCCATGTAATCCGGCGGCGGAGGTGGGTCGTTGGCAGCACGACCACGACCACGACCACCACGACCAGCCATCCTGCTAGAATTTAATAGGGGTATTTCAGCGATGAACAACTTAACGAAAATACCGGAAACGAGTAAGAGGTAAAGCGACAACAAAGAGGAGGCGCGGATATATAGGAGTAGTCATATAAGACATACACATCCACACCTAGAATCAACCGAAAATCGGGCAGCGTAACGTCGTAGAAATTAAGGAAAAAGGACTCTCTAGGCGGCGCGCAGACCGCGGTAAGGATTACACGACGCGACATAGATTCCACTATGTCAATCACGCCGCAAGAAAACTGTTGGCCACAGGAGTTGATGCCAGAGAACGCGCGGCCTGCCCAGAATGAGAATGGGATCCGCGGTCTGGGAACTGGCGTACGACTCCTGCAACACGACTCGATCAATGGGGGATGCACCATAAAAACACCGGATGGAATCAAGAGAACGTGATCCTAATGCCAGATTTTGTAAATCTTACCAGCAAGGATAAGAGAGCAGATTCCCAGAGCATGGGTAAGGAGAAAAGGATCCTAATACCATAGATACCACCGTAGTGACATCGATGTAGGCCCGTAAGCCAAATATTAAGTTAGCAAAATAGTTTTTCAAAGTCTAGACTCAACTTCGACCAGGTAGTGGTGGGGTGGCTTCCTACAGGCAGTCGGCTCTGATACCAACTTGTGACGCCCCCAAAATCAGACCGTGTACAGTAATCATACACACAGGGTACCCGACTGAGATTAGGGTGCCACGATGATAATATCACAGCACAACACTAAACACAAAAGGATAAACAAATATATTACAATAGAGGGGTCACGCGGACCCGAATATATAAGTCATACAAACCATAATATCTGAGTACAGACATAGTTAGTCAAGTTTTTGCCTTAAGAAGGCTAGCACAAATCACATCAGAGATACAGAACGAAAAGGCGAGGCCTCCTGCCTGGGATCCACAGTACTACTCCTGGTCAACGGGGAACTCGATGTCGTAGTAGGCGCCTCCGGGGTACTCCTGCTCCTGGGCTCCAACGTCGGCTGCAGCGGCCGATCAGGCAAAACAGTAAAGGAAATAAAACAGGTGAGTATCTAGTATACCCGCGAGTCTTACGTCCGCTACTAAGCATTATGCATTGTATCAACAGAATGAAGAGGCTGTATATAGTGGACTGAAAGGCAGAAATCCAGAGCAAGGGTAAGAAGCTAGGCCTATCGAAGACTAGCATCTTCCGACGGTGTCTTGCAGCATGAGGTAAGAATCTGCCAACAGTTTATATAAAGAAGTAAAGTAACAATGAAGTTGCTGCAACATTGAATAATAATAATAAGTTGTAATAGTTAACAATGCCTCCGAGTTCACCTCCTCGACATCCCCGCGAGGAAGAGAACCCGGAACCATACAGTTTAATAGTAATAGTTTCTAGTGGTAGGATCCAGCTTCAGCATAAAGCGTCCTGTTACCGTGGACACGGCTATCGATAGATCAATTCTTCCCTGCAGGGGTGCACTTGTGTTACGCTACACGCACGGATCTCCAGGGTGGCGGGAACCTTGTTAGGGAACGCTCCACCGAGGCTATCCGACACTTCATAGCCCATCTTTCAAACTCAACAGAGAGGTCATCCGCCGGTCTAAATCCTAAGTACGACGAGCTTTGGACCCCAACCCGAACGTACTCCTGCACGGTGCGTGGCTGGCCGGTGAAGTTGAAGCAAATCCAAAAAATACACCACCGCTCGAGCAAATAAGACAACACCACTTCCCGGCGCAGGCCGCGGTACTGCTGACGTCTGAAGAGTCCTCGGACGACACTAAGAAGCGGGGGAGCCCATAACTCGTAGTTCCCATGGGTAGGTAGTGCGTACATGGCATATAGCCAACTCAAGACATTCACTGAACCATTTAGCATTTTAATTAACCTGCGTGACAACCATTATCGTTGCCTCGACTTAACCGACCCGCGGACAACGACAGCAGCCAGGACCACCATTACATCGGTGCCTGCCCTGTCGTCCCACCAAGTCACTGCGGTTACCAACAAGGTGAACCGTCTCCTTACCTTGTCTCGCGTGTGCTCCTGGAGGAGATCGACTTTTGGGGGTTGGTAACTCTCGCGGCCAACGATCAGGGGCCAAGCACACCGGTACACTGGTCGTACCCTCCCTGTCGTCCCGTCGCAATACCTCTCGCGGGCACCGTTGGGTCGCCTGACTTCTTACCTGAAGGACAACCGTTTACAGGACCCTATGGCGGCAAGACAAAGTCAGCCTCGAGTGGAGTACAAGGATTACTCCTTGATAGCTCACACTTGAGGTGACTAGGCACAACCCAGATAGGGGCCTTAGACGGTGTCTGCATTGTACCGTACCTGTGCAGTTATAATATTTGTATCCGCGTTCACTCCCCTGAGTGATCACGGCCCTCTATCTAATCCTATCTAACAATGCGCAGGGCTCACTGCTGAATAATGCATAATAATAATAATAGGCCGCATAGGATAAAGGGAGGCATATCAAGGGGCGACAAAATCAGGCTATGCAATTGAATAGGATTGTAATCGTAGAAGCAGCAGTAACAATGCCTAGTGCAAGAAAAGTACGGAAAGATAGGCGATATCTGGGGAAGAGAATGGCTCTGCTTGCCTGCAAGCTTGACGGTAGTAGTAGGGTCGTCGACGACGTAGTCGTACTCAGCAGCGGTGTAGTCGATGGCAGCAGCGGAGTCTACCGGAGATTAAGGGGGGGGAAGGAAACAGTAAATACACAGCAATAATATACAAACATATGTATGACATGAGAGATGAAATGTTAACGGTATTCTAACGCAGTGCAATGCACATTGCTCGGAACGGAAATTCATCTGGGGATGAACTACCGGCTCCGGGTGATTACCGGACAGGGTGTCCGGAGGGGAAGGATCAAGCCGGAGGTGTCGTGGTTACCGGAACAATATAAGGGGGGGTGTATCCGTGCTATTTGAACCATTCCGGACAACTTTCGTGTTCGGAATAAATTCATCTGGGCACTCTAACAGTATCGGACAATTTATCGGACAAACGGTTCGGAGGGGGAATGTTCGATGTTCGTGGTGTTAGGGGGGTGTGGTAGACATACGGATAGCGTATTCGTATTCGTTATATTTTTTGATCAATTTTCATGTATAAAGTTTTTGAATCCGAGTTACGGTTTAAAAGTTATTGAATTTCAAAGTTTAAATCAATTTAAATGATTTTCTGGATTTCTTTTATTATTTATTAAACATTATCCAAAACATTATCCACAAAATTATCTAGAACAGTGCTGACATGTGGGACCCACATGTCAGCCTCTGTTATTTATAAATTATTTAATTAAATCAGAAATTGCCTCTGGACCCACATGTCAGTGACTAGTTTTATAATTTTATTTATTTCCAAAATGACTTACAGCTGGGGCCCAGCAGTCAGTGACTGATTTGTATAACTATTTTAATTATCCTAACTAACTACAGAGGGCCCACCTGTCAGTGCAACATTTTACTTAAACAATTTTGATTAAGTTAAAGGGGCAGGGCCCGCATGTCAGTGGGGGTGGGGTTTGTTTTCTGGTTAATGTAAATAGGCTATTAGAGGGGATTAGTGCTAACTAAAACGGGGGGGTTAGGACTTAGCGCTAAGTTAATACAGGGGGGGGGTGTTGCCCACGGCATCGCAGCCGTGCCCGCCGGCGAGGCCGCTCCGGCGAGGCGAGGGGCACGGTGACGGGCGCGGTTGCGGCCCCAGGTGCGCGGCAAGGGGGGATGACAAGGGGAGGCCGGGCGTAGGCACGGGCGCCGCTGGCGTGGGCTGCGGCGAGCGCGAGCGCCCCGGGAGCTCCCGCTCCATTAATGGCGGACCGAGCGGAGCACGACCCTACGGTGACCAAAACGAAGGGGAAAGAGGGGATAACGCGGCGCAAGCTCACCAGAGAGCTCGGGGAGGGTTCGTGGAGGCCGGAGGGGGTCGGCGTGGCGCGAATTTCAGCGAGGTAGGAGACGACCGGCGACGGGGAAGAAGAGGGGGCGGAGGTCCACGAGGCTTCTCAGGTCGATTCCCTCATGGAGGTGGTGAAGACGACCACGGGGCGCCCTACGGACATTGCGGCAGAGCTTGGCGTTGCCGTTGGCCGCGGCGGTGCGAGACGGCGGCCACGGTCGGAGCTCGGGAGCACACGGGGAGAGGAGAGGGAGACTCGGGGGAAGGGAAAGTGGGCAGGGGAGGAGCGCGAGGGGGGGGCCTCGGCCTTATCTCCACCGGGGGCAGGTGAGGGAGGAGGGGGAAGCAGGTGAGGGGGGGGGGGCGCGTGGCGTGGCCATGGCACGGCCACAGTGCCGCTACAGGGGGGGAGGGGACGGGGGCAGGTAAGGGATGAAGGGGGGGGCGGGTGGGCCGGGGTGGCTGGGCTGGGGTGGGCCTGGCCCTGGGCGGGTTTTTAGCTTTTTTTTAATTTAATTTTGTTTTGCTGTTTGCCCAATTTCTTTTTGTAATTGATTTATTAACCCTAGCATTTTTGTAAAAGGTTATTAGTGTTTGTAAATTAGTGTTACATATTTCTGAGGTCTCACAAAATATTTTGCTGCAAAATAAAATCATTGGATATTTCTTTTAATTATTAAATGCCCAAAGTAGGGGTTTTAACCTACTGTTGGAATTGTTTGGAATTTTCTGTAAGTTCAAAAATTACCAAAGTTGGTCCAACATGGTTATAATGATTTTAGGCAATTTACAAAAATAGTTCCATGATTTTTGGAACAACTTTATTTGAGCACTTTTGTTTTATTTTCTATTTAAAGTAGATTCAACTAGGGTTTGGTTTGTTAGATGAGCAAGGTGCATTTTGGCTTTGGGTTTTGATCCCAAGGGCTCAAGTACATGGTGCATGGGGTGTTGATCAACCATAGCAAGGTTTGATTATTAGCATCACACAAAGTTTTATCAAGTACAAGGGAGATCAAACAGTGATAGTCCAACAGTGATGATGATTTCTGTTACAACAACTGAGGGTGTTACACCCCCCTTTTTCCAACACACCAATATCTCCTTCTTCCTCCTTCTCCTTCCCGGAAGTGGACTCCCCTTGTTTGGAGTCTGTACCTGGATTGGAGTTCTCCACCATAAGGCAGGCCGTCGTTCTACTGGAGTCGGGATCCGTAGCCGTCTTTCTTCCGCTGCTCGCCTGGTTCGGGGCCCGGGAGGAACATCGATTGTACCGTACGTGTATAATCTCTTCGAGGCACTACACATGTGGTGCTACTTCGTCGCTGGAGGTTTACCAGGAGTCATCCTCGCCTGTGGTGGTCTTCTACACGACAGGGAGGTCGTAGTTCCGAGTCTACGCCAGCCACGCTCGCAATAACGTTTCCCTCTTCCGGTCTTGAAAGGTATGAACACCGATTCCCTCCGTTACTTTACATCGCCATAGCATAGATCTTGGGTTCGGGTACCGTAGGTATGAAAAATTTGTGTTTTGTGCCCCGTATCCCAACAGAATGGTCATTGACGGAGAAGGTATATTTCATATACGAGTTATAAATGTCTTTCCCACGAAACACTAATTGCGGTTGATTAAGTATTCAATGCTTGAACTTACTGCTTGAGAGTGGCTTGGAAGGGATGAGGTGACAATGTGTGCTGATGGAAATCAAGATAGTTGATGGTCGACAACACTCTCCCTCTACATCTATCAATTGATTAATATATGAATAAATTTAACGATCGTTTGAATGAGGACTTTATTAGTGTGTCTTGCATCTCGCGAAGACAATTATTCATATTAGTGAGAAACAACTCAGTTGTTCTCCTTTTATGAATGATATCTCTTATGGTCACATTACGATTATGAATGAGTTATTCTTATATTGATGATAGTTATTTGATCATTTATAAGAAATATTGTAATGCCAAGAAATATCCAGGCTTAATAATGACACTACAGTTTAAGTCATGAATGGTATGATGATGTCTTAAGATACTTGATCTCTTGACACATACAAACCATGCTTTTTAGGTGAGATGACTAAAACCTCGCATTCTGGTAAACAGAATGTGTACTGATTGTTGAATATCATACATTGTGATGTATCGTATGTCAGCATGTGGTGAATTTCATTATTTCGTGAACTTCGTATGTGGACTTAGATGAATATTTGTATTCACTAATGAAACATGAGTCTGAAATAATTTGATATGATCAAAAGGGATTTCAGAGTAAAGATGGATATTAAATTAACAAGAAAGTCAAGTCTCTACGTTTTGATCAAAGTGACAAATGTTTTGAGTTAGTCTTGGGCATAAAGACTTGTGTGAAAGTTGTTCCACAAATTGCAATTTCTTAAGACACTTCAATATGATTGACGTGCCTGAACATTGTGATCATATTATATCGAAAAGTGTATGGTCTAAGTTATCTCTTACCAAGTTACGTTATTATTGTTTAGAGTTATTAATTTAATATGCAAACACTCACTTCAGCATAGGAAACCATCTGAGTTCGTGGAAACCAACACTATATATTTCATGGTGTGTTGTGGTTTCTAGGAATATTGATTTATGTAAGATAAATTATCTTTGTAGTGTATCCTTAGACAACTATGGATGCATCTTCCACAACTAGAACCAAAAGGAGCAAAACTTGTATTGCTATGTTTGGTGTTTGTCAAGAATTGTTCTTGATAAATGTGGTAATGGAAGAAAAGTGAAAGTTCAACCAAGGTAATTGACCTTGCCTCCAAATGTCAGAGTAGTGCAACGGAATATGTTCTGGAAGCAAAGCTCTACAATAAGAGGAAAAACTAATGATAATGATCATGATCTTTTGATGGGAGATTTTACTGAGAAAGGTAGGATTCAAGAATATATATTTTCCCCTAGTGCAAAATGATATTCATGATTCACTTGTCATGTTAATGGAACAAGACATTCCTACGAACTACAAAGAAGTGATGGTGGACCTAAGTACGAGATATGACTATGAGTCATGAAATCCTATGTTGAGTTACATTTAAGATTGCTTGAATCTTATCAAGTAAGGAGGTTACTTGATATTCACAATAACTTCAGAGTTATGAGGAATAAATGTGAACATCAAAGGGACGTCAAGATTGGTTTGTCACAAAGATTGTTTCTGACAAATTCAATGGGTTGACTACAATGTGTAGCAATGCTTGAGTCAAAGGGATATTCACTACGATTGATCCAGGATAGTTATCAATACCGTGACTTCCTCAAATCCTGTATTTGAAGAAGTGTTGTAATTGGTACAACAAGAAGGTTTTAGAAAAACATATGGATACTAGTGTCTCGTAAACTGAATTCTCATTTTGATGGATGATCAAAGGATTTTGGACTTAACCAAAATATCGAGGAAACATGCATTTGCATGAAACTGAGTGGGAGCTGAATATTTTCCTGAAACTTAATATGTAGACGACATATTTTGAGTGGGAGCTATGGGAGTATTATCCTAGACTTATATGTAAATGACATATTTGAGTAGGAGCCATGTAGTTAGTATCCTGAACTTAATATGTGTCTGACATATCTAAGTGGGAGCCATGTGGATGTTATCCTTGTCTTATATGTGGCCGACATATTTGAGTAGGAGCAATATGAGTGTTATCCTATAACTTAATATGTGCATGACATATTTGAGTGGGAGCATGATAACATTCTCATATATGGATAACATATTATGAATGGTGCAGTTAGTGTTAATGATTATTTGAATCTTTCATAAATGAAGATGAATAAGTATTAAACATTGAAGATCTATTAAGATAAATATGTGTTTAATAACATTGAGTCGTAATACTTTCTTGGATAAGATTCTGAAGGAGTTCAGAATGGGACAAGTCAAGAAGTGGTCCTTACTTGTATATCCAAGAGAAGTGTTGAGTTAATCTCAGTACAAGAACAATGGTTAATGGTTAATGAAAGAAATGGATGTGTTGGATCCTCTATGACTTTGTCATAGGTTCTTTCATATAAAACCAGAGTTATGTACTCGACGTAATGTGACCCAAGTTCTTAGTAGTAAGAACATGTTGTGATATGATTTATGAGTAAATCATTGAACAAAGAGTTAAGTTTATCCTTCAATGTCTGAAGAGAACTGAGGATACATCTCAAATTTGTAAAGGATAGTGGACTTGACCATAAATGTTATGCTGGTTCAAGTTTTGACACTAACCTAGAAGATTGAGATATCATACTACTGAATGCCTAAGTTGAAAGAAACATGGTTAGACATCAAAGTTGCATACAATGCACTAAGGATTGAATCTACATTGATGTGGCTGCTTTAGAAGTAGCAGGAGTTATATTATGGCTTAAGAAGTTCGACTTCTGATTGAGTGAGTTTCAAGTGTGCATGACTATGGGAAAGTCCGCGTGACCCACCGAATGTCATTGCTATGACACAGCAAACGAAGTCTCACTTCACCGCCAAATATATATACCTCATCATTATAGTGGATAATGAAGGAATTTCAAATTAGGTGACATTATGATTTGCAAAAGGACATACGGTTCTGAATGGTACCCAGATCATTGATACAACCTCTTCCACGGGCAAGCATGATCAATAAGGAGTTATGATCCAGAGAAAATGCAACTAGATTATTTGTACTCTAGTGCAAGTGGGAGACTGTTGGGAATGTTCCCTAGAGGCAAATAAAATATGTTTTATCGAGCATATTCCATTAGTTCATAATACGTTTGATACTATGCTATAACTGTATTAAGCGGAAACATTAATACAGGTGTGGTATACAAACAACCAGGTCCCTAGTCAACCCTAGTATACTAGTCCATTGGGAGATTGATGATCAAGGTTTCCTGATCATGAGACAATGGCGTCTGTTGACAATGGAGTCGTATCATTGGATAATGATATGATGGACATACACCCACCAGAAGTGTTGCGATGTGATCAAGTCACATAGTTTGACATTGCGATAACTATAACGTAGTGACCAGATCCTTAGACCGTAATGATCATACGTAATTACTGTCTATTAGGATGCCTTGATTTGCTACCCACCGCCTGACTGAAATATGCTGGACATAAAGGAGTACTTCAGGTATTCCGAATAGATATGTTAATGAGTATGCAAATAGATCAAAGCGGGATTTGTCCATCCGTGTGACGGATAGGTACTCTGGGCCCACTCGGTGATGTTACATCATAAAGTTTGCAAACGTGTGACTAGGTCACGGAGTTGTAATATAACGGGAACGAGTAAACTTGTTTGTTGAGAACGAGGACGAACTAGGTATAATGGATACTGATGATCAAACCTCGGACAAGAAAAGTACCCCAGGACAAGGGGAACAGGCACACGGTTAACGGATCCAACAGCGATTGAAGTTCATTCAATGGAACCGCAGGGGCTATCAAGGATTGTAACCAGGTCCAATTGATTAGTCATTGATCAATGAGAATTGTCTCGATCATGTCTACTGTTTCCCGGACCGTAGGGTGTTACACTTAAGGGTACTCGACGCAGTAAGGATTGATTCGGGATCACCAGAGAAATTGGAGAGAACACCAGAATTGTTCCGATGAAGGCCGGAAGTTGTTCCGGGTATTTTGAAAGGTTCAAAATATATTTAATAATGTTTAATTAATGTATTATTATTTAATTATCTGAATTAAATATTAAAATATAATTAAATATAATTAAAAAGTAATTAAAAGGCATATGGGCCTCAGCGGGCCCATTAGGGGGAGAGGGAGTCCTCCCCCATGGGCCATGGCGCCATGAGGGGGCCCACCCCCCTTAATAGGTGCGCCACCCCCTCCCTTGGGATTAGTCCCACCCCGGAAGTGGAGGGGGGGGGGGGGTGGCACCCCTCCTTGGCCTATATAAGGAGGGGTAGAGGTGCCCTTTGATTCATGATATTTTTGAGATAAGTTCTCATCTCTCTCTCCCTCCTTTCTCCTTCCTCGAGTGGACTCTCCTTGTTTGGAGTCTACACTTGGTTGGGGATTTATCCACTATACGCACGTCGTCGTGCTGCTGGAATCGGGATCCGAATCCATCTTCTTTCCGCTGCTCTACTGGTTCAGAGCCCGGAGGGACGTCGGGTATACTGTATGTGTATAATCCCGCGAGGCACTACACTTGTGGTGCTACTTCATCGTCGTGGTCGTATCGCGAGGTCTTCATCAGCAACGTTCCAACGGGGACGTAATCCCGTCATCGGTCTACAAGGATCGGGTGGCTACAGGATTCATCGTGGATCTGCGCGGCATCGGGGATTGCTGGTACGACTACACCAACCACGTTCATGCGGGAACGTTTCCCGCTTAACGGACTACATACTGGTATGTGATCTATTTCTGTCTGTTACTTGCATTGCCATAGCATAGGTCTTGGGTATGGGTCTCGTAGGTTATGAAAAATTTGTGTTTTCTGCCCCGAACCCCAACAACATTATGTCGAGAGGTTTCAAGAGAATGCAATAAAATAGCAACATCACCAAAAAAAAGGGGTGGTGGAGCAAAAGTTAAGCGGTGTTCTCGGTTGACGGCAACCCAGAACCCATGGAGTGGTCAAAAATCAATGAGAAGTATCCCTTCTGCCAATTTTTTTAAGCGGTGGTGCAACAACACGATATCCTTGAGATACCAGGGGGTAATACTCGAAGGTAGAATGGAGGATCATAGGTGTACAAGAATTTACACCAAGGGGATGATTTCCTTTACAAGAAGCTCTCATGATCAGTTCTACATCATATCCATGGGCATGAACCCAAGTTCAAGGTCGACTCCCACTTCTTTAATGCATAGCCTTTCATTCACTTGCCGCTTTCGATTAATTTGTAGAGTAGGAAATTTATCTGGCGTAACACCAGTAGAGTATGACCCGCAGAAGTTTTCGGGGTTCACACAGATGGTTGAAACATAGATACAACCCATAGGGAAATCCTATGAATCTATACGACAAACAAAAGGAACAAGAGATACAAGTTTGAAAGAAGAAGGCTGATGACACGGACTACCTGATACCGTTCGCCAAAGGCATTTCGTATCAGGGGAAGCTCGTCAATGATTTAGGACACAAGGGGACGGCAGGTAGTAATCCACCCAAAAGGTCAGGTGGTGTACAGAGAGTCTGGCGTGAGTATCGGTACCCACCCATAAGAAGAAATAATACAAAGGCATCGGATGATAGAAGCATCTGAATATTTCGATGCTTAAGTACAAAGGAATTATGATTTCCATAACGGTGTATCAGATTCAGATACAACGATCCAACATGGATAAGTTGAATATAAGCTTGACGGTCAATCAATTCGGGTTTGATTTACCGAGATCCAGCTCATGTCCGGAATGAGGTCTGAGCCAGAAGAATGAATTCATAGGGATCAACTGATGATTGCATGCACTAGCACACACGATGATTCAACATATCAGAATGGCCATGCCAAGGGATGTTACTGAAGACCACAAGACAAATGGGATTAATCATAGTGCAAGCAGGTAAGAAGAATCTCCAAAGCAGTAGGCTGCCGAGGATTGCCGCAAGATCGAATAGTATTTCAAAGTATTTTGGGAATCACAGTAACCACTTAGGATGAACGAATCCTCGATAAATGTGAGGAATTGTCCGCAGAGTGAAAATATGCAGCAAGGTAGTAGGCTCAAAGGATTCCCGAAACAACGGAAAGTATTTCGATGCATCTTGTGAAGACAAGAGCAACTGGGATTGAATGGATGAATGAAAGGTGTATGTGGTTATACATATGGACTTATCGGTGGCAGGGAAATGTAAAGGTGATCGACACATATGGTCTCGGGAATTTTATCGGAGAATAATCTTCGGAATCTTCTCGTGAAGCAAGCGATCATCTGTAATGAGGGGCTCTTCGGGAGGAAGTATTCACGAGAACCTAATGTCAGAGTTAGCAAAATCTTTAACCCGAAAGAGAAGAGAGATCAGAGTCCCAGAGTAAAGGTGCGAAGAAAAAGATCCTAATTCCACCCAGTTTTGCGACGTGGGCCGATAAGCCACACGACACTGTTAGTAAACTAGTTTTGCAAAGACTAGACTCGACTTCGACCATGGAGTTGGAAGGGGGTGTCCTACAGGCAGTCGGCTCTGATACCAACTTGTGACGCCCGCAAAATCAGACCGTGTATAGTAATCATACATGCAAGGTACACAATCGAGATCAGGGACTCACGGCAAGATATCACAACACAACTCTACAAATAAAAATAATACAAGCTGTTTAATACAAGCCTGGGGCCACGAGGGCTCGAATACAACAGCTCGAGAGCACAAAGTTAGCGGAAGCAATAGTATCTGAGTACAGACACAAGGATACAAGGTTGCCTTAAGAAGGCTAGCACAAATACAACAACGATCGAAAAGGCGAGGCCTCCTGCCTGAGAACCTCCAAACTACTCCTGGTCAAAGGGGAACTCGACGTCGTAGAAGGCATTGGGGATCTCCTACTCCTGGGCTCCAACGTCGACTGCAGCGGCCGATCAAGAAAAATAAAAAGGGGGAAATAAAGCAAAGGTGAGTATCTAGCATACCCGCGAGTCTTCCGTCCGCTACTAAGCATTTATGCATTTGTATTAAATGGAAAGGGGGGCTGTATATAGTGGACTGCAAGGTAGAAATCAGAATAAGGATGAGAAGCTAGGCATATCGAAGACTAGCATCTTCCGACGAGTCTTGAAGCATGAGGTAAGGATCAGCCAACAGTTCAATAGCATGAATGTAATAACAATGAAGCAGAAGTTTCTGCAACATTGTATAATAGTAAGTTGTATTAGATAACAATTATATATGCCTCCGAGATCCCCTCCTCGACTTCCCTGCGAGGAAGAGAAACCAGAACCAACAGTTTAATAGTAGTAGTTTGTAGTAGTAGGCTTTGGCTTTAGCAGAAAGCGTCATGTTACCGTGGACACGACTATTCGAATAGATCAAACTCCTTGCAGGGGTGCACTACTGTTCAGCCTGCACGCTCGGATCTCTAGGGTGGCGTACACCTTGTTAGGGAATGCGCCACCGAGGCTATCCGACACGCCGAGGCCCATCCTACGGCTCATCAGAGAGGTCCCCTCCGGTCTACAACCCTAAGGGCAAGGGGGTCATGGGCCTATCACCCCTCGCTCTCCGGGTCGTTGTGAGGAGGGTGAATTCTAGCGCCGCAGCGCGATCCGTCCCTTCCACAATGCTGAACTGTACGTCTTTCAGATCTTTCGAACGAGACCACAACGCGGAGGGCCCACACCGTAATCCCCACGTGAAGGTAGTGCGTACAAGCCAAAAGGCTAGTCAAGTCATCCACCTGAACCGTTAAGCATTTTATTATTATCTGTCGGGACAATCGTTATCGTTGCCCCTTATTGAATGAGTCACGGACAATGACAGCAGTCAGGACCACCAGTAACGTCGGTGCCTGCCCTGACGTCCCACCAACTCGTGCGGTTACCAACAAGGTGAACCGTCTCCTTACCTTGTCTCGCGTTTGCTCTTTGAAGAGCTCGACTTTCTTACAACAGGATACCTCTCGGCCACGAACAGTACCAGGCCTGCCGCACAACGGTGGAATACACCTGACCTGTCGTTCCGCTAAGTTACCCTGCGCGGGGACCGTTGGGTCACCCGACTCCTTACCTGTAAGGACACCAGTTGATTCGAGTGCCTACCATCAAGTGAAACCAGGATGAATCACCCTCGATGGTACACTTGAAGAGGTTCAACAAAGACATCAGCGGAATGAACTAAAGAGGAATATTCTCGTATCACCCCGGTGGTGCCGAGACACCAGCGGAATGAACTAAAGAGGAATATCCTCGTATCATCCCAGTGATGCTCCGCTACTGAGTCGACGAGAGTGAAATACGAGTTCGTCAACTCGTAAGTCAAACTCGAAGCGACTCGGCAGAGTCTCGCCGTTGTAGGTTCCCTAGGGCGTTTGCATTGATCCGTACCTGTTGCAGTTATAATATTTTGTAATCCGCGTTCACTCACCAGAGTGATCATGGCCCGCTATTCTAAACCTAGCTAACAATGCGCAAGGTTTACTGCTGAATATAATATATATTTATAAGACAACATAGGACAAGGAAAGGTACATCACGGGGCGACAAAAAACAGGTTATGCAATAGAATAGGATTGTAATGTAGCAGCAGCAGCATATGCCTAGTGCAAGAAATGTACGGAAAAGATAGGCGATATCTGGGGAAGAAAATGGATCTTCTTGCCTGGAAGCTCGACGATAGAGGTGCGGTCGTCGACGATGTAGTCGTACTCATCGGCGGTGTAGTCGGCGTCAGCAGCGGGGTCTACCAGAGATCAAAGGCGGGGGAGAAACAGTAAATATAAAGCAGACATAGCAATCAAATGCATGACATGAGAGACGAAATGTTATCGGTGCTCTCACGTAGTACGAAGCAATATGCTCGGAGCGGGAATTCATCCGGGGATGAACAGCCAGCTCCGGGTGATTACCGGATAGGGTCTCCGAAGGGGGAAGGGATCAGGCCGGAGCTGTCGTGGACATCCGACAAACGTATGGGTGGGGTATCCGAGTTAGTTGAACTATTCTAAACAACTTTTGTGTTCAGAATAAATTCATCCGGATACTTTAACAGTACTGGACAAATCATCAGACAAACGGTCCGAAGGGGGATGGTTCGATGTTCGGTATGTTAGAGGGGTGTGGTAGACAAACAGATAGCGTATTCGTATTCTATGCATTTTTCTGAGCAATTTTGGTATATAAATTATTTTCATCCGATTTACGGTTTAAAAGATATTAATTTATTAAGTTTAAATCCATTTTAAATCATTTTCTATTTTCTTTTATTATTTAAATAAACATTATCCAGAACAGTGATATTGACCTAGTCAAACCTGACTAGTGGGACCTACTGACCAGTGGGTCCCACATGTCATACATAGCACTAACAAAAATGGTTTATTTAAATCTAATATCCAGTGGGGCCTGCATGTCATACAAAGATTAACTATTAATCAATTTTAATTAACTTAATAAACTAGTGGGGCCCAGTTGTCATCCACACCAGGGGGTTCTCTGTTTAATTTAATACATGGGGGGGGGGGGTTAGTGGCTTGTTAGCCACAGGCTGACCACACACCCGTCGGCGGAGAGCAATGGCACGGCGGGCGACCCACCGGAGGCGCGTATGCGGGGGCGAGGGGAAGGCGTGGTCGGGGCATGCCAGGGAGCGCACGGAGCGGCCACGGGGGCGCGCTGGGCGCGGCCTTGCGTGAGGCAGAGCACGGTGAGAAGGTGCTCCAGCCATGGCGACCCAACGGCGAACCAAGAAAATTCACGGCGACCACGGTGTCCAAATTGACAGGGGGAAGGGGGATTCGAGGAGGGGGTGCTCACGGAGGGGTTGCAGGGGGTAGCGGCGGGCTCGGGGAAGGCACCGGCGACGCCAATTTGGCAACACCGACCGGTGACCGTGGTGGAAGGGGGCCGGCCGATTCGCGGTGGGCACGACGTCTCGGCGACGACGGTCTGCGAGGGAAGATGGGGAGGAGCACGGCGAGGAGGCTGGACAAGCTGGCGCGCTCCATGGTGGCCTCAGGCCGCGACGATGCACGGAGGCAGCGACAGTCCCGCCGCGGCGAGCACGGGCAGTGAGAGAGAGGCGCGAGAGGGGGTTTGGTGGCCTAGGGTTTCCAGGGGGTGGCTGGGTGTCGCCCCTATCCTCCAAGGAGGCCACAGCGGCAAGCCCTGCCGAGCACGTGCGAGGGGTGGGGGGCTGCGTGCGTGCGTGCCCACGGCTGCCATGGCGCCCCACTGTAGCGGGGGGAAGAAGACAAGGAGGGGAGGCTGGGCTTGGCCCGGCGACGTTTAGCGGTTTCCTTTTTTTTCTTTCTTTTGTTTCTTTTTTAATTTCTGTTGTATTTTGTTTTGAGTAGCAAATGAATTTATAAAAATATGCAATTAGTACTAATAAAAGTGTTGCAATGTCTAACACTGCCACATAAAGTTTGGGGCATTAATAAAATCCTTTAGATTTTTGTTTTATTTAAATGGGATTAAATGCCACTGATTTGTCACTGTTTTGAATTGTTTGAATATTTATATGCCACAATAAATATCCATCACCATTGCACCATGGTATACTGATTTTTGTGCATTTAATAAAATTGGTTCCATAATTTTTGGATCAACTATAATTTCACTTATGTTTGGAATTTTCGTTAGGGTTGTAATTTGAATGAGCTACCATCAAGGGTGATCATCACAAGCTTAACCACAGTGACCTGGCATTAATGAAAAGTGATTACTGTTGCTTGACACTAAGGGTGTTACAGACTAGGGGTGTGATGGGTGCTAACATTTTGGACATCCTCAACAACTTGGATAGTAGCTAATGTGTGGTAGGTAGGAAGGCTCTTAACTCTCTCTTCTTCCTCCTTTTCTCTAGCCCATCTCTCTTTAAGTTTGCCCAACATCCTAATGTTTTCATTAATTTGCACTTGTATAGCATTCATAGGAGTGGTCTTCCTCTCCTCGGGGGGAGAAGTTCTAATTTTAAGCATCTCAACATCATGGGCTATGTTGTCTACCTTCGAAGAGAGGATATCTAATTTGTCTAATTTCTCTTATACACTCTTGTTGAAGGCTTTTTGGGTAGTGATAAAGTATTTAAGCATACTCTCTAGGTCAGAAGTGGAGTTTTTGGTGCTAGGATAAGTGTTGTTGTTCCCAGAGTTGTTGGATGGGAAAGGTCTAGGGTTGTTGCTACCAAAATTACTCCTATAAGCATTATTGTTGAAGTTGTTTCTAGAGATAAAGTTCACATCTACTTGTTCTTGAGCAACCAAGGAATTTAAAGGAACATCCTGAGGATCAATAGGAGCTTGCTTGGTAAGTAGAGACATGATTAAGTCAACCTTTTCATTAAGAGAGGAGATCTCCTCGACAGAACTTACCTTCTTACCAGTTGGAGATCGTTCGGTGTGCCATTGAGAGTAGTTCAGCATCATCTCATCAAGTAGCTTCGTGGCAGCACCAAGTGTGGTTGACATAAAAGTTCCTCCCGCGCCCGAGTCTAGCAGATTCTGCGAGGTAAAGTTTAAGCCTGCATAAAAAGTCTGGATGACCATCCAAGTAGTCAAACCATGTGTATGGAAGTTCTTAACAAGAGATTTCATTTGTTCCCAAGCTTGGGCAACATGTTCATTATCCAATTGCCTAAAATTCATAATGTTACTTCTTAACTGGATAATTCTAGCAGGGGGATAGAACTTCCCAATAAAAGCATCCTTACACTTGTCCCAAGAATCGATATTATGCTTAGGTAAGGATTGTAGCCACTCCTTGGCTCTTCCTCTCAAGGAGACAGGAAAAAGCTTCAGCTTGACGATGTCTCCATCTACTTCCTTGTTCTTTTGCATATCACAAAGCTCAACAAAATTATTTAAGTGCAAGGCAGCATCCTCTCCAGCACCTGTTGCATAACAAGATTGAGCAAAGTAGGTTTAATTTCACGAGAAGGTGCTGAAGTGGCAGATGGAGCAATAGGAGGGAAAATAAAGTCACTGTTGTTGTGACCGGTGAAGTCACACAACTTAGTGTTTTCATTGGAACCCATAGTAGTAGCAAGTATTTTTGGTATTTTATATAAGGGACACAAAAGCAAAAACTGGAAGGTAAACTAGCAAGACTAAAAAGCAAAGATAAAAGATAGTGTGCAACTCCCCTATCTTGTAGGCTGGATTCCCCGACAACGGCGCCAGAAATTGCTTGATGCTAGCAAGGAAGATACTTCTCTCGCTCCTCGTTGGTTACCCCAAGTGGAAGGTGAGATGTAGCGTAGCAGCAGACTTTCCCCTATGTAGAGGATAGGGTTTGTCTCCCGTAGGACTCGCAGAGATACAAGAAGGTGGTAAAGTGAACAGTGGCGCCGAGGTTGCTAACTTCGCCTGGACCTGCACACACAACAAATAACTTTTCTCCCAACGAGTAAGAAGGAGTTGTCAATTCCTCCGGCCTTGCTATTTACAAAGGATTAACGCAAGAGATAATAATAGTGGCAACTGAAAGTAAATTGAAAGTGTAAACAATGATGTGAATATGGACCGGGGTCCCGTGATGTTCACTAGTAATGTCTCTCTCCCAAAAGACGATAAAAGTGCTAGCGAGGTAAACAAATCATAGCTGGGCAATTGACAGGATTATAAACGCACCACAATGCTAACTATGCTACAAAAGAAAGGAAGAGGCTCAAAAGGAATGGGCAGTACACCAAGGTAAGTAGACCGAAATCCATCTGCATCTACTACGAATCATCCACCTTGAGATATCTATCCAGAACATCTCGCTGGTATTAAGTTTTGAATCCCATCCAAAGTGTAAACTCAAAGCAACAGACAACTGCATTGAAAGAACCATGCGTAAAGTAAACAACCCTTGCACCCGCAAGTACAAACACCGTTGTTTCATCCCTGGTGGCAACAACACATCCCCTAGTCTCATGTTTCTGTCACTCAAGGTAGACATCAAGGGGCTGAACCCACAATCAAGCATAACGCTCCCTCTTGGAGTTGCAACAAATCACTTGGCCAAAGTAAAATACGGCAACGGAGAACATGCAAGAATTTACTAAAGAAAACAAATATAAAAGAGAACCAAATATATTACTCATCACAATCTGAACATAATCTCATAATCCATCAGATCCCAGCAAACTCAGCATAGCAACATAGAAAACTACAAAAGTGTCTCGATCATGTGAGGCAGCTCACGAGGTCTCGAAAGTGGAAGCACAAAGAGGGGAGGAGTACATCACATAGCTACTGGTCACGGACCCATGGTCCAAGGGGGACTACTCACGGCAGATCCGGGAGGCGTCCATGGCGATGGATGGTCTCCCGGAGGGGATTCCTCCTTCCGGAAGGATGCGGGGGCATCTTCTCCTGGCAGTCCCGATCTTGAAACGGCGGTGGCGACGGAATAGATAGGAGAACGGGAATAGCAGATCTATATTAGGAGTTTCCGTCACGGGGGGTAAATATAGGCAAAAGGGGCCACCGAGGGGGGCCACCAGGAAGCCAGGAGGCCTCCTAGCGCGGCCTAGGGTGGGGCCGCGCCAGGGACCCTCTTGGGCCCCCGGTGGTGGCTCTCCTGCCATATCTTGGTTATTCCAGAAGCTTCCGTGACGCTGATTTTTTATATAATTTTTGCGGGATTTATTGGGCACTTTTTATGGCCGGAAAACTTGAAATACAAAAACAGCAGAAAAACAGGGACTGGCAACTGGGTGCACTGAGTTAATAGGTTGGTACAAATGTTATAAAAAGTGGATGAAAGTTCAAGCAAAACATGGCAAAGTCACACAAAACATGCATGGAGCAAGCATAAATTATAGATACGTTTGGGACGTGTCATCTGATCGCGCTCCCAATCTTGGAAGCGCGGCGGCGATGGAACAGAGGCGAGATCGCGAAAAAGGGTTCTGTCCTCAGGGGTTTCGTGACACGGAGAATAAATAGGCGAAGGGGGCAGCCAGGGGGGCCACCAGGGGTCCAGGCGCTCCCCTGGCGCGGCCAGACCCTAGGCCACGCCAGTTGGCCGTCTGGGTCCCTGTTGGTGGCCCTCTGGCCCCACTTTGGTGATTCCGGAAGCTTCCGTTGCGCTGATTTTTTTATCCGATTTTCCCGAATTTTTGGAGCACTTTTAATTTGGGGGGAACCTATAATAGAAAAACAGCAGAAAACAGGAACTGACACGGTGGTGAACTAAGTTAATAAGTTAGTCCAAATATGATCAAAAGTGTATGAAAGTGTATCTAGATCATAGTAGTATTACACAAAACATGCATGGAGTAAGAAGAAATTATAGATACGTTTTGGACGTATCAACATCCCCAAGCTTAATTCCTGCTCGTCCTCGAGTAGGTAAATCATAACAAGCATAATTTTTGTGGTCACATGCTAGCAACCATATAAGAACTTTGAAAAGTAAAGCAATCAAGGTATGTGATTCAATTCAAGTCATAACAGGCAAGAGTCTATATTAGCATTGAAACAAGCAATGAAAGAACATTAGGTGCAAGAGATCCCGCTGTCCGTGACTCGAATGTCTCCAAATGGTGTTTGCGTGCAAGAAAGGGGACATGGGAATACGAGAAAAAAGTATTTTTGTTGAGAACTCAATCTACTAAAGTTTCACACTTGGTCTTCTTTGGAATCTTATCTTGACTCGTCCCCAGACAACTAGCCAGGTACAAGTCAATTTGATCCACTCCTTTTTAATATTTTGATCACTCATGCAATGGATGAGTGTAAGCACGAAAGTTGATACTTAGGATGGAAAAAAGAGAAATATGGTGGAGGAGGAAGAAAAAAAGACAAAAAGGGTGAGAAAGGCTCACATCAATGAGGACAATCATAGGCGAGAAGGACAAATGATAGATATGATGTGAGGAGTAGGGATTGCCATGCAACAGATGCACATAATGAGCTAAGAAAACCTCTCCAATGGAACTAGTGGGGGTGCATCCAACTTGCTCGCTCATGAAGACCTAGAGCACGTTTGAGGAGGCTCATCCTTGGAATATGCAAGCCAAGTTCTATAGTGTGAAGGTCCCCAGATAGCTATATGCATGTATGATCATGTCTATGGAGTACAAGGATAAGAAGGAGTACTAGTGTGGATCTTTCAAAAGGATAGTAGTGTTGACCCTTTCTCTCTTTTTTTCTTATTTTTTCTTTTTTCTATTTTTTTCTATTTTGTTGGTGGCCTCAATGGCTCTATCTATTTAACTCTCATTTGTCCTCTTTGGGACCTTTTAGTTTGTCCACTTTGGGATATTTTCCTCACTTAAGGGAAACACTCTATTTTACAAGAAGGTATAGAAGATCTTCACACTTTACAAGGTACTCAAACATAAGGAAGATGTAGCTATCATGATGTATGCAATGTATGCCTCTACCAGTGTTGCAGGAACATGTATGACATGAAGATCAAGTCATGAAGAGGTGGATGTTGCATGGTGATAACTGATGGCGTGGAAGTGGTAATGGCTTCTCGCCCTTCGTTGGTTACCCCAAGTGGAAGGTGAGATGTAGGATAGCAGAAATTTCCCTCGGTGAAGATACCGAGGTTGAGTTCGACCAGTAGGACTCCTGCGATGATAAGTAGGTGGACAGAAAACAATGGCACCGTTTACGAAAAACGTTGCTTCCTTGACCTGGACCTGCACACAACACAATTAACTTTGCTCCCAACGAAGTTCAGAGAGGTTGTCAATATCTCCGGTCTTGTTTTTACAAAGGATAAAACACAAGAGATAATGATAATGATAGCAACTGAAAGTAAATACTGAAAAGTAAATAGTCTTGTAAACAGTGATGAGAATATGGACCGGGGTCCCGTGATGTTCACTAGTGATGTCTCTCTCCCAAAAGACGATAAAACTGCTATGCGAGGTAAACAAATTACAGATGGGCAATTGATAGGATTATGAACGCATCGCAATGCTAACTATGCTACAAAAGAAAGGAAGAGGCTCATAAGCATGGACAGTACGCCAAAATAAGTAGACCTAAATCCATCTCCATCTACTACTAATCATCCACCTTGAGATATCTATCCAGAACATCTCGCTGGTATTAAGTTGCGAACCCCACCCAAAGTGTAAACCAAAAGCAACAGACAACTGCATTAAAAGAACTTTGTGTATAGTAAACAATACTTTCAACCGCGGTTACAAGCAACGTTGTTTTCCCCCTTGTGGCCACAGCACATCCCCTAGACTCATGTTTCTGTCACTCAAGCGTGTCATCAGGGGGCATGTACCCACAATCGAGCATAACGTTCCCTCTTAGAGTTACTACCTACCACTTGGCCAAAGCAATAAACAACAATGGAGAACATGCAAGAATTACTTAGGAAAAAAAGAGATCAAAACCAAATATATTACTCTATCACGATCTGAACATAATCTCATAATCCATCAGATCCCATCAAACTCAGCATAGCAACAGCAGAAGAATTACATAAGTGCCTCGATCATGTAGGGCAGCTGACGAGGTCTAAACCTTGAAGAACAAAGAGGGGAGGAGAACATCACATAGCTACTGATCATGGACCCATGGTCCAAGGTAGACTACTCACGACACATCCAGGAAGCGTCCATGGTGGAGGGGAAGCTCCCGGAGGTCGATCCTCCCTTCGGCAGGGTGCCGGGAAAGGTCCTGACGGTGCTCCCGATCTTGGAAGCGCGGCAGCGACGGAACAGAGGCGAGATTGAGAAATAGGGTTTTGTCTTCAGAAGTTTCCCGTGACGGAGAATAAATAGGCGAAGGGGGGCAGCCAGGGGGCCACCAAGGGTCCAGGCGCCCCCTGGCGCGGCCAGGTGGCCGCCTGGGCGCATGGTGGTGGGCCCCTGGCCCTCCTTCGGGCTTTTGGAGTCTTCCGACACGCTGATTTTTTATCTGATTTTCCCGAATTTTTGGAACACTTTTTATATGGGGGAAAACTGAAATAAAAAAACAGCAGAAAACAAGAACTGGCACTGGGGTGCACTGAGTTAGTAGGTTAGTCCAAATATGATCAAAAGTGTATGAAAGTGTATCTAGATCATAGCAATATCACACAAAACATACATGGAGCGAGCAGAAATTATCGATACGTTTGACACGTATCAACATCCCCAAGCTTAATTCATGCTCGTCCTCGAGTAGGTAAATGATAACAGGCATAATTTCTGTGGTGACATGCTAGCAACCATATAAGAACTTTGAAAAGTAAAGAAATCAAGGTATGCAATTCAATTCAAGTTGTAACATTCAAGAGTCTATATTAGCATTGAAACAAGCAACGAAAGAACATTAGGTGAAAGAGATCTCGCTGTCCGTGACTCAAATGTCTCCTAATTGTACTTGCGTGCAAGAAGGGGGATAGGGAATACGAGAAGAAAAAGTATTTTTGTTGAGAACTCAATCTACTAAAGTTTCACACTTGGTCTTCTTTGGAATCTTATCTTGACTCGTCCCCAGACCACTAGCCAGGTACAAGTCAATTTGATCCACTCCTTTTCGATATTTTGAGCACTCATGCAATGGATGAGCGTAAGCACGAGAGTTGACACTTAGGATGGCAAAGAGAGAATATGGTGGAGGAGGAAGATAAAAAGGGTGAGAAGGGCTCACATCAATGAGGACAATCATAGGCGAGAAGGCCAAATGATAGATATGATGTGAGGAGTAGGGGTTGCCATGCAACGGATGCACATATGAGCTGAAATTCTCTCCAATGGAACTAGTGGGGGTACACCTAACTTGCTCGCTCATGAAGACCTAGAGCTCGTTTGAGGAGGCTCATCCTTGGAATATGCAAGCCAAGTTCTATAGTGTGAAGGTCCCCACATAGCTATATGCATAAATGATCATCTCTATGGAGTACAAGGATAAGAGGGAGTACTAGTGTGGATCTTTCAGAAGGATAGTAGTGTTGCCCCTTTCTCTCTTTTTATTTTCTTTTTTCTCTTTTTTTGTTTTCTTGGTGGCCTCAATGGCTCTTTCTATTGAACTCTCATTTGTCCTCTTTGGGATCTTTTATTTTGTCCACTTTTGGATCTTTTCCTCACTTAAGGGCAACACTCTAATTTACAAGAGGGTATAGCAGATCTTTCACACTTTACAAGGTACTCAAATCATAAAGAAGATGTAGCTATCATGATATATGCAATGTATGCTTTTGCCAGTGTAGCAGGAACATGTATGGCATGAAGATCAAGTCATGAAGATGTGGAAGTTGCATGGCAATTGATATGTCCAAAATGCATCACTATTTTATATCATAATTCGTGCTTATTCATTGATATATTTCATATTACGATGATGTTCTTATGTTGCTTTGGCTTGTTTTACACAGTTTGCAACTTTCCGGTGACGAAGCAGCAGATGCAGTATTCAGCGGTGAAAAGTGGACGCTGAGTTGCTGAAGAAGAACACCTCCAAATTACCTGAAAATCTACGGGGGTTGTTTTTAGATAGATTAACGAAGATACACCGAAGAGGGGCCAGAGGGGGGCCATAGGGCGCCCAGGAAGCCACCTGGCGCGGCCCCACCCCTGGCCGCGCCGGGAGGGCGCCTGGAGTCCTGGGACCACCCCGGGCTCCCCCCTCTGGCCTATATACTCTTCGTCGCCCGAAAAACCTAAAAAGAAGAGTTTTTATGGAGTTCCGCCGCCGCTTCGTGGAGGAAACCTACAGAGAAGAAAAGGGCTCTCCGGCGGGCAGATTCCGCCGAGGAGATTATCTCCCGAAAGGGGTGATCATTTCCATCGTCATCACTATCGTCACGGGCATCATCGATATCATCATCAACATCATCCCCAACATCATCACCATCTTCATCTTCATCCAATCTCATGTCACTATTGAAACTTGCATTGTAACTCGTACTATCCACCCTCTCTACTCTACCGGTTTTGATTACTACTTTGTGGTGAATGCTATTGAGTTTTGTTGGAGGAATATCGTTATGAACAGATTGTTTACCACCTATTTATCACCTCTGATCATGATCACTTTTATGTCTTGTGAGTAGTTTCTTTAGTTCTTGAGGACATGGGAGAAGTCTTGTTGTTAGTAGTCATATGATGTTGAAGTAATATGTGTTGTTTGATATTTAAGTTGTGTTGTTATTTTCCTAGTGGTGTTGTGTGAGTCGAACACTCAACACTTCGCCTTATTAAAGACCTAGGGGAATACATTGTGTATAAAGAATGCTTACGGTGGGTTCACGGAGTGACAGAAACCTGAACGCCAGTTTGCACACTTTTGCACAAGGGAACAATGGATCGTTGATCTTATTGCTGTGGTTAGGCTTTGCCTTAATTTCTATCTTCTATTTGTGGATGCTTGCAATATGTTTAATCATAAGAGTGCACTTATCTTAGTCTAGAAGGTGTGCTCGAATAGATCCACCCACTCAACACTTATCAACACAAAGCATGTTATCAATACGGAGTATGGCGAAAGCACGTGACTACTGTTGGGATTCGGAGTAGAAAACAAAAAATTTCGGCACTACGAAACCAAGTCCCAAGATTGGATCTAGATAGATGCAAACACAGTTAGTGATCTTGTTAACAACCATTCAAACGGTAGTTCTGTCGCAGCGGAAGAAGTTGATGGAGAGTTGGGGAAGATTGACGCGGTGCAATCCCTTGAACAGATCTGATCTGTGTGATTCCCCACGAACAGATCTAGAAGTCCCTCGAACGAAGATCGAACGTACGGTCTCTCTACGGTTGATCCACACGTATGGTGTAGTAGATCCGGCAGGGCTCCGCCATCCAGAGCTCGGCGCCTCCGGAGTAGAGAGGAGGGAGGAGCAGCACTTCGAGATATGGTGGAGATCAGATCTACAAGAGAGGAGAGAGGAGGGGCAACCCTAAGGCAAAAGAACAAATCTATATATCCTTGGGGGTGCCCCCTCCTCATCTATTTATATTGGGAGGGGAGGGGAGGCCACCTTGGAGGAGGGGGCAGCCCTAGGGGTGGCTGTTGGGATACGGGGCAGAAAACACAAAAATTTCATATCTACGGTACCCGAACCCAAGATCTATGCTATGGCGATGTAAAGTAACGGAGGGAATCGGTGTTCATACCTTTGAAGACCGAAAGAGGGAAACGTTCTTGCGAACGTGGCTAGCGTAGACTCGAAACTACGACCTCCCTGTCGTGTAGAAGACCACCACCGGCGAGGATGACTCCCGGTAAACCTCCAGCGACGAAGTAGTACCACAGGTGTAGTGCCTCGAAGAGATTATACACTTACGGTACAATCGATGTTCCTCCCGGGCCCCGAACCAGGCGAGCAGCAAAAGAAAGACGGCTATGGATCCCGACTCCAGCAGAACGACGGCCTGCCTTATGGTGGAGAACTCCAATCCTGGTGCAGACTCCAAACAAGGGGAGTCCACTTCCGGGAAGGAGAAGGAGGAAGAAGGAGATATTGGTGTGTTGGAAAAAGGGGGGGCTACCCCTCCTTATATAGGCCAAGGGGGGGGGGTGCTATCCTCCTCCCCTCCCCCATGTGGGACTAAACTCCCAAGGGGGGGGGGAGTGCGCCGGCCAAGGGGGGAGGTGGGCCCCACCCTTGGCGCCAAGCCCAAGGGGGGGAAACCCCTTCCTCCCCTAATGGGCCCCATGGGTCCATATAGCCTTTTCCCATTTTTTGAATTTATTTAATATGTTTTAAATATTTAATTCAGATAATTAAATAATAAAACATTATTAAAACAATTAAACTTTATTTTGAACTTGTCAGAACCCCAACTAGGGTAAGTGCTAGGGTTTTCTTGTCCCTTTGCATCATGAAAAATTCAAAAGGAAAATCAAAAATGGGGAAAAGAAAAGCCCTGAGAATTTAAATAAATGGCCAGATAAAAATCTTTTTCCAAAAATCTTTTGAACATTTGGAAAATTCCTATAAATGATGCTGATCATTTTAAAAGTGGTTTGGGATCAATCCCATGCACATGGAATTTTCTAATATTCAAACAGTGGCTTTGGAAATTAAAATAACCCTATTTGGATTGAAATTCAAATTATATTGAATTTCAAAAATGCTCAAACTCAAAAAGTGACTTGCTACTGGTCACCTAGGATTTATAAAATTGTTTGGGAGTTTTTATAAAATGTTTTGATAATTGTTTTATCAGAACATAACAAATGTCAGAAGAAATAAAAGAAAAACAGTGAAGGAAAGCTTACCTTGCGCCTCAGGCGAGGCCCAACTTACCTTGGCCTGGCCCAGCCCACCCCCGAACCGTTGTCGTCTTCTTCCCCGCCGAGCCAAGCTGCTCGGTGGAGACAGGACGTGGCCGCGGCGCCACCTCGACGCCGAGAGGCTTCCAGCCCCCCTGGACCTCATCTCCTCGCCAGGAGACGCGCAACGATTGCCTGCACCTTTCCCCTCTCCTCGCGTTCGCTCTCCTCCTCTCTCTGCTTCGTTTCCAAACCGCCCCGAGAGATCGCCGCCGGCCACCGTAGTGCGAGACCGTGGCCAACGACGACGAAGAGCTTCCCCACTTTGTCCATCAAGCTCCCCACCGTCGTCTTCATCACCGTGAAAAGGGAGTCGAAGCAGGAGCCCCTGCAGCCACCGGTATCGCCGTCGCCATCTCATCGGAGCCGCGGGAGCTCGCCGTTGAATCCGTCGCCACCACGTCCTCCCCGAGATCTTCATCGACTCCATCAAGCTCCTGGTGAGAAGGCGCTCCAAAGCCCCATGTTTTTGTCTCGGATTGCGTCTCGTAGCTAGTACCGCCATGAGAACCGACGATGACCGCCGCCATGGCCGACGTAGAGCTCAGCTCCGTGCCCCTCTGTCCTCCTTTTGTTGTCTGTGAGATTCCTGGAGTCTCCAGGAGTGCAAGGAGCCCATGGCTGTGTCGTCCCGCGTTCTGTGTCGTCGCGCCGCCCACGCCCGTGGCTCCGTCGCCGCGGAACTCGTCGTCGTCCAACCTCCGGCGCCTCCCGGCGGCCCTCTCCGACACCTGTCGACGTGCGCGGGCACGGGCTGTCTTCTGGTGCCCGCAGCGCTTCCAACCGTGGCCGGGGACGCCTTCCCCGTGCGGCGCCGCCGTGCCCGTGGCCACCGGCGGCTAGCCGCCGGCAGGTCCGACGTGGCCGGGTTATTTTAACCCCTAAACCCCCCTCAGTGAGGCTGACAGGTGGGGCCCCAGCCCCTAATCCCTCTGCTTAATTAAGTTAACCACGGGATTAAACCGCAGAGGCTGACCAGTGGGGCCCCTTGTCAGTTTGACTCGGGTCAAGCCGCCCCTGGCGCCAGCATGACACCGTAGTGACGCAATAAAGGTTTTTCCAGAGTTTTAAAATATTACAGAAAAATCTAGAAAAGGAGTTAAACTTTGGAAATTCATAACTAATTCATATGAACTCCAAATATAGAAAATAATATGTCTAAAAATATCAGAAAAATCCAAGGATTATGAATATGGGCTCTTTTTTCATGTTTGACCATTTTAAAATGGGTGAACAGTGCAAAACATCCATATGGCTCTAATTCAAATTCAAATTTGAAGCACATTTGCAAATGACTTTGCATATGACTTCTTTTAAATGGAATTGTAACCACATTGTGACCAAGCACCTCACCATTTCAATATTGATCATGTGTTTGATGCATTGCGATTAAATTTATACCTTGTTTGATTGTTTGTTCGATAGACGTGCAACCGGAACCGGAGGCCACCCCCTTCGTTGAAGACACCGTTGTCGAACCTCGTCAGCAAGGCAAGCAAACCCCATTGATCATGTCTATAAAATCCCAATTCCCTCTCAGTCTCGCTTATGCATGTTTAGGAGATCACTTTGTATCGATTCTACCGCATAGTTGAACCCATATCCGATGCATGGCCTATCATCTTGTCACAGTATTAAGCAAACCACAATCCTAGCTGACATAGGAGTTGTATGATATCATGAAGCCCCTGCAACTGTTACAGCTTATTGCATGCTTAGTGTTACATGAGGTTGCTTTTGATGTGAGTCGGGATGATGATGAACATGGTGTTGATGGAAGTGAAACTGTGTCGGTGAATCCACCCTAATACAAGGTGAACGATGAGAGGCTGTGTAGGAGTACACAGTGGGTTGTCTCGTTGAACACTGCCATAGGCATCGAGTTCTTGTATGGTAATCCAAGACAAAGAGTACAACCACACATTGGGCTCACTGACCCCTCTCGGCCTAGTACCTTGATCCGTGTCGACGTCCAGGAGTCACATTAGTTCGGGCTTTCCATTTGACATATGCATAGAAAAAGAACGCAGGAAATGGTTGCATCATATAGATGTGTGGGTGCACCTGTGAGGCAGGAAAACCATCTGCCAGAGGTGGCGTCTCGGTCACCTACATTGTTTGAGTCCGTTTCGTTGGTCCGGCCGGGCTCTCGAGCGGAGGCAAACTCAGATAGTCGACTCCTGGAATAGACCGGTTGTGAGCGAAGTGTCGTGGTGAACATCCTCGCTGTCACCTCTTGAACGGTGGCGAGACATGGCGGTAACGATGGTCATGTGTGCGTAGTTTACACCCTTGCAAGGTTAACAAAACTATTCGAATAGCCGCGTCCGCGGTTAAGGACTACTTGGAACCTGTATCTGATTATTAGACAACTTGAACTGGATACTTCTAAAATACACCAAGATAAGTGTGAGTGCTATGGTGTGCCTCCTCGTGGGGAAGTCGAGGAAGTAACCATAGTGGTGTATTGGTTGGAGATGTAGTGGACTCGTGTACGCTTCTTATCTCAAGTCTGGTACTCGTAGTTCAGGATTAGCCAAGTCAAAGCTGGCACTTCTGCATGATGAAACCCCACCTCCCTTTACCTTGATACTTGAGCATGAGTAGTTTAGATCTGATGTAAGTCTTGCTGAGTACGACTTTGTACTCACGTTTGCTTATTCTATGTTTTAGATAAGAACCGGACCCCGATGGAGTCACCTTCGTGAAGCTCGACGTTGACTAAGTTAGCATAGTCCCAGAAAGCAGTCTGGTCCCTCGTGGAAGGGCATGTTTGTTTACAAGGCTTCTCTAAGCCATTTGTTAAACTTGTCTGTGCTCAGACCTAATTTGCTTCCGTTGTATGATGTAATGTGATCACAGACATGTGATCTTTGTATGCTCTATGTGTATATCAATAAAGAGTACTTTGTAGAGTTATGTGATGATACCTGCTGTTCATACTAGGCATGTGTGCTGCGTGTATGTTTATAACATGCATGTCTTAGTATGGGTTTTCGAGACCTTAGTTGTGATCTGGCTGGCGGTCTTTTATACACCAAGTGGCCCTTAGATGTGCGCAGCTTGGGGCATCGCGATGCGATTGCTCGTGACTCCGTCACGTGCACACTTTGTTGTATGGTCGAGCCCGCCCTAGACCCCGACTAAGTGATCGGGCTGGAGTAAGTTTATGTAAGAGTTAGGATCCAATCGATAACATGGTTGAGGCGACTTGTCTATGAGTATGGGATTCACCACCCATAATCATTTTGACTTGTGAGCGGACGTTGAGGACCCATCTCAGTTGATCATCCGGCCTGAATGTGATGCCCCTCACGCTCGATGCTTACCGAGAACGTTCTGTGCTTGGCCTTGTCTGCTTAGACAAGTGGGTACGGTTCTCGGCTCTCCATGTGATTGTATCATGACTGGAATTACATATGCTAACCCCGGGTCCCGACAGACTTGGTATCAGAGCAGGACTGTCTGTAGGCTTATCAAACCCTTGGTCAAAGTCGAGTCTAGCATTCTATAGTTATATAGTTACTCTGGGTATAAGGGAATAACGTAAGGTTTCTTTTTCTCCTTATCCTCATCGATCTGAGTTCTGGGTCACCTTATCCTTTCTACGGGATGATAGGACTAGGCTCATCTATGCCTTTACTAGAACTTCTCGTTGTTTGCTTCCTTGTAGCCGTAGGACAGTTGTGGTCGTCCAGACTCATCGTTCCATTGAGTTCCTTGAAGAAGTTCTGTCCAATTTCTTCGAGGTTGTTTCATTTTCCATCCCGGTGTAGCCGTTATGCTGCCGGAATTGTTCCAAGTTTCTATGAATCATTGCCTTCGCATTACAATCTTTTCCTCCTTCATCATGTCTTGCTATCCTTGAATCCATCATTCAACCTGTTCTGATTGTTGATTTTTATCACACAGGATGTCAGGTGGGACTCGTAGTGCTGTTCGTCGGGATCGAGACCGTGTTCGGAATCGAAATGATGATGAACCTCTACCATTGCCTTCTGCGGCGGAAATTATGATGGAAGCTGAGAAGAATCAATGTGATCAAACACGCCTTCTGGAGCTCATCGAGCAGAATACCGCCCGTCATTGCAATGTGGTTGTGAGCATTCAGGACTTCATCCTCCTCAAGCCACCGGTATTTCGATGTTCTTCTGAGACCCTTGAAGCTGATGATTGGCTCCGTTCCATCGAGCGTAAGCTTAATATTGCACATGTTGCTCCCAATGATCGAGTTGTTTTCGCGGTATACTTCTTGGAAGGTGCTGCTCTTCAATGGTGGGAGAACTATGTTGCTATGCAGCCAGATGGTCACGTAGTGACTTGGCAGGAGTTCTGTGTTGCCTTTCGAGGGTACCACCTTTTGGATGAGTTGATGGAGCGCAAGAAGGAAGAGTTCTGCAATCTCACTCAAGGAGAGATGTCCATGCATGAGTATGTGAGAGAGTTCAACCGTCTTGCCCGGTATGCCCAAGATGAGATCACCACCGATGCCAGAAAGCAGGCAAGGTTCTGTAAGGGACTTAGCCCCATCCTTCGTCATGATCTCAACCTCATCGAATTTGCCACCTTTGAGGATTTAGTCAACAGATCCTTCAGAGCTGAGCATGGCAATGAAATTTTCGAGGAGTCCCGCAAGCATGCTCTTGAGCTTGCCCCTTCTTCAAGTTCAGCCCCTCAGAAACGCCGAATTTGGATTCCAACCAGAACCATACCTCAAAACCTTCTCTAGAGGCCATCACCAAATATATGCCATCCACCCCAACACATTATTCCACCCCGGAATGATGGTGTGCAGCCAAGTAATCCCACTCCCAACATTTCAGACAGGGTATGCTTTAAGTGTGGTCTTCCAGGCCATTACTATCGTCAATGCCCTCAGGTCTTGATGGCACCATGTCATTCTCGACCTAAGCCTACAAAGAAACCAACCACCAAAGCTTTTCCAGCAAAGCCTTCATCCACTAGTAGTGGTTGTGTGAACCAAATCTCAGTTGAGGAAACCACTGATGCTTCTGACGTCATTCTTGGCACACTCCCAGTCAATCATGTCCCCGCCTCCGTTCTTTTCGATCCAGGAGCTTCTCATTCATTCATGTCGGAGAGTTATGCACTTCGTCATGAGTTTCCTTTTGAAGAAATGTTTTCTCCAATGATCATTCAAACTCCTGGTTCAAAGTGGCAAACTAATAGAGTAAGCCATGGCAATCAAATTGCAATTGAGGGTTTAGTATTCCTTGCTTCACTTATAGCCCTCAAGTCTTCGGACATCGATGTCATCCTAGGAATGGATTGGTTATCAAGGCGGAATGCTTTCCTTGATTGTAAAGCCAAATCAGTCAAACTCACCCATCCTTCAGGCCAGACCATTGACTACACATCACCCAGCTCTAGAATCCAGGTGCAGACTTTGAATGTGCTTCCCCTTCCAGACCTTGAAGATGTTCTGGTGGTTCGTGAATTCCCGGATGTCTTTCCTGAAGAGCTGACGGGAATGCCACCCGACAGGTGTGTAGAATTCATAGTGGATCTTATACCAGGCACAGCCCCAATCTCGAGACGCCCATATAGAATGGCCCCACATGAGTTAGCTGAGCTAAAAACCCAACTTGATGCTTCGTTGGCAAAAGGCTTCATCCGCCCTAGCTCATCGCCATGGGGTTGCCCCGTTCTGTTCGTAACGACGAAAGATGGAACAGAAAGGATGTGCGTAGACTATCGCCCGCTAAATCTAGCGACGATAAAGAACAAGTACCCACTGCCCAGGATCAATGATATTTATGATCAACTTGCAGGATCCTCTGTCTTCTCCAAGATGGATTTGAGATTAGGCTATCATCAAATCAAAATCCGAAATGAGGACATTCCCAAAACGGCTTTCACTACTCGTTATGGCCTTTACGAGTATACCGTCATGTCTTTTGGTTTAACCAATGCCCCCGCCACATTCTCACGCTTGATGAATTCGATCTTCATGGAGTACCTAGATAAATTTGTTGTGGTTTATCTCGATGATATTCTCATCTACTCGAAGAACGAAGAAGATCATGCCCAACACTTAAGGTTGGTATTGATGAAACTTAGAGAGCATCGTCTGTATGCTAAATTCTCCAAGTGTGAATTTTGGCTACCAGAAGTGACCTACTTAGGCCACGTGATTTCTGCGAAAGGTGTTGCAGTCAATCCCGAGAGAGTTCAGGCCGTCCTTGACTGGACTCCACCTGAATCAGTTAAGCAAGTTAGAAGTTTTCTTGGCTTAGCAAGCTATTGCCGTCGCTTCGTCGAGAACTTTTCTAAAGTTGCAAAGCCTCTTACTGAATTCCTCAAGAAAGATAAGAAATTCCAATGGACCCACAAGTGCGAGGAAAGCCTTCAAGAGCTAAAAAGAAGATTGACTTCTGCACCCGTACTTGCACCTCCAGACACCAAAAGGGATTTCGAGATCTATTGTGATGCTTCACGGCAAGGGTTAGGATGCATACTTATGCAAGATAGACATGTGGTAGCTTATGCTTCACGCCAGTTGCGGCCACATGAAGAGAACTATCCTACCCATGATCTTGAACTCGCTGCCGTAGTTCATGCCCTGAAGACTTGGCGACATTACCTCCTTGGTAATCGCTGTGAGATTTATTCCGACCACCAAAGCCTCAAATATATTTTCACCCAACCAGATCTTAATCTCAGGCAAAGACGCTGGATAGAGTTGATAAAAGATTATGACTTAGGAATTTCTTACACCCCAGGCAAGTCCAATGTCATGGCTGATGCACTAAGTCGTAAGTCGTATTGTAACAACCTCATGTTACAACAGTATCAACCTCTTCTTCATGAGGAATTTTGCAAACTCAATCTTCAGATGGTTCCTCATGGATCTCTTTTCAACTTGGTGGCGAAACCAACCCTTGAGGATCAGATCAGAGTTGCCCAAAGGCGTGCACGAGGTGTTCGCCGGATCAAGGAGAACATTGCTAGAGGAGTTGCTAAATGTTTCTCCACAGATAGTAAAGGAACGGTATTCTTCGAAAATCGTTTGGTAGGACCTAAGAATAGGGATCTAAGGCAACTCATCCTCAAAGAAGCCCATGACACACCCCTCTCAATTCATCCCGGTAGCACAAAAATGTACCGAGATCTACGCCAGAGATTTTGGTGGACCCGGATGAAGAGAGACATTGCTCGATTTGTTGCTGAATGTGATGTTTGTCGTCGCATTAAGGCAGAACACCAAAGACCTGCTGGCACACTTCAATCTTTGCCTATTCCAGAGTGGAAATGGGACAAAGTCGGTATGGACTTCATCACCGGCTTTCCAAAAACCCAGAAAGGAAATGATGCCATCTTCGTGGTCATTGATAGACTTTCCAAAGTTGCTCACTTCCTTCCAGTTCGCGAGTCCATAACTGCAAGCCAGTTAGCGGACTTGTATATCTCTAGAATTCTGTCTCTTCACGGTATTCCTTTGGTGATCAATTCTGATCGTGGTAGCCTTTTCACCTCTAGATTCTGGGGAAGCTTTCAGAATGCTATGGGAACTCATCTATCCTTTAGTACAGCTTTCCATCCTCAGTCTAGCGGTCAAGTTGAAAGGGTTAATCAAATCTTGGAAGACATGCTCAGAGCTTGTGTTATCTCTTTCGTAAAGAATTGGGAGAAGTCTCTTCCATTCGCCGAATTTTCTTATAACAATAGCTATCAATCTAGTCTGAACATGGCTCCTTTTGAACTCCTCTATGGACGACGATGTCGAACACCCCTTAACTGGTCAGAAACCGGTGAAAGACAACTCTTTGGACCGGATTTGATCAAGGAAGAAGAAGAGAAAGTTCACATTGTTCGTGATCGTTTGAAAGCCGCTCAATCTCGTCAGAAAAGCTACTTTGATCGTCATCATAGAAAGGAGAGCTACAATCTGGATGAGAAGGCTTACCTTCGGGTTACTCCTCTGAAGGGAACCCAAAGATTCGGTATCAAAGGCAAGTTGGCCCCACGTTACATCGGACCTTTCCGCATTCTAGCTAAACGTGGAGAAGTTGCCTACCAACTTGAACTACCTCCTCACCTTTCCCGAGTACATGATGTATTCCATGTGTCACAACTCAGGCGTTGCTTCAAGGACCCCATCCGCGAAGTCGACCATGAAACGCTTGATCTCCAAGATGACCTTTCTTATCGAGAATACCTTGTTCGTATTCTTGATTCAGCAGAGCGTTTCACTCGCCGTCAGAAGATCAAGTTCCTCAAAGTGCAATGGTCACATCACTCCGAGAAAGAAGCAACCTGGGAAAGAGAAGACCGCCTCCGTGCCGAGTACCCCACCTTCCTCCCGACGACTTCTGAATCTCGGGACGAGATTCTTTTGAGTGGGGGCGAGTTGTCAGAACCCCAACTAGGGTAAGTGCTAGGGTTTGCTTGTCCCTTTGCATCATGAAAAATTCAAAAGGAAAATCAAAAATGGGGAAAAGAAAAGCCCTGAGAATTTAAATAAATGGCCAGATAAAAATCTTTTTCCAAAAATCTTTTGAACATTTGGAAAATTCCTATAAATGATGCTGATCATTTTAAAAGTGGTTTGGGATCAATCCCATGCACATGGAATTTTCTAATATTCAAACAGTGGCTTTGGAAATTAAAATAACCCTATTTGGATTGAAATTCAAATTATATTGAATTTCAAAAATGCTCAAACTCTACAAGTGACTTGCTACTGGTCACCTAGGATTTATAAAATTGTTTGGGCATTTTTATAAAATGTTTTGATAATTGTTTTATCAGAACAGAACAAAAACAAATGTCAGAAGTAATAAAAGAAAAACAGTGAAGGAAAGCTTACCTTGCGCCTCAGGCGAGGCCCAACTTACCTTGGCCTACCCCAGCCCACCCCCGAACCGTTGTCGTCTTCTTCCCCGCCGAGCCAAGCTTCCCGAGCCGCCGAGCCAAGCCGCGGCGCCACCTCGACGCCGAGAGGCTTCCAGCCCCCCCTGGACCTCATCTCCTCGCTAGGAGACGCGCAACGATTGCCTGCACCTTTCCCCTCTCCTCGCGTTCGCTCTCCTCCTCTCTCTGCTTCGTTTCCAAACCGCCCCGAGAGATCGCCGCCGGCCACCGTAGTGCGAGACCGTGGCCAACGACGATGAAGAGCTTACCCACTTTGTCCATCGAGCTCCCCACCGTCGTCTTCATCACCGTGAAAAGGGAATCAAAGCCGGAGCCCCTGCAGCCACTGGTATCGCCGTCGCCATCTCGTCGGAGCCGCGGGAGCTCGCCGTTGAATCCGTCGCCACCACGTCCTCCCCGAGATCTTCATCAACTCCATCAAGCTCCTGGTGAGAAGGCGCTCCAAAGCCCCATGTTTTTGCCTCGGAGTGCGTCTTGTAGCTAGTACCGCCATGAGAGCCGACGATGACTGCCGCCATGGCCGACGTAGAGCTCAGCTCCGTGCCCCTCTGTCCTCCTTTTGTTGTCTGTGAGATTCCTGGAGTCTCCAGGAGTGCAAGGAGCCCATGGCTGTGTCGTCCCGCGCTCTGTGTCGTCGCGCTGCCCACGCCCGTGGCTCCGTCGCCGCGGAACTCGTCGCCGTCCAACCTCCGGCGCCTCCCGGTGGCCCTCTCCAGCACCTGTCGACGTGCGCGGGCACGGGCTGTCTTCTTTGTGCCCGCAGCGCTTCCAACCGTGGCCGGGGACGCCTTCCCCGTGCGGCGCCGCCGTGCCCGTGGCCACCGGCGGCTAGCCGCCGGCAGGTCCGACGTGGCCGGGTTATCTTAACCCCTAAACCCCCCTCAGTGAGGCTGACAGGTGGGGCCCCAGCCCCTAATCCCTCTGCTTAATTAAGTTAACCACGGGATTAAACCGCAGAGGCTGACCAGTGGGGCCCCTTGTCAGTTTGACTCGGGTCAAACCCCCCCTGACGCCAGCATGGCACCGCAGTGACGCAATAAAGGTTTTTCCAGAGTTTTAAAATATTACAGAAAAATCCAGAAAAGGAGTTAAACTTTGGAAATTCATAACTAATTCATATGAACTCCAAATATAGAAAATAATATGTCTAAAAATATCAGAAAAATCCAAGGATTATGAATATGGGCTCTGTTTTCATGTTTGACCATTTTAAAATGGGTGAACAGTGCAAAACATCCATATGGCTCTAATTCAAATTCAAATTTGAAGCACATTTGCAAATGACTTTGCATATGACTTCTTTTAAATGGAATTGTAACCACATTGTGACCAAGAACCTCACCATTTCAATATTGATCATGTGTTTGATGCATTGCGATTAAATTTATACCTTGTTTGATTGTTTGTTCGATAGACGTGCAACCGGAACCGGAGGCCACCCCCTTCGTTGAAGACACCATTGTCGAACCTCGTCAGCAAGGCAAGCAAACCCCATTGATCATGTCTATAAAATCCCAATTCCCTCTCAGTCTCGCTTATGCATGTTTAGGAGATCACTTTGTATCGATTCTACCGCATAGTTGAACCCATATCCGATGCATGGCCTATCATCTTGTCACAGTATTAAGCAAACCACAATCCTAGCTGACATAGGAGTTGTATGATATCATGAAGCCCCTGCAACTGTTACAGCTTATTGCATGCTTAGTGTTACATGAGGTTTCTTTTGATGTGAGTCGGGATGATGATGAACATGGTGTTGATGGAAGTGAAACTGTGTCGGTGAATCCACCCTAATACAAGGTGAACGATGAGAGGCTGTGTAGGAGTACACAGTGGGTTGTCTCGTTGAACACTGCCATAGGCATCGAGTTCTTGTATGGTAATCCAAGACAAAGAGTACAACCACACATTGGGCTCACTGACCCCTCTCGGCCTAGTACCTTGATCCGTGTCGACGTCCAGGAGTCACATTAGTTCGGGCTTTCCATTTGACATATGCATAGAAAAAGAACGCAGGAAATGGTTGCATCATATAGATGTGTGGGTGCACCTGTGAGGCAGGAAAACCATCTGCCAGAGGTGGCGTCTCGGTCACCTACATTGTTTGAGTCCGTTTCGTTGATCCGGCCGGGCTCTCGAGCGGAGGCAAACTCAGATAGTCGACTCCTGGAATAGACCGGTTGTGAGCGAAGTGTCGTGGTGAACATCCTCGCTGTCACCTCTTGAACGGTGGCGAGACATGGCGGTAACCGATGGTCATGTGTGTGTAGTTTAAACCCTTGCAAGGTTAACAAAACTATTCGAATAGCCGCGTCCGCGGTTAAGGACTACTTGGAACCTGTACCTGATTATCAGACAACTTGAACTGGATACTTCTAAAATACACCAAGATAAGTGTGAGTGCTATGGTGTGCCTCCTCGTGGGGAAGTCGAGGAAGTAAACATAGTGGTGTATTGGTTGGAGATGTAGTGGACTCGTGTACGCTTCTTATCTCAAGTCTGGTACTCGTAGTTCAGGATTAGCCAAGTCAAAGCTGGCACTTCTGCATGATGAAACCCCACCTCCCTTTACCTTGATACTTGAGCATGAGTAGTTTAGATCTGATGTAAGTCTTGCTGAGTACGACTTTGTACTCACGTTTGCTTATTCTATGTTTTAGATAAGAACCGGACCCCGATGGAGTCACCTTCGTGAAGCTCGACGTTGACTAAGTTAGCATAGTCCCAGACAGCAGTCTGGTCCCTCGTGGAAGGGCATGTTTGTTTACAAGGCTTCTCTAAGCCATTTGTTAAACTTGTCTGTACTCAGACCTAATTTGCTTACGTTGTATGATGTAATGTGATCACAGACATGTGATCTTTGTATGCTCTATGTGTATATCAATAAAGAGTACTTTGTAGAGTTATGTGATGATACCTGCTGTTCATACTAGGCATGTGTGCTGCGTGTATGTTTATAACATGCATGTCTTAGTATGGGTTTTCGAGACCTTAGTTGTGATCTGGCTGGCGGTCTTTTATACACCAAGTGGCCCTTAGATGTGCGCAGCTTGGGGCATCGCGATGCGATTGCTCGTGACTCCGTCACGTGCACACTTTGTTGTATGATCGAGCCCGCCCTAGACCCCGACTAAGTGATCGGGCTGGAGTAAGTTTATGTAAGAGTTAGGATCCAATCGATAACATGGTTGAGGAGACTTGTCTATGAGTATGGGATTCACCACCCATAAGCATTTAGACTTGTGAGCGGACGTTGAGGACCCATCTCAGTTGATCATCCGGCCTGAATGGGATGCCCCTCACGCTCGATGCTTACCGAGAACGTTCTGTGCTTGCCCTTGTCTGCTCAGACAAGTGGGTACGGTTCTCGGCTCTCCATGTGATTGTATCATGACTGGAATTACATATGCTAACCCCGGGTCCCGACAGAACTATTCAAAATGTTCGGAAACCATTCCGTCCTCCTCCGGAACTATTCCGGTGATTTCTCCTATTTCACCGATTGATCCCGTTACTGTCCTATGCATCGATTGCCCTTAAGTGTAACACCTTAACGGTCCGGGAAACAGCAGACATGGTCGAGACTCTTCTCATTGACCAATGACTAGTCAGTTGGACCAGGTTACAATCCTTGACAGCCCCTGCGCTTCCATCGAATGAACTTCGATCGCTTTTGGAAACCGTTAACGATACGACATAATCTCTTTGTGCTGCGGTACTTTGTTTGTCCGAGGTTTGATCGTCGGTATCCTACATACCGTGTTCACATCTCGTTCACAACAAAAAACTTCTCTCGTCCATGATCATTGCATCTCTTGTGACCTAGTCACGTCCTTGCAAGGTGTTGATGCAATATCACCGAGTGGGCCCAGAGTACCTGTCCTGTCACAAGGACTGACAAATCCCGCTCTGATCTATTAACATACTCATCAACCATCTATTTCGGAATACCCAAAGTGCACCGTTATAGCCAGCATATTTCAGTCAGGCGGTGGGATACAAATCAAAGTCTCCTCATAGATGACAATTACGTATGATCATTACAGTCTAAGGACTAAGCCATACGTTACAAAGTCATAGCAACGCTGAACTATGTGACTCGATCACATTGCAATACTTTAGGTGGGTGTACGTCCATCACATCATTCCCCTTAACGATATGACCTCATTGTCAATGGACTTAAGTGTCGCCATGATCAGGAAAGCTTGATCAATCAATTGCCCAATGAGATAGTTTACCCGAGTTAAACTACGGACCATGTTTTATACTACACCTTAATTAGTATTTCCAAGTAATACAGTTATAGCACAGTATAAAACGTATTATGAACAAAACCGGATATGTGACAAATATCTTTATTAATTTGTCTCTAGGGCACATATCCAACAGTCTCCCACGTGCACTAGAGTACAAATTACACTAGTTTACATCAGGTATGTATCTAACACCAATGGTCTCTCGGTGTTCTTCAAACTTGCCCTGTGGAAGAGGTTTAGTCATCGGGTCTGCTGCGTTCAGATCCGTATGTATCTTGTGAATCCTAGTGTGTCCATCCCTGACGTAGTCTCGCGTCACATGGAACTTTCGGAGGATGTGCTTGGCTGTAGAGTGAGTTCTTGGCTCCTTCGCGTTAGCAATGGCACCCGTGTTGTCGCAGAAGATCCCCACGGGGTCAGTGCAACTGGGAAAAACGCCAAGCTCGATCACGAACTTCTTCAGCCACAGCGCCTCGTTTGACGCTTCGCAAGCGGCAATATACTCCGACTCCATTGTAGATTGAGCGACGACTGACTGTTTGCCGCTCCTCCAGCTAATTGCGCCACCGTTCAACATGAAAACATATCCCGTCTGGGATTTCGAGTCATCTAGATCTGAGCCGAGGCTTGCGTCAACGTAACCCTTTACGGTGAGCTCCTCATCAACTCCTCCATAAACGAGAAAGAGATCCTTGGTTCTTCTCAAGTACTTAAGGATGTTCTTTACTGCTGTCCAGTGAGCCATTCCCGGGTTACTCTGGTAGCGATTAGTCATACTAATGGCCAACGCTAAATCCGGTCTGGTACATAACATAGCATACATGAGAGAACCTATGGCTGAGGCATAGGGCTTTGAGGACATTTTCTCCTTCTCTTTTGTTGTGGTTGGGCATTGAGTTACGCTTAATTTGACACCTTTTATAACTGGCAAGAGGCCTCTCTTGGAGTTATCCATACTGAACCTTTTCAATATCTTGTCAATATAAGTGTTCTGACTCAAGGCCAACCGCCGATTAGGTCTATCTCTATAGATCTTAATCCCCAATATGTACGCAGCTTCACCTAGGTCCTTCATGGAAAATTGTCCATTCAGATATTCCTTTACTCCCTCTAAGAATTTCTTATCGTTCCCTATTAGTAATATGTCATCTACATATAACACAAGGAATGCTACAGAGCTCCCACTCAGTTTCTTATAGACGCAGAACTCTTCGATGTTTTGGACAAATGCAAAAGCTTTAATGACCTCATCAAATCGAAGATTCCAGCTCCGAGATGCTTGCTTCAACCCATAGATGGACCGTTGAAGCTTGCACACCTTACCAGCATTCCTTGGATCGATAAACCCCTCTGGTTGCATCATATACAACTCTTCCTCAATGTTTCCATTAAGGAACGCAGTTTTCACATCCATCTGCCATATCTCGTAATCATGATAGGCAGCTATTGCTAGTAGGATCCGAATAGACTTTATCATCGCTACAGGAGAGAACGTCTCCTCGTAGTCAACTCCTTGAATTTGTCAGAACCCCTTCGCGACAAGTCGAGCTTTGTAGACAGATACGTTTCCGTCTGCGTCAGTCTTTTTCTTGAAAATCCATTTATTCTCGACGGCCTTGCGGTCCTCGGGAATATCCACCAAAGTCCATACTTTGTTGGTGTACATGGAGTCTATTTCGGATTTCATGGCTTCTAGCCATTTCTCGGACTCGGGTCCCTCCATTGCTTCTTTGTAACTCGTAGGTTCATCCGACTCACCAGCCGAGATTGCATTTACAAGCTGTCCGTAAAACTCGGTAGGTTTGACGGACTCTTGATGACCTACGGGGAAAAATAGGTTCCTCTTCATTCTCATCATGATCATCAAGTATGTCATGATCGTTATGAATGTCTTCCTGGCCATTCTCTTCAGCTCCCACTGTGGAAGAAGGTTCCAGAACAATTTCTGTTGCCGGTTCTTCCATTTGGAGTGATTGGTCAGTCACTTCATCGAGGTCTATTTTCCTCCCACTCAATTCTTTCGAGAGAAACTCCTCAAGAAAGTGTCCAGTCTTAGCGACAAACGTTTTGCCCTCAGATTGGTTGTAGAAGGTGTATCCAACAGTTTCCTTTGGATATCCTACAAAGATGCATTTCTCCGCCTTAGATTCGAGTTTGTCAGGCTGAAGTTTCCTAACATAAGCCTCACAATCCCAAATCTTCAGGTGAGACAACTTTGGCTTCTTGCCACACCATTTCTCAATTGGCGTTGTCTCTACGGATTTGGATGGTACCCTATTAAGAACGTAAGCGGCAGTTTCTAATGCATACCCCCAGAATGATGTAGGTAAGTCGGTATGAGACATCATTGACCGTACACTATCCAATAGTGTTCGATTACGTAGCTCAGACACACCGTTTCGCTGAGGTGTTCCAGCTGGCGTAAGTTGTGGTACAATACCACAAGTCTTCAGATGAGTGCCAAACTCGTGACTTAAATACTCGCCTCCTCGATCAGATCGAAGGTGCTTGATTTTCTTCCCGAGTTGATTCTCGACCTCACTCTGAAATTCCTTGAACTTTTCAAAGGTTTCAGACTTGTGTTTCATTAAATAGATATACCCGTATCTACTTAAGTCATCCGTGAAGGTCACGAAGTAACGAAAACCATTGCGTGCGGTGACATTCATTGGTCCGCATACATCAGTATGTATGATCCCTAATAAGTCCTCCGCGCGCTCCATTGTTCCATTGAATGGAGTCCATGTCATTTTGCCCATTAGGCATGGTTCACATGTGTCAAGGGATCCAAAATCCAATGACTCCAGAAGTCCATCTTTATGGAGTTCCTCCATGCGTTTTACACCAATATGACCAAGTCGACAATGCCACATCGTCATGTGTTCTTCGTTACTAGGCTTTAATCTTTTGGCCTCTACGTTATTGATGTGGGAGTCATTATATTCGAGATCCATTAAGAATAAACCATTACGCACCGGTGCATGAACATAGAAGACATTATTCTTATAAATCGAACAACCATTTGTTACAGATTTAAAAGAATACTGGTCTCGCATCAAGCAAGAGCCACTCACAATGTTCATACTCAACGCGGGTACATAATAGCAATTATTCAAGACAAGAATCAATCCCGAAGGGAGACTAAGACGAAGCGTGCCAATTGACATTACTTCAACCTTGGCACCGTTCCCAACGCGCATCGTCACTTCATCCTTCCGCAAGAGTCGTTTATTCTGCATCCCCTCTTGGGAGTTACAGATGTGAGCAACTGATCCGGTATCAAATATTCAGACATTGCTCCGAGCACTTGTCAGGAAAACATCAATAACATGTATATCACATATATCCATGTCTCTTCCGGCAACCTTGCCGGCCTTCTTATCTTCTAGGTACTTGGTGCAGCTGTGCTCCTTCTTGATTTCCATCTCAGCAATTTTGAGTATTGTGAACAATTCAGAAAGGGTCTCAACCATTCCTTGCATGTTGTACTTCAACACAAAACTCTCATAGCTAGGGGGTAGCGACCGCAACACCCTATCAATCGCCACTTCATCTGGAATCTTAAATTCTAGATCATTTAGGCGTTGAACGTAGTCAGACATTTTGACTACGTGCTCAGTCATGCTGGTGTGCTCTTCCATCTTTGCAGAGAAGAAAGCTTCACAAACTTCATTTCTCTCAACCTTGGCTTGAGGTGCAAAGACGGTCTTGAGGTCAGTGATTATCTCATAAGCACTGAAGCTCTCAAACCGTTTCTGCAGTTCAGCCTCCATGGCATGGAGCATACCCTTCTTGACAAGGGAGGAATCGTTGGACTTAATGAGATAGACTTTCTTCTCAGCCGGAGTAGCTGTAGTTGCTGGTGCATCTCCTAATGCAGTCTCAAGTACGTAGGACATTTTGAGGGGAACGAGGAGAATCCTCAGGGTGCGGAACCAGGAGGTGAAGTTTGACCCATTAGTTTTCAGTTTATCTTTCTCTAGGAATGATCCTAAGTTGAACGAGGGGCGTGGTGCTGTCATCTACAAGGTTGATTTACAAAGATACATATTTAGACTTTTGTTCATAATGTGGAGTTCAATTACAATTAATTCTAAAACTCCCACTTAGGAAAACATCTCTCAATTTTGCTAAGTGATTACACGATCCTAGAACACCATACCTCCCCCGATCATCACGGCCATCAGTATGTGTTCAAGGTAGGCCATCATGCCAATCACATCATCTATGTGACTCATGCTCGACCTTTCGGTCTCTTGTGTCCCGAGGCCATATCATATACATATGCCAGGCTCGCCACACACCCTATGTGATTTATTGCTGCGTCATGCAAGGCCATATCATATACATATGCCAGGCTTGCTACACCCACCTCTTGTGAACGAAAAAATGTTTGACACCCGTGTGACACGTGATGCCTCCATAATGTAGAACTTTCCAGGTGGTGCTCACTAGGGTAAGGACACTGTGTTGGTTTTAGTGAGAGATCATCCTATAATGCTACCGCCGTTATATCAAGCATATTAGCAAAACAGGATGTAGAACTTTAAATCATACAAGCTATGATCCCCCTTCATGCAAAGCAAAGTCAAACGCCTTTCTACTTTAGCTTATGCAAGTTTTACGTGGCTGCTAGGGGTTTCGAGAGAGAGAACCGATTTCTATCCTGCGAAAACATGCCACAACACCGTCTCTTATCCGTCTCTATTACACCCCTGTCGGGGCCCTCCGTTGCAAACATCTTCGCATCGCTAATGCAGAGAGACAAACACCCCCCCAGCCACTTTATATGGTACAAGCCATATGTCAAGCGTGGAACCAGTCTCGCGTAAACGCATAAGGTCGGTCGGGGGCCGCTTCATCAAACATTGCCGCAATGCTGAATGAGTACACGTGGGAGGGTAACGAATGAAGATTCGACGCCCACATCCTAGATGTGTTCTATCCGTACAATACATCTACGCATAGCTAGCTCATGATACCACTGTTGGGATACGGGGCAGAAAACACAAATTTTTCATACCTACGGTACCCGAACCCAAGATCTATGCTATGGCGATGTAATGTAACGGAGGGAATCGGTGTTCATACCTTTGAAGACCGAAAGAGGGAAACGTTCTTGCGAACGTGGTTGGCGTAGACTCAGAACTACGACCTCCCTGTCGTGTAGAAGACCACCACCGGCGAGGATGACTCCCGGTAAACCTCCAGCGACGAAGTAGCACCACAGGTGTAGTGCCTCGAAGAGATTACACACGTACAATGCAACCGATGTTCCCTCCGGGCTCCGAACCAGGCGAGCAGCGGAAAGAAGACGGATTCGGATCCCGACTCCGGCAGAGCGACGGCCTGCCTTATGGTGGAGAACTCCAATCCTGGTGCAGACTCCTAACAAGGGGAGTCCACTTCCAGAAATGGAGAAAGAGAGAGAGAGAACTCAATTAGATGATGAAAAAAGGGGGGTCTACCCCTCCTTATAAAGGCCAAGGGGGGGTGTGATCCCTCTTCCCTCCCCCATGTGGGACTAATCCCCCAAGGGGGGAAAGGGCGCCGGCCAAGAGGGGGGGATGGGCCCCACCCTTGGCGCCAAGCCCAAGAGGGGAACCCCCTCCTCCCCTAATGGGCCCTAAGAGGCCCATTTGCCTTTTTTCCATTTAATTAATTAATTTAAATATATTTTAATATTTAATTCAGATAATTAAATACTAAAACATTATTAAATATAATTAAACATTATTTTGAACCTTTCAAAATATCCAGAACAACTTCCGTTCTCTCCCGGAACTATTCCGGTGCTTTCTCCTATTTCACCGATGATCCCGAATCTGTCCTAGCATCGATTGCCCCTTAAGTGTGACACCCTAACGGTCCGGGAAACAGCAGACATGGTCAAGACTCTTCTCATTGACCAATGACTAGTCAGTTGGACCTGGTTACAATCCTTGACAGCCCCTGCGCTTCCATCGAATGAACTTTGATCACTTTTGGAAACCGTTAACGATACGACATAATCCCTTTGTGCTGCGGTACTTTGTTTGTCCGAGGTTTGATCGTTGGTATCCTACATACCGTGTTCACATCTCGTTCACAACAAACAAGTTTACTCGTCCATGATCATTGCATCTCTTGTGACCTAGTCACCTGCTTGCAAGCTGTTGATGCAATATCACCGAGTGGGCCCAGAGTACCTGTCCTGTCACAAGGACTGACAAATCCCGCTCTGATCTATTCACATACTCATCAACCATCTATTTCGGAATACCCAAAGTGCACCGTTATAGCCAGCATATTTCAGTCAGGTGGTGGGATACAAATCAAAGTCTCCTCATAGATGACAATTACGTATGATCATTGCGGTCTAAGGACTAAGCCATACGTTACAAAGTCATAGCAATGCTGAACTATGTGACTCGATCACATTGCATTACTTTAGGTGGGTGTCTGTCCATCACATCATTCCCCTAATGATATGACCTCATTGTCAATGGACTTAAGTGTCGCCATGATCAGGAAAGCTTGATCAATCAATTGCTCAATGAGATAGTTTACCCGAGTTAAACTACGAACCATGTTTTATACTACACCTGTATTAGTATTTCCAAGTAATACAGTTATAGCACAGTATAAAACGTATTATGAACAAAACGGATATGTGACAAATATCTTTATTAATTTGTCTCTAGGGCACATATCCAACACTTCTTAAGTACTTAAGGATGTTCTTTACTGCTGTCCAGTGAGCCATTCCCGGGTTACTCTGGTAGCGATTAGTCATACTAATGGCCAGCGCTAAATCCGGCCTGGTACATAACATAGCATACATGAGAGAACCTATGGCTGAGGCATAGGGCTTTGAGGACATTTCCTCCTTCTCTTTTGCTGTGGTTGGGCATTGAGTCATGCTTAGTTTGACACCTTTTATAACTGGCAAGAGGCCTCTCTTGGAGTTACCCATACTGAAATTTTTCAATATCTTGTCAATATAAGTGTTCTGACTCAAGGCCAATCGTCGATTAGGTCTATCTCTATAGATCTCAATCCCTAATATGTACGCAGCTTCACCTAGGTCCTTCATGGAAAATTGTCCATTCAGATATTCCTTCACTTCCTCTAAGGATTTCTTATCGTTCCCTATTAGTAATATGTCATCTACATATAACACAAGGAATGCTACAGAGCTCCCACTCAGTTTCTTATAGACGCAGAACTCTTCGACGTTTTGGACAAATCCAAAAGCTTTAATGACCTCATCAAATCGAAGATTCCAGCTCCGAGATGCTTGCTTCAACCCATAGATGGACCGTTGAAGCTTGCACACCTTACCAGCGTTCCTTGGATCGACAAACCCCTCTGGTTGCATCATATACAACTCTTCCTCAATGTTGCCATTTAGGAATGCAGTTTTCACATCCATCTGCCATATCTCGTAATCATGATATGCAGCTAGTGCTAGTAGGATCCGAATAGACTTTATCATCGCTACAGGAGAGAACGTCTCCTCGTAGTCAACTCCTTGAATTTGTCGGAACCCCTTCGCGACAAGTCGAGCTTTGTAGACAGATACTTTTCCGTCTGCGTCAGTCTTTTTCTTGAAAATCCATTTATTCTCGACGGCTTTGCGGTCCCCGGGAATATCCACCAAAGTCCATACTTTTTTGGTGTACATGGAGTCTATTTCGGATTTCATGGGTTCAAGCCATTTCTCGGACTCGGGTCCCTCCATTGCTTCTTTGTAACTTGTAGGTTCATCCGACTCATCAGCCGAGATTGCATTCACAAGCTGTCCGTAAAACTCAGTAGGTTGACGGACTCTTGATGACCTACGGGGCATAAAAGGTTCCTCTTCATTCTCATCATGATCATCATTAATGTCATGATCATTATGAATGTCGTTCTGGCCATTCTCTTCAGCTCCCACTATGGAAGATGGTTCCAGAACAATTTCCGTAGCCGTTTCTTACAATTGGAGTGATTGGTCAGTCACTTCATCGAGGTCTATTTTCCTCCCACTCAACTCTTTCGCGAGAAACTCCTTCTCAAGAAAGTGTCCCGTCCTGGCAACAAACGTTTTGCTGTCAGACTTGTTGTAGAAGGTGTATCCACAAGTTTCCTTGGGATAGCCCACAAAGATGCACTTATCCGCCTTGGACTCAAGTTTGTCAGGCTGTAGTTTCCTAACATAAGCCTCACAACCCCAAATCTTCAGGTGAGACAACTTAGGTTTTGTGCCATGCCATTCTTCAAATGGTGTTGTCTTTACGGATTTGGATGGTGACCTATTAAGAATATGAACGGCAGTTTCTAATGCATACCCCCAGAATGACACAGGCAAATCAGTATGAGACATCATCGATCGTACGCTATCCAATAGGGTTCGATTACGTCGCTCAGCCACACCGTTTCTCTGAGGTGTGCCTGCCGGCGTAAGCTGAGGTACTATGCCACAAGACTTCAGATGATTGCCAAACTCGTGACTCAAATACTCGCCACCTCGATCCGATCGAAGGTGCTTGATTTTCTTTCCGGGTTGATTTTCGACCTCATTCTGAAATTCCTTGAACTTTTCAAAGGTTTCAGACTTGTGCTTCATCAAGTAAATATACCCATATCTACTCAAGTCATCAGTAAAGGTCACGAAGTAACGAAGACCATTGCGAGTGGGGACGTTCAAGGGTCCACATACATCCGAGTGTATGATCCCCAATAAGACATCCGCACGCTCCATTATGCCATTGAATGGAGTCCTTGTCATTTTGCCCATGAGGCATTGTTCACATGTATCAAGGGATCCAAAATCCAATGACTCAAGAATTCCATCCTTATGGAGCTTCTCCATGCGTTTTATACCAATATGACCAAGTCGGCAATGCCACATCTTCATGTGATCTTCATCATTCTTCAATCTTGTGGCCTCAATATTGTTAATGTGACACACGTCACCATCGAGATCAAGTACGAATAAACCATGCAACTCTGGTGCGTGAACATAAAACATTTCATCCTTATAAATCGAACAACCAATTGTATCAGACTTAAAAGAATAGCGGTCTCGCTTCAAGCAAGATCCACTAACGATGTTCACACTCAACGCGGGTACATAGTTGCAATTATTCAGGACTAAAACCAATCCTGAAGGGAGACTACGATGCTTCGTGCCGACCGCCAAGACTTCAATCGGACAGCCATTCCCCACGCGCATCGTCACTTCATCTTTGAGAAAGCGTCTCCTATTCCTTAGTCCCTGAATGGAATTAGAAATATGAGCGACATATCTTGTATCAAATATCCAGGATGTGTTCCCGGCGCTTGTCAAGAGAAGATCAACAATATGTATATCAAATATACATTCGTCTCTCTTGGCGACCTTGCCAGCCTTCTTGTCCTTTAGGTACTTGGGGCAGTTGCGTTTCCAAGGACCTTCACCCTTGCAGTAGAAGCACTCCACTCCGGGTTTAGGCTTGGGTGCCTTGGGAGGAGCGGCAACTGACTTTCCATCCCTCTTGGGGCCACCTCTCTTGGCCTTCTCCCGCCTTCTTGACTTCTTGAAGTCAGTGGTCTTGTTGACCATGAAGACGGCGTGCTCCTTCTTGATCTCAACCTCGGCGCTTTTCAGCATGGCGAACAACTCAGAAGGGGTTTTGGTCATCCCCTGCATGTTGTAGTTCAGCACAAAGCCTTTGTAGCTAGGGGGAAGCGACTGCAACACCCTATCAACAGCAAGTTCATCTAGAATCTGGCATTCCAGAGCATTCAAGCGCTGAACGTAGCCAGACATTTTGACTACGTGCTCACTCACGATGCCGTGCTCGTCCATCTTTGCTGAGAAGAAGGCTTCAGAAGCCTCGTACCGTTCAGCCCTGGCTTGAGGTGCGAAGACCGCCTTGAGGTCGGTGATAATCTCATATGTACCCATCCTCTCAAAGCGTTTCTGCAGCTCAGCCTCCATGGAGTAGAGCATGCCACTCTGGACAAGGTTGTAATCATCAGTCCTGGAGAGATAGACATTCTTCTCGTCCTGACTGGCATCATCTGCTGGTGCGTCACCTAACGCGCCCTCTAGTACGTATGCCATCTTGAGGGGAACGAGGAGATTCCTCAGGGTGCGGAACCAGTTGGTGAAGTTTGTCCCATCTGTTTTTAGCTTATCTTTCTCTAGGAATGATCCTAAGTTGAACGAGGGGCGAGGTGTTGCCATCTACAAGGTTGATTCACAAGGATACATATTTAGACTTTTGTTCATAATGTGGAGTTTCAATTTAATCTCAAAATTCTAGAAAGCTCCCACTTCGATAAACACCTCTCAATTTAACTAAGTGATTACACAATCCCAACCCCCATACCTCCCCCGATCATCACGACCATTAGTATGCGAACCAGGTAGGCCTCTAAGCCAATCACATCAGGCATGTGACTCGTGCTCGACCTTTCGGTCTCCTGTGTTCCAGGCCCTCATCTACATACGTCAAGCCTGCCAATCGAACCTTGATGTTAGCTGTTCAGCAAGGCCATATCTGCATATGCCAGGCTTGCCGAACCCAACCTCATGCGAACTCCGTTTAATATGTAGGACAACTCCGGTATGTACGGAGCATCAAGCCATATGGGAGAACCTTCCAGGCGGTGCCCACCAAGGGAGAACACAATGTTGGTATTGTGAGAGATGATCTTGTTTCGTGCTACCGTCGATATATCTAGCACACTAGCATAAAACAGGAAGTAAAACTGTAAATCATACAACCTATGATCCCCCTTCATGCAAAACAAAGTTAAACTCCTTTCTACTTTAGCTTGTGCAAGTTTTACGTGGCTCCTAGGGGTTTCGAGAGAGAAAACCATTTCTATCCTGCGAAAAACATGCCACAACACCGTCTCCCATCTGTCTCTATTACACCCCTGTCGGGGCCCTCCGTTGCAAACATCTTCGCATCGCTAATGCAGAGAGACAGACACCCCCCAGCCACTTTATATGGTACAAGCCATATGTCAAGCGTGGAACCAGTCTCGTGTAAACGCGTAAGGTCGGTCGGGGGCCGCTTCATCAAACATTGCCGCAACGCTAAATGAGTACACATGGGAGGGTAACGAATGAAGATTCGATGCCCACATCCTAGATGTGTTCTACCCGTACAATACATCTACGCATAGCTAGCTCTGATACCACTGTTGGGATACGGGGCAGAAAACACAAATTTTTCATACCTACGGTACTCGAACCCAAGATCTATGCTATGGCGATGTAAAGTAACGGAGGGAATCAGTGTTCATACCTTTGAAGACCAAAAGAGGGAAACGTTCTTGCGAACATGGCTGGCGTAGACTCGGAACTACGACCTCCCTGTCGTGTAGAAGACCACCACCGGCGAGGATGACTCCCCGTAAACCTCCAGCGACGAAGTAGCACCACAGGTGTAGTGCCTCGAAGAGATTATACACGTACGGTACAATCGATGTTCCTCCCGGGCCCCGAACAAGACGAGCAGCGGAAGTAAGACGGCTACGAATCCCGACTCCAGTAGAACGACGACCTGCCTTATGGTGGAGAACTCCAATCCTGGTGCAGACTCCAAACAAGGGGAGTCCACTTCCGGGAAGGAGAAGGAGGATAAAGGAGATATTGGTGTGTTGGAAAAAGGGGGGGGCAGCCCCTCCTTATATAGGCCAAGGGGGGGGGGTGCTATCCTCCTCCCCTCCCCCATGTGGGACTAAACTCCCAAGGGGGGGGGGAGTGCGCCGGCCAAGGGGGGAGGTGGGCCCCATCCTTGGCGCCAAGCCCAAGGGGGGAAACCCCTTCCTCCCCTAATGGGCCCCATGGGCCCATATAGCCTTTTTCCCATTTTTTAATTTATTTAATATGTTTTAAATATTTAATTCAGATAATTAAATAATAAAACATTATTAAAACAATTAAACTTTATTTTGAACTATTCAAAATTTCCGGAAACCATTCCGTCCTCCTCCGGAACTATTCCGGTGATTTCTCCTATTTCACCGATTGATCCCGTAACTGTCCTATGCATCGATTGCCCTTAAGTGTAACACCCTAACGGTCCGAGACACAGCAGACATGGTCGAGACTCTTCTCATTTACCAATGACTAGTCAGTTGGACCTGGTTACAATCCTTGACAACCCCTGCGCTTCCATCGAATGAACTTCGATCGCTTTTGGAAACCGTTAACGATACGACGTAATCCCTTTGTGCTGCGGTACTTTGTTTGTCCGAGGTTTGATCGTCGGTATCCTACATACCGTGTTCACATCTCGTTCACAACAAACAACTTCTCTCGTCCATGATCATTGCATCTCTTGTGACCTAGTCACGTCCTTCCAAGGTGTTGATGCAACATCACCGAGTGGGCCCAGAGTACCTGTCCTGTCACAAGGACTGACAAATCCCGCTCTGATCTATTAACATACTCATCAACCATCTATTTCGGAATACCCAAAGTGCACCGTTATAGCCAGCATATTTCAGTCAGGCGGTGGGATACAAATCAAAGTCTCCTCATAGATGACAATTACGTATGATCATTACAGTCTAAGGACTAAGCCATACGTTACAAAGTCATAGCAACGCTGAACTATGTGACTCGATCACATTGCAATACTTTAGGTGGGTGTACGTCCATCACATCATTCCCCTTAACGATATGACCTCATTTTCAATGGACTTAAGTGTCGCCATGATCAGGAAAGCTTGATCAATCAATTGCCCAATGAGATAGTTTACCCGAGTTAAACTACGGACCATGTTTTATACTACACCTGTATTAGTATTTCCAAGTAATACAGTTATAGCACAGTATAAAACGTATTACGAAAAAAACCGGATATGTGACAAATATCTTTATTAATTTGTCTCTAGGGCACATATCCAACAGTGGCGCCCTAGGGTTTCCCTCCCCCTTGGTGGGGCGCCAAGGAAGGGGGGAGGAAGCTTCCTCCCTTCCCCCTAGGCGCCTCCCCCTCTTGGGCTCCTTTGGCCCATGTGCTCCCTCCCCACTTGGTCCTTCCAAGTGAGAGGGGGCCCATTGATATTTAATCCCTTTTATTAATTCTAAAACAATTATAGAATTCACAAGAATTAAATATTAAACATATTTAGACCATCCCGGAACTTTTCCGGTCCTCCGGTTTTACCCGGTTTTCTCAAAACTCTTCCGTGTACTTTACCGCTGCCCAGAAACGATTCCGGTTTTCTCTCCGATTAAATCTCAATCACTCCGAAACTTTTCTGGTGTGTTATACTCGTGCTCCTATCACTCTAGTACTCAAAAAATCTACCACCCTTAAGTGTGTGACCCCATAGGTTCGGTAGAATACAGACATGAACCGGAAACTGACTTTCTTCGGATCAATAACCAATAGCGGAGCCATGGACACCCATAATGCTTCCCGCACCTACACGAATATGAATTCGAGTGAACCTCTGGTTGACATGCCAATAACTTTGCTTCGCGATACTTTACAAAACATGATGTGAGATTATATAGGTATCCGCATGATCAACTCATTAATCATTATACCAATTATCCTCATATCGGTTTTGTTCTTTTTCTCGTTCACGTATTCCATATCCCATGTGATCTATTCACAAAGTATCTGGCCGGATGTTGGTGGATACGTAATATCGAGAGGGCCCAAAGAATATCTCTCCTGAGAAGGAGGAGAAAATCCCAACTTGAATCATCAAGTCCCTAGACATACTTTCGAGTGTGAGTGAGAAAAGCCGTTATAGCCACGCCTATTATGGGTGATGTTAGGACAGAGTCAAAACCCACCCTCTGGTATGTAGGTACTTAACATTCTCATGGTCTATAAGGATACATGCAAATGTCAACTCATCTTATGATTTAACTCATAATACAATGATGATGAAATCTCAAAGCAAATCATACAATTGGGTCGGTTCAGCACCCTTGTTATGGTAACAATGTGCTCCCATGTATTACCGGCATATTCAATGCCTTATATCAGGAAAACATGACATCCATAATACACAGGTTAGTCCTAGAGGCAAACTAAGAACACTTTGTGTTTATACTCCACACCTACATATGGGTTTTCCTCCGAAGGCAGTTAACATGCACTTGGCAAACCTCCGCATAGGCCATTGCAGTTATAGCACAGACATATAAACATTAATATTGAGCCTGGAATTATAATAATACATTTTATTATTGCCTCTAGGGCATAATTCCAACAACTACCTCTCCATGTGTCCTCAAGAACGCTTTAGTCTTTATAAGTTCAGTTGCCAGGCTTATCCTTTGCTCAAAAGGATTGTGCCACTTGCTGCTCCACAGCACTATTCAATTTGCTTGCTTTTATCTTATTGTTGCTTATATTGAAAACCCCTAAAAAGTATCTTCCAGTGCTTGCAGTTTTTCCTCGTCCAAAATCACTTATCAATACCTTTCGCTCCTCGTTGGGTTCGACACTCTTACTTATCGAAAACGCTGCAATAGATCCCTTACGGTTGTGGGTCATCAAGTACCGTTTTCTGGCGCCGTTGCCGGGGAGAATAGCGCTATTGGTAAGTGAAGCTGGTAAGGAAATTTTTATATTGTTGTTTTTATTTTGCTGTTGCTTCTCTTTGTCCATATGGACAACCAAGTTATTGGATCGTTGCTTACGGGGAAACGCCCCACATCTGTGGTGGTTGTTCCTCCCCCTACTGAAATTGTGCCTTATAAAATACCATCTGGTATTATCAATTGTGTTTTGGCTAATCTTTATGCAGGAGACCGACATCCCAGTGAACACTTGCTATATTTTTCACAACTATGTTCACTATTTAAGCTTGTAGGTGTATCAATGGAGTTTGTCATGAGGAAATTGTTCTCCGTATCGCTTATAGATAAAGCTTCAAATTGGTATAAGCTTCTTGATAACTCTCGATGTCTCTCTTTTATACCAAGTTTTATCCTCTTCATGAAATTCATCGAGACAGAAATTATATCTATAACTTTAGGTCTCGTGACGGAGAAAGCATCGCTCAAGCTTTGGGGAAATTGAAATCACTAATGCTTAAATGTCCTATTCATGAGCTCCCCAAGAAAACTATACATACAAATTTTTATGCTAGACTTTCTCGTCAGGATAAGGAGATGCTGGATGCCTCCTCTAGTGGGGTATTTCAGACGAAAAGCGTTGAAGAAAGATGGGATCTCCTTGAAAGGATCCAGAAGAATACCGAAGATTGGGAAATAGATAAAGGTATTGAATCCACTATAAATTATGAGCATGATTATATATAGAGCTATGTGAAAACTGATTATTTTAATACCTTTTGCTCTAAGATTGGTCTTGATTCCCATCTAATGATTGATTTTTGCAAGGACTTAGCCTCTCATATTGACTCTTCTAAGAAGAAGAAGGATCAGCATCATAAACCCTTCAAAGAATTACCTATTGATATTCATGTTGCTGACTCTATTTTTCCTGCAGTTATATATGAAAAGCCCCCTTTTTCCTGCAAGGATAAGGGAGAACATTTTTGTGATAGGCATATTAAATAAAAGTGAGAGGAGAATTGATGAGCCTGAGGACAAGATCAAGGTCGATCCTCAAGTTGCATTGGTTAAGGATCTTGTTACTAATGATGCTTTAGATTCCAATATAATTTTTTTGTGCTGTCTCCACTAACCTTGTCACAGCCAAGATCAAAAGCCAAATTTCAGGCACTCCTGTAGTATCTGTCAAAATAGGAGATCACAATTTTTATGGGCTATGCGATTTGGGATCGAGTGCTAGTGCTATCCCGTATTCACTTTATCAAGAGATCATGGGTGAGATTTCACCTTGTGAACTTGAAGAAGTTGATGTCACTATTCATCTTGCAAACAGAGCAACTATCTCTCCTATCGGAATTGTGAGAGACGTTGAAGTCTTATGCAGAAAGGTAAAATATCCTACCGACTTTCTAGTACTTGGTTCAGTAAGGGATAATTTTTGTCCTATTATTTTTGGTAGACCTTTTCTCAGAACTTGTGGAGCTATAATAGATTGCAAGAAAGGTAAAGTTTCTGTTGAATTCAATGGTGAGCCATATGAATTTAATTTTTCTAGGTTCTCTAAGCAGCCTCGTGGTACTAATTTGCCTAGTAACGATAAGATTATTGAAGATATTGCTTCCATTGCTATCCCTCCTAATGATCCTTTGCAACAATATATGGAGGACCACGAGAATGATTTGAATATGCAGGAGAGAAATGAGATGGACAAAATATTCTTAAGACAACCTGCTATCCTAAAGCACAACCTTCCAGTTGAGCCTTTGGGAATTTGATCGAAACCAAAAGAAGATCGAGTGTTTGATCTTAAACCTCTTCCTGATATGCTCAAATATGCTTATTTAGATGAAAATAAAGTATATCCTGTTATTGTCAATTCTAACCTTTCAGGGTATGAAGAAGAGCGACTATTGGAAGTACTTCGCAAACATCGAGGTGCAATTGGCTATACCCTTGATGACCTTAAGGGGATTAGTCCATCTATTTGTCAACATACCATCAACCTTGAGCCTGATGCTAAACCACTTGTTGATCATCAACGACGGTTGAATCCGAAGATGATGGATGTTGTAAGGAATGATATTCTCAAGGTTCTAGCCGCAGGTATTATCTACCCTATAGCTGATAGTAAGTGGGTAAGCCCGGTTCATTATGTTCCAAAGAAAGGAGGAACAACTGTGGTTCCTAATGATAAGAATGAACTAATACCTCAGAGAATTATTATTGGATATAGAATGTGTATTGATTAAAGGAAGCTGAACAAGGCAACCAGGAAGGACCACTACCCGTTGCCATTCATCGAGCAAATTCTTGAAAGGTTATCCAAAAATACTCACTTTTGTTATCTTGATGGTTATTTTGGCTTCTCTCAAATTCATGTTAACACTGCTGATCAAGAGAAGACCACTTTTACTTGTCCTTATGGTACTTATGCTTACAGGCGTATGCCTTTTGGTTTATGTAATGCCCCTGCTAATTTTCAAAGGTGTATGTCTGCTATCTTCCATGATTTTTGTGAAGAAATTGTGCAGGTATTCATGGACGATTTCTCCATCTATGGAACCTCTTTTGACCATTGTCTCCACAACCTTAATAAAGTTTTGCAGAGATGTGAGGAGACAAGTTTGGTGCTTAACTGGGAGAAGTGCCACTTTATGGTCAAGGAGGGAATTGTTCTTGGCCACAAGATTTCCGAGAGGGGAATTTAGGTGGACAGGGCCAAGATCGAAGCAATTGAAAGGATGCCCTATCCAAGGGACATCAAAGGTATTCGTAGTTTTCTCGGTCATGCTGGTTTCTATAGAAGATTTGTTAAAGACTTTTATAAGACTTCAAGACCCCTCACTAATCTTCTCCAGAAGGATGTTCCTTTTGTTTTTAATGAAGATTGTAAGGAAGCCTTCGAAGTTCTTAAGAAATCTTTAATAACCGCTCCTATAGTACAACCACCTGATTGGAATTTACCTTTTGAAATTATGTGTGATGCTAGTGATTTTGCTGTTGGAGCTGTTTTAGGGCAAAGGGTTGATAAGAAATTGAATGTTAGATATTATGCTAACAAAACCCTTGATAGTGCTCAAAGGAATTATGCTACTACTGAGAAGGAATTGTTAGCAGTAGTGTTTTCTTGTGATAAGTTTAGGCAGTATATTGTTGATTCTAAGATTATTATTCATACTGACCATGCTTCCATAAAGTATCTTATGGAGAAGAAGGATGCCAAACCAAGACTCATCAGATGGGTACTCCTTCACGAATTTGATTTGCAGATTGTCCATAGGAAAGGAGCAGACAATCCGGTGGCGGATAATCTTTCAAAGGATGGAGGATATACCGCATGATCCCATTCCAGTCAACGATAGTTTTCCAGACGAACAGCTAGCTGTTGTAAAGGTACAATCTCTCTCCGATCCTTGCTTTGCAGATTATGCTAACTTTATCGTTGCAAAGTTTTTGCCTCCAGGTTTAACATCTCAGCCAAGGAAGAAGTTCTTTCATAATTTGAGGCGTTACTTCTGGGATGACCCACATATTTTCAAAGAAGTTCCAGATGGGATCGTGAGAAGATGCATACCAGAACACGAGCAGAAGGACATTCTCAAACAATGTCACGACAATCCATATGGAGGACATCATGCTGGTGAGAGGACCGCACATAAGGTTCTTCAATCAGGATTTTATTGGCCTACTCTCTTTAAGGATGCTAGAAGTTATGATTTGTCCTGTGATAAGTGTCAGAGAGTTGGTAATATTAGTAGAAGGAATGAGATGCCTATGAATTAATCTCTAGTGATTGAGCCTTTTGAATGCTGGGGTTTTTGATTTTATGGGTCTTTTTGAATTAATCTCCAGAAGGACGTTCCTTTTGTTTTTGATGAAGATTGTAAGGAAGCCTTCGAAGTTATTAAGAAAGCCTTAATAACCGCTCCTATAGTACAACCACCTGATTGGAATTTACCTTTTGAAATTATGTGTGATGCTAGTGATTTTGTTGTTCCTGCTGTTTTAGGGCAGAGGGTTGATAAGAAGTTGAATGTTATATATTATGCTAGCAAAACCCTTGATAGTGCTCAAAAGAATTATGCTAGTACTAAGAAGGAATTCTTAGCAGTAGTGTTTGCTTGTGATAAGTTAAGGCAGTATATTGTTGATTCTAAGATTATTGTTCATACTGACCATGCTGCCATTAAGTATCTTATGGATAAGAAGGATGCCAAACCAATACTCATCTGATGGGTACTCCTTCTTCAAGAGTTTGATTTACAGATTGTCGATAGGAAAGGAGCAGACAATCCGGTGGCGGATAATCTTTCAAGGATGGAAGATATACCGCATGATCCCATTCCAGTCAACGACAGTTTTCTAGACGAACAGCTAGCTATTGTAAAAGTACAATCTCTCTCCGATCCTTGGTTTGCAGATTATGCTAACTTTATCGTTGCAAAGTTTTTGCCTCCAGCTTTAACATTTCAGCAAAGGAAGAAGTTCTTCCACGATTTGAGGCATTACTTTTGGTATGACCCACATCTTTTCAAAGAAGGTCCAGATGGGATCGTGATGAGATGCATACCGGAACACGAGCAGAAGGACATTCTCAAACAATGTCATGATATTCCATATGGAGGACATCATGCTGGAGAGAGGACCGCACATAAGGTTCTTCAATAAGGTTTTTATTGGCCTACTCTCTTTAAGGATGCTAGAAATTATGTCTTATCCTCTGATAAGTGTCAGAGAGTTGGTAATATTAGTAGAAGGAATGAGATGCCTATGAATTACTCTCCAGTGATTGAACCTTTTGATTGCTGGGGTTTTGATTTTATGGGTCCTTTTCCTCCCTCACACAAGTACACTCACATTTTAGTTGCTGTGGATTATGTAACCAAGTGGGTAGAGCCAATCCCCACTGAAAGTGTTGATCATAAGACATCTTTGAAAATGCTCAAGGATGTAATTTTTCCTAGGTTTGGAGTACCTAGGTACCTCATGACTGACGGGGGTTCACACTTTACGCATGGAGCTTTTTAGAAAAGCTTTAGCCAAGTACGATGTCAATCATAGAATTGCTTCACCGTACCACCCTCAAACTAGTGGGCAAGTTGAGCTCACCAATAGAGAGATCAAGTTGATCTTACAGAAGACAGTTAATAGAAATAGAAAAGATTGGTCAAATAAGTTAGGAGATTCTTTGTGTCGTATAGAACTGCTTACAAAAACCCCATGGGCATGTCTCCCTATAAGATGGTCTATGGCAAGGCTTGCCATTTGCCATTGGAATTAGAACAGAAAGCCTTCTGGACTATTAGAGAGCTTAATGCTGACCCGAAATTAGCTGGTGAAAAGCGTCTCATGAACTTGACTTCTCTAGATGAGTGGAGAAGTGAAGCCTACGAGAGCGCTAAAATGTTCAAGGAAAAGGTGAAGAAGTGGCACGATAGGAGGATTCTGAAACGTGAATTTAATGTTGGTGATAAAGTTTTGTTGTTTAGATCCCGTTTCAGGTTTTCTCCAGGTAAACTACTTTCCAGTTGGGAATGGCCATTTCATATTGAGGAAGTCTACCGCTCGGGTGCAATCAAGATTAACAATTTCGAAGGCACCAAACCTCAAGTTGTGAATGGGCAAAGACTTAAGCATTACATAGCCGGAGACCCTGTCAGTGTTGATGCGGATTTGGTATACACAACAACTCATGAAGAACATGTTGCATCCCTGTTTCAGACCCCAGAAGAAGAAGAATAAGGAAAGGTATGTATTACGATAAGGAAACATCGCAAACCACCATGAAAATCCCGTATTATGAGTTTTTTTGTAAAATTAGTAAAATTTGAGGCTGAAGTGGAGCCGTAGACCAACTCCAAGGGGCCCAGGCGCCCCCTGGCGTGGCCTACCCCCTGGCCGCGCCAGGAGGCCGCCTGGGCACCCAGGAGTCCGTCTCCGATCCCACTTTGGCTCGTTACTTTCCTTTCTGTGCAGAAAATTTCGCTATATATTTGCCCGGATTGTTCCGGCAACGTATCTCGCGATTTCGTGCGTTTTCTTTTCGAGCTGTTTCTGCCAGGACTAAAAGTTGGGTAGTATAGATGTCTTCTTGTGGCTCAAGCGAAGAGGACTTCTTGGGATGGCGTCTACGTCAAGTCCGGAAGGATCTTAATCAAGGGAAGCACGTTGATTGGGCTACCAAAGAAGAAACTGCCGCAAGACAAGCGGAGATGGATGATACGTCCAAAATGCATCACTATTTTATATCGTAATTCATCCTTATTCATTGATATATTTGATGTTACGATGATGTTCTTATGTTGTTTTGGCTTGTTTTACACAGTTTGCAACTTTCTGATGCCGAAGCAGCAGACGCAGGATTCAGCGGTAAAAAGTGGACGCTGAGTTCTTGAAGAAGAATACCTCCAAATTACCTGAAAATCAACGAAGGGTATTTTCCGAAGGATTAACGAAGACACGCCGAAGAGGGGCCAGAGGGGGGCCACGGGGGCCCCAGGAGGCCACCTGGCGCGGCCCCACCCCTGGTCGCGCCGGGAGGGCGCCTGGAGCCCTGGGGCGACTCCTGGCTCCCCCCTCTGGCCTATATACTCCTCGTTACCTGAAAACCTAAAAAAGAGAAGCTTTTACGGAGTTTCGCCGCCGGTCCGTGGCGGAAACCTACAGAGAAGAAAAGGGCTCTCCGGCGGGCAGATTCCGCCGAGGAGATCACCTCCCGGAAGGGGAGATCATCGCCATCGTCATCACCATCGTCACGGGCATCATCGAGATCATCATCAACATCATCCCCAACATCAGGACCATCTCCACCACCATCCAATCTCACCTCACAAGTTTATCTTGTGTTATAATCCGTACTATCTATCCTCTCTACTCTATCGGTGTTGATTACTACTTTGTGGTGAATGCTATTGAGTTTTGTTGGAGAAATATTGTTATGTCTAGATTGTTTATCATATATTTATCACCTTTGATCATGATCTCTTTTATGTCTTGTGAGTAGTTACTTTAGTTCTTGAGTACATGGGAGAAGTCTAGTTGTTAGTAGTCATATGAGGTTTAAGTAATTTGTGTTGTTTGATATTTAAGTTGTTTTGTTATTTTCCTAGTGGTGTTGTCTGAGTCGAACACTCAACACTTCGCCTTATTAAGGACCTAGGGGGATACATTGTGTATAAAGAATGCTTATGGTGGGTTGCCGGAGTGACAGAAACCTGAACCCCAGTTTGCACACTTTTGCACAAGGGAATAATGGATCCTTGACCTTATTGCTGTGGTTAGGCTTTGCCTTAATTTCTATCTTGTATTTTCGGATGCTTGCAAGATGTTTAATCATAAGAGTGCACTTATCTTAGTCTAGAAGGTGTGCTAGCATAGATCCACCCACTCAACACTTATCAGCACAACACTTGTTATCGATACGGAGTATGGCGAAAGCACGTGACTACCTCTCCATGTGTCCTCAAGAACGCTTTAGTCTTTATAAGTTCAGTTGCTAGGCTTATCCTTTGCGCAAAAGGATTGGGCCAATTTCTGCTCTTCAGTGCTATTTACTTTGCTTACTTTTATCTTATGGTTGCTTATAACAAAAACCCCTAAAAATTTATCTTTCAGTGCTTGCAGTTATTCCTTGTCCAAAATCACCTATCAATACCTTCCGCTCCTCGTTGGGTTTGACACTCTTACTTATCGAAAACGCTGCAATAGATCCCTTATGGTTGTGGGTCATCAAGTAACATTTTCTGGCGCCGTTGCCGGGGAGCATAGCGCTATTGGTAAGTGAAGTTGGTAAGGAAATTTTTATATTGTTGTTTTTATTTTGCTGTTGCTGCTCTTTGTCCGTATGGACAACCTATCTATTGGATCGTTGCTTACGGGGAAACACCCCACATCTGCGGTGGTTGTTCCTCCACCTACTGAAATTGTGCCTTATAAAATACTAGCTGGTATTGTCGATTGTGTTTTGGCTAATCGTTATGCAGGAGACAGACATCCCAGTGAACACTTGCTATATTTATCACAACTATGTTCACTATTTAAGCTTGCAGGTGTATCAATGGAGTTTGTCATGAAGAAATTGTTCTCCGTATCGCTTATAGATAAAGCTTCAGATTAGTATAAGCTTCTCGATAACTCTCATTTTCTTGATTGGAAAGAGCTTATGTCTCTCTTTTATACCAAGTTTTATCCTCTTCAGGAAATTCATCGAGACAGGAACTATATCTATAACTTTAGGTCTCGTGACGGAGAAAGCATCACTCAAGCTTGGGGGAGATTGAAATCCCTAATGCTCAAATGTCCTATTCATGATCTCCCCAAGAAAACTATACTTACAAAGTTTTATGCTAGACTTTCTCGTCAGGATAAGGAGATGTTGGATGCCTCCTCTAGTGGGGTATTTCAGACGAAAAGCGTTGAAGAAAGATGGGATCTCCTTGAAAGGATCCAGAAGAATACCGAAGATTGGGAAATAGATAAAGGTATTGAATCCACTATAAATTATGAGCATGATTATATATAGAGCTATGTGAAAACTGATTATTTTAATACCTTTTGCTCTAAGATTGGTCTTGATTCCCATCTAATGATTGATTTTTGCAAGGACTTTTCCTCTCATATTGACTCTTCTAAAGAGAAGAAGTATCAGCATCATAAACTCTTCCAAGAATCACCTATTGATATTCATGTTGCTGACCCTATTTTTCCTCCAGTTATTATGAAAAGCCCCCTTTTCCCGCAAGGATAAGGGAGCACTCTTTTGTGACAGGCAGAATAAATAAAAGTGAGAGAAGAATTGATGAGCCTGAGGACCAGATCAAGGTCGATCCTCAAGTTGCATTGGTTAAGGATCTTGTTACTAACGATGCTTTAAATTCCAATATAATTTTTTGTGCTGTTTCGACTAACCTTGTCACAACCAAGAATAAAGGCCCAATTTCAGGTACTCCAGTAGTATCTGTTAAAATAGGAGATCACAGTTATTATGGGCTATGCGATTTGGGATCGAGTGCTAGCGCTATCCCGTATTCACTTTATCAAGAGATCATGGGTGAGATTTCACCTTGTGAACTTGAAGAAGTTGACGTTACTATTCATCTTGCAAACAGAGCAACTATCTCTCCTATCGGAATTGTGAGAGACGTTGAAGTGTTATGTGGAAAGGTAAAATATCCTACCGACTTTCTAGTACTTGGTTCAGTAAGGGATAATTTTTGTCCTATTATTTTTGGTAGACCTTTTCTCGGAACTTGTGGAGCTATAATAGATTGCAAGAAAGGTAAAGTTTCTGTTGAATTCAATGGTGAGCCATATGAATTTAATTTTTCTAATTTCTCTAAGCAGCCTCGTGGTACTGATTTTCCTAATAACGATAAGATTATTGAAGATATTTCTTCCATTGCTATTCCTCCTAATGATCCTTTGCAGCAATATATGGAGGACCACGAGAATGATTTGCATATGCAGGAGAGAAATGAGATGGATGAAATATTCTTAAGACAACCTGCTATCCTAAAGCACAACCTCCCAGTTGAGCCTTCGGGAATTTTATCGAAACCGAAAGAAGATCCAGTGTTTGATCTTAAACCTCTTCCTGATATGCTCAAATATGCTTATTTAGATGAAAAGAAAGTATATCATGTTATTATCAATTCTAACCTTTTAGGTTATGAAGAACAGCGACTATTGGAAGTACTTCGCAAACATCGAGGTGCAATTATCTATACCGTTGATGACCTTAAGGGGATTAGTCCATCTATTTGTCAACATACCATCAACCTTGAGCCTGATGCTAAACCAGTTGTTGATCATCAACGACGGTTGAATCGGAAAATGATGGATGTTGTAAGGACTGAGATTCTCAAGCTTCTAGCCGCAGGTATTATCTACCCTATAGCTCATAGTAAGTGGCTAAGCCCGGTTCATTGTGTTCCAAAGAAAGGAGGAACAACTGTGGTTCCTAATGATAAGGATGGACTAATACATCTTTGGATATAGAGTGTTTATTGATTACAGGAAGCTGAACAAGGCAACCAGGAAGGACCACTACATGTTGCCGTTCATCGACCAAATTCTTGAAAGATTATCCAAAAATACTCACTTTTGTTATCTTGATGGTTATTCTGGCTTCTCTCAAATTCATGTTAACACTGCTGATCAAGAGAAGACCACTTTTACTTGTCCCTATGGTACTTATGCTTACAGACGTATGCCTTTTGGTTTATGTAATGCCCCTATTACTTTTCAAAGGTGTATGTCTGCTATCTTTCATGGTTTTTGCGAAGAAATTGTGGAGGTATTCATGGATGATTTCTTTGTCTATGGAACCTCTTTTGACCATTGTCTCCACAACCTTAATAAAGTTTTGCAGAGATGTGAGGAGACAAATTTGATGCTTAACTGGGACAAATGCCACTTTATGGTCAACGAGGGAATTTTTCTTGGCCACAAGATTTCCGAGAGGGGAATTGAGGTGGACATGGCCAAGATCGAAGCAATTGAAAGGATTTTCTACCCAAGGGACATCAAAGGTATTCGTAGTTTTCTTGGTCATGCTGGTTTCTATAGAAGATTTATTAAAGACTTTTCTAAGACTTCGAGACCCCTCACTAATATTCTCCAGAAGGACGTTCCTTTTGTTTTTGATGAAGATTGTAAGGAAGCCTTCGAAGTTATTAAGAAAGCTTTAATAACCGCGCCTATAGTACAACCACCTGATTGGAATTTACCTTTTGAAATTATGTGTGATGCTAGTGATTTTGTTGTTCCTGCTGTTTTAGGGCAGAGGGTTGATAAGAAGTTGAATGTTATATATTATGCTAGCAAAACCCTTGATAGTGCTCAAAAGAATTATGCTAGTACTAAGAAGGAATTCTTAGCAGTAGTGTTTTCTTGTGATAAGTTAAGGCAGTATATTGTTGATTCTAAGATTATTGTTCATACTGACCATGCTGCCATTAAGTATCTTATGGATAAGAAGGATGCCAAACCAAGACTCATCTGATGGGTACTCCTTCTTCAAGAATTTGATTTACAGATTGTCGATAGGAAAGGAGCAGACAATCCGGTGGAGGATAATCTTTCAAGGATGGAAGATATACCGCATGATCCCATTCCAGTCAACGACAGTTTTCTAGACGAACAGCTAGCTATTGTAAAAGTACAATCTCTCTCCGATCCTTGGTTTGCAGATTATGCTAACTTTATCGTTGCAAAGTTTTTGCCTCCAGGTTTAACATCTCAGCCAAGGAAGAAGTTCTTTCATGATTTGAGGCGTTACTTCTGGGATGACCCACATCTTTTCAAAGAAGTTCCAGATGGGATCGTGAGAAGATGCATACCAGAACACGAGCAGAAGGACATTCTCAAACAATGTCACGACAATCCATATGGAGGACATCATGCTGGTGAGAGGACCGCACATAAGGTTCTTCAATCAGGATTTTATTGGCCTACTCTCTTTAAGGATGCTAGAAGTTATGATTTGTCCTGTGATAAGTGTCAGAGAGTTGGTAATATTAGTAGAAGGAATGAGATGCCTATGAATTAATCTCTAGTGATTGAGCCTTTTGATTGCTGGGGTTTTTGTATTTATGGGTCTTTTTCCTTCCTCGCACAAGTACACTCACATTTTAGTTGCTGTTGATTACGTAACCAACTGGGTAGAGGCAATCCCCACTGAAAGTGCTGATCACAAGACATCTTTGAAAATGCTCAAGGATGTAATTTTTCTTAGGTTTGGAGTACCCAGGTATCTCATGACTAATGGAGGTTCGCACTTTACACATGGAGCTTTTAGAAAAGCTTTAGCCAAGTACGATGTCAATCATGGAATTGCTTCACCGTACCACCCTCAAACTAGTGGGCAAGTTGAGCTCACCAATAGAGAGATCAAGTTGATCTTACAGAAGACGGTCAATAGAAATAGAAAAGATTGGTCAAATAAGATAGGAGATGCTTTGTGGGCGTATAGAACTGCTTACAAAAACTCCATGGGCATGTCTCCCTATAAAATGGTCTATGGCAAGGCTTGCCATTTGCCATTAGAATTAGAACACAAAGCCTTCTGGGCTATTAGAGAGCTTAATGCTGACCCGAAATTAGCTGGTGAAAAGCGTCTCATGAACTTGACTTCTCTAGATGAGTGGAGAAGTGAAGCTTACGAGAGCGCTAAAATGTTCAAGGAAAAGGTAAAGAAGTGGCACACTAGGAGGATTCTGGAACGTGAATTTAATGTTGGTGATAAAGTTTTGTTGTTTAGATCCCGTTTCAGGTTTTCTCCAGGTAAACTACTTTCCAGGTGGGAAGGGCCATTTCATATTGAGGAAGTCTACCGCTCGGGTGCGATCAAGATTAACAATTTTGAAGGCACCAAACCTCAAGTGGTGATTGGGCAGAGACTTAAGCATTACATAGTAGGAGACCCTGTCAATGTTGATGTGCATTTGGTATACACAACGACACATGAAGAACATGTTGCAGCCCTGTTTCAGACACCAGCAGAAGCAGAATAAGGAAAGATATGTATTACGAGAAGGAAACATCGCGAAACCGCCATAAAAGTTCCAGATTACGAGTTTTTGCAAAATATAGAAAATTTGAGGCCGAAGTGGAGCCGGAGACCAGCTCTAGGGGGCCCAGGCACCCTCGGAGTTCATCTCCGACCTCGCTTTGGCTCGTTACCTTCCTTTCTGTGCAGAAATTTTTGCTATATATTTTCCCGGATTGTTACGCCAGCGTATCTCGCGATTTCTTGTGTTTTATTTTCGATCTGTTTCTACCAGAAAAGCTTCTAGCTAGACCTAGGTGCCATGGCTTCTCCAAGTTCCCCCAAAGACAAGTTCGTCATCAACGTCATCAACCCTTACCTCGCTGAGGTGAAGAAGCACCCCTAGATCCTTCGTGTGGAGGATGGTGACCTCCACAAGGAGGATCTAAAG